>OX637291.1:30461375-31802620 GCA_951799445.1 Pseudisothecium myosuroides
AGATGAATTGTTAAACTAGAATGGAAAATATCAAAATGGTATTATTCTAGAGCATTGATGATAATTATTGAAAATGAACCTCAAATTGTATTTTTGAATGAGAAACAATGATGATCTATTCGAAAAGAAATATCTAAAATTTGAGCTATAGCTCTAAAATGTCCATATGCCTTTATTAAATGTAAAAGATAGTTGTCAGTGGAAAATTGTTTTTGAAACTTAGAAAATATTAGACGATAACTTTAGTGTAAATCTACAATTGATTTTTGAGACTTACAACATAGAGATTATGATGGTAATTAAAACAAAAGTTACACCTGTCATAGTAGGGGTCATTTTTTCTCATAACTATTGATCTATGTTATGGAATCTACTTTAAGAAAGAAAGCACCCAAGTGAGTGTAGTCCTTGCTATCCACGCCCCCCAACTTGTGGCAAGTCAAACTACCCCAACAAACTCTATTTCACCATGGACTTTGGAATCGACATGTATAATTATAATTATTTTATCTCTCAAGGTTAAGATATCCGCTCGCTCGTTCACTACAAATGTACCTTTCGAAATTCTAAGTCCCTTTTTTTGGAAGGAATTTCTGAAAAGGCCATGGCTCAAACTATGCAAAACCCAATTCAAAAGTGCGGCCATGATGTCGAAATTTCAAGTAGACTTCTCTTGTTCACAAAACTTTTAGAGAGAACCCCATTTGTGGAGTTCACGAAACTTTTTTTCAATGAGTCAACTTTTAGCGAGGTCTTGTCGTACAGAAGACTTTCATCCTCCCATCATGACATGTGTTTGCTGCGAGCAAGTTCGCGCTGCGCTTTTCTTTTTTTCTTTTTGTTTGGCTTGGCTTGGTTGGTGCTCGCTGAGCCACATAGCTCTTGCAATTCCGTGATGATAGTGGTCGTGAGTGACGGAGGCTTTCCATGGTCTTGGTGGCAGCAAATTACTCGGCTAGTTCACACAAATAGTCCATTATTTTATTTCTTAAAAAATTAAAAAACTAAAAAAAAAGGAGATTATATTATGAAAGTAATAAAGATGTATGTTGTTGACAGGAATGAATCATGATTTTGAGGAAATGCTATGAGTGCGAGACTCCAGGACAGGCTTCTCAATGATAGGTATGGACCCAATATCTTTTTTTTTTTTTTTTTTTTTTCCCAATATCATTTGCAAGCTCTGTCGCACACCAATTCCACACTCCCAAGGCCACAAAATCACTACAAGGTTCTTTTTATCTATTATTAATGACAACAATCAGTCACATGAATCTTGACTCTTCTACTCTTTACATCGAAAATGGAAAGATGATAGCTCCCTTTTTTATTTAAATAAATCATTTTTTTTAAATTAAAAAAATATTATTTTTATTTTTTTAATTTTAAATTTAAAAATTGTTTCTCTTCTTTGTTCCGTAACTTGTGCTAGTCCTTCCTTTGGGATAAAAATCTAGAAAACACTCATGCATTGGCCTTTTTTCCGTTGTCTCGACTCCTTTTGAGGGGCTTTACAACCAATAGTTCCAATGATATGCCAAATCCAGATACAGAAACCGTTGAAATGGCAAAGCTCACCTTGCTGAGCTCATGTTATCATTAAAGGCATCACAATCTGGGGGGGATGTTCTTTGGAATTGATTGCGCTACAGGGCTTTTTTTTCTTCTTTTTAACAAATGGCAGAATGCTACAGGGCTTCAGGTTCATTCAGTCTGGTTTGTTCTGGACATAAAGGATGGCTTCCATTTGTTCAAAAAATAAATAAAAAATAAATAAAGGAGGGCTTGATTTTGATCAGCAGCAGAAAAGTTGGAGGCTCCTAAAGCGCCCATTGAAGGGTAGAAACACCGAAAAAGTAACACTTTTTCTCGTCCTACTATCGCAAAGGTCAAATACCCGCCACCCCCACCCCCACCTCAAAAAACTCTACTTGATGAGATTACTAGCGAACTCAAAAGAAATGCAACTGACCCAAGTGGTTTCGTAATTTTCTGACACTCTAATAATATTTTATAAATTTTCTAAGTTGAAAATATAGAATAGCCTATAATTAACACTCAACTCACCTTGAATGGACACCCTTTAAGCACGAAATTTGGTTGCTTTAAGAAACTCCTCACCTTTCACTAGTTGGTTGCATCCAAGAAGTTGTAGAGGTTTTGAGTCTTCAAAGTATTCATTCCAGGCGTATTCATTGTTTAGGTGTTGGAGAATGGAAATTGTTGCTTTTAGGTGTTTCTACTTTAAGACTTGAAAATTAATAATTTGGGAAGGTTAGGCTCCTTGAATTATTTTTCAGTCGATGGGACTATGCTCAGTCGATTCTTTATTATATGATAGGGGCTCAACCTATCATGGGGCCTCACATCAGGTTCGATGCCATCCAATGTGTCTTTGGCTCCGCTCTTCCACGACGCTTTACTAGCCTCCGTACTATATGGTCATTACTTAGGGGATCTTCCCTGTGGCTTATGTGGATCGCTCGCAACAACACCGTCTTCTCTAGGAACACCTGGCCCCAAGCCTCCTACAAGACAACTTGTAGAATGCTCTCTTAGACTCAGGCAGGGCAGCGCAACTTAAAGCCCAGATCACTGCCAATCAACATCCTCAACAACAAGACGTCATTTGGTCCAAGTTTGATAGCATTTGGCTCCAATCTCCAGTGTTAGCCTTCAGGAGTGGACCTATTATTGTTTGGAACAGAAAGGGTTCTGACATCTGTTCCTTCATGTAGGTCTTTTTATTTTGGTTTCTTCCTTGTTTGGTTTTTTCGTGTTCTTTGCTCTTATCTTTGCATTCGCCAGCTTCGGCTTGGCTGTTGTTTTCTGGTTATCTTTTTAATGCAATGGTACTTTCCATTTGTTCAAAAATAAAAAATAAAAAATAAAAAATAAAAAATTATTTTTTCAGTAAATTTTCATCGAAAGACAAGTGGAATTGGCATCTAATCCAAGTTGTTTCATGGTTGTTTGGAGCTTTATAGAATTAGTTATAAAATTTTGAAGTTGAAACCCAACGGTCGCTAAAAGCGTCCACCTCTTCAAATGTACGCTATTTGTAAATTGTTGGTGCAATGAGAAAGCAAAATGTACGTACTCTTCTTTAGGATGCTTTTAGAGCCCAAGTACTCTATGGCTAGATGACCTACTTTACTTGCCTTTTCGGAGGCACAACTAGAGCTTATTGACTTTCTATAAGAACGTTGATGATAAAAAAAAGTGTCTATGAATGACTTGAGGTGTTCTAGTAGAAATAAAAAATGTACATATTCATCCAAAAAATGGATAATTGTATGGTTGATGATTATGGCGATAGGTATGTGGCACTGAATTTTCTACTACTATGGTCAAATTTTGCCAAAAGGCAAAATTTAGCTTTTAAAAAAACTTGAAAACTCAAAATTTGGTTCCAAACTTGTTAAATAGGCCTATATCTATATCAATAAATTGTCTGCGAAAGGTGAATGATAATTGCTAAAATTTAGATGAAACCATCAAAACGGAATGAGTAAAGTACAAATATGTGAATAAAAAATTATTTCTATCCAAAAGTGACTGTATGATGGATGTTGTTGTTGCCATTAAATAGAAATTTTATAATCCTTAGGATGAACACTGGTTTGTGGCCTCTTTACTTTAACCGTGAAATGATAGACCTACACCTATGTTATGAAGCTCCAATATTTTCCAATTTTGAAACCATATCAAATGGGATTTTTTATTTCACACTACCTTTGATAAATCACTAAATTCACCTATTTGTTTGCAAAAATTTGATTATAAAGTAAAACTTTGTACAAAAAGAGAAGAAAATTCATAAAAAATGCAAAATAAATTCATTATTTTAAAATATTAATTGTAAACATACATTATAGTGAAGAAAATTTAGAAGGTATATCAAATTTTCATACTATTCTATTCAAAAAATCCATACACCGTGGTTGTAGGCCCAAACTTTAACTTGCAATAAAATGTTTAATTTTAGGATATTTTTCAAATTTTCAATTGGAGAAGAAATTATATGATAAACTTCTTTCATTAGTTAAATCCAAGTTTGAAACAGATCAATTTAATGGTCGAAGGTGAGATGAACAAAAAAAAATTAATTTCATGCAATATAGATGTTGTCAAAATGAAGGTATTTCTATATGCATTTTGAAAAATAAAATAAAAAAATTTAATGGTTCCCTTGGTGTGTCAAGCATACACACATTGTGCCAAGATTATATTGTACCAACTTGTGACAAGCGTGAGCAGACAACAACAATGATGCAACAATGACCTCATAAGTGCCTAAACACTATCACTATTACTTCTAAACACATAAATGAGGTGAACTGACCTCCAATCAACTTCAACATAACAAAATGTAAACTTAGGAAGATCACTCCTTGTAATTTAAGGTATCCACTTGAGTTAAGAGGATATTTGATACGGGGCTATTTACCTTAATAATTGCATTTTAAGATGACCATATTTTTACATAAAAACTACAAGGGGCATATTTTCAATACCCTATATATGGTTTTTGTAAATTCATTCATATGAATTTTTAAGCGTCCAATTTTTTCCCACCCATGCCCATCTTCATAAATCTTCCTTTCCCTCTATTACATACACGTATAGGTTATACACCATGAAGCCAACAACAATCAATTCAATTCAAGCTAGCTTCATTGACCAAGTGGCGTTTTTTAATAAAAAGTTTATTATTGAATACTTTCGAATCCCCACACAAACAATCTTGTGAACATCCCATTTAATATGAGTGTATTTAACACATATGACTTCAAAGATTGAAGTCAACCTTTGAAGAACATTTTATACCTAAGCTTGGTCAAAGTTCATTAGATTTCTACATTAAAATGCACATTTCAAAAATTTGATATTTCCACATGTATTAATATATGTCTAAAATTTAATCTCATTTTTTCATAACTAAAGACTTCAAATTGAATTTCATAAGATTTTTAAAGAAATTTATTTATAAAAATCATAATAACTACAAAATACCTAAAATAGTATTAAATTTTAAAGAAAAAAGGGAATAGTAGTTCAAACATCATGGTATAATTAATGTATTTTTTGGTCGACTTTTTGAACTCACACCAAGAGAAATTTGATAGAAAACTTGTTCAAAAGTCGCGTCTTTTGAGCTTTCAAGATGATATCTTCAAAGTGCTACAAGAATTATAATTTCAATAATTTTGAAAAACATTGAGATGAAGTAAAAAGTAGATTATAAGAGCTACATTTTATTACTTAAGCTTAAAAACATTTAAAATCAAGAACTATGTGAAAATTCAAATTTTGACTTTTGAAATGCCCATGGGGCTTGTAATGTCCTTTAAGGGTTAAATGGACTATAAATTCTATCTTTGTATTGTACAATTTTCAATTCGTTGAACCCACTACAGTAAACCTTCCTATTTGTGCAATATGACAATTTCTACTAGTAATCAGTGTCTTATTTTTTTGATATAAACACTATTATAACCGTGGTACAATTTTAATCAAGGTCCACCCTTCATCGTAGAATTTCTTGACTATGTCCATTTTATCATCCAAACTATTTGTTCACATGAGTACTCACCATACTATGAAAAATTTGCACAAACCCTATTTGTCTAGGCTAACTAATTAATAAAAATTCCCACTACATGATGTTTTTACATAGTCTAATTTACATATTTTGAGGTAGGTAGCATTTCATGAATCCTATAGTAGCCTTGCATATTATATTAAAAAAATCCCTTTGAATTAAATGAAACATATCTTTTAACTCACGTAGTTTTCTAAAAAATCGAGAGTGATTTCCCTGGGGATGTAAATACACCATGTACAAAACTCCATTGAGTGTTTTGTAAAACAATACACAACCCTCAATGTATAGCGTCTGGCAATGGACAAAATACTAATCTACGCTACAACCTAATAGTTTTGAACTCACGGTGGATATAGTGAGTCAATGGGCCCATGCCATGTAGCTTGTGATACCTATCATAGCCACCAAATGTTTCTAAAAGCAATGACACAAATGTGAAAAATAATTTCATCACTACTAACATTTGATACTAACAACATCCATATCAACAAAAAGAAATAAATGCCTACATATGAAGTGTACATAGATGTAATGAGTGACTTAACAATACCCCTTTACCAATTTTGAAGCCCCTTTTATGCTGGCAAAAACAATCCCTCTTCTAAGAGATTCTAAAAACACCAACTGTGAAAACCCAATCTAATACTATGGTGATTGACGAGACACAATGTGATTATGGCCACTGCTCGACAAGGACTTCCTACAATGGCAGACTCAAACACTGTTAATGCCACCCCATAGAACAGATATCATACAAAACCATAGTGGTCACACTATTAGCACTTCTACACAACAGACATTTTAGCAGAGATGAAATACAAGACCAACTAGCATCAATTCGACCATCAATATATGGCAAATGCCATAGTGCACAATTGCTCATATGGTCCCTATAAACCTTGCTATCATGACCCTCCAAAAATAACCCTCTCAACCGAAGTAGGTCACGCACTTGTAGAATAATATGCCCGATTGTTACATCAGGCATCATAGGCATCATCTATTGCAAGTAGACATAATTCTCTAGTAAAAAGTAATATGTTTGAGGCAACGACTCTAGCGTGTGCGCCTGAAAATGCGAGCCTACGGGACTTGAGCCTAGATGTAAGTAGGTGTTCTACAACCTTAAAAGGTGCCTATAACTTACAATATGTATCTATATAATAAATATCCTATAACCATGAAAAGTACTTATAACATAGGCACCTACAACATAGATATGTGTAACATAAATATCCTATAATATAGGTACCTATAACATAGAAGACTAGGCTCTTGGGCTCACATGCTAGCAACCGTGTATTTGAGGCCTACAACTTCCTCCATGAATAGTAGCATATTGCAAGGTGTCTATAACAAGAACCACAGGTTTCTTCTAATGTGTGTTGCGCAATAGAGAGACTCTCCAATGCCATCAGTATCACTCTCTATTACAAATTTTCTATCTTCCCACATACACGTGCCCACATATCCGGATCATTTGTATTAACCAGGGCTTTTTTTTTTGGCTTTCTGGTGCTAGTGATTGCACAAAAAAAAATAATTTGGCTAAAAATTGCTAAAAAAAATGCCAAAAAACTTGGATGAAATTGCCAAAAAAACTTCAATTAAAAAAAAATCTTGGATGAAATCACCAAATTTTTGATGAAAACCATATTGTAGACTCATGTAATATGTACTAATGTGATGTTTTCTATCCAATATGTGGATGAACGTTGAAATTTGGAGCACCACTATAACATTTTAAATTGCCACTTTGGCACCTCTTCAAAAATGAAAAAAAAAATCCTGACTATTAACCACCATGATGTTAGCATCTTGCTTAATAACCATTGGTAAAACCAGATGTTGTCCATACAAGAAATAGTATGATAAAAAAGAAACCAATGATGCATACTTGCTAAACTCATAGCCCATGGCTATCCACAACAATTGCATGTCTCAATTTCTATGATGGCCCTTCTTCAACCCATACTTTTGAATCTCTTCTTAACACATTACAAGAAATTTTAGGCCTGGGCAGGGCCGCGAATTCTCAACCCCCCCGGTGCAATTGCAGAGGAATTAAAACTGTTTTTTATTTTTTATGATGTGGCACTACTTGTGCCACGTCAGCGCCACGTCAGATTTCAGTATTTTTTATTATTATAATATTTTTTTTAAATATTTTTTCAAAAAAAAAATATTTTTTTATTTTCTATTTTTGCACCTCGGGGGGCCGAAAAATGAATCCTTAACAACCCTCCCGAGGGCTCAAATTTTTTCTAATGGTTCACACCATGCGTTTTGCCAAACCATTTGCCTTGTGATAAACACACCTTTACACAAATACAAAATATGCTCATGCTTTGAGACCACCTCCAATGCCAAAGCAAAAAAATATTCATCTATGAAGACTACTACCCACACTGAGCAAAAACCACCTCAAGCTAAACCTTAAACCAGTACAGTTCATCAAAGTCTAATAAAAAACCTACCTCTTCCAAAGTTTGAGTGCTTCCAATACTCCCATTTTTCTTTGTGCACATGAAGAAATGGATGTTGACCTTTGCACAAATGTGAGCTCTATATCCTAAATCCTAATTGGTATTTTTACACATTCATTTAGAATTAGGAGTGGAGACATCTCAATCATTCCTTTTAAAATCTAACAATGAAAACTTAAGCCTAATATTAAAAAAGGTGAAAAGTCACGGAATGTCATGTGGCATTATAGATAATGTCAAAATAAATGTGTACAAAAAAAAGCATCTAATAACTCCCTTCTTCCAATAATAGCCACCTATTTCATTTAACCCCTAAAGTTCCATGACTATGTTTCCACCAAAAATGCTCCAAACTTTGCCATTTCTAGTGGAAGTACCAAATTTTGGAAAATAAATAAATTTTTTGGACACATATAACTGCAAGATCTTGTAGTATGCTAATTTAAAAATATGTGGGAAATTTTTTTAAAATCTCCACCACAAAGATTGCAAGATATGAGCTTTTGAATTTATAGAAATCCTTTTTTCGGCCCTTTGAAAAACAAGGCAGTTGCACTTCAGAAGCTCACATTTGTATGAAAAAATGTCCAAAATGGTGGTGCTTCTTTGGATTCATTCTTCAAGGCAAGCTGGCTACATGCTTAAAAAAATTGAGATCATTTAGAATTGTACAATATATAGGGAAAAAATAGTAAGTAGAAAAAAGTAGAAAATGATTCAAAATACAAAATTGTTAAGAATTCAGTTACAGAATTGAAAAATGCCAATTCTAATGGTTGCAATGTTATAATAAACAATCTACATCCTATGATTTTTTATTTATTTTTTTAAATGTTGAAAATTGAGTAAATACAGAATTCAAAGTTTATTTAGAATAGAGAATTCATAATTGCCAGCAAACAAAAACTGTTCATAACTTTCATCTCTTTGATCAAAATGGACTGATTCAAAGTTTTCCACGTACATATAAATCTAGAAAACCAATTCCAAATTTTTGTTTCTGAAAAAAGTGATTTTTTATGATTTGCCCAGACTGCTCATTTACAAAAGAAATTAACATATTAGGCCATAATTTTTTACTCATATTTCCAAATGTTATGAATTTTTGTGCACATGAAAGATATTCCTCATCCACTCCTTCTATTAAAATTTCAGCCTAAAATATGTAGATTGTCATTTATACAAGCCTGACCCAAATCGCTACACAACCAAAAAAATGCAGTTTGGGCCTTTAGAGGTTAAGCATTGGGAACGGGATTTGAGAACAAACATCACAAACAGAGTGCAGAAACAAACATCAAGAATGGGCACAAGGAAACGGTTCAAAGAACAATATAAAGGAATAATGCAAGGGAACAAACAAGCGTAAATCGAATTTTTTCAAAATGTGATAAACAAAAAAAAGTGGAAAATCAAGTTAAATTTCACATAAATTTATTTTTTTGTGATTTGGAGTCTCTTTTAAGAGTTATGGAGACGTGAAGAGACAACATATATATGACAATTTTCTTCCCTACCGCCTGTGAACTTTGTCCATAACTTTTGATTGGAGGCTCCAAATCACAAATATATTTTTGTATCCGAAATTTAACTTGATTTCACACATTTTACAAGTTCATCAAGTTTAAAAAAAAGTTATTTCACTATGCTTAACCCTTAAAGGCCCAAGGCCTTTTTTTCTACCAAAAAACACTCAAAATTGCCATTTCTATAGCAAAGAGTGAAAAATTTTGAAAAATGTTTTTTCTTCACATCATACCATAGGATCTTACACTTAAGTAGTATGAGAATGTATGAAAAAAATTTCAAATTTTTTGACCGCACAGATTGCAAGATATCTGCATTCAAAGTGAAGAAGACAAGTTTTTCAGCACTTTGCGGTACTAGATTTTTTGACTTTGAACATTTTTAACTTAAAATTTTAGCAATACAGAGTTTGAGCTTTAAATCTTTATAGTGCAGAATTGAGTTGAGAGTCTAGGGGGAAAAAAAATTCAAAAAAACTTAATTTTCATTCTTAAAAGAATTGTTAAGTAGAAGTAGGTACGAGATAGAAGGAAAATCTAAAATATTCATATCTTTTAGAGATGGAATTAAAATGCACTAATTCCAATGGTGAGATTGTTCTAGCGGATAAACTAAACTATGCAAAAAAAAATTGAAAAATTGAAAAAATTGCATTTAGAAATGAATCCTACAAGTTATTTTTTTCAAGAAGATGCTTTAATTGCTTGAAAAACAAGAATGTCTATAACTTTCGCATAACAAATCCAAATGAAATGAATCAAAGCTTTCCAAATAGACAAAAATATAATCTATGAGGAAAATTCAATTCAATTCAATTCAAAGTTTTGCAAGTTTTTTTTTGTTGCCCCTCGTCCCCTGTTTTGAGCTTATTTGGTCATAATTTTTGTTCCTGGGTACCGATTGTGAAAAAAATTATATTCCCACAAAGCTTATTAGTTTTTCTATTTTCAAAAAAGTTTCAAAAAATCACAACAAAAATTTAGCCCGTAGGTACTTGCCCAAAATTCCATTTGTCCCCCGAAGGGACAATGGTCCTTTAGGGGTCAAATGAGGTCTCAAGTGAAGCTATGAAAACAATTAGTGCATTTGACTTGACTAAGAGCAATTGACCTCTTTCACATCCCACATGGATTGTTATATTTCCTACCTCCCCACTTCTGTAAAGCACTTGATTTCTATCAATCGTTAAGTGGAATATGAAGATATGTGAAATATACATAGGCAAAGTAGCTTGCTGACTTTCTTAAGTCAATTAACTAATAAAAAGTCGATTTTTTTTCATTTTTTTTTGGTCTAATCTACCTTTTTTTACTTTTAATAATTTTTCAACCGACATGTGTCGAACTTGCTAGTTGCCTATGGTAGTTTTAACTTTGATGACGTCCAACAACTTATGCGTGGTAGCAATTATCTATAAATGACAATTTATTAATTGTCTCTTATAGATATAATCATATTAATGTGTAGACTATTGTATTTTTTTTCCTGCAACAATTATCGATATCTTGGCATCTTTTTGAATAGAGATTGAATAGAAAGGTTAAGAAGGAAAAGAGGGAAAGAAATACTAGTGTAAATGATAGGACTATATAACGCATTTTCAAAGGATCTAAATTCATTTTAAAACAAAATTTCCTAACCATTAGTCAAAATATCCAGCATGAGCATATAATGCTTTTAAAATAAAATACATATTGGAAAAAAATTATGTAGTCTAATAATATAATTGATTGTTTTATTTTTATTCTTCTATTTTAGTATTAATTTCAACTTCAATCTCTAGTTGATTGTGATACCTACAAAATAACACATTTTAAAATAAAATCTTATGAAATTTTTATATAATTTGCATTAGTCTATAAACAGATATATAATCTTTTAAAAATGATATTATTATAATTTACTCATTAATAAATATTTTTTAAATTACAGAAATCATAGTATTTCATCTCCACTTGACATTCTTGAAAATGGTTCAATCTTTTTACTACTCTAGAATGTTATAAAAGGTCAAATAAATTAAATAATATGTAATTTGAAGAATGATTTTTTTCCTAATCATTTTACTACAGATTCATTTATCTTTTCTATAAGTACATATATTCAAAAGTTTCAAGCCCTTTTGGATATCCAATTAAAATCTATGCAAAGCTATGATTATAAAATCAAAGTGTGGTGTGGTGTTATGTGGCATTATAGGCATCTTGCTACTTATATTCAACTACTTGGCTTTTGAGATGATTTCAAGCATTTGGATTAGAAGACATATTACAATTAAGAAAATCAAACTTACCAAAATGGCGACTTTGATCTCAACCTTTCTTTTAAAAGTGAGTGATTTATTGCAATTGCAAATCAAGCAAATATTATACTGTTGCATGTTATTGTAGTAAATCTAGGTCTATATATATTCCCTCGTTACAATTGTAGGCATTATGTATCTCATTGTAAGTACATGCAGAAGTTCCTATAAATTTATTTTTCTCAAAAAGCTTCAATAGTTCTTTGTAATTTCATTTGTAGGCAAAGAAATCTTATAGAATTATAGACCCTAGTAAAGATACAACTTCTTCTAATATAAAAAATAGGGGTCACTCCAAGTAAAAGATCATATTGTTAATCCTTGAAGTTCTCATGTATTTTGAAGTTCAAACTTGTTTTAAAATAAAGGTAAAATCTTTATCTTTCATAGTTATTTTTTTATAAGTTGAACTAGAAATTTTTTTATTTAATTTCTTCAAGTGTATTCTTTTAAATTTCTAGACTACCTCCTCTATAAATTGCAAGTCACAATGCCTAAAATTAAAAATCATGTTCCCTCTACTTGATCTAAAAGACAAATTTTCACCTTTCAAAATTTTAGAAAAAAATACATTTATTCCACAACTTGTGTATTTTGGACAAAATGGTGGAGTCATAGAAAATGAGTTGAAAATGCATGAAATAATTTTTTTTAAAAATTAATTGATTAAATTTGAAGTCCCTTAATTTGCAAACACTCCACAATTATCTACATATCTATGCACTAGTAGAAAGAGATGTCCCAGAGCACCAAGCTTTGACACTATAGCTTGGTGCTCTAGGATACCTTTTCCACTAGTGATATATCTATATATCTATGTTTATCTCTCTATAAAAATTATCATGAACCTCCATTAGAAAATTTGGTTAATTTCATCTGCATTTTTTCATCCAAGAATATATTTGCCTACAATTTTCATCCAAGATCATAGTCAAGTCATTCATCTACATGAACCTTAGCTATATGCATTCTGATTGCATTGCAAGGGGCTCTATTGGTATATAATATAAGGGTTGCTTTACACCTAGAGGCTGGATCAATTCCACTTGGGGCCAATTTGGCACAAAATTTCAGTCCTTTTCGGGATAAAGGCTGTCTTCAACTATTCATTAGGATAAGATTGTAATGGAGGCCAATTCTCCCATATGTAAACGCTTTGAGGCCAAGAAGACGGGTTGATTCAATAAAACCTAAAAAAATCTAGTCCCTCTCATTTTAGGGCCGCTTTACACCTAGAAGCTAGGCCAATTCTCCTTGAAGCTGATTGCACAAAATCCAACGGATCTGGTTTGTTGGAAAAAATAATATTTTAAAAAATAATTAATTAAAATTTGACATTGGCCCCAAGGCCCCCCATTTTTGGTACATCCAATTTAGTGAGCTTAAGCCATGTCAGATCATGTCTTTTTTGAATAAAAAACTCATTCCACCAAACTACCGTGGCCTCTAGATGTAAAGGGGGTGGGGCTAATTTTAGCCTTTTGTCCAATCACAAGTGAGAATTTTGGGCCTCTAACACAACAAATTGGCCCAACCTCTAGATTCAAAGCGGCCCTAACATACAACAACCCAGTGCCATTAGTCACCCAATTCCGACATCTATGGGATCCTTCCATTTGTGTCAATCACCCACCCATTACCACAATCTTAGCAACCCTTTAGCATCATGACAATGCACTTGGGGAAAAGACACGTCAACATGTGGTTTAGCATGGGTCTATCCGGTTACACTTTACCAATTTAGTCCCAACAAACTTAGAAAAATTACAGAGTTTTTTTTTTTTTTTTTTAAATTTTGAAACCTGGAGTTTATTCCAAGAAAACCAAGAACAAACGGCGGAAAGCCGAGGACAAAGCCTTGGATGTAAATAGTAGAAGTTTCATTTCTTGTGGGAATGTCTTGATATTCTACTTGCAACTAGCTTCTCTCCAACTTTCCAATCTCTGAAAAAATACATGAGTGGAGATAGGATTCTCTGGAATAGGAGAGGTCCTCTTCCCTATTCCTTTTTCTAGGTTTTGACTGTCACGTTTTATTGTCCGATGCTCATTTTCTCTTCATTTGTCCAGCCTTTTGGCTTGACTGTCTTGTATTTCTTTTTAATGCAATGGATTTCCTGTTTGTTTCTAAAAAATTTGAAAAAATACATGAGTTGACAAATAGCTTCTCCATGTGAGGTCCCTAGATAGCAAATCTGGGTGGTACTAGGCTGATCTACCTCAATAGATGTTGAATGAGTTTCTTCAGATTGTTTGGTACATTCAACCGACGCCACCCTGTCTAGAGATATTCAGTGAAAATGGTAACCGGCATGAACCAAGTCCATCAATTGGTGGGAACCAAAGCGATAGAGAAAAAAGCCACCACTAAAATCTGCGCGCAATTCCTTCCATTTTTCAGTACGATACTCAAACTAAGTTACTCCCGGCTTTCGCGACTTCCCAAGCAAAGATTCACAAAGGGTAATGAGTGAATAGGAAGCTGGTTCAGAAACCCATGCCCTGTCGGTCGGTCCGCCCCCCTTTCTTCTTCACTGCCTTGTGCCAAAGATAATTCCTGCATGACTTAAGGTAGTATGCTGTAAAACCGACCCCTCTTCTTCAAACCGACCCTATAAAATTGTACTGAATGGATATGAAGTGGTCCTTAAACGGACCACTTTAGCCATTGATTCAATCGAAAAAAAAGTATTTTTATTGCAAGAGCTAATCATTGGTCTTGATTTCCTCAAATCACTTTAGAAGTTGCAAGTGGACGCATTTGGGAGACTTAGAGTCACAAATAGGTACCTACAACAAAAATCTTTGAAAATTCATAACTAATTCAAAAATATTTCAAAAAATATGAAACGACTTGTGTTACATTTGGCATCTATTTTTCTTTCTCTGAAAAATGAATTAAAAATTATTTTTGTTCATAAAAACCTAAGAAAAAGGCGGACCAATCCTTAAAGGATTGCTTATAGAGCATACTACCTTAAGGTGGGTACCCCCAAAACTGCAACTTTTTGCTACTGAGCCTAGTTACTACTATTATTAGACTGGTCAAATTTTCATGTGTTCTTGTTGGCAACTGAAAAGAGGTTCCAATGCACCAAAGAACGTGGCCCCTGAATAATATATGCAAAAGTTATTAAAGAACAAAATTTGGTTCTAAAATGGTTTCTTCTACATAGGTATAGAATTGATTTTTGAGATGTACTCATAGTAAAGATGGTGGTTTAAGGTCAGTGGCACATTTGGAGGTACCTACCTTATTATTTTTATTTTTTATATTGTTATTATTATTATTATTATTATTATTATTATTATTATTATTCATTCCTTACGCGACAACCACCGGCGGCCTGAAGTTATAATTGCATCCCCAATCCCCGGCCACCAAGCTTGTAGTGGCTTATAGTGGTCCATGCCTACGTGGTACGTTACGACCGGATGGACTGGATGGAGTTTTTTTCTTTTTTCTCCGAGGTCCGTGACTTCAGTTCCTCATTTGATGATGAGTACTATAGTGAAGCTTCCTGTGCAGCCAACTTTGCATGAAAGGCCCTGGCATGGACTCCGGAGTAACGGTTACAGTGCCCCAGCTGGGCCATACCATTTTTTCAGCAAAAAAGGGATAATATACAAAGTTGAAATCTGATAGGGTTGGATAAAAAAATTAGCTTAGCTTAGCTTGAAGTCTGAAAATTAATATTGATTGTTTTCTTTAACTAAAGTTGGGGTTCTGGCCAGTTTTGCAAATGTCGGTCATGTCCCAGTTTTGCAAAATGTCGGTTGGTCATGTCCCGTCTGCTCTTTGTTGTTTATTCAACTTATGAATTGAATGGGGCTTTTTTTTCTCTAAAAAAATGTCGGTCATGCTGATCTTTGGATCATCATTCAACATGATGGTTCCTAACAAGACAATAGTGCCCAAAGACAGACTGAGGGTAAGAAGCAGGTGGCCATAAAAGAGTGTGACCATTTTACCACCTGATTTACAATTTGGGGGAGCTTGACTTCTCGAAAAGAAAAAATTGCCAATTTTTTCTCGAAAGAGAAATGGAATTGACATCAGATTCAACTTGTTTCATATCATTTAGAACTTTGTGGAATTAATTATGAATTTTGAAGTTGGAATCACATAAGACTTGGAAAACATCTACTCCTAATATGTTCATTGTTGGTATATTTTAAAAAGCAATATTTAAGGTAGCAACACCCATAACTGTCAAAATAAGCAATTCAGCACAATTGGAGACACCTTTTTGTAGAAATGATATTTTTTTAGTATTAGCAATTGAAAATCATGAATTTTCAAAAAAAAAATTAGAATTTTTGGATAAGGCATCTATTTTCTATGAATTTTCAAAGTACAACTCCCTAGGGCACCCTAAACCACACTCTACTTAATCTGCTTTGATTCTAGCACCAAAATCTAAAAAAATCAGAGCCCACCAACCACAATTAACCCCTAAAATACCAAGACATTTTTTGGCTCCGGAACCACTGAAAACTGCCATTTCTGCTGCGATCACTCCCTAAACCCAAAAAAACTTTTTTTTTAGAATCTAACCGTGAGATCTTGTACTTCACTTGTCTCAGATTATGTGGTAAAAATTTCAAGACATTTGACCGTTCTGATTGGAAGATATTAGCATTCAAAGTTGGAAAAAAAAGTTTTTTTGAACTGTTTCCTGCAATTTCAGATGACTTTGACGGTCATTTGTGGATTTTTTTTGCACTACACAACAAAAAGTTGTAATTTTTTATCTTGAACATTTGAGTTGAGAGTCGGGAAAAAAAATTTCAGAATGCCAAACCTTGATTTTCACATATAAAAAAATTGTTAAATAGAAGTAGGTCCAAAATTGAACGAAATACTAAATTGTTAATAGCTCTTAGGTGGAATTAAAACAACATAATCCAAATGGTGGGATTGTTCTTGCAAACAAACTTGACCTCGTCAAAAAAAAAAAATTGAAAAAATTGAAAAAATTGCATTCAAAAATGAATTCTATAAGTTAGTTTTTTTGAAGATGCTTAAATTGCCCGAAAAACAAGACTCTCCATAACTTTTTCATTATTAGTCCAAATGGAATGAATCAAAGCTTCAGATGTAGACAAAAACATGATCTTTGAGGGAGAGGGAAAAAATAGCTTATCTGGTACATCCCAGGCTTCTGGGCGCTTATTAGATCAATTTGAAGCAAAATCACTACTTGACAGGCACTAAATTAGTTTCCTATCTAAGTCTCACTTGTATTGTTGCAAAGCTTGATTGGATCTTATTGACGAACTTTGTTCCAAGTGGATCTAATGTACTTGTACTTTATATGTACATGTCTATTTTGTGAATACAACTATAGACAACATTCATTAGATTTGTTCTCAAAAAAGCAATACCATTCTAAGTCTCTCATTTGTCCAAGTATCCACATATCATGATCACAATAGAATTTACTCAATAAAGTAAAATAGTATCATGTCATAGAAGTTTGTACAAGCAAAATCCATTGTAAAACTTCTAAAGCTAATTAGTCATAGAGTGACATCATTGAGGATGATAGTATGTAATTTGCGCCACATCATTCTCCAAGAGATTTGAGGCCTCACCTGTGCCCGTCCCAAAAACCAAACAAAACATAAAATGTATGGTTAGTGAGGATACACCAGGTGTCTTAAGCCTCAAACGCATGTTATAGCCTTCACAAAGAGAAAATAGACAAGAAACAAATACTAACAATAGCCTCAATCAATCAAAACCTGAGTAGTTTGTTGGAAATATGCGATGATATTAGCACAGTAGCATCAAGACTTCACTGTGAACTTCTCAGTAATAGGAAGCAAGAACTTTGACAGATCAAGTCACAACTTCACTCAATACAGACTCAGTTTCTCTCAAAATCCAAACTCAGTCTAGGCTCAGTCTGTCTTTCAAAATCCAGACTCAGTTTCTCTCAAAACCCAGATGCAGTTTACTTCCATAGCCAACACTAAATCACAATAACTGGGTGCACTTAGCACACTTAGCATTTTGCATAGTGTAAACTCCTCCAACGTCTTCCTAGCCAGAGTTTCATGAAGAACTCTGTTAATTGCAGCTAGTCAGACAAATGGGTGTAATAAATCCAGGAAACCCCCATATGCCATCAGCTAATAGTCTCCATTAACATCATCAGTCAGTACTTAGTACTAACTGACTACCTGTTTACCTGAATCCAAGCAAATTAACATGGTATCCAGCCCAACAGCTAAATGGTCATAACACCCAGTTAATGAGCTGAGTGTATTTAGTGAATAAGATCACATCAAGTGCTTTTAGTAACACCAGCCTGCACTTGTAGTTGTATGAGAAATATGTAACCATCTCATCACATGATATAGCTATATGGCCATCCACTTCTTGTTCAAAATTAGTGAACATAGAAGGCTAATTACTAGAAAATTTACATCTAGTGAGTTACTGATTTTATCACCATCAAAATCAGTCAATAACTTGGGAAAGAAGCTGTCCATAAAGATTTGGGAGTTACTTAGAGTATTCCATATATTGAGAATATGAAATATCTTATAATCTGACTAATTGCCTTCCTAATAGGAGACAATTGTAATGCTTAGTGCTAGAAACTAGTGAAGTTATCTGTCAAAAATATCCTTAAAACATATATATGTTTTTATATCTCCATGTATGAACATAAGAGGGATAAGTTAAAATTTAAAATTTTAATTGAATCAGAATTTAAGAATTAGATCTTAAATCTTAAGCCTATCACCATGGCATGTCTATCTATAGGATATTAAAATCCAATATCTCCATTCTTGACTACTTTGCTAATTTGTATACTAGTTCCTAAAGATAGAATTCCTGTCACATGTCATGTGTCTTGCACTAGGAATAGGAATCTAGAAAAAAAGAAAAAAGAAAAAAAGAAAAAAAATTCTGCCCACCGAACTGTTTTTTTGCTTTAGGATGGCATAACTTTTGCTCCCGGGCACCGATTGAAAAAAAATTATATTTTTAGAAAGCGAATGTGATTCCCTATCTTCAAAAAAAGTTTAAAAAAATCAGATTAAAATTTGAGGCCACACGGGCCTGCCCGAAATCTGAAGTGTCCCCCAAGGGGACTTTGGTACTTTAGGGGTTAAGCATTGGGCATGGTTTCAAGGTACATTTGAAGACACTTTATGGGAACTCTACTATCAACTATGGGTACACTAACGGTTATGGGTGTTGCTACCTTACCTCTTTGTAAAAAAAAGCTTTTAGCTTTTGGTTGCTTTATGGACTTGCTACCTTAATCCCTAAAGTTCCATGACTATGTTTTTCCTGAAAACGCTCAAAAATTGCCATTTTTAGTACAAGTACCAAATTTTTGAAAAACTTTTTTTGACACATGACACCTTAGGATCTTGTAGGATGCTGACTTGAGAACACATGGTAAAAATTTCAGAAATTTCCACTGCGTGGATTGCAAGATACAAAAATTTCAAATCCACTGAAATCACTTTTTTGACCTTGCGAAAAACAGGGGAGCTCACTTCACAAGCTCACTCTTCTATGAAAAATGTCCAAAATAATGGTGCTTCTTTGGATTCTTTTTCCTAAAGAAGTTGTCTACATGCTTGAAAAAATTCAAATCATCTGGAATTGTACAATTAATATATAGGAAAAAAATAGTAAATAGAAAAAAATAGAGAATGATTCAAAATGCAAAATTGTTAAGAATTTAATTATGAAATTGAAAAATGCCAATACCAATGGCTGCAATGTTGTAATATACAATCTACATCCTAAGATTTTATTTTTTTCCAAAAATATTGAAAATTGAGTATAGTAAAGGACTTCAAAGTTTATTTTAGAGTAGAAAATCCATAATTGCCCGCAAACTAAAATTCCTCATAACTTTTGATTCATTGATCAAAATGGAATGATTCAAAGCTTTCTACGTAAAAAAAAAGCTTCCTACATATATATAACTCTAAAAAACCAATTTCAAATTTTGTTTTGAAAAAAGTGATTTTTTTGATTTGCCCGGACAGCCCATTTATGAAAAAAAGTAACATATTAGGCCATATTTTTTGGTTCTAATAAAATTTCAACCTAAAATATAGAAATTTCCAGTCACACGTACCTGTCCAAAAATTCTATGTTGCCAAAAAACGCATGTTGGTCCTTTAGGGGTTGACCTTGTAAACAATGTTGAAATATCATTTTATCTCTAACAACCAAAATAAAGATTTACCTCAATCAAACTATTTGGTAAGGTATGTGCAATTATAATCATTACTATCCAAATTGTGACACTAGTATTCATAAGGTGTTCAAATAATGCATGCTGAAGTGTGTTGGAATCATACTGCACTTGCCAATAAGATTCATTAAAAATAATTTTTTTTAACATATAAGTATGCTCAATTGTACATAGCTTAGTTCATCATCAATGCGAGCATCACTGCTAATCTGACCTTGACATTTTTATGTCCGATTCTTTTTTTTTAGATTTTTGCACATTCTTGCTTATATCTTTGTCATAATATTTATTTTAATTCAATTGGTCATGAAAGGTGGTTGTTTGCCAAAAACTAAAGCACTACTTTCAATTAGTGAAAAGATTTGAAACAAAACATCACCCTAAGGTACTATGTTCATCATCTAGAATATAGATTGTGAAGTGCTTTGAAGTTAACCATGAAGGGAAGGTAAAGTTTTCATATTTCTTCTGCAGGGACCATACAATTAACTCCTAAATGTATTTGACTATATTTTCACCAAAAACACTCCAAAATTGCCATTTCTAATACAAGTACCAAATTTTAGGAAAAAAAAACATTTTTGGATACAAGTATCCATAGGATCTTGTAGGAAGTTGGTTTGAGAAGGTGTGGAAAAAATTTCAAAAATTTCCACCATGTGGATTGCAAGATATTGATGTATGAATATGGTCCTTGAAGCCTTACAAAAGTTATACATCAATCTATATCCTTGAATGTTTTAAGAGTGTTTGCGTGAAAATTCTTAAATTTTTAACCCCTAAGTGTCAGAGTGGATGTTTTTTGGACGTTGAGAAACCAAAATTTGTGGAATACCTTGTTCATCAAATATTATAATCTTGAAACCCGCATGGTGGATTCTCTTATAAATTGCAGATTTGCACTCATTAGTAAGTTGACTTCAGATTTCAACCGTAAAAACTTCAGTACCTAGTAGTTCTCAAATTAATCTAGATTTTGTAGATCTAGCAAAAAAACTCTTCACTTATGCTAATCTCCTTGTGACACACAAGAATTAACCCCTATGAATTGAAATTAAAGATATTGAGATTACTTTTTAAATCATACTTTGTAATAAATAGTAGTGACTTCACCAAAATAACAATACCACTGATTCATGTGGATATTTCTTTCTTCTTTCTATTGATACTGTATATCACATAATTACATTAGTAAAACTTCCTTAATAAATATAATTGGATGAAATGCAATTTTCAAAACATTCATCTCCCACCTAACTTAGTGGACAGTTGAGCCTTTTGGAGCTCAACCTTGTCCAAATTTGTTACGGCCTTCACGTAATCTCGATTAAAAAGTGACTAATCCCGCACCCATATTCAAAAATTAGTCACTTTCAATTAGCGAAAGTGACTAATCCCGCACGCATATTTAAAAATTCAAATGGTAATGCTCGCGCGCCAATTGTCATCGTGATTTCCGTTTCTGCAAATTTCTCGAGTAAGTCTTCGAAAAAATCTTCGCAGGGTAACGTGCAGCATCATTTCGATGAATTAGTTCTGAACGTGTGCTGCGAAGGAAGGCCTATTGAATTCCATCAGGATTTGCGGTCTTTGAACAATTTGGAGTTGCAATTTGGTTCGGTTTGGGAGTTATTAGGGTTTGAAGGCGATATGCTTGGAGTAGGCTGGTGTGGGACGAGGAGAGCAGAGGATTTGATCAAATTTGTCTGTGCATGTTAGAATTGAAGCAAACTAATGTCATGAATAAATTCTCTTGAAATTTCGAAGATGCTTGTGATGTGCGCAATTCGACCGTAGATTTTGTAGAAGCTTTGAATTTTTGTGCTTGATGTTTCTTGTGGCTGGAATGATACGGTATCATCGGAGGTTGGAGATCGGGTGTAGCAAAATGGTCGATTGCTTTAATTGAGATTGATTGTGAGGTAGGGCGATGGTGGAGAGGATGGTCCTTATTTGAGTGTTTTGAGGAGAGGAGGATTTGAAGGAAGGAAGAGGAGGAGCTATGGACGTAGGATCTGCAGCTGCATTGTATGCAGGGTCGGTGTTGGTGAAGAAGACGTTCGAGGCTGTGGCGCAGCGCTCTCTCTCTTCACTCTTCACGCGGCTTCATGTTCGGTTCCGTGGCCAGATTGAGATTCAGGTGTGAATTTGTGACTGTGCTTGGCGCAGGGTCACGGGAGTCTGATTTGCAGAAGTTATGGAATGAAGAGAAAATTATTATTGTTTTCCAGCACCTTGTCGTCGCTTGTACGATTTCTGTGAATGTCAATAACTGAACTTGGACGGGTAGTGTACGTGAGTGTTCCGTGCAGTTGCAAGTGCTGCAGAAGGAGCTTGAATCCCGGCTTCAAGTAAGTCTTCAATTTCGCTTTTGGATTGAGTTGGGGGTACTGTTTGATTGGCTTTCTTCTTTTATGTGTGAGCATGTCAAGAGGTGTCTTGAGTGCTTGGTTCCGTCGAGGGTCGTTATGGTCGTCCTTTAGGTCGTCGTTTAGGTCGTCAGCGTTGCCGTCGCTATGAATCAGAATTTTAGTGTGCTTCACCATAAAGCCTTCTCTGCATTTAGACGTTGGTTGGTACAATTATTTGTTTTGTTTGTTGCTTTATTCAAGTTGCTGACATGACTAGGGTTTAACGATTCTAATCGAGCTTGCAGGTTCTGAGCTTACCAGTCGACATGTGCGTGCAGTATGTGCTCTATGGCAATACCGCACTTCAGGTTTGTGTGTGTGACTGCAGTTCTGAATCTTCACATTGCTCAAATACATCTGGAACGTAGTGCATGGGCAACGTAGAAACACAAAGGTGTCCTTTTCCATGGAATTGTTGGTTCGGATTCATTTTCAAACCTGACAGGCTTTTTTTTCTATGGTTTGGACTGAAATCAGGGTGCTTTAGACATGGCACTTCGTGTCATTAATGACATTGTGAGTTTTCAAGAAGAGCTCGAGGCACAGACCTACAATGAGGTGCGTGATGGCTTTCCTTTATCAATGAGTGAATTTTAATACCAGTTAGGTCCCTGAATGCTGTAAAACTTTAGAAACTGTTTTTTTGGGTTTGTTGCAGAGCATTGTCAAAACTTCACAAGCTGATGCAGTTGCGCGGTTGCAGAGTTTCATGACACGGTATGTCATTGCATTGTGCCACAGAGGGTGCCTTCGTCACTTGTATTATAAAAGTTTTAAGATTTTTCATGTCTGTGCGTAACACACGCCTGTCCATATATTTGTGGATGTAGACTGGACTCAATCTTGCCTTATCTTTCGATGGCTGTCAATGCTGTCTCCCTTCTAAGAGTAGCAGACTCAGGATTGTCGCCTTCAAGACTGATGGAATCTAGTCACTTGATAAGCATTATGCAATTGTGTTTCGAAATTTTGAATTATTGATTTTTTGATCAAATGTGATTCACTTTTTGTATTCAAATGTTAGCTATAGTCCCCGGTTAGCCAAATGCCATTTTAGAAGTTGTGTAGTCTTGTTGCAAGGTTTGAGCAGCAGTGTTGTTAGCCTGTCGTTCATGTATGCCTCTTTAATTTCTCAGCTCATTGTCGTGTTTAAGATTTTCCATCGACGCTGCATGTTCTAGGACTCGGCCAGCATGAGTTAGAAGCTGTATTACTGGTGGACACGTTGGTTTCTTCAAGCTCATCACACATGCAAGGTGAGTCGTTCATTACTGGCCTCCCTAGTTTAATTATCACGTTCATTAAACATATTCGTCATTTTTGTATGGTAAGTTACCATGAAAGTGGAAATTCAGTACTTCTTACTTTTGTTCGCTTGCGAGGTAGTTGCTTCTACTAACCGTGAATTGTGATACCAGTACTGATTGTGCTACTAGATTTGAAAAGCAATATGATGGATTCATGGAAATTGTGAAATTGAAAAACACCAATGTCTCGCAGTGCCAATGAAAATTGCCTGAGATGATGAAGACGAGAAATTAATAAACGTGGTTGTGGCTATATTGCAGAGGCTAATAGAGATGGGTCTGCAAGTGCTTCTCTTCAGGTTCTCTTTCTCGCCTTGGGATTTGGATCTAAGTCGTGAAGTGTTTCCGTGTACAATCATCTGGACTTTGCTAGTGCATCTGTTGGTAGTCGTTGTGCACGCTCCTCCTTTAGGCTTTGTCATGGAGCCTTTCTTTGAGTTCTTGAAATCAAAATTTTCCTTGGTCGTATTGGCTTTGGATTCAAGTCCTCAGTATTCCTTCATTACAGAATCATGCAGAAGAGGACCGTACATGATAAAGTAGTTTCACAGACCAGATTTTCATGATTGTTTGTCTGTATGTAACTGAATTTTTTGAACACCATGGTGATCTGCAGGACACGAACTACTATGCTATTCAGGTATGTAGATGCGTATCTTACATCGAGGCAAATTGGAGTAGTCTGGAAGAAGAGGGAATGTTCCTGAGTTTTTTGTTTTCGTTTTTGTGACTCTGGTAGTCTGGAAAAAGAAGTCCAATGGATCTACACGCACTTGTAGAGTGACGTCAATGCGAAGCATGTATAGGTGCCGTCGATGAGTTTGTGGTACTGTGTGGTACTGTGTAAGGCAGTTAGTTCCTGGGCTTTTTTGTACTCCGTATGTCTGAGACATCACTGCTTTGAAGACAACAATGGTGTTGAGAATGGAGTGAACCACCAAGACAATACAAGTGACCATGATGAAGACTCTAGCCAAGATAGTCAAGAGGGGGATGCCCAGGAGGTTGAGCCAAATTTTGGGTCAAAGGTGTATAAGTTGGGGATGTTGGAGGTGAGCCTCGATTCTGGAGTATTTTAAGAAATCCGCTGTACTTTTCGAAAGCCCCTTCATGTTCACTTCTTAAAAGCCATTTCACGGTTTCATTCTTTCCATAATCTGACGCATGTACTTTCGGGTGGCATCTGAATTTGGCTGATCTTCTAACCTTTAAAAAATTGTGAGTGTGCAGTATGCCTTGAGGCTGTGTATGCTACAAGTGAAGGAAGAAAAGGAGCATTGGCTACTATCTGATGAGAGGATTCGCCTCTTCTTTGTGGATCCACGGTGAGCTGTTGTTTATCTTGCTGTTGTTGGCGTAATTTTTATATCATGTTACATTCTTCTATTGAGGTAGCACTGTCTGGATTGAGTTTTAGGATCCATTTTATTGTTGCTTAGTATTATTTGTTTGCTAGTTTATAGTCTTTTAAGAATTTTTTTTTATCATAAATCAATGACAACGTACGACAAGAAATAAAGGTGTAAGTTTGATGAGAGCCCT
Organism: Pseudisothecium myosuroides; assembly: GCA_951799445.1. NCBI lineage: Eukaryota > Viridiplantae > Streptophyta > Bryopsida > Hypnales > Lembophyllaceae > Pseudisothecium > Pseudisothecium myosuroides. Next base: position 30,486,796 of record OX637291.1, read on the forward strand.
GCTGGTTTGCAGATATATAAGCGAGCCCACGGGTACAATCCAGAAGACTAGATCTGGGATTGGAAAATTATCAAGTGGCTTCCAAACACCCACTTCAGGCAAGGGAGCCCCATCAAGACATAGTAGTAGGACACCAGCTGGCACCACGAATTCCAACTTCAAGATCTAATGTTGCAGAATTATTCTATGATTTAAGAATAGACAGTCTTGGCGGTTCTAGTGCCAACTGATGTCCTTTTCTTTATATTTAAGCTTAGTACGAGTTCAAAGCAGGAACATATATTTCTCTCTATGATATAGATTCTTCAATTTGATCCTCCACAAAGCAAAATATTTAGGGCTTGGGAAAGTCATTCCTTAAATCATAGTTTGAATTCCTCTTTGATTACAGTACTGTTTTCTTCTCCAAGCCCTAATTTGGATCATTTTCTAAGCCCAATCCGGATGCATCGTTGGCCATTTCTATTGCTTAGTTTCCAAGTTTTCGTCTTGGTTTGAGTTTCTTTCCACTTCATTATTCAGGATTTCCTTCCCAGTTCAAAGTCATAATAATTTCTCAGTTTCAACATGATTTCTGATTTAAAATTGTCTATGAGGCATGAGATAACTTTTCTGGGTAAGGCAACCTAATTGTTAAGGCAACCCAATTTCACTATTTAATGTAATGAGATGCATCTTGTAAAGACAAAGTGTATGATATTAAAGAAGTTCACATGTAGTTGAATACTAAAGGAGTTTTTGTGGAAATTCTCTAAAATCTAGCCCTTTAAGTTCGATTTGTCATTTAAAGGTTACCATTTGTTTAATGAATAGGGTTTCAAGGTATGTAAAATTTACATGATATCATGCAAATAAAAAAGAGCACTAATTTGTAAGCTAAAGAAAAGGTGGTTTGTTTGCAATCCCTTTCATTAAACCCAATTTGCTACCTTTGACGTAACCATAAAACAAGCTCACTGTTCTTGGAACATCTTTGAAACATTGAAACAAATTCAAAACAATAATACTACACTAAACAGAAGTATTAAGGGGACTCATACTAATTAATCAACATTTCACACTATATAAATATCTACATTTGTTGTACATCAATAGTTATTGAAGTGTTTGGGAGCTATACATCATGTTTCAAACATCTATAGTTTTCTTCAAAAGGTCCCTTTAATTTTTTGGTCCTCTCAATATCCCTATTCAGTGTACAACAACATTGCAATGGAACCTCAATTCTCTTGCACTCAATCTATAAAGGCCATTGACATAGAAGAAAACAAATGGCGTAGAATCAGAGGAGAAGCATCTTTTTGCGTAGGAACATCAACAACACGTCACAAAACAAACTTGATGAATTTAACAATGCATTTTTTGGACAACATAAGAATAATTTAAATATGTGTTTAGTGCTTGCAATAGGTATATGATTAATTGAGACAAAGCTCTAATGTTTAACCTTAAAGCACTAAATATGCTTTTTTGAGAACATAGCATTTTTGGGCAGCTCATTATAAATGGAATTTTAATTTTTTTCTTTGAAATTTTCACACAACATGTGCCTAAGGAGTAGCTTTAAGACACAACAATTTTTATAACTTTTGACTACATGGTTAAAATATTATTGTATGATACGTCATTTTCATTGTACAGTGGGCGATCCAAAAAATTCTTAAAAAATCACTTTCTTAAAGAATAAAAATTTGAAATTGGTTTTCTAGATTTATGTATACATGGAAAGCTTTGAATCATTCCATTTTGATTAATGAGATGAAAGTTATGAGGAGTTTTAGTTTGTGGATAGTTATGGAATCTCTATCCTAAAATAAACTTTGAAGTCTTCTTCTTAACCCCTAAAGTACCAAAGTCCCTTCGGGAGACACTTGAGATTTCGGGCAGGCCTGTGTGGCTTCAAATTTTGACCTGATTTTTCGAATTTTTTTTGAGGGGGAATCACAGTAGCTTTCTAAAAATATAATTTTTTTTTTCATTTGGTGCCCAGGAGCAAAAGTTATGCCATCCTAAAGCAAAAAAACAATTCATCGGGCAGGAAAAAAAAAACACAAAAAAATGATTAAAATTTTTTTTCCCCCTCAAAGTTCATGTTTTTGTCTACATCTAAAGCTTTGATTCATTCTATTTGGACTAATAATGAGAGTTATGGACAATCTTGTTTTTTGGGCAATTTAAGGATCTTCTTCAAAAAACAACTTATAGAATTCATTTTTGAATGCAATTTTCAAATTTTTTCAATTTTTTTTTTGACGAGGTCAAGTTTGTTTGCAAGAACAATCCCACCGCTGGAATTATGGTGTTTTAATTCCATCCAAGAGCTATTAACAATTTAGTGTTTCAATCAATTTTGGACCTACTTCTACTTAACAATTTTTTTATATGTGAAAATCAAGTTTTGATATGCTGAAATTTTTTCTCCCAACTCTCAACTCAAATGTTCAACATAACAAATTTTAACTTTATGTTGTGTAGTGCAAAAAGAATCTACAAATGGCCGTCAAAGTCATCTGAAACTGCAGGAAATAGTTCAAATTTTTTTTTTCCAACTTTGAATGCTAATATCTTCCAATTGGAACGGTCAAATTTCTTGAAATTTTTACCACTTGATCTAAGACAAGTGAAGTACAAGATCCTACAGTTAGATTCTTAAAAAAAATGTTTTTTTTGGTTTCTTAAGTGATTGCAACAAAAATGGCAGTTTTCAGTGGTTCTAGAGTCAAAAAATGCCTTGGTAGTTCAGGGGTTAACCAATGTATTAGTTACCTACCCAGATAGAGAATCTCGACCTAATGTAAATGCCATTTGTATCCTATGTGTGTAAATCATCAAAATCTCAACATTTGTAACTATACTTGAACATCTACCAATGGTGGTTGTCGAGATAAAAGAATGGCTAAGTGGATGACATAAATGAATCCTACCAAGTGAAAAGGAGACCCTACAAAGAGGGAGAGAGGCAATATCTTCTTGATCAACAACAGAAAAACCCACCTCTTTGAAGTGTCTACTATCATATACCGGTGGATTAAAATACAACCTACGGCAACAAGATTTAAAAGCCTTGATATGCTTTGGTCTATAACCCCTCTTTGGATCACATTGAATATAAGACAATTATTTTCTTAAAATTCATTTGATTTCTTATTCAACGATATTCTTTTAGGGGTGGCACAAACTCTTAGTTGAATACAATCTAATAATAATAAAATTGAATTGTCCTCTTCCCCAAATTGAAATATTGGTTCCACCTTTGCAACTCCAAGCCCAAACAAGGGACTAAAGGGCATTTTGCTCCTCAACAATTGCTCAAATGTGTTTGGTCCGTAAGTGTTTTCCATTGTTTGCTTTTTATGCCATGTCAAACACTTGGACAATAACTTCAATTGCATTGGGTGTAAGCATAGGAAATTGTGTTAAGGATAAAAACAGACCACGTTTGATCTCACCGGAAGCTTTCAAAAATCTATCCTACCACACCCTTTTCTTGAAAACCATAGAATCATCCTCCAACACTAAGAGAATTTTTAATCCCAGTTCCACAAACAGACAGTTGTTCTTTCACAGGACTCTGCAATTAGCACACAATGGTACTGAGAATGTTACACAATTCCTGTAAATTGTGGCCACATAAGAAGGGTCACATACTTCAGAAGTAATTGAGTAATTGTACAAGGCAGTCATGCATGTTCTTTACTTACAAGAGTCTCACGGAGAGCCTGGACCATTCCTTTTCCAGTAGCATTTAGTGGTAGGAGAGATGTGAGCTGAGTTTAAAGAAACATACCTATGAGTTCACTTCGAACACTCTTGGTTTGTCTAACACCAACTCGACCTCTGAGTGCAACAAGATCTAAAATAAGAAAAACAAGCAGCTGCGTTTCGGTACGAGAGGCTCTATCCCCGAAGCAATGGCTAGCGTTTGAGTAAGGTCCTACTCAAACTTACTCACATGTAGCTCTTGTCAATGCAAAGCCTGCTCCCCTTCGGTCCAGAGTCAATGAATTAAAAACATTGAAAACATAACTAAAACTTAACTAAAACTCCACTCCTTAATCAAAGATAAGAGCAAGTACTTATCTAGAATGGAATTTCTGGGAACTAATATACGGGAGAAACCACAGCCAAGGATACCTTTTACCAAATACTCGCTGAAGATTTGCCCAGCCTTTTCTCCCTGATCCAGACTTGGATTCACTTACCACGGTAGACAAGGAGTCGAGATAAGTCTGGCCTTGGTAGAGTAGCAACAGCTGCTGATACAGCAAGATGCCGACTCCAATGAGCAATGCCATACTGATTACGAATAAGTACAGCAAGCCAATATATCGGATGGTGATCGTCAATGGTTGATTGCCGAAGAACAAAGAACTGAACAAATCGGCGAAATAATCTAAGCCCATGCCCGACGTTCCAGGCTCAGGTAGGTCGTATGCCATCATTGCCGAAGACATCCTAGAGTGATTGTATGTGTAGACGGACATACCAAGTACGTAAAGGCAGCTGAGTGTGGTGAATATAAGAAAGAGGAGGAAGTATCCTTGATTGTTTGCGCCCACGCAATTTCCGATCTGCAAACGCATAAAACCACTGGATTAAAATCCCCTAGCACAAGAAAATTGAACACTGCAATATTGCCATGCGATAAATAATATTATTTCCGTGATTGCGTCCACAACAAATGGACACAGTTATCATTGTGTGCGATCTCAATTCACACGTATGCTTGAGTACAAAACAATCAACTGAGCAAATACAAAACATTCTCGAGTAGTAGTGGCATCGCAACTTTTGAGAGTAGTGACCAGTATGAAGCATTTAGAACAATTTCATGTCAAAGCAAAGCAAAGCAAGCAAAAATAAACTCACATAATCTCAAATGTGAAGACAATGGCACATTGGTTTGACGAACTCTCACTTGTTCAACTCGAGCTCAACTTTGCAAAACAACGTGTCATGGATTCCTTTTCAAGTGTCACGGTTGCTTTCCAAGACAATGGACCTCATATACAAGCAGAATTCCTTTCAAAATCAACAGTACCCTTGCAAAAAATGTGTAAGAAATGCACAATCGTGAAAAGACATTGCTTGTGAAAGTAGGAAGGAGTGTAGTGATGATGCTCACGTACAAAGGGACAGTGATGATCCATTTCCATAACGCAGGTTTTGCAAGTGCGACAGTGATGAGCAGCAGGAGGCTTGGGTTTCAGACAACGAGTACAGAATTTGTAATTTTCAAGTCCACCTCGATCGACTACTTCAAACTGGCCCCATTCGACTATAGGCGGAGGCCCTGGTGGAAGGAAGGCGGCCAACACGAAGTTGAAGAACGTGTTGAATGCAAGGAGGGAAGTGATGACTGAATGAAAGTACAAGCCGAAAGAAGGACTAGGAAACAGAATTGGAAATATCGTCCACACACCTCCATCTGCACCACATCAGCTGAGAAGCCGTTACTTTCGTGACTACCTAGGTCATTATTGCCAGAAAAAACACATTCTGGAGCCCCAGTGTGATTGTATGAATATGGCAGAATTTCAGAACATTATCAATACTAAGACTAAGTGTGAAAGACAAGGGAAATCTGAAAAACTTACAGACAATGAGCACAACCAGGAGAAAGGCCAAAGTGACCAAGCAATAATCCAACAGAGAGCCGCAACGACGAGTCCAACGCGATGGAGACTTATTAGAACCAGTTTTGTGAACCGTCACCGCACCACAGTATCCACACTTAAAAATTGGTGCAAACTGCGGTAGCGTTAATTGTAACTTACAGCCCCAACATGTCGTCTCCCAATAAGAATCTCGCTCCTCGACGTGCACCTGCGGATGCAACAACAATAAAATTGACATGATCATTTCCAACGCCTGCACGTGAAATTCACAAAGAAAAAACTTGTAAAAATTCCCAGTGCATATTCTCTTCCGATATCTCAGAGTTTTAGGGCATCCACAAACTGCAGCAAGCCTGAGCACTCGGTAGCAATTCAAATGCATCACGGTACTCATGGACACATATCTGCTGTAGACCTAAATCTTCCCCCATTTAGGCACCATTGACATCGAGCAAATTCCTACTTCTGCGGACCTGATTCGGACAGTCCATGAGCTTCTGAAGCTGCGTCAATGACGCCTCTCCTCCAATCAAACCCACTGCAAAGGTCAAAATCTCATAACAACATATATCAAATATTCAAAAACTACAATGGTTTCTCGACGCACCTCAACCGTCGTATTCATAGCGTGCCTCTTAAAACCCCTCGATACAGTCAACACTCCAACTCTCCTGATCCACTCAACTCATTATCCACCGCATTCCAAAGGCCAATTCTCTCAAAGTCCTAGCTCCGAATCCACTATGGCGCCCAAACCCTAATTCAATTAATCACAATCACCGGAACCACACCACTAATTCCTCCTCTAAAAACTCAATGCGGCCATCAAACGAGACCAATCTCATGATGAATCCCTCAAGTTCTCCAATTCCAGTTTGAACCGAAACCCTAAACCACCCATCCATGCGCACACAGCGATGTCACCCGCGGCTTTGGCACTTGCTGAATGAAATCTGAATTTTAGAAACGATCATCCACCCTCACTCTCGGCAATAAATTTCCTACGTGCAGCAAGCAAGCAGTAGCAATGAAATGGCTAGCTCCGCTGAATCCCCTGCTTCATGTGAATTGGGGTGTGGAGTGAGATTTGCAGTGAACTTGGGAATATTGAGGTTGGCGCTGCAATTGCGGCGTAATCACTTGCGCTACTGAAGAGAAAAAAATTTGAGGAATCCCTGGCTGGGTGTCGCTATCGAGATCAAGCAATTTTGTGCGCCGCTTTTGTAACGCTTAGTGCTGGAGTCAACAAGGAGACCGGGAGGTGATACCGGGGCGTATACAGTTCCAATGACTCCACTGGGGGTATTTTCAAATACCCCCAAATGCCCATATAACTTTACCCCCGGTATTTTATGACTCTTCGACTGACTGTGGATGAACTTATGACATATGCAAATGAACTGCCAAATTCTTGGATGAAATAAAATTTGGATGGCGAGATTAATGACAAAAGTTTTGGGGGTACAGTATGAAGCTTCAAAGCCTCTCTGACTTTTACATATGTAGCTCAAGTTGAAGGGCTTGGTAAACCGGGCTTAATGCTCCGGTGCCCTCTCTTGCAGCCAAGGCTGTCCCATTTGCAAAACACTGGAAAAATTGTAACAGTTGTCTCCAATGTCAACAAGCTGCTCGAGTTGCCCACATGGATCACCTTATTCTTGAGGTACAGAATATCCAACACTACTCAGTACTTCTCTGGGCTGCTTCTGATGAAGACAATGATGATGAGCTGCGGTCTTTGAGCGTGTCACCTCCAACTTTCACCATGTCTATCAAGAGTGACACCGATGTTGAGAGGTTGCGAGGCATGTCTTTCCATATGTATGCGATATCCTTCTGATTGCGCAAGACCAGCTCCAAGGGTCCTCGCAACCATATGGACTGTTCATGGTTTGTATCGGCAAGGATACAGCAAACCTTCGATCACAAAGTTGGTTTGTTCATTTGTGGGCCTTGATGGGATCCTGAGACAACGAAAGAGCCAGAGACATATGATGCATCTGACGCTCAGTCAGGAGATTCTATGTCAGAAGAAGATGGATGCTTCAATAATGAAGAAATGGACGACTTTCAGGACTCGCAGGTTACTCCATGGAAAGACGAATTTCCAACTACAGCTCCTGACAGTGAGGAGCTTGATAGTGATGAAATAGAAGAAGGCCTGGAGGAAGAAGAGGAGGAGGAACATGAGAGTGACGATGAAGTAGAAGCAAACAATCCAAATTGGGAACAAGACGTACAGCGCATGGAATGTGGGCTAGATTTGTCAAGGGTGGATACGGAGCAATTATACCTTCAAGCGTTATTGAACAAATTATTGTTGCCTCTAAACTTCTGCATCAGTTTATTGTACTTCATGGTGAGAGTTGTCACATATTTTACAATTGAATTCTGCTCCAAATTCCTTCTCTAGATAGAGATGTACTGCGGGATGACTTCTGTGCGTGCAGTCCCTTGAAGCAACCGATTTCAAGAAAGCGATGATTGGAGTCCTCGCTGGGATTTTTCATAAGGGATTGACTGGAGAGGAGGCACAATCACGATCACGGTACTGCTGCTTCCTTCTTCTGATTAGATTAATCTCCATCTTTTCAAAAACAGTTCAATTCTGTCAACCAATGCTGCATCCTGTCTGTCTGGAGTTAGATAAGGTAGCAAGGATTCGTTGAGAAATTGGTTAGATGGTTGTTGGGATTGGTTGGCCCTTGGGAGCTTCAGGGCATGTAGGAACATGTTACCTTGCGGTACACCTTGAAGGTGATGCTGCAAAAGAGGTTACAACGCATCGTTGTGGCGAGGATTTATCTTGTAATGCTTTTTCTTTTGCATTAAGATCATGTACTGTACTGTACATATCACAGCAGTTCAAATCGTTTCTTTTAGAATCATTTTGAGCCATATGCATTGGTTCTTTTGACATATTCATAAGTTTTCATGGGACAGCTTGACATGATAATTACTTGTCCAGTGGAGGTAAGAGTGTTGCAACTTTGTTGTTGACAAGATCTGTAAGCCTGATAGTGATGCTCTCAGGAATAATTAGGTGCAACACACCAATCCCTATCTGCACTCGATCTAAATGATAGGCGTGATCAAAATTGTGCATAGGTTTTCTACCTCGTCAAAAAGAATTTCTAGCGAAGCTTGATGCTGCATCAGTATGCATGCCATTCCGATTTCGAGAATGACTCCATTGCTTGTTGTGGTGGGATGGTACTAACACAGTCCCACACTGACAGCAACTGAAGATAGGCTCAACCTCAAAAAAGTTATAATTTGCAGAATCTCAACAGGTAAGGTCAAAAGTATTAACATCCATACAAGTCATATGGTCAAGCATACATTTGCAATTAACACAAGGCCAACTTCATATATTCAGAAAGATAACATAAATTAAGCATAAATCTTGAATAGATTGAGTACGACCAAAATCAGTTCTATGTGTCCGCTCCCAGCTCTCCATAGAATGTGCTACTGTACTGTAGATCCTCGAGACTCGCCAAAATTTTCACGCCCAAACCCTTCTCTGCCAATTTCGAAAAGCATCCATGTTATGCTTACCACACTACGGTATTCCTCCCGAGTTAACTATCAATGCGCCACCAATCTCAAATACAGAGTCTGCTTATGAACCCAACAGGAATTCCAGCCGATTCTGCTTACAGACCCATGCTGAAAATAATTTAGACAACTTTCGCTGTCATCGACAGCCATGTGGACCTTGAATACGAATCTTACATATGATGACTCAGCGGTCCTGACTAAAACTGGGTACAGAGGCATAAGGGCCGGTTTACAACAATGTTGGACCAAAGGCCCTCTAGAATGATCAAAGCAGTGATTGGTGGAGAGATAGGCATGGTCCAAGTTGGGTTAAACATTTTAGCCAAGGTCCATGTCATTTTCCATGGATGAGAAATCCACTTGGAATCCTGCATGGCCAAAGTAGGCCTATTGGATTTCTAGGAGACCACGATGGGTTAAAACCTCACAACTATAGATTTTGTCTATTTAATTGATCTTGCGATTGACAATGTCAAATCTAATAATAAATAGATATGGGTTGACTATAGTCTTTCTTGGGTTTATACCAAGACCATGCAAAGAGTCATTACTATTTTCTATCTTGGGCTCTTGCTTTGCATGATGACGTCTTTGGAGTGCTTCTGGTCCTTGGTCTAGGCGTCTAGCCTCGGTGTAAACCGGCCCTTAGTAATGACAAATGAGCCAATATCCCGCACTACTCATTAACCCTGGAAGGACGCGGGGGGTGACCCTGGAAATCATGCATTGTATAACCGTGAGAGTCATTGGAATAAAAAAATCCAAAAGTACTCATTGGAAGTCAAGTTACTATAGATGTTCTCCACTTTCCACAAAAAACTCCAAGGATGAATAGTTGTAGTTTTGTCCTACATTGGAGAATCCCTTGTCATTCATCGGACACTTATGGTCCGCGGCGTCCTTACTGGGTTAAGCTTATCGCTTGTGTGTCTCTATATTATTCTCTTTTTTTGTGGTTTACTGGCTAACACATGTCTGTCTCTAGTAATGCTTGAAGTTCTACAATCGATAATAGGGGTAGTCACAGCCCCTCCAAGGTTGAGATTTTTTCTGAGAAATTTCTCCAGGTGCATGAAATGGGGAGCCAATGGGGAGCCTTGTTTTGTGGAGGGGCTGTGACATCCCTTTTGCAGCGAAAATGAAATCTCCGAGAAGGTTCACTTGCACAGCACCACTGCAACCACGGCAAACCAATCACGGAGCAGAAGGTGAAATTTTCTTGGAGAAAATGCCGTTTGCAGCTCCTTTCTTCACCTGCGGAGGAGAAGAACGGCACACTTTGAACCTCGGAGGTTGAGCGATCCCCAAACAACGGGAAACCAGTTACACGGAGCCACGCGTCCAATCTCCAAGAAGTGGACGATTCTCAGAGGGGCTGTGACTACCCCTATATCTTAATTTAGACCTTCTATTGTTGAGTCTCTGTTATTCGCAAGCTCGTTGAAATGTTTTGCGAAGCTGCTGGCGCGATCGATGCCTGGTCGAAGTCCAGAGACGTGGTGAAAATTTCATGCGGAGCGCTCTCAGGTGAGTGATTTCTTACTGTCGTGTTTAAGAATTGAATGAGCTGAAACAGCCTGCTTTGAATTGTGAAGTGGAGCAGTCGGGAATACTGAAAGGATTCATCGTCGCCCACCACCACACCTTCCTCTTGAAAGCACGGCGGGCTAACGGGTTGCCGTGAATTTACTCATATCAAGGTCTTACTAAGACTGCTCCAGCCTAACTTAAATGTATGTTGTGGGTTGTCTCTGGAGTTGTTCATTGACCCGCGTCTTCCGAATTGAGATAGGGATGAATAACAGGGTGGGTCGGGCAGACATTTTTGAATACGAACTTTTCCTGAATTCTCTCCTGCAGCGACACCCGCTTTCTGCAGACTTTGAAAGGTGGGCGGTCACTCAGAGTAATCGAGTCTGCAAGCAAGCAATTTCTCTGCTACTGTAGTTCTTAAAATATTCTCTCAATGCTTATTTTATTTTTTATTTTTTTGAAACACATGGACAATTTCCATTGATTCTCAATGCTTATTCTGAGTTCTCAGATTTGAGACTTGGGGGCAACAGTCGGGTACAATATGGTATTATGGTGAAATAAGTTACAAGTTTTTGAAGTTGAAAGGCAGTGGTCACTAAGAGCGCCCTCCTCCTAAAATGTACACTACTGGTACAATGAAGAAAGCAAAATGTACCTATGTGTCATGATCACTTTTACAGAGGTCCAAAAAATATGAAACCACTTGGGTTAGATGCCAATTCCATGTTTTCTTCCTACGAAAATTTATTGAAAATTGTTTCAAGGAGTGTAGCTTCCCCAAACAGGCAATTAACTCTTAAATAGTCTCCTTAAGAGCATACTACCTTACTTGAGTTTGTTGGATTGTGCTTCCTCTTTTTACTCTACGATTATTTTGATTTTTGGTTTATGATTTTGAAGCATTCCACAAATTGTTGTAATCATTTGGTTTGATTCCTAAATGCCCAAGGCACCGAGGCACCAAATTCTAGTGTTAACAAAACTTTGAAGTTAAATAAAACTTTGCCAAGTTGCTATTTTTAGTAGGGATTTTTTAGACAAATTGTTTTTTAAGTTCAATTTTAGCATCAAAAATTCGATTTTGAAAATGAATGATTATTCTATTGATTTCAAGATTTTGTGCAAGGATGTCCATCACAAGTCTTGATTTTTTAGTGTTGAGGGCTCTTGGAAATGAGCCTCAAATACACTACATCTTGGAGAAAAAATTACATTAGAAATTCATTCAAAAATACTGTAGAGTAGATTTTCAGAAATCTTAAATTAAATCGGAGTTATGTATGTTGTGTCCTTTAACCCCTAAAGGTCCAAACCCCGTTTTTTGACAACATAGTGATTTTGGGCAGTTCATTACGAGTGGAGTTTTTATTTTTTTTCTTTGAAATTTTCACACAAGATGTGCCCGAGGAGTAGCTTTAAGGCCCAACAATTTTCATAACTTTTGACTACAAGGTTAAAAAGTTATTGTATGATATGTAATTTTTGGTGTATGGGGGGCAACCCGGGCAGCTCAAAAAAATTCCTTAAAAATCATTTTTTTTAAAAATAAAAATTTGAAATTGGTTCTTTAGATTTATATGTATGTGGAAAGCTTTAAATCATTCCATTTGGATTAATGAGTCAAAAGTTATGAGGATTCTTAGTTTGAGGGTAGTTATGGAATCTCTACTCTAAAATAAACTTTGAAGTCCTTTATTTCACTCAATTTTCAATATTTTTGAAAAAAAATAAAAACATTGGATGTAGATTATTTATTACAACATTACAACCATTGGGATTGGCATTTTTCAATTCCATAAATAAATTCTTAACAATTTAGTGTTTCGAATCATTCTCTACTTCTTTCTACTTTCTATTTTTTTCCTATATGTTGTGCAATTCCAAATGATCTGAAATTTTTCAAGCATGTAGCCAACTTGCCTAGAAGAATGAATCCAAAGAGTAACCACCATTTTGGACATTTTTTCATACAAATGTGACCTTGTGAAGTGCAGCTGCCCGGATTTTCGCAGGGACAAAAAAAGTTTTTTTGTCAATTCAAACGCTAATATCTTCCAATCCGCACAGTGAAAAATTCTGAATTTTTTTCCACAACTTCTCAAACCAGTGTTCTATAAGATCTTACGGTTACATGTGTTCAAAAATGTTTTTTTTCTAAAGTTTGGTACTTGTATTAGAAATGGCAGTTTTGGAGCGGTTTTGGTGAAAACATAGTCTCTGACCTTTAGGGGTTAACCTCATATTTTTTTGGTGACCTCAATTTTAATTTGATATGTGAAAAGAGGATTGAAAGACTGACTTCAAACCACTTTTACAAATTTAACACCATCATGATCAAGCAATATAATCTTATAATCCGTAAGTGATATTATTGTGTTTTCTTTTCTTATGTGATCCATAACACATCTGGTTTGAAGTTGTATGATTACAATTTTAAAATTATTGATAAAACTTATCAAAATGTTGACTTTTTGTTCAATTTAGAGCAAATTCCAAGAAACTCAAAAAAAAAGGCCTTGGACGGGGTTAAGTAAACGCGTCGCCGTTTCTGTCTGCAAGCGCAATCATACATAGGTTCTAAAGCCTTCTCACGATCGGCTTCAATCTATCTGAGCAAGGAATTGTATCCCACGATTGACTTCAAGCTATCTCAAGGATTTGTATCTCACGATCGGCTTCAAGCTATCGATCTCAAGGATTGTATCACACACGAATTGTTGGTGATCTGGGTTGGTTGCGGGGCTAATGTCACCAAGCTATGGGAGCAGTGCGATGGCTTTGGATATTCCTGAGGGATTGTCTCAGCCCGAGTTTGGAGTTTATAAGAAGCTCCTTGACATTCGTGTTGCTGGACTGAAACCTCGGCCGATCGTGGTTATTACTGACGTGGGAAAGGACTACGACGACCTGGCTGCATTGGTCATTCTCAAAGAGTTTCACCGACTGAAGCTTGTCGAGTTGCGCGCTGTGGTTGCCAACCTCATGCCAGCAGACCAGAGGGCGCGCCTCGCTAGGGCTGCTCTTGATTCCTTGGATCTGAGAGACGTTCCGGTGGCATGTGGCACGCGCGGGTCACCCCATAAACACGAAGTATTGGACCACGAATTCAATGACATCGGGTTGCCCATAGACGCCGTTGATCTACAAGACGGGCAAGATCTTCTACTGATGGTCTATAAGAATGCCAAGGAGAAGGGCGAGAAGTTGTACCTGCTCTGTCTGTCTTCGCTACAAGATATACACAATTTTGCATCTGCCCACCCAGATCTGGTTGCAGAATGCACTGCGGAGGTTCATATGCAGGGCGGCAACTACATCTCAGCTGATGGCAATTTGAAGCCAGATGAAAAAGCTGCCAACAACCGCTTTGATATGGATGCGGCAACGGGATGGCACTCCTTCATACAAGCGAGGGCTCTCCCAAGTTACACCTACACCAAGGTCGCTGCGTTTGCCGCACCCCTCACGTCGGACGTTTTCCAGGAGCTCAAGGACACGGGCCACCCCATTGGTGCGTATCTGCGCAGAGTTCAGGTCGAGCAGGATCTTTCATTTTACAGGCGAGCGTGCGAGAGTGACCCGGCAAAGCGGTTTGCACCGTTCATGGACCAGAAGTGGTTTCTGGCCAACAAGACCAATTGGAACGAAGCGAGGAGTACAAGACTCCAACGAGCACATGCGGAAGGAGACGCTCTACCTACTGTCGAGGAAGTAATTCCATATCTCACCAAGATTGTAGTCTACGATGCGCAAGCGGCTTTGGGCGTTGCTGGCGAGAAAGTTGTCAGCGAGCTGCAGGTGTTCCGGAGCAGCCCGGAGCCGAGGAGCATTATGGTGAAGAAATCTGAAGGCGGGTTTGTGAAAGTGATTCATGAGATCATAGGCGATGAATGCATACTCCCGGAAAAGATGGCTCTGGCAATGTCTGCCCTCATGAAAGGCTCCCTTTATCAAGGCGTTAACCCCTACATGCCCGAGGCACCAAATTTTGGTGTCAAAACTTTGAAGTTAAATAAAACCTTAGCTAGAAGTTTTCCGAAATTCCTACATTGTCTTCATTTGTAGCTTGTTGCACGTTCATATCATCATGTGATACACCAGGTTTACAGTCATCCAAATGCTCTGTTCTGGAGCGCCCATAAACGCCACCTTCTTCAGAAAGTCCAATCCCAGCACAGTCGATGGATTTTGAAGGATTTTTGGTATAACTTATGCAGACTACAATGCTCTTCGTCAAGAATACGAGCTTTCCTGGATTCTCTCCTGCAGCGACAGCTGCTTTCTGCAGACTTTGAATGGTGGGCGGTCAAGTTTTCATTCATTCTGGTGAGGTCTTGTAGGTCAGATTGTTCTTTCACATTAGAAATTTTCTGTAATTTTGGTTCCAAAGGTTCTTAGTTTACTATTTTCACTAATGCAGAAGTCTTCGGGAATTTCGGTTTCGCATGATGACAGAGGTATCATCTGACACTAGATACCTTCATGCGGAGACTTGGCAGGACCCTTTTATAATGTAAAACTTTCTTTTTATCCCTGAGGATGATTTACTAAGAAGGAAGTGAATGGAACTCGCAGACCAGGTTTGCAATGTTTTCTAATTCCTTCGTAATTCGAAAACCAGTTCGAGCTCTTTGAAATTGTTTGTCAGGATTTTGGTGCTTTGAAACAGACCATCAGTTTATCAAATAGGACCTTAATTTTGACTCTTGTTTTTTTTAAGGAGTATGTTCTGATGTGGTTGGATTACTATTATCTGAAAACCTCTTACACCAACTGACAGTTCTAAGCAATTCAGATTGAGTAACATATACTACGGTAATCAATTTATTCATTTATTCATTCCATCATTCCATGATCTATGCAATTTTGAAGCCACTTCAATGGATGATTCTTCTTGGAAAAAATGGATGATTTTAGTGGATGTTATAGCAATTGATCATCAAAAGGTGCAATATTCTTTGAAGTTTTGGAGTTGTCTTAGTACTATGCATTCAATTCAAGTGTCAATCGAGTGAAAAAAATTGTACTATGTCTGAGCTTCATAATAACTATTCTTTGAATTTCTAAAGATGCTGTAACTTTGTGCACTTCTATGCAAATTAGGTGTGCACATTTAGGAAACATGCAATATTAGGAAGATCTACCATAATATATAACCCTAGAAACACTTTAGGAGGCAAATTGTCACCTTTGGTCACGATTGCTATTATGTGAGCTTAAAATCATGAGCACATGAGCCTAGAAGACTATACACCTAAGTTTTAGGTGTCTATATTATAGAAACCTTTCATGATTATAATAAATCTATGTTATAAACACCTATATTGAAGGTGTTTATATTATAAGCACCTTCAATGGTTGTAGGATATCCACTTATACATATGCTCAAGGTTTATAGGCTCACATTTCCATGCTCACATGCTAATGTTGTTGTGGATCATCTTGACAACCTCCAATTACTTGTTATTTTATTTGAATTTGGACCAAAAATGATCTCTTTTTACTTTAAGCCCAACTAATAAAAAACTAAAAAAACTTGTGATATTTTGGTTTCATTCTACTTTGAAATTTTGAAAAATTCTAGAATTGAATATTATACTGGAGTTTGAAGTTTTGAAATTTGGACCTATAATCATGGTCAACTAAGTTTTTAATTATAGAGTGATGCAAAAATTTGGTTTGTGGGTGAATGCAAGAAACACTTGTACTATTTGTTGCGTTTTTGTCACACCCTAGTTTTCGGGGTTTTTTTTTGGCTAAAACTTTTGTATATTAGTTCCAAATGACTCAAAACTTGTAGGGAAGCTACTCATAACCATTATACACCTTTTTCCAATTTTTCAAGATTTTTCAAAAATAATTTACTATTTTAAAACAACCCCGATAATTTCTCACAATGGATGATTTAGGGGGTTTTCAACTTTAATTAACCCCAAAAAACGAATTTTGAGCTGAAATTTGGAAAGAATTGTCTTCTAGTAGACTTATAGCTACTATCCAAATGAATTTTAAAAATACTTATTTTTATGTGGTGTACAAGTCCACAAAAAGAGCTCCTTTCTGCATTTTTTTTCAAAGGTATGAAACATTATTTTGGTGAGTTTTTTGGTCAAATACTCAATTCCCATCACCAAAAAGTTTTCTCAAATGGACAATTTTTAGATTTAAAAAAAAAATCATATTATTTTACAATTCAAAATGTCAAAAGTGGTATTTTCTTCACTAGAATTTTGGAATAGAATTCACCCTAAAACCGGTAAGAAAATACCACTTTTGACATTTTAATTTTTAAAAATAGGATATTTTTTCAAAAATAAATCTAAAAATTGTACATTTGAGAAAAAATTTTGGTGATGGGATTTGACCAAAAAACTCACCAAAATAATGTTTCATACCTTTGGAAAAAAAATGCAGAAAAGAGCTCTCTTTGTAGACTTGTACACCACATAAAATAAGTATTTTTAAAAATCATTTGGATAGTAGCTATAAGTCTACTAGAAGACAATTTTCTCCAAATTTCAGTTCAAAATTTGTTTTTTTGGGTTAAAAAAAGTGAAAAAAAACCCTAAATCACCCATTGTGAGAAATTATTGGGGCTATTTAAAAATAGTAAATTATTTTTGAAAAATCCTAAAAAACTGGAAACGGTGTATAATGGTTATGAGTAGCTTCCTTATAAATTTTAAGTCATTTGGAGCTAAAACACAAAAGTTATGGCCAAAAAAAAATCAAAAACTAGGGTGTGACAAAGCGCTTTAAGTGTTTCTTGCATTCACCCTTGTACCATGATTTTCTACACTCTAAATTCACCTTGGTGAAAACCTCAAATTTTATCAAAAAATTTGTATTCAATTTGCATTTTCTTCACTTTTTTTTAGGATGTTTTTTATAGTTTCAAATTTTCACACAAAAATTGAAATTTTGTAAAATAATTATATTAGATGTGTGATTTCATTTATAAAAAGTAAATAATGCTCACTAAAATTTAGTAGAAAAGTAGGGCATAGTAAATCTTGAATATTATAATTGTTATAGTGGATTTATATTATCCTTTTTAAGGTAAAATTATGTGCACGTGGATGTATGGCTGATAAAAATTAGTTGCTACCTCCTTGATGCTAGGAGAGTGTAGATAAAAGATAAATTCTTCATTTCCATTACACAATGATAGGATTCAAAGCAACAATGTGGACATGCACCCATAAAATAAAAAACAATTTACATGATTGTCAAGAATGCAATATTGAAACTTAGATATTGATTATACAAGATGTACACAATTAGAATATGATAACCTTTGAGAGCTTCGTGTAATTTTTTGGGTATACCAAGAGATAGTCCTTTAGCTCGGGGAGATCACTCCTTGTAATTTAAGGTATACACATGAGTTAAGAGGGGATTTGATGCGGGGCTATTTACCTTAATTGTTGTATTTAAGAGGACTGTATTTTTATATAAAAAGCTATGATGGCCATATTTTCAATACCCTATGTTTTTTATAAATTCATTCATTATTTAAGTGTGTCTATCTTACATATAAGTGTTCAATTTTTTTCCGCCTCCGCCTTTCTTCGCAACTTTTTCCTTCCCTCTACTATATATATGTATATAGGAAATACACCATGAAACAAACAGCAATCAATTCAAGTACCATTGACCAAGTTGTGGTTTTTAATAACAAGTTTATCATTGAATATATCAAAATCTCCATTGATTGATACTATCACGTAAACCTCCCAAGCTCCCATTCAATATGAGTTCATTAACACATATCATATGGCTTCAAAGATTGAAGTTAAATGGACTATAAGCTCTATTCTTGTATTGTACAATTTTCAATTTGTTGAATCCACTAATTAAGGTAAACCTTCGTATTTGTGCAATGTGACAATTTTTACTACTTGTGGTCAATGTCTTACATTTATACTTAATTTTTTGATATGTACACTACTAATAATGTGGCACAATTTTAGTCCAACACCTTTCATTATAGATTTTATTAACTATGTACATTTTATCATCCACATGAAATTATCTATCTACATCTATATTCACTATACTATGAAAAATTTGCATGGCCCCTATTTGTGTAGGCTAACTTATTAATAAAAAATTCTACTAGATAATATTTTTACATATCCTTATTATATATATTAGAGTATGTAGCATTTCATGGACCCTATAGTAGCTCTACATATTATATAAAATTTCTCCCATTTGAATTAAATAGACCCTATCTTTAACTCACGTAGTTTTCTAAAAACCCAATAGTGATCTCCCCGGGTCCTTTAGAAAACAATTTTTAGAAATTCAAAAATCACATGGAACCCAAACAATGCATATTAAAGTGTATTGTTCTAGTAGAAACCTCTTCACTTGCCAATAAAATCCAACAATAAAAATAATATTTATTTCATAATACTAACATTGCGTAGTTGCCCTATTTATTGATTATAGGTGCACTTGCCCAACATTGATAGATTCTAGTTTGGAGAAGCCTCTTTGCAAAGTCTAATCCCTAAGCTAATACTAGTTGAAAAGAGGTTATTGGATTCCAATGAATAATGTCAAAGTCTTGTGCCCAAAGGCCCATATTAGTACTATTCTCTCTCGAGGGCTTCACTTAGAAAATTTTATTTGGAATGGCGCAATCAAAGATATAGTGAATTTAATTCTTTGAACTTAAAATTTTGTATCTTTTTGGAGATAATATAGGGTGTTAGTAGAGAGGGACATTGGATTATAATTAAGATAGGGTCTCCAATAATATATCCAATTTATTTTTAGATCTAATATACCCTTGATATAAATGGATCTATGATACATGATGGAGGTATAATTAGTATGTACACTCCAGCTGAGTATAAGTTATAATTGAGGGATCTATAGTTTGGATTTAGGGTGGCAACTAACCTCCAGATGGATGAAACCTAACGCTGTACCCCGGGGAGGTCACTTAGTGTGCATATTAGAAACCACGTGAGATCTAATATAGGGTACTATATATTTATTGTACCTAAAATTTTTAAAAACATTATATCTAATATAGAGTTTGTAAAATTACATGTAGGGTATTATAACTAATATAGGGTTATGTTTAATACCATGTATTAGATTTTATATAGAAAAAATATAAGGGGGCAGTAATTTGTGGGGAAAAATAATTTTGTAGAGTGAATATTTAATGTCCTTAAAGAAGAGATGGACAAAAAATGACACATTATTTGTCCCAAATTATCCATGAACCTTGGATGAGGGGCTCTAGTTGCCTCAAGGGTTATTTGTATATTCCTTTGAAGTCACTTAGAATTTGAAGAATCTATCATAAATCTTGCTTTAAAGTATATTCTTATTTGTTCATTCCAAATAGTAGAAAGGTATAAAAGAGCTTGATGGTCTATCATTATTAGGTGTGTAAGAGTTTGGTGGTCTATGCTTGTTTATTATATTGTATGCAATGTCATCTTCTCTTTGCTGAGTACTTGCACTCATTATATTCATTAGAATATATTGTAGATCTATGATTAGCAGTAAGTTGCTTGACACAACTAGAATGCATTGTTTACGGTCTGTGAATGTATTTGTTTGGCTATAGTACATTGCCTAAACATAAAGTACTTTAGTTTTCAGTAACCATAAAAGAAATGGTTTGAAAAAGAAGTGACAAAAGAATAAAGAAGAAAAGGATAAGAAACAATAATAGGGAAAAAAATCATACACCTGTTAGTTCTAATTTTAAAATCTAATATAGGGGCCAAAAAATTGGACTCAAATGTATACTATAAATAATATAGGGTGATATAATAAATGTCTATTTAGAATTATTTTTAACAATAGGGTATGTTAAATTACAAAATATTAAAAAAATAGCCTCCCATAAAATATCTCCCGATCTCACGTATATACTAAACCTCTAAGCTAGTGACTCCCCCGTGCGCTGTACAGACACTTTTGGTTTCAAGTATGTTTTTAGTACACTTTCAATATTGTTTCAGTATGTTTTTGGTATGCAATATGGTTTCAATATGATTTGGGTACAATTTCAATATGGTTTTAGTATGATTTGGGTACAATTTCAATATGGTTTTAGTATGTTTTCAATATGCTTTCATTATGTTTTCAATATATTTTCAGTATGCTTTTTAGTATGTTTTCAATATATTTTTCAATATGTTCTTAGTATAGTTTTAGTATAGTTTCAATATAGTTTCAGTATGCTTTCAATATACTATTAGTATATTATTGGTTAGCAGGTTTATACTCCAAAATTTGTGAAGATGTCCGACATGTGTGTAGGTGCGCCTTCAAGCCAAGTCGTGGAATTCTAAGTACTCTGCTAATTCATAATATGTAGAGTATGTTGTGAGTAGCCTACATAAAGCTTGGATTCAACAGAAACTAAGTCATTTTTGTAAAAAATTGCCATATGTTGTCTGCTAAATGGTGTGAGGTAACGTGGACCCCTAAAAATGTGACGTGTAAGTTCAATGAGTGACAAATCAATCCTACACATACACTTAAACCTATTTGTCATTGTTTGACGTTATTGTGTTCTAATGAAAATAATTTCATTAAAATGAAGATAGGGTGTGAAAAATGGCCTCTCTTTTGAATTCAAAGTAAGTGTAGGGTACTAAAAAATACAAAATATTAGAAAATTAGGTAATGATAGGGTTTACTTAATTTGTCCCTTCCATCAAAATACCCCCAAAAAAGATATTCCTTGTTCGCATGTGATATATGAACTCCCTAAATAGTGAATCCCTTGAGTATTTTCTTGCACTATTCTTGAGTGCCCAAAGACCTCCTTTCTACTAGAATAACTGACCATTGCATATAAATCAAATCCTACATATGGCGGGTGACTTAAAAATATTTGGGAATCCTCTAAATAGAATAGTAGCCACATTGATTTGTCCACCTATTAGTTTGTGTTATGAAATGAATTTACATATGGTTATTGCTTTTTACAAAGGAGTAGTTTTACCAATAATATTTGTAAAGATTCTTGAACATGATTACACTTTACCTCCCTTATAATGATTGCCTTTACTCCCGTCATGGTGGTCTTATTGAGGAGGTGTCATATGGTGGGATTAATAATTATGCAATTGTCATATAAAGAAGACAATTCAAAACAAAGTTTCAAAAATTCAATGTGCTTTTATGTGAGCACTAGAGGACAAGAGCTCCTGAAAGAGCTTCCGAAGTTTCAATGCTTGAAGACTTGCACCATGGTGACTCCAAATACATTTATTTTGGCATTCAATGGAAAAAAGGCAAACCCTAATGCAACACAATTGCATGATGAAATACAACTTGTAGACTTGTTCCTTTATATTATCACATTTGTTTGTTTATTGTGGTTAGATTAGTGAATGTAAGGTAGGAGGTTCATAAATTGTCCCTTTAAGCTTGCATACCTCATCAATCACAATATTAAATATCTCGAGGAATATGTCACTAATTCCTAAATAGAGGATGCATTTAGGATTCAATCATTATATATATATATATATATGGACCTCCTACCTTGATAGTCAGAATAATGAATTCAATTCTTGACTGGGGACATCCTATCCCAAGAATCTTGTTACAATATAGAATTTAGTCATACTAAAGGGGGGTAGAAAGTAGCACTTATACATAAACAATTTAGATAGAAATATTCCTCCTTTGTAGGATGTTATAAACAAATGTAAATACATTTGGTAACACGCATTGTTAAATTAATGTACCTTGAGTTGTGACTTAGATAGGCAATCTAACTTATGAGGTCACACATCAATGTAATGTACAGTGGGGTTCCATTCAAAATGACATTTTTGAAATCGCAAGAAAAGAAATTTCACATTTGCCAACTTTGACAGCCTCGCGGGGGCTCAAAAATTGATCTTTGACCATGAATTTTTTTACCAAAAACATCATCTTTAATTTAATTATATGTGTGCCAAATTTCAAGGCCAAATGATTTACAAAAAAAAGATATTTGGAATCTACCAACATGTGTAGCCGTGAGAAAAATTTGACTACTACCAACTTTGACACCCTCCCAAGGACTGAAATTTTTTCTTTCCCTATGAAATTTTTGGCATAGGACCATCTATATGTTGAAACAAATTTCAAGTCTACCCCCACCCACCCCACAAAAATAGATATTCAAAATCTACCAACATGTGTAGTTGTGAGAAACAATTTCATTGCTACCAACTTTGACACTATCCCAAGGGTTGAAAAATTGTTTATTTACCATGATATTTTTTTGATGAAATCATCTCTATATTAATAACATGTGTGCCAAATTTCAAGTTCAAAAGATTCACAAAAAAAAAATATGTTAATTCTACCAACATGAATAGTTGTGAGAACAATTTTTTTAGCCTTCGGGATAGTGTCATTTTTTGAGTAAAATTTCACACGGATGTAGAAAGTCAGTCTCACAACTACACATGTTGGTAGAATTAGAATATCTTTTTTTCAGTAAATCTTGTGACCTTGAAATTTGGCATACATTTTATTAATACAAAGCTGATCTCATGCCAAAAATTTCATGATAAAATGTTTTTTTCCAGCCCTTGGGATAGTGTCAAAGTTGGTAGTAGTGAAATTATTCTCACAGCTATATACATTGGTAAAACTAGCATATCTTTTTTTCTGTGACTCTTTTGAACTTGAAATTTGAAAGTGCCAAAGTTGATAGCAATGAAATTGTTTCTCACAACTACACATGTTGGTAGATTTTGAATATCTATTTTTGCGCGGGGGGGGGGGGTAACTTGAAATTTTTTACACATGTAATCAACATATAGATGGTCTTGTATCAAAAATTTCATAGGACAAGAAAAAAATTTTAGTCCTTAGGAGGGTGCCAGAGTTGACAGTAGTCAGATTTTTCTCACGGCTACACATGTTGGTAGATTTTGATTATCTTTTTTTGTGTAAATCTTTTGGCCTTGAAATTTGGCACACATATAATTAATTTAAAGATGATGTTTTGGCAAAAAAATTCATGGTCAAAGATCAATTTTTGAGCCCCTGGGAGGCTGCCAAAGTTGGCAAATGTGAAATTTCCTTCTCTGCAATTTCAAAAATGCCATTTTGAATGGTACCATTGTACAATGCCATCTAGAAAGTAAAGTAACCCCAATTTCAACTTACAAGGATATCTTTTAAAGTTTGACCTTTTTAGACCTATTTTTCAAAATTAAATTATGAAACTAATTATTTTTTGCAAGCTTGATTATTACACCAAATTTCAATTTCAATTCTATTTTTGATAAAAAAATTTGCATGTTTTTCATTGTGTTACATAATACTTGATTGAAAATATTGGTGATGAATTTTGAAAATTTTATTGTGCAAATATTTAAGATACATCAATGTGCACATCTCACTTTTAGGAAGAAACCACATTACCTAGGAAAAAGTCTACACTACAAGGAATTCAATGTCAAAGGGTCACTAATCATTCAAAATTGGTATAAAATTTTTGACTACAAATTATTTTTAAACTATAATTAGATTTTGGCAAAACAATTGCACCATTACGCTCAAAGGTACAGAAGTAGTCACAACACAAGGGTCAATTTATACTACATGTCAAATTTTAAAAAATAATCACCAAAATAATATGAAGTTAAAAGACATAACATGCATAACTCCAATCAATTTACAGCTTCTCAAAATCTACTCTACAATATTTTGAAATGAATTTCTAATGTGATTTTTTCTCTAAGGTGAAAACATCCATTCTCATCCATGTACCCAATTCTGTCATGATGTACCAATGGTGCACATTTTCCTAGTAAGAATGTAGTCTATTGGTACATGGTGACAGAATTGAATACACGGACGGGAATGGGTGTTTTCACCTAAGTGTATTTGAGGCTCATTTCCAAGAACCCTAAACTCTAGAAAATCAAGATTTGCAATGGACACCCTTACACAAAATTATCTTGAATAGAAAAACATACTCATTCATTTTTAAAATTGAACTTTTGATGCTAAGACTAGACTTCAAAAAGAAAATTTCAAAAGTATAGACTTCTAAAAATAATAAATTGGTAAAGGTTTATTTAACTTCAAAGTTTTGTCAACACCAGAATTTGGTGCCTCGGGCATGGAGGGATTAAATTAGATGATTGCAATACTTTGTGAAATCCTTCAGACGTACAAACCAAAAAACAGAATATAGTAGAGTAAAAAGAGGAAGCAAAATCCAGCAGACAAAATTGTATTGTACTCGAATGTTGCCCCAAAAGCCTCAAATTTAAGAAGTAGGGTGGTTTTTTTTTGCTTCAATGTACCAACTATGACTTAGAAGTCATGTTTGCTTTTAATGCCCGGTCGGAGTTCGAGCCTCCTACCTTATAGCAGAGAAATTAATTGCTTGAAGACTCGATTACTCTGAGCCAAGGCACTGCTCGCGTAGCTTGATGACAATCAGCCCTGCAACCAACCCAGATCATCAACATTCGTACATGTGTCAGTGATACAATCCTTGAGATAGCTGGAACTCGAGCGAGCTAGAGTGCTACAATTCCTTGAGACAGCTTGAAGCGGATCGATCGTGAGAAGGCGTTAGAACCCACGTATGATTGGATCAATCCCGCCTGCAGACAGAAACGACGACGCGTTAACCCCGCACAAGGCCTTTTTTGAGTTTCTTCGAATTTACTTTAAATTGAACAAAACGCCAACAAAGATTATAATATTTGATCACGAGGGTGTTAGAACTGTGAAAGTGATTGCAAGTCTGCCTCTTGTGCTGGTTGGTTCTCGAGAGGATTGGATTCATCATAGCCCTTTTGCACGTTTCACATTGGAAATTTCTTAGTTTGTCGGATGACCAGTAGTCACCATTCCAACAGGCTAGCGACACCAATTGCAATTTGAGAAGAAACCGACTCCAGTGAGCAATGCCATACTGATTACGAATAAGTAAAGCAAGCCAATACACCGGAGGATTGAGTACAATAATAAGTCAGAAAACACCATACTAAAGTAAGAATTTGAAGAGGAGATTAATTTGAATGAGATGCTCCGTGGCTAAAGACTTTCGGGCAGACTGACATATATGCATGAGAGGTTAAACGGGATTGGGGTCAATCATGGCAGACAACTAAGCAAATTTCAGAACCAAATTTGACCGGAATAAGCAAATGTCTACCGTAGCCTTGCAGGATCACTCATTGCTCGGCTTGTCAATTTATATAAACAAAGAGTTGCTTCAGAGAGAAATCATGAAGATGCTCATGACGTTGCGCCCATCCGCAGCGCAAATCAGCATTACAGTTGGCTCACGTCAAATACAGGTACGGGAGCTTGAAAGACCGGAGACCCTCAGCTAGTAAGAGAAGTTCAATGCACACCCTTAACCTCGGCACCACACTGGGTTGCTACTACAACGTCCACTCCGTGCAACTGGCTGCACTGTATCCACTGTACCCAGTGATAAGTCTGTAGACCGGGTGCAGAGTAGCAGAAACTATTGCTGGGGTAGCAGTAAATGTCGTCGGATATTGTCTTGAGATGGACATGGGAGAGCCTATTGATAGATCAAAGGTGGGTCACGAATGACTTTCCACTTTTCAAAAATCGTAATAATTTCAGTATTGGGAAATGAATTGAGAAAAAATTTGCATTCATTGTGAAAACTAACTTCAAACATAAGAAAATCATCTCCCTACTAGTAGGTGGTCCCAAAGTAGTCTATGTAGCTTAAGTTATCACTCTCAGGTGCTTCAACCTCAGTGAAACTCGAGGCTGGCTGGATCCGCACAAGAAGTCTGAGAGGTGCAAGTGGGCGAGTGGATTGAAGCACTTCTTTGCTTGGCTCCGGAGCTAGGTCTGTCTATCACCGAGAAATTTACATTGGATTTGTCTCTTTTTCCCCCTTCTGTAAGTTCCATTGGAGAGCTTTTCACTCACATTTTGAATTTCATTTTTTAACGTTTTGAGGTCATAGTGCACAACGAACATTGTGACATTTTGCATGACCTAATCGTGGTTGTTCTTGAAATTGCAAAGCTGCAACATGCTATTCCATGCTTTGGGTTTAGGGATGAAGGTGCTATGAATTTAGAGCCCCGGTTCCAATATCTAATGTTATCTTGTCTATGCATTTTGTAGTACAGTTTGAGACATCCTATGTACCCTTGTTAGAATAAAGCTCGCTTGCATTTGACGATTCTCCGAAGTCTCATTGTCTCGCTCATTGTCTTGCCAACCAGAAGAATTTTTATACTTGTGTTTGTTTTTCTAACACAAGCTTGGCTTGGTTGTAGTGCAGTTCATCACATCTTAACCTTTGATCGGAAGAAAATGCTATTACTGAAAACGATGAAAAAACTTTGTTCGGGCCATAGTACATGGTGAGCATTGGATTGTGTATAGACATGATCAGATTATGCCCGGTAGCCAAGGATGAAGTCCGATGCACGCTAGGTTATTACTCTGTAGATGTTTGTATCCTGCAGAATTGTCTTGATCTGAGACCTAAAAAATGAGAGTGGGTTCACTTGGGGTCTGATTTCGGACAAAGCCGACAGGGTGACGGTTTGTATGACCTAAGTTTATCCTAGGTAATCCAGCAATGCACAACCATCCAGTTTGAGATTGGTCGGGAAATTTTCAAGCAACGGAGAATACTTAGTACTGCACAGCTTCCTTCTCCTTGTTTGGCATGTAAGTAATCAGCTGCACTGCTTTCACACCATCAGTCTTGGAGTCTGGTATGTAACGTGGATTCAGTTCTGAGCCTTCTTTTCCTTTTTTCAGTTTGTAAAAATTCAGTTGCGAGGGTTCTTACAATATTTCTTTCTTGTATTTCAGAAGCCTCTAGGTTCTCCCTCTCTTAATTGGAGTAATTCGAGGTTCTTGTGCATTGTTTTCAGTTTCGTGACTCGTGCTTCGCTTGTCTGGAGTGTGAATAATCCGTGCTAGCGCATTCCAATGAAAAAAAGACTTTTTACTGAAAACGTTGAGAAATTTTCATTTGGGTCTTGAGCACATCTAAATCGTATAGGCACTTGAAGTTTGGACACATCCAGCTTCTTTAGGAGCCTTGTTTGTTAACCATCAATTCTGCTTTTAGATGTGCATGGTGCACAAGAGTTTGAAGACATTAATTTAGTGCTTTGAGGCCACGCACGGTCTTCCTCCACATAACCGACCTCATTCAATCTTGCCGCAAGGTAATTAATGCACCGTTTCATTGTCAACTTTGATTAATTGTGAATTCAAATTTGTAATGATTTCTTGCCCCTTGGATTATATTTTTCATAAGGATGTGTGAAACAAAGTGTATGTGGAAAAGATTTCTTGCTCTTTCTTTTTTGCTATCTTTGATTTTATATATATATATATATATATATATATATATATATATATATATATATATATATATATATTTTGGAGAAAACGGTGACCATTGCATTGCATTAAAAAATGCAGTAAGAGTACAAAATAGTTTTTTTTCTTTTACCATTCAGACCACCCTAACCACCCAAAGGAGACAAGGTGACTGAGCGGCAGGGAAGAAAGGAATCAATCAGGTTCTTTGGGGCAGTTCAACCTAGGGGAAGGGCTGAAGGACATGTGCCAACTGAGTTGATTGAAGCTACCAATGCATAACACATTGTTCTTGCACCAAGTGTCCTCAAAATCTTTGTTTGATAATAATCCGTCTATCCTCAATGCACTTATGAAAGTAAAAGAGAATGTGATTCTTATGGGCCATACCGGCAAGAATTGTGTCTCTCCATGCAAGGTTGAGGTAGGGGTTTTAGTGCTGGATTGTAGGAGTTTGGAGGAGTTGCATGAGCTTATGACTATGGGTAAGACCTTCTGCATATTCTTTGATTTTATTTCGGGCGACAAGGAGATGAGGGTGTGCTCACCTCCGCCATTTTCTTCTGCTAAAATGCAAGTAGATTAGTATCAAGCTAGAGGGGCAATGCCGTTAGAGCCATCAATTGGCGTTTGGACAAGCTTTCTATATAAATGACACTGAGGTGTGTCAATACACCTCCATATGCTTGTATGCTAGGGATATGCTCCCACATTCCAAACTGTATGGGTGTCACCTTTTTGGATGTTTGATTGATGATCCCTAAGTCAGTTGCTGAAAAAGTGAAGAGTAGTTGATATCTATGTTGTGTAACTTGTAAGATTAAATGTTTGTATTGTCGAACTAACGCAAATCAAACTCTAATTTTTATTGCATTTCTATGATTTTACAGGTTGGGAGGAGAGCACTAAACAACATCACTACCAACTCACTAATAGGCGGAAAAGGTATTTAACTTCTACTGCAATTGTCTTGTCCATGTCTTTTACATGTCCTTTTTATATACACGTGTTGCTATCTTAATTGAACAAGCGTTGCTAGAATTTATGTAGATATATATATTGTACATTTAGGTCAGACTGGGCACCTTGGTGTCGAAATAATTTAATTTTGGCATTTGGACAATTTGGCAGCTTGATCTAGTTTTCTTGTCTTTTAGCATGTTGCTCTTCCTAATTTTTTAACACTTTGATGAAATGATTTGATTTTTCCTATTTGTGCGTGGATGTGTTCCTTTTTCCTAATTTTTCTTTAAAATATTTTTTTAATGTTTAGAATTTTCAACAATGAAATTTTTAAAAAAGAATAAAAAATAGTTGTACAATTTTTCGTATTTTCCAAATTTTCCCTAATTATTTACAAAACTGACCTACACGTAGGGTAGTCCAAATCTTTTCTATGAAGCACCAATTATTCTCTGTAAGTATTACAATTGGAATCAAAACTCATATCTACTTTATAATGTTGTTTGCAAGCAAGTATTTTTTGACTTGATCATTGTCTCAGATTATTATATATGTTCCAAGGTCTAGGAGACCACTTTATATATGCTCATTAGGTTTTGGATAGAGACGATGTCTTTTAGAGGGATCAATGATTAAGGTGAAAGCACCGCGGCTCATACCACTTAGATGTTGGAGTAAGAATTGTGTGATAAGTAAGATTTTTTTTACATTAATTGTAGATTTGATCTTGTCTCAATTTCATATTGTTGCACAGTTTGGCCTACGTTGATGAAGGTATAAAGTTTCAAG
This sequence comes from Pseudisothecium myosuroides, assembly GCA_951799445.1. NCBI lineage: Eukaryota > Viridiplantae > Streptophyta > Bryopsida > Hypnales > Lembophyllaceae > Pseudisothecium > Pseudisothecium myosuroides. The sequence continues at coordinate 30,516,618 of OX637291.1, forward strand.
CTTTGCACACTATGGTGGACAAGGTAATAGGGTTTACAAACCATTCTGATTCTTTGTACACTTCATCGCCTCAATCTTGCCGCACTCATGTATGAGAGTTGGAGCAATAGATGCAGTTGCGTTCCAAACCCTACTATCTAGACAACATTTTGTGGCAAATCTTGTGCTGGTAATTGAATGTTGGACCATCTTGTCAATTGTTGTTCCAAGAACGTTGGATACGTAGGTCAGATTACAATTGATTTGTATTACAATCTTGATGGAATAGCAATGTAATAAGCAAAGGTTTGAAGACAAATATGCTTGAGTGTTGGCCATTTTATTTCAAAAGCCGAGTTTGTCAAACAATAGTTTGATCTAGAAGCATTAGCTTCATATGTATTAGGTAATTGGAAATTACATATGGCCAATTCTATGAATCTCTTGTTGATGGCAACAATCTAGCTAGTGCATTGGTGACTATAGTTTGAATGTGTTCTTTACTCGTCATTTTGTTATGTGAACCCATTGTTTTGTTGAATCGACAAATAGTAAGGAATAATTTAGCAATACTATTCCGATTGGTAATTATTGGTTTACACAAAAGATTAGAGATTCAAGTGATCTAACCTTTCTAGTTTTTGCTTTGTGATTTCAAGTGCCACAAATTGCCTTGGGTCACCTATATTGCTTAGCACAGGCACAACTTTAGCCAAATACAAAAAATCATTGTTTTTGCATCGGACAAATTAGGATCACTGAATGTCGTGGATGGGCGGACATGATGAACACATCGGACGGACCAACAACCAATGCAATTACTTTAAAGTAGTCACATTGGGCAAGTTAGATCATTGGACGTCTCAGATGGGCAAGCAAATCGGACGTTTTGTTCAATGTGACAACTACGTAGAAAATGACAAAGATCAAATCCAAGTTCTCTCCAAAATGGCGCTTGTCCGTCATGATTCTCTTTGAATTTGGAGAGCTAGGCAATAGAAGAGTGCTCACCAAGAGCAGTAACAATGAATTGATGAATTGCATTAGAGGAGATTTGAGGTCATTTGAAGATCTCAAGTTCCCAGGGTGTTCCCAGCCTGGAAACTTTGCCACTTGTGTAGTCTGATGTTGTTGAGAGAGTGCCACGTCAGATTTTTTTCAAAAGCTTGAAATTAAGAAAAGAAAAGAAATTTTTAATCACTTTGGAATAAAAGATTATTAAAAAAAAAATTTGACAGCATTTTTGCTGGTTCAAAATTAGGGAACAGGAAAGAAGAATAGCCTTGAAACGGGCATCCGGAGGCCTCAAATTTCTTCGAATGATGAACCCTCGAACAAAAGCACGAGATTCCACCTGTCCTAGGAAAAGACGAGAGAAGAATTGGTTATGTTGAAGAACCTCAAGTGAATGTAACAAGATAATGGCTGTGAAATGTTGTGGGCAGCGCTATCGTTTCAAAATAACCAAGTGTGATGCACTACGACTGATACAGTATTTGTGACCTGCACTAACAATCGAACAATAAGGCTGATGTAAACATTGTCATTACACTATCATATTATCAATTCATTGTTACTGCTCTTGGTGAGCACTCTTCTATTGCCTAGCTCTCCAAATTCAAAGAGAATCATGACGGACAAGCGCCATTTTGGAGAGAACTTGGATTTGATCTTTGTCATTTTCTACGTAGTTGTCACATTGAACAAAACGTCCGATTTGCTTGCCCATCTGAGACGTCCAATGATCTAACTTGCCCAATGTGACTACTTTAAAGTAATTGCATTGGTTGTTGGTCCGTCCGATGTGTTCATCATGTCCGCCCATCCACGACATTCAGTGATCCTAATTTGTCCGATGCAAAAACAATGATTTTTTGTATTTGGCTAAAGTTGTGCCTGTGCTAAGCAATATAGGTGACCCAAGGCAATTTGTGGCACTTGAAATCACAAAGCAAAAACTAGAAAGGTTAGATCACTTGAATCTCTAATCTTTTGTGTAAACCAATAATTACCAATCGGAATAGTATTGCTAAATTATTCCTTACTATTTGTCGATTCAACAAAACAATGGGTTCACATAACAAAATGACGAGTAAAGAACACATTCAAACTATAGTCACCAATGCACTAGCTAGATTGTTGCCATCAACAAGAGATTCATAGAATTGGCCATATGTAATTTCCAATTACCTAATACATATGAAGCTAATGCTTCTAGATCAAACTATTGTTTGACAAACTCGGCTTTTGAAATAAAATGGCCAACACTCAAGCATATTTGTCTTCAAACCTTTGCTTATTACATTGCTATTCCATCAAGATTGTAATACAAATCAATTGTAATCTGACCTACGTATCCAACGTTCTTGGAACAACAATTGACAAGATGGTCCAACATTCAATTACCAGCACAAGATTTGCCACAAAATGTTGTCTAGATAGTAGGGTTTGGAACGCAACTGCATCTATTGCTCCAACTCTCATACATGAGTGCGGCAAGATTGAGGCGATGAAGTGTACAAAGAATCAGAATGGTTTGTAAACCCTATTACCTTGTCCACCATAGTGTGCAAAGCTTGAAACTTTATACCTTCATCAACGTAGGCCAAACTGTGCAACAATATGAAATTGAGACAAGATCAAATCTACAATTAATGTAAAAAAAATCTTACTTATCACACAATTCTTACTCCAACATCTAAGTGGTATGAGCCGCGGTGCTTTCACCTTAATCATTGATCCCTCTAAAAGACATCGTCTCTATCCAAAACCTAATGAGCATATATAAAGTGGTCTCCTAGACCTTGGAACATATATAATAATCTGAGACAATGATCAAGTCAAAAAATACTTGCTTGCAAACAACATTATAAAGTAGATATGAGTTTTGATTCCAATTGTAATACTTACAGAGAATAATTGGTGCTTCATAGAAAAGATTTGGACTACCCTACGTGTAGGTCAGTTTTGTAAATAATTAGGGAAAATTTGGAAAATACGAAAAATTGTACAACTATTTTTTATTCTTTTTTAAAAATTTCATTGTTGAAAATTCTAAACATTAAAAAAATATTTTAAAGAAAAATTAGGAAAAAGGAACACATCCACGCACAAATAGGAAAAATCAAATCATTTCATCAAAGTGTTAAAAAATTAGGAAGAGCAACATGCTAAAAGACAAGAAAACTAGATCAAGCTGCCAAATTGTCCAAATGCCAAAATTAAATTATTTCGACACCAAGGTGCCCAGTCTGACCTAAATGTACAATATATATATCTACATAAATTCTAGCAACGCTTGTTCAATTAAGATAGCAACACGTGTATATAAAAAGGACATGTAAAAGACATGGACAAGACAATTGCAGTAGAAGTTAAATACCTTTTCCGCCTATTAGTGAGTTGGTAGTGATGTTGTTTAGTGCTCTCCTCCCAACCTGTAAAATCATAGAAATGCAATAAAAATTAGAGTTTGATTTGCGTTAGTTCGACAATACAAACATTTAATCTTACAAGTTACACAACATAGATATCAACTACTCTTCACTTTTTCAGCAACTGACTTAGGGATCATCAATCAAACATCCAAAAAGGTGACACCCATACAGTTTGGAATGTGGGAGCATATCCCTAGCATACAAGCATATGGAGGTGTATTGACACACCTCAGTGTCATTTATATAGAAAGCTTGTCCAAACGCCAATTGATGGCTCTAACGGCATTGCCCCTCTAGCTTGATACTAATCTACTTGCATTTTAGCAGAAGAAAATGGCGGAGGTGAGCACACCCTCATCTCCTTGTCGCCCGAAATAAAATCAAAGAATATGCAGAAGGTCTTACCCATAGTCATAAGCTCATGCAACTCCTCCAAACTCCTACAATCCAGCACTAAAACCCCTACCTCAACCTTGCATGGAGAGACACAATTCTTGCCGGTATGGCCCATAAGAATCACATTCTCTTTTACTTTCATAAGTGCATTGAGGATAGACGGATTATTATCAAACAAAGATTTTGAGGACACTTGGTGCAAGAACAATGTGTTATGCATTGGTAGCTTCAATCAACTCAGTTGGCACATGTCCTTCAGCCCTTCCCCTAGGTTGAACTGCCCCAAAGAACCTGATTGATTCCTTTCTTCCCTGCCGCTCAGTCACCTTGTCTCCTTTGGGTGGTTAGGGTGGTCTGAATGGTAAAAGAAAAAAAACTATTTTGTACTCTTACTGCATTTTTTAATGCAATGCAATGGTCACCGTTTTCTCCAAAATATATATATATATATATATATATATATATATATATATATATATATATATATATATATATATATATATATAAAATCAAAGATAGCAAAAAAGAAAGAGCAAGAAATCTTTTCCACATACACTTTGTTTCACACATCCTTATGAAAAATATAATCCAAGGGGCAAGAAATCATTACAAATTTGAATTCACAATTAATCAAAGTTGACAATGAAACGGTGCATTAATTACCTTGCGGCAAGATTGAATGAGGTCGGTTATGTGGAGGAAGACCGTGCGTGGCCTCAAAGCACTAAATTAATGTCTTCAAACTCTTGTGCACCATGCACATCTAAAAGCAGAATTGATGGTTAACAAACAAGGCTCCTAAAGAAGCTGGATGTGTCCAAACTTCAAGTGCCTATACGATTTAGATGTGCTCAAGACCCAAATGAAAATTTCTCAACGTTTTCAGTAAAAAGTCTTTTTTTCATTGGAATGCGCTAGCACGGATTATTCACACTCCAGACAAGCGAAGCACGAGTCACGAAACTGAAAACAATGCACAAGAACCTCGAATTACTCCAATTAAGAGAGGGAGAACCTAGAGGCTTCTGAAATACAAGAAAGAAATATTGTAAGAACCCTCGCAACTGAATTTTTACAAACTGAAAAAAGGAAAAGAAGGCTCAGAACTGAATCCACGTTACATACCAGACTCCAAGACTGATGGTGTGAAAGCAGTGCAGCTGATTACTTACATGCCAAACAAGGAGAAGGAAGCTGTGCAGTACTAAGTATTCTCCGTTGCTTGAAAATTTCCCGACCAATCTCAAACTGGATGGTTGTGCATTGCTGGATTACCTAGGATAAACTTAGGTCATACAAACCGTCACCCTGTCGGCTTTGTCCGAAATCAGACCCCAAGTGAACCCACTCTCATTTTTAGGTCTCAGATCAAGACAATTCTGCAGGATACAAACATCTACAGAGTAATAACCTAGCGTGCATCGGACTTCATCCTTGGCTACCGGGCATAATCTGATCATGTCTATACACAATCCAATGCTCACCATGTACTGTGGCCCGAACAAAGTTTTTTCATCATTTTCAGTAATAGCATTTTCTTCCGATCAAAGGTTAAGATGTGATGAACTGCACTACAACCAAGCCAAGCTTGTGTTAGAAAAACAAACACAAGTATAAAAATTCTTCTGGTTGGCAAGACAATGAGCGAGACAATGAGACTTCGGAGAATCGTCAAATGCAAGCGAGCTTTATTCTAACAAGGGTACATAGGATGTCTCAAACTGTACTACAAAATGCATAGACAAGATAACATTAGATATTGGAACCGGGGCTCTAAATTCATAGCACCTTCATCCCTAAACCCAAAGCATGGAATAGCATGTTGCAGCTTTGCAATTTCAAGAACAACCACGATTAGGTCATGCAAAATGTCACAATGTTCATTCTGCACTATGACCTGAAAATGTTAGAGAACCAATTCTATCATTCTACGCTATCCTTCCTGCACTTGTTGTCTAGCAAGTCTCTTGCATTCACCTAGCTCGGGCTCGCCACGTTGTAATTGCATTGCTTATTCTCCGAGGTTTCGCTAAATGAGCAATTAGGGCTGACTACAGTAAGTTAGTTCCGTCCAATCTACAGAATTAACATCCTGCTATGATCGATATTCTAACGATAGGACTCCAGGAGGTACTCTAGCTACAAGTCCTGCGGCGAAGGCAAAGGCTGTTCTGGAGTGCGTGCATTTTTACTTCGTCTGCCTAGCCATGAATGCACTTCTCTCTCAAGCTTTTAAGGATAGACACCATCTAATAAGCCATTTGTATGTATCTCTTGTCATCACTACATTCAGCTAACCATTTAGTAGCAAGCTTCTGCAGAAGAAACCTTGAACCAAATACAGTGTTCTCAACTTTTTATATGAGGTGGTGGCCAGGTTGGCGCCTCTTGCAAATTATTCTTTAGCATCGTATTTGAAACCTCGGGGGGTGCAGTATATGTAATTTTCATTAGTAGCGTGCAATCAAGCCCCTATTACATGGGGGCTATGTAGGTAAATTTTTTAAATTTCTATAGGGGTATATTTACCTAAATTTCTAAATTTATCCTATTACATATACCCTATATTTCATTTGAAATTTTTTCTTGTATTATTTCTATATACCCTATGGTCATTATAAGCACAGAAAACTGCAAAAAAAAACTCAAACACTTTCAAACACTAGGGGCGTTGAAATTCATGACATCAAACAGGGAACTATACATACAAACAGTGATGTATAGAACATCAGGAAAATTGTGTTGGAGTACTTGCAGATCCACAGTGCTTTCAAATTGGAATCAAATTCAAAGAAGAAATACTTCTAAATTGAAACATTTCTAACACAAAATAGTTCAAAGCAAAGAAGAAGTCAAGCATATAGAAACTAGGGAACCATGCACAAAGTATTATCGTCAAATTTGAAACATGCATTCAGGGTCAAAATGCATTGTGCAGATACAAGTGTATGTGTTTCCAAATACAACACAAAGCATTTATAGAGTTTACAAATATGAAGGTTGCATGTCAAAGTATTAGAAAGTCTGCATCCAGAGGTCCACAATGTGGGAGCAATGTTGAGCTAACAAAAACCATACTTGACACTCACCATGAACTTTCCTCCTTGCAACCCAAGATAAATTCCTGAATCCAAACTCTAGCAAAGTTTCAAAATCACTAAAACTGTAATTTCTAAACACAAATGAACATGTACAAAATCAGAACTTCTCCAAGCAGTTTCTAAGAGTTGGGAACAAGACAACTGATATACTCTACTTTAAAGAGGAACCTCAAACCATGGGCCCCTTGCACAATGAAAAGAACGTCACAACACCCAGAAATCCTACAACAAAACAGCAAACGGTTGCACAGCACATTCGCAAAATTGCACAAGGTACTTGTAAATCCTAAATCGCAATACATAATTTGCACTAACAAAAATTTGTGAACTCTAAGGTGGGAAGGTCAGAATTCAAAACCACAGACTTGGCGTCAAACAATGTGAATATAAGAGTGAAAAAAGGACCCTAAGCCGCCTAGTCAGGTATCCAAGGGAAAATCCCAAAGAATTCTCAAACCAGCCTGGCCACAAACAGTATCCAACTTGTTTCATAAATTGGGCTTTGTATCCTTGTCACAACCCTAGACAAAAATTTTAACTTTTCCAATTTCTTTTTGGCACACCTATTGTAGAAAAAATATTAAGCTAAATTTTAGTATTTTCCATTACGCTTCGTTCTTTATTCATCTATTTTTTTCATTCTATAGAGCCGCTATGTTAATTCTAAAAGTTTTCTAAAATTTAGGACCAAGGTAATTATAATATCCCTTTGTTTGATTGCACGTGAATAAAAACAAAATGGGAGTGCACCTCCCCGGATTCAAAACTCTACGTCCTCTATGGGTGAAGTTGAATCACTCAATGTTGTCTGTTTTGTGTTTCTGCAAGTCATTTTTGTAGCTTCCATGTGTACTCTCGGAAAATGTTTTTGGATTACAAGTGGTATTTTTTTTGATGGCAAGGAATATGAGTGAATGATATCATATCCTTCATGACAATCTAGTGATCACTACAAGAAAATGAGTGTTTTATGACTGCAAAAATATGATTGGGGATGACTGGTGACTACATGCAGTCATATTATTGGAGGCCAAGACCTTGGGAAAAATAATGACTGCAAATATGATTGCCAGTCATATTTTGCCATTGTACTTCACGAGCGTATAGTGTACGCCCATTGGGAACGCCAAAGTACTTTATAGGGAACATGTTTGGGGAACGGCAAGTCATATTTGCCAGTCATATTTTTGGGTGAGTCATATTTTGCAATCATATCTCCATGGTAGTGACATTTTTTTGAAAGGGGTAGCCAAAGGGAAATTTGGGTGGGCAGATGTGTTTTTGCCTCAGTCATATTTTGTAGTCATATTTTATTGTTAGTGTATTTTGTACTCACATTTTTTTGGTAGTAATTTTTTTTCTTTTTAGGCGGCACCAGAAAAAGGTGGGCAATCTAAGAAGGCCCTCTTGTATTCCTTTGGGTGTAAGTGTGAGTTGATTAAATACGTGTTAAATTTTTTTTGTTTTTTTGATGTTGTATCCATTACACAATTGGTGTCAAATATCTTTGGGTGGCACATGTTTTTTCTATAATTAATTAATCAATTTTTTGTAGGATTTACAAGGGAAGTAGAAAAAAATGAAGCTAATAACAATAGGAGACAATTGATGGGTCATTCTCAGCCGCTGTATTGGAAGGGACGGGGGAAAAGGTCTCAAAATGCATACATGCTAAAGATGTTTTGTTTTTTTATTTTTTATTTTTTTTGAGGTTGACATATACATTTGGTGAAAGAGGCTTTCTTCAAATGTAGTGGTTCAAATATACAAATTCTTGAATTTTTTAATTATATAGAGGGTTCACTATTTAACAAACACAAGACATGATCACCTGTTGAATTTGTGCATAAGTAGATTTAATGGTTGGTGTGTTGTGCAAGTACGATATTGAATAGAATTTTTCATTGTTGAAAACTTTGAATAATTTTTACATCTAATTTTGATGAAATTGTTGAAGTCTTTGAGTAGAACATTCCATTAACATTTCAAATAGGACTCCAAAAGGAACCTTTCCACCATCGCCATCGGCTCTTATGAATTCATATCCTTATAGGCCAAAAGAAAATGTTGGATGAAATCTTGAAGAATAAATTAGAGACAAAACTTCATCCATCTATACTTTGCTAAAAATATTCCATTATAAAGATTTTTACTATTTTAGAATAGGCTGCATGCAATGCCCTACAACTTAAGCTAACAATTTTTTTGAATTTCTCAACTTGAATTTGAAAGTTTAGAGTTTTGGCCTAAATCAACCAAAAATCTAGGGAGATCACTCTTTGTAAATTAAGGTATACACCTCAGTTAAGAGGATATTTGATGTGGGGCTATTTACCTTAATTATTGCATTTAAGATGATCATTTTTTTATATAAAAAGTTATGAGAGGCATATTTTTAATACCTTATGGTTTTTGTAAATTCTTTCCTATGGTTTTTTAAGTGGGACTATCTTACAAATAAAATTTAAGTGCCCAATTCTTTCCCGCCTCCATCCTTCTTCACAAATTTTTCCTTCCCTCTATTACATATGTGTACAGTGTATACACCATGAAACTAACAACGATCAATTAAATTCAAGTGCTATTGACCAAGTGGCAGTTTTTAACCTTTAAAGGCCAATTGTCCATTGAACAATATCTCCTGAAAAAAGACAAGCAACTCCGCCTTGGACCCGCCCCCTCAAGTGAAAAATCTGCAACCATGCAATTAGTTTTAAAAAAAAAGACCACCCTTCGCTATCATGCGATGCAAATAAAAAAAATTGTCTATGAAGTAAAAAGAAGGAAGACCACCCTTCGCCCCAGAAATTCCCCTTGCTGATAAATCAAGAACCGTGAGATTTGAAAAGAAAACAATAACCCCCCTTCCTTTGAAAAATCAATGGCCGTGCGATTCAAAAAGAAAACAAATAACCCCCTTTTTGCAAAATCAGCAACCGTGCGATTCAAAAAGAAAACAATGCCCTTGGTACCGTGCGATTGGACTTGAAGATGAAACCATTAGTACAAATGGAATAACAGACATGCGCACATGTATATCCTTGCGCCTCATAGTGAGTTGATGCAATTGCTTGAGTGTCTCGGAGAATTTGGAGAGATTCCATGTGAATATATAGGATGATGTGTATAGACAAGAAATTTTTGCGCTTGTGATTTGAGGAGATTGTGCAATAAGGTCACTGAGGAGATTTTTTGAATTTCATAAGTCTTAATAAAGTTCAGAAGCAACCAAAACAAAGAAATTTTCAAGAAACTTATGAATGGGGTCTCCAATGATATAATCTTGTAATCTTGCGGCCTAGTCAGTGTATTCAATTCCATCATGTTGCTATCTGCTGCTCCCAAATTTGATAATGATGGGCAAGAAAGGATTGTGGCATTGATTGTGGTATTGTCATTGAAGATTGAAGGCATTGCAGATGGATACATCCAGGAGCGCAAGCAAGTGCTTCCCGTGAACGAGATTCATTGGCTTAATTTTTCCTATCGAGGTTTCATCTTTCTTCTTCAATCTTTTTCAATTTGGATTTCTGTCAGTTCCAAGTAGCTACGACGAGGCTAAAACTTCTTTTTATTGTGAATAGTTTATTAAAAAAATTATACAACAATTGAATTAAAAAAAAAATTGGATTGAAGCATGGATGACTTAGAGACATGGATGCATTATTTCTTTTGATTCTTTATCTTTTAAGAGAATTCTTCTAGCTATTGGTGCTTGTGATCAAAAATTGGGCACAGCTAGCTAGAGTTTGATTGTGGAATTTCGGTTTCTAAATGTAGGGCCGACAGAGTCTACTGAACTTAATTGTGGCAAATGTGCTCTCCTTATTGCAATGAACTTGAACAAAGCAATGAAATTCAATTCCAAAATATTCAAGTTTTATTTAAGGATTTGCCTCAACGACCAATAGACATATATGGGTATTAACTACGATCTCCTTTTTCTGTCAATTTTGAATTTGTTGCTTTATTAGAAGCTTTCCTTTTGTTTGAAGATGGGATTTGGCCTTTTGTTTTGAAGATTGGATTTTTCCTTTTATTTGCAAAGAGGTTTTATGAATGACAATTCTTCGGACTTCTCTACAATCAGATTCAAAAAGGCTTCAAAAGATTGGAGAGCACTAAATGCAATGAAGTTTTGAGCATTAAATTTGAGTTGGCACTACAAGAGAAAGGTGTGTTTTAAGTAGTGTCCTAGACATCACGTCTTTTAAGTAACGTCTTTTAAGTAAAATTTTAAGTAAAATTTTACTAAAAAGATTGTCTTTTTAGTAAAATTTTACTTAAAAACTTACTTAAAAGACGTTACTTAAAAGACGTGATGTCTAGGACACTACTTAAAACACCCTTTTCTCTTGTAGTGTGAGGTTCTTTCATTTGCAAGGAGCTGTCATTCTCGTTTAGGCTACAAGTTGCTGTAGATTTCTCAATAGTCTTTTAATGTAATAATGACCATTGAAACACTTCTCGTGTTTTGTGTTATACGTGAGATGCAATATAAGGAAATGAAAATCATTTCTGACCAATTATGAATTTATGATGTGCCATATGTACAAAAATTATTCTTTGACTACCCTACTATTGCATTTGTGCATGGTTTTACACTATCACTATCACCTCAAAAGAGGTAGTAACTGCCTATACACACATTATCCTATGAAGTTAATTTTGGTCAGATGTTCATAAATTTTGACACAAGATGTAAAATTGTACCCCCATAGTGGGAATCTAATTTTATCCTGCCCTAAACTTTTTTGTCAACTTGGTGAATTTGGACATCTTTGGAGCATCTTTTGCAGAAATTCTCATCAACTATTGATATTTGGCTTTTATATATAACTAATAAAATATGACATACAATTTTCAAAAAATAAATTTAGTTCTCACATCACATTTTAGAGTCAAATTTTATTAGCTATGTTTGGATGGTTTTGAGAAAAAACATTTTCTTCTAATCTCAAGCCCTATTATCTTGCAATATGTATAGTCAAAGTTTTTGAAATTTTTTCCATATATTCCAAATGCTTATCTCTAATTTTTTACCATTTTTATTTTAAATTAAAAAATTCCCTCATTGCACAAGAAATCCTCAAAAAAATGATTTGTATATTGCCAATGTACTTAACCTCCTTGCATTGCAAGTTGATTTAGAGTAAGCTAGGCTCCATATTTGCTTTTGAATTTTTTTTGAGTAAACCTAATATCATATACTTATAAGTAGTCAAAATCTTCATTTTTGTGTAGACTAAAAATTTGACTCCAAGAAGGTTCCAAGTCCCTTGACCCTAGTTTGTAGGAATGAAAAAAAAATTTTACTTCAAACTTTATGATCTTTCAATCCACATGATCAAATGGGATGAATTTTTTTCAATTCATTTCCTTAATTATTTAATAAAATTTTTTATGGTTGTAATTAAAAACAAAAATTACTTTTTTATTTTGGACAATGCATAAAAAATTGGCAGTTTTGGATTTTTTCCTCTTCTAAATACCCTTTAGCCTTCAGGGGGTAATAACATTGACTACTTTAGAATCCCTAGTACTGAAATTACCCTATGAATATTTCATTCAATATGAGTGTGATTAACACATACGACTTCAAATTTTAGAATAAAATGGACTATAAATTCTATCCTTGTATTGTATAATTTTTAGTTTGTTGAACCCACTAAGGTAAACCTCCCTATTTATGCAACGTGACAAGTTTTGCCACTTTTGATTAATGTCTTACATTTACACTTAATTTTTTTGATATATTAGTATACAAGTGCTACTAGTACCATGGTACAATTTTAGTCAAAACCCTTCATTGTTGATTTTCTTGACTATGTCCATTCATCATTCACATGAAATTATTTGTCTATGCCTATACTCATCGAAATGTGAAAAATTTGCATGGCCTCTATTTGTTAAGGCTAACTTGCTAATAAAAATTCCTACTACATGATATTTTTACATAGCCTAATTTACATATAATAGCATATGTAGCATTTCATAGACCCTATAGTAGCCCTACATATTACATAAAATTTTCTCGCTTTGAATTAAATGAACCCTATTTTTTAACTCATGTAGTTTTTTCAAAATCAATAGTGATCTTCATGGGGGCCAAAACCATCCAAAACCTTTAACTTTAGCAATTTGTATCAATTTTAGTTAAGATGTGAACCACTTATACTTTATTATTAGAAAATACTTGTTCATTGCTTAGAATCCCAATTGAACTATACTTAAATATCCAACTTAAGATTTGGAGCCCAACAACAAAGAACATGGTTGTGCATGTTTTATCTCAAGGATATAGAAAAAACACTCACATATGTCATGTATTGAAGTTTGTTTCTTTCTTAGAAAGGTTCTCAGCAATGTCATACAAGCCACATTAATGGAGGGTCTCTATAGGCCCTACAGAAGTCACAAAATTGTTCATATGAAGATTGAAGCTTACTGTAAGCACGCGCGCTCGTAATGCAATCAAAAGATGAACAGATGGTCGTTTGGATGTTCTTACAAGGATATAGATTATAAAAGCATAAAACTTTTATTTGCTTCAAAGATGCTTTTAAATAGTGCCTCTATCAAATATTTTCACTCTTGCACACTCTTTGTACATGGACGTAGATATTGTGACATACACATGGCATCTATTTATATATCTTTTTTTTGCCACAATTGTAGGGTGCTTAAGACTTTGCAGCTCCCCTTCATGCATTTTGTAGAGTTATAGTATCAATATATCCACTGGATCAAATTTGATTGTTAAAATAGCTTACTTGTTTAATATAGTCATATTTGGTCAGTTGCATAATTGAAGCAAGTTCCATGACTAGAGCCAATCATGTACATGACTAAAACAAGCCACATGACTAGAGCAAGTCATGTGCATGACTAGAACAAGTCACATGACTAGGGTTTTAAAACCCTAGCCGCCACTGATTTAGGGTTTTGAAACCCTAGCTGCCACTACTTTAGGGTTTTGAAACCCTAGCCGCCATTTGGCTATTTTTGCTTCTTTTAGCTCTTGTTTGTTGTTGTTTCTTAGTTCTTGTTTGTTGTTGCCTCTTAGTTCTTGTTTCTTGTTGCCTCTTAGGCTTTGCTTCTTGTTACCTTTTAGCTCTTGTTTCTTGTTGCTTCTTAAATTTTGCTTCTTATTAATACCTTTTAGATCTTGTTTGTTTTTACTTCTTAATTCTTGCATCTTGTTGCTTACTAGCTTTTGCCTCTTATTGCCTCTTAGTTCTTGCTCTTTGCTTTTGGTGTCCTCTTGTTACCTCTTAGTTTTTGTTTCTTGTTTCTTGTTTCTTCTTGTTGCTTCTTTGTTGTTGCATATTAATTCATGCTTCCTAATGCTTCTTATTGCATCTTAGTTCTTGCTTCTTCTTGTTATTTGTTGCAATTTCTTGCATCTTAAGTTGTGCTTCTTGGTGCATCTTCATTCTTGCTTTTTGTTGCATCTTACCTCTTAGCACTTGCCACCTATTATTTCTTGTTCTCTCTATAACCATTGTTATTCTTTCTTCCTATTTATTTGCGATTTCTAGAGATATAGCGGTTATGGCTCTTTCTTATCTTAAACTTGTGCTTCATATTTTGTGTTGCCTTAAAACTTTGAAGGTTGAACTATATTGTTCATTCACTACAAATTAACCTCCTTGATTGTACATGTAGGCACCAAGCTGGAATGAAGTTATTGAAGGCTACTTGCAACACCAAAGAGGCAACATCTTCACATTCTTGTAAGGAATATAGGTCCTATAAGCGTGTGAAAAGATACATTTATAGAGTGTCATTGTGATATGTTTTGTATTAGTGACAAATAAATGTCATTGAGAAAAATCACATTATTTCTTGTAGTTTATTTCTCTAATATAATTGCTTCTTCTGCATCTCAAAAATCATAAGTACTCATTTTTAATTGGATGGAGTCTCTTATTTAGCTACTAACCCATATTGATGCATAATTACAATGCATCATGTTCATTTAATTAGAATGTATGAAAAATGTGACTATAATTTATGATTGAAGCTATTACAAACCTCACGTATTCTAATTACAAACCACTCACACAAATCTAAGAAATGTGACTCACTTTTATTTTAAATATATCATTTTGCTTGAGTCATATTTCACAAAAAATCTTGGCCCAAATATGACTGGCTGTAGTCACATAATGCTCAAAGTCATGCCAAAAAGTAACTCTATACTTTTGAAAATATGACTACATTTAATCATAATATTACTAGTAACATTCTATGTGAACTACTACATTAGCCAAAAATATGACTCATAGGAGTCATAAATCAAATAAACAAAAAATATGAGTAGTGAATATGACTCATGAGAGTCATTTTCTACATCAACAAAAAATATGACTCACAAGAGTCATTTCCCACATCAACAAAAATATGACTCACAAGAGTCACTTCTTATATCAACAAAAAATATGACTCACAAAAGTCATATTCCGCATCACATCAACAAAAATATGACTCACCATAGTCATATGCCACATTAGCCAAAATATGACTCAATACAGTCATATTCCACATCAGCCAAAAATATGACTGAACAAAGTCATATTCTAGAGTCATATTCCACGTAGGCTTTTTTTTATTTACCCGGGCAGGTCATGAGAAAGTTAAGCCTCCAAGGATAGTCAACATATACGCCACGTTGGCAAAATACGGCAAAATATGGTTAATTATACCCCCAAACCCATATGACTGAAAATATGACTGGTGCAAAATATGACTTGTCGGTAATGACTGGGCGCAGTCATATTGCGAGTCATCTACAGTAATTTCCGGCGGAGTCATATTTTCAGATTTTATGACTCAACGCAGTCATATTTTGCAGTCATAAAACACTCATTTTCTTGTAGTGGATATATGCAAGCTGTTGAACTTTGTTATTGATATTTTGGAAGCTCTCTTTCGTTCACCGAGGTTACAGTAACTCGACTGGTTGCTTAATCGAGCACAATGGCAAGACATATCCATGGTAGAGAGCAGTTTGGGTTTCCATTGAGAATTGGATATTCATAAATGTTAGATACTTAGTGAACCTACTCTCAGGGACAATCCTTCATAATTACACTACCGCTTTTCTAAAGTGGTAGCCCCAGGACTAGGCTCAAGTTTCCATGGTCGAGAATCTCAAAGAACTTTTTTGATGTGTATGTCTGGAATTGGGCCTAGTGCAAGACTGGGCAATCAATTTTAGAGAGGTCATTATTTTAGAGAAGTTCTACTGTATATTTTTTACAATGTATGTTTATGAGTATTATTTGAATGTGTGATGAAAAAGTAAGTCTAAATCTTTAAAGTTTGTTAATTCACATGTGACTAATGTGACTAACCCTCAAAAGAAGGGGTTTGTCAAATTAGTCACATGTGACCTACAAACTTTGAAAAAACTTTGATATTTTTTAAATGAATTAAAAGCATTAACCAATTAAAAATTTTATAATTTATAATTTTCCACTTTTAGAGTTTAAAATTTATTATGGTTAATTAAAATTGATATATGTATTGTAAACTTCAAATAAGCAAATGAAATGATAGAGGGAACATCATTACTTTCTCCAAACAACAAATTTTACAACACTGAGACAATGTTGACGTGATCCACTATGAGCCTGTACACTCGTAATGTAGGGGTCCTTGAAACCGTGAGTTTTGCGGTACCAGTGCAATTGGTTTCTATTATTAGAATTTCTAAAAAAAATCAATTTATCCATCAAACGTTGGGCCTGTGACCACGGACAAAAAAGTGTCTAGTTACCCTTTCACCGTGACTTCACATTCAGAGGAGATTTTGGAGGATTGAAAAGTTCAGATTGTGGTATCCAAAGCAATGAACGACAAGCTTACACGGTTGAGAAAACACCATACCAAAGTAAAGATCTGAAGAGGAGATTAATTTGAATGAGCTGCTCGGTGGCTAAAGACTTTCAGGCAGATTGACATATATGCATTTCATACATGTGCATGAGAGGTTTAGCGAGATTGAGGTCAATCATGGCAGACAATGAAGCAAATTTCAGAATCAAATTTGACCAAAATAAGCAAATGTCTACTATAGCCTTGCTGGATCACTCGCTGGCTGCTCGACTTCTTAGTTTATATACACATACAGAAAGTTATTTCAGAGAGAAATCATGAAGATGCTCATGACGTTGGGCCCATCCCAAGCCCAAATCAGCGTTATAGTTGACTCACGTCAAATACAGGTACGGGAACTTGAAAGACTGGAGACCCTCATACGAGAAGTTCAATGCACAACCTTAATCTTGGCACCACACTGGGTTGCTTCTGCAACGTCCACTCCGTGCAACTGGCTGCACTGTATCCATTGTACCCAGTAATAAGTCTAGCTACAGACTGGGTGAAGAGTAGCAGAAAATATTGCTGGGTAGGGGCATGTGAAGCGAATGTCGGATATTGTCTTGAGATGGACATGGGAGAGCCTATTGATCAAAGTGGGTCACGAATGACTTTCCACTTTTCAAAAATCGTAATAATTTCAATATTGGGAAATGAATTGAGAAAAAATTTGCATTCATTGTGAAAACTAACTTCAAACATAAGAAAATCATCTTCCTACTAGTAGGTGGTCCCAAAGTAGTCTATGTAGCTTAAGTTATCACTCTCAGGTGCTTCAACCTCAGTGAAACTCGAGGCTGGCTGGTGTGAGCTCCCAATTTGTCATTTGGGACTCGTAGAATTATTTTTTTGGAAATTTGCAATTAAAAGTTGATAAAAGTATACAAAAAGCCATAAAAATAGTGTAGAACCGAAATAGGATTGTGTCATACCCATTATAGTATTTGGTCTAGATTATATTTTTACTTAGAATTCCCCCAACGGTGGCCTAAAAATAGTATAAAAATAACGAATTGGCTAGATTTGGAGGGTTTGAGTCACACAGCCCCCAAAGGGCTAATTTCCACCATAAATGTGGATATTCATGGCTAGGTCGGTCCGAGGGATCCACAGCGAGGCCACTAGATCGGGTCCTAGAGTTAGATTTAGAATTCCCCATTAGACTGACGAATTCCCAAAAATCCCGATTATTAGGATGTAAGAGCCACTAACGCAAGACCGGGCCCGTGGAGGAATCTACAGCCCGAGGATGGTGTTCTAGGGTGAATCCCATGCCAAGAGTCCAACGGCAAAATTGATTTGCCAAGATTCCTCCACCTGCAGAAGATTCCCGCACCGTCGCTAATTCGAGGAGATGGCCAGTTTTGATCTCCATTGACCAATCGTGCCAGGTACGGAAACGCACCTACACGTCTTTCATGCGACTCCCTAAGAGGTCACGTGAAAAATCCCGGCATCTTCTGACTTGCAGAAGAACCTTTTCCAGGTGGTCAACCCTCCTAATCTCCAACGGGAATTTCATGGAAATTACCCAGGTTACAATAAAATCTCACTAAAAATTAGACTAGCTTGTTTTATGTTAATAATGCGCTCCGTGAAATTTCACGACATTCCGATAGCGGCAAGTACCCAAACCGGCGAGATTCCTCGGGAATTAACCACGTGGCGGGGTCCCTGCTATGTTGACCGGCGTCCCGGGACCATACGAAGGCGAAACGAAGGTGAAACGAAGTCAACCAAAAGTCCTTCCCGACTCCCTCACACCTACCGGAAATCCTAGGCTATTCACATTTCTCAAAATAGGAGACCCCCAAGATCTAGGATTTTACCACGATTTGGTTTTTAAACTAAATTAGCCTATAATGGGTTTTTGGCCTCGATACGGGGACAGGGGAATCTAGCACTAAACACGGCGATCTGGAGCCAACGGCGCAATCCGTTCGGCGATTGGAGTTAATCTCCAAAAGTTAGGATGTTGGTCCAGCATAGATGGTAGAAGTAGATTTTTAGGGATTAGGATGAAAATCTTTGAGGATGAGGATGAAAATCCCCGTTGATAAGGTTACCTTAGAACTCTAGAGGGAGGGGTGAGCCCTTAGAAACCTATATAAGGGCCCCATTTCTCTCTCTAGAATACCCCCAATACTTGTTTTTGGATTCGTGGGTCCAAGTTATTTTGGATATTTTGGCGTTTGAAGCCAAAAACCTCTACGGTGTTTTCGGAGCACTTTTGGCTCCATTGTTGTTGTTTTTCAAGCTTTGAAGGTCCTTGGGGGTCCTTCTATCTTGCCTTGTTTATGATTTGTGTACTCTTAGTGTTCTTGTTGTGAGTTGAGAGACTCTTCCTTTCCGTATGTACCCTTTGTGTGCCTTTGAGAGCTAGTTTGTGTGGTTTAGAGGCTTTTGTGGTGTCTTGCACTAACCCTAAAGCAACCCCCCACCGTACCTTGGCGATGCCGCTTTGGATGGCCTTTAGCGTGCAAGATTGTTGTGTTGTCACATGTTCCTAATTTGTGGGGTCTCTAAATGCGCTCTTACCCTTGCTCTAACGTTTCCTTTTGTTGAGTGGACCCCCTCCCTTTGGGACGGCGAAGCTCTGACTTTGTGGTGTGTTTTCTTTTAAGTGTTTTTGTCCACCCTCTTCTAACTTCTCTCTTGTTGAATGGACCCCCCTCCGAGACGGCGAAGCTTTGACCCTAGGTGTTTCTTTTCTTTCAAAGTTTTGTTTTCCCTCTTCTAAAGTCTCTCTCATTGTGTGGATCCCCCTCGGAGACGGCAAAGCTTTGAACTTGTGACTAAGTTAAAATCCTAAAGTGTGTGTTAAACGGGTTCGGACGGCGGAGCTTTGAACCCCCGGTACACCGCCAAGTCCTAAAGTTGGTGTTAAATCCAACTTAGCGGCGAAGCTTTAAACCTACCCAGTGCTTATTTCCAAAGTATAGTTTCCAAGACCTTTGTGGAAATATCCAAAGTTTAGCTTCCAAGATATGTAGGGGTTTTTTGTTTAAAAGTTCTAGCAAGTCTTGTATTTTTTTTTAAGTTGTAGCAAGTCTAGTTTTCCCTAAAATCTAGAGTTTCTCCCCAGTTTAGCAAGTCTATTTTTGGCTCCCAAGTCTAGTTTTTTGTGAGTTTAACCCTCGAGTAGGTGCAAAAACCAGACCAGTTCAGATTAGGGCCAAAAACCAGACCAGTTCAGAATCGGGCCAAAAAACCAGACCAGTCAAAATCGAGCCAAGAAAACCAGCCAGTTCAGAATCAGGGCCAAGAAAAACCAACCAGTTCAAATCAGCTGGATCGGTACAGCCAGCAATCAGAAAAAAAACAAGTTAATTAATTAATTATTTAAAATAAAAAAACCCGACCACCCAGCCACCAACCAAGCCGGTAGCCAGGGAGCCAGGCAAGGCCAGTAGTTGCTCATCCAGGGGGCCCGGCTCCCCACAACCTCCATTTTTTTTGGATTTTTGACTTTGCTTTCCTAAACAAAAAATGTTGGACTAGAATTTAGGAGGCTAGGGGTAGAGTAGGGAGTAGGAGCTCTAAAAGGAAACAAGGGAAGGAGGAGGATAGAAGTAGCATCTCCACGCGTATACCTGCAAACAAGCCTCCAACTCTCTCACCACCAAAACGATAAAACAAGAATGGAAGGAGATTAGGGAAGGAAGAGAAGAAGTAGGCAAGAGGAGGTGAGAGACGATAAATAGTGACCTAGGCTTAGGCTAGGTAGGCTTAGGAAGAAATCTTGAGAATTTGTGGTGACCGTTGAGAAAGGGATTAGGATGACACAAAGGCAAAATTGTGTAAGAGGATAGTTGGCATCTTAAAAACCTCTTTGGAGTTTGAGACCTTAGTGTAAGACTCATAAAAGCTTAGGTGGAATAGTACTAGTGCAGAAGGAAAGAAGAAGAAAGAAAAGAAGGGAGAAGAGGAAAGAAGGAGTTTAGATCATCAAAAATTGTAATATTTTCTAAATAAGCGGTGAGCTCGGAAAAAATTCAAAACAAAAACCAAAGACTACCATGGAGCGTGAGGATGTATACGTGGACGTGGACGAAGTTATTTCCGAAACCGGTAGTGAAGAGGTGAGTTTTTTATTTAATCTTTGATGTTTCTCCCTAATTAGCATTTATTTTTCCTAATCAGCCCTTAGAGCGTGATTAGCATCCAAGATTAGAGCAAATTAGAAGTTTAGATTAAAAAAATTATAGATTAAGGATAGAGGTTTCCAAAAACATCTTATAATTAAGATTCGACCGTAAACTGACCACATTAGGCTAAATAAGCGGTAGGGGGTAGAACGGAGGAATTTTTATTAAATCGGATCCACAAGGAACAATGGATGGAAATTAGGATTATATTAGAAGGAGAATTTAGGATTAAAATTAGGGATCAATTAACGGTTAAGACCCTAGAGTTAAAATTAAGATTTTTATTAGGAAAGTTAAATCCTAAAGTCAAAACTTGGAGTTAACTTTGGAAAGTAAAAAGTAGAGTAGGAAGTAGAAGTCAAAAGTAGAATTTAAAATCAACTTAGGAAGTAGATTTTTGAGTTAGGAATAGAGTTAAAATTAGAAGTCAGAACTCAGAGTAAATTGTGGAAATAAGTTTAGAAGTTAAACCCTAGAGTTAAAAATTGGAATTAAATTTAGGAGGATAACAATTATAGTTAAGCTGGGATTAAAACGATAGGATTAACTTTGGAAGTAGAAGTCAAAAAATCTAAAGTCAAAGGTTAAGATTAAATGTAAAGGTTAAATTTTAGAGTCAATTAGGGAAGTAAAAAATTAGAGTGAAACGCTAAAAGAAGAAGTTAAAAGCTAGAGGTAGTGGTTAACTTTTAGCGTTAGTTAGGAGTAAAAACTTAGAGTCAAAAGTCAAAACAAAGTCAAACCGTAGAGTTAAATTTAGAGGGTAAATTTTAGAGTTAGTTTAGGAGTAAAAACTTGGGGTCAAAAGTCAAAACAAAGTCAAACGGTAGCGTTAAATTTCAAAGTTAAATTCTCTAATTAGTTTGGGAAGTTAAAAACCTAGAGTACACTTAGAAGTTAAAAGTTAGAATAAGAGTTGAAACTTTAGGGGTAATTTTTAAAAGTAGAACTTCTAGGTAGAGTTTTAAAAACCCAAGATAGTCTTAGAGGTTCATGGAAGGAACATAGGGGTTCCCCTTTTCACGCAATTAGGAACGCTAGAAATGGCGCCAACTACCCAGTCTACCCTCGACATAAGATAGATAGTTAGGGAGTTAGAATTTCACCATCACCCTGAGCATTGCAGTTAACTTGTAAGTTACCACATGCACTTTTAGTTATTCGCTGCCATCCACGACATTTAGGAAACGTTAGCAAAAAAGATCCATTGCTTGGAAGGCACAGTGGACCGCGCTCACAACACTCCCATATATTAAAAAAGTGGATAAAGGCATAGAACCTGGTCGGTGTTCGCTTTATTACCAAGGGTGGGTAATCTAGCGCCCACAGCTGGATCCGCACAAAAAGTCTGAGAGGTGCAAGTGGGCGAGTGGATTGAAGCACTTCTTTGCTTGGCTCCGGAGCTAGGTCTGTCTATCACCGAGAAATTTACATTGGATTTGTCTCTTTTTCCCCCTTCTGTAAGTTCCATTGGAGAGCTTTTCACTCACATTTTGAATTTCATTTTTTAACGTTTTGAGGTCATAGTGCACAACGAACATTGTAACATTTTGCATGACCTAATCGTGGTTGTTCTTGAAATTGCAAAGCTGCAACATGCTATTCCATGCTTTGGGTTTAGGGATGAAGGTGCTATGAATTTAGAGCCCCGGTTCCAATATCTAATGTTATCTTGTCTATGCATTTTGTAGTACAGTTTGAGACATCCTATGTACCCTTGTTAGAATAAAGCTCACTTGCATTTGACGATTCTCTAGAGGCTCATTGTCTTGCCAACCAGAAGAATTTTATACTTGTGTTTGTTTTTCTAACACAAGCTTGGCTTGGCTTGGTTGTAGTGCAGTTCATCACATCTTAACCTTTGATCGGAAGAAAATGCTATTACTGAAAACGATGAAAAAACTTTGTTCGGGCCACAGTACATGGTGAGCATTGGATTGTGTATAGGCATGATCAGATTATGCCCGGTAGCCAAGGATGAAGTCCGATGCACGCTAGGTTATTACTCCGTAGATGTTTGTATCCTACAAAATTGTCTTGATCTGAGACCTAGAAGATGAGACTATGAGAGTGGGTTCACTTGGGGTCTGATTTCGGACAAAGCCGACAGGGTGATGGTTTGTATGACCTAAGTTTATCCTAGGTAATCCAGCAATGCACAACCATCCAATTTGAGATTGGTCGGGAAATTTTCAAGCAACGGAGAATACTTAGTACTGCACGGCTTCCTTCTCCTTGTTTGGCATGTAAGTATTCAGCTGCACTGCTTTCAAAGAATCAGTCACGGTGGATTCAGTTTTGAGCCTTCTTTTCCTTTTCTTAGTTTGTAAAAGTTCAATTGCGAGGCTTCTTACAATACTTCTTTCTTGTATTTCAGAAGCCTCTAGGTTCTCTTTCTCTCTTAACCCCTAAAGGACCAGCCTACTATTTTTAGCAACATAGCAATTTTGGGCAGGTACGTGCGACTAGAGATTTTCATATTTTAAGCTGAAATTTTAATAGAAGGTGGGGATGAGGAATATCTTTCATGTGCACTAAATTTCATGATGTTTCGAAATAGGAGTCAAAAGTTATGGCCTAATATGTTACTTTTTTTCACTGGGCGGGCAATCCGGGCAAATCTAAAAATATCACTTTTTTCAAAAATAAAAACTTGAAATTGGTTTTCTAGAGTTATATATACATGGAAAGCTTTAAATCATTCCATTTCGACCAATGAGTAAAAAGTTATGAGGTTTTTTAGTTTGCGGGCAGTTACGGATTCTCTACTTTGAAATAAACTTTGAAGTTGTTTATTTAACTCAATTTTTAATATTTTTTGAGAAAAAGAAAATCATAGGATTTAGATTGTTTATTACAACATTACAACCATTGGGATTGACATTTTCAATTTCATAATTAAATTCTTAACAATTTATTATTTTGGATCATTCTCTACTTCTTTCTACTTACTATTTTTTTTGTATATGTTGTACAATTCCAAATGATCTGAAAAATTTTAAGCATGTAGCCAACTTGTTTAGGAAAAATAATTCAAAGAAGCACCACCATTTTGGACATTTTTTCATACAAATGTGACCTTGTGAAGTGCAGCTGCCCTGTTTTTCGCAGGAACAAAAAAAGGATTTTTGCCAATTCAAATGCTAATATCTTCCAATCCACATGGTGGAAAATTCTGAATTTTTTTTCACATCTTCTAAAACTAGTTTACTATAAGATCCTACAATTACATGTGTCAAAAAAGTTTTTTTTTCAAAAATTTGTTACTTGTACTAAAAATGACAGTTTTTGAGTGTTTTCGGTGAAAACTTAGTCATGGAACTTTAGGGGTTAACTGGAGTTTTTCAAGGTTCTTGCCTTGTTATTAGTTTCGTAACTCGTGCTTCACTTATCTGGAGTGTGTATAATCCGTGCTAGCGCATTCAAATGAAAGAAAGACTTTTTACTAAAAACATCGAGAAATTTTCATTTGGATCTTGAGCACATCTAAATCGTGCAGGCACTTGAAGTTTGGACACATCCAGCTTGTTTAGGAGCTGTTTGTTATCCATCAATTCTGCTTCTAGGTGTGCATGCTACACAAGAGTAAAGAGTTTGAAGACATTAGAGCTCTGAGAAGACGCACGATCTTCCTTCACAAAACCGACCTCATTCAATCCAACCGCAAGGTAACTAATGCACCGTTTCATTGTCATCTTTGATTAATTATGAATTCAAATTAGTAATGATTTCTTGCCGCTTGGATTAAATTTTTGATAAGGATGTGTGAAACAGAGTGTATGCAAAAAAGAGTTCTTGTTCTTTCCCTTTTGCTATCTTTGATTTTTAAAATATTGCACTAGAGTCTCAAGACTAGGGATTTTAGTGCTAGACTACAGGAGTTTGGAGTTGCATGAGCTTATAACTGTAGTATGGGCAATTTCGTTAAAATGACAGAAATTTCCTAACTTTGGCAGTTTTCACAGGTCAGAGCGTCCGCTCTAAAATGTTCAACTATCCTAGATTTTTGAAATCTACAAGTGTCATAGATCACTATTAGAAATCCGCGTTTCAGGTGATGTTAGTATAATTTTAGGAGACGTATTTTAGTGGACATCCAAAAAAACAACTTGTGTTTTTATGTCAATAATAACATCCAGTGTAAGATCTAGATGTTACATTGGACGTTACTATTGACATAAAAACACAAGTTGTTTTTGTGGACGTCCACTAAAATCCATCTCCTAAAATTATGCTAACATCACCTAAAACGCAAGTTTCTTATAGTGGATGTTGCATTCAAAGTTCAAATCGCATGATCTAAAATCTCCAATAGTGCTAGATTTCTGAAATCTATAAAAGACCAAGATTTTTGAAATCTACACCCCTTTTTCTTCCCGCATCTTGCTCCTTCTTACTGTGTCATCTCGCTCCTTCTTACTGTCATGCTCGTTTCTGTCCTTGAGGCTTCAGTCATCTTCGTGCTTTCTTGTTCAACGATGGCGGCCATAGTATTTTACGCTACGACCATAGTATTTTACTATACATAGGGTAGTCCAAATTTTTTTTGTGAAGCACTAATTATTCTCTGTAAGTGCTACAATTGGAATTAGAACACATATCTACCTCATAATGTTGTTTGCAAGCAGGTATTTTCTGACTTGATCATTTTCTCAAATCATTATATATGTTCCAAGGTCTAGTAGACCACTTTATATATGTTCATTAGGTTTTGAATAGGGACAATGTCTTTTAGAGGGATCAATGATTAAGGTGAAAGCACCGTGGCTCATACCACTTAGATGTTGGAGTAAGAATTGTGTGATAAGTAGGATTTTTATTACGTTAATTGTGAATCTAATCATGTCTCAATTTCTTGTTGTTGCACAGTTTGGTCTACATTGATGAAGGTATAAAGTTCCAAGCTTTGCACACTATGGTGGACAAGGTAATAGGTTTCACAAACCATTCTGATTCTTTGTACACTTCATCGCCTCAATCTTGCCGCGCTCATGTATGAGAGTCGGAGCAATAGATGCAGTTGTGTTCCAAACCCTACTATCCAGACAGCATTTTGTGGCAGATTTTGTGACGGTAATTGAATGATGGACCATCTTGTCAATTGTTGTTCCAAGAACGTTGGATACGTAGGTCAAATCACAATTGATTTGTATAACACTCTCGATGGAATAATAATGTAATAAGCAAAGGTTTGAAGATAAATATGCTTGATTGTCGGCCATTTCATTTCGAGAGCCGAGTTTGTTAAACAATAGTTGATCTAGAAGCATCTGCTTATTATGTGTTAGGTAACTAGAAATTATATTTGGCCAATTCTATGAATCTCTTGTTGATGGCAACAATCTAGCTAGTGCATCGGTGAAACAATGACTATAGTTCGTGTTCTTTCACTAGAAGAAAAACGCGTTGGCCCTTGCAGTTTTGTGTAGGCTGTTTTTCGTTGAAAACCACGTTCAGAACGCAGAAAAATGTGTTAAAATGCATTTTAACACATTTTTCTGCATTCTAAACGTGGTTTTCAACAAAAAAACAGCCCACGCAAAACTGCGAGGGCCAACGCGTTTTTCTTCTAGTGTTTACTTGTCATTTTGTTATGTGAATCCAACGTTTTGTTGAATCGACAAATAGTAAGGAATAATCTAGCAATAGTATTCCCATTGGTAATTATTGGTTTATACAAAAGATTTGAGATTCAAGTGATTTAACCTTTCTAGCTTTTGCTTTGTGATTTCAAGTACCACAAATTGTCTTGGGTCACCTACATCGCTTAGCACGGACACAATTTTAGCCAAATACAAAAAATCATTGTTTTTGCATTGGACGAATTAGAATCATTTGACGTCATGGATGGACGGACATATTGAATAGTTCAGACGGACCAACAAACAATGCAATTACTTTAAAGTAGTCACATTGAGCAAGTTAGGGTCATTGAATGTCCAAGATGGGCAAGGAAATTGGACGGTTTGTTCAATGTGACAACTATGTAGAAAATGATAGAGATCAAACCTCAAGTTTTCTCAAAAAGGGGCTTGTCCGTCATGATTTGCTTGAGTTTGGAGAGCTCGGCAATAGAAGAATTCTCACCAAGAGCGGTAACAGTGAATTGATAATTAGACCTTTTAAGCTGGAAAAAAAATATTTAGCAATAAGCCACACATGGAAGCTATACCACGATCATTGAGGATATAGAATACAAATTTGCGTCTTAGACACTACAAGAGAAAGGGGTGTTTTAAGTGAGTTTTTAAGTATAGTCCTAGATTTAAAATTTTAAGTAATGACCTTTAAGGAGATTTTCAACAAAATTTTACTTAAAATACATGTGTTTTAAGTAAAATTTTGCTGAAAATCTCCTTAAGGTCATTACTTAAAATCTTATGTCTAGGACTATAACTAAAAACTTACTTAAAACACCCTTCTCTTGTAGTGAGATGTCCCTTGAACGCAAGTTATGCTGTTGTTATGCCTACGTTTTTATATATATTTTTTGCATGGTTCTAATTTGTCATCTTGACCCAGCGTTTTTCGGACAATACAAACCGATCATGAAGACTAACCGGATGCCTAGTTGACCTAGGATGCATCCCCAATCTCTTGATAAACGGGTTTCCAGTGCAAGCCCTGTGCCTTTCAATCCACGTGCTCAAAGTTGCTGATGCCCATGAGCGCCTCCTCGGTCTTGGGCGCAGGAGCCTCCAGGGTCTCCTCCACCTTAAACACTGCTGTATCAGATGCGGTTGGCTTGCACCAATCTCGGCCTTTCGAATTGGGGACGATCTTCGCCACCTTGCATTGCGGAAATCGATGGAACTTTACACGTTGATGAGCCGCTTGCGGCATGAGGGCCTAGCGGAAGCTTGCTCGGGTGGACAGGCTTGAGACGGATGTCGTAGCGTAAAATACTATGGCCGCCATCGTTGAACAAGAAAGCACGAAGATGACTGAAGCCTCAAGGACAGAAACAAGCATGACAGTAAGAAGGAGCGAGATGCGGGAAGAAAAAGGGGTGTAGATTTCAAAAATCTTGGTCTTTTATAGATTTCAGAAATCTAGCACTATTGGAGATTTTAGATCATGCGATTTGAACTTTGAATGCAACATCCACTATAAGAAACTTGCGTTTTAGGTGATGTTAGCATAATTTTAGGAGATGGATTTTAGTGGACGTCCACAAAAACAACTTGTGTTTTTATGTCAATAGTAACGTCCAATGTAACATCTAGATCTTACACTGGATGTTATTATTGACATAAAAACACAAGTTGTTTTTTTGGATGTCCACTAAAATACGTCTCCTAAAATTATACTAACATCACCTGAAACGCGGATTTCTAATAGTGATCTATGACACTTGTAGATTTCAAAAATCTAGGATAGTTGAACATTTTAGAGCGGACGCTCTGACCTGTGAAAACTGCCAAAGTTAGGAAATTTCTGTCATTTTAACGAAATTGCCCATACTACAGTTATAAGCTCATGCAACTCCAAACTCCTGTAGTCTAGCACTAAAATCCCTAGTCTTGAGACTCTAGTGCAATATTTTAAAAATCAAAGATAGCAAAAGGGAAAGAACAAGAACTCTTTTTTGCATACACTCTGTTTCACACATCCTTATCAAAAATTTAATCCAAGCGGCAAGAAATCATTACTAATTTGAATTCATAATTAATCAAAGATGACAATGAAACGGTGCATTAGTTACCTTGCGGTTGGATTGAATGAGGTCGGTTTTGTGAAGGAAGATCGTGCGTCTTCTCAGAGCTCTAATGTCTTCAAACTCTTTACTCTTGTGTAGCATGCACACCTAGAAGCAGAATTGATGGATAACAAACAGCTCCTAAACAAGCTGGATGTGTCCAAACTTCAAGTGCCTGCACGATTTAGATGTGCTCAAGATCCAAATGAAAATTTCTCGACGTTTTTAGTAAAAAGTCTTTCTTTCATTTGAATGCGCTAGCACGGATTATTCACACTCCAGACAAGTGAAGCACGAGTTACGAAACTCATAACAAGGCAAGAACCTCAAATTATTCCAGTTAAGAGAGAAGGAGAGCCTAGAGGCTTCTGAAATACAAGAAAGAAATATTGTAAGAAGCCTCGCACCTGAACTTTTACAAACTAAGAAAAGGAAAAGAACAGGGGGGGTTTTCTGGCAATTTATCGCCAGTTTGTTAGTCTTGTGAGCCATTGCGCACTGCTCCCTCCAAATATACACCTTTTGTGGGAGGGCACACAAGGCTTCACTGTTGATCTATAGTGCCAAAAAAAAACTGGAAAAGAAGGCTCAGACCTGAATCAACGTTACATATCGAGACTGATGGTGTGAAAGCAATGCAGCTCATTACTTACATTCCAAACAAGGAGAAGGAAGCAGTGCGGTACTAAGGAACTATTCTCTGGTACTTGAAAATATCCCGACCAATCTCGAACTGGATGGTTGTGCATTGCTGGATTAATTACCAAGGATTAGGTCATACAAACGGTCTCCCTGTCAGTTTTGTCCAAAATGAGACCCCAAGTGAACCCACTCTCAGCTTCTAGACTTCATCCTTGGCTACCGGTCAAAATTTGATCATGTCTATACACAATGCAATGTTCACTCACCATGAGCTGAGGCCGAACAAAGTTTTCTCAACGTTTTCAGTGATAGCAATGGTTAAAGAGTGATGAACTGCACTACAACCAAGCCAAGCGATTCCATCTCAAGGCAATATGCTAAAAAGATTACAAATAGTCTCTGAATGCTTGAATACAATTGGTAAGTTGCTTCCATGTGAATACTGAAATTTATCGGTTTTAGATCAAGTGATGGATGGTTGTGTCAAAGTCTATCAATCGTTTTTATAGCATTGGTCACTTTAAGGTTCTTCTAACTCAACCTTATCATTAATTCTTAAGCACTTCGATGTCTATATTTTGGATGATGAATAAAGGGCTTCCGGGCACTGTTTAGAACAATTAACTTCTCATTCATCAAATGTAGCACTTGAATCTTAAAAAGACAACCTTCCTTAATGACCAGTTTCTTGAAATTGTGGTAAATGACATTTTTGTACAAAGATATAAACAAAAATGTGCAAAAAATCTAAAAAGGATTGAGGTGTTAAGGGGTTAATTAACCTCAAGTTTTAGAAAAGGGTTCGAGCTCTATGGGACATCGATCAAGTGAGACGGCCAACCCACTCTAACAATTATTGAATAATGCCCCCCACCCTCTTTTTTATGCAAATCTCAAACTGACTTATACAAAACAAAACCCTTACTTATGCACTAAGAAATGGCTGCCAAGTTGCTCAAAAGCTAATTAAGGCGATGAGAAAGAAATATAATGTAATTGAAGGCATCCAATTGGATAAATTTGTAGTATCAATTATACATACAAGTACAAATGTGGATATAAGTATTTGTATATACATACATACATTTTTATATAGATTTATATGCATCTACATATGTGGATATGAAGACATATAAATATGTTTGTTTATATGATTGTTGATACAAATGCAAATTATTACATTACATATTGTTAACAACCTAAGTTGATACTGATTTTTGAATTCTTTGAATTTGACAAGTAAAACTAAAAATTGGTCAATAGTACATGGCTTCAATTTTATTATTTAAGGCTTTGGATTTGGAACATTGAGTGATAGAGAGTGCTCGGAGAGTGCTACATGGACCATTTTTATTTGATTAATTAACCTCTAAAGGACCAAAGTCCCTACGGGGGACACAATGGATTTTGAATAGGCTTCTATAGTCTCAATTTTTGTCATGATTTTTTGAAAAAAAAATTTAAGATAGAAAAAACCCATTAACATTTTAGAGAATATAATTTTTATTTCAGTTTGTGCTTGGGAGAAAAAGTGTTGCCATACTAAACACAATTTTCACATAGATGGGCAATAAAAAAAAATCCGCAAAAACTTAAAATAATTTTTTCTTAAATTTGTTACTCATAGATCATATTTTTGTAAAAAACTTTGATTTATTCCATAATTTAAATTAGTGATGTAAAAATTATGGAGCATCTTGTTTTTTGGGCAATCATAGAATCTTCTTGATTGAGAAAATCATATTGGATTAGTTTTTGAACTTCATTTTCACAATTTTTCAAAAAGAAATTTCCATAGGGTTTAGTTTGCTTACTAGAATAATCGCACTATTGGAAATAGTGTATTTCATTTCCATCTTAGAAGTATTAACAATTTATTTTTTCCTTTTATTTCATATTGACTACTTAACAATTTCTTTAAGGGGTGATATTAAGGGTTTTTTTATTTTAATTTTTCCGCCCAAACTCTTAGCTTAATTCTCCATGATTAAAAAAATTAAATTAAAACTTTGTAGTGCAAAAAATTAAGGGGTGATATTAAGGGTTTTTTTATTTTAATTTTTCCGCCCAAACTCTCAGCTTAATTCTCCATGATTAAAAAAATTAAATTAAAACTTTGTAGTGCAAAAAATTTAAATTAAGAAGGTTCAGAGTCAAATAATCTAGTCAAGCAAGGTACAAAAAAACTTGTTTTCTTCACTTTAAAACCTAAATGCCCAATCAACCATTTTATAGGTGTTGCCCAATTTCAAGGGCTGCTCGGATCTCCTCCCAATTTGTTTTCTGAAATTTCATATTTTAATCTTGTAGTTCATCAAGTTAACTTTTTATAGCCAAAAGAAATCTAGATTTGGGCAAAAATTCCACCTTAATTAGGTGAAACACTCCATGAAATGTTCTCTACAAATTGTCTTGAGAAAGAAATCTAGCCAATTATAGTCTATTCTAAGAAAAAAAATTCTGAAGGTGTGTAAGTGGAAAAGGAGGTTTATTGGTTGGAGCATATAATGAATGGACATGGTCAAGTGAAATTTTTATTTCTTCAATGTACCTTATCTGATTGCAAGGCTTTGAAAACTGAATCTTCTATTGCTCCAATCCTTGTGAGAATTGGCAAGAGTGTTCTTAACTATTCATAAATGCATGCATTTGGTCAGAAAAAGGCAAACTCTTTTTTTATATCAAATATGATCCCTCAAAGTCATTTTGCTTTAGAAAAAATAATTTTTTTTTTTCTAAAATTGAACTTCGATTGAAAAAATCTCAAAATTTATGCAATCAAAGTCTTCAAAATTGTTAATTTGATAGTGGTAAATAGGATCCTATGGTTAGATTTGTCAAAAAATGATTTTGAAAAACATTATACTTTCATTACACTTTCATTATAGAAATGGCAATTTAGATATGATTTTAGAAGGAAAGAACCCCCTTGGACTCTTAGGAATTCAACGCAAATATCTTGCAATCTATGTGGCCAAAATTTCTCTACGCTCTTACACTAGTATAGTACAAGATCCTACAATTATATATGCAAAAAAAATAGTCTTCTCAACTTTTTGCTCTTTGCAATAGAAATGACAATTTTGAATGCATTGAAAAGGCCGTGCTCCTTTAGAGTTTAAAGTAGAACAACCCATTGCAATCAAAGGACTCCATAGTAGACACCTAGGGAATGATCCCATTTCAAAAAAATTCAATAAATGAGATTTGGGCCACAATCAATGTCTTACTTCACAATAATGGAGTGATTAGTGACCTCATTAGGAACTTTTAACTTTTCAATACAAATTCATTGTAGGAAGTGACTTTCTTAGGCCTTCTACATTAGAAAATATTGTGACTACTTCAAATGAGTAAGATGAACATTATAGTTACATTTTTTGCTCGTTCCCGGGTAGTCTAGAGACTCTTTTGGGCGACAATGGGAAAAACACTTCAAAAATTCATAGCAAATTCATTCTTTGTCAAAAAAAAATATAATTTCAATTGCTCTCGCTGTTTCTCACACTTCTCTCTTTATGTGGAAATTTAAAAAAAAATTCAGCAATGGCATGAGGGCAAACTCCTAATTCTGACCACAATGGGTTGTTTAACCTTACTTGGGGCTTGAGTATGCACTCAAATGTGAGGCTGTGGTACATTTCTCACACTATGCACACTCATTAGAGAGGCAGTTGATTGCCTTTGCAGGCGCTAAAATTCTTTTTAAGGATAAATATATCAGATACAGCAGGTTGGCATCCTACTTTGGTCTTTGACAACCTGGACAAGGATATTCCTGCAGTTACATAGCTGTACACTTCAAGCATGGAGGTGGAACTGCTTACCATTTGGTATACCCAGGCTCTAAAATTACATTGAAACGAAAGAGTAAAGAGCTACAAAACTTACTCAACCCTAGAGAAATCGATCACGCATAAGATTGTACTCAAAGGATCATCTTTCCGCTATATCCATAGTGATCCAGTAGTTCCTCATTTTCACGCCAATCCTCCTTCACCTTCACTTTTATCTGTAAGACACAATTCCACAAATTCAAGTTAGTCAAGAGACTAACTTTAACAGAGGGGAGTACCAAACCCTACGTGAAGAAGATTCATTGGACCTAATCTACCTACGGGCATCGCAATCCAATATAACGCTGATGTGATTACCACGCTAATCACATGAGGGGCAAACGTTGATAACAGAGTACGACGTCATTTTTTGAGGGATCCAAAGTGTAAGTAGTTTTCTTCTACTTCTCAATAACTCTACTTAAGTTTTATATGTGTCTATCAACAAGGAAAAATCGCACTGTAAATCAAAGAAAACAATTTAGAGAACTATATAAAAAATGACCACGTGTTTGGCATACCTCCACAAATACTTCCTTTCCTACGAAATCCTCAA
This sequence comes from Pseudisothecium myosuroides, assembly GCA_951799445.1. Taxonomy (NCBI): domain Eukaryota; kingdom Viridiplantae; phylum Streptophyta; class Bryopsida; order Hypnales; family Lembophyllaceae; genus Pseudisothecium; species Pseudisothecium myosuroides. The sequence goes on from OX637291.1 coordinate 30,550,297, forward strand.
TATCCAACCTTGCAGCAGTAGCAAGCGTTTTCAAGGCTTGTCCTCCCTGCTTCAACCCACTGCCGTTAGAAGCAATAAAACATGAAGTTCCCAGTTCGAAATACAGACGACTTCGTCATTTGCACAACCAAGAGGTAACACATGAATACCTCCTTCATTGCATAAAATGCAATGCAAACTCTACGCAACCAACACAGATAACATGCACAAAACACCTAACTTAAAGACAAAAAGGGAAAACAAGACTAGACTATCAAAGGGGTGCACGTTCCGCTACAGAGTTGAAAGAAACGTACTTTGCCCAGTAAAATTCCTTTTTGCCCATCTTTCTCAACAACAATCTCCAGCTGTATGTAGTCCTTTGCGACTCTTCTTTCCATGTAGCTAGTAACGTTCACCTGCACGCCTCACAATAAATGGTCTCAAGTATGCACGCACCAAACCAGTCAAGAAAAATAGAATCTACACTGAAACTGTTCAAAGACACTTGTTACGATTCTTAACTTGGTTACAGTGATCGATGATAAATCGACCAACATTGCAGCTATATAAATCCAACTCACCTGGCAAACATAAGGAATTTCTTGCCTATATTGTATGAAGATCTTCTCTCTCAATATCTCTGCAACAAAAAACCTCTCGGGATGTTCACTAACGATATCCTGTAAAAATTATCAACCCACGGTCAGATTGTTGGAAAGAAGCACACATAACAGATGCAGGAGAAACGTCTCATTTATGTTCAAGTTGATCAAAAGTTGCTGCTAAGATGCCAACGATTACACACTCGGTAACAACATAAACATGTGATATATACCATCTACTCTAAGCAAAAAAAAACTTCAGATACAAAATACTCATTGATAGGATTGTTACTACATCTACATCAAACTTCTGGTCACGCAGTCGGACAGGACCTTGGTTGCTTACTTTGGGATAATAGGCAGGGCCATACGGTAGACGACCTAAGAGCCATTGTTTAACCTTATCTACACCATCACCTCGCTTCGCACTAATAGCCATCACCTCAGTTGCACCACCATTCTTCTCGTACCACTGCAGTATCCAACATGCAGCTCATTCAGCAAATACAAATATCGAAACCATTTGAAAAACACCTCTCTCGTATGTGAGTGGATGTATGATAACAGGCAAACGATTACAACTTTGACAGTATCCTTGAGCAGTAGATGAAAATTTGACAAGTACCCGTACCTATACAAAGATGAGATCCTTCACTCTGAACAGAACGTGCTGATTGTGAACAGATATGATAATTTGTACAGAAATGAGAATTACAGACTTACATACCAGTGCAGATTAGAACTAAAGAAGGGTATAAAGACATGGCTATGGTCTTCAATTACTGCTCATGAACTCAGAGGGTCCAACACTCTCAGTGGGTGATCTTCACAGACAGCGCACCTCTTTCTTTTTAGTAATTTCACCGGGCTTAATGAGATCTTGCTTGTTCAAGACCAGTAAAGTAGGTCTGTTATCCGTCACTAAAGTCTGCTGTCCATCCACCAACATGCTCATCACCTGCAACACGTCAAAAAAGAGTTTTCCCAATTATTTACAGGAAGATCTACTTACAACGACGTCCTATCCAGTAAAATCATCATTTGTCAATGCTCATAACTGCGCCGAAAGGGAAGTGTACATTACAGGTGTGCAAGTAAGTGAAAGTTCCAATGGCGGCAAATATAACAAGTTCGATCTGGTAGCGTAAGCTCTCTACTATAAACAAAGTTTTTTCACACCCGACCAAAAATTATGATCTAAAGAAGACTGATAAAGTATTTCCTACCGCTAAACTTCTATAGAGCTCAGTCTCCCATTCTCTTATCCAACTTATTTGTATCAAATGCTGGTTCTGAAAGGTCACGTATCAGACAGCCAAAGGACCCACATAAGCAGCGATTCCTAGACAATACAAGATAGGGAGGGAGGCTCAAGTACCTCCTCAGGCTGCTGGCAAGCATCCACGACGATCAGAACTGAATCTGCATTTAAAGTTGCAGTGCGCACATTCCGCATCATCATCTCGTCCAACTTCCGAATCTGCTTCGGAATCACTCCTGGAGTATCATACAATACCATCTACAACAGTCCAAGCCAACATAGTTAATGCTACAATGCAAAGCAGAAGGATTCAAACCTAGGTTGTTCTGTAGTTTGCCAGTCCAATCAGACCATTCAGGACAAGCACTACCCCCAAAGATGTCGAACAATTGTAAACTCTTTGAGCGATTGCAACCTGACTATACCTGAAAATCAGGACCCGAGCAGATCCCAAGGATACGATGCCGTGTGGTCTGCGGTTTGTTGGTCACAATGGACAATTTTTGACCTATAATCTGGTTCAAGAGCGTGCTCTTCCCTGCATTTGGTCTTCCTACCAGCGCAACGTAACCTGTACACAATGGCAGAGTTTACCAGCACACGAAACGACATCACTCTACTAAAATCGGGTTAGAATCTTGAAAAGAATTGTTCGATTTTACCAATGCGAATCCACCTAAGGCAATTAATTTGAAAGGCTAACCCTAATAACCAAATCACCCACTGCAGAAATTAGCACTAGACACTGCCTTCCAGGATTCAAGTCTGAAGTACCAATACGGCTTCACTCACCCTACGAGCAAATCTTCAAAACTTCATAACTTATTCTTACAGAATCCAAATAGAACAATGTTTAGTGCGTTGAAAATCCTCTTCAACGGGGACAAGACTCTAGCCAAGGCAACCAATTTGAAAGGCTAGCCCTATTAACCACACCATCCACCACAGAAATGAGCAGTACCAAGGACCCAAGTCTGAAGTACCAAAACGGCTTCACTCACCCTACCAGAAAATCTACAAAACTTCATAACTTACTCTTACAGTATCCACATTAAACAATTTTCAGTGCGTTGAAAACCTCTTGAACGGGACAAGACTCGAGCCAAGGCAACCAATTTGAAAGGCTAACCCTAATTACCAAATCACCCACTGCAGGAATTAGCACTAGACACTGCCTTCAAGAATTCAAATCTGAAGTACCAAAACGGTTTCACTCACCCTACCAGTAAATCTACAAAACTTCATAACTTATTCTTACAGTATCCAAATTCAACAATTTTCAGTGCGTCGCAAACCTCTTGCACGGGACAAGATCCACAGAAAAATCTACTACTAGGACCCGTACTCAGCAGCCGAAAGCCACGAGACTAGGGTTCCCAACCTAATATTGCATCTGCACCCATCAACAAGACATTTGCGACAATCAAACGAAGAGGACGACCATTAATTACCACTCCGATGATTGGGATCCACAACCAGGTTCTGGAAATCGTAATTCTCCAGCGACAACAGAGACTTGTTCTCCTCCACCAACGGCAAAGGCTTCCGCTCCGGCTTCACATTCAGAATAAACACAGGAGGCTTGCTCTGTTTGCCCCCCTCACTAGCTCGCACCCCTTGGACCAGCTCCTTTCTCCTCCTCTGCCCTACCACAGTCTCCATCCGCAACCAAGGGGCTCCCAGAAATCCATTCTCACGCAAATTCTCGGACAATCTTATTACGGGTCCTGTGCAGGGGGGTCGAGAGGGGGCAGTGGTTCCTCCAAGCGCCATTTTGAAAATGGAATGCAGGAGATGGGTCAAGAGCGAGAGGGTAGAGTGAGAGCACTGATTTGTTCGAGAGTCATTTTTGGAACGGGACGCAAGCGAATTTCGGAAGCGCGCTCGGGGATGGTGGTTGCATTCGCCGACACGGAGAGGCTCCGCAAAACCCCGAGAGGACAGGAGGGGGGAGAATGTGGATAAGGTATTGTACCCTAACTCAAGAGGACATTCAATAAATAAAAATAAGAAATAGATACACCTTGTGTGTGTTTTTAGGCATTTAAATGCCCAATCTCCTTCAATTCAAACCCCCAAAATGAAGGAGCCAGGAAAATCAAAACCTTCTTGAAAGAAAGGCCACACAACCATTTGTCCAAAAACCAAAAAAAAATCCATTGGATACACCCCACTAAATAAAAAAAAGAAATAGATATACCTCAACAAATAAATTTAAAAAATTAGATGCATATCCATCTACCTCCTCAATTTCCCAATACACTAATTAAATCTATCCCCATATATTCCAACCTACAATTCACAACAACAAATTAAATACCCACTATACTACTCCTATTATATAGGCATATTTCTTATTCCACTACAAGAAACACCTATAGGCTCTAGCAATTGGATTGCAAAAAAGTCTACATATGGAATTTACAATCTAGAAGGAAAAATTGAATTGTCTCCAAGACTACTAGTCCTATAAAATATACTCATAATTGAACTAATAGCAATACATAGACTATTACAAATCTTTACATCAGAAAACAAACACATATTTTTATAGATAGTCTTAACTCCATTTACCTCATAATAAACTATATCAAACATCCAACAGCACAATACAAACACCCAGATAAAGCATCGCTAATATCTATAGTCAATATGCTCAAAAAGCAAACTTCACCTTTTACAATCTAAAAAGTCAAAGCACACAAAAATATTAAAAAATTGAAAGAGTGGATGCACTAGCCATTGTTGGAAACATTAAAGAACATCATCTATTCTCTACCAATTATGAACACGCCCATTCAACACAATATTATCTACATAAAAATGATTGGTTCACACCAAAATGGACACCATAGAAAAGATCTATTAGATTTCTCCAAACTTATTTGCCAAAAGAAAGAAACAAAAGATAACATAGATTTAGCATACAAATTCCCTAGCATTAACGAATGGACATAAAATTGATGCAGCCACTATAAATTATCCAACAACTTCAAGAATAACCCATTTATATTATATTAACAAATCACATATCTTCTTTAATTCTCATATGCTCAATATATGGGAACTGCTCCAAAACACTTGTTCTGGTCTCAAGAATTCCAAAACATCACTTCCTCATTATGGCAACTTAAATCAACCAAATACCTAGATATGTATTCTATTTTAGTGTACAAAAACCACACAAAGTCTTTGTGTATAAGGGTGATTGCAAGAAACACTTGTACTATTTGTTGCGTTTTCAAGAAAACTTGTGGTTTTTTCTAGAGTACTTTAAAATTAGAAAAATAATTTTTTAAAAATATAAAAAATATGGCCAATGTATATACCTTTAAGATGAAGATAACCACCAAAGGAAAAGCATAAAAAAATTCTTTAAGTGGGAGAACTAGAGAATTGCTAAATTTCAAGAAAATAGATACTTGATACTTTAATTAGTTAAAAATAGGGAAAAAAATAAAATAAAATAAAATAAAAAATCTCCATCTGTAAAAACTTTATGGAGATGGTCATTCACCAAAAAATTCACCAAAATAATATTTTACATGTTCTAAAATGCAAGCAGAAAGAAGCTCACTTTGTAGACTTCCACACAATACAAAAATAACTATTTTTAGAATTCCTTCCCTGAAAAGCTATAAATCTACTAGAAGACCATTTCTTCCAAATTTCAGCTCCAAATTCGTTTTGGGGGGTACTAAATAGTACTAAAAACCCCCAAACTTGCAAATGTGACATAAAATCGGGGGCTGTTTTTAAATCGTAAAATATTTTTTTAAATTACCAAAAAATTAGACAAAGTGTATAATGGTTATGAGTACTTCCATTACATCTCTTGAGTCATTTGGATCCAAAACGAAGAAGTTATGCTCAAAAAACAAATCAGCCGGCTACGTGTGACAAAAATAGTACTAAGTGTTTCTTGCAATCACCCATAAATAGACACTAGAACAAAGCTTGTAGCAATGCAATCACTATAACAAAAGTTGGTAAAAAAGAACTGCACTCGATTTTGAGTGCAGTTCTTTTTTACCAACTTTTGTTATGGTGATTGCAATGCAACACAACAAGAGCACAACAAAAAAGCAGGATGAGAAAAGCAGGATGAAAACATGACCATTTTTGTGACATCAGGTCTTGACAAGGGTCATGACCATTTGTACTTAATATAATAGACAACAAAGCCATTTAAGAGATACGTAAATTATTCCTATCACACAAGAATTTTCAATGCTACACCTTAATGAACATTGGCATATTTGAAAAAAAATTGACAGATCCTGGCTATACCTTTGCATATGCCAACCTTTAAATAGTTGCAATTATAATCGATACATAATTATGTCCATACATCCTACACATATCAAATATACAATACCAACATTGACCTCCACTCAATCCATTACAAAACCCAAAAATTCAATTCATAGAATTTTTATACTGCAACGACTGTTTCTCACTAATATAAATAAACTCAAAAATCACAAAATATCAAATACTAATCCATATTAGCATCTAAAATAAAGGATGGAATATACACTCTTTGATTGTCTACATTGCAAGTGCACGTGGTAAGCTCACATCCCAACTTTCGAAGCACTACAAGCAACACCAAAATTCCCCAAAAGTGCAATCACAAATACTTTAAACCTTATGAATAACATCACAATCAAATACTCCACTTACATTCTCTTATATAAACAGAAACTAAAAAACAACCAACCCTTACCAATTTTGTTGGACCCACCCTAACATTTATCAAACACAATATTTTACATATGTCTATACTAAAGAAACAAAATTTCATGATTGACAAATAATTTTTTGAAAAACTTACAACCCCCTCTCAAACAAATTTATCAACATTATTTTCAAAATCTTTGGCTCTGCTTCTTTTTAGACTCATAAGAGTCTCCCTTCTAATGGAGGTATATTGTATTGGAGTCACTCATGTTAATTCTCTTACTAGAACATCATGTCTAGCACAATATGAACAGACTCTTAATATATGTCAACCCAATTAAAGGATTGAAGTTCTTCTCTCTTAACCTCTAAAGGACCATTGTCCTTTGGGGGGACAAATTGGATTTTGGGCATGTACCTACAGTCTCAACTTTTGTCATGATTATTTGAAACTTTTTTTGAAGATAGAAATATTGACTAGCTTTGTGGGGATATCATTTTTTACCAATTGGTGCCCAGGAACAAAGATAATGCCTAAATAAGCTCAAAAGGAAAATCAAGCAGCAAAAAAAATTGAATTTAAAAAAAAATTCTTATAGATTATATTTTTGTCTACATGGAAAGCTTTCATTCATTTCATTTGGATCAATGGTGTGAAAGTTATAGACAATCTTGTTTTTTGAGCAATCTAAGCATCTTCTTGAAAAAATAACTTGCAGAATTCATTTCTGAATGCAATTTTTACAATTTTTCAAAAAATAAAGTTCCACATGATTTAGTTTGCTTGCTAGAAAAATGTCACCATAGAAATTAGTGCATTTTAATTCCATCTTAGAGATATAAATAATTTAGATTTTCCTTCTATGTTGTACCTACTTCTACTTAACAATTTTTTGAAGAATGAAAATTAATTTTTTTTTGAATTTTTTTTTCCTAGAGTCTCAACTCAACTCCCCTCCATAAAGATTTAAACCTCAAAACTCTATAGTGCAAAAAATTTAAGTTAAGAAGGTTTAAAGACAAATAATCTAGTCTTGCAATGTGCAAAACAACTTGTTTTCTTCACTTTAAACGCAAATATCTTGCAATTTGTGTAGTCAAAATTTCTGAATTTTTTTCCACACATTCTCATACTAGTTAGGTGTAAGGTCCTGTGGTTAGATGTAACAAAAAAACAATTTTCAAATTTTTTTACTCTTTACAATAGAAATGGCAGTTTTAAGTGTTTTTTGGCCAAAAAAAAGGCATTGGTCCTACATGGGATAAGACCTAATTGGGGCCACATTTCCTACTCAGAAGGTAAAAGATTCTGTTGTAGTTTTTGAGCTCGTAGTACAGTACATCACTGGTGTTTCTATTGAACAATTCAAAGTAGAGTAACGTTGTAGGGATAGTTGCCATCTAGTTCTACAGTAGCAAGTTCTTAGAGCCAAGGACTTAGCCCAAAGTGGGGTTCATGTTTTTTTAGGAGTTTTGAGTAGGTCGCATAAGAACTTTCTGTTGTCCAAAATTATTTATTTATTGACCAGCACATGAAATGTTCTTCACTCATTCTGGTGACATAAGTTTCGCCCCCATTTGAGTTTTATTTTTCACAATATGATAATCAAATTAGTCATTTTAGAACGTCCTTTGGGGTTAAGCTTGTAAGGTTCAGCAAGGTGGAGTTAGTGGTTTATAAGTCTTCATGTTTTGCTCTTTCTTTGCAGCAAATCGTGTCCTATCACAGCAATTCCTGAAGATGTTCGGTGCAACTGCAACATGTTTAGGCAATTTCAATGATAGTTTAGGAGCATTTGAATCCAATCAGTAGATTTGTGCAGATTTTAGCACAACCTGGTACCGATTAGGTGTAGTATTCAAAATTCCTTTATGATGAGTGGATGAATTTGCTTGCGGACATTTGAACGCTTCTTGCTACATTAGCTCAAAGATTTGATTTGCTCCTTATTGGATGTGCTTGAATTTGAATCATTCGCACACTGTATTGAATGTATTGCTTGAACCTGCGGGAGATTAGGGATGCAGTCTTGGCAGCATTCAACAATACTCTGGAATCAGTCTTTGCAGCTGGTTCTCTTGGAGTGGTCCTGTTTCAGGTGATCTATCTGTTTCTTCCAGTGTTATTGAAACTTCAGAGGTGCATCTGAAGTTAGGTGTCGTTTTGTAATCAATTTTTCTTGCTGGCCGTAAAATTCATTTCAGCTCACTCCAATATATTTTTCATCTTTACTTTTTGAGCAATGGAGTGACTGTTAGACGTTGCGGCGCGGTGTAACACCGACAGATTATCGAGTTACTTGAGAATCTTCATTCTTGACTGAGGATTTCACCATCCAGTTCCATCTGACATTCAAGCCAAGCACGGACAATCGTGTTGTGGTGTCGCCGCCAGTTGCCCCCTCGATATGAAATGGTAACTTCTAATCCTTCAGACTTAGAACACATTAAATAAGAGCTTTACTGGACTTATTATACCATGTTGATCTAGCCTCAAAATTTAGGTTATCATATCAAAACCTTCAATTTCTATAAGTAAGCATTGGTGAGTTTTCGAAGTGAAATGCTTCCAAAGCAATTTAACAAAGATTTCTAATTTTTCTTCTTTCAAATTCAACTGTATAGATAAATTCTGATCATCATGCTTATCATCGTCATTCATCAGACATCAATGGTCATATTTTTAGTGAATGTCAGTTTCGTAAGCATTTAGAGGTTATGGTAATTAAGGCCTTCCAGACGGGGGTTGTCTACTTGCTGTTTTTTTAGTGACTCTGGCCACTTTTGAAGAGGAGCTTTGATGGCAAGATACGCGAACAATTGCATGAAGTACTACTGTAGCTTAGTGTTGGTGTCTACTACCGGTATATATTATATCTCTGAACGTGATGGGGGTTGATATCCAGGCTGTTGAATTCCGAAACAGATATTAGTTTGTCGGTGAGCACTATCCAGCGACCTGCGACTGGTTGAGAGTTAACAGCATTGCCTTCAATTCGTTACGTTGCAGCTGTACGTAAGCTCACTTACTCCATTGCTTGGTTTAGAAATTAATAGTGCAACTCTGCATGCTGCTTGGCATTTCGACTGTAACTAAAGGGTTAGTCATAGCTTTGTCTGCAGTCCTTCTCATCGTTGGCATAGGTTTGTGCATGTCTGGAACTCAAGCTGTTTCTTGTGAACTTACAGAACGAGCTAGTTCATGAAACATACCAAACGGACCGGGAACAGATGGGCCTTCCTGACGGCCAGGTAAAGCCATTAACCTGTAAAGCACCAAGAACTCCCGAAATGGGCGTTATAAGTAATTTTCTCCCCATCTCTTTTGAGTGGCTCGATCATACTGTATGTAGACTTCATTCGTTAGATCTTATTTATTTTGGACCAACACATGCAATGCTCTTCCTGAATTGACTCTGGTAATATGAATTTTAGCCCTGTCACAATATAATCCACCAAATAGGTTATTTAAAACCTTGAAATCTTTGTCCTGTTGGGGTTGACAGTGACGGACAACCCTTTGCTATGTAACCATCCTTGTACGTAGGTCTAGCTGAATCAAACCTGTGGTGCTTGTTGGGGGGATCTACAGCATGTTGTGTAAAGACATGCAGCATGCATTAACCCATAAGTGCCCAAGCTAAAATAGGAAGCCACTTCGGAAGCTTATAATCGATTGTACTCCCTCCGTCCCCCCAAAAGGATCCTAACTGAACCTCATGTTTTTTTTAAATTGTTTTGAGTAGGTCATATGGAGGCTTTTTTTTCTGTTCAATTTTATTTAGGTTGCAATGAACATAAGCAACATTCGTCGTTGCTACTAGTGCTACATCATTTAAAACCTCTTGAATTTACGCCTTTCACACTATGATCAATGAAATTGGTATCAAACGTTACGTTTTCAGCACCACTGGAGACAGAAGGAGTATTAACTTACGTTTCAGAAACACATTTCTATTGTTCAATATCGATGTCCTCCTTCTACTTGAATGTATCGAGTAACCTTCCTTGAAGCTTCTGAAATGATCTGTTTCCATTCCTATTGATGATATGGATGTGGCCGCTCCGTTCTGACTATTTGTTCAGGATGGAGTTAACTGAATCCGAATTTCATCATTCTAGGGTTAGCTCCTGCTACTGTTTCGATCTTTGCTAAAGTTGATTCGTGTGGCTCTCCATCGGTCTCACAAGATTTTGCTTCTTTTTTTTGAGTTTGTTCGCAGACTGGAGAAGTTCATCCTTCGGACGGACGTCTCCAAACCCGCTTTCTCAGTTCACTACATCTCGTTTGCATCGCCGGGAGGTCGGTGCATGCATGGATCGGATCGGATCGGAGAGCCAGTTGAGTCAGCTCCCTCATCCAGAGAATCCAAGCCCTTGATTCCGGCACTGTAGTGACGGCCTCAAACTGACAGACTCAGACTCTCCCATTGGTCACCGCAAAACCCACAGACTGACTCTGAGTGATCATCTTCGTTTGATGAACTCCACGAAGTGCGGGCATCGTGGGCTCAGAGAGATTGATGATGCGACAACCTCATCCGAGACCGCTCTTGGCTACCCCATGCCAGCCAAGTGTCTGTTCAACCTCTTGCGCCAAGTGGCTCCCTCATGGCTCTCCACGTGCTGGTCCTTCCCTTCCATAAGAACACCGCTCGACCCAGCTTTTACCATTACATCCGCTCTTCGCAATCTGTCTGCAAGTCCACTTGATCGATTTACACCTTCGCTCTTCAATTCAATTGTCAGTTTCGTTTCGCTCCTTTCCTAGAGAATCATGTCGAACTTTGGAGCCGCCAAGGACTCGGCCGGCCAGAAGGCCGGAGAAGCTCAGGGATTCGGACAGCAGAAGGCCGGAGAAGCTCACCAGGCCACCAAGGTTAGTATGAAGAAGAGACACTCAGCTGAAGTAGATTATTTTGGATTTCGTTTCGGTTGTTCAGTAATTGTTTTGTGCTTCTTCTAGGAACTGACCTTTGAGTGAATTGTGCGACAGGATGCTGCGGGCACCACGCAGAACAAGGCGCAGGGCGCAGCGGGAGCAGTTGGAGACAAGACCAACCAGGCCAAGCAGGGGGCGTCTGACGCGGCCGGGACTGCGCAAAACAAGGCCGGGGAGGCCCAGCGTGGGGCGGGCAACGCGTTGAACCAAGCCAAGGACGCTGCGGGCAACGCCTTTAACCAAGCCAAGGATGCCGTCACCCCCAACAAGTAAATTTGGGGTGTGATTGAATGGCGGCCATGGCTCTCCCCTTCGTGTGATTTTTCGTTCTCCAAAGGGAGTGCTTACTGTCGATCTAGAATTTTTGTACATTGCTGCATACTGTATAGCAGATATTGAAAGGAATACAGAAGCTCGCCAGAGCCTACGTGTTACTATCTAGCTACAAACTTTTGTCATGGACGAATATATTCTGGCATTCATGGATTCGCTTGCTGTCGTCGATCGTATTCTGTTTGTTAAATTTGATTTCAGGATTTTTGCATGCCTTGAAATTGAGCATTTGAAAGGAACACAGAAGCTCGCCAGAGCCTACTTCTTGCTATCTAGTTACAAACTTTTTGTCATGGACGATATGTATTCTGGTATTCATGGTTTTGCTTGCTGTCGTCGATCTTGTTTTGCTTGTTGAATTCGATTCTTTCAATTTCAGCAGCGTGGCTAGTCCAGGTTTATTGCATACCTTGAAATCTAGCATTCATCTTCATTGGGAATAGCGATTGCATCGGCAGACAGAATTCTTCTCGTGGTCAACTATTGAAAGGTGAATAATTTGTGTATGTGTATGTTGGCTGAAAGTATCATATGATTTGTGTATGTTCCTATCTCCACAATTTGTACAAAGTACGCGTTGGAAGTCTGGGTATGGTATGCAGCTTACACTGATCTGTAATGTCAAATTGGATTATCCTCATCTCTCAGCGTAGTCAAAATAGAGTTTAGATAATCTCGTCTTACTTCACTGGATAAGATTATAAATTCCATATTGCCATATTTCTTTGCAAAACCGTTTGCTTTTGCCCCCAGTGTAAATAATCCATTTTTCACGAAGTGCGAATGTACTTGTAGGACCTCTTCTATATGGATCAAAGCAGTTTCTAGGAAATCTTCAGGAAAGACGAGAGGGAGACAATTACAATTTGATTCATATTTTTTAAATTTATACAGACTTAGGTATGATTTACTAAAGTTGTCAACAACAGGGTGCTGTTACCATTAAAGGCCATGCATATTGCCATTAAATTGTCAACAATTACCCATCAATGGTGCACAAGGAGTTGAAAAATGAAGGCATACAATGGCCAACTGGAACAACATGGTACCTGTAATCGCCTAGGATGGCACAAAGTATCCCACTCATAACTCCACATTATTTACATTTTACTACCAGCTCAAACTCAACCTCCAACCACTCATAAAACTATGCAAACAGTAATCCCAATTTAGCACCGATTCATCATTAGATAGTTTTTTAAACCTACACATTGTTAACAGTTCATTTATTTGCTTCTATTTTCTTAGGTTCCAAGTGCATGCACCTGGTCCGTCCGCAAGCCAGGTGAAACTTGCTCAGTCCGTCTTTTGTGGTTGACAAACTGATATGATAAGTCGGCTTCTCCTTGGGAGTTGGGACCACTGATAAGTCGGTGCAGCTGCAGATAAGTTCCAGGAATGCAGGGAGTACGATATGTTCTGCATGGATTGTCATTGGGACCACAAGCAGACAGACCAGGCGCAGCGTCGTCAGCCTTGTAGAACTTCATGGCCTGTGTTCATCTGACGGGTGGGCAAGGCCGCTGTCATAACGTCGGACCACCCATAGGGGAGGCAATCCATTTCTGATCACTTAAGGAGTTACACGTATCTGCAACAGGGATTCTAGAACTAAGGTAGACCCCCCCATTCCAGCGTGTGTTTTTTGAGCGAAAAAAAATCGATCAAAAGCGATGAAAAATATTCTGCTCAATTCTTGTATAAAGAAATGGTACAATTTGAGAATCCAGAAATTGCGCGTTTGATACCACATCTTGGGACGGGATCGCTCAAATTTGGATGAGTGTACATCATTTTGGATGAGTGTACATCATTTTGAAATTTCATCCACAAATTGCAAGTTTCATCCATTTCTAAGGTGTGAGTAGCTTCATCCTTCCAGAGATTATTGCTTTCTGTACTACCTAAATTAAATAAAAAAAAACTACCCCATTCCCACCACACACCCATTCCCGACCTACATGTGCACTTATTTCTAACCAAGCTTAGCATGTTTTTTTTCCTTTCCAAAGTTGGAACTAATAAATACATGACACATGTCCCAAGTTGTGAAAAAAAATTAGGAAATAATGATTAGGTAAAAAGTTCTTGAATGATCGGAATTAGAAGAGTCTAGACATTGGCCATGGATCCGGGGCACTTTCTGCCTCCCAAAATTCATAGTAATTTCAATTCAAGCGATAAAATTACCAATTTTTTTGCAATCCATGTCAGTTAGGGGGGGGCTCTACTTTAATCACTTAACCCTAGAACGCCGGGCTGGTGACCATGGAAATCATCCCTTATGACATCATCTTCTTTGTAAAAAACAAAAGTACTCACTGGAGGTCAAACTACTATTCATGAACTTCCCTTTCCGCACAAAATTCCGAGGATGAATAGTTGCACTTCTGTCCTACATGGAAGATTCTCTTGTCATTCATCAGCTGCAAAACGTCCGCTACGGCTTTTAAGAATTAAGTAGTTACAGGCATGTATCTCCAGGGTGGGTTTCTTCAGAGGGAAAGTTTTCCCATATGCAAAAATACAATTTGGAAGGATTCCATAATTTTCCAGATTTTTATTTCTCATAATTAAATTACTATAAAATTTTCAATGGAAGATTCTATTCCTTCTATACTGATTGGTGATATAGAACATGCTATTTCTGACCATGGACTGAAAACAAAATCAATCAAAGGTTGGTTGCAATATTGAGAGACTTGTAGCCAATTACAATGTGCCACAATTGCATCGGGAACCACACCATAATTAATCATTGTTCATCTCCTGCTAATCGGAAATAAAACAACCTACATTGCCAGAATAGGGGGCCGGTCAGGAATGGGTTGCCTCCTATAGTTTATGGAATTTAGTGTAGTATGCTACCTTCAAGACAAATAGGAATCAACTTTGACTACCTTAAGAGTGAGTGGCATTAAAAAAAATAGAAAAAAAAGAATTTTGCAACTTGTAAAGAATGATTAGAAGTACTATAATCTAAAATTGACTAAAGAGATGCTAATTCTACTGTAGGGGAAGTAGCAAATTGGCTATCAAAATCTATTGGTTGAAAATCTAAATTTTTTGAGGATTTTTTACAATGTACGTTTAGCTACTAAAATTTTAAGTAGCTATAGAGCAAATTTTAGCCAATTCTGTGAATGCTAATCTACAGGGCAAGTTCTTTCAGTGGGGAATTTTTCCCGTGTGCAGAAATATAGTTTGGAAGGGTTCTATAGTTTTTCAATTTTTTTATTCAAAATAGAATTACCATGAATTTTTCTACGAAAGATTTTGTTGTTTCCATACCAATGATATAAAGCTTGCTATTTCCAACTATGGGCCAAAAACAAAATCAACCAAGCATTGGTTGTAATATCGAGAGACTTGTAGCAAATCATAATGCACCACAACTACGCTAGAAGCTGCACCATAATTGATTACTACTCATCTGAAGTGCATGAAAAGAAGGCAACCTATGCTGCCTATATAGAGGGGGTGATTAGGAATGGTTTGCCTCCTACAGTCGATCACTTAAGCAATTTTCAAACAGATTGTGAGCAATATGAGGCAAATAAAAATTTTGCCATGTAAGAAGATAGGAAATATTGGGATTCGAAAATTTTACGGAATTTTATTCCCACAGTTGAAATTCCTGTGATTTTTGGAAGCCAAAAAGTTGTCTGGACTACAGTAATAGCCAATGTCTAGACTCTTCTAATTCTAATCATAGAATAACTATTTTCCCGCTCGCTACTTCTTATTTTTTTGCTCACTACTTTGGAACATGTGACATGACCTTACTAGTCCCAAACCTTGAAAAGGAGAAAAGAACACATTCTAAACTTTGGTTGGAAATTTGTTCCTAGCCTTGGTTGAAAATAGTTGCACCTTGACAGGTTAGATACATCTCCTTGGTCGGGAATGGATAGTCTGACCTTAGATTATGGTAGTTAAGGTAGGAGGCTTAAAAATCGCTCATTTAAGGGCTGGTCCACCTCTTCCATATGTTTTTTGGGATGAGAATATTTTTAGCTCATTTTTTAGATAAAGAAAAATAGATGCAAAATGTAACACAAGTGGTTTTATAATTTGTGAAGCATTATTGAATTACTTATGAATTTTCAAATGAATTGTGTTGTAGGCATCTAATATGATCCTAGGTCTTCTATAAAGTGTTCACTTGCAACTTGTAAAGAGATATGGGTAAAGTGAGGAGAATGATTGGCTCTTGCAATAAATATAAATAATATTTTTTTGGTCAATCCATTCACTAACTATAGTGGTCAATTTAAGGACCACCTTATGTCCATTTGAGAGTTAATTACAAGGACAAATCTTAAAGCCCGAGAGTTTTTCAAACCTCCTATTTTAGTAGAGTTTGAGAAATTTTTAGAATTGCCCTAGTAAACTGCCTATTTTTTGTAAAAGGATTTGGGTTTTTTTCCAAGGGCACCGGTTGCATCATCTGATCATCTCTTTAACAAAACTTTCCAGTTCATTTCCTCTAGTATCAAATTCTCACCAGCCACTTTCCTTCAACTTCAAATTTGCAAAGGCTACAATCCTCTTCTTCTAAAGATATGTTGGTTTTGAAATTAATCTCTAAATTTCATTACATTAAGCAAGCATGGATGACAGATTAAGGATTGGCCGCTATAACTAATCCTAAAGTGATACCTCCCCCACCCTATCCAAGCACTCCAAGCTCCTCAATGGACAATCTTAAAAAAATACCAGCCCTATCTAAGAATACACTTGCTTCTAGCAATCTAGTTATTTGCCTTGGATTTGAAATGGTAGGCGGCTAAAATTTGACAATTTGAAAATGATGACTATATATCCACCTTTTACTTTTGCACACCATACACCTTTCTATACTCCAACCAGTTATTTTTCCAAAGGTGCTGGCTAACAATGAACTAACCGGCAGTTCTTCCTGAACATTGGTGGTTAACACTACCCTTGTACTGGTATGGGATATTCCTACAAAGAAATCTTTGATATGTGTCACATTAACCCTAGGAGGACGCTAAGGACGTTTTATGTCCTTTGAACGGTCAAATAGACCTTGTGCATATTGAAGAATGGATGATTTTCATCTAATTTTTTGTGGACAACTTTATTGATGTTGTATTCACATTAGCGAGTTAAATTCAAGACATTTCAGTTGTATTTTTATTTTTTATGGATTATTTTATCAAAAACGTATTACTCCTTCTATTCTAAAATGATCTTCCAATTTCCTTTAATTTTATTGCAATAAGCTTAATACTACACTCTGGAAAGAACTCCAAAACTCAAGGTTTTAAGACAATAGGAATGCACTGAACTCTACTTAAAACTTGAAATGGGTTGAAAAGACTTTGTTTTCAACCTAAGGTTCTGAACATTTTGCCCAACTACAAGATCATTTTGGAATAGAGGAAATACTATATACAATGTATTTTAATATATTGAACTTTTCTCCCTTAAAACTTGATTTTGACATTCAAAAAAAAAATTTGCTTTTGAAAAAATAAAATAAAATAAGACATCTAAAGTGTAGTTTCAATTCCACTTGGAAATTTTCAAAAATTCCTTCAAAGAAGCATTTTAGTGAGGTTTAAAGTTGAGGATCTAAAATCACATTTCTAAATATGTAGTGACATAAAAAATTTCTTTATATCAAAATAGTGTCCTACACTACATTGTACTTTTATCCTATAATATTTAGATTTTTTGAACATGATTTGTACTTGATATGAATTTTCTTCATTTTTCCTTCAAATATTCATGGTAGTTTCAAATTTTCACAAGAAATTATTACAAAGATTATACATGTGATTTCATCTCTAAAAAATAGAACCAAGAAATTTCACTCATAAATAGAAAAAGAATAGAGGATACAAAGTGAAAGATTTTTACGGTTTGACTACATAGTCATAGGCTCTTCCCTTCACGGGTTAACTATGAACTATCGGGACTCAAAATTTTATCCCAAGCCTTGAATTGTTATTGTCTTGAGAGCATTTGCACTCATACATGCTGGCTCAAAAAGTGGTGAGGGCACGGGCAACTAGTGAGTCTTGGCCACGGCTTGCTAAGCTATTTATTAAATAGTTCTTTTGACCCCACATGTTGAAAAGTTTCTCTTCAATAGTGCAAAAGATTCTTTTCAAAATATTACTCCGTAAAATAGTAGCCATGAGTGGACTTTTGATCACTTTGGCAAGTCTTCTCGTGGGACCACAACTCTTCAAAAAACATGGATTCTTGCACAAGGGACGCTAAATCTCAAATATTCTCTGTTTGGCGCCCCTGTTCATCGAGGCGCCGTGGGGTTGCCCTCAAAGCAATTTGGAAGACCCATTCCAAACATGCCATGCAATTTTATTTGTCAAGGCCCGTAAATAAAACCAATAAAATCCAATTTAAGGACTTTTCTCACTTTCTTCCAAGGTCTATAAGATGGGCTAGGGTGGATTGACCCCCTAATTCCCCCATAGTTTACCCTTGGGGAAAGACTAGATTTTCCACCCATGATAAAATTGGGAATTTGGAATTCATATTTGGAGTCAAAGGCCCCAAAGTAGCCAGAAGTTTTGAAAAAATACAAAATTAATCAAGTACAAAATAGAGGGCAATTTTTTACACTTATCTTTGGTTGGAGGAATGAGGGGGTCAATTTATCTTGGTCTTGGAAGATGTGGTACATATTGAGTTACACAATGTGCACTATATGTAGGTGGTGGTTGTAGTTGATTGAATTTTTTAACCCCTGAAGGACTGAACAATGTATTTTGGCAACATAATGATTTTAGGTAACAAACTAAGAAAGGGACTTCATTTTTTCCTTTGAAATTTTTACATAACATGTGGTTGAGGTGTAATTTTTCAATTCTATAATTAAATTCTTAATAATTTAGTATTTTATATCAAACTCTACTTCTTTCTACTTACTATTTTTTTCAAGCATGAATATGAAATATTTTTTATTGAAATTTAAAAAATGTATTTCCAGCTTATTTCTTCAATATATTATGGAAAATAACAAGTTGTAGAATCTACACACTTTTGTGTAAAGACTTTGGAAGATGAAACCTAACTATTTGGAAAGAGTTGAAAATGCTTCTTTTTGAAATTCAAGCATCATGATCTTGCAATTGGTAAGGTTTCTTATTCTAAAATTTTAGGAAGGTATTCTAATAAATTAATTAAAGAATTCTATGGTTGGATTTGTCAATGAATAAATGTAGATGAAGATTTTAAACCTTACTTTCGATTTGAGTACTTTGAAGTAGTTTTGGGTCTAAAAACATCCAATTGCTTTAGGGGTTATTGTCGTTGATAATTTATAAGAACATCTAGAAATGTCCAAAATTTTGTTCTTTTCAATTTTAGACTAGAAACATTATTGTATTATCCTGAATTTTCCTACAAATATATGACATTTGCATTTATGAACAATTGCTTAGTCCCTTAGCGCTTCAATGTCCAAAATCAGGATGTTGAATATAGAGGTTCCAAGGATTATTTTTATCAAAAAACTTCTCATTCATCCAAGGATATGCTTGATTTTTTTTTTAAAGAAATTTTTACATAATAAATTTGATAAAATTGAAGTAAATAATATTATATTTTTATAAAGATATAAACAAATATATGCCAAAATGCAAGAAAAGGATTCAGGCACTAAAGGGTAAAGTGGTGCAAAAAGCCTTCAATCAAATTTGGTTGTTTTAGAATTGAAGGAGGGAAAAGAGCAAAGACCACTAATTTTGATTGGAAGATTCGACTTAGCCTGTGGTATTGTCAAAGAGTACTCTTAACCTTAGAACGACACAGTGGCCTAAAAGTGTCTAATAAATGACTTCTATAAGAAGAGCAACTATTCATTATTGAAATTTTGTGTAAAAAGGGGAGGTCTTGCATAGTAGTTTGACCTCCAATGATTACCAATCATTTTTCTTAAGCAAATGATTCACACGATACCCAAAAGGATGCTTTTCACAGTGACAAGCCCAACGTTCCAAAGTTAAAGTATGTTTGCACTTGGTGTTAAAGAGTGTTGTTGCTAAAGGTCTTAGGAACGAATTTAGACCTAAATCTGGACCAGATTCATATTGCAAACATCACCCCTAACACCAAGTGAAAACACACCTTTAACCATATGCGTAGCAGTACTGAAGGTAGAGTAATGCCACATGGCGGTTGATAATCGGTTAAGATCGCAAGCATTATTTTCCAGTAATAATGTACACTGCAAGCTCTGCAGTGCACCGAAACATGCAACCACTGCAAGCTCTTCCGTACATACAAACATGCAAGCTCCTCCATGCAGCACCTGACGAAGAAGTTCGTCCGTGCGAAACGACTAATTTTACTCGAGGGACTGAGAGAAGATTATACTGTATGTAGCTTCATAGCACAAGACCGATCGATCCTCCACAAGATGTTCAGTGAACAGATGCATGTAATTAATTAATGATTTCTACAATTATTAATTTACAATTACAACTACGTACAAGGTCGCTATTCTGACTTCGCTACATCCAGACCCAGCTGCATTCATCACAAGGAATCGATCGCATGTATTCATCATGTACCACCTGCTCGTCGAATTGTTCCAGTCCCCGACTGAGTCGTGATTCTAGCTAGGAAATTTGCTGATCTTTCTCTCGCAGAATTGAAGAGCTAGGGATACACAAGGCGTCCTCCGCCATCTGCTCTTGCTTCACAGTCACTTGACGGGCTATATAATTCCAATTCCATCCGCTTCTGTTCCTTTTGAATCTCCAGGTACTTCTCGATCACGCACTCTTATCCTGTTACTTCACTCCGTTATCCACAATGAAGAAGTGCGTCCATCTGCTGCCCCTGCGTCCACTTCCGCCATGTCTACCCTAAATAATCAGCACTGCAGCACTGTTCAATTTCAAATCCCTACAACGATCCGAGCATTAGCTGTGTATCGAACGAACGAATTCTCCTGAAAGTCTTTGCCTAGCTCACTCAGATGTGTGAGCTCGGAAAGTCGGACTCCACGCTGCGGAAGCAGACGAAGCGCAATTTAAGTCGTTCTCGATTGTCCTCACCACCATTATCTCTCTCATATCTTGATCTGCTCTGTGAATTGAGACCGTTACTTATATAGCGCTGTTAAATAAGGCTGGATTACCTGTGTTGTGTGAATCCTAGCTGTGTTACGATTGGCAGGGGTTATGAGAATTTACTGTGAAAGGCTTTACAGTTAGCGAGGTTTACTAATTATTGTATATTAGCTCCAGAGGTTCCCTAGCCTGAAAGTACAGTATAACTTTAGAAAGATACCTTCTTTTGCTGTGACTTTGGTTGAATTCTGAATTCAGGATTGGTTGTCCTCCTATTTTACAAAGTTTGTCAGGCAGTCTCCCAATTGCAACACTACACCAGTCCCTAAACTACACCAAGAGGAGGACCAGGCACTAGTTGAAAAATGTAGATAGTTCTGGTGCCCAATGTAAACCAGGCATGTGTTTTAAGGTAATGGTGGCATGCTTGGGGCCCAATCATTCCAAAGAAAGATTTTTTTCATGTCTAGTGGAATTGTGATAGGTGCTTATACAAATTGTGGCATCTCACCCCTAAGCGCTCCAATCTCTTGCTCACAATCTCTTGCGTGTACTTTGAAGGCTTAAGGTATGCTACTTGAAAGCGGACACGTACCCGAAGCGTGTCCTCCTTGTTGCTTTCTGCGTAAAATATTCTGAAAATGTCAATTGTGAACTTCACCTAAGTTTAGCAGTGATTTGTCTCTGTGTGACTAAAAAATCAGGCCTCAGCAACAAAGTCATGGTGGTCAGTGCATTTGCTCAGTAATACATCGCACTTTCTTAAGTTCTATTGTTTGTGATTTGGTACAGTGGAGTTGTTATCCAAGCAAGGTTAAGCTTATACTGTGATAGTAATGCAAGCTTTACATCAGTCTAAGAGCCCTTGTCTAAGAGCTCTAAATTGGCATAAAAAAGACACATTGTTTTGCTCATTATGAGCAAGTGAGAATTCCTTAAGCCAATAAGCCTGTTGCCTTCACATGTGTCAGAGCTAGCGTGTGGGTGGACTGGATTACAACGTTATCCTCTTGACCACCCAAGTGGGGAATGCCATGTCACTACAAGAAAATGCACTCTAAGTCAACAGCATCATGTGCTTTCCGAACACAATCAGCTGAAATCAGCAAGTTTTAGTTGATTAGGTCTGAATCAAGTACTTCACGGTTTACCCAATTTTGTTGATAATTTTCAGAGTGAGACTTCCTCAAGTGATATTTTGTACCCTAGTGAAAGCTGAATTGCCGAGGTTTTCGCATCATTTGTTTGCTGATACCATCATACATGCATCGGGTCGATCCACCAGGAGCCGTTGTTTTGCCAGCAGCAGGCAGGGCACGACGAGGGCGATACGCTCCCTTCCGTTTACACTCCAATTCCTGCAACATCCTCGACTCTCTGTTCATGTCTCCTATCCTGCACAATCCGAAAAGTGACACCTAGTCACGAGTTGCTTGCTCTGACATTGCCTAATACATCATTGCAACATATTTTTCACCTATAGACTTGAAAATCAATGCATATTTCAAGAATGAAGGGGTAGAGGGCTAGAGACCTCGACGCTATGAGTGATGAAATTGTGTGCTTGTAACAGCGATTCATATTCTCCTTTTCTCTGCTCCGCACGAGCAAGCAACTCAATCAGTACTTGAAGAGATCCAGCATTTTGTAATTGCTGAGAATCAAAAGCATACAAATCCAACATCACAGCTACCGATTTGGTGTGCTAGCAACTATCATATCGAGAATTCTGATGGAGTTGTAGCAGGCTCAACCAAGGGTGGCAAGGCCTGTGAAATTTAATGCAACAAGCATACTCCACAATAAGCTTAAGTCCCTGCCATGCCGCTGATCGGCAACTGGCACTGAAGCATCACAGTCACAACTAACGAGGAGCCACGACTGACTTTCCAGAGAAACTCATGGCAAAAGATTATTGCAGAGTAAGGCTCTGACTCACGGATCATAGAAATTGTTTTCAAGAATTGAAACACATTCGTTGTCATCAAATTAAAGAGCTACTTCTACAACAAGCAATGAAAGGTGAGATCATAGAGTTACCCAGTGCCGTCGAACATGTAGGCTCTATCGACCAACTGGTAGGGAGATCCGGCCTTTTCCAATTTGATATCAACCTCGAAAGCACGGCTGGGCATTATCAGCTGTAAGTCCCACAGTTTGAAACCTTGTACATATAAAGAGCCCGGCAATGACCTCCAATTGATTTACGAGCAGGTAAGGAAAGCATACGTACTATAATATCTTTCCCTCTCACGTCTCACAATATTCAAACCCTAAAAACTACTAAACAATGTGGGGCATCTCTACATTGAAACTGTACAAGCTCACACGAAGAACGTCAGTATCACAAACTTGAATGCTTTTACGATCGACAAGTTAGTCCCAAAGCATTCCCTCTACCAGAGTCTCCATCAATTTCAAAAGATTAGGCTAGCACATATTGGATATAAATCCGTCGGGTGAGGACTCAAGAATGTTCATTACGCATTGCGCAAAAGAATAAGATTACGTACAGTTACGGGGTGCACGGCAGCCGATTTCCGAGATCGACTATCCGCAGATGATGTTCTGAAAAGAAAAAAAAATCAAACCTAACATCAGAAGGTCTCCAATAGACGAATACTCTCGACACCCACCACCAGAATGACCAAAACGTGCATAATTCGCAAAATCTGCACACTGAGTTCCTAAAATGTGCGCAATGAGCAAAAATTTTAATAGTAAAAACATTGTGAACTATCTGCAGATCGATGATGTTCTGCAAAACAACCAACCAACACCAGCAAGTCTCGAATACTCGAGTACTTTCATCACCCACAGCCAGAATTACCAAAAACGTACACAATTTAGCAAAATGCAGGATGCTTCCCCCCATGAACAGTACCAATTTTCTGGTATTGGATCACCTCGAGCTTCGCCGCAACGAAAAGGACCTTCTCTTGGCATTCGACGGCGAGGCATTCACCTTCGACCCCCCTCCAGCTCCCCCCATCAACAGCACCCCAAAATCATCCGCCGCGCGTTCATCCGCCAAGCTCGCGAACGTCGGCCCTCTTTCGTAGGTCGCAGGTGCAGGTCGCGGCACCTCCTTCGTCGCCTCACCCTCCGTGGGATGAATCACAATCGTCATCGGCCCTCCTCGCAGCACGCGCACTCCCTGCGGCTTCTCCGAGTCCTCTCCGCCCACGGGAGAAGTTGCTGGTCGCATGGAGATTTGGAAAACTTCTTTTCCGACGGACTTTTTTCTGTACAGGTGGTTGCAGGAGGAGGGGAAGCCGGGACCGAGCTCGTTCGGGAGGGAGGAGAGAGTGGTAGCGCACATGCAGGAAGGATGGCCAGGGAGCATTTCCCAACGGAAATGGGAGGAGGGCTTCTCCATAGCTCGAGAGGTCGATTTTTTTTGCGTCGGGACACATGGTTCGGGACACATGATTCTCTTGCTGTTGCTTCGTTCTCTTGGAACCGTTTACGATTGGAAGGTACAGGAAGATCGAGTTACGAGGGAAAGAGAGCAAGAGTCGTCGGGACTCTGGTTTCCCTACCAGATGCTGTCGTTGCTGTTGCTTCGTCCTCTTACTCGTCGTCTCCTTGTGATTCGTGCGCATTCCCCTGTTTTCAAAGTTCTCCGATTCCTGCCGTTTGCCATCCCCTTTGGTACTCTCGCAGATTTTGATTTTCACAGATTGCCCTCTGCAGCAAGTGATTTCTCCGATTGCGACTCTTTGCTAGGCTTGCAAGTGATTTCTCCGATTGCTAATTTCCCCTTTGCTACTCTTGCAGATTTGGGTTTTACAAAATCGCCTATTCCAGCAAGTGATGTGCCCGGTCCCTTCCTTGCAAACACTGCATCAACCATTTCCGACGGCGATGCTCAGACATCGGCACATCCTGAACGACCACTCCGTTTGGATCCCGTAGAAAATCAGGGCAGTTGCATTGAATTGGCAAGTTTAGTGCAATTGGAGTAATCTTAAATCTAAACCTTTTTCAATTATGAAAGGATCGGACAAATTGCTTGTGCATTTCATCTGTGGTAATCGGAAAATTGCCGATTTTAATTGAAAAAGCTGGTGGATTTCACGAGTTGGAAGGGATTGCGAGTGCCTTGGAAACAGGTTGAGAGTAAGGTTCTGCACGATTGTAATCTGAGACTCGACTATTGAATGTACAGAAGTTTAGTGCGGCGGCAAGAGGGAGCGGATTGTGGAAAGAGGTTTCAGTAGTTGGGGAGGTGAGAGTGCTGTTGGTTGACGACAATGGGATGTCAGGAGACATTGACGATGGTGATGTAAAGAAAAACAAGAAAAGGGAAAGAAAAGAGTCAAGGCTATTTTCTTTAAAGTGGTTACAAGAAACTTAGTGAGTAAACAAGAGTTTAGTCCTTGATCACTCCATCCACCATTTTGGGTTGGTTTCATCCTTTTAAGAGGAAACTCTATGATGTATTGAAATCAGTAATGAATTTTACAATTTTTGGGAGTTGGAATTGTCTTCATTGTTACACTTCCATATAAGGTAGAAGTACCTATTTTCGATAACTTAAGGGATTTCGCAACAAATGATGAGCAATTTTAGGTGCAAGAGATTTTTCCCATGTAGAAAGATAAGAAATATGGGGATTCCCAAATTTTCATAATTTTATTCCCAAAATTGAAGTTTCAATGAATTTTGGGAGTCAAAAAGTTGTCTGGACTAATAGCCAATGTCTAGAGTCATCCAATTCCAATCCAATTTTGATCATTTAAAAAACTGCTTTCTGCTCACTATTTTCTATTTTCTTTCTCACTACTTGGGACATGTGTCATAACCTTATTAGCAATTGGGGGACAAAATGGATTTTGGATAGGTTCCTATGACCTCAATTTCAATTGGTGAATTTTTTTGAAACTTTCTCATAAGATAGAAATCCTTATTAGCTTCATTATAATTTTTATTTCAATTGTTGCATGAGAGCAAAAGTTATGCCATCTTAAACATAATTTTCACGTCGTCGGGTAAAAAAAGAAATCCACAAAAACTTGAATTACAATTAAAAAAAATTCTTATAGATTATAGATCTTATTTTTGTGTACATGTGAAGCTTTGATTCATTCCATTTAAATTAGTGATGTGAAAGTTACGAACAATCTTGTTTTGGGGGCAATCTTAACATATTCTTGAAAAACTAAATTCTAGGATTCATTTTTGAATGCAATTTTCACAATTTTTCAAAAAAAACATTCAACAAGGTTAGGTTTTCTAGCTAGAACAATCACACCATTGGGATTATTGTGTTTCAATCATATCTGAGAGCTATTGATGATTCAGTTTTTCTTTCAATCTTGGACGTATTTTTCCTATTTAACTAATTATAAACAAATTCATAGTCTAGAATTAATATTGCATCTACAGGTGAATGATGAAGACAAGACTTTTGAGTAAAAATGTATCAAAATCATCATTTTGAATTGTATAAAATTAAAAAAAAAATAGACAAGTATCGGCTACTAGCCAATACATTTTCAATCACAAAGATTATCTACAATTTGTGGATTTGTTTGTAGTTAGTTAAATAAAAATATTCTAATTCTTTCATGCTTCTATCTTATTTATATTGTGTTAGTTTCTTAACATTTGTATTATATGGATTTCCAAAATATTCATTTTTGAGGGTAATTGATGCAAATGCCATAGGAAATTAAAGTTTAGTAGATGTAGAGTTCTAATATTTCTTAACATTTTGGGTGCAAGGCATTTGCATTAGTCATCTATCCATTTCCACAATTTTAACAACCCTTTTAGCATCATGACAATGCACTTGAAAAAGGGACATGTCACAATATGATTTAGCATGGGTTTATCCAATCACACTTTACCAATTTAGTCCCAACAAACTTTGAAAATTCACAAAAAATTCATTTCTCGTTGGAATGTCTTGATTCTACTTGCAAATGGCTTCTCTCAAACTTCTCAATCTCTGGAAACTATATGATTTGACAAATAACTTCTCCAAGGTACCTAGTCTAGATAGCAAACCTGCTCGGTAATAAGTATGTTTACCTTGATATACCTTAGAGATTGTAGGACAAGTCTTATCAGCTGATACCCCTAAAAATCAATGGCCCTTGATCCGGTGGACATAGGCTCAATGTCATTTGAATATGAACAGACACTTTATTCACGCCGACCTTTTTCGAAAACCAGAGTTTCTACAGTATCTCGATACCCCATGCTAACCACGGTAACAGCAGACCCTTGAATTTTGCTTCGGAACAGAGAACAGGTGACCCAGAAGAGCTCTTCATCCCCCAAAACGTACAGAGCTACAGTATATTCAAAAGCTTCAGCCCTACGCCCACTTGCCCCTTTGGCGCGAATCCACTCGCAGACTGACAAAGACGGCGCTATAAATTCCATATTCCTCCCACAAGCTTCCAATTCCTTCTTCCTGATTCTCGCACAATCACTTAGACTCACTCACACCAGCCCCATTGCGATGCCACGCTCTTTTCGCACCGTCAAATTCCACCAAATTTGCAGAGTTTTTGAATCTAGCACCATCCCACAGAGCTTTCAACTCCTCTTCAAAGCTCAGTCAGTTGCGGATCATTCGATGCTATGCAATGTCGAAGTTGAGCTACCAAGCTAGTTGTTGAAAATGCTGAGTTGGTTGGTTACCAGGGTTTAGTGCGACATTGAATTGCTTCGGAGAGAATGGAAGGAGGGAGTAGGGATGAGGGGCGCAAGCAGAAAGTGCTCATGGGGACTTGCGGTGAGTGACTAATTTTATGTCTGGATTTGTGTTCTTTGTTCTTGATAGCTCTCAGGGAGGAAACCCAATGGTTGAATTTTGATAATGGGTGCTAATTGTAGACTATACTTTTGACATTTGTGTTTTATTTGTATTCTGCTCTAATACTTGTAATACATGAAAAATGGATTCTCGTGCTTGATTAATTTGCAGGAAGTAGTTTCAAGTGAAGGTGCTTTGGTTGTGTTTCGTGTCTGGCTATCATACTTGTAATACTTGATAAATGTATTCTCCTGCTTGGTCGGTTTGCTAGGAGTATTTTCAAATGATGTTGCTTCGTTTGTGTTTGTATCTTGGTGTCATACTTGAATTCGTGAAATATAGATTCGCTTGCTTGATCAATTTGTATGAAGTCATTTCAAGTGAAAGGTGCATTGGTTGTGCTTGTATATTGCTGTCATACTTTGGAACTCGTGAAAAGTAGATCCTCCTGCTTGATCAATTTGCAAGGAGTAGATGCAAGTGATAGTGCTTCAATAGTACATCAATTTGTGTTTGTATTCTGCTAATGTGCTTGTATTGTAACACATGAATAATAGATTCGCCTGTTTGATCAATTTGTAAGTAGTTTCAAGTGATGGTGCTTTGATTGTGCAGGCTGGAGTGACCACACGCTCTTGAGGTGCGGGAAGTTTTACCCTGCGTCTGTGCGTTCTGCTGAAGACCGTCTCCGTCACTACAGCACTTACTTCCCTTGTAAGTTTACTTGGTTTATGATTTTGGTAGGGATGCTTAGTATGGGCAGAATGTGTGATGTGACTCAGAGAAGCTATAAGTCATGAGGCTACGAGATGGAATGGAAGTGGAACCATGAGTTTTTACTACTACGTGGGTTTGTTCTGAGTTTTCGAAGTGTGTTTCCGTTACAGCCCTTAAATGTTCGTATGTCTCGCCAAAAAATTGGCAAAATTTCTGTCTATAGTGGTGATCTCCTTCGACTATTGTTACCAAGATATTACTGAGAATCAATCTAATGTTAAGTGCTTATTGGGGTTAACATTTTTACAAAAATCCTACTATGGTCCTACTCAAGTGGTAGAAGATTCTGTTGTAGGTGCTAAGTCACTCTGTTACTGTCACTGGAAACTTTGAATTGTGTCTCAATGTTGAGTGCCTTAAAACTTTTTGTTTGGCAGGTGTTGAGGTGGACACTTCAACGTATGCGATTCCGTCAAAGGTCTCCGTTCGACGGTGGTTGCAGGCAGTACCAGCAGGCTTTATCTTCCACTTTAAAGCGTTTGGACTCTTTTGTAGGTCTGTTTTCAGCTCCCAATGAACCGCTGGTGTTTCTATTGAACAATTCTAAGTGGACTAACTGTTGTAGGGATTAATACCGTCTTCTAGAGTATACGGATCTTAACACCCGAGAAGGACCGAGGAGCCCATTCATGTTTTATTTAGAAGTTTTGAGTTGGTCGTATGGGGACTTTCTGTTGTCCAAGTTATTTATTTATTGAACTTCACATGCAAAGTTCTTCACTGATTCTGGTGATATAAGTTTCGTTCCCATTTGTTTTATTTTTTACAATATGATCAATCAAATTGATCATTTTAAAACGTCCTTTGGAGTTAAACTTGTAAGGTTCAGTAAGGTGGAGTTAATGGTTTATGAGTCATGTTTTTCTCTTTCTTTCCAGCAAATCGTGTCCTATCACAGCAATTCCTGGAGATATTCGATGCAAGTTAACTTTTACTGGGGGTGATGATCACGTAAAGCTCTCCAGCCTATCAACAGGCATCCAGTACTTTCCTCACCTTGCCTGCATTTGTCACTCTTGCCGTGCATGTCGAAGTTTGTGTCAACGTGTTTAGACAATTTTAATGATAGTTTAGGAGCATTTGAATCCAATTAGCAGATTTGTACATATTTTAGCTCAAACTGGTACCGATTTGGCATATTACTTGAATTCCTTCATGATGAGCGGTTGAATTTGCTTGCGAACTCTTGATCGCTTCATGCTACATTAGCTCAACTATATGATTTTCTCCTCTTTGGATGTGTTTGAATTTGAATCGTTAGCACATTGTATTGAATATATTGCTTGAACCTGCGGGAGATTAGGGATGAAGTCTGGGCAGCATTCAACAGTACTCTGGAGCCAGTCTTTGCAGCCGGTTCTCTTGGAGTAGTTCTGTTTCAGGTGATCTATCTGTTTCATCCAGTGTTGTTTTGGATAACTTTGAAATTCAAAGGTGCTTCTGAACCTGGTCGTTTTGTAATCAACTTTACGTGCCGTCCTGCAAAATTCATTTCAGATCAATCTAGTAATTGTTCTATCTTTACATTACTCCCTCTGTTTCAAAACAAATCTGGGGTTTCAATGAAGTGAATGGTGTCGGTTCAAGGGATTTATTTTGAAACAGAGTAGTATGATAAAGAAGCGACTCTTAGGAGTTGCGCTGCAATGTATTACCGACAGATTATAGAAATATCTGAGATCCTTAATTCTTGACTAAAGTTTTCAACATGCAGTTTCATCTGACATTCAAGCCAAGCATGGACAATCGAGCGCATGTGTTGTGGTGTCGCCGCCAGTTGGACCCTCGATATGAAATGGTAACTTGTAATTCTTCAGACTTAGAACACACTATATAAGAAATGTAGTGTACTTGTTCCATGTTGATAGCATCAAACTTCAATTCCTAAGCATATAAATTACATTTTTGGAGAGTTTCCAAAGTTGAGTGCTTCTAAATCAATTTTGACAAAGATTTGTAATTTTCTTTCAAGTTCAACTGTATAGGTGAATTATGATTATCACGCTTATCATCTTCTTTTAGACATCAATGGTCATATTCATAGTATATGTTAGTATTTGTAGGCATTTAGAGGTTATGCAAAAACCCTCCAGACAGGGGTTGTCTACTTGCTGTTTTTTAGTGATTCTGGCCGCTTTTGAAGAGGAGCGCCAATGGCAAGATACGGGAACATTAGCATGCAGTTACATTGTAGTTGAATGTCTACTATCGGTAGTTGATAACTCTGACGTGATGAGGGGTTGATATCCAGGCTGTAGAATTCCGAAACAGAGATTGGTTTGTCGGTGAGCACTATCCAGCGACCTGCGACTTGTTGAGAGCTAACAATATGGCCTTAGTTGCAGCTGTAAGCTCACTTTCTCTTCTGCTTGATTTAGATCTAGTGGAATACTGTCTGCTGGTTGTTATTTCGACTGAAACTAAAGGGTTAAACATAGCTTTGTCTGCAGTTCTCCCCATCGTTGGCATTGGTTTGTGCATGCCTTAAAGCTGTTTCTTGTGAACATACAGGACGAGCTAGTGCATGAGACATACCAAAAGGACCGGGAGCAGATGGGCCTTCCTGATGGCCAGGTAAAGTCATTAACCAGTAAAGCACCAAAATCGCCCCAAACGGGCGTTATAATTTTTTTTATGGCTCGTATGGTGACTATCTTTCTGTGAGATTTTATTTGTTTTCGAATAACACATGCAATGCTCTTCAAATATGAATTTTAGTCCTGTCTGCATTATATTTTTCACAATTTGGCCCACCAAATAGGCTATGTAATACTTTGAAATATTTGTGCCGTGGGGTTTTAACTATGATAGATAACAGTTCGCTGTCTAACCATTCTTGTAGGCGGAACTGAAGCAAACCTAAGGTGCTTGTTGTGGATCTATCATATTGTGCAGAATCGAGAAGTTCTCCCTGTGGCTTGGGCTGTCACCAAACCCTCTTTTCATTACATTCGTGTGCACCGCCGGGAGGTGAGTGTATGACCACCAGTATATTCATGTTTTACTTCTCTTAGGTTTCCAGGGCAGAAAGGAAGTTCATCAGTGACACAGAAATTGATGATTGTTCTTACGAGAGTCTGTCTATTTGTGTATTATAGGGGTGCAAGCGACTGCTATCAGACATTGAGCTGCAAAGATGGGTGGCTCGTTTGCAGTCAAAACTTCCAGATGTTCTGCAGGTAATTTGCTTTGAAGATTTTTTCTCAGTGAGCTCAATTCAAACTGAATCCATCTGATAAGTTAGTGCTTCATTATTTCACTCTCTATCCCGAAATTGTTCGCTGTGCCACTCCTGTACAGTTCACACCTTTAACGATACTAGCGAAGGGCTATTTGTGGATATCTCGTTATATGAGGAATACTGTAAATTCGCATGGTAACGACATCATGTAAGGTAACCACCCCTATTGCAACACTTAAATGTGACATTCACCTAAATGTGACACTCCAAAGCTTGATCAATGGGTTCGATTTGATTTTGAGACCTCAACATCAGAACTTGTGTGGGGTTTACCAATAATATTTTGAACCTTTGAAGCTTTTACATACGGTATCCAATAATGTATTCCCATGAGCGTTTCTAAAATCTGAACATCCTAATAGTAGAACTATGCTCAACGCTCAGCGCATAAAGTATTGCAATGTGCTATCAACGAGTGTCTGTATTTTGGATGCCATTTTGGTCTAGATCATTTTCTCATCTGGTGATTGTATATGCGCAGGGGCCCATATATTTTATGTGGGGCACGGACTGGGAGGATCAACCAATTATCAATGCACGAAACCTAAAAGATCTCCTGCCAACAAGTATGATTTTCAACTGGAAATCAGCTCAACTGGATAGCCCTGCAAGAGGCAGCTTACTTTCCATGTTCAAGCCAGCACAGACTTCTGTACAGAGTGCAACTGATGCTCCTGGTGATGACGACAACACTCAAAGAGCACTTTTAGAAATGAGCAACACCATAAACTTTGAGTCTCCAAAGGGGAAGGATGGGGATACCCTTAAGAGGACGCTTGAACATACCGACCCTAAAGAGAAATTGGTTTCCTCACCTCCAATACTCAAGAAGGCAAAGCCATCACCGAACAAGAGGAAAGGTAATACTGGGTCGGGTGCAGCGTCGTCTACTATCACTTCCTTCTTCAAACCAGCTTCCAGTGGCATGTAAAGTACGCAGCGTAGAGGACATAGATCTTTATATTGTTCCCTTCCTTTAGCTATATCCTGAAACTCATAACATTCTAGACCCTAGATTGTAGCTGTTAAGTTCATAATCTAGGGTCTAGAATGTTATGTTCATAATAGAGGAACATTCTAGACCCTAGATTGTGTAGATGTTGTGTTCATAATGGTTCTGGAATATGGGGAAATCTTGGAGAATTACGAGCCATTTCATAAATAAAGTGGTGAGGCTTCAAGGTCCGAAGGGTCAAACTTCAGGTATCGGAATGTGAGAATCCAGTCACCTTCTTGAGGGTAAAATGGATTTGAACCTATAGGTCTAGAATGTTATGAAAGTGACCTAACATTGAGCAAATAAAGTAGTGTATTACCAATTTTATCTTCTACAGTCAGTAGCAACCATTTCAAGAGAGGATGTCTCCATCTCTATGTTCTCCATAGCTCTATGGAAAGACCCAGTTTTGTTAAATGGATAGTGGAACAGATGCCAATCTAGTCTACCAAATATATTGCTAGTGCTTGGAGGTTCATGAATGGAGAACCTTCACTCATCAGTAACTACGGGTACAGAGAGATGAGTCTCAAACTCAAGAATATACGACCAGTCATTAGTCTGCTTGATCGTGCGAATAAGCAATAGCCAGATGAGGAGCGGAACTGACCAGTGCCGCCCACAACTGCAACCTCCCTCTCGGGAAGCAGGTTATCATCACCCTCGTACGCAATCGTTCCATTCCATTTATCTATGAATATGCTCGTAAACTGCTAGTGAGGCAAGTCCGGGAAGAAAGAGGACACCAGGTACACTCCCTGGCCTCGTCCCAACTTCTTCGACTCCGGATCTGGTCCCTCGGTGACGAGGTCGTTGATTGCAGCCAGGCTGCCTTGCTGCAGGTGCGTGACGTTCCCTCCCGGCCCTGCAATTACATACGCCGTGTTATTACCCTCCTTCTGCAGCAAGTTGTCATGCACGTAGTAATTGATCACCTGCGTAACTCGGCATCCGCATTGGAGTTCGGATGCTGATGATGTCCCTGTTATTTAGCCCAACAGGAGCATCGTCAAACTGCAGGTGATCATCCTCTTCATTGCGATCTGGGCTGATTGCTGCACTCTTCAAACATTCACTGGAATGTGAAAGATTATCGACACACAAACTTAGGCAGTTGGCTTATGAGATGGAACTGTGATGGTCAAGGACTCCCGAAAGACGAGGCTGACTACAGGAGCATCATCAAGGTGATGTCCTTGCGAAGTGATCTGATTGCTGGGGGGAGTTAGCTCTCACTGGACTCTATGAGTGGGATTGATTGGAGCGGAGGCAGGTTATACGATAGAACTG
The DNA here is from genome assembly GCA_951799445.1 of Pseudisothecium myosuroides. Lineage (NCBI taxonomy): Eukaryota > Viridiplantae > Streptophyta > Bryopsida > Hypnales > Lembophyllaceae > Pseudisothecium > Pseudisothecium myosuroides. The sequence continues at coordinate 30,584,251 of OX637291.1, forward strand.
TGATGGTCAAGAACCTCAGAAGAGACATGCATTACCTGGTGCACGGCACAACATCCGGCCCTTTTATCTGATGCTTTGACTTCGTAATTCTCAACACTCAATATTTTGCTTGTTTCTAGAGTTTAACTCATAGTACAATCAATTCTGAGCTTCTCTCCTTGGACTCCGTCAGAATTGATTGTTTGTGTTATGCCCCTCAACCTAGGCTCATAAAATGCATGTATCTATGGTAGGAGTTTTCTAGTATTGTGGCAGTCTGATGATGCATGTAAGAAAGGCATTTTAGAGTACTTGGGGTTCAAAAGTGATATAAGGTGGGAGCACTCATAACCGTCCGTTTAAGCCACATGGTTAGAAAAGTCAGTAGACCATGAAGTCGGTGTGGAAAATAAATGGATACAAGGGAAGGGAAATGAGGGTGTGAGATGCCCAAACAAAAAACTCTTGAATTTTAAAAATTGCTTTCAAAAAGCTTGGTCAAAGTACAAAGTCAAAGAGCACCCATTGTCCATATTTAGGAGGTCCATTTCCAAATAGAGCTTGCATTCAATATGCTTCCACTTGATTGTTGAAGCTTAAACACCATATAGAGCACCAAGTGGCCCATTGATAAAGCCATATGCTTCATGCCTTAACAACAATTTGTCATGTTAGATGTAGTAAATCTAATTGCATGTGGTTAACTCTCTATTAATGTGGTGGATTGAAAGTGTGATGAATGACCTTCCAGATGACTTTCTAGAGCAATGTAGAAGTGAAGAATACATCTATTAGTCCAAAAATCAAATCATTTTTTAGTGACTACCTTGGTCATAGGCCAATGTCCTTCTAGGACCATCCAACTCAATTCAAAGCACTTTAGCCACACTTCTACAACACCTTAGCAATGACACCTTCAATTTGTCATTTTCTAGGTGCTATTTTATACTTGTCAAGAACATGTAGCAAGCAAAAGCTTCACTAGAATAGCTTTCTATATTAAAAACAAAACTTCCTAGATAAGAAGTAAAAGTTTCTATATTAGAAATAGGACTTCCTAGATTAAAAGTAAAAGTTACATATTAGTATATAAGGATGCATCTCTTGTGTTCTAGTTTCTTGCTTTATATATTCTAACTTCGTACTTTTGATATATTTCTTGCTTTTGCTCTTGCTCTTGGTGTCCGTAACAAATTGTCAAGACTCTTCCATGCCCTTCCGAAGCCCTCTCTTGGAGTCCACTTCTCCAGCGGTGGCCGCATTCACTATTAAATTCCAGTGAATAGGGTTTCGGAATTTGGAAAGGTTTAGGTGATTTTGTAGAAAAGTAGTTGATTGAGGTTTTTGTGCTTCAAAATTGTAAAACTGTAGGTGGTGCATTGAGCGTTCAATGGCGTTGATGGCGCACTCTTTGATGCTTCCCTCTGTGGAGGTGTCGCCTATTGGTCAGCTTCATGGCAGTGCCAAGAGCAAGAGACAGGCGGGTGCAAGGGTGGCATTCGTGAGAAGGCAAAATGTACAAGCAAGTTTGTGTGTACGTATTAGTCCGTTTCAATCAGGGATGCGCAAGGCTTCCGTGATTGATTCCTTAACTATGAAAGAAGGGAAGGATTTCAAGTCCGTGGTGGTGAACTCCACCGCTTCGTCAAAGCAGAGCAAGGCGTCGAGGGCCATGACGACTGCCATGTTTGAGCAGTTCACAGAGAAGGTCATCAAGGTCATTTTGTTGGCGCAGGAAGAAGCCCGACGCTTAGGGCACAATTTTGTCGACACGGAGCAAATTTTGTTGGGGCTCATTGGGGAAGGCACTGGGATTGCTGCCAAGGTGCTGAAGTCCATGGGAGTGAATTTGAAGGAGGCCCGTGTAGAAGCGGAGAAGATCATTGGTCAGGGAAGCGGCTCCGTGGTTGTTGAGATCCCCTTCACTCCCCGGGCGAAGTGTGTCCTAGAGCTTTCACTAGAACAAGCCAGACAACTCGGTCACAACTACATTGGAACTGAGCATTTGCTACTTGGATTGCTAAGAGAGGGTGGAGGTGCGGCCGTGTGAGTTCTTGAGAATCTTGGAGCGGATACCAACATCATTCGCACGCAGGTAATTCGAATGGTCAACAAGAATATTGATGGGTGATTGCAAGAGACATTCCACGTTTTTGGCCATAGGACTATCAATACTATGCAATACTATCAATACTACATGTCAGCAGTGCTCATGCAAATCTAAATCGTTGATAAAGGGCACCTGCAAATCCAAACCACCAATTATGTACTATGTAGTACTATAGATTGCTACAGGGTACTCTATAAGCCATTGGGAGCAAAAAATAGTAGAAATGGGGGATATGGACCTTTTCATTTTTAATAATTTAAAAAATTAAAAAAAAAAAATCCCTTTCTTCTAACTTAAAGATGCTTCTTTTCAACTAGTTGTATCTTTGGGGAAAAACATTGTATTCTTTGCATGTGTGCAAAGGTAGTGCATTTTGAGCACATGTGGAAGGTAGATACTCTAATATTTTTTTTAAAAAGATCTCTTGTAGGCTTGCGTAACATTAGTAGAACTCCTTGTATCCCAATTTTCACCTTCAAATTTTCATTTTTGGGTCGGAAATGGTACTACCCCCCTCCAAATGGTAGACATCTAGTTGGGGGCAATTTAAAAATAGTAAAATAATTTTAAAAAATTGAAAAAATAAATCAATGTCTGAAACTACCACATGTACCTTCAATTCAAATTTCATAAAAAATGAACATACAACGCAAAAATTATGAGCAACTATCTGTCCAAAGCCAAAGGGACAAAAGAAAAAGGACAAATGTTTCTTGCAACCGGACCCGGAGGCTACTGGAGTGGATGGTGGCATAGCAACAAGATGCCCACTTTGGAGTATGGAACCAATTTGACCAAGCTTGCCCGAAGAGGGAAAGCTAGATCCAGTCGTCAGAAGAATTTTGCAGATCGAGTCGGTGACCCAAATTCTAGGCCGTAGAACAAAGAACAATCCATGCCTCATCGGAGAGCCCACTCCCCGCAGAGAAGCTTCTGTCTCCGGCATTCTCCTCTGCTCGTCAGGGTTGCATCTTCTATAGCAAGTTTACCACCAAACCCCTGGAAGCTTCTAAGGTAGGTACACCCAAATGTACCACTGACCTTAAACCGCCATCTTAACTCTGTGTACATCTTCAAAATCAATTCTGTACCTATGTGGAAGAAACCATCTTAACTCTGTGTTCATCTTCAAAATCAATTCCGTACCTATGTGGAAGAAACTATTTTAGAACCAAACTTTGTTCCTTAATAACTTTTGCATACAATATCCAAATGTCACGATCTCTGGTGTGTTGGAACCTCCTTTCACTTGCCAACAAGAACATATGAAAATTTGGCCAATCTAATAATAGTAACTAGGCTCAGCAGAAAAAAGTGGCGGTTTTAGGTGCACCCACCTTATAGCAAGTTTACAACTTCGTTTGCAGGCAGTGTGCACATCACTGGAGGTTTTGAAATATTAGAATGTTGGTAGTTTAACTTCAGTGATAGTTGTCACTCCCTCTCTCGCACTTTGCTTGCAGTTGAACAGTATCGAACATTTGAGGTCCGAAATCATCGGGAAACTTTATCAATGAACATGAATTTTGAATCGTGTCGTCAGGAATTGGCAAGTTCTCAACGTCACAGATAGAGTACAAGAGAATGGTTGTGGACATGAGCAAACGACTTGCACGTCAAAGCTATTTTGGATGTGCAAAAACTCATTCCTAAGGTTGACTACTCAAAAGAGGACTAAGCTAGAGCCATTCTGTACGAATGCATAATTGGCCGTTTGAGGCTGTGATCATCCTGACAAATCCTACTATCACAAGCTTTCTCAGGATCTTGACTGGCTTCAGAGACCATGTTGCAGGTCGACCACCCATTTAACAGCGCAGCAGTGCCCCTGAGGGGTTCTCCTTGGTTGGCAGACTCCCGTACGCTACCATCACGCTGCATGGACGGCAGAGGAGCCAGCCCAATCTCTCGCAGCCTTTGCACCACCTGACGCATGAACGGCCTTTCCAAGTTGCTCTTCCTCACGCACCACAGCGACAACTCCACAAGCTTCACAAATTCGTCTCTGTCGTAGTCCACTCCTAAATTTACATCTGCTAAGTCGTCAAACTGGTCCGATGCATGTGCGTTGGATACCTGGTGAAACGTACAGAGTCGTACATTGTCACGTCCATAGAAGCACTAAAAATCATTACAGTAAAAGACAGGGGGGTCAACAACTTTCTGTCCATTCAGATTGGGTTCTGAAATAAGATGGGCGCCCTACCTATTATTGAAGCACAGGAGTGTGAACAGTGTTGTCATAGGCCATTAGATTCAAACTAGGTGGATGTAACATGATTGACGCGTAAAAGAAGATGGCTCAATGTAAAGTGGCCCGCAATGGATAGACTTAAAGAGTGTAGTTAATTCAGGTAATTACATTAATCTCACAGCCTTAGGCGACCAATGATTGATGTCTCACCGTTTGAACAATACACATTTGATGTCGTCCTGTCAGGATCTCCATTAGCACGATTCCATATGCATACACGTCGCTCTTCTCTGTGAGCATCCCCGTTTCGTGGTATCTGCAACCAGTGGGGCATAAAAGAGGGCTAAGATGACAGAAATTCCATTGGTCCCGAAAACATCGTAGTAAAAATCGCAGCTTGTCCAGTTGGCATGAAAGCACAGAAAAAGGATAGAAAATTGACTGATAACAGAGACGAATAATTAGGTGCTACGAACATAATTATTCGTGCGGAGATGAAAGGCTTACTCTGGATCAAGATAACCTGGAGTCCCTTTCACCACCGTCGTGATATGGGTGGCGTCTTCCTGTTCTAAAGTTCGAATTTTGGAGAGTCCAAAATCCGCTACTTTTGCAACCAATTTGTTCGTGAGGAGGATGTTGTTGCTTTTGACATCACGGTGGATGATAGCTGGAGAGCATTTATCATGCAGGTACTCAAGCCCTTCATAAAGCCAGGATCAGAGACACAATCGAGAGGTATTAGAGCATATAAAAAATAAATCTTGCTGTGCCGTATACAACACCGATAATGTTGCTTGACAATCTTAGCAAGGCTTGCAAATGTGTAATGCTGAACACAAAGCCATTGGAAGGGAGAAAATGGGTTGGGGGTGCTCAACAAATTGCACATATGAGCTAGCAAGTAACAGGATGGCCTTGCAACAGAAAAGAAATGTTGAATGGAATACCTTCTGCAACTTGCAGGGTGATATTTGTTCGCTGTTTCCAGGTCAGGGGATTCTTGGCAGCGTCTTCCCCTGCAGGTCAACAAACAAGCATATAACCAAAAGTTCAACAATTGCTCGAAGGAAATTGTCAGTTAGTAGCATACATCGGTGAAAGAATGTCATGAAGCCGATCAGAAAGTTCCCAAGGCACCTTGCAGTCTGTATCGCAGGTCTCCTCCACTCATATATTCGTATATCAGTGTTTGATGCTTACGAGTGAAGCTGTATCCTAAAAGAGAGACCAGGTACTTGTGATGCACCACAGACAGGAGCTCTATCTGCACATCCACCGTCCAAGTTCGAGCAAATTAGCAAGCTTACTCAGAATGTCCCTGATCCAAATGAACTCGGAAACACTATGTATGATCACCGTACGAGCCATTTCAACAGTAGACATCTGCAGAGGAGACTACAAACCTCGTTGTAGAACTCCTGTAGCATATGATGTGAATTATTTGACAAAACTTTGGCCGCAATCTCCTGCCCATCCGCCAGTTTGCCATAGAACACATCTCCAAAACCACCATGCCCAATTTTTTTCCCAAAATTATTCGTTGCTTCCTTGATCTTTGCCTGTGAGTACAGCGTTTGGGTTTTGCTTCCATTGCTCTGAACTCGACGCCGGAAGTCCTTTTCAGGCTTAAGAATGCCTGTCAAAAACACATACAATTAGCATCCAGATTCTCGTTTGATCTACTGGCACATTGAGCAAAGCAACTGAAGACGAAGATTCTCCTAGAAGACATGCTTACTTGCCCGTGCATAATAATACAGAAACGCTAAGCCTGCTATGGCCAGAACAGACGCTCCACCGCACACACCAACCACGATCCAAATTCTGGTTCTGTTCGACTTGCGACTGGCTTGAATTAGTGGAATGGATTGGTTGCGATCCAAATTGGTCCAAAGGACAGTGCTAGAGTCGTCAATATCACTAATACTTAAACCTCCATTCACCAAATCCAACCTAAGAATCCAGCTCAACGAAAAATTTCCAGCGACGGTACTACTCCAGTAAACTTCACCCGTAACATTATTTCGAATCTGCAGGCGGCCATCCTGCTGCAGCATCAGCTGACAATCTCGTATTTCAGAACTTCCGGTCCCAGATTCCCAGAGAACGCTCACACTTCCATTCGTAAAAACCTTTTTAGATTTCAGACTGCAATCCCTTTCGAGTTCCAGGACAAATCCCTGATCCACCGTCTGCAACTTCGAACCCTGCGAAAGGAAATACTCAGCCGGCATGTATGGGAAACCATCCAGAGATGTGTTTGGTTTCCATGCCAGCTCCGGAGGAAATGGGTAACCTATGTCAGCTGGAACATTGGTTGCATTTGGTGGTGCCAAAGGAGTATATGGTGTTAGTAGAGGATAGTCACTAAGAAGGAGGTTGCCATTGAAGTCATAAAACTTGCAGCTGCCATTGTTTCGGAGAATCATGTAAGGGTACAAAGGGGGAGGCGTGGCCGCGTCCCAGTAATAGGACCACACAGAAGTCGAAATCGGGGAGAAGTTTGTCTTTGGACCTCCCACTTCGTTCAAGTAAACATTTCCATCACCATCCATCGTGAGGCTGCATTGCCCCAATTCTGAGCCCGATGTGCAAGAGGTATTGGTACTGAGCACAGGCTGTGCGCCATTGTAAAGAATGAGGTTGCAGTCGGGTTGCATCACGAGAGAGAAGGTGGACACATTGAGGTACTGCGTCGCCATCACGGGCTGCATGAGGTCGGAGCCCACCAGGACGTTCAGAGCCATGCTCCGTGGAGCCCATGATGCAAAACTAAAGAATGCAAGAAGGAATACGAGCTGCAGGAGGTGAATCATCCTTCGGTGTCTTACGGTTTAGGGCAGAACCGCAAGTCATTTGTTACAGGATCAACAGCATTCTGCAGATCAAAGCACATGCAAATGATCTCCGGAGCATATGATATCGAGACCATTTTGCCTCCTGCCGGCTGATGAGACTGTTACCTCGTTCAATTGCTGCACAGACGTCGTCGTTCGAGGAATCAGAGAACTCAAGTCATGGCTACATCACCACCTACATCACCAGTGTCCTCGCAATTTTGCAGCCTGTTTGCATTGCATATGTCAAGCGGAAATGAAAATTCAGTCGAAAAAAACATGCCAATCACTTGAAATATTGAATCATCTTCCTCCACCAACCCTGCAACTGTCGACGATCGCATAACATTCCAAACCAACTCTCTCGATCAACAATTTACGATTCATGAACTACCAGGAATGCTGAAATGCCTGCCCTCACAGCCCCTAGCATCAGACGCTTTGCTGGCAACTTCAAGCCAGCTAGGTAGTCCAAGGAGATGTTTCCAGATATGGCCATTCCAGAAGGACAACCCTAGGACATGGTGCCACTCGCGAAATCGGAATCAATCACAAAGCTAAAATTCGGAGAAGGTACTCACCCGAGGGGCCAATTGAGCATAAAACTAGGGTTCGCTGAGTTGTCGCCAAATCCCTTCCTGCGAGGGATCTCTTCGTGAGAGAATCTTACACACTCCGAGCTAGAGCGCCTCACATGAGACTTCACAAACTGCAGCTCGGGGTGACGCATGATCCTCTTACAAAAGAAAATCCCTCGGGATAAACTTACTGATACTGCGCCAGAGCAAGAAGCAGTCATGAAAGTGGAAGCGGTCGAACATCACTGAGTAATTTCAGCCCGAGGCGGTGATTCTGCGGCGCTCAGGAACTCCGATGCGGAGAAATTAAATGCAATCTACAAAAATCTTCCACCCCTGATTGAGTGCGCGCGCTCTTCGTAATTCAAACCACGCATGATCCGCCCATGTTTTCTTTCTCCGGAGGACACCAAGGCGAGGTCTGGATGCTATAACTGGGCAAGCGGCGATCACGGGAGACGAAGTTAATTCCTGGAAATAAATAAGAATTGGTGGGGCTCGCGAAATGAACGAAATTCACGGAACTCGCGCGCCTCACGCGACGTATGCGATTGTGGCTTTGCACGGAAGTCACGCATTTGTGATTTTTTATTTTTTATGTTGGCACAAATTGGGAAACATCAATTTCTGAAACGAACGCACACACGCATTGCGATTTCGAAAGCAGATTGATGAGGGAAGGTGCATTGCAGGACCTAAACTGCGGCATTTAGCGTGGATCCCGATGCAGTGTTTCGACACTGTAGAACTGGTGCACTGTAGTGATGAAGAAGAAATTCTGTCCTCCCTAATTGCACACTCTCTATTAGCACTCTAATTTAGATCATACTAGTGTGCCCTGTGCCGTTGCCAAAATAAAAGTAAAAGTAATTTTCTAATTTTTTGACTCATAAAAAAACTTTGAAATTCAATAACTTTTTCACTGTAGGTCGGAACATCACGAAACAAAGCCCGTGCATCCTTTCTGCCAGAAAAATTTCCAAAGATACCTAGAGCATGAGCAATTGACTCATCTTTCAAAAGATACAAAATTTAGCATAATTTAGCATTATTTAAGATCCAAATATAACTCAACAACCTATAACTTTTACATCGTAGGTCCAAACGCCACAAAATACAGCTTGTGCATTCCTTCGCACAAAGAGCTTTCCAATGATACCAAAAACATGACCAATTAACACACGGTTCAAAAGATACAAAATTTAGCATAATTTATAATTTTTGAGATTCAAAAATAACTCAAAACTCTATAACTTTCACATTGTAGGTTCAAACGCTACAAAACAAAGTCCGTGCATCCCTCCTCACCAAGGGCTTTTCAACAATATCAAGCACGCCACTGGGGGCCGCACGGTTCGGAAGATATCAACGTAACCAAACAAACAAACTTAAGGTATGGATAATAGCATCAAAATCTTGGGTACACGGGTTTTCATCTCACATGTTCCCTTTGCATTTCATTAATCCTTGAAGGATGTGCCCCCATGACAAGGTAGTCACCAAAATGCTTCAATTACTAAACCAATAGGTGTATTCTTTGTTTCTATAGTGAATAATGAAGTCATCCATTGGATCCTTTTGGTCCTGAACATCCTCAAGGGTTAAGCTAACAACATCCAATCGTAATGTGTTTGCCAAACCATCCCATTCAAATTCTTACTTAACCCCTAAAGGACCAAGTGTCCGTTCAACGTACACAAGAAATCTCGGGTAGGTTCCTATGAAGTCATTTTTGGTCAGATGTTCATGAAATTTGGACACAATGTAGAAATATGTGCCTCCTTCATGAAAATCTAATTTTTTTTCCGATCAGGTGCCCGGATCAAAAGTTATGCTGCCTTGAACTTTTTGGGCAGCTCGGGCAATTGGAGAATCTTTGGAGAATCTTTGGAGAATCTTTTGCGAAAAAGCTCGTCAACTTTTGAAATTTGGCATGTATGTAACTAATAAAATATGGCATACAATTGTCCAGAAAAAAACGAATTTTAATACTCAAATTACATTCTAAGAGTAGTCAAACTTTTCTAGCTATATTGGGGCGGTTTCAAAAAAAAACATTTTCTTCTAACTTCAAACGTTATAATCTTTCAATCTGCGCTGTCAAATGGGCTGTAATTTTTCCCACACTTTGGTAAAATACTTTACTTCAGTTTTGTATGGTTGAAGTTTCAAAAAAAAGTTTCAATTTTCAGTTTTGAATAACATACCAAAAAACCACAGTTTTTGACAATGTCTCCCTGAATACCCCCCTTGGTCCTTTAGGGGTTAATCCCCAAATTCCCAAGGCATTTTTTTTAGCAAAAACTACTAAAAACTACCTTTTCTGTTGCAAAGTGCAAAAAAATTTAGAAATTGTTTGTTTAGCATATTTAACCATGGGATCTTGCACAAGAATATCATAAGAATGTGTGGAAGAAATTTCAAAAGCTTTGATCTATTGGATTGCAAGATATTTGCATTTGAAGTGAAGAAATTTGGGGGGTTTTGCACCTTGTTTGAATAGATTGTTAAGGCTTTGAATCTTCATAGCTTAAAGGGTTTGCACTATAAATTTTGAATTTCAAATACTTTATGTTGAAAATTTGAGTTGAGAGTCTAGGAAAAAAAAATTTTAAACATAAACCGAGATGGTAGTTGATTTAACATGTTGCAGGTAGGGTCAAGAATGATAGCCTAGCCACTCCTACAATAAAAAAAGATACTACCATAGAGATGATGTGCAAATGAATTTCATCCATGTCATCCATTCATCATCCATCCAAAGAAGGCCTTATTTACACATTGCAATACATATCCTACAGACATATAGTTTCCTCCATCCATTTTTTTATGACTCTATTGCAAGTGAAATGCACAAACTTTGCTACCAGGTGTATCTTTACTGAAAATTAGACACTTCATTCACTGTATTGTTTATTAAACGTTGAAGTCCCATTGTCCCTATGGGGGACAAAATAGATTTTAGGTACCTTTTTTATTAGCTCAATTTTTGGTGAAACATTTTTAAACTTTTATAAGGTAGAATTTTTTTAATTTTCTAAAAATATGAGTTTTATTTCAACTAGTATCCAAGAGCAAAAATTATACCACAATAACTTCAAAATAGAGGAGACCAAGCCGCAAAAAAATCCACAAAAAAATGAAATAAATTTTTTAATATTCTTTTCTCATAGTCTATGAAATTTTTGTCTAAAGGGGAAGCTTTGATTCATTGCATTTGGATTAGTGGTATGAAAGGTATTGAGCTTCTTGCATTTCGGGCAATCAAAGTATTTTCTTGAAAAGAACTTTTTCTTTCATTTTGAATGATGATATCTTTCAATCTATTCCATCAAACATCACAAAAATTTTACCGCATGATTTGAATTAACCCTGAATGACCAAGGCCTTTTTTCTGCCAAAAAACACTCAAAATTGCCATATCTATAGCAAAGAGTAAAAAAAATTAAAATTGTTTTTTTTCACATCTAACCATAGGATCTTACACCTAACTAGTATGAGAGTGTGTGGAAAAAATTTCAAATTTTTTGACTGCACAGATTGCAAGATATCTATATTTAAAGTGAAAAAAACAAGTTTTTCAGCAAATTGCGGGACTCAATTTTTTGACTTTGAACATTTTTAACTTAAAATTTTTGCACTACAGAGTTTTGAGCTTTAAATCTTTATAGTGGATAATTGAGTTGAAAGTCTAGGGGAAAAAAAAGATTTAAAAAAACTTAATTATCATTCTTAAAAAAATTATTAAGTAGAAGTAGGTACGAGATAGAAGGAAAATCTAAAATATTCATATATTTTAGATGGAATTAAAGTGCAATAATCCCAAGGGTGAAATTGTTCTAGCAAGTAAATTATACCATGCAAAAAAAAAATTGAAAATTTGAAAAAATTGCATTCAGAAATGAATCCTACAAGTTATTTTTTTCAAGAAGATGTTCTAACTACCCAAAAAACAAGAATGTCCATAACTTTCTCATAACAAATCCAAATGAAATAAATCAAAGCTTTACAGATAGACAAAAATATAGTCTACAAGAAAAAAAAATTCAAATTTTTGTCCATTTTTTTTTATGCCCAGGCTGCCCCCCGTCCCTTGTTTTCAGCTTATTTGGTCATAACTTTTGTTCCCGGACACCGATTGTGAAAAAAATTATATTCCCACAAAGCTTATCAGTTTCTCTATCTCCAAAAAAAGTTTCAAAAAATCACGACAAAATTTCAGCCCATAGGTACTTGCCCGAAAATGCATTTGTCCCCCAAAAGAACAATAGTCCTTTGGGGGTTAAGTGTAGTACAAGGTCCTACAATTAGATTCTTAAAAACATTTTTTTTTAATTTCTTGGATGAATGCAGTAGAAATGGCAATCCTAGGTGTTTTTTGATAGAAAAATGGTCTTGGGATTTTAGGAATTAAAAATTATTACATATTCTTCATTTTGATTTAAATAATAGAAGAACAAATAAATAAAATAATGTAAACAAAATTCTTATCAAAAGCCCCTCCAAAAATTAGAAAACAATTCCAAACACTTTGTGCATCAATGAATAGAAAAAAATGAGAACTTGATTTTGGGTTGGAAATTATGGAATTTTAAATTATTATGAATAGTAGCCAAAAGTTTGGCAAAAGTCTTCAGGGACTCCAATAACGCTCTAGGGTCCCCACGAACCTCAAGACACCTTTTAGATAATTATGAAAAAATAATCTATAGTATCTTCCTTGGAACTTCCAACGATTTGGGCCCTATTTTCTATTATAGAGATTGCAAATGTTTCATGGATAAAAGAAAATCTAATCGAAGATGAATTTTATTTAATTTCTAAAGGCGAGAGGGTGTTTTGAAAGTGAAAAAGTCCAAAACTACCAATTTTTGATGCATTGTCCAAAATCAAAAACTAATTTTTTTTTAAATTCCAAATGTTCAAAAGTATATTAAATATGTAAGGCAATGTGTGGAAAGATTTCAGCCCATTTGATAGCTTGGATGAAAGATTATAATGTTGGAAGTGAAAATGATTTTTTTAAATCCTGCAAAACAAGGTCTATAGACTTTGAGCCCTTTAGGAGTAAAATTTTTTCTTTACTTAAAGTCAAAAATGAGGATTTTCACCATATATAATTATATAATGTTAGATTCACTCATGAAAAATTTCAAAAGCAAATATAGAATCTAGCTTACTCTAAATTATCTTGCAATGCAAGGAGGTTAAGTGAATTGGCAACATATTGGTCATTTCTTGATGATTTCTTGTGCAATTAGGAATTTTTTTAATTCAAAATACAATCAACAAAAATTTAGAGTCATAAAATTAGAATATGTGGAAAAAAATTCATAAACTTTCACTTCTCAAATTGCAAGATAATAAGGCTTGAAGTAAAAAGATTTTTTTTTTTTTGAAACCGCTCCAACATAGCTAATAAAGTTAGACTCCTCTTAGAATGTGATTTGAGAATCAAATTTTTTCAAGGGACAATTGTATACCATATTTTATTAATTACATTCATGCCAAATTTTAAAAATCAATGTGGGTTTTAGCAAAACATGTCCAAATTGCCCGAGCTACGAAAAGAGGGCAGTATAACTTAGAGCAGCATAACTTTTTATTAAAGCCCCCGATTGAAAAAATATATATATTCCCACTACGGATGTACATGCTCACACATTTTGTCAAAAATTGCGTGAACATGACCAAAATTGACTTCATAGGAATCTACTCGGATTTTCAATTGACCTTTAGGGATTAAAATACCAAAAAAAATGAAAAATATTAGCAAAACTTTCATAAACATCTCATAAATAATTGAAGGAATTTTTTGTATTTTTGAAAATGTAAATTTTCTAAAATTATTAGAAACTTACATTTTTGCCTTCAAGACTTTGTTTAGTCTTCCAAAGCTAGAAGGTCCATCAAAGCCTAAGAATACCTTTAAGGTAACTTTGAAGAAATTAGACTCCAATCAATCTTACAATGTAGTTTAGCTAAATTTGGCCTTTATGTATGTATTTTTTTTATATTTACAATTTTACAAATGATTTGACTCATCCTTTGGGTGCCAAATACTTTTTTCACCTTGAACTAATTAGTTCGGTAAGGCTTGTATCACTTATTCCAATCAATTGTTATTTAACCACCTCTAAATACATGTGTCTTAACTATCAATTGCTTGAACATTAGGGGAAGAATGGGGCCTGAACAAGACTGCTAAATCTAGACCACCATTGTACATCTCGGATGTAAGGAGCTATTTCTTGGTACCACTGGACCCTCCTTCTATTAATTTGAGGGGTTAACACAACTCCAATTAAATTATTTTTTTATTCAAAAAACGACTCTTCAACCTATTCATTAAATCCAAGGAGCCATTTTTTGGTGAAAGGACCCTCCTTTTATTAATTTGGGAGGGTATTCAAACTCTAATTTAATTTTTTCTTCCAAAATTTTTTAAAAAAAAATTCTTCTTCATCAGATGGCTCCTTAGATTTGAGTAGTCAATTCTTGATGCCACAAGACCCTCCCTCTATTAAATTGGCAAGATATTTGAATAGTTTTGTTTTTTTTTAATTCAAAAAAAAAATTCAAATTTTTTTCATATTTTTTAAATGCAACATTCAACTCCTCGGATCCAAAGAGCCATTTCTTGATGCCAAAAGATCCTTCCTCTATCAACTACGGGGCTTTATTTAAAGATCTTTGATTCATTGTGAGGATTCCTCCAAGTCAAGGGAAGGCTCTTTGGAGCCTAAAGAAGTCTCTTCAAAGTCCAAGAAAGGATCTTCAACATCAAGAAGCCTTTCTTTGCTGCCAAAGGGATTTCTCCAAAAAAAAATTGGTATGGCATTAGATAGGTTTTTGGTGCCATAGAAGGCTACTCGTATCCGAGGAACTATTTCTTAGTACCAAAGGACCCTCCCTTAATTTATTTTGGTATGTCATGAGATGGACTCTAAGTGCCGTTGAAGGCTCTTCAAAACCTAAGAAAGGCTCTTTAGATCCAAGCAAACTTTCTTGGGTGCCAAAAAGTTCTCCCAAGGAAGGCTCCTCGGACCCAAGGAAAGCTCTTAGGATTGAGGAGCCCTTCCTTGGTGCCAAAGGGCTCTCTCTTAATTTCTTTTGGTATGTCATTAGATAGACTATTGGTACTATAAAAGGCTCCTCTGATTTGAAGAGTCTTTTCTTGGTGCCAATGGACCCTACTTCTATTTTTTGTGGGGTCATTTGAAGGTCTCTCGTTATTTGTAAAGGTCCCTTGAAGTCAATAGAAGGCTTGTTGGAGCCCAAAGAAGGCTACTTGGAATCCAAGGAAGGCTCCTCAAAATCCGAGGAGCCCTTCCATAGTACAAAGGTATCTTCTAAGAAAGACTCTTTGGAACCCAAAGGACTCTCCCAAAGAAGGCTCCTCGGATTCCGAAGAGCCCTTCCATGGTGCAAAGGGCTCTCCCAAGAAAAAGTTTTTGGAACCCAAAGAAAGGTCCTCAAATCCGAGGAGCCCTTCCTTGGTGCCAAAGGGATTTTTATTTATTTATTTTTATATGTCATTAGATAGATTCTTGGTGCCATAGAAGGCTTTAGACCTCAGGTCCAATGAATCATTTTTTAGTACAAGTGACTCTCCCTTCATTTTTGGGGTATTTTATTAGATAGACTCTAGTGCCTTAGAAGGCTCCTCGGATCTAAGGTGCCATTTTTTTGTACAAAGGAACTATGCCTTAATTTTTTTTGGTATGTCATTAGATAGATTCTTGGTGCCATAGAAGGTTCGAAACCTTGAATCTAAGGAACCATTTTTTAATACAAGTGACTCTTCCTTCATTTTGGGGGTATGATATTAGATAGATTCTTGTGCTAAAAAAGGCTCCTCGGATCAAAGGAGCGATTTTTTAGTACAAGGGACTTTGCCTTAGTTTTTTCTTAGTATGTCATTAGATAGACTTTTGATGCATAGAAGACTTTTTGGATCCAAGGAGTCCTTTCTTGGTACCAATAGACACTACCTTATTTTTTTGTTATGTCATTTGATAGATCCTTGGTGCAATAAAAGGCTCCTCAAATGTAAAGAGCCATATTTTGGTGCCAAAAGATTCTCCTTTAATTTTTTTGGGTGACATTTGAGAAACTTTGGATTGTTTTTTAAAGTTTCTTAGTGTCATAAAGGGTATATTGGATCCTAGAAACCTTACTATGGTGCCAAGAAAATCTCTCTTTATTCTTTTAGGTTTGTCATTAGAAAGACTTTTGGATCTTTGTAAAGGTCCTTGGAAGCCAAAGGAAGGCTTCTCGGATCTAAAGAGCCATTTTTTGGTGTCATTTGAGAGACTCTTTGGTGGTTCTTTGTTAAGGTCTATTGGTGCCAGTGGAAGGTCTTTTTGATCCTAGGAACCTCCCTTGATGCTTAAAGAATCTCTCTTTAAATTTTTGAGTTGTTCTTTGTGAAGGACTCTTCGTACCATAGGAGGGGCTTTTGGAGTCTAGGAACCTATCCTTGGTGCCAAGGGACCTTCCCTAAAAAATTGGGGTGTCATCTTAGGTGTCATTTGAAGAACTTTTAGTTCTTTGTAAAGAAATCAAGGTGGCATGGGAGGGGTTCTCGGATCCTAGGGACCCTTTGTTGGTGCCACCGGTGCCACTTGCACAACATAGTTTTGGATATTGATTTAAGTAACGTTTGTACTTTTATAAATACTAAAGTGCATTAGAGTCAACATATTTTTTGAAAATTAAGCCATAATGTTTTAAAATATACCAAATATAAGATTCTATTACACTTTAAGCCCCCCAATATATTAAAATGAATATTTTCTTTATAGAATGTAATCTCTAAATTTGACTTTGTCTTTTAGTTTAGAACATTTAAAAAAATGTTTTTACTTTATATGCACATTTTTATTTTCACATTTTTTCAAAATGAATATTACTAAGCCCTTCACTAATATAAGATGCACACTCTATGTTAATTTTGTATCACAAATATATATTTTTTACTATAAATTGTTTTGTTTGAAATTCAAAAGTGCAATTCCATGTCCTTTAAACATGAAATATCATTTCTTTAAAATATCAAAAGTAGAAAATATCCATAGAGGTTGATTTATAAATATTTAAATTCATAGGAAAAAAAACTAATGCAATTGATACATGGTTTGAAAATGCAATACTGCTGAAGTTGGCCTTCAAATGTTTTTAGTAAATCCCTCACTTAGATTGGCCATTTGGTTGTAAACGTATCCTTTGGGATCATGCGTACTGCTCTTTTCTCAATAAAAATTCCAATGAGTCTTAGACAATGCCATTCCTTTGGCAAAACACCATAAAAAAAGGTGATGCATTGTTGAGTATATCAGTATGGAATCTTCAAATGTCCACTCAAAAAATAAATTGCACTTTATTTAGTATTTAAGCTTCACCTTAGTATTTCAACTACTCTTATTCTTATCTAGGAATGTTTTGACCACATGAATATTCATTCATTTCCAACTAATGACAAATTGGTTTAAGTGTGGGTCTTTAAGCTTAGTCTATACAGTCATGAATGCAAACCATGTTTCTACTAGTAAATAACCAATGCCCTTGATTTTATGAGGATAAAGAAGAAGACAATGAAGTTCCAATTGAAGCGAAAAATGAGAAAAATGTTGGAAGAAGTATGAAAAGAAATTTGAAGGTATGTACAAAGAGAGCAAAAGAAGGGATTGGATTGCATCATGTACAACCTTGTCGCATAAATATGCTACTCCCTCAGGGAGTCAAGGATCATTGAATCTTTATTTCTTTTATAAAAAATTGTCTTTTTTTATAAAGAGATTGTTCTATCATTCATCTTCTTATATTTTTTTGAAAAGATTACTTGAATGTTGGATTTGTATGTAAGTTTAATTTTATACATTTGTAGTGGTGGCTTAACTAAAGTCCCAAGGCCTTGTTTTTAAAAAAAAACTCAAAATTGCCATTTCTATTTTAAAGAGCATAAACGTTTCTAATTTTTTTTTCCCATAACTAACCATAGGATCTTGCACTAGACTATTATAAAAATATGAAAGAAATTTTCAAAAACTTTGATTATATATATTGAAAGATATTTGCATTTACAATGAAGAAAGCAAGTTTTTTGTTACCTTGCTTGATTAGATTCTTTGACTTTGAATTTTCTTAACTTAAAATTTTTGCAAAACTGATTTTGAATTCCTAATTTTTTATATTGAAGAATTGAATTGAAAATCTAGGATAAAAATTTCCAAGAAAAAACACTTAATTTTCACTCATTAAAATTTGTTAAGTAGAATTAGGTTCAAGATTGAACAAGAAACTAAATTGTTAATGTCTCTAAAATGAAATTGAAATATAATAATCTCAATAGTGAGATTGTTCTAGCAAGCAAACTTAATCCTGTCTAATAATTTTTCAAAAATAAATTCTATAAGTTATTTTTTCAAGAAGATGATTTGATTGCCCCCAAAACAAGATTGTCCCTTATTTTTAACTTACACTATTCCAAATAGAATAACCTAAAACTTTACATGTAGACAAAAATATAATCTTTGAGAAAAATATTTTAAAAATTAAAAATTAAACTTTTTGTATTTTTTTGGATGTTGCCCCTCAAATTACATTTTGGACTTAGAGTGCATAACTTTTTTCTCCTAGGCAACGATTGAAATAAAAATTATATTCCTAGAAAGCCAACTTAATTTTCTATCTCCAAACAAAATTTCAAAAAATCATGTTAAGAATTGGGGTTACACAAGCCTATCCTAAATCTCAAAAATCCCCCTTTAGGGACTTTGGGACTTTAGGGGTCAACGTATACAATTGAGGTTCCATATACAATGTGAAAAATTCAAGTTTTTAGCTCATAGTTGGTGATTGGAATATTTGTGGATTGAATCTAATTCTTTCAACTAACAATATGCCGGTCCCTTACATGGCAATATGTAATTATAACTTATAAATTCAATGTTAGCATAAGTTTAGTCAACCTTAGACCTTAATAATGCTTGAAAGCAATTATAAATTTTAATTGAAAATGGTACCTTCCGTAAAATGGTTTTATTATGTCATATGAATAACACATTACCATTCCCTAATTTTCTAAGGTTTGTCTACCTTCAATTTAAGGTACTTGGATGTCAACCTCTATTTTAAATAATTGAGTTATTAGTCCCATTCAACAGTCATCCATCATCTAATGTAATAAACAACAAATGTATTTCATCCAACAAAGTCAACTACAAAAATTCATCCAAATTTGTTCATTTCCATTCATCCTTTTTAGACTCACTTACAACCGTCACTACAAGAGAAAGGGGTGTTTTAAGTATAGTCCTATAAGTAATGATCTTTTAGGGGTGTTTCTGGAAATTTTTTACTGAAAAGACATGTATTTCTAGAATTTTTTTACTAAAAACACCTCTAAAAGGTCATTATTTGTAAGACTAAACTATATATAGGACTATACTAGGATTTAGAGGACTATACTAGGATTATACTTATAGGACTTAGAGGACTATACTAGGATTATACTTATAGGACTATAAATAAAACCCTAAACCCTTTCTCTTGTAGTGCATATATTTTTATTCTAAACCATGGATATAGGCATCATTTTAAAAAAAAATTGCAAATTTTTCAAGAGACGCTCACCACTCATCACTCGTTGCTCAATGTTCGTCGCTCCTTGCTTATACTTTAACAACATTGCATCTTTGAATCCAATGATGGATGAAGGACCTGAGCCTCCCCTAAACTGAAAGCAGTCTTTAATTTCCAAATTGTTAAAAATTTTGCAACTCAGTATGAGCCTCCTCAGAACAGAAGAGGCTCTTAGGGATTCCTTGTGAATGTGGTATGTAAGATGATTTCACTATCCAATTGATTTGTAGGAGTGTTAGAGAGTAGTGTTTGAGAGGGCTTTGCTAATCCAAAAAAGAATGCATGTGAGTTCAAGACTTTACCAATCTATTTCAAGCCATCTATGCTTATGATTATTGTCTGCCTAAGAGTCTCCTTGGAACCAAAGAGACTCTTAAGACCCCTGAAAAGGCTAGTATGTGCACATTACAATACAAACAATTTAGATCACTTGCATCCATATCAAATGAATATTCTTTAGCTGTCTTTAAATTAGATGCTTTATGATGCCAAGGACTTCATTTAATATGAAAAATTTAGGGTTGGATTTTTTTTCCATCCACCAACTTTCATCTACATTCATCTGTCATCATCTTCATCCATCCAAAGCAATGGATGAAATAAGTGACCTACATCCAATTTTTATTTATTTTTAAACTTCATTTCTAAATGTAGAATTAATGGTAATTTTGAAACCCTAAGAATATAATAAATAGAAATCTTACTGCTCAAATGCAATTGTTCATGGCTCATTGCTCGTTGCTCCCTGCTCACACTTTAGCAACCCTCCCTTCCATCTCCAATCTTTCCAACCTCTCCAAAACATCGCACGCCATCAACAATACCATCATGATTCACAGTTGTTCAGGCCCTCAATCCGACCCTATTTGGGTGATTTAGCTCTAGTGTATGTAAAGTTGTGGTAAGGATTATATAAGGCCCAATTACCAAAATTCTAGGGATTCAATTTTGCATTTTTCAAATCACTTAAATGTTTGATTTTGAGGTTCTGATTTTGCATTTTATGAACCTTTTTTTGTAGAAGAGCCAAAACTATTTTCAAATCGTCATCAACCGTCTTTCTTTCAAGTAGTAGCTTCAACCTTATTGTCGCAATCAAGCTAATATTATAAAACCCCCGTGTTTTTTTGGATGCATTTTTATATACATCCACCTTTTTTTATGTTTATCTTGATGTCAAACACAACATCAAGATGGATATAAAAACAAGTGGATGTCTATAAAAATACATCCAATAAAACAAGCATTTCTTATAATCTAGAATTCTCAAACGAGGATATTTTTTTGTAAATTCTCCATTAAGTATCAAAAGATTTTCTCAGATAGATGCACAATGACAAAGGCGCAAATGAGAGAGATGGAAATCACCTACAAAAATGAAAATAAAAGACCAACAAGTGTAATTTGCCTTACAATAGAAATGTTCATGATCCAATGGAGGAGCCCAATTTGGTCCACTTTTGGAATTCAAGCTAAAGAAAAACCTTGTCTTGATTTCATCAAAATAGCCTCTAGGTTTGGTGCTAAAATTGTGTCATTTAGATGCAACGCAGGATGAGTTCTATATCTAGGATGTCAGGACAATAGAGAAAAACATGCACATATGCTTTTTCCTAGCCAATTTTAGACATTAAAATTTGTCATTTTAATTTAGGGTAATTAGTTGTCCACTATGTGCCTAACGTTTCCATTGGTCAATTTTATGGTTTGAATGTTGCCATTGGTGGAGACTTGGGTGTGCCTTGGCAAACGATTGGCCATTCATCCTTTTGGCATTTATTTGGACAAACAATTGGTCGTTTGCCCCTTTGGCATCCACCATGTATCGCCATTGGTTAGACATCCAATGTGGTGATGCGTTGATGTTAATTAAGTGCCATTTTTAGATGGTCACAATTGACAATCACTTTATCTATACTAAATAGTAAAATTGGGTTGCCTTGACAATTAGGTTGCCTTACCCCAGAGAAGTTACCTTGTGGCTAATGCTTGTCCAGATGGAAGCACATGCCAATCTCTAATTCCAAGCCATGAACCACTGCACCAGTCCATGCCTCACACATAGTTCTTACATTACTGCATCCTTAGAAAGTAATTGTACATATTGATATAGTGTAGAATGTCGAGAAATTAGTGTGGGGCAACCTAATTTCACTATTTAGTGTAAGTGATTTACTCCCTAATTGTCTCATTGTGCCGAAGTAATGTAGATTGTGAGTGTATTCAATTGCAGTCATAATGTGTATTGTGGCTCTTGCTATTGGAGATACTTGCTAGCCTCAAAATGCCTATGAAGAGGTTTTGTATCGACTTTAGATGATTTAAGAGAGGCCTCAAGGATGAAAAAAATAATTCTTTTCATTCAATGTGTTTTGTGGATGTAGTTGATCACTTTTATGAGAAGGTGGTGTTGAAAATTCTCTCTTTGTAGCATTGTCAATTTTTTGCATAGGAAAATGTTTGATCTATGGATCAATGTGTAGTACGTGTATTTTGGCAACTTCAAGCACCTTGCTTTTGATGAATTTGTGCCATAAAAATGATCTTTTTGAATTTGAAACCAACTTAAAAATGAATTTAATGAAGTGTGGTTTTAATTCCAACTTAAAATTTTGAAAAATTCTTGAAATTGATTATTTTATTCAAATTGGATCTTTGGATCTATAACTATGGTCTATTGATTTTCTAATCATGTAGAAAGATACATTATATTATTTTACTTCTTAATATTCTAAAATATAATATACATCTTTAGAGAAATTTTCAGATTTTTGAGCTAATTTTGCATTCAATATAAATTTTCTTCTTAAATACCTTAGTTGTAAGAAAATCATTATTATTTCAAATCTTCACAGTTTTTTTTTGAATATTTTGGTGATTCATGGAAGACATTAAAACGATAAATATAAAAAATGTCAAAAATAGTTAGTCCCAAATGAAAACATATAAAGTAAAAGGATGTTGAAGTTTCGTAGGCCGCAGCCTCTTCCCCCTCCAAAAAAAATATTATTTTTTAAGTAGGGGGCAAGTAGATTTTGCTACGAGATAGATTATTTTAAGCACCTCCCTTTGTTGGTGATGAGATAAATTTGCTTATTCAATTAGTAAGTGCAATTTTATATAGCCAAGTGCAAAAATAATGATTTTCTTGCTATTTAACTAAGTGATTATAGGCAAGTCTTTTCAAACTTAAGTATGCAAATTTTGCATCATACTCTAAACTTGGCATAAGAAAAAAGTCAACTTATGTCAAATAAAACCTCCATATACATCACTACTTTTCTAATTTGACACCAAATTTTTTGACTATGCCATCTCTTGATGTTGTTTCTAAAAACTTAAATGGTAGGCTTAGTC
Organism: Pseudisothecium myosuroides; assembly: GCA_951799445.1. Taxonomy (NCBI): domain Eukaryota; kingdom Viridiplantae; phylum Streptophyta; class Bryopsida; order Hypnales; family Lembophyllaceae; genus Pseudisothecium; species Pseudisothecium myosuroides. The sequence continues at coordinate 30,606,955 of OX637291.1, forward strand.
AATTAATAAAAATTGAATTATCTACATTAAAATCCCTATAAAATTCACCAAAACCTTGTTGATGTAGATATTATCATGCCTTTTAGTGGCTCTAGGTCAAAGTAAAAGGAACCTAGCATCGACATAAGATACCTTGAAGAGATTTGAGTAGATACCATACCTGAAAAACTAGTCAACATTACAAGGATAAAGCCTCTTGTAGCATAGCTGCTAATTATTACTAAATATTGCGATTCAAATGAGATAATTTTGAAAAAATTAAGTGTGAAAAAACTAAAGTATTTTGAGTTCAATGGTTTAAAAAAACTACTTTTGGGAGGATGTTTTTTTAGTAGTCTTTAGAATGGGTCTAGAATTTAAAATATATTTTTTTAATTTAAGAAAGTTTTTAATTAATTATGTACATTCTCAAAACATATACTCCCTCCGTTCCAGAATGATCTTCATGTTAGCTTCAATTTTTTGCCCCAAAATGATCTTCTTGTTGTGGGAAGGAAGAGGTTGGCAGGGAGTTTTGTACATATTGTAGAAGTATAGTGACCAACTCCTTGAAAACAAAGAGTTGATTAAAAATGATCCTCCTTCCATTGGAAGCATAGCCTAGTCAAATCCTTGAAACTGAGGGAATTGATTAAAGTTAACCCCCTCCCATTGGAGGCATAGCCTACACATTTGAGATCGCTTCCTTAAAAGATGCAGATAGTCTAGAATCAAATCAAACTATTTTCAAAATCTCAACTCGCAACTGACGTTGCATATAGTTCAAGGTCAACAATAAGCAATTGAGTGGGATTACATGGAACAATTGAGTGGCCATCGGTGCTCCTTGAAAATGTTCCAAAAATCCAATTAAATTCTCCGAAACCACACTTTCAAAATTAATCCAAAACTCTCATATTGGGATAGAGGGCACATATTCTTTCATCATGCAAGATGTTGGAATGTTGCAAATAGGTAACTTACATCTACTTTTTACTTCTACCTTTTTCTTCTCCACAGGGCGTTTATTTCATTTTTGGAGGCAAGTCTATAAATAGTCTCTACCATTTGAGGTAGAGCTATTTCATATATAGGCATGGATGAACCTTACAAACTATAAATGAAAAATTGTTTATTTTTTTAAAAAGAAATGTTATTGCAATAGAATTAATCGTAAAGTTTATCCTATATTTGTGAACCGGAATCAAAGGACCGAGGCCTTTTTTCTGCCCCAAAACACTGAAAATTGCCATTTCTATAGCAAAGAGTTAAAATAATTTAAATTGTGTTTTTTTCACATATAACCATAGGATCTTACACCTACCTAGTATAAAAAAGCGTGGAAAAAATTTCATAATTTTTGATCGCACAGATTGCAAGATATTTGCGTTTAAAATAGAAAAAAATAAGTTTTTCAAAACATTGCGGGACTAGATTTTTTGACTTTGAACATTTTTAACTTAAAATTTCTGCACTACAAAGTTTCGAGCTTTAAATCTTTATAGTGGAGAATTGAGTTGAGAGTCTAGAAAAAAAAATTCAAAAACACTTTATTCTCATTCTTAAAAAAATTGTTAAGTAGAAGTAGGTATGAGATAGAAGGAAAATCTAAAATATTAATATCTTTTAGACGGAATTAAAATGCACTAATCCCAGTGGTGAGATTGTTCTAGCAAGTAAACTCAACCATGCAATTTTTTTTTAAGTTGCAATAATTGCATTCAGAAATGAATCCTACAAGTTATTTTTTTCAAGAAGATGCTATAACTGCTCAAAAAACAAGAATGTCCATAACTTTATCATAACAAATCCAAATGAAATGAATCAAAGCTTTCCAGATAGACAAAAATATAATCTATGAGATTAAAAAATTATAAAAAAAAAATTCAAATTTTTGCAATTTTTTTTGTTGCCCTCGTCCCCTATTTTGAGCTCATTTGGTCATAATTTTTTTTCCTGGGCACCGATTGTGAAAAAATTATATTTCCACGAAGCTAATCAGCTTTTCTATCTCCAAAAAAAGTTTCAAAAAATTAGAAGAAAATTTCAGCCCGTAGGTACCTGCCCGAAAACACATTTGTCCCCCAAAAGGACAACTATCCTTTAGGGGTTAAAGATAGATAGATAGAAACTCCGGTCTTCGTAGAAGGCCGGCGTGAATAGAGTGTCTGTTCGTCATGACAATGAGCCAATGTCCACCGGATCAAGGGCTTAGGGGTTAACTATGAATAATACAAAACAAACATGGCACCAAACTCCATCAAACCCCAAATTTTGGTGCTCCATCGAGTTTCGTCCTGTGTCTTTCCTAAACTTCAACTCCTGGTCCCGCCTTGCACACACTTTATGATTAATTTTAATATATGAAGATTTTGTAGCAATTTCACCCACTGAGAAAAGAGGAATATATCTCCAAATATCCCCTCCATTTTTTTTTATATCACTTTCAAACCAATTTTTGCTCAAAAACAGAAACCTTGCCCTCCCTAGTATGTCCCTATTATGGCAACTATGCTGCAACCCTAAATCTACCATTCCAATACATATCTACCCGCACAGAAACGATCGAAGAATCCAAAGGCTCAACTCAGACAGGCAGAGTGTGTGACAGCTGGTATGTACAGTACAGTACATTTGAACATCCGGCGGGAAAGAATTTTCAACTTTGGCGCCAAAACCTGAATTCAAAGCTTCTCCATCAAGCCTCTCGTTCAAACCCCTGGAGCCCCTGCCGAGGCGCGCCATTTCCGAGACCCTATAGAAGCCCCCGCCCTGTCGCTCGTCTCATCCATCTTCTTGTTGTAGTCTGCGTTTGCTGCAGTTGAATTGTGGTTTTGCGTTTCGTGTTTCGACTTCGCTGCTAGTTTCGTTGAGTTTGAGAGAGCCATCATGTCGGGTCGCGGCAAGGGAGGCAAGGGTTTGGGCAAGGGAGGTGCCAAGCGGCACAGGAAGGTGTTGCGTGACAACATCCAGGGGATCACCAAACCCGCGATCCGGCGGTTGGCGAGGAGGGGCGGAGTGAAGCGTATCAGTGGGTTGATCTATGAGGAGACTCGTGGTGTGTTGAAGATCTTTTTGGAGAATGTCATCCGAGATGCTGTCACTTACACTGAGCATGCCCGGCGGAAGACTGTGACGGCCATGGATGTGGTGTACGCGCTCAAGCGGCAGGGACGTACCCTTTATGGATTCGGAGGCTAGAGTGTTGTGACTGCCTCTGATCCGGATTTTGTTTTTTTTAAACTCGGTGTTCTTGAACACCACCTTTTTCATGAATTTCTATCAAGTCTTGTACGTTTTATGTGTATTACTGTTTTTACTGTAGTATCGGTGTCGTCCATTTCCTATGCGTTTCGGTGTGGTTGTTTTAGTCTGTATGGACGTTTCGAGGGCTATGCGTGATTGTAGCTAGGCTTAGACGGGAGAAATCCTGTTTTTTTGTTCTGTTTTTCCGATGCTGTCTGGCCAAGTTGAGTGCAACTTCACGAGATGATATTGGAGTGCATCTGATCCAACGGGGTATCCTTGGACGTCCATTTCACCGAGGAGAACTGTCTTCAAGCGTCTCTACTAACTTGTGCTGCACTACAGCGCTTCATTGGGGCGCAGGACCCCTTGATGTAGTGCAGGTTAGTCAGTCCAGGGGCACGCAGAATATGATGATGTCCGTCGGGACAGATTGTGTAGAAGATTGGGACTTGGTTGTGACCGTCATATCATCACTCCCACTCACGTGGTCGTCTCGGCAAGTCTCGTCAATGACCTAATATCCGCAAAAGAAGCGCGTTCTCAAGTGAAGCGTATTTTGCAAGATCTTAACATCTGGATGGTTTCTTGAGATAGTATGCACCAAGGCAGTCAAAGCATCAGGTACAGTGCGTTGTCAAGCAAGAGTTCCGGAATCTCGGTTTTATTTGTTGACATTTTACACAAGCGTGTTGGGACTTCGATAAAATTCCGAGCTGACGATGTTTTCAGCTTGATCTACGAATTTGTGGATTTGTGTCGTTGGAATATTTAAACAAATGGGACCCATGAAGGCAGCGCTGCTTTGAGTACTTTTGAATTTCTCGTGAGATGTACAAGTAGTGATTCATATGGTTTCACAACAATTGAAGCAAACCCTAAACATTGATTGCTAGGAACTCGATGTATAGATTTTGCCAAAATGCTCGCATTTTGTACATCAATGTTTAGGGTTTACATTTTGTTCCTCTGGTACACAATTCTTTCCCCGGCATCTTCAAGATTGCACGAGAAATTGATATTTTCTTAGCCCTGTACACTAGCAGTCAACTTTTAAGATGATGATTTCAATTGATCATATTGTGAAAAATGTAAATCAGGTGTGACCAAATATTATATCACCAGAAACACTGGTGATATAACATTGCACATATTCGACAAAACAAAACGAAAGTCCTCATACGACAGATTCGAATGAAGCTGGCAAAACTTGAAGAAAAGGGTTACAGATGCTCAACATTTGAACACATTCCCAACAGATAGGGAAAGAAATTGCCAGCAGCACTAGCCTTCCGCGTTCACAGCCTCAGACCCTGGCGAAAAGTAGCCGGATTAGTTGCCATAAAGCTCCAATATTCTTGACCTCCATCGTCTCTAATCCGTAATTCAAGAAGCTCTCATCTATCGAAGTTCTTGCAACTTCTTGTTAACATTCAAGGCACATTTCTACGACGGACGGACTGCCCAGCAATGCAGACAGCTGCTTCAGCAAATTTTTTGTAGTACTGCGCTTTGATAACTACAAAATGAATCTCGACGCCACAATATTAGGGGTAGTCAAACCTTCTTCACCTGCCCAAGAAATCTGAAGATTCAAAAGTGAACGAGCGAAAAGGGGAGCCAATAGGGTTTAGTTTTGAGGGAACAAGGTGTGACTCCCCTGAAACGCTTCGAAGAGCACAATAATGGAAACTCTGCGAATTAGTTTACCTGCATGCAGACAGAGGCTTATCTCGAAACTTCTACCAGCTCCAGCAACGTCGACGGAGTCGTCCTCGGGGCACGGTGAAATCTGCAACGATGGTGAAATCGGCATCAGACAGGTGAAACAAGATAAAAAAATTAGCTCGTTAAGTTTTAGCAACGCCCAAAATCCACCTCCGGAGGAGAATTTTCGACGTCGCGAAGGCTTCGCAGAATTTCTGTATCCTCGATGCGGCAAACCAATGGAAACCTGACACCTCTCCGTTCTTCAGATTTTGAGCTGCTCGCAAAGAAGGTTTGACTACCCCTATTATAGAAGAGCCCAAACATTGAAGATTGTCGGTGGAAGGAGGTGAGCTTCGGAGGGCGAAATATAGAGAGTGCTTGGCTGCCGCTAAGTTACCAACTAAGCTTAGAGACGATGGATTATAACTTAGCGGAGAACTTAGCGGAGAGTTGCTAATAGTGGTGACGTGGCCCAGTCTCTAAACTCGGCATTTTAGCCTAATCTTGTGAAAAGTTTCCTTGTGTGTTCGGTTTTGCACAAGCTTTTGTTTAGTACGGTAAGTCTGTGCACCTGATTGAGGCCCCTTTCAAAAACTGGCCCCTTCAGCTCTTGCCTGCAATGGACAGATTCTATTTATGAGCATAAAGGTCAATTTAGGGTAGCTGTGTTCTTGGAGTTGCTGCAAGGGATCCCTGAGGTTTGTACGTCTGTACACTTTCTTTCCAAAGGAGAGCTCAATTTTTTAAATTCCTTGGCTTGGGCCTGACTGTAAAGCAACCCTCACCATCATACTGAAGCATGAACTTGGAATGTGTGCTCCAACATCTTCCAATAACACTCCAAGGGCCATTGCTTAATAATGCTATGAACCCATGCTTATCACACAAAACCGAACCAAGCACAGTCGAAAGAATTCCAATTCTTCAAAGGTCATCAGAAGCACTTGTATTTCCATGTGTCGATCAAATACAAGACTTCCAAAATCAGCTCTCCATTTCTGCATGCACCTTCCAGCCCTAATAAAACTGTGACTGGAACATGCAGCAATGACGACCAGGACCCTTGATTTCAAGCCAGGGCAGCCTCCCAAACACCTCCACAACCTCTGAAAGACAGCATAACTAGAACAGGACAGACAGCAGGTTGCAGGTTGCAGGTTTTAGGGTTTGGGGTTTGGCGGTGATCCATCAGAAGTGCGATCCATCTTCTTGAGCAATGTGGAAGCCTTGAACCTTTCTCGCAACTTCATCCACTCGGACCTTGATCTGATTCCCTGCTTCGACATTCCCTGCACCCCCCTCAGGCTCCTCGTTTCCAGTCACAGTCTTCCAAATACGAATGGTGCCATCCTCAGAGCCAGATGCGTAGGATTCTCCCCCGGGAGAGAATCGTACACAGTGTACAGGGCCATGGTGCCCTTTGTTGCATTCTGCAAACCACAGCAAGATTAGCTAGGAATTAGGCAAAGTGTACCACCATCACAAAGCCTTAATACTGAATGGTCACTCAATCAACAAGTGACCAATTCAGTATATGATGTTCATTAATTGGTGCGTTAATAAGATAATTATACTCAACCAACAAACTAAGGAGACTGACATTATGCACTAGAATCCTGCATCTAGGGGCCTCAAATGTACAACAGCCGATAGACTTGGTCTTGGGTGCACTGTGGGTTCTGGGTATACTTACATTATACGGTGTTTGAAGTAGTATTAAGCCTATGAAATAGTGTATCATAAACATTGTAGATGTGGAAACCCTCCTAGAATTCACATTAGGTGGGGAACCCATTCTTTGAGTAATTTTTGTTATTAGTATGCTATCTTTTAATGTAAAATTGGTCCTTGCTTTTGAGAAGATTCCAACGCACTAAAACACGATTTATTTGGATATCTTATGAATTTCATAGAGTTGCCTGTAGTTAGACCATGGATTCATCTGTACTGTTGCTGTACATTGTCATACCAATATTCACTACATTCTGCGTATGCACTTGTTAGTAACATTTACTCCACTTATGGCCTACGCATGAAGAAAAGGGTTCAATACTTTATCACGACTATCAGAAAGACTCTCATCCACAAAGCATGCAAAGAAACCCCAGGATCATTCACAAGGGACTCACCAATTTCATCGCCGGTGTCAAAATCAAAGAGACGAACCCACATGTCATCACCACCTGCAATGAATTTGCCCCGAGCAGGAAAGAGCGAAGCTGATTCTACTGGCCTCGGCATTGAGTAACTCTTCACTAACCCAAAGCTGCACAGAAAATACATTTATTTGTGAGATAGATCAACGCTAAACCCTCCCCCTCAGGTTTCTAAAGGCAGTCTCAAATTTGTTCACGACTACACATGTGGAAGTTGTCCGATTAGATGTGTACACAACATACCAGATTCTCAGGGTATCAACTAGGAATGTGTACAACCTAATTTCATGGTATAATTACTGTATTCCACAAGATTCCTAAATAATGAGTTCTAAATCTTAGATTTGATAATATATAGGTAAAAGTTGGCATAAACGAGTGTTTTGATTTTTCATCACTCGGGAAAGTACACAGTGAAGAATCCAATTATAAAAATGCAAACTGAAATCAACTTGACTCTGATTCTAAAGTTGACATATGCAGTTCCGCAGAACTTTCCAAAAGTATGAAAACAAAGTTCAAATGGATGAACAAGACATACATGATACGCTTGCTAGTTAAGGGTTAATAAAAACTTACTGATTAGCATCCCAAAACTTCACGCTGTTGCCGTCAGCAGTGGTGATGTACCGACCGTCTCTGCTGACCTCCACGCTGGTGCAGGAGGACTTGGTATCCAAAGTCCGCACCACAGACTTGGTCCTCACATCCCATACTCTAAACATTTAGACACAAAAAAACGTCATGGGACTAAAGAAATAACGGCAGTTCGTCTTGAAGCATAACGATTAGAATCCTATTTCTTACCCCTGAATTAATCTCATCTTACAAAGCTCCGGATAAGCTACTCATGTCCTGGTCACTGGGATTCAAAATCAATAATTCTAGTTGGTTTAGATAGCCCTATTGCAATTCTCAAGGTTAGCAACATGCCATACCTTACGCCCCCAACGTCATTCGATGAACTCAAAATGGTCTGGTCGCTGTGATGCCAGACTGCTGCTCTAATTGGAGTTCCCGGAGAACTTTCCAACAGCGTGGGAGGTGCATCTGGCCTGCCGAGATCAAAAATTCGCAGCACTTTCTCCGCACCTCCTGTCAGCAAGTGGGTTGTGCTCTGAAAAAATTCCATGAACACCTCAATCAGAAGTAAGAAAACAATTCAAATGTGAAAAAAACCTAAAAGATACCCCTATATTTTTTTATATTACAAAAATAGCCTGCAGAAGACAAGGTGCAATTAACGGAGGATAATACTTCAATACAGAGCCCATTTTATTTCTCATGGATAATCATATAAAAGAATCAGAAAGTGTAGAGACAAAGTACTTGAAGTAATCAAGCTGAAAGAAGCGCAGAAAGTTAATACAGACCTCAGAAAATGCACAAGTTCGAACTATATGCTTATGTTCAAAGGAGCAAAGTTCATCCCCTGTCAAAGCATCCCACACTCTCCTGCAATCCAAAACCAGCTCCACACATTTAGAACTCACAACAAAACATCATCAGAATGATGCATAGCTCAAATTATCTTATTTTGCGATGAGTAAATAGAGTGGAAATCGCTGCAAACCAAGGTATACATCTATATTGCAGAGCCAACGTCTTCATTGAATGAACAAAGTCAAATACAGTACCACAAGTTGCATATTGCACAAGTCTCTACATCCACTTGTTTAGTTTCTAAGAACGACCAGCTTACATGGATAAAATACACACATCAAATAGTTCAGGACAGAAGACCTACGCGCTGAAGTCAGCAGATGCAGTGGCACAGCGCAACGCAGGAGTATCAAGGCATGCTGCCCAGACAGCTCCTTTGTGGCCGTCGAAAGTTCCAATCCAGTCGCCTGTCTCTCCGTTCCGGAGCATTGGCTTCCCATCTGCACAGAAAGTTGCACAGAAGTGAGTATTTCATCAGAGTACAACATTTCAGTATGCTGTTCTGAATCTGCCAAGATGCTCAGCAACATCGATAGAGTTAGATGCAAGGCAGGACCAGTGCTCAAATGAGGGCCAGGGTCACATACATCAACAATAGCAACAAATCGTGCACTCAAAATGTTTCATTCTTATGTCTAGTACAAGTAAACGATGATTCGGCTATTTAGTACATATTTCTGAAAGCATGTAATAGTCAAGATCAGGGGTGATTTTATACAAAGTGTTTGCCCATCATACTTCAAATGAAAGAGAAAACAAATTTGAAGACATCAGAAAAACGGGTGATAGAGAATTTGAAAACCGCTACATAAAAAAAAAACTAAATTTTTAGATACCTCCGCTCAACAATAGTCATTATATTCGCTACTTTGGCTGCAAAAAAGTTCAGTTGCACGTACCTTTGCTAGCGCTGACCAAAAAGAAGCCATCTGGGGTAATAGGGCTGTACGAAAGATCCACGATTGGACGAGAGTGTCCGTGGCACACAAGGGGGATCTGAGCTTTCCTCTTCTCCATTGCTGAAAGAGTTAAAGGACCCTTGAACAAACCCCAAAATAACAGACTCCTTGAAATGGAAACTAGGTGAAGAAGATTCACTAAAAACACTATCGAACTATCCACCTGTCAGCAAGGTGGCGTTGAATTTACAAAACCGGAGCCCTGATCGTCCAGACTTAGTAAACAAAGGGTCAAAGTGTGTACACTATGAAATGAGCCACCTCAAAACAACTTCTGAGATGTTTGGGCGAACAGCAAACTAGTAAAAAGGAAATGGCTTGTGCCAAAAGCTTCGGAAACCTTATTACATGAGAGATTCCAAGACACACAACAACTCAGTCCTCGCTTCTCTTTGAGAGTCTCAAAAAGGTGACCTCAAATTTATGCAAGACCTAAAATTAAAAAAATCAACCCTAGATTGAGACGTGAATCTTCAACACATTGTTATCTGTTCATGCTGGTACTTCGGAACTCGCTGATGCCTTCCTCAATAAGAAAACCCCAGATTTTACAAGCAGCCGTGATGTCACAAACGCGGTTGATTGTAACAAAACCCTGGGCTTCTTCCAATCTCTGCTTCGAAGCTGAGCTCGCCACCAAACGTAGACCCTAAACCCTAGAATTGCTACGCAATCGGCGGCTTTATTGGCATCCACTTCGGACACTCAGTCGGCAATCTCAAATAACAAAGTCTTGCGTGATAGCGAACACAATCCCAGAATACCAAAGCATACTCCTTCTAGCGCAAAAAACAGCGTCAAAACGCGGATGCTTTGCTTGCTTGCGTGCAAGCCAAGTGAAGTTGTTCCCAACAACAAAACCCTCGACTGCCCAATCAACCAAACGGAGGCAAAATCTAGATCTGAGGTTCAGACTCCCTTCATCAATATGCAAATTTTGCACAGTAGCTTTCTGTTCCGCCGTGGAGGCGAAGTAATGCAATGTCCCCTAACAGAGGGAAGCTAGAAATGAGGTCAAACCCTAACCCCAAACCTAAAAGCCCAAACTTTCGGTGATTCCACCGACGCTCTTCACGAAGTCCACGAGATTCTTCAAATACCACAGAAACTCAAGCCGTGCTACAACGTTGCAGCTGAAATGAACCCAACAAAGCTCTCCCGACTCGTTTGCTCTTCCTTTCCCAGATTTTCAGTAAGCTTTCAGGCACACACGGCTTGGACAACAATTTTTTCCAGGTACAGGAACTAGGTTATCCCCACATCCAAAGAGATCTATGCAACAATTGTAAGGCACCGACAGTACACTGATCTGCACGCCACTTACATGACCACCACTCGTGAAGCAACCTAGAGAAATTGAGTACAGAAATTGATGAGAAACCCAAGTGAACACAACCTAAGACGGACCCAGAGCTGCCAGAGACAAGCTTCAACTTACAACCTTGGATTGGGGCTTTCTAATAAGCTAACAGCGATAACAGAGCGGGCAGATAGACTGTAGAGTTCAAGGAAAGAGCCGGAGCTGCACCCAATGCCCACCCAATTACAGTAATACTGTCAGATTCATGGAGGGGCATCTTTTTTCTTGCTATTATTAGGGTTTATAGCACTCCAGCAGGGTTTCAAAAAAAATTTAAATCTAGATTCGGATGGGCCCACTCCTGTAATGGAATGGACGGAATCCTAGAGCTTGACTGTGGAGTGTGGAGCCACGATTGAGGTGATGATGAGAGCAAGGTTTCTGACTGCAAGCAATGCGTCAAGACAGAGTATAGCTTAACTCGTGAATCCAAGTGTTTTCAAAAGATTCAATGGTTGTTCTCAACCTTGTTGCTCAAGTGTTGCTCTGGTAAAGATGACTGATTCAGGTATAACTTAGTGTCAATGTATGGAATCCCGTGGATGTGCATGTAACAAGAGAGCATTGATGGCTTTGTAACATTGTGAGAAATTGTTCTATGAACGTACCCCACCTTATCTATGCGTGCGAAGAAACACGGAGTACTATGAAAGAGATGTGATTTGGATTCAAACCACCTGGCAGAGAATGGTATTCTGGTTACTCACGAGTCACGACTCACAAGAGGGAGTTTACACTACACTGAATTAGGCAAAGGCACCCATAACCGATCAAATAAGCAATTCTGGACATGATTAGGAGTAGTGCAAGGCAAAGCAAATATTTTTGGAAGCGCAACGATAGAAATGATGGGGATTGTAAATTTTTTGGTAATTTTATTGCTTGAATTGAAATTACTATGAATTGTGGGAGGCAAAAAGTGCTCCAGATCCATAGCCAATGTCTAGACTCTTCCAATTTTAATCAATCAAGAACTACTTTCTTGTTCATTACTTCCTACTTTTCTGCTCACTAATTTGGGACATGTGTCATGACTTTATTAGTCCCAATCTTGAAAAGGAGAAAAAAAACATTCCAAGCTTCAAAAAATCTATTCCAACCTTGGTTTGAATTAATTGTACCATACAGGTTGATTATGGGTCACTCGTTAGGAATGGATGCCTTTAGACCTTAGTGAAATTAGGTTGCCTATAAGGTAAAACAGCCCATTACGAACAAAAGACCCATTGTAGACACCTACAAATGACCCCATTATGGTTTTCTTCCAGTGAATGAGATTTGGGCCACAATCAATGTCTTAGCTAACCAAAATAGAGTGATTAGTGACTACAAAAGGAACTTCCAACTTTTTAGTGCTAATTCATTGTAGGAAGTGATTGTTTTAGGGCTTCCATGTTAGAAAATATTGTGATTGCTTTAGGTGAGTAAGATGACCGTTATGGATATAGTTTTTGTTGATTTTGGGGTAGTCTAGAAACTCTTTTAGGCCACAATAGGCTGCACCTTCAAAAATTTATAATAAATTCACACTTTGTTGAAAAAATATAATTTCAATTGCTCTCGCCATTTCTATCACTTGTCTTTATGTGGAAAAAAAATTAAAAAATTTCAGCAATGACATGAGGGCAAATTTCCCATTGTGTTCGTAATGGGCTGTTTTATCTTACATGGCATGGGTTGGTGCATTGGTCTAGGGCCTTGTTCAAAGAGTTGCATGTATTTCCACGTGGACAAACAATGAGTCATGAGGTAACTTTTCCGTATAAGGCACCATAATTATTAAGGCAACCTAATTTCACTATCCAGTGTACATCAAGGGAGTCTTAGTAGGAATTCAACCTTTCAACAAATTCATTGAAATGTTTCTCTTCCTTGAGGGTGAGTACAAATTTTTTCAAAATGTCACCATGTTACGTTGCCATTGAATTTGTTGCACCCCACCAACACCAATTGTGACTCCCTCTATTGAAGTGGTGAATGTTAAATTTGGGGCTTTGTTTTCCAAAATTTTGACTGAAATTGTAAAAGGATGTGTGTCAAAATAAGAGGATGTTTGAAGGACATTGCATCTTGTACACTCTAGAATTAACAGATGGACCCAAGGTACTCCTTTCAAAAATTGGTTGGATGCCAATTTACTTTTTTCCTTTCTTATTCCAAACTCTGTGATTAAATCAAAAAGGATTTAGTGATTTTTGGATTAGAATTCAACAATCTAGAAGTAAATCATTTGTATAGGCTGTAAATGTTGGGAATGCAAAACAAGTAGCTAATTGCTACAAAACGCTTTGTACTTGAAGCATTGGTTAGCTTTTTGATTAGTGCCAACATGTACTAACTTGCATGTTGAAGGAGTTTAGCACTAGAATATATACTCCCAATGAAAATTTGGGCTCCAAAGCTTGAAGAGGAACTATTAGAATAGATGTAAATCCTAATGCATTTTATACATTCATCCATTGACGTTGGACTTCTTTAGATTAGTCAATTAGGTCCACTCAATCACTAACATCAATATCATCTTAATAATCTCCCAATATGTATATCTTCTTGTTTCCAAGACCTTGATTCCATTTCAACACATTTTATGCAAATCTTTTAGAAACTAATCCATTTAGTATCATCTTCAAGTCTTGTTTATGCAAAAATATTTTAGGAATCTACCTTCCTCCAAGATTCATGTATATGTTTGGGATGAGTTCCAAAAGGAAAAATCTGAATCATTTTAATCAATGTCATTAACAATATGCCTCCAATTGATCATGAATAGCTAAATCTTGAGCTATTGTATTGTAAGGTATTGAAAGCAAAACCACTTGAATTTGTTCTAAGTTTGACATATAAAGGAGCAAAAGAATCTTGCTAACAAAAACCAATGACAATGCCATCGAATAACAAAACAAATTTGAACCAACTACATGGTTGCAATGGATGCAAACCTATGATAGTTGATGGAATGAAATAAGTACTTAAATTCCAATTCCAATCTATAAAAATATAAGTGTGAAGGCAAGGTCACAAGGTTGGAAAACAAACTAGTAGACCATTTAAAAAAAAGAAAGATATACACAAGAAGTCTAGGCCGAATCTACTTGCACTAAAAATTGATTAAATTCTAGAATTTTTTTTTGAATTTAAATTAATAAACTAATAATTCCTTGAGCAACAATTATACTAATCTTTGGATTCGGCTAGACAATCCAACAATTCCTAACTAGAGATTTATGGTACAAACAAACTAGAACCTTGCAAGTAGCATTGAAATAATATTTTTGAATTTCTAATAAACAAAATCAGATTTTACTTTAGACAATGAACAACCTATTTTGTCAATCTATATGAGTTTAGCATGAAGGCCAATATTAAAAAGCACCTAGAGCCTCAAGATGGGGAAAAAAACTTGTGGTACTCATTCTACTTGTACATTCAAAATCAAATTCCTTGAATATGGACAAATAAGTACAAAGAGCTAGTGATGGTAGAAGCTTTTCCATCATAGTACAGTCTTGTCCGAAAAGTCTTCGCACCCTAAGCTGAAACCTGAAATGTTCAATTGTGCACCTCCTAAAATTTCAAATGAGAGAAGCAATGCTTTAGACTCACATACAATATAGAAGAAATTCTAAACTCTACTACCACTTCATAGGACTTCTATCAATGTCAATTACAGCTTGAATTTTGCGAGGCATTGAATCTATGAAATCATCAATAGTGCCCTAATCAATCTCCACCCATTCTTCATGCGGGACAACAAACAATTTAGAAGCGCTGTGTAGGCGATGTTCTTGCTCCAAGAAACATCTCCTGAGTCGCCTTTTCAACAACCACAACTTCTCAATTGGATTGAGATCCGGTGAGTTGGATGGCCAAGGAAATTGCACGTAGCCACAATCTTCTTGAAGTTTCTTGTTTTGAGGACCGTGATACCAAGTTGCTCCATTTGCTATAAGGTAGATATGATTAGGTTTATTGTGTAGACTTCAAATGAAAAGAATTATGTGAGGTTTGTAGATCTCACTTGCAAATTGAGAAGCATTGAGGCCCAATTTATTGCGAGGACTTTTGCGCTCCATCTCAATCCTTTTTCTCACTAAAATCAACCCCGTGCAATTTTCTTTTGCTATGTATGCAAACCCCCCAACATTGGTCCTCCTTGACTTCAAACTTGGCTTCAAATTCTTCTTGCACAACTCCTCTCCAGGTCTCACACGCACTTCCTTTCCAGCTAGGGAAGGATTGTATTCAATTGTCGCTTCTTTGATGAACACCACTTATCTCCATTGTTGTGAAGTCCATTGGTGTAGCCTCTATGCAAACTCTTTGCACTTTTGCTTTTGTCCAGGTCTCCAAAATGGCTTCTTCCTCAAAATCTTGAGACGGAAACCAAATTCACTAAGGATTTTGTCAATATTGGAATGATTGAATCCAACATCTTCAGTATTAGTGATCTTTTGAAGACTCAATCTCTTCCACTACTTCTAAACCCCTCCTTCCCTTTGCTTTTGTGAGTTTTGAGGGGTGTCCAAAGCACGGAGCATCCTTGACGTCACCCCCATGCTCATTGCTTCTCTTCACAACATCTCTCACTTGTAACTTTGACAACCCTAATTTGGAAGCAATCTTCTAATAATCCCAATCTATATGCGTGTGAAGGGTGTAAACCTTTGAATTCAACTCCTCACATTTGCTCAAATCTAGTTTCCTCGCCACCATCTCTCTCTATCTTGCTACTACTCTCAACCGGCAAGGGGGTTGCAAAGACTTTTCAAATACAATTGTACAAAGATTTAATAACAATGTAATGACTTTGGTATATCACCCTTGATGTGCTAGTGCTTTCATAACCTTCCCTTGTCACTGTCATTGCTACATTACACAGTCGGGTTGGAAGGAAGAAGGGTGATTTAGAGTCATAACCCCAATTCCATCCTTTCTAATCTTTCTAGGGTAATATCTTTAGGAGAGTGTTGTAGATCTCTATTATTTGATAATCTTAATTAAATCTAGAAGTAAGGATTGTGTCTAATATTTGACTCAAACCAAACAGGTCCAATACAATAGTTTTGTATTGTACATATTCCTTTTTAAGCAAACCTACTCTACTTTATTGCCTTGCTTGCCATGTTCAAAACTCAGTGTCACCCATTCTAAATTAATTTTTTTGTTTTGATACCTAAATTTAGGAAAATCTTTTATCAACCTTGAATCAATAATTATTCTAAAAATAGCAATCATTATTCTTGGTCTATACAAAAACCTTTGATTACACCCTACAAATAATCATAGAATAAAAATAAAATTTGTCACATGTATGTTTGTTCACTTGTGTTGTCTCTCTTATTTCTTCTAAGTACTTCGGCATTAGTAAGACAAATGATAAGTGATAACGTGCCTATTCATAGATCCTAGGACAAAGTAAAATTGACAAAATTTGTTATCCAAAACATAAGACAAAAATATATCAAACATATTCAAGAGATTCAAAGCAACTACACCTAAATTGGTTTTGAAAAAACTAACCTTACATTGATAAAAAGGTTAAAAATATATATATTTACAAGCATTAGATGTAGCAACTTCAAAATGGCAATTCTAGATCATCTCTAAACAAACTATGATACTTGTCCATCAAATATTACAACAGTCAAATGTAACTATAGAAAATTTTATAGATTTCAAAGATTTATTAATAAAACGTTAAGGGTTTGCATAACATTATTGACTGATGTAAGAGCTCTTTTTATAGTGAATGAAATACCTTGTCATAAACATTCCTAGTAGGGCCAATTACATTGACTTATGAACTAAAAAATGAATCCAACGGAAGAAATTTTCCTCTTTGCCCTAGGATTGTTAGAAGAAGGAAGTAGCTAGTTTTACATCAAATGCATCAGCTAAATCTTCACCAACTATGGAAGCAATGTTTTTTTAGCAATGTTTTGTTCAAAAGCATTACAACTTTTTTTGAAGGAATATTAGGTGATATATTCCTACATTTTCAGTGTATGAAATTGTTGATTTGCTACATGTTCTAAGGACAATTTTATTGCTTTATTTTGGATGAATGCACATTCTTTTGGATGAATAATTTAAATTTCATCTACATTTTTCATGTTTCATCCATTTATATAGATGTAAAAAATTGCATTGCTTCGACAAAGATTACTTTTGCAAGACGCTAAAACCTGTCATTTGAAGTAAGCCTTGTAGGCTGGGTGAACTTTGTGTTCTACACGGTAATTGTAAAAAAAGTTCCCCTATTTTGTACTATGAAATTCTATATTCTTCATCTTTGCTCGCTAGTTTGGGGCCTTTGATTGCAAATATGAATTCAAAATTTGCAAATTTTATCATCTACGGCATATAAAAGATTCCTATATTTTCCTTAGCGATAAATTCACCTGCAAGGCCCGCTTTGAATGGCAGGTTTAGCATCTTGCATTGCTTTCTGCAGTGTCCAAAATAAATGGGGACAAAAAAAATCCCTGTATTGAGGTATCCAACTCTTTTGCCAACGAATTGAAGCACCGTTTTTTTCTTCAGCGAAATTTCGCTCAAAAGCGACTATTTTTTTTTTGACAAAATATTTGGCAAAATATTCTTGCTTTTTCAGTGGATGAAATCGCTTATTTGCTACCAAATTTTTAAGATGCTATTGCTCAAATTTAGATGAATGTACATCATTTTGGATGAATAAATGGAATTTCATTCATACATTGCAAGTTTCATCTATTTCCATGGATGTAAGTAGCTTCATCCTTCAAGAGATTTATTATTATCGCTTTCTGCACTGCCGAATTTTTTTTTCTGAACTCACTGAAGAGATTCCAAAACCCTAATCCCTAATTTTAGAAATTGAAACGACCACGGGTTTACCCGCCCAAACCCCACGACCGCTCCTGTAGTCCTGTCCGAACCCAAACTGTGAAAGTGCGAAACTGTGAAAGTGAGAAGGGCATCTCCTCACAGCTTCCTTTGGACCAAGATTCCAGCACGATCAACGACCGGCTTCTTCTTCACCAACAATATCTTCGTCTTGATGCAGATTCTTTTTTTTGTCACACTGCCGGATCTTTCTTCTTTGGAATTGAAAGAGTTTGGTTGAGATTTGATGGATGCTTTCGCGCAGATTCCTCTTCAATCTGCTCAACGTGGCTTGTGGCGCAGTACCCAAAGTTTTCCCAGTTCGAGAATACATTTTGTAGGTGTCCGAGGATTCCAAAGCTCACGCCTTTGTAGCTTGAATGGATCCGCATCGTCTTCTGAACCTTCCAACCAAGAAGAGGACGACCCCGATGAGCCACCCAAATCCAACCAAGATGCTACGCAAGTAAGTTCGGTAGAGATTGCAATATTTATGTGAAAGCTTGATTCTTGTTCTTTGGTTTTGAGACTCTGTTGCTCGTGCCCTGCTGTGTTATGACATGTTTGAGAAGCCCTGATTCCAAGGTGGCAAGTATGGATTCTTGGCTCGTCGTATGTTCATTACTTGGGACGAGAATATTGTTCTATTTCGGAGTGTTTTAATGCGAAGGTCAGTTGTTGTGGGGGTCGAGGTTTAAGGATTTGAGTTTCTGAGATTTGGGGTTAGGGTGATTATCAGAATGAGGGAAACGAGTGGGTGGTGAACGGGGAGAAGAGCGCCAAGGATGAGCTTCTTACGACGCCGTCTTTGCTCCCTGCCAAAGAGGTTCTGCATAAGCTCAGACGAAAGGCGCAATTGAAGAATATAATTGAAGAATTGAAATATAATAACTCTGTGAGTACACTTTCTATTTTTCATTTTTTACGCGGTAGAGGATATACGCTTTCCATCACTGTCAGCATTTTAATTAATAGGTACGTGAGTCAAAGTCTGTCGAGAACTAATTTTTCTCGCTCAATGTATGAATTTGTTATGCAATCGTTCAAAGTGGGTGGTTGTAGACCACAATGAAGGGATAATAGACCATTCCATTTCCATTCAAAGATCAATGGCTGTAGACATTTAGCAAAGTCATGGTTGTACAAACGTTTTAATTGTAGGCCAATTGAGTGTATGAAGAGATGAGCTGCTGTTGGTAGCAGGTGTCAGTATAGCAGATGGTTCCATTTTAGGGTCCTCTGCCTCAGATCTCTTTCTTCAATGCATCTGTTACATGTTTGCATAATCGAACTGAGTGTGAGAGATGTCGACTGCTGCAATTACGGTTTGCATGATCATTTTCAAGTTCTCACCTACATGCTTAGGGAATTTTTTTGCTCAGAGCTCGTGTTGTATCTGACGACAGATGAAGCCTCCTATACAGCAGCCATGCGCAGAGTTTGAAGTGCAAGAGAGAGAAGTTAGAGTTCCCTCCTGGGCAGTGACAGCTTTAACAATGGCAGTCGCCTTTTCTGCTGGAGTGGCTTTAGCACAATTCAGGGGGGGCTTGTTCTCAAGAAATAAACCTCGTAAGATCTTTTATAGCTTAGCTTGTAGAACCCCATCAGACTGTGCATTCATGCTGATCTGCAGGTTAGAGTTACTATTCTTCTTCCTTTTGACCTAGCCAAGTTCTTTTCATCACTCTAGAATTCGAGTTTCCAGTTCGGAGATAAAAGTGAGACGATTTTGCACGAATGTAGCTCACCTCCACTTTTTGTTCATGTTTTGTGCATGCAATAAGTAACCAGCAGTTTTTTCAGATTATCATCGACCACATTAGAACTGGGTCATTTTAGATAGACCTTCCTTTTTTGGTCTTTGACTAGGTTTCATCGAAGTAGATGCACTTCTCCTGTTTTTGTGTTAACACCTGGATTTGGTGCTAAAGCCGTTGTAGATTCAAGGGTGGTACCGTCTGGAACTGCGTCCGTTTCATACCCAGAGCAGGTGGGTGAGTTGCATAACACTTGATGTGTTACTATGAAAATGGAGGTTTACTGCTCTTTCTCTCCTTAATTCTGTGATTATTGATCTTGCTTTACACGTTATGGCGCTACTAAGAATGCTAGTGCAATTGGGCACTCTTGTGTGTTTCATTTTAGTTTCTGGGACACTTTCGAGCTGAGGAGGCGCCTGAGTCTGATATCAAGGCTGTCCTTGCTGACGGAAGGTGATTTTCTGCACACACACTTCCTGTAATTTCCATTTGAAATCGACCAGAATTATTTTCTGCTTCAGTTTTGAGGGCATGATTGTGCTGTACAAGGACTGAAATTATTAGCTCAATTTAGTGCCTTAGATTGAAGGCCTTCTGATCAGGAAGAGAGAAGCCAATCTCTTAATAATAGGACTCTCCGCCAGTGAGATTTGTTAGAGGATTTCTTCGTAATGAAGTGGTACATTGACCTGATTTGTGTGGTCCTCCAGTTACGTAATTTTCGCATTCAGAGCAACTGAGTTTTGCTTCATTGATGAGTTTTTGTTGTGGCATGCAGTGTAGGACTCAGGACTGCAGCTGCAGATGCTTTCCTCAGAATGCAGGATGCAGCTAGATCAGAAGACGTCTGGTTGATCCCTATCTCTGGGTATGTGACCCACCCTTGAATATCAGATGCATCACAATAATTCCTTTTCATCGATCGGATCTTATATGGAAGATAATCAGAGATGGACAGTATTGTAACATCTTTCATTTGAACGATGTAGAAGAATTTCAAATCCTTAATGTGTTCAATTTAGTGCATACCTTTCACTCCCCCTCTGTAGATCTTTGAAACTAGACGTTTATATTGGCTACTCTAATTTGTCATGTTTGTTGTTTGCTTCAAGCTTGAGTATTGAGTTTTAAATTGTACTTGACACAGATTCCGGACCGTTAGACGACAACAGACAGCGTTTTTCGACTTGAAGGCAGAGTATAGACAATCTGCTACTGAACGTGCCAAGGTAAGCTTTCCTGCCAAATAAACAAGAATCCGTTTCTTACAATAAGGTGGGAACTGAATCCAAGAATTTTCAGCGCATATGGAGGGGAACAATGTTGGGAATGTTTTTTTCCTCATTTAGGGAATTTGAGAATCAAATATTTGAAGACAAAGAACATTTTTTGGGATCAATAATGTACTTTCTGGGAATTTTTCTGAAATGGAATTGAAGGCGCTACAAATTTCTGTCATTTAGAGGGGATCATGTCCGTGTTTTATTGTACCCTAAACCATCACAGAATACCAGGTCCTAATTGGAGGTCTCAGAAATCAGGTCTAGTGATGGAAATGGTTACCTGTCCAGATAGCTGTCTAGCCTATAAAGAGTATTTGAGGACTTACAGATGAGTGTAATCTATTCCTTTTACTAACGAAGAAGAACTATTCCCGTAAAGAGGAGGATATAATAAACCACTGGGACGTCAACTTTGCTGTGTGCTCAAATTACCAAGTTTTTATTTACACGAGGTTAGCTCATAAACGTTTTACGTGTTCGTGATAGGTATCTGCACCCCCAGGCTACAGCGAGCATCACACAGGCTATGCACTTGATATTGGCGATGCCACAGACCCTACGACTTTTTTGAGACAAGGTATCAGCAGTGAGATTCCTTATTTCCTAGTCAGATGTTTCCCCCTAGGACACTGATTATTTTAGTTCTATTTCCTCGAGGACCACCTGAAAGATACTGAATATTTTCTGCGTACTGTTTTCTGTAATTAATTGTAGAGTTCACGACTTCACGTGACTGCTGCTTGAAGAATGTATCCTCCCTCTGTCTCAAAATAATACCGGTGTTTCCTTTGTAAAATACAACGGAAACACCGGTATTACTTTGAGACAGAGGGATATACATTATGAAAGAAATCAACCTGTGTTTTGTGTCACTGGTGATAGAGTTTGAGGAGGGAGCAGCATACAGGTGGCTTCAACAAAATGCGGCCAGGTATTGCTTATCCTGATTACCCTCTTCGTTTGCCAGTTACATATGTATTCATTGCTTATGGTGACACGAATCGACGAGAATGTTCCAAAATCTACAACTGCTCTTGTGCAAGAGCGGGTCAGGCTGAAGTTTATCAGTAGCAGTAGGGACAGGAATGTACAGAGGAACTGCCGTGGCGTTCTGTAGGGTATGTAAGGCAACGAAGCCTGTCTGAAGTGATGAGAACCCTACTGTATTTATAAAATTCAATAGGTCAATGAGATCTATCCCTATGGAACCCCCTTTTCATGAAAATTTAATTGAACCCTAAGCAGGACGGGATCCACGGCCTAGCGGTTGTTATGGCCTTGATCGCAAACCATGTGTGCTATTTTACGTAGGGTTTTCAAAGAGTATCCTGATGTCAAGATCGTCGGTCTTTATCTGCGGGGGTCTTAAAAGTATTGAGCTTGGAATAAGAAACACTGTAGTAAGCTTATGTTGGGTTTTCGATGGGTCCTCTATAGTACAATAACTCGAGAATATTTGTCACATGAGGGTCTACACTTCTCATGTCTCACTTTGCATGAATCCAGAGACTAGAATTATGATATGCTCTGGAGGATCAGTTGTTAGTCCTCTTGTCAAGGAATAGCTTTTGAGTCGTATATGTTGCCATGTAAGTGTTGTAAGTTTCAATCTCACGTTGCCTTTGATTTGGTGCATGCCTAGATCTGACCGTATGATATTATTGCTGGCAGGTTTCATTTTGAGTTATCGTTTCCCAAGGATAACTTCCAAGGCATTATGTACGAGCCTTGGCATTGGCGATTTGTTGGAGATGACCACAGCCTTCATACCTTCTATGCTCAACACAATTTGAGTAAATCCTTCCCTGGCTGCAAGCCCTAGTCAGCTGTCAGCAGCGTAGGATTTTTGGCATACAAAGTACAAATACTGTGGGAAGGCATTACACTTCAATCTAATTCCACTTTACATACCTTCATTAGTTCTAATCTCAGAGCAACAGAAGTTCTTTACCTTATTCGAGTCAACAAGTAGAAATTTAGTGAACTGGTTGAATTTTCCAAACTATTTTTGGTCTGCTGTACAGTACACTGATACATGCTAGATTTGGAATTGTTTTAGAAATGGGTAATCTTTTTCTCACAATCTCTTTTGTGAATCATAATTCTTTGATTTTGACACATAAGCTTGTATTGATACTCCTGCATTTGTTGGGAGATTGATTTCTAATGGCAAGTTTATTTGGCCAAGAGGAGGGAATGGTCTAGAGGAAGTGAAGATATTGAACATTGAATGTGCAACTAAACTTCCGGTAATCCATGACTTCTCCCTTTTATTACTCTATAGTCATAGTTGTCTTATGGACCCCAAGTTTTAATTGAAGAGTTTCTATATTTAGTCATTTGTCATTTGGCTTCATTGTGCTTCTACTTGTACCGTACGTGAGGGTCGTGAGGGTTGAATTTGGCAAGAGAGGTGTGAAAATGGAATTTCCATGTTAGATTTGGAAAGTTCTATGTCACCTTATATCAATTACAAGATGACATGTAGTCACTTTTTTACAAAAACGATTTTATTTATGTTGAATTTGACCTTTATGGAGGGAGATTGCAATACAATCATTTTCTCATAGAACATAAATTCAACTAATTGTCACCTCTTCATAAGGTTTTTAATCTTACAAAATATACTTTTTTCTAGTATGTACATTTCAATTTTTTCTCTCTCCAAATTCACAATTCTTTTTCTATTAAAGGCATTGCATCATCAGGCGTATACAATGAAGAAGAATTTGAATAGGTTTTGAGATATATTATTTGTTGCTATTAAAAAATAAAGCAATTGTACTTATGGTGAAACAAGTGAGACATTTGCATCTATAGTGGTTACATTGTAAAACAGGTTGCTATATTTCTTGTAGTTTTGTAGTGAAAAGAAAATATGTCTTTTACAAGTCAAATTACAAGACAATTGGAAAAAATAAGTTAGAATAATATTTGGAATGACATTGGAATATTGCAAGAATATCATTGTAGTGCAAAATAATTATGATTCCTAATATAATTTTGAAAGTCTTTCTATTTTTGGAGGGTTGCTGAGGCTTGAATATCTAATTATTCCATTACCTTTATTGGGGTGATTGCAAGAAACACTTCACGTTTTTGGCTCAAAAATGCAGTTTTTGGCCATAAGACTGTTAGTACTATACAATACTACTAGTACTATGTGTCAAAAATGCCCTGGCAATTCTAAACCGTCAATTCAGGGTTCTTGCAAATCCAAACCATTGATTTAGTACTATACAATACTATGCAATGCTATAGATTGCTACGGGGTACTATAGAAGCCATTGGAAGCAAAAAATAGCAGAAAAGGGGTATATGGACTTTTTATTTTTAGTAACTCAAAAAAATTCAAAAAAATTCAAAAAAATTCAAAAAAAAAGAAGATATTTTTTCTCACTTAAAGATGCTTCTTTTCAACAATTTTCATCTTTGGAAAAATAAAATTGTGTTCTCTACACATGCGCAAAGGTAGTGCACTTCAAGCACTTGTGGAAGGTGAACACTCTACTGTTTTAAAAAAATCTCTTGTGGACTTGTGTAACTTTAGTAGAAATCCTTGTATCCCAATTTTCAACTTCAAATTTGCATTTTGGGATCAGAAATAGTACTAAAACATCCCCAAATGGCTAAGATAGACATCCAATCGGGGGCAGTTTAAAAATAATAAACTAATTTTAAAAAATTGAAAAACATAAGTCAAAGCATGAAACTACCACATGTACCTTCCTTTCAATTTCATAGAAAATGGACATACGACGCAAAATTTATAAGCAAAAACTATCTGTCCAAGGCCAAGGGGATAAAAAAAAGGATAAGTGTTTCTTGCAACAACCCATTAATTATATCACATATAGGGGGCTTATTGAAGCGTCTAATTTCACATACTAATTGTCATTGTGTATGTTAATTTTTCAAATTTACGTATTGTTCAATATATATAGTTGCAAAAGAAGAAAGCTTCTAATGGATGATTTTGAGTCTTTTTTTTTTGTTGAACAAATGGAACAAACCATTGCATTAAAAAGTCGGAATACAAAACAACCGAGAAAACAACCAAGTCACAAAGGATGGACAATGAATAGATAAGAGCAGAAACGGAAAAGGAAAAACAATTAACGGCAAGCTAAGATAATAAGCAAGGGGGGGAGACCACTTTTGTTCCAAAAGATGCTAGTATCATTCTTGCTAGCTAGGATTGGGGATGTAAGCCAAATACAATTAAATTTGGCTTAGATATTTTCTAAATTGTGTGGACGTTGATAAGCGCTGAGTTGAGCCTTCAGTTGGGTAGCAAGGCTTGAGTCAAAAAGAGCATCTTAGCTAGATTGATGTATGCGTAAAGTCCAACGGCCATTGATTTTGTGCAAAAACCTTACTATTTGGGAGATCTAGATAATCCGTAATGAAGAACTACAAAGCAAGGTCCAAATGATCTTAAAGTCCTGGAAATGTCTTGGGATCAAAGAGCTTGAAGGGTTTACTATTTGGGGGGGTTCATATATCACGTGCAATTAAGGGATATTTATTGGAGGGATATTTGATAGAGGGGACCAATTAAGTAGACCCTATCATTACCTAATTTTCTAAATTTTAATATTTTTTAGTATCCCACATTTATTTCAAAGGAGAAGGAGAAGCCATTTTTTCATACCCTATCTTCATTATAATGAAAGTAATTTTCATTTATATACAATGAACTCAAATAGTCATAACTAGGTTCAAATTCCATACATGGAGGTTTGATTTGGCACTTATTGAATTTACATAGTAGATTCTTAGAGGTCCATGTCACTTCACACCAATGTTTTTTTTGGGGCCTCATAGGGCCAAACTCTAGTGTTGTGGTAGTCACAGTGGTCTAAATCTAGAAGGAACATCCTCCATTCATTGCATAGTGCATTGCTACAATGGGAAAAAAACACTGCCTTACACCATTCAACAGACAACACATGGCACTTTTTTACAGAAGTGACTTAATTTTTGTTGAATCCGAGCTTCATGTAAGCTACTCACAACATATATACTCTAAATCTTACGAGTTGGCAATCTAACTTAGAATACGACTTGGCTTAAAAGCACACTTGTAGGCAATCATGCATGTTGAACATCTTTACAAATTGTGGAGTTTGAACATGCACGTAGGCTACTAATAATATATTGAAAGCTCAAGGAATGCCATGTCAAACATGTTTACTAAAAATTAGAATGAAACATTTGGATCACTAATACATTCATAATACAAGGCTGTAGTTCTGTTGCAATGATTTAGGACTCATGTGCACAAAATCTGAAGGTGTCATAGACTCCACATGGAACGCCTTTTCTAAAATAATGCCTAATAAGTTCATGAGAAAAGCAAAAACTCTAGCCACAAATTCCCACCAAACCCTGCTAACCTCTACTTAAACATTCAATGTTGGCAAAGGATGACATAAGTTGCCTATGATAGAAGTTGCCATGATACAAGACACATTCAAAACATAGAAAGATGCTTAGGAATTTCAAGATGTTTAGATAGATTGGCAAGCAAATATATTTTCAAATAAACTCACATGAACTTAAATAGATCAATGTATGCCAACAATCAAAATTCTCTAGCTAATAACCCCTGATTTTGTGTTCCATTGTGTTTAGGAACATATGGAACACCAAAAAAAGAATGGATAATTGGGAAAACATGTCAGTGGTCGTCATAAAAGGCAAGCTTCCAACCCAAGCCACAAACTCTAAGTTGTCATTTAAAGCTATCTATACATACAACAAACAATCATTCAACACTACTATATTGCGATTTAAACAAAAAACAAAACTGCAGTACGTTGGGGAAGCTATTGAATTTAACAAAGTACTAAAAAAACTAAGACACAAATGAGGTAGCAAGACAAAGCTAGTTGGGTGCCACCCACGTCAAGTTGCAAGTACACCAATTTGCACCCTTGGAGACAGATGCCTTGAACTGCCACCCTTGCCCAAAGATGTCGCAAAGTATGAGAGCTAGTGCAGCAAAGACAATTGCAGTTGCTTCGGAATCAGTTTTTAACACCTACAAGGTAGTTGAAGCAATCCACCACAAAACGATGCCAAGAAGTCCTCCAACAGTGTCCCTTCCATACCAAATCAAACTGCGCCAATTTGAGCGCCGTATACTCATCGCACTCAGTGACGGAGTTTCGCCAATCCTTCTCTGTGAGCATCAGCTGCACCACAAATGTGGGCCCCTTCACTTTGTCTTGCTACCTCATTTGTCCAATATCCCACCCGGTTTGGAAGCTCTGGCTTGCTGCACTAACTAGGGCACCTAGAAGTGATTATACACCATCAGATTTCATCCATCCGAAGGTCAGTAGGCAACATTCATCCAAACTTTGGATTACCCGCTGTGTTATATACAGTGATTATACCTCTATTGAGTACACTAATCCTCTTTATACCAATGGCATATTAGATATAAAAAATTTGGATATAATATTGGGGACCTTATCTTAGTTATAATCAAAAGTTCCTATAATAACATATTCTATATTATCTCCAAAAAAATTCAAAATTATAGATTCAAAGAATTTAACGCACCATATTTTTTATTGCATTATTTTGAATAAATTTTTTTAAATGAATCCTTGAGCTAAAAAGTCAAACAGGCATTGGAAAAAATCCAATATATTGTGGGGTCCTATGATAGGTTGCACCCCTCTAAGATGATAAAGTATAGATTGGGCATACTCCCACACTTCTAGAGCTTGTAGACAAGCATACAACCTATGGAATGAGATTTCTTCAATATCTAAGTTGCAGTAGTTGCAGATAGTGTCAATGCCTGGGGCAATCCTGGCTCTCTAGGAGTGAACTGCTATCGCATTGTGCCAAATTGACCATAAAAAAATAGCTTCTTTCAAGTTTCAAGGATCTAGTTTTGTGCCATAGTCCCTTCCAGTTTGGTAAAAAAATGATGGAAAGGTATCTAGAACACTTAGATGGATTAGATCACTTAAGTAAGTAGTTGTGGTTGAGAAGCTTGCGTTCTATGGTTGTTGCATACTCTATAACTTGAAAATCATTTCTCCAATGTCACTTCCCGGGGTCAAAAGTTAGGGATAAAATTGTGCCAACCAAAAGAAGGTATGGGGTATGGGGATAGCCCTTCTTAATCTATAAAATGTGTACTTTTCAAACAAAGACGGAGAGAAAAAAGGAATTAGTCAAGGCTGGAATGAGGGAAAGCTGCCTTGAAGAAAGGCCTATACTTGCTCTAGGAACATCTCTAGCCAGTGATAGAGATTGAGTACTAGGTAGCAAAAGATGATTATTGGAGACTAAGTTCTTTCACACCAGGGTGGATATAAGGTCCTCTATATAGAAAAACATGCCAATCCATTCTACAATCTCTATGTGTTCACCATGATTTGTAAGAAGTATTAGCCATTTGGATAGAATACTTGATATAAGTAAAACCAATGGTGCCTTTCAAAGTCTGAAAAGCGGAACTCGGTCGATATCACTTCCTATGGAATAAAATCATGGAATAAGGGATTTCGTAGGTCTTCAAGTGTTCACATACCACTTTAAGCCAGCTTTGTGGTTCTATCAGCTATGAAATTGAAATTTGGCCCAATGAAGCTAGTAGACCACCATATGCTGGTTGGAAGTACTTTTTCTGCATTGGCAAGTAGAGTGAGGTCAACGTGCTTGACAATAAGTCTCCATGCAGTCATGATTCTATTCCTAACTTTAGATCCACAAGTAACAGAAGGTTTGTGAACCATAAGCCATGCTTGGGTGGGGAACCAATATCCACACTTTGAATGAGGTTTCATTCTATATATCCTATATTTAAGAATGATCTTGAAGTTGGAGATACCAAGTTTGAAAGAGTATCCATTTTACTAGTAGAGCAGTAAGTAATATCTCAAAGTCAAGGAACTTTAGTCCTCCGATCTCTTTTAAAAGGCAACAATTATTCCAGCTTACACGGACTTGAGCGGAGTGCTCTGTTCTGCTCCATAGAAAATTCCTTAGGTTGCCTCGTATGGTCCGAAGAATCTGAATAGAACCACTTCAAATTGCGATGAAATAGTAAAGAATGGATAGGAGAATGACATTTATCACAGTGACTTGCTCTACTAGTGAGAGGCACTGTGAGTACTAATAAGACAATTTCTTCGTGATCTTTTGTTGAAGGAAATCATTTATATTGGCGGTCTCTAGAGTGATGCCAAAAGAGCACATAATAATATCAATAGCGACCCTAGAATAGCCCATGCTAGATGGAAAGCGTTGAGTCAAGCTGGTTTGGTCTCCACAAGAATTAAATACAATGCAATACTTTTAATCTAGTTTAATTATGATCAATCCTTTGGCTCTACCAAAGCGCTCTAGTATGGAGATAGTATCGTGCAAGTTAGATTTTTGGCCCCTAGTTGAGAGGTCAATATCATCGGCATATTGAGATAGAAGTTGTTGTTCACTTTTTAGAAGTAACACTACTAGAAAAGGGGGCCCTAATCAATAGAAAATCAATGCACTTACGTTGATTACAACAAAATAAAATTGAGCTCTGTTGATTTGGCTGTCCTCCAAACATCAATCAACATGATTTGGTTGATTTGAACAAAAAAAAATTTGCTCAGTTGATTCGGCAATCCTCTCAACATCATTTTCATTTTGCCACATATTGTAATAGTAAGATAGGGTCGGCCAAAAATAATTATTTAAAAGTATGCCAAGAAATAAATAAAATGAAAAAAAAAAGCTGTCAAATTCAGCAAAAAATTTAAATGATCAAAATTTTGTAAAAAATAAAAATGTCCAATATTAGCGGAAAAGTCCAAAATAAAGTCCAATGACCATCTAAAATCAAGATATTCTATATGGCAAGGTGATGGACTTATGGTGACTTCCAAAAATAATTGGCTATTATATAAATTGTTTTAATAAACTAAAAAATTAAAAATATTAAGAGAAATTTTGACATGTTGTATAAAAGGGATTCTACCTTTATATACAATTTCACTTAGAATGGATTATATTTAGACTTATTATTATTTGAATGAAATTTTTATGTAAAAATAATTTTTTTGTAAAAAGTCAAAATGTCTCATTTCTTTTTATAGGAAGAATGTGCATCTTGACTAGAATCACATACTACAAGATCCACAAATATTGGATTTTTATTGATTGATATCTTATTGATTAAAATTTGACTTTTTAATTTTTCACTCCATAAATTGCAAATATGTTTTTGATATATATATTTATTTGATGTCATTTTGAATTTTTATTGTATTTTTTTGCAATCTATGGAATGAAAAATAAAAAAGTGAAAATTTTGAGGTCAAATTTTAATCAATAAGATTTCAATCCATAAAATTCAATCAATAAAAATTTAAAATTCATGGAACTTATAATATGTAATTCTAGTCAAGATGTATATTCATCCTATAAAAAGAAATGAGACATTTTGACTTTTCACAAAAAAATTATTTTTACATAAAAATTTCATTCAAATAATAATAGGTCTAAGTATAGTCCATTCTAAGTGAAATTGTAGAATCCCTTTTGTGCAACAATATGCCCAATTTTCACTTCACAATTGTAGTTTCTCAATTTATGAGAGCAATTTATATGGTGGCCCCAACTACTACTAGGAGTCACCAATTTTCATTGACATTTAGAAAAAATGATAATAGAGAGGTTGTTTTTACAATGAAATCCATTGTTTATCATAAATTATCAAAGAATATGGGATAATTTGAAGATGAGAGCTTGACCGCTCATTGTCAAAATGTAGGAATTGTGTACAAAGTAGAATTTCAAACCTCATTTTGGCATAGTAGAATATCTTTTTTCAAAGCACTTTGAACTAAAAAAAGTTGTGAAATCAAGCCAAATTTCATCTCCAAAAAACCGTTTGATGTTTCAAGCCTCCAATCAAAAGTTATGGACAAATTTCAAAGTGGGTGTTTGAAATTGTCAAAAAAAATGTCCCTTCCAACCCCTCTCTCAAATTTGTCCATAACTTTTAATTGGAGGCTTGAAATCTGAAACGGATTTTTGGAGATGAAATTTAGATTCATTTTATACAATAACTTAGTTCAAAGTTTTTTGAAAAAATTAATTCTACAATGCCTAAATGAGGTCTGAAATTCTACTAAAACTACAATTCCTACTTTTGACTTAAGTATGAGCGGTTGAGCTCCAACTATTCCTCACTCTTTACAAATCCCATATGGATTGTCCTACCTCCTACCACCTCACTTGTATAAAGGCCTTGTCTTCCCCTCTCTTCAAACACCAAGGTAAGTTACATTGAAAGTCAAATTGGAATATATGTTGAATTATTTGGAATGTAGTGGTGATTTTGGCATTCAAAGCTCCACAATAGTATATATTTATTTAATTATTTTGAATATGATGTTGGATTTTTTAAAGTTAAATTTTAAATTTAAGAATTTAATTTGGAAACTTTAATTAATTATTTAATATCAATTTGTTGATTGCTGACGTGGCAATTTAATCCGTTTGGCCGTTCTAATGACGTGGCAGTCTTGCCTGCGTGGCAAGTTCAACCTATGTGGCAGCTTACGTGGCAAATTATTCAATAATAATAATAATTTTTTCATTGTGACCGAATCAAGATATAAAATCAACATAGAAGTGTTGATTTTTGTCCGAATCAAAATGTCCTAATCCACTGTCCAAAATAACATATATTTTTTGATTTTCTTGTTGAATCGGACACTAAATTTTCTAGTAGTGTAGGGTGCTTTGAATGTAATTTAGTTGTTGTTTTTCTGTTGTTGCCATATATAGTGCTTCTCCTATAAGAAGAAAGAGGTGAGGCACTAGAGGACAACCTTGCCTCACGCTGCGTTGAATGGAGAATGGGAGAAGCATCTTGAAGCAACATCATAACTATTTGAGTAAAAAAATCAGGAATCCCAATTTTTTGCATGACATTAGAAAAAAAATCTCATGAGATAAAAAATAAGCTTTGGTGAAGTCTAGCTTTATAAATATCAAGTCTTGGTCAAAATCTTTTACCTATTCCACGATCTTGTATTATAAAAGAATATTGCCAAAAATATGTCTAAATGGTAGAAAAGTAGATTGCTCAGGACTAATCACATCTTTGAAAAGAAGTTGTAGCCTAATCTATAGGGATTTTGCAACTATCTTATAAGAAACATTCTAAAGAGAATTGGCTGTCCATTAGATTAGACAATCCAATCCCTTGATTTAAATATGAGTGTTATTATCCCAAAAGTCATCCCTAATGAGAGCCGGCTTCGGATGACTAATATTTGCATCTCTGTAATCTTATCACCAATGAGGTTCTAAAATTGGTAGAAGAATTTTGTTATAATGCCATCAGTAGAAGAAGTTGGTGCAGTTCATGTTTGGTGAGAGGTTGGTCAAGTTGCTGTGCCTTGGGTTGAGTGAAACAATTAAATATGCAATCTAAGATTGCCTCTCTATCACTCATTGTTTGCAAGGTTATATCTTCTTGAAAATATAGCTTTATATAAAACTCTATATAAATATTTTCAAATTCCTACCCTTTGTAATGAACAACATGTTGATGGTCTTGTAATTCAATAATCAAAGAAGTGTTAGGAGTTTCATGAACAGCTTTGAAAAAATTGATAAAGAATAGATTACCAAACAACACCACTTGATTTACAATTTGATTTTCTTGCCCTTCGATTTCTTTTCTTCAAAGTCCGCCAGTAGGGACCGAAGCTTATTGATCTCACCTTGTAGATTTGTTGACAAAGGAAAGAGCTGCAATTCATGTATGTTGACGTCAAGGTTGGGCCGGAGCTCCTCTTCTTTTTGTTTGTTGCTTTTTGCCCTTTTAAAGCAATATGATTTGTAAAAATGTGTCACTCTTGTATGCTTGGAGAAGAAAAATGCAGATACTAGTAGGAAGTTAGTGACCAAAAGAACTAAAATGCAACTGAAATTTGTTGTTTTCTGCAGTCATTTAATGCTTGTTGTTTTGGACATAATCGAACTGAAAATTGTTGTTTGTTTATGTTCATTTGGTCATGCCATGTAGGATCCAGTAGTTACTGTCTAGTCCACCTCAACTGATGAAAGCTTGCCATAACTTTCCACGTGGTACAAAAATTTATAAGGAGCATCATTATTCATGGAAGGTATTTAATTGTCATTAAGGAACACTACAATAGTAAAAAAACATTAACCTCATTGTAATTCCTATTTTTTTAAATGCAATGTCATTTATTGTATTCAACTTTGTCACCGACTTCTTTGATTTCATGGTTTCTATTAGTGGATTCGTTGACTGTTGTTGTTACTGGACATGTTTGATTTCAGACTCTCCAAAGTCCAATCACATTTTCCTCCGTTGACATCTATTAAAACACTTGTAGGTGCAATTCCGTATATGGGAGACGTGCTTTCATCTCATTGGAGCATTGGACCACACTGCAGCAGAGGGACTCTTGATAGAGGGACACGTGCACTATTGTCCTATTTGTTTTTTATTTTATTTTTTTCAAAAATAATAAAACATTGAGCCCACATTAATAAACTATGTCCATATGCAACAACTTCGGATGGCTCAAATTCCAAGCCATTTGAAGGTGGGATCTCTTGCCAAAAAACTATGTTTGGAGCCATATATGATCAAATCGCTTGAGATAGACACCAATTTTGTCAAGGTACAAAGCACAGAGTTTACTGGTCTTAAACTAGGCCACTCTTGCATGGTCGCTAATAGCTTTCCATAGCACTTGTTTCAGCTTTTGAGTATTTCAGTCGTCTTCATTGAAATAGATAGCATTTTTGTTCAGCTAAGTTGTCCAAATGACTGAACCTTTAAAAAGAGACCACATCGTGGATCCTTTCTTTAACCGCCTAGGCAGTTTAGAGCCAAGGATGCATTGTTGCCACGTAAGAGCCGGCCAACTCTCCGCCACTGGAAGAATTTATAGGGCCAAATAGAGGATGGAAAGGGCAAAGTCCTAGGCATGCTTAGTCTTGGAACAGTGGTAGAACCGATGAAAGATAGTTTCATCCATATTATCTTGGCAACTGAGACATATAGTGGAGATATTTGGATTAGCTACTTTTTGCCAGCAGTGAACTGCCACTAAACGGTGATAAACTAATCAACGAAAGTCAGCGTTTTTTTGTGGCTGAGATTTATGCTAAAATTCACTTCATCGTGGACGATAGCCTACCACCATTGCATTGTGCCACTTCTCGTGGATGGGTTTGGCTAGAGACAAACGATTGGTCAGCAAGGAGCGTTTAAGTTTCATAGTGTATGATTGGAGTGGGGCTCTATCTCCCCATGCTCGTCTCCTTGGGTCAAAAAATAGTTCAGCAACAATCCCCACATATAGTAGTGGATCATTCTTTGGTTGAACTATTCTGACTCGTTTATACCAACCAAGTAACAACTGGTCGCTTTGTTCGGGCTGCAGTGGTTGGGTTTTAAAAGTAAACAAAACACGTCCTACGGAGAAGCTTTTATGGTCAGGGAGAGTTCAATCAAGAGGCGGCTTTACTCCAATCTTGATTTGAACTAAGAAGTAGAGCTATAAACTGTGAAAAGAAGTTGATTGTCCTCATTTGCAAAAAATCCAATATATACCTTTTGCGGAGTGACAAATTGTCCATCAATGAATAAGCAAAGCCAGGCTTTAGGAATTGAAGCTACCATCCTAGTGTATACGGGTGCTTCAATGTCTCTCAGCCCAAATAGGTATTTTGTTGAGTCCTACGACAAGAAAGTGAGAGCAAATTAATCCCATATATTTTGAATAAGACCCATACCTTTGGACATCAACGTGGCTACCCTATTGGCAGAGAAACCATGTTGACCACCAATATAGTGCGTAGTCTACCAAAGAAGGGTAGTAAGGACTTTGTCATAGTTAAAAGGCAGCAGCGTAACAATGCGATGATTAAAGAATCTCCAAACTTAGATAATTCCGTCCCAAGCCCTAGACCCTTTATAAACTCAAAATTTGAATAGGAATGCCCATTGGAGCATGACTGGCCACGTGCTTTGAGATTGAGGTCAACATTGAAAAAAACGGTGCATGAGGAGGAATTGCAGATTCAAAGAACTCAGAATCATAACTTTAAGGACTCACTTGGCCATCAATGCTTGGAGGGCTTCTTCTAGATCAACCAGCTGGAGGCTGCCTATTAGACAAGAGGTGCAGTAATCTGACCAACTTACTCTGGTGCGACTGCGATTGATTGAGCCTAGCTATAAGAAGTCTCTCATTGAGGCCTTGATTTTTTTGATGATGACGAAAGACCCTCTCCAAATTGTTATGAAATACTACAGTGTATTAAAAAAGACAAAGTTGATGATAACTGCTCGACCTGCCAAGGATAGATGTATACTAGTCAAGTAGCTCAGTTTCTTGCGAATTTTTGTGACCAAGAATTCATCCAGGTCAGTCATATTTAAGTCAATTTCAAAAGGTGAGCCCAAAAGCTTAAATATTTGCTTCTTTACTCCCTAGGGGCGATTGATTTGATCAAACAAAAAGGGAGCTGGATGTAATGAAAGGCAGTATGCAAGGCTTTTAAGCTAGTTGATCAACAAGCCTGAAATAATGTCATATTCATCTATGAGAAAAAATAGGTGGTAAAAATATTTCTCTTCACCTTTGATTGTGAAATTTACGTCATCAACGTATTGACTAATGAGTTGTTCTGCAACTATCGATGGTAAGGAAACTCCTGCCAACTCTCTTTCATTTTGTAGATGTTTAGCTGCGATGTTGAATGCTTCTCCTATGAAAAAAAAAAATAAGGGGCTAGAAGGCACCCTTGTTTAACACCCCGCAGAACTGAAAATAACAATGAGTCCACTTCATTAATACATACGGAAGCTTCAGCATCATTTAAGAGAAGTCTTACGAAGTTTACAAATGGTGGGGGAATACTCATAGTCTCCATCATTTTGAATAAGAAAGGAAGGTGAACAGTATTATAAGTTTTTTGAAAATTTAGTTTCAATAAAATTGTCTCTTACTTAGATCCTTTAGCCCAAGAAATTCTCGTATAAAAGAAGGATGTTATCAAGGATGTACCTTGTGGGAATGAATGTTGTTTGGTCAGAACTAATAATTTCTGCCAAAATGGGTTGTAGTCATTGTTGAAGAGCTTTAGCAAAAATTTTATAAGCGACATTAAGTAAACTTATAGAACATCAATTGTCGATTTCCTTCTTAAAGCCATTTTTATGTAGAAGAGCAATCTTACCCCTATTTATAATTTTAGAGAGTGAACCTCGTAAGATAGATTGTTGGATTATAGTAATAAATCCTTGTCTATCAAATACCAATATTTTTAATTGAATTTAGTAATAAACCCATCGGATCCAAAGCTTTTGTTGGGGGCCATCTTTTCCAGAGCTAATTTGAGTTCCTATTTTGAGATGTCATTTGATAAAGATGTTTTTGATTTCAAGGTGACTAAATCCGGGAGGAAACATAAGAATTCCTCCATTGCATTCGAGTTGTCTTGAAAGGCAAGGATTGCAGAGTAAAGTTGATTATAAAAATGAGAGCAAACTTGATGAATATCTTTTGGATCTTCTATGAGCTGACCCTAAACATTAGACAGACTTTTGATACCCGACAATGCTGACTTCTCACGGATAGCTTTGAAAAATTCAGAGGAAACCAGGTCCCTATAAATCTTCCATCCTATCCTTGCCCTGACTCGTTGGCCAGCTACCTTTTTTTATTCTATTTACTGAAGACGGATCTTGGTTGTCCCATATTGTTTTTGAATGACTACATCATCAAATTGGATATATAGAGTCTCTGAGGCTCATAAAAACTGCTTTTTGGCTTCATTTTCATCACTTTCAGATTCTTGTGCCTTGCGTTGATAAAAATAGCGATACATTTTTGAAATTGACTTCAACTTAGAAAAAAATTGGGCTGAAGCGAAAAAGTCATACCATGTTTTTCTTATGTGAGGTTTAGCAGCATCAAGCAAATGCCCAATCATTTTTCAACATAAAGGGTGATTTAGAGAAGTCTGAAACTCAATAGCAGCTGAAATTGGAAAGTGGTTTGAACATGCATTGTCACCTCGAATCATGTAATCAGTCAATTTGCGGTCAGTCAAGTCAATTTCATTTTTGAAAATATAAAATCGATCAAGTCTAGCCATAATATGGTTGCCTTCATTCCTAAAATTGTCTCAAGAGTATTGAAGACTATCAGGATAACGTAAGTTGTCATCAACATTAAAATGTTGCTTGAGGTTGAGAAAAAGAACATGCTCCATAGTAAGGACCATGTGACTGCAAAGGTTAGTTTTATCATTTCTTGCCTTGACCATGTTGAAATCTCCTCCCAGTATCCATCTACATCCAGTAGGTAGATCCCAAATCATAGCTTCCTATAATTGACATTGAGAGAAAGAATAATTTGGAGCATAATTATATGCTAACTA
This sequence comes from Pseudisothecium myosuroides, assembly GCA_951799445.1. Taxonomy (NCBI): domain Eukaryota; kingdom Viridiplantae; phylum Streptophyta; class Bryopsida; order Hypnales; family Lembophyllaceae; genus Pseudisothecium; species Pseudisothecium myosuroides. The sequence continues at coordinate 30,644,176 of OX637291.1, forward strand.
TTTCTATCTGGCCACCAAAGAGACCATCCAATATGATCCAATGAGCCCAGTTCACCAATATTGAACTCGTTTGAGAGCCCCTGTGAACAAACTTAGGGCCAACTAGAGTAATAAGGCCCCCCTTACCAGCGCTAGGACCTATAGAGTCATTATTGTATCCAGCAGTAGCATCAACTGACCAAAAGGACGCTTGTGGTCATAAAACTTTGCCTAAATTATTTGAGTCATGGTTTCGTAATTTGTGTTTTTGCAAAAGAATAATGTTAGGATAAAATAAAAAATAAAAATAATTTCAAAGCATTTGGATAGAGGACTTATCATCTAATTTTCTTACATTGAACAATAATAGTTATACAATCATTGATGTGATTTGGAGAGAGAGGGTCTAAGTGCGGACTCCTCTATGCATTTGTTAGCTGAACCTGCCTTGTATCCCCAAGTGTTGAAGCCATCTGGAGGCGGAATTGAAGGAAGTGTGCTAGGAGATGAAATGAAAGTAGGGTGTTGATAGTCAAGAATCACAAATTTTCACCTCAGCATTGTCAAAATATAAAGTGTACATTGCCCACCTATAAGGGCAGAGTAGTGTCTTCATTAATTCAATAATTAAAGACACAGGACAATAATCAAAGAACTTGTGATTCTCCTAGATTTGATTTTTAAGAGCTTTTATATGATTTAGGGATTTATGGAATATATAGCATCTATCTAATCTAGCCAATACCCAAGTACAATCACCACAAGCATTATCCCGCAAAAAATGATAGGTTGGGCCATTGGGGAAGGTGAATGTGTCTTCATAAATCTAAAGAGAATCCTTGAAGCCACTGAATAAAAGCACTTGTGGGCCAGGATCAATCTACTACTTATGCTGGATTTATCACAGTACCGCTTGACTATGTTAAAATCATCTAAGAGGATCCATCTACATGTGATAAAAAAACTCACGGGTTATAGTCTCTTATAGGACCTTGCAAGCTTGAGATTCAACACATATATAAGTGTTGATGAAACTAAAATTTATACTTAGGATTTTTGATAGAATAGACTAAAGTACCCAACCTCCAAAACGTGAACATGGACGAGAAATTAAATTAGCCCATTGGGAGAACAATAGAGGCAACACCTCCCTTTCTTGAGTGTAAAACGTTAGTGCTATAACATGGCTCCGCATCAGTATATAGTGTAGTAGTTTGCTTCTGTAGTTGCCTCTCCACGTTTTCAGCTCCATGGCCTCGGAGTTTGTATTCATGTATAAACAAGAAATCCGTTGAAATGCTATGTGTATATTGACAGAGGTTGTCTAAAGCTAGATGATTGTTTAAATTTCTAAAATATACCGCCTATATTTGGACCAAAAATCAACACTGAACTTAGATATTAATGGCACAAGACTATATATAATTAGATCACAAGAACCTTAGAAAGCTCAAGTGTTGATTTTTGATACACCTACAAACAATCCTTTAAATTTTCATAATTTATTTATACATTGTCCAAATAATGCATGCTAATTTTGTTGGCGTCATATACTCAATTATAAGAGGTATTTTCAATGAGAAAAATATATTTTTTATTTTAAAATTTAACATAAACATCAAAGAATTCCATTAAAAGTCCCATCAAAATTTTCATTGAAATCACAATTCAAACTTCAAAACAAAGTTTAGCACAATTGATGGATCAAATACTAAATTTAAAAATATAAATTTCAATCACATCAGTAGCTTATGATGATTGAATTGACAGATGACAAGTCATTTGGCTCAAAGCACATCTATAAGAAAAAAAAAGTTTAAGAGAGAATGAAATATAAAAATGCAAAGGTGGCAATACAATTTCAATTACAAGAGGTTATTTTAAATTACTAATACACTCTTGATACCTACGGCTATTGTTCAATCAATGAAGAGTCTTTTTTGTTTCTTTATTATCAAGTTTTATGGCGTTATTGACTTTATTTAAGTCACTAATAACAATTTTTTACCATAGAAGTAATGATGCTTGCAAAAAAAAGGCAATACCTAATTCTCCAGGTTGTCCAATAGTTGTGGCTTAAAATTGAACCCAACTCTAAGAGATAAAATTGAACGCTATTTCCATTATTCAAAGTACCTTTTACAAATTACAACAAATGATTTTTAAAATTTATATAATTTTGAATAAGACGTTGGTTAAAATCAAATTATAAAATATTAAAATACAAATTAGAAACTTATCACCACTATTGAGCCACAAAAATCCCTTGTAAAAATGTCATTGTCGTTGGTGTGAACTATAACTCTAGTCTTTAGTGACAAAAATAGACAAAAAAAGACCCTCTAATAGAACTCTTGTGTGATTGTATACCTTCAATAGCCCCGACATCATTCAATTGTTGAAAAATAGAAAGAAAAATCTCTTTAAATCCTTGGCCATGGCTTTTGTTTAGCGCTTTGATGGGAAATAGCATTTGGAATTTGAATGTTTATACCTGTATGAGCTTAATACATTAAAACTTTATTTAAATTTGATATTATGAAAAAAATTATATATTATAACAAACTTTGTAGAAAACATATTATAAAAAGTCTAAATAGAAACTTACCAAGCTAGTCTTCCATTCTTGAATCAAATGTCAGAAGTCACCATTCAAATTTTTTCTTAAATTTTCTTCTTTTAATAAGTATAGCAGTCTTTGCTTACCATTTTGCTTCCCATTTTGCTTCCTTTCCTTTATACGAGATTTTACTTCATTTGAAGTAAAAATTCCATTAACAAGATGAACTAGCTTTCCAAAGCGATCTCAAAAAGATGGTGGAGCATAAATTTGCTCATAGTCTTCACTTTCTTTAACATGTATTTTTCAAAACTCTTTACTTTATACAATCTTAGATACTTTGTATATAGTATATTGGATAAAGCCTCCGTATATTGAAGGCTCCTAAAAAGGAGGTCCTTGAATATGAATTCATGCTTTGCAGTATGGTTCTAAAAATTGTCTTTTTAAATAGGAAAATCTTATTTGCACTCTAAACAACATAAACATTTCATTTATTTTGTCCTTTTAATATATTGAAAGAAAAAATAGCAATAAGCCAATAAAAATCTAAACAATGCTTCAAATGCATTTAACAATAGTTTTAATGAATAGCAAATGCAAATAAGTTATATGCACGATTTAAAAAAAACTCTTATTAAGATTTAAACACTGCAATTCCTGTAAAATATCTTAGATGCTTTCCCACTTTTGTGCCTCACTTCATCCATATAGTCTAATACATCTATAAATGTGTTGTTACACACTTTAGAAAAATATTGTTTTGTTTAGGCAGAAGTACAATATATGCATCCATATTTGGATTCATTTCTTTGTAAATTACAATATTTTAAATCAGAAGTAATAAAATAAAATAAAATTGTAGCCATAAACTAACAAATGTTTAGCTAATACAATTTTCAATTAAAAAAAATTTAATACCATTGAAGGTAAAAAACAAACTCACTTAATCAGAGAAGTCAAAGAAGAAAAAGACTAAAACTTCCAATTATGTTAGAGTTGTCATCACATCAAAAGTGAATAAGAACTACATTGACAATTGAAGAACATATAGTTTTAAATCTAAAAACAATCTCACATAGTTACTAAGCCTGAGGTTCAAAATAGAGAATCCTCATTTCAAATCACACTTCTAATCAACAAAGTATGAATTTTGACTAATAAATGAGATGATTAAAGCAACTATGAAATTAAGTTTGTAAAATTTATAAAGCAAAGAAGCCGAAGATAGAATGTGATGGTTTCTAGGAGATATAAAAAATAAGAGCCCTCATTTCAAATCACACTTACAATCAACAAAATAACAACTATGACTAATAGATGAATAGACTAAAGCAACTATTGAATTAAGGTTAGTAAAATTTACACAGCTCAATAAAGATAATCCTTATTTCAAATCTCACTTTTAATCAACAAAGTGATAATTGTGACCAACAGATGAAAGACTAAAGTAACCTTAAATTTAGAGCTGGTAAAACTAACAAAGCACAAAAATCAAAGAGGGATAGTGATGGTCTCAAAGAAAGATGACACAATGAAGTCAACACAATATAGATGATGCAGAGAAGACAACAAAAACAAGATGTTGATATGGGGGCCTTTAAAAAGAAGGCTACCAAGAAGAAAGAAGTGCAAAGCTCTCTCAACAAAGTAGGAGTTTCTTGATATACAAATAAACTACATGGAAATTGTATAAGAACTCCAAAGAAACTTTACAAAAATTCTACAAGGGTCCACATTAATTCTACAAGTGCTTTAGTAGATTAAATTAATATATCTTTTAAATTTGCACTTTTCATTTTATTTTTATTTCTCTTTATAATCTATTTCCGCCTCCGCATTTTAATTTCAATATAGTTCTATCAAAGCTTTATTGAATTTTTGAACTACAATTTTTGTTGTTTATTTCTTTATCCTAAATTACCTCCATTTTTAATTTGAATTTCACAAAATTTAGCTCATCAAGGTTACTAAAAGTTTGGTACCATATAAATCATTGGCTTAAAAAATGCAAAAGCACTCATTAGAAGTCAAACTATTAAACATTTAAAAAAAATGTGTATAAAAATTTTGGTCTAGAAACTTATCTCTAAAAATTATATACATTCCAAGAGTGATAGAAAATGCAAAAATATAGATACTTTGGAATTTGCTTTTTAGAAAATAGTAAAAAAATTTATTTATTTATATATATATATATATATATATATATATATATATATATATATATATATATATATATATATTTATAGAATTCTTCATCAAGCATGAGTTTTATGTACATAAAGGAAATATTTCATTTATAGGTCATTGTTCAAAGTATGGTAGCTAAACCACCAAGAGTCGGATTAGATTTTGGAAATCTTGATTCGTATCTTCCACCCTTTCATGACATTATGATTGGAAGGTGTGATTTGGAATCACGGCTCTAATAATTTGCCTTGGGTGGTTATTTCAAATTCAAAGTATATGAGTTATACATGCGCCAATTTAATTGAAATCAATTAACGCTACTACTTGCATGTAGTAACTGTAATTAATGGGCATTGCGTGAATTTAGTTACCGATTTGGGACTTCACCATTAGCTCACTGCTAGTGTTTAAAAACACTACTTCAAACTGAACGGTCTTGTTGGTTTGCAACTTAGTCCTCATTTCACCAAAGCGATCTAGTTTGAGTTGAGGATTTGGAGTGGTGTAACTCATACGGTGACTTGCAAGATGGCAGGGTCCCAGCTATCATCGTCCAGCCAGGTGCTGCGGAGGAAATGAGTGTTTGTATTGTTACTAGCTGAAATTTGTTTGTGATTCTTTCCGAGTGAAAACGATAACAAGTGTAATAGGGCTGTAGACACCTTACATACGTATCCTAACATACTAATTGGCTGTTTCGATACATGGGTGCAGGTGAGGCCCGTTACCTCTCGGAGAAGCTTGACAGACGTTCAACTATTCTCAAATCAAGTCTACATGTTTTAGTTGCATGGACCACATGCGATGCTTTGTTTTAACTGGCATTGGCAAAGTTTGAAGTTACGGAACACTGGTTTCATTTATCGATGCTTGCCTTAATCATATTACGTATTGAAGGAATGCATCAGTTTTGATAACCTGCATTACGTCTATTTTGAGAGAAGTTGTAATGGTTGAGGCATAGCTCTTACCTGGAATTATTTTTTGCTTTGGACAATTATATGTATGTACCTCTACTTGAAACGATTGGCAAAAGATTAGAGTTCCACAACTGTTCATGACTGGCTTAGGAACCAAACTATGTGATTGAAAATGATCAGAATTGTGCCCTGAATTAGGGGTGTTTCAGTAAAGATTTTATTTATTTATTTATTTATTTATTTATTTATTTATTTATTTATTTATTTATTTATTTATTTATTTATTTATTTATTTATTTATTTATTTATTTATTTATTTATTTATTTATTTATTTATTTATTTATTTATTTATTTATTTATTTATTTATTTATTTATTTATTTATTTATTTATTTATTTATTTATTTATTTATTTATTTATTTATTTATTTATTTATTTATTCTAATTTAAAGATGCTTCTTTTCAACCATTTGCATCTTTGGAAAAAAAATTGTTTTATCTACAGGTAGAAGGTGACTACTTTATTATTTTCAATATATCTCTTCATAGTCTTGTGTAATTTTAGTAGAAGTCCTTGTATCCCAATTTTTCACCTAGAAGTTTGCATTTCTTGGTCAGAAACAATACTGAAAACCCCAAAATGGCCAAGGTAGACATCCAATTGGACGCAATATAAAGATAATAAAATAATTGTTAAAAATTAGAAAAAAAATTATTTGTTGTCTACAACTACTATATGTACCTTTGTTTCAATTTTTTTAGAAAATAGACATACAACGCAAAAGTTATGAGCAAAAAACCACTTATTTAAGGTCAAGGGGAGAAAAATAAGGACAAGTGTTTCTTGCAACAACCCACAAGACCTCTTCTTTCACACAAAATTCTAAAGATAAATAGCTGCAGTTATACACAAGAATTTCCTATCATTCATGAGATTAAAAAAATGGTTGTGGCGTCTTTTAAGGATTAAACAAAGTTGATAAAAGTGCTCACACGAGAGCAATGATTTTTGATTTTGTTGTTTAATCCCTAAAGGCCCAAATTGCATTTTTTGGCAACATATCAATTTTGGGCAGCTCACTATGACCAAAAAAAATTCTCTATACTTTTTGAAATTCTTTGTGGATGTGTGGACAAGGTGTACCTTGCTACTCCATCAATTTTTTTTCCATTTGAATTTGTCTATATAAAGTTATGAAAAAAATGTTATTTTCAATTGGCAGGAGGCAACACGGGCAGGGTTATTTACACTAGAGCAAAAATTGCAATACCATGCCTGAAAGAGCTAGGGCAAGGCCATGGGTAGGCTTTCAGCCCAGGTTTGGACCGGGTACTTCACTAACATTTTTTTGAACTCAGAAATTTGTCTCAAACTCTCAATGTACAAGGAAGTGGTGGAAGGAAGGCAGTTGCTCTATGGCTTTGTTTGGCCTAACAAGGCACACACTCTTAACTACCACATTCAAAAATAAAGAAATTTGAACACCCATAAAATCCATTGGGTCAATTGCAAATTTGTCATTTGACAAACTACCATCTATAAAAAATTACAGTGGAAAAATGAAGCAATTGATTCATTGACGTTCACATAGGAAGAGAGGGTGGAGAGTTTTTTTTTTAATGAAATCCATTTTCCATTATGAATTTTCAAAGGGTATGGGATAATTTCAAGATGAGAGTTTGACCGCTCATTGTCAAAACGTAGAAATTGTATTCAAAGTAAAATTTCAAACTTCATTTTAGCAAATTAGAATAATTTATTTTTTAAATTTTGATCTAATACATGATAAAATTTCATTTCCAAAAATCCTTTTGTGATTTTGAGCCACCAAAAAAAAGTTATGGACAAAATTCAAAGAGGATGTTTGAAAATGTCAAAGAAAATGTCCCTTCCAACCCTCTCTGAAATTTGTCCATAACTTTTGATTGGAGACTTGAAATTTCAAATGGGTTTTTGGAGATAAAATTTAGCTTGATTTCCAAATTTTTTTATTTCAAATTTTTATGAAAAATTTATTCTACTATGCAAAAATGACGCCTGAAATTCTAATTTGAACATAATTCCTACTTTTCACATAACTATGAGCGGTTGAGCTCTTATTAATTCTAATTTACATATCTCACATAGGTTGTTTTATCCTATACTACCCCACCTATATAAAGATCTTCTCTATTCATCTCCAAGCACACAAAACAAGTGGTTTTAAAAGCTATAGGAAATAACTACCAAATATTTTGATTCCCTTTAAATTTAATGTCAAATATCCTAAAATTTTAGTGCAAGCTGCTGGAAACATCTTCAAAATCAAGGGAAAGGGGAACATTCTTAAAATCAAAGAATATGTTATCCATTTTCAGTAATTCAAGATGAATTAGGCTTTTCAAACCCTGATCCATCCTCCTCCTATGGCAAGCCCAATATGTCAAACTGCCCTTTCCTTTGGCTTCGACATAGATTGATTAAGCCTACCAAAGTTTGATATTTGGGGCGATTTTTTTTCCTCCTCTAGATCTAGCAATAATCTAAAACTCCACCGTTCACATTTTGATCATGAAGAAATTATTGTATGTACAAGCTATAAATTGTTGATAAAAGGGCTTTGTATGAGACTTTTTCTAAAGCTACTTCCTTGTTGGAATTTTTTGGTACATGTTCCTCAACTTGAAATGTTATAAAAATTTTGAGCATGTGATCAACTTTGTCACAAAAAAAGAGCAAAAAAAATTCAAGCAAAAAAGTGAAATTAACTTGAGCAAAAACTTCCCCAAATCAGAGCTGCTTAGAATTTGGATGCCCTCAAAAAATATTTTTTGAACTTCAAATGCTATAATCTCGCAATCTATGCAGCCAAAATGTTCTATTTTCTTACTATAACATAATGAAGTAGTCTAACATTATATTGTATGGTTAGATGCAACAAGATTTTATTTTTCATTTTTTGAAGGCATTTGCCATCAAAATGGCCCATTTCGAGTGTTTTTGGGTGAAATACAGTCAAATAACTTCAGGGGTTAAACTAAAGAAAGCTATTGCTTAATTGTAGAAAAAAATTGTCATTGTTTTATGAAACTACTATTAATAAGATAACTATACCTCAACCCTTTAACCCCTAAAGGACCAAGTAGCTGTTCAATTTACGCAAAAGATCTTAGGTAGTTGTGTACAAAGCTAATTTTGGTTGGATGTTCATGAAATTTTGACATAAGGTGTAAACATGTATCCCCTTAGTGGGAACATAATTGTTTTTCCAATTAAGCACCCGGATCAAAACTTACGCTACCTTAAACTTTTGGAACAACTTGAGGAGCTTTGGATAGCATGTGCAAAATTCCCCCTCTATTTTGGAAGTTTGACAAATATATAATTTACATGATACAAGATGCAAATTTAATAAATTTAATAAATATCCATATGTAGTTTAAAAATCTCATTCTAAAAAGACCTAAAATCTATTGGCCTTATTGAGCACTGTTAGAAAAAAAATTCTTTTAACTTCAAATGTTATAACCTTTCACTGATTAGTGCGGTCAAAGTTTTTGAATTTTTTTCCACACATTTACATAGTAGTCTAGTACAAATTTTTACGGTTGAATTTTGAAAAAAATATTCATTTTTTTTCTCACTACCCTAAAAGGTGACAAGTTTTCACAATTCTGCCAAAAATGTGCCTCAATCTTTTAAGGGTTAAAATCCTTTGTGTTTTGAGTTAAGAAAAGCAAAAATTGGTCATTTTTGGATCACAATTTTTGAAGGAATAAAGTGTAAAATTCAAAATTATAACCATATGATCTTCACTAAGATCTTTGTCTTATCTTCATGTACAATGTGTATAAATGTTTTTTACCATTTGTATGATGTATGTGGAGATTTTATTTTCTATGTGGTTATCTCAACTCCAAAATTTATGAAAAATTAAAGGATGTGAAAATCAATATGCATATTTTAGTTAAACATAGATGCTTGGGTTGAAAATTACTACACCAAAATCAAAACTTGAATCCATTTTGTAGAAGACTTATGCACTTTAAAATGACCATGATCTCCTTTCTGAAGTGCAAAGACCAATGCATATGCAATACAAATCAACCTTCCTATTAGCCCTACAACTATCTATGAACATAAAGAATATGTAACACAAAGAATTCAAAGGTATTTCTTAATAATCACTATAAGAAAACCTGCGTTTTAGGCAACGTTAGCATTATTTTAGAAAATGGATTTTAGTGGATGTTCAAGAAAACAACTTGTGTTTTTATGTCAATAGTAACGTGCAATGTAACATCTAGATCTTACATTGGACATTATTATTGACATAAAAACACAAGTTGTTTTCTTGAACATTTACTAAAATCTATCCACTAAAATCCGTCTCCTAAAATTATGCTAATGTCACCTAAAACGTGGGTTTTTTATAGTGAATGTTACACAAAATTAAACAACAATGCTCCAAGACCTGTATTGGCAAGATTGACATTTCCTTCATCTTACCTTCAATATATGCGAGAATATATGCTATCACTATATTTTGAAGTTTCTTCATAAAAAAACTAAGAACTTCAATGAGGCACTAAAAAATATTTGAGGTACTTAAGAAGTTTCATATCTAATAAAAAAGAGCCACTTGAAAGGTTTCGAGTAGTCTCACAAAATATTATGGGAGTCCTTTAAGATTGCCTTTAAGTGGCAATTGGAGTGCCATCACTAACTTCAATGGCTTGGCAAAAAGATTGGCAAATAACAATTCTCCATTAAAGTAGTCCTTCAATAATTGTAGATATTGAATTTCATTTCTAGATTGAAGGATTGTATTTTCACTGCCAAATGGTGAATAATATTAGTCATGGGGAAAAAAAATAAAGTCACAAAGATTGAATATAAATATAGCACAAATATAGAGATGAAAGTCAACTTCTTTCCAAAATGACTACTTGATGTGGTCTGAGACAACCCTAAACTACTGGATGATGGTGGAGAGGTATCCCTTCCGACTAGCGTGGTTGCAGGTTCAATACTTGGCAGTGACAAGTTTGTTACCATGTGTGATATCAAAGCCTCTATACTTGACGGAAACCCTTTGCAGTGTGTTTCTTTAGCACGCTTGTTTCAAAAAAAAAAAAAAAATGACTACATGATGCATTCCGTTGTAGTGAATTTTTAAAATAATTACCAAAAAACACTTGAGCCAATCACCAGGGGTTCATCTACAAACGTAAAGGCATATAATGCAAATCTTCACTAAGCAACAACAAACCGAAGGGGAAGAGAGATCGATCGCGCTCGCTCCACCACGTTTGCAACCTCGTTTGCGTGTGTGTGTATGCACATTGACGGACTTCCCGAGGCCCGCTCGACCCAATTTCAAACTGACCACTAGCAACCCACAGAGATCCAGTACTGTTGCTAGGCGGATGGCCGTATATAACAAGAAGATTGCAAAACATACAGCAGCAGCACGTCCTGAGATGCCTGAGTCCGACCATTCTTAGTTTCTGTCTTTTCACTCTGCTAGCTGATCGATGAGCACCTGCAGCTTGAAATTGGTTCGCCCTTGAATGTCCTTGTCCTTCGCCTTCGCCCTCGCCCTCGCAATACTCTTGATTGTCCCTGTAGCCTCGAATTGCAATTCTCTCGTGCGAGGAGCTTCTGGATCCTGTTCGTAGCACGAGGCACCTGACCTGTGGAGGCGAAGGTTTGGATTCGAATAGCGATCGAGGTGCAGCTAGTGCAGTGATGGTTCCCTGAATGGGCGATGTCTGAAAATTATATCAGAGAGAATGGTGAAGTGGGGAGCTCAGTGTGGATGATGAATTGAAGCAAGTCAGCATTCAAGCATTATTTTATGAGAATTGAATTGAAGAGTTGATCTGCGTAGAAAAAAGTTGTTGATTCTTAGCTTGTTTGTGAGAGTGGCCGGAGCGGCTGGAGGCTGGTGGGGTAGGAGTCGCCATGAACAATCTCCTTGGGGTACGTTATGCGAATTTGAATTTGGGACTTGGAGTCGTCGTCAACGATTTCGAAATTGTTGAGTTCGAGTTGAATTGGTTTTGTATACTGCGATTGAATTGTAGACAGGAGATACTACTCGGGGGTTAATTACCTCAGTGGTTTCTGAAATGTTGGTTTGGACGAATTGGTCACTAAAATGTTGACTATTTTTGCAAATTCTTGTAATGAAGCTGCTCGTCTTCGTGAATGTGCAGGATAAGGCAGACGGCCGAGACTTCAAGGACCTGGAGTTGGGGCCTTCTTCTCCCTCTGCGCCTGGGATTCCTGTTGCGCCTGGCCAAGACAGGACGCAATTCGTCCAGGAGGTCAAGGAAGTCACAATCGAGATTCAGAAGAGGCTACTCATGTTGCAGGTGTGTTGAGTTTCCAATATCCTGTGGCTTTAGCATTTGTGAATCAATATCAAAATTTCCTGACCCGAGATGTAATGCGGAGTAGCTTGGTTGTGAACCTAGCTTCAGTGTTGCACTTTAGGTTCTTCTTTCGTGAGGAGTTAGCTTGACTTTCAAGGGTGTCAGTGAAATCTGACTGTGCATCAGTGAGGTGGAATGAAATAATGGATACTATAGATTGCACAGTTGGAAGCAGCAAGCTCGAGATAACACGAGATTTTACGCCTTGATTGGGGCGAAAATCATATGTTTATTTGTTTTACCTTATTTTGTTCAATCGACTTCACGCTAAGTAACAAGAATTAGTAATGAAGAGGTGGCGCTTCCATGTGCTAGGCTTGTTACCTTACGAATACGATGATTTATTTTAAGCCTAACATCTCACCCTAATTACGCAGAATCTCAAATCTCAAGCTTCTTATTTCAAGTTTTTTTCCACATGGTCACACACACCTATGTAAATTAATCTCAGTGCTTCTCTGGATTAACAGAAATCGAATGAAGACTACAGGGCGAAGACAAGAGCTACAGACTTGAGAGGCATGACTTCTTTAGGCACTTGCGGTCATACTTTTGATTGCAACTTGCAAGATCACTGGTTTAGATTTGAGTTCTGTCGAGGTTACAGCAAGTAGAGACCAGATTATTCACTTGGTTGCAACTCACAATGATGTGCATCACTTAGTCATGGAGTGAGATACTCCTCTCCTTGAATAAATCTGGTCCTATTGTTCAAACCTGGGTACTTTGCAATGGGTGTGGCTCCTTAAGATTCACAACAATTCATACTCGATATTGAACCACCAGACTCCAAGGAACGATCATGACCGAGATTTGATACTTTGACATTGAACCTCACTGCTTCTAAAAAGGCTCTGTACCAAATAAACAAACTGATGTGCAGTTATTAAGGAGGAAATGGGCGAGGTTCTTGATGAACTCTGTGTGATCGCTGGAGAATTAAGGGAGAAATTGGAGGCATTGGACAGATCGGTAAGTGCAATGTTCCCTGCCATTGATCCTTTTCATGTAACTCATTGTCATTGTTATGTCCGCTGCCATTCTCTCTCTTCTCCAACCGGTTTTTGCATTCCCTCCACAAATGAAGCTACCTCGAATCTATTTATACCGTCTCTGGGCTAATCTGCGACGCATTTTTCATTTCATTTCTGCTGGTTGTTTCGCAGAATGCTGCGAACCGCAACATCACGAATTATCAAGCAGGGTCAAGCACTGATCGGTCACGGACATCTATCACTTCGTAAGCCTTGTTTTGAGCCTTTTTCTCTAGCAAGATGTGTTAGGTTGCAAGGGTTCACGACTTGGTTATTGGGTTGGGATTCCGTGACTTTGTTTCTCAGTTCATCAGAGCAAATTGTGAACTAGTCATACTAAACTTATGAAGAATTTCGGGTTGCCAACATTCAGTCGTGAACTTATTACAAATTCAAACTAGAAGATTGAACATCGTTTGCTATGTATCCTAGTAGTGAATCCTGCTTTAGATGAGAAAGATAGTTATTAATTCTTTTTATTGCGACTATATATGACTCGTCTCAGAAACTTGAAGAAGAGTCTGGGGGAGCTCGCGGTTCATTTTCAGGTCCGTTGCTAAGATTTCGGTCGTTAAATGACTGGAGCTCTTTGATGAATATTCTGACTCCATCTCTGAGTTGCCGTTGCAGTTGTTCTCTTGGTGTCTTGGAAGTCTTCGGATATGTTGCTGTGAGTTCGAGCTTGCTCTTAATTGGAGAAAGTTGAACTGCAGGGACTGGGGCTAAGATTTCAAGTAGTTCAGCGGGACATAGTTCAAAAACATCTTCTCACTGGTGAGTCTTTGAGCTAATTTGATGTACATTTTCAGTCCCGCTGTTCTGCTATTAGGAAGGATTTCGAAGAGTATTGTGAATCTCACTTCCATGTTTCCATTGATACAAGTGCAGTTACCGGGCAGAAAGTTCATGAATCCGTAAGTGCATCAACCCACTTCCGAGTGCAATTTTTCCAATTCCATCAAGTCATAGATTCAATCTGTTCAGGGCTGATACCTGCGCCCTTTTCCCTTCTCAAAGTGATCTTTCAGATCACTAACTTTGAATGGTACATGGCCTTTGATCCTTGAGTTCGTTTCATAAGCACGATAAAATGTATTGCTATATATCTTTCAATATCCGAACATGAAAGGTAACCTTTCCTAATTGGGATCCTGTTCCCAAACCAACCCCGAGAGACTCTCCCCTAAAATATACACCTTCTGAATGAGATCCTAGGCCAAATTTAGGTACACTTATAATGAGGACCTTGAAAATACATGGTTTGGACTGTTTGGGTTGTAGTTTTGCCTCTCTTTACTTGATTTCTGTGGTTCGCAGGTGATTGAACGCCTGATTGAAACAGGAGGCAGTGACCCAATTTTCCGAAATGCCATTCTGACGCAAGGACGAGGCGTGGTATATTCTGTTTGTTGAAGATCCTTTGAGCAAATTTCAAACCATTTTTGTTCATCTTGAACGGTTTAGCTAGACGTTCTATTGCCTCAATCCTCTGCGTTGTTTGTGCTCGGTTTTTTAGCTTCTAAGAGGTTGCATTAGCAGCTCCAGCTCAGAGGTTTTATCTTTCTTCTTTGACACTGTATGGTGCAGGTACTGGACACAATAGCTGAGATTCAAGAGCGGCGTGATGCAGTCAAGGACATTGAAAAGAAGCTTCTGGAACTTCATCAGGTCTTCCCTTTTCTGTTTCAGATGTCACGCAACTACTCACGTTCACGAAGGCGTCGAAATCCGTCCCCTGCAGACATTGGTTGGATGCCTTTTATAGCTGTATTTCGTGCAAATATGTGCCCCAAATCTTGGGTTAACATGAATTTCTCATGACTGGCAGATTTTTCTTCACACGGGAATCCTTGTGGAAGCGCAAGCCGAGCCTCCTGATAACATCAAAGCGGAGGTAAGTTCCTTCATCTCTCAATCTGTCGTGTAAAGGTGTGCCCCAAATCTTGGGTTAACATGAAGTTCTCATGACTCGCAGATTTTTCGTCACACGGGAATCCTTGTGGAAGCGCAAGCCGAGCGTCCTGATAACATCAAAGCGGAGGTTCCTTCATCTCTCAATGTAAGTCAAGCCTTTGTCTCTAGTACACTTCTAAGACGCTAAGCAAATTTTACGCAGCCCACCATTGGTATGTGCGGGAAAGCCAGCTGAGAATAAGTGTCCATTTAAGAAACATGACCTAATAAACGCCCCTCAATCTCTCATCCGTCACTTCATTGCATCTACACTCAGACCTCTTTACTACCACCTCACACTGATTCTCTTCCACCAAACTCTGGAGATCGGACGTACCTAGTTCAAAACCTACTCTGTACTCTCAAGAAGTTGCATACAGTTAAAGAATTATGGAAAATGACAAGTATGAAATGGATTGTAGACCAGGTCCCTGACTCTTGTGATCCCAAGCACTTCTATAATATACTTGCAATTAACTCTAATTTCTGCCACAATTCTACAAAACTCCGCTATCATCACTTGCAATTCGGGCTATTAGGCTGTGATACTAAAGAGTTTAGGGTGTACATGATTATTTTCTCAATTTGTTCCGTCTCGGATCTGTAGGTGGATCCGCCTGCCGATCCGACGACCATACCACCTGCCAATCCGACGACCATACCGCCTGCCAATCCGACGACCATACCGCCTGCCAATCCGACGACCATACCGCCTCCCGATCCGCCGGCCGACAATCACATGTGCTTGATCATTTCCATTATCCTCGTGATTCTGGCGGCCATCATTCTCGTGGTTGCTTTGGTCATCCAACCTTGGAAATCGGACACCAAGTGACCTTTATTAGGAGGTGCCGAAGCTCAACACTTCTGCTCAAAGAATAGAGGTCATTTGGGCAACATGAACGCGACCACGATGTGAAATCTCTGCTACTTTGAGAAGAGATGTGGCGCGCAGAATTGCACGGGCTCATTTGGAAACAATGATAGATAGATTCACACGGCTGAAATCGTGAACTCTGAAACTCAATGCTCTGCGTTTCTGTGTAGATATACTGTAGTTATTGCTTCACCATCTTCAAATGAAACCAGGGTTGTGTTTGGGCGATACCTCTTGCAGCAGGACCACTGTCTGGAACTCTCTCTAAAGAAAAAGAATATGAGAGGTCCTACTGTAGGCTGTGTCGCTAAGAAAACCAGACCTTGAAGGAAACTCTTGATGATAGCCTGATTAGGCTTCAGAATCCAAGAGTACGGGCAAACACTGAAGGAGCCTAAACTCCCAAGTCCCAAGTGAAGTGGCCGGTTTTGCCTCCACCCATACCTGCACAGTGCAGTATAGTATTGTAGTGTTCCACAAGTATTTCTTACTAGTGCAGTACACAAATGTTTCTAAAGGTAGAAAATTATTTTAGTGCCTATTCAAGTGCTCTGAATTTGTGTTTCTTCGGTTCCAGGTTGAGGTTATGTTTTGCCAGGATCCGTTTTAAAAATACATGTAAGAGAATCTAGAATCTGCTCCCAATTGCAATAAGACTCAACGGAAACTGAGTGCATATGAGGCACCATCCCCACATGCTTATTTGAATGCTTCCAGGTCTTTCCATGAGACTAAGAAAACTATTTCTACGAATTCGTAGTACATTCATGCATCCGATACCTCACATGAATGAAGATTTTTGCACTTCGGCGATTCCATCCAATCAAGTAAAATGTAACAAGCGGCTTACCATGAGTAGAATCCAGTAACCCCCACCAAATCTACACTAATCATGCCACTTTTGTGCTAAACTCAAAACAGCATTTCTCTGTGAAGAGAAATATTCTCAAGTAATTTCTGTGTACTTCTCAACTCACTTTTTCTTGCGAACCATAGTAGAGTTAATCGTAAAGTTCATCTCAAAAAATTTCTCCGAACCATAATATCGAAAATTAGAAGCCCAAAATCGAACTCCAAATCCTCAAAATGCCACTACGCAAAATTACAAGTTCGTACAATATTACAAAGACGCAAAAAATTGAATCATTGCAAAAATGGACCCTGAAACGCCGATATCAAACAAAAGAAGTATTTGAAAACAGCAACAAGACTTTCTACATTGAAATACCAATGCACAGCCCGTCTCCAATTCGCCAGAAAAGAAACAAACGGGCCACTAACGACTCTCCGTCCGGCATCCGTAAATCTCGCACTTCACTCACATCATTCGGACACACCCTTGTACAAAAATAGTAAGAAACCGGAAAATTCACACGACCGAAAGAAATGTGGCTGAAGGCACAAAAAAGCACCTGTAACTATTATCCATGATTCCATCACCAAACATTCTACAGGACGAACTTGCTAACAACAGGACTCAAAGCGAAACTCTTAGAAAGGAGGAGCTAAAAAAGAACCATAAACAAAACGGACACAACATAGACAAGGAATCGATTGCATAATGTACAACACGATTACATCAAAATTAAAGGAAGGAGTTGAAAAATCCAACATTACAACTTTGGACTCAGGGAACTGTTGCCAAAGGAATTCAATGCCGTGCTTAAAATACACTAGTGCTTAGTCTCAAGTGTCGACGCGGGAAGCGTGACCAAAAATCAGACCTCGCTTGCACGCAGTCGTGGCGGTAACTCGAAGTCGCTCAGAAATAGCCCATCCTACACCTTGATAACAAACTCAACCACAGAATAGAAAGTAGAAACCCCAACAGGTGGCGCTCAAACATCACTACAAACTAAAAAAGTGAACCTCGATTCATATTTAAAAGCCTAGAGACAGACTAAGAACCTTCAAGACAGTAGACATCGCAGCGATCCCCACCATAGAAAGCTTGGCCGGAATATCTCCTCTCGACGAACGCTACTACACCTGCATCACTAGATCCGGCCACTCCAAGTTCACCGAAGTGACACGGCTTATCCATGCATGCGCCATCACTCGAGCTCTCAATATCGAGAATGCAGACCCCTTCGAACAAACCACCCACCAACACCCCCAGCAGGGCCACTAACAACTACCACGTAAAGAATGGGAACTAAAAGGAATCGTCATCTCAATTTGGACGCGAAAAAGGTGGAGGGTCATGAGCACCATTCAGACTCACAATGACAGTTCCGCCGAAAGCCCGCTTCTCATGTTCATCCAAATCTCGCTGCAAACGCTAATCCAATTCAGGGTGAGGCTCATCGCCGCCAGTACCACGGTTACCAGAGCCAGGATTCACGCCATTGCCACCGGACGGACCTGGACCGGGTGCAGGTGCAGGAGGAGGGGTAGAAGAACGGAACCAAGGCAAATGCATCGAAAAACGACGACCGAAGCCACCTCCGCTCGGAGCAGGTGCAGCTGCTGCTGCAGGTGCAGCTGCTGCTGCAGGAGCACTGCTCGACTGCGACACGCTCGGCGGCGCGCTCGATCCTCCGAAACCCGCCGGAGAGCCCCAGAATGTGAAACCCCCGGACGTGCCACCACCCTCGGCGTTGCTCCCCGCGGCATTCGTGGTCGACCGGAGCGGCCGGGTCGCGCTCGAACCCGAAGCAGCATTGCCCGCCTGATCAGAAGAACGGCTCCGATCGTAATCCTGGTCGTCTGTAGGCATCTCGTAACGACACACGGGACAGGAATTGTGCACCGCCAGCCAAGGCATGATGCATTCCTCGTGGTACATGTGCTTGCAAGGCATCTGACGAACGGACTTCCCAACGATGAACTCGTCCTTGCACACCGCGCACTGCGCAGCATCCGTACCAAGATGCTCTTCCGAGATCTGGACCGTAGGCATAGCCTCCACCGCACTCTTCGAAGCAGGAGGAGCACCGTACCGGTTCGGGTCGTTCTCCGCCAGCTGCTGGATCAGCTGATCCAAACCGGGACCCAGAAAGTAGTCACCGAAATTACCAGGAAGACGCCGAGGGATACCCGTCCCGTTGTCGAAAAAAACCTCCACGTTGCCACCGCCGCCCAGAAAGTTCTGCATCTGACCTTGCAGCATCAGCATCGGATTGAAGCCCTGACCCGTGCCCTCCCCACCGCCAACCCCGCCAACCCCGCCACTACGCCCACGCGGACCGTCCCCACTCGTGTCCACCTCGCCGGGCTCATGACCGCCAGGCGGAGGCTGGATTTGCTGAAGCACGGCTGACATCGCCTCAAGCACCTGCAGAACGGCGGGATGACCTCTGCTCTCACCTCCGTACCCCCCGCGCATTATTGGACCCTCCGGCTGGAAGCGACGGAAGCCGGCAGGCACACCACCCGGCGCGTCGAACCGATCCCCGCCATCCATCTCCCCGCCCCCGAATCCGAAACCATCATGCGTCCCCGCTCCCGGAAAATCGCTCGCGCCGGAGCTATCGATCTCCTCCAGGAAACTCCCGCCGCATGTCGGGCAAATCAACTCCTCCGTACTCGTCGGCCTCACCGTCCGGGTGCACTGATGACACCAATACATCCCTCCCAAGGAAGTCATCTGATCGCGTCCCCACTCCCGAATCCAACAATTTCACGTCCTCGCCACAAACCCAGGCCACACCACACCTGGAACCACTCCGTAACCCTAACCACTGGATCCCGTCAATGCTCGCCCTGCATGGAATTTCAAACCCTAAATTGGCCTCAATTCTCAACGACCAGAACGCACCAGCGCCCGATGCACCTCACCGCAACCTCCTCAATCCCGCGCCGTGATTCCTTCCACCAAGCAAAACCTTCAAAGAATATAAACTTCCACACAAGACCCAGTGTCTCCTCATTCACAAGACGCTCTCCTGCACCACACGTTCGCAGGAATATCCTGCCGGCTCCGGCCGTGGTGCGCACCGCCGTAACGCATGCGGCACTGCTCGCCACATAATTGATTACGTTCCAAAGTCCCGCATGCTCTCGAAACTCGACATCCCTGACGGAATACCAATTAACCCTGTCTCTCAAACCCTAAGCCAAGTCTTTCGTTCTCTATGTTTCTAATTCTAACTATTATGTCCGGGAAAATTTCGGACCGCAAGCTTCTGAAGCGGCAGGACAGCAGCAGCGCCGCCGTGAGAGAGAGCGGCGAAGGCCGCGAGAAATTCAGAGGGGACGGTGAGAAATGGGAGGTGATGAGCTCGGGTGGCAACACGACGATGGGGAATGGGGGAAGAGGAACAATGCCAAATTGGAGAGACGGCCATTCTTGGATGAACACCTGGTAGTTGAGTTTCATCCATCCGCGGTAAGGATGATTTTCGTTGAGTTTCCTGGGCAGGTGTTGGCTTGTGCGGGGTGCCTGGCCTTCTGCGCCTCTGGAGTGATTGGAGACTGGTCGATGGAAACTTCTAGATGCCGGAATGGGTCTGATTTTTGGATCTAGAAATAGTACTAGTTGGGGGATTCGGTTCATGTTCACATTTCATCATGGGGTTTCACACGAAAAAGTCATTCAACAATTACGGCGAGACCATGAGTCTCGGTCTACTCTAACCAAGCCCTAATAGTGTTGTGTAGTGTGAATGCATGCAGTCGTAGATAGGATTTGGAAACTCAGATTTCACCTGGTAGTTGTGTTTCATCCGCGTCATGGATGACTTTCGTTGTGTTTCCTGCCTAAGGGCTGTACTGGGCAGTTGTTGGCTTGTACGAGGTGCCTGTCTTTCTATGCCTTTGGAGTGATTGGAGTTTGGTTGATGGAAACTTCTAGATGTCGGAATGGGTCTAATTTTTGGATCTAGAAGTACCAGTTGGGGGATTTTGTTCATGTCATAGGATTCACTGGGGGTCTATACAAAAAAATCATTCAATAAGAATGGCTTGACCATGAGTCTCGATTCTTCTCTAATCAAACCCTAACAGTGTTGTGCAATGTGAATGTAGTTGTAGATAGGATTTGGAAACTCAAATTCACCTAGTTGTTGTGTTTCATCCATGTTATAGATGATTTTTGTTGTGTTTTTAGCCTAAGGGCACTGGCGGCAAGTGTTGGCTTGTGCGGGGTGCTTGTCTTTCTGGACCTCTGGAGTGATTGGAGACTGGTCGATGGAAACTTCTAGATGCCGGATTGGGTCTAATTTTTGGATCTAAAAGCACCAGTTGGGGAATTCTGTTCAGGTTCACATTTGATCATGAGACTCATTGGGGTTCCACACAAAAAGTCATTCAACAATTACAGCGAGACTGTGAGTCTACTCTAACCAAACCCTAATAGTGTTGTGTAGTGTGAATGTGGTTGTTGATAGGATTTGGAAGCTCAAATTTAAAACCAAAGAATTGATGTCATAGTCTCCGTGTGAAGGACACAGTCAACAAATGAATCCCTACGAGTCCCTACTAGAAAGGGGAGTATAGAGAGTTGGAGTTTTTAAAGGAGAAGAGGGGGGATTGTCTCAGTAGTTAGAAATCTTCATTTTTGAAGATCTTCTTTTTCATGTCCCCGTCCCTCTCATGAATTGAGAGAGAGAGAGAGAGACAAAAATTTCAACCATTAACCCCTAAAGGACCGTTGTCCCTTCGGGGGACAAATGCGTTTTCGGGCAGGTACCTACGGGCTGAAATTTTCTTGTGATTTTTTGAAACTTTTTTTGGAGATAGAAAAACTGATAAGCTTTGTGGGAATATAATTTTTTTCACAATCGGTGCTCGGGAAAATAAGTTATGACCAAATAAGTTCAAAACAGGGGACGAGGGGCAGCCCGGGCAGCAAAAAAAAATTGGACAAAAATTTGAATTTTTTTTTTTTAATATTTTTTTTCTCATAGATTATATTTTTGTCTATCCAGAAAGCTTTGATTCATTTCATTTGGATATGTTATGAGAAAGTTATGGACATTCTTGTTTTTTGGGCAGTTAGAGCATCTTTTTGAAAAAAATAACTTGTAGGATTCATTTCTGAATGCAATCTTTCAAATCTTTCATTTTTTTTTCATTTGCATGGTTTAGTTTAGTTGCTAGAACAATCTCACCATTGGGATTAGTGAATTTTAATTCCATCTAAGAGATATTAATATTTTAGATTTTTCTTCTATCTCGTACCTACTTCTACTTAACAATTTTTTTAACAATGATAATTAAGTTTTTCTGAATTTCTTTTTTTTTCCTAGACTCTCAACTCAATTCTCCATTATAAAGATTTAAAGCTCAAAACTCTGTAGTGCAAAAATTTTAAATTAAAAATGTTTAAAGTCAAAAAATCTAGTCCCACAATGTCCTGAAAAACTTGTTTTTTTCACTTTAAACACAGATATCTTGCAATCTCTGCGGTCCAAAATTCTGAAATTTTTTCCACACATTCTCATACTAGTTAGGTGTGAGATCCTACGGTTAGATTTGCTAAAAAAACATTTTTCATTTTTTTTTACTGTTTGCTATAGAAATGGCAGTTTTCAGTGTTTTTTGGCAGAAAAAAGGCCTCGGTCCTTTAGGGGTTAAAGAAATGATTGGCATAGTGAACAATCAATTTGTTTAACATTTCATGATTTATGACAAGTGACTTGATGAATTGATCAATAAATTGTACATATTTACAGCTTGTTTGGCCTAAGGTCCCTTGACTGAGAACAAATGACATAAATTGATGCATAAATGTGCACATGAACAATTAAGTGACTGATGAATCGATGAAGATTACGTGCACATGAATAGTCATTTTGCGTAAGGTCATTGATTTAAGACAAATGACATGAATTGATAAAGAAATATAGACATAAACTATCAAGTTGCTTGAAGGTCCCATGATTGATGCCAAGTGATTGGTGAATTGATGTAGAAAAGTATACATGATTAGTCAAGTCACCAAGGCGGCCATGATTGAGGACAAGAGTGATTGATGAATTGATCAAGAATACGTGCAATTGAAAAGTAATGGATTAATCATATGAATAGTTAGGTTTCCTATGGTCCCTCGATTTAGGGCAAATGAGAGAAATTGACAAAGCTGAAATGTACACACCAGGGCTTTTTTTTCATTTTTGAAGAAGTGCCATAGTGGCGATAAAAAATGTTATAGTGGTGCTCCAAATTGCAACATTCATCCACTTATTGGATGTATAGTATGATTTTCATCCACAATTAGGCGATTTCATCTAATATATTTTTTAATTTCAAAGTTGCCTAGCGATTTCATCCAATTTTTTTGGCATTTTTTATAACCTCTTTTAGCCAGATTTTTTTTTCTGGTGCAATCTGGCACCAGAAAGCCAAAAAAAAAAGCCCTGGTACACATAAACAATCAAGTTGTTGAAGGTCATGTAATATTAATAATTTTAAAAAATTAATTAGGAAATTTAAGTGCCATTGAATTTTTTATGCTCTAGTATAATGTATTATTCCCTCTATCTCAAAATAAATTCAGGTTTCTTGGGAAGTTGAATTAACACGAAAGGTGATTGTATTTCAAGAGAATGTATAATTTTTGAAGCTTTTAGTGAACCCGAGTATGCCTAAAAGTTTCAAACCCAAAAGTCAAATAGACCATTTTCAAAAACACTTCAAAATTGGTTATTTCATTGGTTCTTGCAACTAGCTCCAATGCAATGATTTCCTATCCTCCTGCTTTGAATTCTGGAGCATTTATCTTCAATGAAGTCCTCTGGCCATTCATTGTGACTAAGTTTCAAATTCTTCAAAGGTTGAAATGTAGAAGAACACATTGAGGAAGATGTGGAAAAATAACCTGATTGCAATATGACTTGATTTTCAACAGGCCTACAAAATTGAGCATTTGACGTAACTGGTAGTCCACTCCCAAATCCAATTAATTTCAAGAAACTATTTCTTTTTGAAAGGTTTTTTTTCCACATTATCATATTTGTTACAATTGTTGTATATATAATTTTGAAACAAGTTCATATAATAAAATGAAATAGCTCAAATCAAAATGAAAAAAATCATAAAAACTCACAATTTTGTAAGTTAATGTAGGTTTTTTGTGTGCTTTTCTATATAATTTCATAATTGTTTTGAGGTATTTAACAAATTTTTAATAATTATTGTCTACTTGGATATGAGGGATTAAATGTTGGCTTCAAGCTAGAATTAGGATCAACCTTTGTTTGAAAATTGTGTAAAAGATCATTGAAAAGAAGAAAAAATGCTCTGTATGAATCAATGATATAGATAATTTGAAAGGATTACTATTAGTTTTTGTGAATTT
Source organism: Pseudisothecium myosuroides (assembly GCA_951799445.1). Lineage (NCBI taxonomy): Eukaryota > Viridiplantae > Streptophyta > Bryopsida > Hypnales > Lembophyllaceae > Pseudisothecium > Pseudisothecium myosuroides. Next base: position 30,668,355 of record OX637291.1, read on the forward strand.
GTACAAATGATATTACTATCTTTTGTTTGATAAATTGTGAGTTGCCTAAGAAGAATTGAACAACTTTAGCCTTTATTTTACTATAGGAATAACCTTCAAAATTTATTGTCACCATTGAAGATAAAACTTGAGAAATCCTGAATTTTGCCTTCAAAATCAAGACCTTGATATGACTCATACTTACATATCAACAAATACAAAATATAAAACCACAAAGAAAAAAGGCAAATTTTTATATTGTTCCCTACTATAGAATAACCTAACCACAAAAATGAATGAGCTTATTTTCCCTACTCTTAGAGCATCTCTACTCTGGTTCTTCTACTTAGCCTTTTCTTTGTAGATTGTTGGGATTGGAGATGTGCTCGTCGCATTTTGCTAGATTGTTATTGCACTAGAACCAACAACTCGATTCCATTCCATTGAAATATGTTCCGACAAGCTAGTGAGAAAAGGATGTCAAAGGATACACAAGGTAGAAAGAACAAAATGTGAGTACCCAATAGTTGGACTATATGGAAACATGAATGTGACATTTGGGCTAAATTTGCTACTCTCTCCTTCCATTGACCACTACCTTCCTCACAACCTATCATTGCTGTTCTAAAGCAACTTAAATTTTTTGGACTTTTATATATCATTTATGTGGCATTTAAGTGAAAAACAAAGACACCTATTAATGCTATGTTTACCTATATTGATACATTTGGATTACATTGTCAACTATAATAAGAAAAAATTGACAAATTCCAAATCAACTTAGAGCATTGCCACCGATTCCCTCCAAATAGGTTTGGAGGAAATGGGGCGGCTGAGCCTTGCAGCTCCCGGGTCACTTCCGTCCCCTATTCATCCTCCCCACAAGAATACGCCAAAACCAAGTCAATCTCATGCATTAATGACTTGGCAAAATCAATAGCCAACCAACATGCGAATTGGTTAATAGTTGTAAGAAATGGCCCACAAACCAACAAAATCAAGCAAGAGTCAAAGCATGGCAGGGATGCTCTCTTATTGTTTGGAGAGAGAATTTTGGAGAGAACAATCTCCTTTTGTCCTTATCCAGGTTTGTGGTGAACTACTTTTTCTTGGCCCACCACATCCAAGCCGAGGCTAGGGAGCTTCCCCGAGTGGCGATGCTCTTAGAATGAAAATGGTAAAATGGAGGGCAAAACAAACCTTGGAAAATCCTTTGACAAGTTAGGCCTTGACCATAAATTGATGAACAATTTACATTGTTTTAACCCCTGAGAGCCCCACGGGCTAGAATGTAGCCTCTCAGTTTTGAAAGATTTCCTTGTTTGACCATTATAATCTTTTCAACAATACGGTCAAAGAACATGTCCCTTTCCTTGGAGTTCTGGGCCTAGGGTTTTTTTTTAGGCCTCATGAGGCCAGACTCCAATGTCGTGGCACAGACACAATGGTCTATATTTGGAGGGAACATCCTCCATTTCTTGCATGGTGCACTGTCAGAATGAAAAAAAACCCACTGTCCGGGCCTATCTCTACTACCAATCGGTATGGTTAGTTTATATGAATATCTTTTTAGGTGATAATTTGATTGGAATGAATTCCAAAGGGTCTAGATTTTAGTAAACTTGCGTTGGACGCTTTGAGGTTAAGCTTAATTGGAGAAGGATCAAGGAAATTTTGTATTTCCTTCCCCAACACTCCACACAGCCGCCTTGCTTGCTAGACCCGAGATCTAAACTCACTTGGGGTGGGTAAACCCCTCCGCACGGTCGTCTGGACGGATGAAACCTGAACGAGATTCATCCATGAGGATGACCTCCGGACGAACATCCGTTCCTAAATCATCGAGGAAATGGCCGTCGGTCTGTCTGGGACCTTCGCTTCCCCCTTCTCAAGCTTGTTCATGGTTCCTTCACGGCTCGTCACTCTTCCTCGATCCACGACCACCTTCGCCATTTGAGTTCCGCCCCCATTCCAGACTTGCCGTTCCATCTCTTGCACACTGCTACACGGCGCTCGTGCTACTTCTTGAGCTCGGATTTTGATTGAAATTTTCCGTGCTATAGAACTCTCAGGAGAGAAAGTCGGTAAGGTTTGGGGAAGCGCGAGCAGGCAAGGTTAATTGGGGCAGTGTTCTCTTCGTAATGGTGAATTAGGGCTGTGGAGTTTGGAGCAGATGCGGGAAGTTGGAATGCAATAATCAACTATGTGGCGAGGAGTGCCGCAAGCTTTTTGGCGGTGCGTACCAGTGCAGGAGCCGGCCGCGGATTCCTGCGAATATTGGCGCAGGAGAGCGCCTTGTGATTGAGGAGCCACTGGGTTGGTCTCCTGTGGACTGATTTACTCCTTGAAGTTTTTTCTGGGTGGAAGGAATCGCGGCGTGGGATTGAGGAGGTTGTGGAGTGTGGGGCTTCGGGCGCGGGTGATTTTGGTTGTGCAGAATTGAGGCAATTTAGGGTTTGAAATTCCATGCGGGGCGAGCATTGACGGGATCCAGTGGTTAGGGTTACGGAGTGGTTCCAGGTGTGGTGTGGCCTGGGTTTGTGGCGAGGACGTGAAATTGTTGGATTCGGGAGTGGGGACGCGATCAGATGACTTCCTTGGGAGGGATGTATTGGTGTCATCAGTGCACCCGGACGGTGAGGCCGACGAGTACGGAGGAGTTGATTTGTCCGACATGCGGCGGGAGTTTCCTGGAGGAGATCGAAAGCTCCGGCGCGAGCGATTTTCCGGGAGCGGGGGCTCATGATGGTTTCGGATTCGGGGGCGGGGAGATGGATGGCGGGGATCGGTTCGACGCGCCGGGTGGTGTGCCTGCGGGCTTCCGTCGCTTCCAGCCGGAGGGTCGAGGAATGCGCGGGTACGGGGGTCGTAGCGGAGGTCATCCCGCCGTTCTGCAGGTGCTTGAGGCGATGTCAGCCGTGCTTCAGCAAATCCAGCCTCCGCCTGGCGGTCATGAGCCCGGCGAGGTGGACACGAGTGGGGACGGTCCGCGTGGGCGTAGTGGCGGGGTTGGCGGTGGGGAGGGCACGGGTCAGGGCTTCAATCCGATGCTGATGCTGCAAGGTCAGATGCAGAACTTTCTGGGCGGCGGTGGCAACGTGGAGGTTTTTTTCGACAACGGGACGGGTATCCCTCGGCGTCTTCCTGGTAATTTCGGTGACTACTTTCTGGGTCCCGGTTTGGATCAGCTGATCCAGCAGCTGGCGGAGAACGACCCGAACCGGTACGGTGCTCCTCCTGCTTCGAAGAGCGCGGTGGAGGCTATGCCTACGGTCCAGATCTCGCAAGAGCATCTTGGTGCGGATGCTGCGCAGTGCGCGGTGTGCAAGGACGAGTTCATCGTTGGGAAGTCCGTTCGTCAGATGCCTTGCAAGCACATGTACCACGAGGACTGCATCATGCCTTGGCTCGCGGTGCACAATTCCTGTCCCGTGTGTCGTTACGAGATGCCTACGGACGACCATGATTACGATCGGAGCCGTACCTCTGATCAGGCGGGCAATGCTGCTTCGGGTTCGAGCGCTACCCGGCCGCTCCGGTCGACCACGAACGCTCCTGGGAGCAACGCCGAGGGTGGTGGCACGTCCGGGGGTTTCACATTCTGGGGCTCTCCAGCGGGTTTCGGAGGATCGAGCGCTCCGCCGAGCGTGTCGCAGTCGAGCAGTGCTCCTGCAGCAGCAGCAGCTGCACCTGCTCCGAGCGGAGGTGGCTTCGGTCGTCGTTTTTCGATGCATTTGCCTTGGTTCCGTTCTTCTACCCCTCCTCCTGCGCCTGCACCCGGTCCGTCCGGTGGCAATGGCGTGAATCCTGGCTCTGGTAACCGTGGTACTGGCGGCGATGAGCCTCACCCCGAATTGGATTAGCGTTTGGAGAGCAGCGAGGTATTGTGGACTTTGCTTGTCAGCCTGCTTTGGAGTTACTAGTTCCTTTGTGGAGTGTTTGCTTTTGTTGGCAGGCATGCAGCGGCATTGGAATGATCATGAGAAGCGGGCTTTCGGCGGAACTGTCATTGTGAGTCTGAATGGTGCTCATGATCCTCCACCTTTTCGCATCCAAATTGAGATGACGATTCCTCTTAGTTCCCATTCTTTACGTGGTAGTTGTTAGTGGCCCTGCTGGGGGTGTTGGTGGGTGATTGTTGGAAGGGGTCTACATTCTCGATGTTAGAAGCTCGAGTGATGAAAAAGCCGTGTCACTTCGGTGAACTTGGAGTGGCCGGATCTAGTGGTGTAGTAGCGTTCGGAGAGAGGAGATATTCCGGCCTAGCTTTAATTGGTGGCGATCACTGCGATATCTATTATTGTGTAGGTTCTTAGTCTGTCTCCAGGCTTTTAAATATGATTGGAGGTTCGCTTTTTTAGTCTGTAGTGATGTTTGAGCGCCACCTGTTGGGGTTTTCTACTTTCTATTCTGTGGTTGAATTTGTTATCAAGGTGTAGGACGGGCTATATCTGAGCGACTTCGAGTTACCGCCACGACTGCGTGCAAGCGAGGTCTGATTTTTGGTCACGCTTCCCGCGTCGACACTTGAGACTGAACACTTGTGTACTTTTGGCACGGCATTGAATTCCTTTGGCAACAGTTCCCTGAGTCCAAAGTTGTAATGTTGGATTTTTCAACTCCTTCCTTTAATTTTGATGTGATCGTGTTGTACATATGCAATCGATTCCTTGTCTATGTTGTGACCCTTTTGTTTATGGTGTTCTTTTTAGCTCCTCCTTTCTTAGAGTTTCGCTTTGAGTCCTGTTGATTGCAAGTTCGTCCTGTAGAATGTTTGGTGATGGAATCATGGCTAGTAGTTACAGGTACTTTTTTGTGCCTTCATCCCCATTTCTTTCGGGTCGTGTGATTTATCCGGTTTCTTACTATTTTTGTACTAGGGTGTGTCCGAACGATGTAAGTGAATTGCGAGCTTTAAGGATGCAGGACGGAGAGTGGTGAGTGGCCCATTTGTTTCTTTTCTGGCGAATTGGAGACGGGCTGTGCATTGGTATTTCAATGTAGAAAGTCTTGTTGCTGTTTTCAAATAATTCTTTTGTTGAAATCGGCGCTTGAGGGTCCATTTTTGCAATGATTCATTTTTTTTGCGTCTTTGTAATATTGTACGAACTTGTAATTTTGCGTGGTGGCATTTCGAGGTTTTGGAGTTCGATTTTGGGCTTTTAATTTTCGATATTATGGTTCGGAGAAATTATGAGATGAACTTTACGATGAACTCTACTATGTTTCGCAGAAAAAGTGAGTTGAGAAGCACACAGAAATTACTTGAGAATATTTTTCTTTGCAGAAATATGCTGTTTTGAGTTTACCACAAAAGTGGCATGATTATATTAGTGTAGGTTTGGTGGGGGTTACTGGATTCTACTCATGGTAAGCCGCTTGTTACATTTTACTTGATTGGATGGAATCGCCGAGGGTGCAAAAATCTTCATTCATGTGAGGTATCGGATGCATGAATGTACTACGAATTCGTTGAAATAGTTTTCTTAGTCTCATGGAAAGACCTGGAAGCATTCACTAAGCATGTGGGGATGGTTTCCCATGTAGACTTAGTTTCTGTTGAGTCTTATTGCAATTGGTAGAAGATTCTGGAGTCTCTTGCATGTATTTTTGAAAGGGATCCTTGCAAAACACAACCTGGAACCGAAGAAACACAAATTCAGCACTTGAATGGGCCCCCTAAAATAATTTCTGCCTTAGAAACATTTGTCTACTGCACTAGTAAGAAATAATCGTGGAACACTACAATACTATACTGCACTGTGCTGGTATGGTTGGAGGCAAAACCGGCCAATTCACTTCACTTGGGAGTTGAGGCTCTTTCAGTGCTTTGCCCGTACTCCTGGATTCTGAAGCCTAATCAGGGCATGATCAAGAGAGTTTCCTTCAAGGTCTGGTTTTCTTAGCGAAACAGCCTACAGTACGACCTCTCATATTCTTTTTCTTTAGAGAGAGTTCCAGACAGTGGTCCTGCTGCAGGAGGTATCGCCCAAACACAAAACCCTGGTTTCATTTGAAGAAGGTGAAGGGTATCAAGCAATAACTATATCTATACAGAAACGCAGAGCATTGGGGTTTTCAGAGTTCACGATTTCAGCTGTGTGAATCTATCTATCATTGTTTCCAAAGCAGCCCGAGCAATTCTGCGCGCCACATCTCTTCTCAAAGTAGCAGAGATTTTACATCGTGGTAACCACGAGAATGTTGACCCCCACGATCAAGAGGAGAATGGAAAAGATCAAGCACTTGCTGACATGGTCAAATGCATTGTCCACCGGCAGATCCACCTGCAGATCCGAGACGGAACACATTGAGAACAAAATCATGTACACCGTGAACTCTTTAGTATCACAGCCTAATTGTCCGAATTGCCAGTGATGATAGCGGAAATTTGTAGAATTGTGACAGAAATAAATTAGCGTTAAATACAAGTCCATTATAGAAGTACTCGCGGTCACAAGTGTTTCTTTTACCTCGCCGGCTATCAGTTATTTGGCTTCGGTTTATAGGCCAAAATTTCGAGGGACAGGGCCAGAGTGGCCAGATTGGCCTGAATCTATCAGGTCGAGCAAAATTTCGCTCAAAACAAAAACGCTTATAAGTCACAAGAGTCAGGGACGTGGTCTACAATCCATTTCATACTTGTCATTTTTCATAATTCCTGAACTGTATGCAACTTCTTGCGACATGATAGAGAGTACAGAGTAGGTTTTGAACTAGGTACATCCGATCCCCAGAGTTTGGTGGAAGAGAATGTGATAATAAAGAAGGTGGTAGTAAACAGGTCTGAGTGTAGATGCAATGAAGTGACGCTTGAGAGATTGAGGGGCATTTACTAGTTCATGTTTCTTTAATAGACCCTTATTCTCAGCTGGTTTTCCCGCACATACGAATGGGGGGCTGCGTAAAATTTGCTTAGATTCTTAGAAGTTTACTACAGACAAAGGCTTGATTTAGATTGAGAGATGAAGGAACTAACCTCCGCTTCGAGGTTAATATCATCAAGCTCGCCAAGCTCGGCTTCCACAAGGATTCCGCGAGTCATGACATGAAAAATCTGCGAGTCATGAGAAATTCATGTTAACCCAAGATTTGGGGCACATATTTACACGACATAAAGCTATAAAATTCATCCAACCTATGTCTGCAGGGGACGGATTTCGACGCCTTCGTGAACGTGAGTAGTTGCGTGACATTTGAAACAGAAAAGGGAAGACCTGATGAAGTTCCAGAAGCTTCTTTTCAATGACCTTGACTGCATCACGCCGCTCTCGAATCTCAGCTATTGTGCCCAGTACCTGCACCATACAGTGTCAAAGAAGAAAGCTCGGAAGAAAGATAAAACCTCTGAGCTGGAGCTGCTAATGCAACCTCTTAGAAGCTAAAACCCCGAGCACAAACAACGCAGAGAATTATAGCAATAGAGCGTCTAGCTAAACCGTTCAAGATGAACAAAAACGGTTTGAAACTTGCTCAAAGGATCTTCAACAAACAGAATATACCTCGCCTCGTCCTTGCGCCAGAGTGGCATTTCGGAAAATTGGATCACTGACTCTTGTTTCAAGCAGGCGTTCAATCACCTGCGAACCACAGAAATCAATTTAAGAGAGGCAAAACTACAACCCCAACAGTCCAAACCATGTATTTTCAAGGTCCTCATTATAAGCGTACCTAAATTTGGCCTAGGATCTCATTCAGAAGGTGTATATTTTCGGGGAGAGTCTCTCAGGGTTGGTTTGGGAACAGGATCCCAATTAGGAAAGGTTACCTTTCATGTTCGGATATTGAAAGATATATAGCAATAAATTTTATCGTGCTTATGAAACGAACTCAAGGATCAAAGGCCCTGAACCATTCAAAGTAAGTAGTTGGAAAGATCATACAGAAAAGGGAAAAGGGTGCAGTACTCAGCCCTGAACAGATTGAATCTGTGACTAGATGGAATTGAAAAAAATGCACTCGGAAGTGGGTTGACGCACTTACGGATTCATGAACATTCTGCCCGGTAACTGCACACGTATCAATCGAAACATACAAGTGAGATTCATAATATTGTCCGAAATCTTTCCTAACAGCAGAATGGCGGGACTGAAAATGCGCATCAAATTAGCCCAAAGACTCACCACTGAAAAGACGCATTTCAACTATATCCTGCTGATCTTCTTGAAAACTTTGCCCCAGTCCCTGCAGTTCAACTTTCTCCAATTAAGAGCATGCTTGAACTCACAGCAACATATCCAAAGACTTCCAAGACACCAAGAAAAAATTTGCAATGGCGACTCAGAGATGGAGTCAGAATATTAATCAAAGAGCTCCAGTCATTTAATAACCGAAATCTTAACAACGGACCTGAAAATCAACCGCGAGCTCCCTCAGCCTCTTCCTCAAGTTTCTGAGACGAGTCATATATAGTCGCAGTGAACAGAATTAATTACTATCTTTCTCATCTAAAGCTGAATTCACTACTAGGATACATAGCAAATGATGTTCAATCTTTGAATTTGTAGAAAGTTCACGACCGATTGTTGGCAACTTGAAATTCTTCATAAGTTTAGCATGACTAGTTTATAATTTGAACTGATGAACTGAGAAACAAAGTCACGGAATCCCAACCCAGTGACCGAGTCGTGGGCCCTCGCAACCTATTAACATCTTGCTAGAGAAAAAGGCTCAAAACAAGGCTTACGAAGTGATAGATGTCCGTGCCCGATCAGTGCTCGACCCTGCTTGACAATTCATGATGTTGCGGTTCGCAGCATTCTGCGAAACAACCAGCAGAAATGAGATGAAAATTGCGTCGCAGAAAAGCCCAGAGACGGTATAAACAGAATCGAGGTAGCTTCATTTGTGGAGGGAATGCAATAACCGAGAGAGAATGACAGCGGACATAACAATGACATTGAGTTACATGAAAAGGATCAATGGCAGGAAACATTGCACTTACCGATCTGTCCAATGCCTCCAGTTTCTCCCATAATTCTCCAGCGATCACACAGGTTTCATCAAGAACCTCGCCCATTTTCTGCTTAATAACTGCACATCAGTTTGTTTATTTGGTACAGAGCCTTTTTAGAAGCAGTGAGGTTCAATGTCAAAGTATCAAATCTCGGTCATGATCGTTCCTTGGAGTCTGGTGGTTCAATATCGAGTATGAATTGTTGTGATTCCCAAGGAGCCACACCATTTCAAAATACCCAGGTTTGAACAATAGGAACAGATTTATTCAAGGAGAGGAGTATGTTACTCCATCATGACATGATGCTCATCATTGTGAGGTGCAACTAATTAAGTGAATAATCTGGTCTCTACTTGCTGTAACCTCGAAAGAACTCAACCCTAAACCATTGATCTTGCAGGCTGCAAACAACGGTATGAGAACCGCAAGTGCCTAAAGAAGTCATGCCTTTCAAGTCTGTAGCTCTTGTCACCTCCCAGTAGTCGTCACTCGATCTCTGTTAATCCAGAAAAGCAGCGAGATTAATTTACCTAGGTGTACGTGACCATGTGGCAAATAGTCACAAGGCCAATTCAGATTGCTCAGGTATAAGCAAAAAAATTGAAATCAGAAGCTTGAGATTTGACATTCTGTGCAATTAGGGTGAGATGGCAGGCTTGAAATAAATCATTGCATTCATAAGGTAGCAAGCCGAGCACATGGGAACCGTATAAGCGCCACCTCTTCATTACTCATTCTTGTTACTTAGCGTGAAGTCGATTGAACAAAATAAGGTAAAGCAAATAAACATATGATTTCCGCCCCAATCAAGGCGTAAAATCTCATGTTATGTCGACGAGCTTGCTGCTTCCAACTGTGCAATCTATAGTATCCCTTATTTCATTCCACCTCACAGATGCACAGTCAGATTTCACTGACACCCTTAAATGTCAAACTAACTCCACACGAAAGAAGAACCTAAACTGCAAGATTGAAGCAAGCCAGGTTCACAACCAAGCTACTCCACATTACATCTCGGGTTAGGAAATTTTGATATTAATTCCCAAATGCTAAAGCCACAGGATATTGGAAACTCAACACACCTGCAACATGAGTAACCTCGTGTGAATGTCAGCCGTGGAGATTGTGACATCATTGACGTCCTGGATGAATTGCGTCCTGCCTTGGCCAAGCGCAGCAGGAATCCCAGGCGCAGAGGAAGAAGAAGGCCCCGCCTCCGGGTCCAAGTCTCGGCCATCGGCCGTATCCTGCACATTCACGAAGACGAGCAGCTTTATTAAAAGAATTTGCAAAAATAGACAACATTTTAGTGACCAATCCGTCGAAACCAACATTTCAGAAAGCACTGAGGTACCTCCTGTCTACAATTCAATCGCGCAGTATACAAATCCAATTCAATTCGAACTCAACAATTTCGATATCGGTGACGACGACTCCATATATATCCCAAATTCAAATTTCGCTTAACGTACCCCAAGGCGATCGTTCATGGCGACTCCTACCCCACCAGCCTCCAGCCGCACCGGCCACGCTCACAATCAAGCTAAGAATCAACAAATTTTTTCTAACGCAGATCGATCAACTCTTCAATTCAATTCTCATAAAATAATGCTTGAACGCTGACTTGCTTCAATTCATCATCCACACTAAGCTCCCCACTTCACCATTCTCTCTGATCAATATAATTTTCAGACACCGCCAATTAGTTCAGGGAACCATAACTGCACTAGCTGCTCCTCGACCGCTATCGAATCCAAACCTTGGCCTCCCGACAGCGTCAGGTGCCTCGCGCTACAGAATCCAGAAGCTCCTCGCACGACAGAATTTCAATTCGAGGCTACAGGGACAATCAAGATTCATACGAGGGCGAGGGTGAAGGCGAAGGCGAAGGACAAGGACATTCAAGGGCGAAGGCGCTCTCCAATTTCAAGCTGCAGGTGCTCATCGATCAGCTAGCAGAGTGAAAAGACAGAAACTAAGAATGGTCGGACTCAGGCATCTCAGGACGTGCTGCTGCTGTATGTTTTGAAATCTTCTTGTTATATACGGCCATCCGCCTAGCTACAGTACTGGAGTGGATCTCTGTGGGTTGCTAGTGGTCAGTTTGAAATTGGGTCGAGCGGGCCTCGGGAAGTCCGTCAATGTGCATACACGCAAACGAGGTTGCGAACGTGGTGGAGCGAGCGCGATCGATCTCTCTTCCCCTTCGGTTTGTTGTTGCTTAGTGAAGATTTGCATTATATGCCTTTACGTTTGTAGATGAACCCCTCATGATTGGCTCAAGTATTTTTTTGGTATTATTTTAAAATTTCACTTAAGAGGCAACAACGGAATCCATCATGTAGTCATTCACGAAAGAAGTCGACTTCCATCTCCATATTTGTACTTATTCAATATTTGTGACTTTATCTTTTTTTTCCAGTGGCAAATATTATTCACCATTTGGCAAAAAAAAATTACAATCCTTCAGTTTAGAAATGAAATTCAATACCCAATAAAAATAAATATATAAATAAAATCTTTTTGGCTGTGACATTGCATTTTTTTTATAAATTCGCTTTTCCACCTCCTACTTTATTTTGCTTTAATATAATAATCTTATTTGTGATTCTAGAAAATTCATACTCTCTTCATTATCTTGGATAACTTCTCCTACCTCTATTGAACTTTGTCAAAATAAAATCTTCTTTCAATGTTAGGTGTATCGACCTAGTATTTTGAGTAACTCCTATAATATTTTGTGAAGCTACTTTAAACCTTCAAGTGGCTCTTTTTTAGTAAATATGAAGCTTTCTAATTGTCCCTAAGATTTTTTAGTGCCTCATTGAGGTTCTTAGTTTTCTTTGAAGAAACTTCAAGATATAGTGATAGTATATATTGAAGGTAAGATGCAGGAAATGTCAATCTTGCCAACACAAGTCTTTGAACATTGTTGCTTACATAACATTGTTAATGGGCCTGATTCTTTCCTTTTCCTCTGAGGGATAATACCTCTCAGGATTCTTCAGAGGGAATTCAGTTAAAAGATGAAAGAAACTATTGATTGCCTGATGTTAATGCTCTGCAAGGTTTGTGAAAGTTGGTTGTCAAGCATTGGTTGTAGAAAATAGTGGCTATAATACGTGGATTGTGAGTGGCTAGAGACTCTTATTCAACAAAAAATTTGCAATTTTCAACGTTGGGGGGCTCATGCTTTTCCAAGGAGCAAAAGGAATCCCTAGCATTGGTTAACAATGTTATATAGCTTTGTATAATATTATTAAGAAATACATTTGAGTTGTTTGTGTTATATATTCTTTGTGTTCATAGATAGTCACAAGGCTAATACTCCCTCTATCCCACTAAAAAACTCCAAATCAAGCACAATTTTTGTCCCACTAAAAAGCTCCGTTTTTAGATTTCGATTGTTGGGTAAGTATTGGTTGTTTTGAACGACCTCGTAGGGGCAAGTCAAATAATTAGGGAGCATTCTTTGCCAAAAAAGCTTGGCCTTGCTCATATGAGACACCTTGAACTTGTTGTGCTTCCTTAGACAATAGTATTGACAATGGATTTGATGACCACTTCGACACTTTGAAAAATTGTTCTTGAAGTGGTGTAGGAATCTTTGTTGTAGGTATTTAGGTTGTAGTAGATGTTTTTAGAATCCCAATGTTGCTACCAACATTTAAATCATCAAGAATGATGGAGCTGGCAGCGTTTACAAATTTTGTCAAAAATGGTACTTTCTGCATGGATTTTGGGTGCCTAAATGATGGTGCCTAAGTTGGAGATTTTGCATAGATCTAAAGGATGAGTTGCTAGTTTTCAAATGCATGTATCACTAGCAGAAAGACTAAATATGTAGTTAATCCCTTGTGGGGAAGCTTTTTGGAGGTTTTTAGTGGGACAGAGGGAGTAGAAAGGTTGATTTGTATTGCATATGCATGGTCTTTGCACTTCAGAAAGGATATAGTGGTCATTTTATAGTGCATAAATCTTTTACAAAATGAATTCAAGTTTTGATTTTGGTGTGATAATTTGTTAACCCAAGCATCTATGTTATACCTAAATATGCATATTGATTTTCACTTTCCAACTTTAGTTTCTTTGCTTTATAAGTTTTATCAATCGTAATTTCATGGTTGTTTTAGTCTTTTCATCTATCGGTCACAATTGCTACTTTATTAATTAGAAATGTAATTTAAAATAAAGGTTTTCTTTTTTTGTGCTCTATAAGTTTTTCCACCTCTAATTTCATAATTGCTTTAGTCGTTTCATCTATTAGTCACAGGTGCAACTTTGTTGATTAGAAGTGTGATTTGAAATGAGGGCTTTCGTTTTTGTATCTCCTTGAGACCATCACATTCCATCTTTGGTTTCTTTGCTTTGTAAATTTTGCAAACTTAATTTTATGGTTGCTTTAATTTTTTATCTATTGATCAAAGTTCATACTCACTATAAAAGAAAGGGGTATTTTAAGTATACTCCTAGTAGTATAGTCTTATAAGTAATGACCTTTTGAGGAGATTTTTAGTAAAATTTTACTAGAATTACATGTATTTTCAATAAATTTTTATTGAAAATCACCTTAAAAGGTCATTACTTATAGGAATATACTACTAGGTTTTTACTTAAAACACCCCTTTTTCTTGTAGTATACTTTATTGATTAAAAATGCAATTTTGAAATGAGGGTTCCCTATTTGGTACCTCAGGCTTATTATCAATGTGAGATTGCTTTTAGATTTAAACTACATGTTCTTCAAATGTCAATTTAGTTCTTATTCACTTTTAAATGTGATGTATTTGGATGTTTTCATTTTTTTCTTCTTTGATTTCTTGGTGTAAGTGAGTTTGGTTTTCAAGTTCAATGATACTAAGTTTTCTTTCTAATTGGAAATTGTATTAGATGAAGATTTGTAAGTTTTGGCTTCAATTTTTTTATTTTATTAGTTCTAATTTGAAATATTATATTTGTAGAGGAATGGATCCAAATATAGATATGAATGTGGTGCTTCTACCTAAAAGCCACAAGAAACAAAAAAAAAATATATATATATATATATATATATTTTTGCAAAGGTTGTAACAACACATTTGTAGATGTATTAGAGCACATAAACGGGGTGAAGCACATATGTTGGAAAGCATCCAAGATGTTTTACAGGAATTGCAATGTTAGGTGATTGTAAAAAAGATTGGTACTATTTTGCATCACATTTAACGCCTAAAGGACCAGACAACGTTTTTTGGCAACATGATATTTTTGGGCAGGTCATTGAGAGCGGAAATAGTCATTATATTTTTTGAAACTTTTTTTTGGATGTAGGAGCAAGGAGTACTTTGCCGTTGCACCAATTTTTTTTTTCATTTGAATTTATCCATGAGAAGTTATGGGAGACAATGTCATTTTCAATGAACGGGGGGCAACACGGGTAGGGCTAATTATACTAGAGCAAAAAATTGTAATGCATGCCCCAAAAAGCTTGGGCAAGGCCATGGGCAGGCTTTCAACCTAAGTTCAGGCCAGATACTTTACTGACATTTTTTGGGACCCATACATTCCAATCAATGTCCATGGATATAGAATATTGGATTAGGAGGGGGCCTTATAGTTGGAGCACTCCAGAGTATGTACAAACCTTACGGGATTATACAAGAGCAATTACTAAGATGACCTTATATTTCATCAATTGTCAAGGCAAAAGTCTATACAAAAAACTGTGACCAACAGACCAAAGACCATCACACTGCAAATTTTTTTTTTAATTTTAAATTATAAAATTAATTTTTTTAAAATTAAAATAAATAAATAAATGAATGAATTGCAGTCCAACTTGGATAACAGTGGTATACACTAGGTTGGATTGAATTTTTGAAAAAAAAAATATTTTTTATTTTTTTATTTTTAAAATTCTTTTACTGTGACCAACAGAGTAGAGACCAGCAGATTAGAGCCATTGCTAAATTTAAAATTTAAAATTTAAAAAATTTAAAATTTAAAATTTAAAAAATTTAAAAAATTTAAAAATTTAAATTTAAAAAATTTAAAAAATTTAAAAATTTAAATTTTAAAAATTTTAAAAATTTTAAATTTTAAAAATTTTAAATTTTAAAAATTTTAAATTTTAAATTTAAATTTTTTTAAAACTGCAGCCTAGCTTGGATAACAGTGGGATAGATTGGACTGCGTTCTTGGAAGAAGAAAATATTTTTTATTTTTTATTTTTTTATTCAACAATTTCTTCACTGCAGGTTCAGCCTTCTTCAGGGGCCATTCATCTTCTCATGCAAACTTCATGTATATGTATATCCATGGACTAATTACTATGTCCTTTGATGGAGTAGTATGTAGTTTTCCAAGGCAGTGGTCTCCATCAACAAGTCAAGTATAGTAACTTCTGACCCAATCTCCTTCCATGGCCTAAATCCAATATCCCCAACTGCCCTGTAGTTCAACACCTTTATTTCAAAATATAAATTCACCAAGCTTGCCAAAGTTACATACTTTGGGCAATTTGCGTGATTTTTTTCCCGGCTTGTAGACCTAGCTGAAATCTAGAATCGCACCGTTTACATTTTAAAAAGATTAATGTATGTGCAAGCTATAATTTGTTGAAAAAAAGGCTTTATATGGGAGTTTTCTTCAAGCTCGTTGCCTAGTGGAAATTTTTGGTATATGTTCCCCAATTTGAAATGTTATGAAATTTTTTGGATATGTAGCCAACTCTGTCACAAAAAGCAAGCAAAAAAAGTTCAAGCAAAAAAGTGAAATTAAATTGTGCAAAAGCCTCTCCGAATTAGAGCTGCCTGGAATTTGAATGCCTCCTAAAAACATTTTTTTCACCTTCAAACACTATAATCTTGCAATCTATATAGTCAAAACCTCCCATTTTCTTAATACAACATAGTGAAGTAGTCTACTAATAGATCTTACGGTAAGATGCAACAAAATTTAATTCTTCATTTTTTGAAGGCCTTTGCCATCAAAATGGCCCATTTTGAGTGTTTTTGGGTGAAACATAGTCAAAGAACTTTAGGGGTTAAGTGACAAAGTTGTCATCTAACTTGTGAAGCATAAATCCGATTAACTTGAAATTTTTATTGGAGATGGCTAACTTGATAGTATTTAGATCCTTTATTTTTCAGAAATATTCAAAAATTATTTTATATTTAAATTCCAATTTAGCTAATTGGTCACACTTTGTTATTTAGGATTTTTTAGTACTACGGAGTACCAAAAATTAATGATCTAGAGCTGAAATTTTTGTGATCTATTTTCATAGTAGGAAGTCATGTTTCTTCCAAAGGAAATTTAAAAATATTTTATTGATGTCCTCCACATGCGTGCTAATAAGGCTCCTTAGTTTGCGCACACATTTCTGAACATTGAAGATGGTTTTAAGATCATTTTTCTGGTGAAATCTCTTAAATATAAAGTTCTTTCAAATTGCTAATTTAAAATTAAATTTTTTTTTCCTATTTTTACAAATTAAAATGTGAATTTTTAATTTTTTTTCTAATTATAAAGTACCCCCTCCAAAAATGAGTACTATAGAAAACGCTACCAAAACCGCATGGTGTTTCTTGCAATGACCCTGTTTCAATCTTGATAAAAAAAAATTTAAACTATGCATATAACTTACTTGCATTTTCTATTCATTGAAACTATTTTTAAATGCATTTAAAGCATTGTTTAGATTTTTATTGATTTTTTATAATTTTTTCTTTCAACAAATTGGAAAGACAAAATAAATAAAAGCTTCTATTGTATTAAGTGCAAACAAAATCTTTTGATTAAAAAAGACAATCTATAAAACCATACTGCAGAGCATGTCATTTATATTGAAAAAACTTCTCCTCAAGAGTCTTCAACATATGTGAGCTTTGTACAATGTACTATACACAAAGTTGCTTCAACATTTCTTCGAGATCACTTTGGAGATTTGATCTATCTTGTTTTTTGAAGTTTGACTTCAAATGAAGTAAAATTTCTTATAAAGGAAGCAAAATGGTTGAAGAATACTGCTACACTTTTTAAAAGAGGAATATTGAAAAGAGAATTCAAATGGTGATTTTTGGCATTTGGTTCAAGTATGGAAGATTAGCTTGGTAAGTTTCTATTTCATTCTATAATATGTTTTCTACAAAGTTTTTTACAATATATAAATTTTTTCATTATATCAAATTTAAATAAGGTTTTAATGTGTTGTAGTTTATCCATGTATAAACATGCAAATTTTGAATGTTACTTCCTATGAGAGCACTAAATGAAAGCAAGGGCTTAAGGAGATTTTTTCTTCTTTATTTTTCAACATTTGGATGATATCAAGGCTATTGAAGGTATACAATCAACGAGACAATCAAGTAAGAGTTTTATAGAAGGATTGCCTTTGTTGTCTATTTCTATGACTGAAGACTACAATGTTAAAGTTTACACCAATGACAATGACTTTTTTATAGTTTTTTTTTGTAGCTCAATAGTGGTGGTAAGTGTCTAGTTTGTATGTTTATATTTTATAATTTGATTTTAACCAATGTCTTACTGAAAATTATATAAATTTTTAGAATCATTTGGGGTGATGTATGAAAGGTACTTTAAAAAATGGAAGTGGCATTCAATTTTATCTCCCAAAGTTGGGGCATTTCTCTGAACCACAAATTGAAGACATCATATATATCAAGACAAGCAAGATTCAACATTGTACAAAAACTACTAGGCAACTTGGGCAATTAGGTATTACCTTCTTTTTGCAAGCATCACTATTTGGTGGTGGAAGGTGTTAACAATGACTAGATAAGATCCGTTACGGCAATGCCTGTAGGCAATTACTGCCACTTTTGAATAGATAGTGAGAAATTTTATACACAACCAATTGAAAGCAAACTAGTAGATAATCATTGTACACGTGGCATGTCAACACTACGTTTTTGCCCCGATAGATGCCATCTTTGCCCTCTATGTTTCCACCCATGTTGCTTAATCTTTAACCCCTAAAATATCAAGGCATTTCCTGACTCCCAAACCACTGAAAACTGCCATTTTTGCTGCAGTCACTCCCTAAACCAATTTTAAAAAAAAAATCTAACCGTAGGATCTTGTACTTCACTTATCTCAAATCATGTGATAAAAATTTCATGAAGTTTGACCGTACGGATTGGAAGATATTAGCATTTGAAGTTGGGAAAAAAAGTTTTTTTGAACTGTTTCCTGCAATTTCAGATGACTTTGACGGCCATTTATGGATTTTTTTGGCACTACACAACATAAAGTTAAATTTTTTTATGCTGAACATTTGAGTTGAGAGTTGGGGAAAAAGATTTCAGCATATCAAAACTTGATTTTCACATATAAAAAAATTGTTAAGTAGAAGTAGGTCCAAAATTGATTGAAACACTAAATTGTTAATAGCTCTTAGATGGAATTCAAACACCATAATCTTAACGGTGGGATTGTTCTTGCAAACAAATTTGACCTTGTCAAAAAAAAATTTGAAAAAATTTGAAAATTGCATTCTAAAATGAATTCTATAAGTTGTTTCTTGAAGAAGACGCTTAAATTGCCCGAAAAACAAGATTGTCCATAACTTTCTCATTATTAGTCCAAATAGAATGAATCAAAGCTTCAAATGTAGACAAAAACATTATCTTTGATAGTTTTAATTTATTTTAAAAAAAAAAACATTTTTTTTTTTTTTTTTTTTTCTGCCCGCCGATTTGCTTTTTTGCTTTAGGATGGCATAACTTTTGCTCTCGGCCAAATTTGAGGCGACACAGGCCTGCCCGAAATCTGAAGTGTCCCCCAAGGGCACTTTGGTACTTTAGGGGTTAAAGTCTTGTTGTCCCTATGCAAGTAGGAAAAACATAGAGTCATCTTATGCTCTCAATTTTGGAAATTTTTAAATAAAAATGAAAATAAAAAATATCAATTGTTTACATGAACATTCTTACCATTGAGATTAACAACTCTCAAATTCTTTCAAAAGTTATTAGCATATTAGTTATTTTTCATTCACTAACATCTGTCACAGATATAGTTAGAACCTCTTCCAAGAAGCTTGTAGTTGGAGGAAGCTTCTTGAGAATCTTCCCAAGTAGGAGAAGCTTTTAGAAGTTTCTAGAAGTTTCTGGAAGTTTCTGGAAAGCTGTCCAAACTAGAGGGAAGCTTCTTGAGAAGCTGTCCAGGTAGCGGAAGCTTCTAGAAGAACCTCCTAGCTGGTAGTATATATAGGAGTTGAGGTTGAGGTAGAGATAGTCCTTAGTCTCGACAACACTTCTCTTGATCTTAGCTCTTGACTTTAGTTCAAGTTTTGTACATCTTGAACTCTAATATCAAGTCTTGATATCCAAAAACCATCTTGTTTTGTCTTATCTTGCATCTTGCATGTCCGTTACAATTTGTCTAAATTGACTCTTCAAATTTTGCTTTGCAAAATTTGATTCTAGATTTCTTAGCAAACGGACAGAGTGTTAGTTCAATTCAAATTTTGTCGTGTTAGTCGTTGAGAAGACTAAGGACAAAATTAATATTAGAACTTGACTTTTTTTAATTGAGTGCAGACTACCGCCCTTCTTGAAAATATTGGCGTGCTTAGAAGTTGCGGATTACCCTCTTCTAAACTAGTATATTTTTTCTCAACAAAATTTTTTTTGATTGCATGCAGACTACCGCCTTTTTTGAAAACAACTTTGATATTTAGAGATTGAGGATTACCCATCTTTAAATTGATTCTTGATTAGTAGATCCATCCACTTCAACTTCGAGGACGACTTTTCTTGTTCAAAACATCTCAACCGCAAGGGAGCCACATATAAGTCTCCTCGAAAAGTTCGACGGTTCTAAATCAAAATTTTGAGAGTTTGTAAATCAAGTTCAACTCATCACTTTTCTTCATCCTCAACAATACTTGACAAATGAATCACGGGTAGGCTTGCTTAGAAGCTTGCTTATTGGACAAGTTTTGTCTTAGTTTTCACCTCCATTTGAGAAAAAAATTTCAATTCTAAGCAATTTTGAAACATTCTTAGTGACGTTTTCTGAAGCATTTGGAAAACATAACAAGATCAGTTGGGCAACAATTAAAGTTTGTTCTTTACAATAAGGATTTTGTTTAGCTCTATTATATGCATTTGAATTCCGACAACTTGCTTGCAACATCAACTGAGGTGAATAAGCACTCATGAGTCAATTTCAATGGAGCTTCAGAGATGACATTAAGGACTTATTACTATCATTTTTTGATCTCCAGAGACTAAACAAAGCCATAAGTTAAGCTGTGAAATGTGACAATCAATTATTCCAAAAGTGTCAAGATCGACGGTCTTGGACTGCACTAATAACACAAATGAATTTTTCGCCAATGGTCAAGGCAGCGCGTATAACAAATACACATTCTGAAGGCCATGAGGACATGCAAATTAATGCTATACAATTTGGAGCGCTTACCACGCAAGAAAATAAAGGATGTCTTGATGAAGATTTGTGTTTATATTGAGGAGGCTCTAGTCACAAGGCCACCAACTACCACAAGAAGCACAAACAACACCCTTTCAATACAAGAGCCGTACATGTATCAAAAAACGAGGACGGTTAGCCACAGTAAGAACCTTGTGGCTAGAACCTTCTGATTTACAGACAAACTTAGGTCTTCACCTTTCTTCTCAACCTTTTCATTGCTTCACCATATCCTTAAGTTTGGGCCCCAAAAAGAAGTTACAAATTCATATCCTTTCAAATTCTAGAGCTTCAACTTGTTTTCTAGATGAGGAATTTGCAAAACGTTACAAGATTTCTCTAATAAAAAAATCAAACCTTATATATGTAGAAGCCATAGATGGTCGGGCTTTATCTTCGGGAGATGTCACTCATAAAACTAAACCATTAGAGGTTTCATTCAAGGAACATAAAAGTCAGATCATATTCAATGTGATCAAAATCCCATCTAATCCTGTGATTTTAAGACATTTTTGGTTCGAAAAATACAATCCAGTTGTGGACTGGAAGTCACGAAGTCTATCATTTTATCTAGAAACCTCGGCAACAGAATCTCTTCCAAAGTCTTCCAGTGCCAAACCCGTACTTGTTGAAGCCATAGCTTTTATTAAATCAGCAAGAAAAGACAATCCTTATATTATTTACGCAACCCCAATATTCAAAAACAACAATACTTTATTAAGTATTCGAAGTCAATATGAAGAATTTGGAGATATCTTTGAAAAGAAGATTGCTGACATTTTGCCAGAACATCAGCCATATAACCCGGGGAGATCAATCTTTGTAATTTAAGGTATACACCTGAGTTAAGAGGGTATTTGATGTAGCGCTATTTATCTTAATTATTGTATTTAAGATGACCGTATTTTTACATAAAAAGCTACGAGGGGCATATTTCTAAAACCCTATAGTTTTGTAAATTCATTCATGAAGTATTTTAAGTGCGGCTATCTTATATATAAAATTTAAGTGTCCAATTGACCAAGTGGTAGTTTTTAATCCCTAAAGATCAATTGTCCACTGAATGAACAATTGAAAATTTGAGTAGGATCCTATGAAGTCTTTTTTGATTGGTTGTTCACAAAATTTTGATGCAAGGTGTGAACATGTACTCCTTTAATAAGAATATATTTTTCTCTAATTGAGCATCTGAAACAAAGTTATATTGCCTTGAACTTTTTTGGCAACCCAAACAATTTGGGCACCTTCTGCAAAAATACTCATCAACTTTTGAAATTTGGCATGTATATAAGTATATAACTAATAAAATGTAGAATACAATTACAAAAAAAAATATTTAGTTCTCAAATCATATACAAAGAGGAGTCAAACTTTATCAGCTATATTGAAGCCCGTATTGGGGTGGCTAACCTTCAAGAATAAATATTTTCTTCTACTTCAAGCCCTATTATCTTGCAATATGTGAAGTCAAAGTTCTTGAAATTTTTTCCACATACCGTATTCCAAACGTTTGTCTCTAATATTTTTTTGGTTTGGATTTCAAATAGAAAATTTCCTCATTGCATAAGAAATCATTAAAAAATGACTAGTGTACCAATGCACTTAACCTCCTTACATTGTAGGTTGATTTAGAGTAAGCTAGACTCTATATTTGCTTATGAAATTTTTTATGGATAAACCTAACATCATATACATATGAATGGTCAAAACCCTCATTTTTGTGTAGAGCAAAAATTTTATTTGAGGAGGGCTCAAAGTTTGCTAGTTGTATTTCGCACAAGAATAAAAAGAAAAATTCTTACTTCAAATGTTATAATCTTTCAATCCACATGGTCAAATGGGCTAAATTTTTTTCTGCACATTGTGGTCGCTAGATTATCCACCCTTGGTAATAAAGCAAACACCGACCAGGTTCTATGTCTTTATCCACTTTTTTAATATATGGGGGTGTTGTGAGCGCGGTCCACTGCGCCTTCTAAGCAATGGATCTTGTTTACTAACGTTTCCTAAGTGTCGTGGATGGCAACTAAATAACTAAAAATGCATGTGGTAACTCACAAGCTAACTGCAATGATCAGGGGTGATAGTAAAATTCTAACTCCCTAACTATCTATCCTATGTCTAGGGTGGACTGGGTAGTTGGCGTCATTTCTAATGCCCCTTACTACGTGAAAGGGGAACCCTTATGTTCCTTTCATGAACCCCTAAGACTATCTTGGTGTTTTGACACTCCATCTGGAAGGTCTACTTCTAAAGACTAATCCTAAAGTTCAATTCTTACTCTAACTTCCAACTTCTAAATGTAACTGTAGATTGTACTCCTTGAATTTGGTTCTAAATATTAACTATTGACTGTAACTCTATGTTTTGACTTTTGACTCTAGATTTTTACTCCTGAATTAACTCTAAAATTCACCCTTGAATTTTAACTCTATGATTTAACTTTTGACTCTATGCTTTTACTCCTAAATTAACTCTAAAATTCACCCTTGAATTTTAACTCTATGTTTTAATTTTTAACTTTAGATTTTACTTCTAAAATTGATCCCAAGTTTTAACCTCTAGGTTTGATTCTACTTCTAACTTTTACTTCTACTTTGAACTTTGATTTTTTTTTTCTATCTAATTGTTATTCCAAATTTTAACTTCTAAATTTTACCCTAGCTTTTGACCTCTAACATTCACTCTAACTTTGAATTTCTAACTTCAAGATTTAACTCCTATTTCTACTCATAATTTCTACCTCCTAAATTTAGTCTAAAGTTTTACTTTTAATTTCTACTTCCTACTCGGATTGTTGACTCTTAATTAACCCTAACTTCCTTTCCTAAACTACCCTAAGATTTCACTGGAAAATTTAACCCCCTAAGTTAAACTTCCAAATTAATTCTACTTTTTAACTTCCCAAAGTTAACTCTAGATTTTGACCTTAGAAGTTTAACTTTTACAATTAGATTATAACTTGACTCTAGTTCTAACCACTAATTAATCCCTAATTTTAATCCTAAATTATCTTTCTACCCTAAATTCCTAAGTTCCGTCCATGGTTCCCTTTGGATGAAATTTTACTCAAATTCCTCCGTCCAACCCCCTACTCCTTAACTTATCCTAGCGCGGTTGATTTAAAGCCAAATCTTAAGTGTAATATGTTTTCGGAAACCTCTATCCCTTATCTATAAACTTTTGAATCTAAACTTTTACTTTGCACTAATTTCGGCTCGCTAATCGCGTTTTAAGGGCTGATTAAGGAAATCAATGCTAATTAGGGAAAACACCAAGGATTAACTCAAAAACTCACCTCTTAACTGCCGGTTTCGGAAATCACTTCGTCCACATCCACGTATACATCCTCATGCTCCATGGTAGTCCTTTATTTTGTTTGATTTTTTTCAAGCTCACCGCTTAAATTGAGAAAATATTACACCCTTGCAATCTAACTTCCTTCTTTCCCTTCCTCCTTTCTTTTCTTTTCCCTTCTCTCCTTCTACACTAGTACTATTTCACCTAAGCTTTTATGAGTCTTACACTATGGTCTCAAACTCCAAGGAGGTTTTTAAGATGCCAACTATCCTCTTACACAATTTTGCCTTTGTGTCATCCTAATCCTTCTCTCAACGGTCACCACAAATTCTCAAGATTTTCTCTTAGGTCGATCTACTCTAGGCCTAGGTCACTATTTATCGTCTCTCTCACCTCTCTCCTATTTCATTTGATTTTTCTCTACCCTTCCTCCATTGTGTGTAGAGTGTTTTGTAGTTGTTGGTGAGGGTGAGACTTCCTTGTGTGCAGGTACGGTGGTGCTTCGTTCTTTTTTCCTTTCTTCCTTTTTGATTTTAGACCCTAATCCCTACCTCAATCCCTACTTAGCAATAGGTCAGCCCCCCATTCTTCTTTGTTTTGTTTATCTTGTCTTTGTTTTGTTTTGGTGTGAGAGAAACCAAATTAAAAAAAGGAGTCCAAAAAATGGGAACCGAATTGGGGCCCCAACTGCCTGCCGGACCAAGCTTGGCCACCTGGCTGGCTAGCTAGCTGCTGGGGGGTCGGGTTCAAATAAAAATAAATAAATAATTTATTTACTTGTTTTCTTTTGATTTTCTGATGATGTGACCTGGTCTGGTTTAGTTCTTGACTGATCTGGTCTGTTTGGTTCTTGACTGATCTGGTCTGTTTGGTTCTTGACTGATCTGGTTTGTTCTGGCTCTAGACCTTGACTACTAAGGGAAAATTGGATTTTTGGCAAACTTGGATTTTTGGTTAACTAAGTGTGGGCGCTAGATTACCCACCCTTGGTAATAAAGCAAACACCGACCAGGTTCTATGCCTTTATCCACTTTTTTAATATATGGGGGTGTTGTGAGCGCGGTCCACTGTGCCTTCCAAGCAATGGATCTTTTTTGCTAACGTTTCCTAAGTGTCGTGGATGGCAGCGAATAATTAGAATGCATGTAGTGACTCACAAGTTAACTGCAATGCTCAGAGTGATGGTGAAATTCTAATTCCCTAACTATCTATCCTATGTCGAGGGTAGACTGGGTAGTTGGCGTCATTTGTAACGTCCCTAACTACGTAAAAAGGGGAACCTCTATGTTCCTTCCATGAACCTCTAAGGCTATCTTGGGTTTTTAAAACTCCACCTAGAGGTTCTACTTTTAAAAGCCATCCCTAAAGTTTCAACTCTTACTCTAACTTTTAACTTCTAAGTGTACTCTAGGTTTTTAACTTCCCAAACTAATTAGAGAATTTAACTTCAAAATTTAATGCTACCGTTTGACTTTGTTTGGACTTTTGACTCCAAGTTTTTACTCCTAAACTAACTCTAAAATTTACCTTCTACGTATAACTCTAGGTTTTTGACTTTTAACTCTAAATTTTTACTTCTAAAATTAATCCCAAATTTTAACCTCTAGGTTGGACTCTACGTTTTCACTTTGACTCTAGATTTTTTCTACTTCCAACTAACTCTAAGATTTACCCTCTAAATCTAACTATAACTTTTCACTTTTCACTTTAGCTTTTTACTCTAACTTTTTACTTCCCAATTGACTCTAAAGTTTAACCTTTAAATTTAATCTTAACTTTTAACTTTAGGCTTTTGACTTTCTACTTCCAAATTTAATCCTATTGTTTTAATCCTAGATTAACTCGAAATGTCATCCTCCTAAATTTAATTCCAACTTTTAACTCTAGAGTTTAACTTCTAAACTTACTTCCACAACTTACTCTGAGTTTTGACTTCTAATTTTAACTCTATTCCTAACTCAAAAATCTACTCGTAATTTCTACCTCCTAAATTTAGTCTAAAGTTTTACTTTTTAATTTCTACTTCCCACTCGGATTTTTTACTCCTAATTAACCCTAACTTCCTTTTCTAAACTACCCTAAGGTTTCACTGGAAATCTTACCCCCCTAAGTTAAACTTCCAAATTAATTATATTTTTTTTTTACTTCCCAAAGTTAACTCTAGATTTTGACCTTAGAATTTTAACTTTACGAAATCAAAATGTAAATTGACTCTAATTCTAACCGCTAATTAATCCCTAATTTTAATCCTAAATTCTCTTCCTAATCTAAATCTCTAAGTTCCGTCCATGGTTCTTTTTGGATGAAATTTTACTCGAAATTCCTCCGTCCTACCCCCTACCGCTTAACTTAGCCTAACGCAGTCGATTTAAAGCCAAATCCTAAGTGTAATATGTTTTTGGAAACCTCTATCCCTAATCTATAACCTTTTGAATCTAAACTTCTAATTTGCATTAATCTAGGATGCTAATCACACTCTAAGGGCTGATTAGGTAAATAAATGCTAATTAGGGAAAAACATCAAAGATTAAATCAAAAACTCACCTCTTCACTACCGGTTTCGGAAATGACTTCATCCACGTCCTCGTATACATCCTCACGCTCCATGGCAATTCTTTGTTTTTTTCGTTTGACTTTTTCCAAGCTCACTGCTTAATTTGAGAAAATGTTACACCCTTGCAATCTAACTTCCTTCTTTCTATTCCTCCTTCCTTTTCTTTCTTCTTCTCTCCTTCTACACTAGTATTATTCCACCTAAGCTTTTATGAATCTTACACTATGGTTTCAAACTCCAAGGAGGTGTTTAAGATGCCAACTATCCTCATACACAATTTTGCCTTTGTGTCATCCTAATCCTCCTCCCAACGGTCACCACAAATTCTCAAGATCTCCCTCCCTAAGTCTACCTAAGCTTAGGCCTAGGTCACTATTTATCGTCTCTCTTCTTTTTTGTTCTCTACTTCATCTCCTTCTTTCTAATCTCCCTCCATTGCTCGTGTGTGTATTTGGTTGGTTAGAGTGGAGTTTGCAAGTGTGCGTGTAGGTGTGACGTGGAGGTTGCAAGTATGTGTATAGGAGTGATGTGAGGCGTTGACTCTCTTTCTTCCCCTCCCTTTGTTCTTTTAGTCACAACTTGGGAGTTTGGGAGTTTTGACCTTGGATCCCCACTGGGTTCAACTGGATTTCTAAAATAGATCTATCACTGATTTTCTAAACTAGCTCTATCACTGATTTTCTAAACTAGATCTATCACTGGTTTTCTAAACTAGATCTATAACTAATTTTCTAAACTAGATCTATCACTGGTTTTCTAAACTATAATTAATTTTCTAAACTAGGTCCTGATTAGTGGAGAGTTTTTTCAAATAAAAACCAAAGTTGGGGCCCCACAGGGCATCATTCCGTTTTTGGTCTGAAATTAGCCATGATGTATGTGAGTTTTGATTCAGTCCACCAAATCATGAAACCGGCCAAGCAAGGGTGTCGGGACAGCCAGTGTACCGGCTTCGGCTGGGCTCCTCGTTACTGCTGGTTGTACGCTGGTTACTGTTGGTTATGCTGGTTACTGCTGGCTGTACGCTGGCTTGGTACACGCTGGCCACCACCAAATTTTTAATCACCTCAACAGGTTCCCTCAGGGGAACCCACTTAGCAAATAAAAATTGGAATTTTTGACAAAATTAGTGCTAGAGCCAAGGCTTCGCCGTCCGGGGGGTTAGGCCCGAATTAGTGAAGCAAGACACTCGACTTACAAAATCACGTATACAAGGGCTAGACTGCTAAACTTGGCCCACCACTTCCTACTTCATGCTAAACTCTAATATCTTGGAAGCTAAACTTTAGACTTTTCCAAGAAGGTCTTGGAAACTAGACTTTGGAATGGGGTTTCCGGGAGGTTCAAAGCTTTGCCGTCAAGTTGGGTTTAACACCAACTCTAGGACTTGTGACGCTCCGGGGGTCCGTAGCTCCGCCGTCCGAGATCGTTTTAATACACACTCTAGGACTTAAAACTAGTTGTAGGTTCAAAGCTTCGCCGTCCTATGGGAGGGGTCCACATGACAAGGGAAACTTTAGAGGAAGACAAGGTTATACTTTTAAGGAAAAACAAACAAGGTAAGTTCAATGCTTCGCCGTCCCGGAGGGGGGTCCACTCAACAAGGAGAAGATTAGACGAAGGTGTAAGAAAATATTTAAGAAAACACACAAGTTAGGACCACGTGACAACACAAAGCTCACACACTAAAGGCCCCCCAAAGCGGCATCGCCAAGGTACGGTGGGGGGTGACTTTAGGATTACTGCAAGATACCAAGAGACTCTTAAAACTTCACAAGTTAGCCCACGAAACGTACAAGAGAGAGAGAAGCTCTCCACTTACAACAAGGTACCCAAAAACTTCACAAAAGAGTACACAAAGCAAGGTAGAAGGACCCTCAAGGACCTTCAAAGCTTGAGAATAAGCAACAATGGAGCCAAAAGTGCTCCGAAAACATCGTAGAGGTTTTTGGCTTCAAACGCCAAAATATCCAAAATAACTTGGACCTACGGACCCAAAATGAGAATTGGGGGTGTTCTAGAGAGAGAAATGGGGCCCTTAAATAGGTTTCCAAGGGCTCACCCCTCCCTCTAGAGTTCTAAGGTAACGTTATCAACTCGGATTTTCATCCTCATCCTCAAAGATTTTCATCCTAAATCCTAAAAATCTACTTCTATCATCTATACTGGACCAACATCCTAACTTTTGGAGATTAACTCCAATTGCCGAATGGATTGCGCCGTTGGCTCCAGATCACCGTGTTTAATCCTAGACCTCCCTACCCCCTGTACCGAGGCCCAAAATCCATCGTAGGCTAATTTAGTTTTAAAATCAAATCGTGGTAAAATCCTAGATCTTGGGGGTCTCCTATTTTGAGAAATGTGAATAGCCTAGGGTCTCCGGTAGGTGCGAGAGAGTCGGAAAGGACTTTTGATTGACTTCGTTTCACCATCGTATGGTCCTGGAATGTCAGTCAACATCGCGGGGACCCCGCCACGTGGTTAATTCCCGAGGAATCTTGCCGGTTCGGGTACTTGCCGCTATCGGAATGTCGTGAAACTTCACGGAGCGCATTATTAACATAAAAGAAGCTAGTCTAATTTTTAGTGAGATTTTATTGTAACTTGGGTAATTTCCATGAAATTCCCGTTGGAGGTTAGAAGGGTTGACCATCCGGAAAAGGTTCTTCTACAAGTCGGAAGATGCCGGGAATTTTCACGTGACTTCTCAAGGAGTCGCATAAAAGATGTGCAGGTGCATTTCCGTACCTGGCACGATTGGTCAGTGGAGATTAAAACTGGCCATCTCCTCGAATTAGCGACGGTGCGGGAATCTTCTGCAGGTAGAGGAATCTTGGTGAATCGATTTTGCCGTTGGACTCCTGGCATGGGATTTACTCTAGAACACCATCCTTAGGCTGTAGATTCCTCCACGGGCCCGGTCTTGCGTTAGTAGCTCCTACATGCTAACAATCGGGATTTTGGAAATTCGTCGATCTAATGGGGAATTCTAAATCTAACTCTGCAATCCGACCTAGTGGCCTCGCTGTGGATCCCTCGGACCGACCTAGACATGAATCGCCACATTCATGGTGGGAATTAGCCTTTTGGGGGCTGTGTGACTCAAATCCTCCAAATCTATCCACTTCGTTATTTTTATACTATTTTTAGGCCAGGTTTAGGGAAATTCTAAGTAAAAACATAAATCTAGACCAAATACTATAATGGGTATGACACAACCCGATTTTGGTTCTACACTCTTTTTAAGGGTTTTTGTATACTTTTATCAACTTTAAATTGCAAATTTCCAAAAAAATAATTCTACGAGTCCCAAGTGACAAATTGGGAGCTCACACACATTGCCTTACTTGTTTAATACACTTTTTATGGTTGAAATTTTAAAAAATTAATTAAATTTTAATTTTGGACAATGCATTAAAAATGAGTAGTTTTGGACTTTTCCTCTTCCAAAACACCCTTTAGGAGTTAATAATAAGTTTAACATTGAACACTTCAAAATCTCCATTGAAACTACTTTGTGAACATTCCATTCAGGGTATTTGTATGGTTGAGTGGACCAAATGTGGCGGGAGTCCATATCTATATAACTCACTACAAGGCTAGTCAGAAAAACTTTGCATAAGGAAAATGAACACAAAAATCCAAAGAAAGACACATGTTGGTGTAGGATAAGTATTGTAGAGGATCTTCTTAGAACCCTACAATGTGTCCTACCAAAAATGCCTAAAGACATCATCCACTCATTCCGGTGCCCTAAATCTTGAAAATGCCAATAGTATCATATAGATCCAATTGTCAATGTTGATTTGAAGCCCATCTACAATTTCTAGCAACATTTAGGATTCCAATTTATTTTTTGGAAAAACACATTGTTTTGACCCTTCTATGGACTTTTCAAAATATGATTCAATTCAACCCCTTCAAAAGTCCATAACTACTATTTTAAGATTAATATCAAATAAAACAATATAATTTTTAGGTGCCTCGATCTACACTACAATATATAATGAGTCACTAATACAATAATAAGAATGTTCTCTTCATTAAAAAGACTCTTATAAAATGCTATATGGAGTTTTCTAAATCCAATTTGCAACTTTAAAAGTCCATGGTTCTTTATCTAAAAAAGAAACCTTCTAAATAATTATGTGGTTGCCTTTGCATTCAAGTTGAGATTGTATGTTCAAATTTATAGCTACAATGGTGAAGTGAATTATCTACAATGTAGCTTGCAATGCAAAGGACTTGCTGAAAAATACACTATGACATGAAAATTGGTCCACTTAACCGTGCAATCACCCTTCATTATGAGTGTATTTAACATTTATGGCTTCAAAGAATGAAGTTAAACACACTATAAACTCTACCTTCATCTTGTACAATTTTTAATTCATTGAACCTATTAAGATAAACCTCCCTATTTGTGCAATGTGACAATTCAGTCTGTCACTTGTGGTCAATGCCTTACGTTTACATTGAATTTTTTGATAAATGTACTACTAGGGTATTGTGGCACAATTTTAGTCAACCACCCTTTATTATATATTTTCTTGACTGTTCATTTTATCATCCATATAAAATTATTTGTCTACATCTATACTCATTGTATTATAAAAAATTTGCACAACCTCTATATGACAAGGCTAACTTATTAATAAAAATTCCTATTACATGATGTTTTTATATACCCTAATTTATATATAATAGAGTATGTAGCATTTCATAGACTCTATAGTAGTCCTACATATTATATAAAATTTCTCTGCTTTGAATTAAATGGACCCTATCTTTTAACTCACGTAGTTTTCTAAAAATCCAACAGTGATCTCTTCGAGTCATACAACTGTGCCATTGATCTTGAAGATGGAGCTCAGCCACCATTTGGTCCAATCTACAATCTATTGTAAAATGAACTTTCAACATTAGTCCTTAAAGGACCAAGGCCTTTTTTTTGCCCAAAAACACTCAAAATTGCCATATCTATAGCAAAGAGTAAAAAAAATTGGAAATTATTTTTATTCCACATCTAACTATAGGATCTTACACCTAACTAGTATGAGAGTGTGTGGAAAAAATTTCAAAATTTTTGACCGCATAGATTGCAAGATATATGCATTTAAAGTGAAAAAAACAAATTTTTCAGCACATTGCGGGACTAGATTTTTTGACTTTGAACATTTTTAACTTAAAATTTTTGCACTACAGAGTTTTGAGCTTTAAATCTTTATAGTGGAGAATTGAGTTGAAAGTCTATGGGAAAAAAAGATTCAAAAAACTTAATTATCATTCTTAAAAAAATTGTTAAATAGAAGTAGGTACGAGATAGAAGGAAAATCTAAAATATTCATATATTTTAGATGGAATTAAAATGCACTAATCTCAATGGTGAGATTGTTCTAGCAAGTAAATCAAACCATGTAAAAAAAAAAAAATTGAAAAATTTGAAAAATTTCATTCAGAAATGAATTCTACAAGTTATTTTTTTCAAGAAGATCCTCTAACTGCCCGAAAAACAAGAATGTCCATAATTTTCTCATAACAAATCCAAATGAAATGAATCAAAGCTTTCCAAATAGACAAAAATATAATCTATGAGAAAAAAATATTTTTAAAAAAATTCAAATTTTTGTCCATTTTTTTTTGGCTGCCCGGGCTGCCTCTTGTCCCCTTGTTTGAGCTTATTTGGTCATAACTTTTGTTACCGGGCACCAATTGTAAAAAAAATTATATTACCACAAAACTTATTGTTTTTTCTATCTTCAAAAAAAAATTCAAAAAACCACAACAAAATCTCAGCTTGTAGGTACCTGGCCAAAATACCATTTGTCCCCCGAGGGGACACTGGTTCTTTAGAGGTTAAAGGAGTATATCGACAAAAATCTTACAAAGAACTTCATTCGACATTCCAAATCTCTAGCCGGCGCGCGAATACTTTTTGTGAAGAAGAAAAACGATTTTTTACGAATGTGTGGTGAATATTGAGGTCTAAACAAAATAACAGTGAAAAATCAATATCCCTTACCGTTGATATTTGGACTTCTTGATCAATTTGAACAAGCCAAAAATTATACCAAGATTGATATTCGCGAAGCATATAATTTGGTGCTCATAAAAGAAGGGGACAAATAAAAGATAACATTTCGAACAAGATATGAACATTTTGAATATAATGTCATGCCGTTCGGACTTACAAATGCATCAGCTATTTTTTAGCACTTGATAAATGATATCTTCCGCGAGTTTTTGGACCAATTTGTCGTATGTTATTTTGACGACATCTTGATTTACTTCAAGAATATTGAAAAACATGAGAGATACGTAAAACTTGTGCTAAAGAAACTACGAGACTCTGGATTATATACGAAATTAAAAAAATGCATATTCCATCAACCGCAAATGGAGTTTCTTGGATACATCATCTTCAACGAAAGCCTATTGATGGATCTAAAGAAAATTCAAGCTATCACAGATTGGTCAACTTTTTGAACGGCACGTGATGTACAGTATTTTCTCGAATTTGCTAATTTCTATCGGATCTTCATCAAAAATTACTCACAAGTAGCGGCTCCTTTAACCCAGCTAACATACAAAGACAAATTAGATTGGGGACTTGAAGTAGAGAAAAATTTTCAACATTTGAAGTTGGTTTTTACAATGGCTCCAATCTTGACCCATTCAGACTTTTTGAAACCATTCTTTATAAAAATGGATGCTTCAAATTTTGTATTAAAAGTAGTTCTTTTGCAAATGGGAGAAGAAAGGAGACTTCACCCAGTCGCATTCTATTTGGAAAAAAATTGGTTGTTGAGATCAACTACGAGATTCATGACAAGGAGCTCCTTGCTATTGTGGACTCGTTTCAAGAATGACGTCACTTACTTGAAGGTGCGTCACATCAAGTGACTGTATATAAAGATCACAAAAATGTTGAATATTTCATGTCTGCTCGCGTTTTAAATCAACATCAAGCTCGTTGGAATATGTTTTTATCTCACTTTAACTTTATTATCACGTATCGTCCCGGGAAACAACAAGGCTTATCAGACGCCTTGTCTCAAAGATCATACTTGGTACCAAAAGAAGGAACAGCTACATATGACTAACAACAAACGACTCTTCTTAAACCAAAGCAATTCTATCTTCGAACAACAATTATGACAATGCCAATTGATTCTTTGTTTCTTGGCCAAGTCCATGTAGCATTGGCTTTAGATCCTCTAATTTTTGACATCAAATATCGGTCTTGCCATGATAGCGACAATTTTAAGTTTTTGGACAACCTCTTATTGTTTGAAGAATGTTTATACATTTTTGAAAGTCCCTTGTATCTTCAAGTTCTTTAAACTCGACATGATTTTTCTATTGTTGGACATTTTGAATTCAACAGAACATTAGAACTTGTATCTTGAGATTTTTAGTGACTCCAAATGTGAAAAGCCGTCAAGGACTTTGTACTCATTTGTGACGCTTATTCAAGGTCTAAGAATCCTTGACGTTGGCCGCATAAACTTTTCCAGCCATTATCCATTTCAAAATGGTCATGGTCTTTAATTTCTATAGATTTCATTATGGATTTACCTCCATTCAAGACCATTGATTCCATATGCGTGATTATAAATTGGCTCACAAAGATGGCACATTTTATTCCATGCAAAAAGACAATCAATAGCGAGGAAACAACAAAGCTTTAACTTCTTAAACAATGTTTATCGATATTACGGACTGCTAGTTGATATTGTATCGGAATGAGGACCTCAATTTATTTCCAAGTTTGGGAGGTTCCTCTTTGAAACTTTAAAGGTAGATATCAAACTTTTTTTTGCTTTTCACCTTCAAACGGATGGATAAATAGAACACGTAAATCAAGTGTTGGAACAGTATTTACGTTGCACTATCAACTATCAACAAGATGATTGGACTTCACATCTGACATTGACGGAGTTTACGTATAATAACACTATCCATACTTCTACTCGACAAACATCATTTTAGGTCAATTATGGATATCATCTCAAGTTTGATCTATTCAGCATTTATCAAGTGGACAATCCGGCAGCCAAAGACTTGGCTTTGTGGTTATTAGAATTTTATGCTATGATGAAACTCCATTTACAAGAAGCTCAAGATTGTTACAAGACCTTAACAGATGAGTTGCGTAAAGAATCACCTCCATTCCAAGTTGGCAACAAAGTTTGACTCCTTCGATGCAATATTAAGAGCACTTGACCATGTAACAAATTGGATTGTTGTCAGCTAGGTCTATTTTTTATTCAAAAATAGATCAATCTCGTAGCTTATTGATTGGAGCTTCCGGCATCTAAAAGAGTACATGGGATCTTTTTTGTTTCTCTTTTTGAGTCACATATAGAGTCAAATTTATCAGCAAGAAGTCAACCACTACCGCCTTCCATCGAAATAGATAATCATGAAGAATATGAGGTGGAAAAGGTACTTAATTTACGACATAGACACAACAAGTTGGAGTACTTGATACATTGGCTTGGATACGACATTAATGAACGCATATGGGAATCAACAACGAACTTGATGAACGCATCGTAAAAGATATATGAGTTTCATCAACTTTATCCTGATAAACCGTAGCCTATCTAAACAATAGCTTCTTTGAGAAGCCTCTCCACCTAAAGCTGGATATAAAGAAAGGAGAGTTGATACAAACTAGACAATCTTCATTTAAAAGACAGTCTTCACTCTAATCATAGAAAACTTTAATCTTTTGTTAGTCTGGGCAGAAACTCCAATATGTCTAATTGGAGGGTTTTTAAAGACTCTTCAGATCCTGAGCATACTACCAAACTCAAGCTTGAGCTTCCTATGTCACAGATATCAAACCAGCCTTTGCAACCTGCAAATTCTCCGCTACCACGGCCTCAAGACGAAGGTGAATCTTTGACACAACAAAAACGACCACGTATCGAACAACCATGGTATAATAATCTTCAACGTGATGCTCGAGCTTTAGTGATCTTACTACAAGTTAGAAAACTCGAGCTTGATGGACCAGAAGTTACCTTCCAAGAATGTTTTGAAGGCCTCAACATAGAACAATACTTTGGATTTCTTCTAGTAGAAAGAAGTTGAGGTCACAATTGTTGGCTAAGTGGCCATGTTCAATCATTGTCTAGTGATTAGTGGACAACTAATGTTGCAGATATTGTTTGTCGTATTTTTTATTTCTTGCATATGTAAAGCAAAGATCACTTGAGCTCCTCTTGGAACTCGTTGCTAAAGAAGAGGATGATATCACGGACATAATTAAAACCTCTTCCAAAAAGTTTGTAGTTGGAGGAGGCTTCTTGAGAAGCTTTTCAAATAGAGGAAGCTTCTGGAAGGATGTCCAAGTTGGAGGAAAGCTTCTTGAGAAGCTTCCCAGGTAGCAGAAGCTTTTAAAACCTCTTAGCTGGTAGTATATATAGAAGTCGAGGCTGGGATAGTCCTCAATCTCGACAACACCTCTCTTGATCTTAGTTCTTGATTTTAATTCTTGACTTTAGTTTTAATTTTGTACATTTTGAACTCTAATGTCAAATTTTGTTATCCATCTTGTTTTGTCTTGTCTTATCTTGCATCTTGCACGTTCGTTACAACACCTTCCACTTCACAATTTTTTAAAAGATGAATAAAAAAAACAATTTTGCTAATTTTTTTTGGCTATTTTTTTTGCATATGTTTTCAACCTGTTTTCAAATATATCAACTAAAATACACTAGTTATAGGATACATGTATTTTTATTCTAAAAATGTTGAAAGACAAAACTTCACCTCTAGAAGGGCTAGAGAAGCCTACATTTTGAAGTATAGGCACATTGAACATGCAACCAATGAAGATATTTTTTCTAAAATTTTATACTTGAACAAAGCAACTAAGGGTGATTGCAAGAAAGACCTACCGTTTTTTTGTCACATTTGGCAGAACAAGGTCGTACTCTGCTATAACTTTTGAATTATGAATCCAATGCCAAAAACAAATTTTTTTTCTAGATATCTTGACTGTAATTATATCCCTTATTTTTCAAAAAAATTAAAAAATCATTTAATATTTAAAATTCAATTTCTCTAATTTGTTACACTTCAAATTTAGGAATTTTGAGGGGCTTAGATTAATGATTTTCAGTTGAAATTTATACAGTACATTTCTATAGTAGGTAGACATGTTTCTACCAAATGATATCTAAAAATACATTCTTTTATGTCCTCCATGTTTGTGCAAAGAGGCCTCCTTTGCGCACGTACTTGTGAACAATAGAAATGGTTTTGACCTCATTTTTTTAGTTGAAACTCATCACTACGAAGTCCTCCCAAATGGCCAATTTTTCGTTTTTTTTATAATTGTTTTTCCTATTTATTACAAATTAAAACATCAAAGTATGTATTTTTGGGGACATATTCTTGGACATAGAATTGTGGCAAGAAAATACATACTTTGACGTTTTAATTTACAATAAATAGGAAAAACAATTATAAAAAAAACTAAAAATTGGCCATTTGGGAGGACTTCCTAGTGATGAGTTTCAACCAAAAAAATGAGGTCAAAACCATTTCTATTGTTCACAAGTGTGCGCACAAAGGAGGCTTCTTTGCATAGACGTGGAGGACATAAAATAAAGTATTTTTAGATGCCCTTTGGTAGGTACATATCTGCCTACTATAGAAATGTACCATAGAAATTTCAACTGAAAATCATTAAATTAAACCGCTCAATAGTATTTAAAACCTCCAAACTTGAAAGTGTGACAAATTAGAGAAATTGAATTTTAAATATTAAATGATTTTTTAAATTTTTTGAAAAATAAGGGATGCAATTACAATCAAAACATCTAAACTTGCTATTTTTTATTTTTGGATTTGAGTTAATAATTCAAAAGTTATAGCAAGAGACAGCTCCAGTGTGACAAAATCGGTAGGTCTTTCTTGCAATGACCCCTAAAAGATCCTACAAATGTTTCTGTTAAAAAACAATTATTGATAAAGATTTTGACCTTGCTTTAAAGAAAAGCCATTCGTAGCGGTTTTGGGCCTTTGAACATAATGGTCATGTAGGGAATCATCTAGGGAACACCCTTGCAGTGTATTGTGGCTCTATCTTGCTAATTTCTTTTGATGTGCAATGTAGTCACAAAAATATTTTTTTTGAACTTCAATCATACCAATGAATTGAAGTTTATCAAGTGTAGTTTCTGCTTCAATTGATAATTTTGAATAATTTATAAATTTGAATATTTTATTGCAATATGAATTTTAGATTTATAACCAAGGTTTGTTGATTTTGTAATTTTGAAGTGGCACGGTAACTTGGATTTATACTCCAAAAATGTATACTATAATATACATCTATGGTGAAAATTTTATATTTTTTGAGTACATTTTGTACTCGATAGGAATTTAGTTTGTTTGTTTTTAAACAAATTTGTAATAATTTCCATTTTTTTTCAAAATTTCAAAATTTTATAATTTGTAGTACACAAATGACTTCATCTTTGAAAAATAAATCTAAAATTTCCATTCATGTTCAGCTGCTTAATGGCAACAAATAGAGTCATTAGAATAAAATTGAAGCCTGGAAAGGGCCGTCTTAGTAGCGTTCCCAAGGCAAGCTTTGTTCGTCATCAATGTGTTCCCAACTGCATCCCAAACCAAAAAGTACGATGGAACGTAGACACCTGTAATTTTTGGCGCCAGTGATTTCATAACGGTGCCCGTCATTTGCAACTTCCGCTAAGTTTTCATTGCAATACTTGCTGCGCCTGGATCGACTTGCACTGATATACTTAGTAAGAGCTTTGTTTAAAGTGCAGTGTTGGAATTCTTTACGCGCCTTTGTGTGCAACACTGCGAATGCAACTTCCGGATGCATCCATTGGGTAAGTCTGACTTCAAGATTTTGGAACAATGTGAAACTGGTGTGCTTAGCTAACTAGACAAATTATGGAGGTTGATTTCAGTCCTCTGTGATTGCTGCTTTCTATAAAATGATCCAACAGGGTGTTTAATCTCCACAAGTGATGATTTTGATTAAATCTTCATGGCTTTGAGCTCTTCATCGATACACATATGCTAATATAACTGATGTAACGCCAGCAACTATCCACCGCATATTGCAGATGCGAGTTGCTGTTGGTAGCCAATTTCTTGAGGATCTATCTTGTATCGTGGTCTCATCGGAACAACAAAAAATGAACGGCCTTCAACTACGTCGAAACTTGTGAGCCCTCAAGTTATCATTTGAAACTTTGGGTTTATTTTTTGCGATTTATTGTTAGTTTTTAGTGT
Organism: Pseudisothecium myosuroides; assembly: GCA_951799445.1. Taxonomy (NCBI): domain Eukaryota; kingdom Viridiplantae; phylum Streptophyta; class Bryopsida; order Hypnales; family Lembophyllaceae; genus Pseudisothecium; species Pseudisothecium myosuroides. Next base: position 30,706,871 of record OX637291.1, read on the forward strand.
TAATTCATGCAAAATAGCATGAATTAGTAGTTGAGAGGAGTTTGGTAGAAGTCCCTACCAGATTAGTGAGGAGTCTTCCTAAAATCATGGGAAACACAAAATACTCTACTTTTCTATATTTAGGTCTTAGTTTAGTGTCTTAGAGTCCATATTAACGTTTTAGAGAGATGTGAGAATGTGAAAATTAGCCAGTTTTAGTATCTTGTCCATATAAAATTCGACATGTGAGTACATGCGACATCCTGGCTGAATCATAAGAGTCTATGTTCAGGTTTAGAAGAGTCTAGATCCAATTCATGTGGAATTTGGACTAGTTATGTGAAGACCCGCAATTGTTTTAAAAATACGAACCAAAATGCAAAATAGAAGAAGGGCGAGGTGATTGGAGCTTACAGAAAGGTGCTCTTAGGATAAAAGCATGCCAAGAGATCAACAACGGAGCTAATCATTCACGACAAACCTCGGTACCAGATTAATTTTCCCCTCGGGCAAAAATTATTAAGGAATTACTAAACTTAGCATCTTTATTGGAGGTTTGGTTTTGCCTTTGGCTTTTGGACACTTCCTAAAAGATTACCCAAAAGTTTCGGGATTTTACAAAACTCCACGATGACTCCATGAGAAGTCAACCGCCTTTGAAATTGATGGTAAATTCATAGAAATTACCCAGAGTGTGGTAAAATCTCACTAAGAATTAGATTAGAGTTTTATGTATTAAAAAAGAGACCAATCAAGTTTGAAGACTTTCTGATAGTCAGAAGTACCAGAATCGGCAACAACATCGAATTTAACAAGAATTTACAACATGGAGGTGGGTTGACCGGCAAACCAAGAGCTAGCAGTGTCCGAATGTCGCAAACAAGGAATGTTTTCTTACTCTTACAAACCTTCTAGGCAACCCTAGCCAGTCATTTTTCTTGGGAAATTCAAATTCCATTAGTTGGGATTTTGACTTTTCTTTGGAATTACCGTTAGTGGTTTTTACGAGTATTTACAGCCTGGAAGAAGGGGATTAGGGGATCTCGAGACTAATTGGAGTTTTTTGAATGCGATGGCGCAATCGGTTTTCAATTTGGAGTTGTTCTCAAGAAGATAGGAAGAGTTCAACTGTAAGTTTGACTTTTTTAGAGTAATTAGCGGTAATTCGAGGTTAATTGACAAAATATCTTGGTGGAAATTGAAGATTGGATTTAGTTAAGATTTCAAATCTTTCCTTTAAAAGCCAATTTAGATTAAACTAAGAATATTTGGAAATATCCTAGGGTTAATCACAAAATATCTCAAGGTTAAAATAGTTAATTTCCTAAATATCTTTGGGAAAAATCTTAGATTTTATTTGGACAAGATTTCCTTGCTAATTAAGGCTTGTTCTAGAAAATTCTAAAGATTAAACAAAGATTATTTAGCAAATATCTTAGGGTAGTTTAGACTTTAGCTTAGGATAGTTTTTGAGTAAAAATACTAATATCTCATGGTAAACTAAAGTGGTGGAGCCTTCTAGCGAGTATATAAGGCCCCCCTTTGAAGTTTCTCATACCCCATTATTTGTCTACCGATACTCTATCGGAGTGTAGAGACTCTCTTTTGTTCAATTTGCTTACCGGCATTGTCGGAAGCATTTAGTTAGACCAAATTTTGGTCATCTTTTGCTCATTTTGCTTTCTTTGCTTTCTTTTAGTGGAGGATTTGGTTAGAGGACTCGGGGTTCCCTTTTCAACCATCAAAACCACACTAAAACCACACTTTTGGGAGGTTTCATCCCCCAAACTTGCATACCTTGTTCACATACTAATTTTATGCTTTGTAATAGCCATTGAGTCAGAATTCTTAAGGCGGTGAAGCTAGTCTTCACCAAAAGATTCAAACACTCAACATACTGGCCAAACTTCGTTGTATAACAAAGTTTGATGTGACTTAACTCCTAAATTTCGGTTTAAACACTATCATATGTACCTCATTTAGGAATTAAAACCATTGGATACCTAGGAAATTCTTTTAGTCCTTAATTTTCGGTTTAAGCACTGTTATGTGCACCTCATTTAAGGGTTGAAACATTTCCGGATATTGTTTGGACCATATTATACAAGATTTTCCTGGGGTTGCTCCCGCACGGCGGAGCTTTGACCTTAAAACCATTACCTTAAAGGAAAAGAGTTTGGGAAAAAATCCTTGGCTTTTTGGTCTACTTAAGCCAAAAAACTTCATCAAGTGGCTTCCTTTCTTTCCGCCAAAATTGCTCATTTTGCCTTTGCTTCTATTGCCAAAGTTATGGATTGTTAATTTAGTTGATAGTTAATTTTGCTCTTAGTAGTAGTTTTGCTTTGGTTTAAAATCCCAAAACCATCTAATTTAGTTTCAAGTTAGCCTTTGTTTAGCTAGAATTACTTGCTTAATTCATTCCGAAATCCCCAAAACCCGTTTAGTTTAGTTGTTTTGCTAAGTTTTTGTTACCCCCAAACCCCCAAAACATCATTAGTTTAGTTGCTTTGCTAAATTTTCGTTACCCCCCAAAACCCCCAAAACATCATTTAGTTAGTTGAATTTTGAGCAATTCCGTTAGTTAGTCTTTAGATTAATCAATTAAGTTGTTTTTTAGTCAAAAACCAGAACCCAGTTCCAAAAACTCGAACCAGCATCCAGGTCTAAGAAAACTCGAACTAGCATCCAGCCCGAAGGCCGGAGCAGACAGGCAAGGATGGGGACGGGGATGAGTTGTAGGGAAACGGCAGCAGGGGAACCAGGAACGCCGGCCGGGAGCAGCGAACCTGGCAGCGACACGTGGCTGGTTCTGTAAGCCGGTTCAGTCAACCTGGTTCAGTTGTTGGTTCAGTAAGCTGGTTCAGTCAAGCTTTGGTCCATTTCGACATAGCATAACTTACAGGCAGTTGGTACGCTCCAGGCCAAAAATTAGGTTTTAATTCAAAACAACTCTCTCCAACTCAAACATAAATCAAAACAAGGTTAGGTTGTTGCTCGCCACACCCACCAATTTTGGTTTTTTGTCCTAAAAATTAATTCATCACTCTAAAAAACTCCACTCATTTCAAATACTCATGCTCACAACTCACACTCCATAGCCACCTTCCAAATGACAACAAAACTTGAAGCAAAACATACTTAAAAAAGACAAAGTGGCGGCTTGAGAAGGAATTAGGAATAGAAAATTAATATTTCTAACAAATCTAACTATTCACGTGGGTTTTGTTTTTGTTTTGTTGTGCTTTTCCTATTCATTTCCTATTCATTTTGGATTTGTTTTGGTTTTTATTCCGTTACTATTCATTTACTATTCATTTCCAGATAGTTTTTTTTTTTTTTTAATTTTTTTCTTTACTATTTATTTACTATTCATTTCCAGATAGTTTTTTTTTTTTAAATTCTTTTCTTTACTATTCATTTACTATTCATTTTGGATTTGGCGCGTATTTTTATTCTTTTCCTATTCATTTCCTATTCATTTTGGGACAAATTGTTTTTTTAATTCTTTCTTTACTATTCATTTACTATTCATTTGGAATAGTTCTTTGGTTTTATTCCTTTTACTATTGAAGAATTTGTTTTTTTCTATTAATTAGGATTTTTGGAAGGAATTAGTAGGGTGAATGTTGATTTAGGTTTTGTTTTATTAGGCCTAATAAGCCAAATAGAAAAAGACAAAAAGTCAACAAAAATATCAAACTAATCCAACAATAATTAATAAACTAATGAATAACAAATATTCATTGGAATATTATTAAATTGGAAGATATTAATCTTTTAATTTATTTCTTAAATAAAATAAACCTTCAAGGTATTTGGCAATGGGGCCTTGAAGTTTATTTTATTTCAAAGAATTGTTTAGAAACCAACTAAAAACCATTAGAAATTTAACGTAAAATCCTAAACTCAAGGAATTAAATTAAATACTTCAAACTAACCACTTCTGTAGGGAATTAGCTCAAAAGAATGTAGAAAAGAAGGTTTTCCAAACATTTTGACACCAAAATTGCATTAAATAGATGGAGCACACATGATGGAGGACAATGGATACTTTGAATCTATTATGCTGGTCATGTGCGATGATGGAACTATGACGTCGATGGACACAAAGGTATCTTAATCTCTAAATGACCAAGCTGCGTTTTTTGGCAACATAGTGATTTTGGGCAGCTCACTATGAATGGAGTTTTTGTTTTTTTCTTTGAAAATTTTACACAACATGTGCCCGAGGAGTAGCTTTAAGGCCCAACAATTTTCATAACTTTTGACTACATAGATAAAAAGTTATTGCATGATATGTGATTTTCTTTGAACTTTGGGCAACCCGGGTAGCTCTGAAATTTTCTTTAAAAATGACTTTTAAAAAAAATAAAAATTTGAAATTGGTTCTTTAGATTTATATAAGCGTGAGAAGCTTTGAATCATTCAATTCCGATCTATGAGTCAAAAGTTATGAGGAGTTTAAGTTTGGGGGTAGGCATGGAGTCTTTGAAAACCATAACTACCCGCAAACTTGAACTCCTCATAACTTTTGACTCATAGATCGGAATTGAATGATTCAAAGCTTCTCACGCTTATATAAATCTAAAGAACCAATTTCAAATTTTTATTTTTTTAAAAAGTCATTTTTAAAGACATTTTCAGAACTGCCCGGGCTGCCCAAAGTTCAAAGAAAATCACATATCATGCAATAACTTTTATCTATATAGTCAAAAGCTATGAAAATTGTTGGGCCTTCAAGATACTCCTTGGGCACATGTTGTGTAAAATTTTCAAAGAAAAAAAATAAAAACTCCATTTGTAGTGAGTTGCCCAAAATCGCTTTGTTGCCAAAAAACGCAGCTTTTTCCTTTAGGGGTTAATTTTTCTCTTTTCTTTTGCTTTGTTTTTTCCTTTAAATTGAAATTAGAATCGTTGCTTTCAGAAGTTAGTTTTTAGATTAGAATTTTAGGATTAAATTAGAGTTTGAAACTTGATAAGAAAATTTTAGAGTTTTTCAAAACCGAATCACACTTAAAAATTAACCAAAGAACAAAGAAGTTACTAACAATTAAACTTAATTATAAAGTTGGATGAAAATTTAAGATTTTCATCCAAAGGAATCTTTAAAAAATCCCTTTTTACCTTTGAAAAATACTTTATTTTAGAAGGATAAAAGGTTGGATGAAGTTTGAGGCTAATTTTAGATGAAAAACATCCAAAGAGGTCAAAATTCCAAATTATCTTAATAGTCCAGAACTTAATCAAACTAATAACCTAACCCTAGAGTTTAGATTTATTTAGAGTTCATTTGCTATTTTAGATTAGTGGATGAAGTTTTAGCAAGCAAGGGGCCGAACCTCGACCGTGGTAACTTTTGCTAGGAATCTCGGAATCTAACTTTCTTTACCATTTTGAAAAAGAAAAAATTATATTCTAAAAGGATGCTTAGATACAATTTTAGTTAGATTAGATTTTTCTTTCTTTTTCCCATTTTATTTAACCATAACCTTTTAACTAGTTAACAAATAGTTTTTTTTCTTAGAATTAGTGAATTTTTACAGGATTACCAGTCACAAAAAGTGTCCATTGCTTGGAAGGCGAACACTTAATTAGGAATCACCCGATCAAGAATAAATCTCCAACAAACCAGCTGCTAGAGCCCGTGTGTAACTTTCTGACTCAAGGGTGGAGTTAGAAACACTCACAAAAACCTTGCTACAAATTGAATTGGAAGAATCGAAAGAAACGACTCCAAAGCAAAATCTGAAATGAATCCAAAGGAAAAATTCTACAAAATCAACAAGGAAACCCTTGCCAAAGCACTCAAAGAAAGTGCCTTGAAGGTTCAACACCCTGACGGGATCCAAAATGGGTATGACGGGTTTGAATTTGGCGGGCCTGCAGCAAGTCTGATCTATTCTGCCTTCTTCTTAGATGACCACCCCTCATTGGCTACACAAGCAACATCATTGGGTTCCCGGTCACATCAGATTCCTATGTGTACCTCATCTTGTTCATCAAAGCAGAGTTGGTAACCTCGGGAACGTGCCAGGAACTTGTGGCCCTTTTCAAGCTTCATTTCCATTCTAATGGATGGCTTATGAGGCTTCAAATCAATGGTCATAGGCCCATCCTTGCTAGGTTATACAAGCAACGGAGGGAAGGGACCCCAAAAAAGAAATGATGGTCTCTTACATTGGCAAAGAAGTGATCCACTTGTCCGGACATGAAGGGTATGTCATCCTGTAGATGACTGCTATTAACCCAGTAAGGACGCCGCGGACCATAAGTATCCGATGAATGACAAGGGATTCTCCAATGTAGGACAGAACTACAACTATTCATCCTTGGAGTTTTTTGTGGAAAGTGGAGAACATCTACAGTATCTTGACTTCCAATGAGTACTTTTGGATTTTTTTATTCCAATGACTCTCAGGGTTATACAATGCATGATTTCCAGGGTCACCCCCCGCGTCCTTATAGGGTTAAAGTAAAAGCACCAGTAGTTGATCATTTAAGCAATTTTGGAATAGATTGTGTGCAGTAATAGGTGGTGGGAAATTTTTCCCAAGTAGGAAGACAGGAAATATGGAGATTGCACAATTTTCAGAATTTTATTCCCAAAATTGAATTTACAGTGAATTTTGGGAACCAAAAAGTGCATAAGTGCATTTCACTAGTAGCCACTTCTTAGAGTCTTCCAATTTCGATCATTCAAGAATTATTTTTCCATTCATTGTGTCATACTTTCTTGCTTACTATTTTAAGACATGTGTCATGACTTTATTAGTCCTAACCTTGAAAAGGGGAAAAAACAAATATTCTAAGCTTGGTTGGAATTCTCTACCAACCTTAGTTGGGTGATACATCATCCCTACAAGTTGGGTGTTGGGCGTGGTTGAGTACTAAGGTAGTCTGTTCTAAAAGCAAGCGGCTTCTTCAAATCAACCCTATACGTAAGTCTGAAATGGATATTGGGTGGTCCTCAAATGGACTTCTCAAGCCCTTGAGAGAATTGAGAGAAAAGCATTATTTATTGCAAGAGCCAATCATAGGCCTTCATTTACTCAAATTACTTTAGAAGTTGCAAGTGGTTAGATTTTGGAAGACTTATGGTCACAAATAGGTGCCTACAACAATTTTTTTTTTAAATTCATAAGTAATTCGAAAATGATTCAAAAAATATGAAACCACTTGTGTTACGTTCCGCATCCATTTTTCTTTTTGTGAAAAATGATCCAAAAATATTTTTATTCATGAAAACCTGTGAAAAAGGCAGACCAACCTTTGAATGGGCACTTTTAGAGCATACTACCTTAGTGCTTCCACCTTATAGAGGGGACATGTCATTTGACAATGTCCTACTACACCTACGCGGCAATGCTGCAGTGCGGGTAGGTCCTGACTTCCATTGTCAATGTTGTTGCAACTACATTTGTATGTTCATATCCTCCTCCCCTGACATGTAAGGTAGAAGCACGAGTAACCGATCATTTAAGCAATTTTGGAGTAGATCGTACGCATTATGAGGTGGTGGAAATTTTTCCCATGCAGGAAGATAAGAAATATGGGGATAGAAAAAATTTCAGAATTTTATTCCCAAATTTGAAAATACTATGAATTCTGGGAGCCAAAAAGTATACTTGACTAGTACCGTAGCCAAAGTCTAGAGTCTTCCAATTCCAATTATCGCCTAACTACTTTTTTACTCACTACTTTGGAGGCATGTGTTATAACCTTATTAGTCTCTATCTTGAAAAGGATTAAAAAAGAAACATTCCAAGCTTGAGTTTGAACCTTGGTTGGAAATAGCACACCCTACAAATTGGGTACTGGGCGTGGTTGGTTACTGGTGCTTCTACCTTAAGGTGCGCGGTGAATGAAATTGTCTTTAGGTGTAGACGACGTTGTGGAAGTGTTGTTTTCAACATTTGTAGTGTAGGATTTCCCTCTCTTCAGTGGGTGTGGTGCAAAGGTTGCAAAGGTTGCACATTTGGGATTGTTGGTGCTCAAGGGCGGCAGTGAAGCGTAGCTGGAAGAGGGGTGGCAACTTTAAGGATGCAGGACGGAGAGTCGTTAAGGTATTAGGCTCAAAAAGCGACCCTTTAAGGGCTGATCCGCCTTTTTCATAGGTGCACATGAACCAAAATATTTTTAGCTCATTTTTCAGAGAAAGAACAATAGATGCGAAACGTAACACAAGTGGTTTCATATTTTTTGAAGCATTTTTGAAATAGTTATGAATTTTCAAAGATTTCAGTAGTAGGTACCTATTTGTGACACTAGGTCTCCCAAAATCCGTCCCCTTGCAATTTTGAAAGTGATTTCAGGAAATCAAGGCCAATGATTGGCTCTCACAATAAAAAAACGATTTTTTCTTGATTCATTCAATAGCAAAAGTGGTCCATTTAAGGATCACCACCAATCCATTCTATAGCTAAATATAGGGACGGTTTGAAGGAGAGGGTCGCATTTACAGCCTCCTACCTTAGTGGCCCATTTGTTTCTTTTCTGGCGAATTGGAGACGGGCTGTGCATTGGTAATTAAATGTAGAAAGTCTTGGTGCTGTTTTCAAATAATTCTTTCGTTGAAATCGGTGTTTTTGCAATGAATCAATTTTTTGCGTCTTTGTAATATTGTACGAACTTGTAATTTTGCGTGGTGGCATTTTGAGGATTTGGAGTTCGATTTTGGGCTTCTAATTTTCGATATTATGGTTCGGAGAAATTTTGAGATGAACTTTACGATGAACTCTACTATGGTTCGCAGAAAAAGTGAGTTGAGAAGTACACAGAAATTACTTGAGAATATTTTTCTTCGCAGAAATATGCTGTTTGGAGTTTAGCACAAAAGTGGCATGATTAGTGTAGATTTGGTGGGTGTTACTGGATTCTACTCATGGTAAGCCGCTTGTTATATTTTACTTGATTGGACGAAATCGCCGAGGGTGCAAAAATCTTCATTCACGTGAGGTATCGGATGCATGAATGTACTACGAATTCGTTGAAATACCTGGAAGCATTCAAATAAGCATGTGGGGATGGTGCCTGATATGCACTCAGTTTCCGTTGAGTCTTATTGCAATTGGTAGAAGATTCTAGGCATGTATTTTTGAAAGGGATCCTGGCAAAACATAACCTCAACCTGGAACCGAAGGAACACAAATTCAGAGCACTTGAATAGGCCCCCTAAAAATAATTTTCTACCTTGGAAACATTTGTCTACTGCACTACAGTAGTGAGAAATAAATGTGGAACACTACAATACTATACTGCACTGTGCAGGTATGGGTGGAGGCAAAAGCGCCCACTTCACTTGGAAGTTGAGGCTCTTTCAGTGCTTAGCCCGTACACAAAACCCTGGTTTCAATTGAAGAAGGTGAAGGGTATCAAGCAATAACTATATCTATACAGAAACACAGAAACGCAGAGCAGTGGGGTTTTCGGAGTTCACGATTTCAGCCGTGTGAATCTATCTATCATTGTTTCCAAAGCAGCCCGTGCAATTGTGGCCCCAACATCTCTTCTCAAAGTAGCAGAGATTTCACATCGTGGTCGCGTTCATGTTGCCCAAATCACCTCTATTCTTCGAGCAAAACTGTTGAGCTTTGGCACCTCCTAATAAAGATCACTTGGTAACCGTTTTCCAAGGTATGATTACACTAACCACGAGAATGATGGCCACCAGAATCAAGAGGATCATGAAAAAGATCAAGCACTTGCTGACATGGTCGAATGCATTGTCCACCGGCAGATCCACCTGCAGATCCGAGACGGAACACATTGAGAACAAAATCATGTACACCGTGAACTCTTTAGTATCACAGCCTAATTGCCCGAATTGCAAGTGATGATAGCGGAAATTTGTAGAATTGTGACAGAAATTAGCGTTAAGTACATACTAGAAGTACTTGGGGTCACAGGTTTTTTTTTTACCTGGCCGGCTGTCAGTTGTTTGGCTTCACTTCATGGGCCAAAATTTCGAGGGAAAGGGCAGAGAGGCCAGAATCTATCAGGTCGAGCGAAATTTCGCTCAAAACAAAAACGCCTATTAGTCACAAGAGTCAGGGACCTGGTCTACAATCCATTTCATACTTGTCATTTTCCATAATTCCTTAACTGTATGCAACTTCTTGCGACATGACAGAGTAGGTTTTGAACTAGGTACGTCCGATCCCCATAAGAGAATGTGGAAGAGAATGTGATAATGTGGAAGAGAATGTGGAAGAGAATGTGGAAGAGAATGTGGAAGAGAATGTGATAATAGAGAAGGTGGTAGTAAACAGGTCTGAGTGTAGATGCAATGAAGTGATGCATGAGAGATTGAGGGGCATTTATTAGGTCATGTTTCTTAAATGGACAGTTATTCTCAGCTGGTTTTCCCGCACACACGAATAGTGGACAGCGTAAAATTTGCTTACCTTCTTAGAAGTTTACTACAGACAAAGGCTTGATTTAGATTGAGAGATGAAGGAACTAACCTCCGCTTGGATGTTATCAGGACGCTCGGCTTGCGCTTCCACAAGGATTCCCGTGTGAAGAAAAAGCTGCAAGTCACGAGAAATTCATGTTAACCGAAGATTTGGGGCACACCTTTACACGAAATACAGCTATAAAATTCATCCAACCTATGTCTGCAGGGGACGGATTTCGACGCCTTCGTGAACTTGAGTATTTGCGTGACATTTGAAACAGAAAAGGGAAGACCTGATGAAGTTCCAGAAGCTTCTTTTCAATGTCCTTGACTGCATCACGCCGCTCTCGAATCTCAGCTATTGTGCCCAGTACCTGCACCATACAGTGTCAAAGAAGAAAGATAAAACCTCTGAGCTGGAGCTAATGCAACCTCTTAGAAGCTAAAAAACCGAGCACAAACAACACAGAGGATTGTAGCAATAGAGCGTCTAGCTAAACCGTTCAAGATGAACAAAAAGGGTTTGAAACTTGCTCGAAGGATCTTAAGCAAACAGAATATACCTGGCCTCGTCCTTGCGCCAGAATGGCATTTCGGAAAATTGGCTCATTGTCTCCTGTTTCAATCAGGCGTTCAATCACCTGCGAACCACAGAAATCAATTAAAGAGAGGCGAAACTACAACCCAAACAGTCCAAACCATGTATTTTCAAGGTCCTCATTATAAGTGTACCTCAATTTGGCCTAGGATCTCATTCAGAAGGTGTATAATTTAGGGGAGAGACTCTAGGGGTTGGTTTGGGAACAGGATCCCAATTAGGAAAGGTTACCTTTCATGTTTGGATATGGAAAGATATATAGCAATACATTTTACTGTGCTTATGAAACGAACTCAAGGATCAAAGGCCCTGAAACATTCAAAGTAAGTAGTTGGAAAGATCATTTTGAGAAGGGAAAAGGGTGCAGTACTCGGCCCTGAATAGAATGAATCTATGACTAGATGGAATTGAAAAAATTGCACTCGGAAGTGGGTTGACGCACTTACGGATTCATGAACATTCTGCCCAGTAACTGCACACGTAGCAATCGAAACATAGAAGTGAGATTCATAATATTGTCCGAAATCTTTCCAAACAGCAGAATGGCGGGACTGAAAATGCACATCAAATTAGCCCAAAGACTCACCACTGAAAAGACGCATTTCAACTATGTCCTGCTGATCTTCTTGAAATCTTTGCCCCAGTCCCTGCAGTTCAACTTTCTCCAATTAAGAGCATGCTTAAACTCACAGCAACATATCCAGAGACTTCCAAGACACCAAGAGAACAACTGCAACGGCGACTCAGAGATGGAGTCAGAATATTAATCAAAGAGCTCCAGTCATTTAATAATCGAACTTTTAACAACGGACCTGAAAATCAACCGCGAGCTTCATCAGCCTCTTCCTCAAGTTTCTGAGACGAGTCATATATAGTCGCAATGAAAAGAATTAATAACTATCTTCCTCATCTAAAGCTGAATTCACTACTAGTTAGGATACATAGCAAATGATGTTCAATCTTCTAGTTTGAATTTGTAGAAAGTTCACGACCGATTGTTGGCAACTTGAAATTCTTCATAAGTTTAGCATGACTAGTTTATAATTTGCACTGATGAACTGAGAAACAAAGTCACGGAATCCCAACCCAGTGACCAGGTTGTGGGCCCTCGCAACCTATTAACATCTTGCTATCTAGAGAAAAAGGCTCAAAACAAGGCTTACGAAGTGATAGATGTCCGTGCCCGATCAGTGCTCGACCCTGCTTGACAATTCATGATGTTGCGGTTCGCAGAATTCTGCGAAACAACCAGCAGAAATGAAATGAAAATTGCGTCGCAGAAAAGCCCAGAGACGGTATAAACAGAATCGAGGTAGCTTCATTTGTGGAGGGAATGCAATAACCGGTTGGAGAAGAGAGAGAATGACAGCGGACATAACAATGACATTGAGTTACATGAAAAGGATCAATGGCAGGAAACCTTCCACTTACCGATCTGTCCAATGCCTCCAATTTCGCCCTTACTTCTCCAGCGATCACGCAGATTTCATCAAGAACCTCGCCCATTTTCTCCTTAATAACTGCACATCAGTTTGTTTATTTGGTACAGAGCCTTTTTAGAAGCAGTGAGGTTCAATGTCAAAGTATCAAATCTCGGTCATGATCATTCCTTTGAATCAGGTGGTTCAATATCGAGTATGAAGTGCTGTGAATCCCAAGGAGCGACACCATTTCAAAATACCCAGGTTTGAACAATAGGACCAGATTTATTCAAGGAGAGGAGTATGTTACTCCATCATGACATGATGCTCATCATTGTGAGGTGCAACTAAGTGAATAATCTGGTTTCTACTTGCTGTAACCTCGAAAGAACTCAAACCTATTTAACCAATGATCTTGCAGGTTGCAATCGAAGGTATGAGAACCGCAAGTGCCTAAAGAAGACATGCCTTTCAAGTCCGTAGCTCTTGTCACCGCCCTGTAGTCGTCACTCGATTTCTGTTAATCCAGAAAAGCAGTGAGATTAATTTACATAGGTGTATGTGACCATGTGGCAAATAGTCACAAGGCCAATTCAGATTGCTCAGGTATAAGCAAAAAAATTGAAATCAGAAGCTTGAGATTTGACATTCTGTGCAATTAGGGTGAGATGGCAGGCTTGAAATAAATCATTGCATTCATAAGGTAGCAAGCCTAGTACATGGGAACCGTATAAGCGCCACCTCTTCATTACTCATTCTTGTTACTTAGCGTGAAGTCGATTGAACAAAATAAGGTAAAGCAAATAAACATATGATTTCCGCCCCAATCAAGGCGTAAAATCTCGTGTTATCTCGTGCAATCGACTGTATCCCTTATTTCTTTCCACCTCACAGATGCACAGTCAGATTCTCTGACCCGCTGATTAATAAAAATCAAGCTAACTCCACACGAAAGAAGAACCTAAACTGCAAGACTGAAGCTAGATTCACAACCAAGCTACTCCACATTACATCTCGGGTTAGGAAATTTTGATATTAATTCCCAAATGCTAAAGCCACAGGATATTGGAAACTCAGCACACCTGCAACATGAGTAACCCCGAGCGAATGTCAGCCGTGGAGATTGTGACAATATTGACCTCCTGGACGAATTGCGTCCTGTCTTGGCCAGGCGGAGCAGGAATCCGAGGCGCAGAGGAAGAAGAAGGCACCGCCTCCAGGTCCAAGTCTCGGCCATCGGCCGTATCCTGCACATTCACGAAGACGAGCAGCTTCATTACAAGAATTTGCAAAAATAGACAACATTTTAGTGACCAATCCGTCCAAACCAACATTTCAGAAAGCACTGAGGTACCTCCTGTCTACAATTCAATCGCAGTATACAAAACCAATTCAATTCGAACTCAACAATTTCGATATCGGTGACGACGACTCCATATATATCCCAAATTCAAATTCGCTTAACGTACCCCAAGGCGATCGTTCATGGCGACTCCTACCCCACCAGCCTCCAGCCACACCGGCCACGCTCACAATCAAGCTAAGAATCAACAAATTTTTTCAAACGCAGATCAACTCTTCAATTCAATTCTCATAAAACCATGCTTGAATGCTGACTTGCTTGCAATTCATCATCCAAACTGAGCTCCCCACTTCACCATTCTCTCTGATCAATATTATTTTTAAGCCACCGCCAATTCAGGGATTCATCACTGCACTAGCTGCACCTCGATCGCTATCCGAATCCAAACCTTCGCCTCCACAGCGTCAGGTGCCTCGCGCTACGTACAGGATCCAGAAGCTCTTCGCACGAGAGAATTTCAATTCGAGGCTACAGGGACAGTCAAGAGTATTGCGAGGACGAGGGCGAAGGCGAAGGACGAGGACATTCAAGGGCGAAGGCGCTCTCCAATTTCAAGCTGCAGGTGCTCATCGATGAGCTAGCAGAGTGAAAAGACAGAAACTAAGAATGACAGACGTGCTGCTGCTGTATGGTTTGCAATCTTCTTGTTAAATACGGCCATCCGCCTAGCTACAGTACTGGAGTGTATCTCTGTGGGTTGCTAGTGGTCAGTTTGAAAATGGGTCGAGCGGGCCTCGGGAAGTCCGTCAATGTGCATACACGCAAACGAGGTTGCGAACGTGGTGGAGCGAGCGCGATCGATCTCTGTTCCCCTTGGGTTTAGTGAAGATTTGCATCATGCCTTTCCGTATTGGCTCAAGTATTTTTTTTTTAATTATTTTAAAATTTCACTCAAGTGGCAACAACCATAACATTGCTAACCGGGGGATTCCTTCCCTGTCAAAGGAGGGATAATCCCACCGGGATGCCTGGGATGTCAGAAGAGAAGACTTAGTTTAAATTCTCTCCATCACATTGGTGGTGTTGAAGGATTTGCCTGCATGAGATTGGTGATGGTGACGTATGTGGCTTGGCATGAGATTGGTGGAGGTGACTGGTGACATATTTGGCCTCCATTCCATTGGATGGCTCTGCACGAAGTATGAGCTGGCCAATCCCTGTCTCAGGGGAAACTCAGCTCTACAGTGAATTGCATTTAATGAATTGCGGTTTTCTCTTGACTTGGCGCTGGGGGGCTCCTACTTTTGGAGGGAGCAAAAGGAAAACCCCAGCGAAGGTTAACAATGTTATGAACGGAATCCATCATGTAGTCAATTTGGAAAGAAGTCAACTTTCATCTCCATATTTGTACTATACTTATTTGATTTTTGTGACTTTATTGTTTGTTCCTAGTGACAAATATTATTCACCAGTTAGCAATAAAAATACAATTTATAAATGAAATACAATATCTACAATTATTGGAGGACTATTTTAATGGAGAATTGTCACTTGCCAATTTTTTTGCCAAATCATTTGAAGTCAGTGAAGGCACTCCAATTGCAACTTAAAGGCAATAGCAAACAAAAAAATCCATTCAATCTTTTCGGTTATGAAATTACATTTTCAAAAAAATTCCACTTTTTTACCTCCTTTATTTTGCTTTAACATAATAATCTTATTTGAGTGATTCTAGAAAATTCTTACTCTCTTCATCAACTTGGATAACTTCTCTTACCTCTATTGAACTTTGTCAAAATAAAATCTTCTATCAATATTAGGTATATCCACCTAGTACCTTAAGTAACTCCATTAATGTTTTGTGAAGCTACTTGAAACCTTTCAAGTGGCTTTTCTTTACTAGATATAAAACTTCCAAAGTACCTCAAAGATTTTTGGGTGCCTCATTGAGGTTCTTTATTTTCTATAATTGAAGAAACTTCAAGATATAGTGAAAGTATGTATTGAAGGTAAGATGAAGGAAATGTCAATCTTGCCAATAAAGGTCTTGGAGCATTGTTGTTTACATGACATTGTTAATAAACCTGATTCTTTCCTCTTCCTTTGAGAAATAATACCTCCCGGGATTCCTGAGAGGGAATTCAGTTAAAAGATGAAAGAAACTATTGATTGTCTGATGTCAGTGCTTTGTAGGGTTTGTGAAAGCTAGTTGCCAAACATTGGTTGCAAAAATAGTGGCTATAGTACAAGGACTGTGATGAAGTGTGAGTGGCCAGAGACTTTTATTTAATAGTAATTGTGCGATTTTCAACGATGGGGGGCTCATGCTTTCCAGGGGAGCAAAAAAGGACCCCCATAGTGTTGGTTAACAATGTTATGTAGCTTTGTATAACATTATTAAGAATTACATTTGAATTCTTTGTAATATATACTCTTTGTGTTCATAGATAGTCGCAAGGCTAATAGAAGAGTTGATTTGTATTGCATATTGTGAGCTCCCAATTCGTCACTTGGGACTCATAGTCTTCTTTTTTCTTAGATTGTGCAATTTATGTCGTAATTATACACAAAAAACCCTAAAAAGAGTGTAAAACCAGAATGGACATGTTACATACCAATATGCCCTTTGGTCCTAAATAGCCTTTTCTCCTTAGAATAGTCCTAAAACCCACTTGTAAATAGGTTGGAGCCATAGAAGTAGTGGGAACTAGAAGGTTTGAGGGTTCTTACCTAAAATAGCCTAAAATCACTATGCAAGTGACCAAGCTGGGCTAAATTGGTCTGAGGGAAGTCTAGGGAGATTCTTAGGTAGATTCCCCAAGAGAGGTTTCAGTTTCCCCATCCCATCGACGAATAGTAGAAACCCCAATTGTTAGCTTGCAGGTGTCACTTTTGCAAGACAGGCCAGTGGAGGAATCTACGGTCACCGGATTGTGATCTTGGTTCTAAACCATACCGGGAAGTCAAAAGCGAAATCCATTCGCCAAGATTCCCCTGTATGCGGAAGATTCCTTGATTGCCGGTAAACCAACGGAGGTATCTTTTTGCCCTCCGTCCCAAGACATGCAAGATCAAGATGTGAACTTGCAAATCTCTTGGAAAACCCCATGAGAGGTTCCCCAAGAAGTTTCGGAATTTTCTGGATTGAAGAAATACTCCTTCCGGACGGTCAACCGCCTAAAACCACGATGGGAAATTCACGATAATTACCCAGGTAGCGGTAAAATCTCACTAAAAATTAGGATAGGTTCTTTTATGCTAATAACGCGCCCCAACGAGTTTCGTGGTGTTTCGATAGCGGGAGACGGCCGAATCACCAACATTCCTTCGAATTATCCACGTGGCGGGATTTACGTGGAGTTGACCGGCGTCCCGGGAGCACACAAAGTCGGAACGAAGTCAACGAAGGGTCTTTTCTTACTCTCTAGGACCTCCCAGACCACCCTGGCTAGTCGCCTTTGTCAGAAAAGGTAACCTCCAAAAAGTAGATTTTTACCTCTTTTACTGACTCCAGTTGGCGATAGTTTACGGTGGGATTTTGGCGTTGGAATAGGGGGTGGGGGAACCTCAAGACTAAAAATGGCCTTCTGAAGCCAATGGCGCAATCGGTTTTCGATTTGGAGTTAATCTCCAATAGTTAGAGTGTTGGACCAGCGTAAAACCCAAACTACGTAAAAATCCTAGAAGATAAGGATGAAAATCCAAGTTGATAGGGTTACCTAGGTTAAAAGAGGGGAGGTGAGGGCCTTGGGAAACCTATAAAAGGGCCCTCATTTCTCTTCAAAACCACCCCCATTCATGTTTTGGGTCCGTGGGTCCAACTTATGTTGGATTTTTTGGCAATTTTAGCCAAAGGCACTTCCACGATGTTTTGAGCACGTGGTGCTCCGTTGTTGTTTTATTTTCAGCTTTTGAAGGTCTTGGGGGTCCTTCTTCTTTTGTGTCTACGAGTTTTGAGTAGTCTTGGGTGTTATTTGGCTTATTTGTGAATCACTTTGGTCACTAACTTATTAGTTGAGGTACTTTTGTTTAAAGCACTAACTTGCTTGGGAGTTCTGTTGAGTTTTGTCCTGATCCTAAAGCTCCCCCCGAAGCGCCTTGGCTTTGCCGCCCACTGAGGGGTCTTTAGTGTTTAAGGATTGTGTTTTCTAACCCGCGTGTCTAGATTAACCTCCGAGTGTTTCTCTCCCAGTCAGGGAACTCTTTTGCTTTCTCTAAGAACCCTTGGCGTGTGGTCCTCCCCCCGTACGGTGGAGTTGTGGGCCCCCCAAGGTGGTTATGTCCTAACGGTTTTTCTTCCTCTTTGAAATTGCTTGTGGTCACGGGAGCCCCCCTTATGGACGGCGAAGCTTTGACTATTAACCCCCCTAGTCCTGGAGTGCGTGTTAAAAATCTGCCATACGACGAAGCTTTGAACCTACGGGCAGGGAGAAATCCTAGAGTTGGTGTTAAATCCAATTTGACGGCGAAGCCTTGACCTCCCCAGAGAACTCGGTTCAAAGTTTAGTTTCCAAGAAGTTCTTGGAAACCTTCAAAGTTTAGCATCCAAGAACTTAGGAAAACGTTATAGACAAAAGTCCATGTAGAACTAGGATTAGTTTGGCTTTTCCTTGGTTTAAGTGGCCCCGGTCATTATTTTGGCATTTACCCAAAAGTTCAGAAAAAACCATCCGGAGAAGGGAGTCAGTCCAAACGGAGCCAGCCCCAGCAGGAGCAGCCCAAGCAGGAGCAGCCCAAGAGGAGCAGCCCAAGCAGGAGCAGCCAGTACCCGCAGCCGTACCCGCAGCCGATACCCGCTCCGTTCCCCGCAGCCGTTCCTTGCTCCGGTACCCGCAGCCGGTACCCGCAGCCGTACCCGCAGCCATACCCGCAGCCGTACCCGCTCTGTTCCTCGCAGCCCGATATCCGCGCCGATACCCGCGCCCGATACTCGCGCTGGTCCCGTGCTGCAGCTGCGCCTCCAGGCAACGCCTCCGACAGTTCGTGTTGGGTTTTTTTTTTGTTCCTTTTGATTCTCCTTTATAGAAAGACTACATGGGGGAAGGAGGGGTAGAATGGATGGGAAATTAGGGTGGTAGAAGTAGGGAAGAAAAGGGGTAGAATGCATGGGAAATTAGGGCGGTAGAAGTGGGGATATCTTTGGAATAGAAGGAGGGAAATTAGGAGAAAAGGATTCGAGGGTACGTCTTGTAGTAGGAATTATCATTAAAAGCACACAAAAACCTGCAAAAGCTCACACAATCACTCCACGCACAACTCACCCAAGCTCTCCACACACCATAACCAAAACTTTGAGCATCACAAGCAAAGAGGAAGATGAAATAGGAGACGGGGTGTGCTAGTGGATGGATTGGGGGAAATCTCAACTAATTAATCTGGACCACTAAAAGGGTGGGCGTAAGAGAAAAGTCAACCGCGTAAGCGCTTGGGAAGGGTAAAGATGTAAGAGGCGTAAGAACGAAGTCAACATGTAAGAACTTTGGAAGACAAGTTGGTTGGTGGAAAGAAGGAGAAGAAAGGAATTCCACCACTTCTACCACTTCGTTCTCAAATCTTCCTCGAGTCAAGAATCACTTAAGGAGCCGCGAATCCAAGAGGAAGAGACATGGCCGAGGGGGGGAACCTCGACCGGTTAATCCAAGACCTCCAAAGTGAGGTGGGCCCCTAAACACTCCACTCTTCCATGTTTAATGTTGTTTTATCAAGATAATTAGAAGGAGGCCGAGAACTAGGGTAGGGAAGAAGCAAAGTCAGGTTAGAATTAACTCTAAAATCTTATACTAGAGGACTAGGGGTTTCCGAAAACCTAAAATACGTCCGGATCCGAGCTAAAACGAAGGAGTTATGAGCGGATGAAGTTAGGGAGTCATGTTGGATGAAACCTAACAAATTTCATCCAAGAGGAACAAAAAAGCTAACATAAAAAGAGGAATTAATTTAGGAACCGAAAGTCAAATTAGAAATTAGTTTTGAAATTAGGGTTAGCTCTAATTAGCGGATGAAGTTTTGAAGGATCGATTAGCGGTCAAACTTCATCCATGGATAACTTTTGATTGGAACATCCAAACCTAATGTGATTAGTCAAAGTAGAAAGCTAAAACCAGGATCTCCTCGGAACAAGTCTTAAGTTTCTAAGATTAGTACATTAGTAACCACACTTAGAATCCTTAAGTAAGATTAGAAGGCGGATTAGGGACGGTTAAGATTAAGGTTAGGATAAGTATCGATTTAGAACATTTTAGGACAAGTTTAGGGTAACCCAAAACTAAACCCAGCTTAAGGAAATACCTAAACCCCAAGCAGTTAAGAAGGAATGAAGTTTGGGACAAGTAATGGATGAACCCTAGAAGATTTCATCCATTTGAGTCAAGACTTGGCAATTAGGTTAACATTAGGGGGTCAGGCCCATAGCCCAAATCCCAAGTCAAATCAAAATCCGGAGTCTATAGAAAAGCATGGATGAAGTTTGAGGGACCGAGTAGCGGTCAAACTTCATCCGTCCATAACTCTCTCTAGGAGAGGCCAAATCAAACAAGCTTTATACTTTTAGAAATGGCATGAGGTACTCTTTCATTTAGGATAGATAAGCTTAGACTAAAATCAACGCTTCTCCTAAACCACCAAGCCCTCTTAGGCTTTGATTTAACCTTAGCAGTTATAGCAATTCCAATTAGGGTTTTGTTTTGTTTCTTCATTACCCTAAATTAGCGATTCTTAGGAGTTTAGAAAAAGATCCATTGCTTGGAAGGCACAATGGATTGGCGCTAGACACCCATAGATCGAGTCAGAACGGTTAATTATCGAGAGCCTGGTTGTACTCGCTTCTTTACCAAGGGTGGGTAAACAAGCGCTCACACATATGCATGGTTTTTGTACTTCAAAAAGGAGATCATGGTCATTTTATAGTACATAAATCTTCAATAAAATGAATTCAAGTTTTGATTTTGGTGTGGTAATTTTTAACCCTAGCATCTATATTACAATAAAATCTGCATATTGATTTTCACTTTCCAACTTTAGTTTCATTGCTCTGTAAGTTTTATCAACCGTAATTTAATGGTTGTTTTAATCTTTTCACCAATTGTCACAATTGCTACTTTGTTGATTAGAGGTGTAATTTGAAATAATGGTTCTCTGTTTTGTGCTCAATAATTTTTTCCACCTCTAATTTCATAATTGCTTTAATCATTTCATCTATTAGTCACAATTGTTACTTTGTTGATTAGAAGTGGAATTTGAAATGAAGGCTCTCATTTTGTATCTCCTTCAGATTATCTCATTCCATCTTTGATTTCTTTGCTTTGTAAATTTTGCAAACTTAATTTCATGGTCGCTTTCACTATAAAAAAATCTTGCTTTAGGTGATGAGCCCTAATTTTTTATGACGAATTTTAGGTGATGTCAATGATGACAACCCAAAATTTTTATGTCAACAAAAATGTTCAACATACGTAACATCAATGATGACATAAAAACATTGGATTGTCAATATTGATGTTACATTGTACATTTTTGTTGACATAAAAATTTTGGGTTGTCAACATTGACATCACCTAAAATCCTTCTTAAAAAAATAAGGCTTGTCACCTAAAATGGGGGATTCTTATAGTGTTTAATTTTTCATCTATTGGTCAAAGTTGATACTCACTACAAGAAAAAGGGATATTTTAAGTATAGTCATATGTAGTAGTATAGTCCTATACGTAATGACCTTTTGAGGAGATTTTTAGTAAATTTTTACTAGAATTACATGTGTTTTCAATAAAATTTTATTAAAAATCACCTTAAAAGGTCATTACTTGTAGGAGTATACTACTAGGATTACACTTAAAACACCCTTTTTTCTTGTAGTGTGCTTTATTGATTAAAAATGCGATTTTGAAATGAAGGTTTCCTCTTTAGTACCTCAGGCTTATTAACTATGTGAGATTGCTTTTAAATTTTAAACTATACATTCTTCAAATGTCAATTTAGTTCTTATTTACTTTTGAAAGTGATGACAACTTTAATGTACTTGGAAGTTTTAATTTTTTTAATTTTTTTACATCTTGGGCTAAGTGAGTTTGGTTTTCAAGTTCAATGATACTAAGTTTTTTTTCTAATTGGAAATTGTATTAGCTGAAGATTAGTAAGTTTTATCTTCAATTTTTTTAATTTTATGAGTTTTGATTTGAAATATTGTATTTGTAGAGATATGGACCCAAATATAGATGTGTATGTTGTGCTTCTACCTAAAAGTCACAAGAAACAGAAAACAAAACAATATTTTAGCAATGTGCGTAACGACACATTTTTAGATGTATTAGAGTACATAAATGGGGTGAAGCACAAAAGTTGGAAAGCATCCAAGATGTTTTACAGGAATTGCAATGTTGGATGATTGAAAGAAAGATCGGTACTATTTTGCTTCACATTTGAAGTGATAGAGTTGTCATTTGCTCTAAGCCTCTAACTTTTGAAGCATGAACCCGATTAACTTGAAATTCTTATTGGAGATGGCTAACTTGATAGTATTTAGATTCCTTATTTTTCAAAAATATTCAAAAATAATTTTATATTTAAATTTAAATTTAGCTAATTTGTCACACTCTGCAGTTTAGGGATTTTTAGTACTGGGAGTATCCAAATTAATGATCTAAAGCTGAAATTTCTGGGATCTATTTTCATAATAGGAAGTCATGTTTCTACCAAAGGAAATTTAAAAATATTTTATTTTATGCCCTCCACATGTGTGCTAATAGGGCTTCTTTGCGGGGGCATTTTTGAACATTGAAGATGGTTTTAAAATCATTATTTTGGTGAAATCTCTTCAATATAAAGTTCTTCCAAATTGATATTTTTTAATTTTTTTTTCAAAATCACTTTTCTTACCTTTTACAAATTAAAATGTGAAAGTACCTATTTTCATGAGATTTTGCACTTTGTCTAGTTCTCCTATTTAAGAAGAATTTCAATGCTTTTCCTTCATAGGGTACCTTGTTCTTAAAGGTGTACATATCAATTATATTTTTAAAATTATTTAATTAATTTTAAATTATAAAGCACTCCAAAAAAAATTTAGTATTATGGAAAATGCTACAAAAACCGCATAGTGTTTCTTGCAATGATTATGTTTCAATCTTGAAAAAAAAATAAAATCAACCGAGCATATAACTTATTTGCATTTTTTATTCATTAAAACTATTTTAAAATGCATTTAAAGCATTGTTTAGATTTTTATTGATTTATTATAATTTTTTCTTTCGAAAGATTGGAAAGACAAAATAAAAAAGCTTCTATTGTACTAAGTGCAAACGAGATCTTTTGATTAAAAAAGATAATTTGTAAAACCATGTTGCAAAACATGTCACATATTGAAGAACCTCCTCCTCAAGAGTCAGGAGTCTTCAACATATGAGGGCTTTGTACAATGTACTATACACGAAGTTGCTTTAACATCTCTTCAAGATCGCTCTTAGGGAATTCACTATCACAAAATGTGAAACCACGTACAATAAAAAATAGGGTTCATTATATTAATTTTGAGTAAAATTTGTAAGAATATTAGATATAATATAGGGTGCTTGAAGAGTAAAAATACAATTATAATTTATAAGTAATATTGCCTAGCCTAAAAAACATGAAATTATATAACCGGTACATCTAAAATAGCATGGCTATAAAGTCTTAGTACTAATTTTATATAGTAGGATGCTAGGGTGTCACAACATCTGCCTTATTGGACATAGATGAAAAGTGGATCCTTTCCGTCCAAAGGGGGTGGATGACGGACAGATTGCAATGAACTAGAGATCGTGTATCCGGTATCCAAAGACCTTCCTTAGGTTCTGTAATCCAGGGTTTCCAATGTTGGGTTTAATCTTTGTATGCGTGGGGAAGAATAATGAGCACACGTTTTTGAAGTTCCTGACTCCCTTGTAGTTCCGTTCAGTTGTTGGTTGTGTGAATCTTGCTCGGGTGCAATTGTGGAGGCTCTCCAAATTTGTATTCTTTTTGTGCGTTTTAGGTTTTGTGTTCCGGCTGCCCAAATCCTAAGGTAAGTATATTATGCCTTGCGCGCCATATTTTGCATGTGAATTTTGGTGCTAAAGGTATGCGGGTTAGATTTTAGAGTTCATGGTTGAGGTTTGTTGTGTGCATTCACAGCTTAGAGTAGGGTCAAATTCTGCTACTCACGTTTCTAGTTTTGATGTTAGGGTTTCTGTTTTTGTCTTGGAGGACGAGGCGCGGGTCTACGGCTACTAGTCGTGATGAAGATGAAGGTGAAGATTTACTTCCAACAGAATGAAGGGGATCTAGCTAAGCTATTGAGCCCCATCAATGTTGAAGACGACGCATCCCTTGAGAATTTAAGGTCCAGATTGGAGCAACTTAATGATTGTCTTCAAGTGCCTTGGAACATTTCACCTTTGGGATGTGCTTGAGGGTTGCAAAATTAACGTCAACTTCGAAGCCCTAAATTCTGTTCGAGATTATATTCATCTCATTTCAGAGCAGCAAGTAGATGTGCTTCCCTATAAACGGCCTTTGTTGGGTGACATTACATTCGGCGTAGAATCAGTAGGGACCGCCGCCGAAGTACTAAACGCTGCACCATGTCCGGATGAACCCTGCACCATGGACAATTTGTGAGAAGATCCTCCACCAACAAGCACGTCGAAGGAGCATTCATTCACAGATGGACTCCGCTCCAGTCCACCCTTGTGCCGCCCAATATCATAATGTGGTATACGAAAGGTGAAGAAAAACTATGTGCTGATCTCAAGCAAGTGTCAATGGAGGATCATGCTTGGACGTTGTGGTCTTGGGATCACGATGGGGTTGGCGTTGTTATCTGAGTGTATTGTAGTGAATGTAAGATTTATATTGGCGGTACCTCGGGCAAACACAACAAGAATACAATCACAAATTTGTGTTCTAACTTCCAAAAAAGCCATCTGGTCAGCATTGGTCAAATCAGAAACAATTGTAGGCAGAGAGGAGTAGATGTATCAAACCACCCCCAAGCCAGTAGTACAAGAAACAATCACGTTACAGTCATTGTTGCTGACCACAAGCGGTTGGTGGAAGAGGGTATCGGGATTATGGCTATCGTCAACGACTCTCTTGATTCTTTGAAGCCTACCTTCTAGCTCATGGGAGACCCACATGTGAGCTCCCAATTTGTCACTTGGGACTCGTAGAATTATTTTTTTGGAAATTTGCAATTTAAAGTTGATAAAAGTATAGAAAAATCCATAAAAATAGTGTAGAACCGAAATAGGGTTGTGTCATACCCATTATAGTATTTGGTCTAGATTTGTGTGTTTTACTTAGAATCCCCCAAACCTTGCCTAAAAATAGTATAGAAATAACGAAAAGGTTAGATTTGGAGGATTCGAGTCACACAGCCCCAAAAGGGTTAAATCCCATCATGAAGGTGGCGATTCATGGCTAGGTCGGTCCGAGGGATCCACAGCGAGGCCACTAGGTCGGGTCCTAGAGTTAGATTTAGAATTCCCCATTAGATCGACGAATTCCCAAAATCCCGATTGTTAGCATGCAGGAGCCACTCACGCAAGACCGAGCCGTGGAGGAATCTACAGCCCAAGGATGGTATTCTAGGGTGAATCCCATGCCAGGAGTCCAACGGCGAAATCGGTTCACCAAGATTCCTCCACCTGCAGAAGATTCCCGCACCGTCGCTACTTCAAGGAGATGTCCAGTTTAAATCTCCATTGACCAATCCTGCCAGGTACGGAAACACACCCGCACGTCTTTCATGCGACTCCCTGAGAGGTCACGTGAAAAATCCCGGCATCTTCCGACTTGCAGAAGAACCTTTTTCCGGGTGATCAACCCTCCTAACCTCCAACGGGAATTTCATGGAAATTACCCAGGTTACAATAAAATCTCACTAAAAATTAGACTAGCTTGTTTTATGTTAATAATGCGCTCCGTGAAGTTTCACGACATTCTGATAGCGGCAAGTACCTGAACCGGCGAGATTCCTCGGGAATTAACCACGTGGCGGGGTCCCCGCCATGTTGACCGGCATTCCGGGACCATACGATGGCGAAACAAAGTCAACCAAAAGTCCTTTCCGACTCTCTCGCACCTACCGGAGACCCTAGGCTATTCACATTTCTCAAAATAGGAGACCCCCAAGATCTAGGATTTTACCACGATTTGGTTTTTAAACTAAATTAGCCTACGATGGGTTTTTGGCCTCGGTACGGGGGGTAGGGAGTCCTAGGACTAAACATGGCGTTCTGGATCCAACGGCGCAATCCGTTTGGCGATTGGAGCTAATCTCCAAAAGTTAGGATGTTGGTCCAGCATAGATGGTAGAAGTAGAAATTTAGGATGTAGGATGAAAATCTTTGAGGATGAGGATGAAAATCCCCGTTGATAAGGTTACCTTAGAACTCTAGAGGGAGGGGTGAGCCCTTGGAAACCTATATAAGGGCCCCATTTCTCTCTCTAGAACACCCCCAATTCTTGTTTTGGGTCCGTGGGTCCAAGTTATTTTGGATATTTTGGCGTTTCAAGCCAAAAACCTCTATGGTGTTTTCGGAGCACTTTTGGCTCCATTGTTGCTTATTTTCAAGCTTTGAAGGTCCTTGGGGGTCCTTCTACCTTGCTTTGTGTATTCTTTTATGCAGTTTTTTGTACTTTGTTGTAGGTGGAGAGCCTCTCTCTCCCTCTTGTACGTGTTGTGATCTAACTTGTGAAGTTAAGAGTCTTTTGTTTTGTATCTTGCACTAATCCTAAAGTCACCCCCCACCGTACCTTGGCGATGCTGCTTTGGGGGGCCTTTAGCGTATGAGCGTTGTGTTGCCACGTGATCTAACTTGCCAGTTTTTCCCTTTGTAGTTTTTCTTACACCCTCTTCTAATATTCTCCTTGTTGAGTGGACCCCCTTCCGGGACGGCGAAGCTTTGGACCTCCTTGTACATGTTTTGCTAAGTTTTCTTCCAAACCCTCTCCTAATCTTCTACTTGTGAAGTGGACCCCCCTCCGGGACGGCGAAGCTTTGACCCTGTGTGTGTGTTTTCTTTTAAGGTTTAGTTTTCCCTCTTCTAAAGTCTCTCTCCTTGTGTGGACCCCCCTGGGAAACGGCGAAGCTTTGAACTAGTGACAAAGTAGAGTCCTAAAGCGTGTGTTAAAAGTGTAGACGGCGGAGCTTTGAACCCTCGGGGTGTCAAGAAGTCCTAAAGTTGGTGTTAAAATCAATTTGACGGCGAAGCTTTGCATCTACCCCATGTTTAGTTCCAAAGTCTAGTTTCCAAGACCTTTGTGAAAACCTCCAGAGTTTAGCTTCCAAGATATGTAGGTTTTTTTGCATTTGTCTAGAGTAGTGTCTTCAAAAGTTTTATGTAGTTAGTTGTTTCCAAGGTCTTAGTAAGTTTAGTACCCCCGACGTTTATTTCCCCCATTAGCCTTAGCAAAAAACCAGTCTTAAAATAGCCTTAGCAAAAATCCAGTCTTAAATTAGCCTTAGCAAAAATCCAGTCTTAAAATAGCCTTAGCAAAAATCCAGTCTTAAAATAGCCTTAGCAAAAATTCAGTCTTAGATAGCCTTAGCAAAAAATTCCAGTCTTTTTTAGCCTAGCCGGAAATCCAGTTTAGACATCGGGACCAGCATACAGCAGCAACATCAGGACCAGCATACAGCAGCAACATCAGGACCAGCTACAGCAGCAACATCAGGCCAGCATACAACAGTACCATCGGGAGCCAGAAAAAAAAAAACATATTAAAAAAATTAATTAATTAATTAAATTAATTTTTGACCAGCCGGAAGCCAGCCAGCCGAGAGGCGGTGGGCAGGCTCGAGGTCCAACACCCGGCCAGATCGGTCGCTCTTTTTTGAACTCACATTTTTTGGTCTTTTGGGTTCTGGTTTTTTGGGTTCTCTCAAACTAACGCAAAAATCAGACCTAAAACACCACAAAGATGTGGGACTAACCTATTACTAGCTAGGGAAGGAGTAGGATTAGGGTCTAAACCAAAAAGGGAGAAGGGAGAAAAGAGCGGAGCACCACCGTACCTGCACGCAAATTTGTTTCACCACTCACACCTACACACAATGGAAGGAAATTAGGGGGAAGGATGTGTTATAGGAGTGGAGAGGAGAGAGACGATAAATAGTGCCTAGCTAGGAGATTAGGTAGGAAATCTAGAAGAACTCCTTGCAACCGTTGGGAGGAGGATTAGGATGACACAAAGCAAAGTTGCGTAAGAGGGTAGGAGGCTCATTTAAAACTTCACGAAGTTTGAGACTAGAAGCGTAAGACCACCATCACCACGGTTGGTGGAATAGTTCAAGAGTAGAAGGAAGAGGAGGAGAGAAAGAAAAGAAGAAGGAAATGGGGGGAAAGGGTTAGAACATCATACTTGTAAACATTTTCTTTTCTACAACTTAAGCCGTGGGCCTTAAAAAATAAAGCAAAATAAAATAAAATAAATAAAGATCATAACCCAAAAATAAAAGAAGACGATCGCGAGTGGCCACCATGGAGCACGAGGACGCGCACGTGGACGGGGATGACATCATTTCCAACACTAGCAGTAACGAGGTGGGTCATTAAACTAATCCTAGTCGTTTCTCCCTAATTAGCATTTGTTTTTCTAATCAGCCCTTAGAGCGTGATTAGCATCCGAGATTAGCGTGAATTAGAAGTTTAGATTCAAAAGTTGATAGATTAGGAATAGACGTTTCCGAAGACAACTTATAATTAAGATTTGACCGTAAACTGACCGCGTTAGGCTAAGTTAAGCGGTAGGGGGTAGAACGGAGGAATTTTAATAAAAATTGAACCACAAGAAACAATGGACGGAAATTAGGATTAGATTAGAAGGAGAATTAGGAGTAAAAATCTACAGTGAAGAGGGTAAAAATCCTAGAGTAGTTTAGAAATAAGAACATAGAATTAGAGGTGAAACTTAGAATTATCTTAGAAGGTTAAAACTTGGAAGTTAGAAGTCGAAGTTGATTTAGAAGTAAAAACCTAGAGTTAAAAGTCAAACGCGTAGAATTAAATTTAGAAGGGTAACCTTAGAATAGAATAGAGGAGTAAAATCTTAGAGTTAAAAGTTAAACCTAGAGTTAAATTCTGAGGATAAATTTCAGAGTTAAATTAGGAGTAAAAACCTAGAGTTAAAAGTCGGTAGTTAATATATAAACCCAAGTTAAAAGAGTAAAAATCTAGAGTTTCATTTAGAGGTTGAAGATTAGAGTAAGAGTTAAACTTTAGAGTTAGTCCTTAGAGTAGAACTTCTAGGTGGAGTCTTAAAATCCCACGATAGTCTTAGAGGTTCATGGAAGGAACATAGGGGTTCCTCTTTTTACGTAGTTAGGGACGTTAGAAATGACGCCAACTACCCAGTCTACCCTCGACATAGGATAGATAGTTAGGGAGTCAGAATTTTACCATTACCCCTGAGTATTGCAGTTACCTTGTGAGTTACTACATGCATTCTAATTATTCGCTGCCATCCATGACACTTAGAAAACGTTAGCAAAAAAGATCCATTGCTTGGAAGGCACAGTGGACCGCGCTCACATCACCCCCATATATTAAAAAATGTAGATAAAGGCATAGAACCTGGTCGGTGTTCGCTCTATTATCAAGGGTGGGTAATCTTGCGCCCACACCACATGAGTCACTCATGAAATCATACTAGTTCAAGGTGAAGTGCTTGATTTGCCCGAAAGAGGTCTTCTAGTTGTGCCCCCCGAAATGGAACTTGGAGGTAAATCTCATGAACCATGTTCATGGGATTGTTCATACAAAGATGTTGGAAGAATTCAGCCGCAAGGGGTTGGCGAGATTAGTATTGTCCTCCAAGAGGAGGGGGAGGCCTGTTCGGTGTTCTTCATCTAGTGCTGAGGTCAGCCAAAAGGATCTCCATTTCTTCTTCAGGCACACCGGAAGTGAGTTACAGACGTAAGACAGGAACTCACTGTCTTCACTCATGTGTTGGGGTTTGAGGAATCTTCTATGTGTTTATGGTGGGAAGTCTTATACCATCGATGGATTTTTGGTTGACCCTCATCCAAAGAAATTGTAGTACACTAAACCCTACCTTGAGGCTTTTTGATAATGGATGGCAATGTTGTAATTGTAAAGGGGGCTTTCAAGCATAGGTCGTGCTCACGGGTTTCTACGTCTGGTGCACCATTCCAGAGTTTTACGTGTTCAATGTGCTCTAGTATTGCCTTAAAATGCAATTTCAGGTCACGCTTGGTTCGGGAAGAGCATGTTGTGGAGAAAAGGGATTTTAAGGAACTGGTCTGGGTTAGAGAGCTGATTACTTGTCCGTTTTTGAACTTTGTTCACAAACTTGGAAATTAGTGAAGCAACATAAATTAGAAAAACTACGCCATTGGTCGGCAAAGGCCAGAATAGCTCAATTGAAAATGAGCCATCCAATTCTAAAACAGTCTGCTCAAGGGGCTATGGACTAGCATAACATATACAAGTTTTGCATAGATATAATTGCAGATCATAGGACTGGGGCTATAGAAAGGAAACCTGCATTATGGGATTTTTTGTACAATGTAACTAGCAACTTGAATCGGAAAAGGCAAGGAGTTAGATGGTCCAATAACTCAAAGGCTTTTCTCAAGCCATAAAAATGTACAAGGGGTGTGTGAGCCCCCAATTCGTCACTAGGGACTCACAATTTTTTTATTTTTTATTTTTACAAATTTAAGTGTAGTTTTATATACAAAAAGCCCCCAAAAGAGTGTAAAACCAAAATAGGTATGTCACGTACTAATATAGCATTTGGTCCCTTATAGGTTATTTTCTCCCAAATAAACCCCATTTCCACTTGTACATAGGTTAAAACGTAAAAATGTAGGTAAATAGTAGAATTAAAGCTAATTTAGCCCAAACAGCCCAAACCTATGGTACATGTGACATTTTATAGCTAAAATTGGTCCGAGAGAACACCATTGAGGTCCTAAGTCCATTTCCAGAGATAGGTTTCACTTTTCCCATAGCATTGAAGAAATAGAGGAAACCCCAACTGTTGGCCTATAGGAGTTACAAACTCAAGATGGACCCGTGAGAGGAATATACGTGTTGAATATGGTATTCTAGGATGGAAATCACATTTGGGACTCAATGGCAAAATCGACTTGTCAAGATTTCATTGTATGTGAAAGGTTCCTTAATTGCTAGAATTAAAAAGAAAAGACAGAATTTGATTCTCCTCTGACCTTTGTGCAAAGTAAAAATATGAGCTTGTACATCTTTTGTGGAATTCCATAAGAGGTTCCATAAAAAGTTTCGGAATTTTTTGACTTGCAGAAGATGCCCTTCCGAACGGTCAACTACCAAAACCTACGATGAGAAATTCCTAGAAATTACCCAAGTTGTGATAAAATCTCACTAAAAATTAGAGTAGCTTCTTTCATGCTAATAAGATGTCCTACCAAGTTTCAAGATATTCCAATAGCCAGAAGTGCCTGAACCGGCAAGATTCCCCAATAATTGGCAAATTTGAAGTTAACGGTGGAGTTGACTTGCGTACCGGGAGCATATGAAATTGGAATGAGGTCAAAGCTATGTCTTTTCTTACTTCTCCATACCTACTAAAGAACCTGTCGTAACACAGCAAAGCACAAATCCCTCCCTTAGGTGCTAAAGTAGTGTAAAACACCTAAGATGACTTGTGTATCGTTCCCACAGGATTTCAACTAGTAGTATCCTCAAAATAACCGGAACAGGATCCGGAACACAAAACCAAAGACAAACAGAATCCGGAAATAAAATGTAGAACTAGACTTCCCGATCTGTATTCGTTTAACTTTCTCCTGTATCAACCTAGCTCTCAAACATATTACCAATCAACAAGAAATAGATCGGCAATCCTTCACAATAGTAGTAGTAACTTAGTATCCGGCTTAACTAAATGCAGAACCAGAAAGAGTGTCTTGATCCTGTACCTTTCCCGGATCCGGATCTAGCAAGCAATGCGAACAAGGGTATAGTTTAACCTCTACATCAGAGGGTTCCGCTCTTGGACTTAAGGAAGGACACGTAAATCCTACCCTCCACTGGTTTAAAGTGGCTGAAGTTCTACTTAAAGAAAAATAACAAAGAAAACAAAGAAAACCGGAAGGCAAATATTTCTCCACAACTGATCTGGGAAGTTACTCCAGACAAGAAGGTCACTCAGGAAACCCCTACTATCCCACTTACTACAACGACAGACTCTGCCAAAACATGGTTCCCAGAGCAGAGCTAGTACCAACTAACTAAAGGATTCCAACCACTTTCCAGTTCTTCTCTTCCAGTAACAGCAAGACCTCATCAAACGTCGGCTGGCATTCGTACTTTAATCCAAAGAACTCACCCAACCTAGGAATGGTTATCTCACTCAAAAGACCCTCAAGGAAAATCAGCAGATGAAACTACCCCTTAGTATGCCAGTTCTCCATAACCCAACTCCTAATACTCCCAGAACCGGATCCAGACAGAATCCGGGGGTCATCTATTCTTCTTCAACACCTGCAAACCAGCTACCCGCACTACCAATGCTTAACACACTGATGGCATACCAACACAAACTGAGACTTTTCAGACCAGTACTTGCGAAGTGGAAATCTGAAATCAATTTACAGAATACTGAAAAATGTACATAAGAATACCCGGGGCTTCAAACCAAAATCAGCCCCCTAAATACCAAACACCCAGAGAACCCTAAAGGCCCCTGGGAATCAAAAGGAAAGGACCAGAGAATGACACTTGTCATTCCTTATCCTCCTCACGTTGACTTTCCTACCACACCCCGCCGATCCGCAAAATGTGGATCTCAGATCCTAAAAACCCGGAAAGTGAAGTCCAGGTTCATCCAATTGAAAAGCAGCTAACTGACTGCTTCCTACCTATCAAAAACTTGAGTTTTAATACTAACCATGCTAGGGTCAACTCAAGGAACTACCTAACTACTTCTTCTGCCGCTTTGGAGAAGGTGCCTCCAACTTGACAGCTCCTTTCCGGGCTGGCTGTTTCCTTCTGGGCGATGGCTTGGACGGCTTGGAACACTTCCCTTTACTTGCTGAGGCTGTCTTACCCTTGAACTGCGAAGGTGAAATGGTTGCCCTTCACCATTGCACTCAAAATCCCACAAGATACTCTCAAAAACAATCCTCACACAGTCCCTCACTAAAGCAAAACTGCAAAGTTCTCTTTCCCAGTCCTATCTCTCTCTCGGGTCCGGGAAACTCGGAGCTCTTTCTCTCTTTGCAACTTGACTCTACACACAAC
Source organism: Pseudisothecium myosuroides (assembly GCA_951799445.1). Classification (NCBI taxonomy): domain Eukaryota; kingdom Viridiplantae; phylum Streptophyta; class Bryopsida; order Hypnales; family Lembophyllaceae; genus Pseudisothecium; species Pseudisothecium myosuroides. The sequence goes on from OX637291.1 coordinate 30,739,833, forward strand.
GACTCCAAGCGCTCCAAGGTCTCCACAATCCTCCAACTGAGAAGTGAGAGAAGAAAATCCGACCCCTGGGTCTTCTCTCCCGTCCAGCCGCCTTCCAGCCGTTAGGGTTTCCCGTTAGGGTTTTCCGTTCCCGCTGAAATCCCGGAGGATTGTGACCGTTAAACGGTCTTCCTTATCTTCCGGTAGAGCCGTTGGATCGCAGAATTGCCCTAACGGCTTCTTCTGGAATCTCCGGTATCCTCTGGTATCCTCCGGTACATGTTTACACCCGGCCCCGGTATATTGAACAAGTCCAGATTCACCCACCGGTTCCGTATCCGGTTCCGGATATCTCGATAAATCAGGGAATCTAATTTCCCTTTCTTAACCTATTTATCTATTTACTATTATCCTATAATGGAAAAATCTTATTTTTGGTAAAACTCCTATCTAAGCCTTGTAAAAAGCTAAAAATTTTACCATTTCTCACTCCTTCTTTTATATTCTTAGCTAACTAACCTTATCCTTACATTTTGTGCTCCCACAGAACCTAAGCTAGTTACTTTTCTCAAAAAAGTCAACTTCTAAGATTTGGGTTTTTACCTCGTTTTGGTGTTCAGTTAGCGATAGGTTATGTTGCGTTTTTTGGATTTTGGTTAAGGGACGAGAGATTTTTGTCAATGTTAAAAATGGCCTTCTGAAGCCAACGGCGCAATCGGTTTTTCAATTAGGAGTTAATCTCTAAAAGTTAGAAGTTTGGACTAGCGTAGAGAAGTCAAAATTGATTATTTAGGATGAAAATCTTAGATGATAAGATTACTACTAAGAAAAAGAGAGGGGGTGAGTGCCCTTAGAAATGTATATAAGGGGGCTCATTTCCCTCTCACAAACACCCCCTGTAGCCATATTTTGGCTTGTTTTACACATTTGGGTCCATTTAGTTGGATTTTGGCCATTTTAGGCCAAGTTGCCAAAATTGTGTGTTTTTTGAGTATTTTAGTTCCGTTGCTGGTGTTTTTGAAGCTTTCTTTGAAGGACGTTGGGATCCCTTCAAAGTTGCTCCTACTTACCTTGTTGTCATTGTTGTATGTTTTTGTTATTGGTTGTTGATATTTGTACTAATTCTAGAGTATACTCCCCTCCGTACCTTGGCGATGCCACTTAGGGGGACCTCTAGTGTTTGATTTTTGAGTGTTTTGTACTACCATACTTGTTCTTGTAATTGATTATTCATTTAGCTTGTACTAACTTTTACACTAATAAATGTTGTAGTTTGGTGTTTGTACTAATTTTTCTATTCTAACGTGTTGGTACGGAGTGTTGGTGGAAGTAAACTTGGTATAGAAGTGGATGGAGTGATAGTAATATTAGACAAGGCGGCGAAGCTTTGACTTTGAGTATTTAGATATGAGAGGAATTTAGAGTGTTTGCAAAGATATCGCGAAGCTTTGACTTCATGGAGTTTGAACTTTTAGTTATTTTCATTTTGACGGCGAAGTTTAAACCTCCCCCTTCCTTTGATCATCTCTATATAGTTAGGCTTTTTGGCCTTAGTTTGGTTAAGTTGTTATTTTTAATATTAGTTTTTCTTTAGGGCTGAAATCAAGGGTGTAGTCAGACCGCTAAGAATAAGGGTCAATACAAATTGAAGTTTAGAAACTCATAGTAGAGGTCACAAGCTTTCCAAAAACATAAAATACAAAGAAATCGGAGCTAAGGTGAGTAAAATATAAGCGGATGAAGTTTCAAATACTAATTAGTACTCAAAACTTCATCCATGCATAACTCCTATTAGGAAAGTCCGATTTGCAAGTTCTGCATCAACTTAGAAAGCTAGTTTTAGCCTCTACAAGGAAAACATATTAGAAATCTAAAAATAGTAAACTATCAAAAGTCAGACCGAGAGTTAGAGTGTATTTAGAGCCGAGGCTAAATGCAAAGTCAAACCATTAGAAGGGGGTTATAGTATAGATTTGAGTTTAGAATCTAATATTAGAGGTTTAGAGCTTTTCAACAACATAAAGTAGAAAAAAACCCGAGTTGAATTGAGAGAGTTATAAGCGGTTGAAGTTTCAAACACTAATTAGTACTCAAAACTTCATCTATACATAACTTCTACTAGGAAAGTCCGATTTGCAAGTTCTGCAGCAATTTAGAAAGCTGGTTTTAGCTTCTACAAGGAAAACATATTAGAAATCTAAAAATAATAAACTATCAAAAGTCAGACCGAGAACTAAAGCATTTTGATAGGGTAATTAGAAAATAGATTAGAAGGGAAGAAGGATAGATTAGGGAGGTGTGATTAGTAAGGAGAAGTGCAAAACAAAGTTTTATCTCACCACTCTTTCAACTCTTCTAGCTTAGACTAAGTTTGAGTTCAAAAACTCAATAGAAATGATAGTTGTGAATTGAAGACCAAATTGTTAGATTATTATAATTGAAGTTGAAGAAGAAGGAGAAATCTCAAGTATTTAGAACAACCAATTAGAATTAAGATAAAAGAAGTTAGAAGAAGATTGATCAAGTGTATTGGGTCAATTTATGTATTTCTTTTTGAAATATGTGAAATAAGTGAAGGAAAGGAAAAGAAAGAAAGGAGTTAGATGGAAAAGAAGTGGTTAGTAAAGAGAGATTTGTAATTTTCAGACCTACTTTAAGGCGTGGGCAAAATTATCAAACCATTTTGGAACATGGTGAATGATGGGGAGTTTGAATGGATATACAACTACCTCAACAACCACACCAACTCCGAGGTAAATTCTTAATTACAAACTCTCCGTTTCAAATTATCAAAATTGGACATTTAAAAGTACGACCAAACTTCAAAGTCAATTCAGAGTGTTTAGACTAGGATTATTTCAAGAGTCAAGGAGTTAGTGTTGTAGAGCCTAATTAGAGGTTTCCAAAACCGTCTCATACTTAGAATTTGGAATCAAATTGAAAGAGATATTAGTGGATGAAGTTTAGGAGTAATATTGGATGAAATTTACTACATTTCATCCAAGTGGAACAAGAATGGAAAATTAGGTAGAAACATAAATCTAGAATCCAGAAGTGAAACAAAAGCAAGAGTTCAAATTGTAGGTTAGTAGAAAACCACGGATGAAGTTTTAGACACTGATTAGCGGTCAAACTTCATCCATGGATAACTCCTAGTAGGAAGGTTCAATTAGCAAGTGTCTTAAAATTTTGAAAAGCTAGAATTAAGACCTACAAAGAAAAATTAACAAAAATCTAAAAATAGTAAATTGCTCAGAGTAGCACCGAGTCACAAAAGTAGAATAAGGATCAAACAAGTACTAAAAAGAGGTGATCAAAGAGAAAAATTAGATTTGGAAGTAGGTAGAAGGCACTTAGTAGAGTCTAGAACTAGTTTAACTTAGGAAAAATTCTTAATCATTTAGGAGCAAACAACGGATGAACTTTGGATTAGGATATGGATGAAATAGGATAAAACTCATCCATCTAAGTCCAAACTTAGAACTTAGGTAGAAGTTGGCAATATAGAGTTAGAGTCACAAAATTGAAGTAAAATAGAATAAGAAAAGGCTCTAAATTCAAGGATGAAGTTTAGATAGACTTATAGAAGTTAAAACTTCATCCGTCTAAAACTTTTGCTAGAAAGGTCGTATAATGTTGAGTTTTATATTTTTAGAAATGGCATGAAATTTTCTTTCTTTTTATATGGCTAAATTTAGATTGTATCACCTTTCGTTCAAAAACTACAGCGGCCTAGTTGGTACGCCCCAATTAGAGTAAACATTGCAAATTAAGTTAGTTTTTCTTGATTTCTTTGGTTTTCTTGCAAACTTGTGTATGTTTAGGATTTAGAAAAGATCCATTGCTTGGAAGGCACAATGGATTTACGCTAGGCACCCATAGGACAAAAATCAAATCTAAAACTCAAGAGCCTGGTTGTGCTCACTTATTTACCAAAGGTGGATAAATAAGCGCTCATAGGGAGGCGCATGTGTGAATTGTTTTCATTAAATTACTGCGATCCTAATTTCAGTACTACTAAAAGAGAGAATAATCTGAAGGGTGTCCACTTTGTACCTGGAGAGCACGGTGATATTTTTAAAAGTGTTACCTAGATCTATAAGAACACCAAAGTTGCTGAGCACTGCGTTCTTTGTCCTGTACCGATAATCGTTGCTGAAGTGGAAACGAAGGTAAAGGGTCGAATTGCTTGGGATCATCGTTGGGGCACCTTGGTTGGATTTTGTGGTCTTCTAAACATTCATGTTTGTGTTTTGAATTATAAACAACTTGTGGGTACAAGTGAAGAGAAATACAATAAAATTATTGACTCCTTCCGTACTAATCGAGTGGGAGCTTTTTCCAGGGTTGTAATGGTGAATCCCCTCCACCGAAGTTTGCCTCGACTTGCTTTGGTGGTAACATGTACTTGTAATTGTTTTGATGCACCGTGGGTTAAGCAACAGTGGCACATGATTGAAAAACTGTGGAATAAGGAGTGCACTGAGATTATTGGACCCATAGTTGGACATGCCATTGACAGAGACAATAAGAGACATTAGCTCATGTTTGCTGATTACACGAGTTGTGAAGGAAGTTGCTCCAGCATCGACTAGGACGAGTGGTTACTGACAGCCTCAATGAACGCAAAAGGGAATTGGAGCAGGCTTCACGACCATGACTGGATACACAATGGCAAGAAGTTAATCAATCCTCTTGATTCCCTTGTGAAGATGTTGCAGTTTGGAGAGGATGGTGCATTCTACATGCATCTTGGCATGTTGTATAACAAGTACACGTTTGATGATCATGGACTAAAATTGGAGGATGTTCGGTAGAAAGACCAACAAAGTTGGGCATCTGCTTAGCATATGTGTCAACATAAAATCCAACAGTGCCTTGAAAAGATGAGAAATTTTGGGAAAGCACACCGTGAGCGAACCTTAGGCACTAAATTGTATTTGCAAATTTGTAGTGACTACAATGATAATTTTGCTACTTCGGTTCTTGACCTTTGTAGTAGAGTTGTTTTGGCTTCCAAGGTCTTTTTTTTTAGAATTTGGCGACTATAGTTCACTCATGGGAATCATGCCATTAGAAATAACTCTGTTAGATTCAAATCTATTGAAAGTTTTGTTAATCAACAGTGCTTTTTTGATGTACAACTTTCAAGTCATTTCATTGTGCTTTTAGTGAAGATGTTCAGGGATAAGTATGCCCACCTGCCAGTCCCCCTGCACCTCACAGGCAGCGACAGCTGTGTGATTTTTTTCTCAAAATTAGGGGGCATGAACAGCATGGAGAGGTCTTATGACTTTCACGACCTTGTGAACACTGCCAACACACTCAACCACTTGTCAAATGTTGAATATAGTGAAAATGGAGTGCCATTTGGTAGAATTCACAATAAATTTGAAAATATTTGGGTTGCTTTACATCCACTTCTTGAAGGAGAGTCCCCTGCTAATTTGTCTGACTATTCCCTCATTGCCACAGACTCTGATATAATTGCGGCCTTAAAGGAGGGGTTGAAACAAGCGTAGGGAATGTTAAGAGTGTTGAATATGGCACCTTCTAATCAAGCAATCCGTGCAAATAAATTGTGGTTTTCGTCACCTTGGAAGTTGGAAATGTAGGCCCCAAGCATATGGCATACCAGCCCTCTACCATGCTTCAATCGGGGATTGACGAGGATGTAGACACTACCAAAATAAGGTACCCTATGCATCACCAAAAACGTTGCTCAGTACATTGAGCAACATTTGCATCATGTATGGGAATTGGACTATGTATGTGAACAAGTAAAGTAACCTAATTTTAAACTTCTAAACTTCTTATCACAATTATGATAATATTGATTCTAATGTACAAATAAAACTTTGTCATCACTCCAAAAAAAAGGTCACTGTCAAGTAGTTATCGAATTTGAGCATGCAAGTCTGCAGGATGCTACACGTCTGCAAATAACAGACCGCAATTATGATAATATAATAATTAAACGAAACTTAGCTTCACTACAATAAAAAGGCCAATGTAATTAATATACTGCATTTGAGCGTGCACGTCTATAAGATGCTACAAGTCTATTGCAAAATTCTTGTTGGATGATATTCTCTTCAAATCTAGTGCATTAGATTCCAAGGAAGCAAATTTTATGGACTAAAATAGAAGTAAAGTGTTTGGTGTGCTAATATGTGTTAATCCTTCGCCAACCAAATTTTGATTATATATTTTTCAAACACAATTATAATTTAAAATAATGAGGTTATCAATGCCAAATTGCCAATTGCAAGCATGTACAGGATGCCAAACTGGCAAAGCATTTTTAAGAGCCATCCAATTTACAATTACACATTCCATTTGCAAGCAATATAGTTAGACATTCCACATGCATTCCAAACCATTCCTTTTGCTTTTGCAATTGAACTCTGGCTATTACTTCTTAAAGAATAAGAAAGAAATTAAATTAATGCTCCTCACCAGCCAGACAAGGTCGTGCCAAGGATGGACAAGTGCACAATATAGGGTCTCTGATCAATCAAGAAGCTCCCATGTCAGAAGAGTTAGTTCATTATATTCTTTGAACCTTGGAATTCCCTGCCTACCTTCTAAAGTCTAGACGGATTCAGTTCCAACGGGTAAAGCTTGCTCCTTCCTTGATCAAAGCTGCAGCCTTGGATGCAGATGCGTGGAACACATCAAACCTCCCCATCCGCTTTAAATTTCGAAAGTAAAATTTTTGCAAATTTTTTCATAAGAACATTCATATCAGAAGCAAATGGGCCCAATTGACAAACGTTGTATGAGTTGCCAACTATTGTATGCTACATTGGCCAAGACAAATAGCGCTAAACACCTTAGCAATACAAGAAGCATATGTAATAAATCACAAAAAACGCATTTTTTGTTGCACCCCACAAAATTCCCATAAGCACAACTTAATATAACAAAATTACAAAACCTCAATATTAACACAATAATCAATCATACCTTACAAAACATTAATGGTGGTAGGCAACTATTCCAAATTGATTCTGAGGTAGAAGAGTCAGTGTTAGTGCTAGAATGTGAAGAAGTAGCAGAGCTAGAGATTTCTTGGTCTTTGCATGGATCCAAAGTATTTTCTAAGGTCATCATCTTTTGTTTTAGAGACAACCACCCGTTGAGTTTACCATACTCTAGTTCCTCATTAGTTGGGGGTTGATTAGAAGACTCCACGTCTCCACCTATCATACAACAACAAATAATCAATAAACAGAGCATAAAAATATGGCATGAGTTTGGCCAAAATTGGAGGTCTGAGAAATATAAATTCTTATGATCCCTCATTCCTTTTTCCTTTTAGAATATATTCTATCTATTTCATTATATTCACTTGCCTTGTTTTTATTTTGAAATGGTTAGCAAATCAAACAACTAAATTCTAATGAATTATAAATGATTCACCTACCTATGAAAACTTCAGCCCATGCAATTCAATGACTGGGTCACATTTCTAGAAAAACAACCTAATTCCAAACCTTTGTCAATTGGACAAAAGGAAGAGGGACTATGTCAAGAAAGGCAAATTCGACAAGAGAGCCAACAACTAACATACACAAAAGGAAGACGGACCATTTCATGGAATTAACATTAATGGGATAACTTCAGAATAAGCTTACTATACTCTCTGTCCCACAAGGTCCACGATAATCGAACCAAGTCAACTAATCCCCTTGTGCTCGTCCCCCAAATCATTCCAGGCGTGTATGTACACAAGTTAGCCCCCCTGTTTGAGCTTGATTAATCTATCTTCTACACCTCTCCTAGCTAAATTGGGGCCTCTAATTGCAAACAGTAATTCAAATTTAGCAAATTTTATCATGTGTGGCAAATAAAAAATTTCAGCATTTTCTCTTAGAGACGAGTAAGGGGGTCAGTTCTCCCTGGCCTTCCATAAGAGGGCACACAGTGAGACACTCAATGGCATTATAAATTGAACTCCGACTCTAGTCTGTCAAATTCTTAAAATTTTGAATTCTGGATTTTGCCCCTTAACTTACTACCCATTTTTTGAGATTAAATAATTGGTTACATAGGATACCTCACTATCCACCAATTAGAAAGTGCATCTCATGTCTACTCATATAATTCATTTTTAGTGAAAATGATACTACATGTATGAAGTAATTGCTTTTCATCTTAGTTCTTATCTTCAAGATTGCATCCTAATTGGAATCACAGTCTAAGCCAATTACATTCAAAAGATAGAAATCTCAAAGAAAGGCAATTCATAATTAAAACTGAATATTCTTGCCACATGTATCCAAAAAAATTGATATTAAAAAACTCTACCAGTGTAAGCACAAAAAATTCCAAATGTTTGAATTCATATATGACTTTTTTAGACTTCACCTCTTTCATGACCAATTGCAAATCCTTGGCAAACATACAAAAACTAAGAAAAAGGTCAATCAAAAGTAAAGAAAACACATCAAAAACTTAAATGTGTGGAAACTTGACTTTCATGAAGACATTTACCATAAACTCTAAGAACCTATACAAACATACAAGTGGATGGCTAAGATAGAACTTACAAACCGATCATACAAGCCTTTTATTCCCCCTGGTCCGCATCTATGGGTGAATCCTTGCCCCTTCAATTGTTGATCTGTGGCCTCTTTGCACAGTTGTGCCTTCCTTTGCTTCCCTAGTTCCCTTTATCCTTCATTGATTCATAAATGAGCAACCATGATTCCATAGAGCATCCTGCAGGCTTTGTTACTTGTTTGGGATTCTAGTCTTGTAAATTTCCTCTTGAAGTAAGTCCAACGTTCTCGAAGATTGGTACCACCTGCCTACAAAATACTCTTGGAATCCCAAGGACCAAGATAAATTCTATGCAACTGCAATGTAAACCTAGCTTTCAACTCTAGGCATTGTTTATTCCACTCTATGTGCCATAGAAATTCAAAGTAGGCTTGCTCAAAGGCATAACGACGCATATGGGACTAAGATTCATCAATTGGAGTTGCAAGTGAGTTAACTTGACAAGGAGGAATACCGTATAGTACACTCTTGTTACTCAGGTCAGGCATCAAATCTCTGTCCCCAATCAGATTTGACGATGCACAACTTAACTAGTTGGAATCTTTCTTCTTCTGTGTTTGGAGACCCGTGCTTTGACCAGCAGGACTAGGAAATCACTCAGCAGAGGCTCCTAAAGGTGACGACACTAGATTTGTTGCCATTAGCTGTTGAAGTCCAAAAATCCTTGGACACCTCCACTACACCTCTTCTTCTGCTAAGCGATATTTGGTTTTCTTTTTCAGCTCCTTTGTTTGCCTCCTTCTTTGCCTCTTGGCATACTTCTTCTCATCCTTGGCAAGCTCTTGCAACTTATCGTCAAATTGTTTTTGGCTAATCATCGTGCCCACCCTAGTCCACTTAGAGGACAACAAGTTTGGTTCCAGTGGGGGTGAAGACGGCCCAATATTATTATGCCCTTTTGAAACTAGCTCATTGCACTTCATGACAAGTAATTTTTGCTCACATGGAAGTGGATTTTTTAAAGGCGGCAAAGTATGACTCATCATGAATGTAGTGCGCTCCTTAGGTGGCAAGGGAGAGAGCAATTGCTCAACTACCTTCCTTGTGGAATTCCCTGATGATGGAGAGAGGGTGGCCTGGGGGCCTTCACCATATCTTAAGGAAGTCAACATATTCTTAGGAGCACCTTCAATACAAACTTTGTCATTGCTCCATGGGGCTGCTTCGAAAATTAAGGGTCCATCCTTCCTGGAAAGTTGCATTCCACTAACAAACTGGAGCTTCCTTGCTATCACTAGGGGTTTCAAAAAAAGGTCTTCTTGGCGCTGGTCCTCTTCTGCTTGGGACGGTGTAACAAAAATGTAAGCATTTTTAAATGAACCTTGCACATTGACTTGTTGTAGAAACGTTGAACCTTGGTGTTCGGAAGTACTCTTCACTGCTTGTTTACTTCTCCAAGCTACTAGTCTTGCAGCCTCCATTATTTTATTTAAGTTTGGTGATGGAGAAGTGACCTAGGAGAGGGAATTTTTCTTTTGACTATTGCTCTCTATTAGACAATGGTGCCGTCCTAGAGCTATTCCTGCCAATACTCGCTTTCGTCCTTATCCACGGTAATCTAACGCTTCAAGCATTTCTCCAAGTAGGGCCTTTTCGCACCTGTTTTATATTATCTTCTTCCTCCCTATGAAGACTTAATTGCAGAAATCCCTAATGCCACAAGATATATTGTTATGTACTCTCATGTATGGCTTACTAATAGTGCATACCCTAATACCAGTACATTTATCTTTTATCTCTCAGACTTCAAAGGTGCTATGATCCCAGTCTAAAGAATTTCAGCTAGAAGGTCATTGCAACTTGAATATCGCACTCTATTGACTTGTGCTTTGAAGATCATTTAATAGGATGTCACAGTCCTAAAATAATACTAGTTTTAAGTTTTTTATAGAGGCTCTACTTTTGGAGTATAACCCCTAATCAAGGTGGAATATATTATCTAATAAAACTAGTCTTCCATTTAAGGCCTAAATTAATGCAATGATTGGCTACTATAATAGAAATTGATCAAATAATCTGAAAGTATAGAGCACTTGCAAGAGTCCAATTTTTGACATTGAAAGTAGAATTGCATCTTGATTGTGTTCTTCGGTCTGCCTACATTATTACCCATTTTTTCTGTGATCAAGTGCTGAAGACTAACTCTAAAAAGAACTGCACAAATTCCTACAACAAAGAATGAAGCAACTAGAGGCTTGGATGCAAGGCTTGAGGATAAAGCACATCAAGTTATTGATAACTCTGGCATACACCATTTCTGTTTCCTTGTGGGAACAGTTTATGTAGTCGAATACTTGTCTTTGAAAATAAAATCACTTATTGTTAGTTTTATGTAGGTCTAGCTAGTGTTGAACTGTTTCTGGTCTCACCTTTGTGAAGTAACTTGATAATAGGGTGAATTTTTACAAGAACTTGTGCAGCAATGGTGGGAAAGGAAACAAAAACATTGGACCCTTTGGAGAAGTTTCTGTTAAAATTTGTGGAGTCCATTAGAAAGTAGCTGAGAGGGAGAACTTACAAGTAGCAGCATGTAAATTGTGCATAAAGAGTTATGATGCCATAATAGTTGGCAATGCTCAAGGCATGGCCGAATCTGGGTGCATTCATCTTAGAAATTCTTGTCATCGGTTCTACGATCTCCCACCTGCAACTCCAGAAGGGTTTTGGAACATTGACTTTGATACGAAGTCTTGACTTCATTCAAGTATGTAGAATTCATGAATGTATTGTGAGTTTGAATCCAAACACCTACAAGGCAAATGAACTAATTACTTTTCTTTTGATGGGTCTCTTGGTAGGTGGCATTGGAGAAATCCAAAATGTTCATTGGTGGAATGTTTGAAACATATTCCATAGTCAATGTCTTGTGCTGATAGAATAGGACAGATACACTACGAATGGAATTTGTCCAATTTCAATAGATACAGAAAGATCTTTCCCATCAATTTTTGTATTGGATTTTTCTCTTGTGTGAATTTTATAGGTACACATCCCTCTGCAAGTCTTTGATTTTCCTACAAACCTCAACATTTGCTACTTGCTACCAGCAAGAATCATCAGTGTTGGTTTAACAAGTAGCAGATATTAGCAATTTGCATAGAGGATTGTGTAATCTGCATCTTGGTAGGAAAAGTGTTGTGTGATTTACATATGAGATCCTTGAGAATGCAATTACATAATCTTCTTACAAAGGGGTTGATATAATAAGCTGCAGAAAGAATTGAAGATTTGTGTTGTGCTTAATTCAATAAAATGGCAAGCTTTCAAGAAATTCACGAAAATTTTAATTGTGAGGTGGTATCCCTCAGTCCAATACACTATGTCTATCCATTTACATGCTTGCCAATACTGTCGTGAATTCCACCAATGTAACTAGATTGACATAGACTTTGTTATAAAGAACAGAATCATTGATGACTAACTAAATATGAATGCTTTTCTCTAGACATTTATAGTTTTTCAGGGCATTGTCTGAATGAAACTCTGATGCATTCAATAAATCCTAAAATTAGACATGAATTGGTCAATTACTTATTGGTAGTGCCTCCCTCAATGCACAGTCTAGGCTGTAGAAATCACAATGGATTGCTCGTTGATGTGAAGAAGTTGACAAAGCTCTAATTACATTCACCTATTTGGAATCTAATTGTTTGATGCTATTCATTCACCTTTTGATGTTTCAAAGACAAATAGAGTTCCTTCCTCATTTCAGAACCCACATGAAGTCAGGGTTTCATTCGAACAGTGCCTTGACTAATTGACGCATTTTAGGCATAAATCAATTGTGCCTACATAGTAACTTAGTTGAAAATAGCGCAATCAGTCTAGGCACCAACTATGGTCACATTCTGTTCACTTTACTTGCCAAACACCTAAATCACTCAAAGCCCTGAAGTGTCTAGCAGTCTACTTCCATATTTGTTGGAGGATGCGCATTCAATATTATATCAAACTAGATGTGAAGGTGTGAAACTGCATTGGGAAGGAGTACACTTGGGCGTTCGCTCACTCAGCGTTGCTGAGGCGTTGCTAAGAAACTGACTTTGCACTTCCATGGCTAGACGTGGCTTTTTTGGACTGCAAACGTAGCTCCATTCCAGGAAGCACCACAGACGTTACTTAAAAACGTTGCAACCCCCCTTATTATAGTAGAGAGAAAGCAAACGTGAAAGACTACAAGGCATTCCCAACCCTGGTCTTCAACCAGTGAGTACATCTCTAAACCTAACAAAGCACTGGAGGACGACATAGTTGACAACAAAAATATGTGCTTGTCGAAGTTAGAAGAAGAAACTAGAAATGTGTTTATGGAGTTTCTCAGCAACCACAAAGTCTAAGTCTCTTCCAATCTTCAACTGGCCAAAATTATCCTTGCTGTTATAAATGAGGGTCATTCAATTTATAAATCAATCCTTGTTAGTCAATTGAATGGCAAACCATATTTGTCTAAAGATAGGCTAATTAGAATTAAAAATTCAATTTATTTCAATAATTTCAACGATTATTTAGCTGCAGCTTCGTCCACCACTTCCATGCTCCTTGGCCTGGGCTGTGACGTGGGTGCGTACTTCAAAGACAAAAGAAGCAATGTTAGTTTGTCAACCGTGAGAGCAACCACAAAAAGGAAGCGGGTTAGGCCCGCGGCTATTAATTTTGCTACCGATAACGGCATTTTTTATGCAAGACGGGTCCAAAAATGCGAGTGAAGGTGGGAACTAAATGGGGGATCTGTAGGCAACCAATTGACTTGATGAAAGGAGCTATTTAATATGGAAGTAGAGGCTCCCTGTCTCCTAAGGCAATGGTCTATTTACACCAATTTAAAAAAAATTCTAGGTGCAACAAATATAAATACAATGAAAGTAACTGTGTGTGGGTTGATATGGACGCCATAATCTCAACTGTATCTCTACAATATGCATCCAATACTAAATTTTATATGTTGGATGAGGTAGATGCTAACTCTCTAAATGAATTCATTACTGATCAGAAATAACAAATTAAGTATTTTACCTTTTTACACGTGTGCAGCCATAAGTACAAGTTCTACGTGTTTGAGTGCTAATCTTTGCAAAATCCGAGGTAGTAACCTCAACCCTAAAACCCAATATTTTTTTGATTGCTGGAATTTTTTTTTCCTGATTGAATCTCAATTAGTCATTTCTCATAATTCTCTTGTAGTGACGTACATTTACTCAATTTTAATTTATTTTAAAAAATGGAACATATTCAGTGGCGCTTTTAGTTGCAATTAATGTTTAGGGCGTGTGAATATTTTCCAAATTCCTTTTAGTCTCTTCACTCCTAAACCACAAGAAATTTGCATGTGTTGGAATCCTGAATTGTTGATTGGACTTGAATTACTCGTTTTCCAAAAATGTGTTTCAGTTTTGGAATCTCATAATTTTAAATTTTTACTAGACCTGCCTATGTTCAGTGCACGCAGAGGTATGAGTTTCAGATAATCAAGTGTGCATATTCTAAGAGTCAAGGTAGTCTCTTCAACCCACAATCCCAATCTTTTTGCATGTGTTTCAAGGCGTCTTATGCATAGTACTCAATTGCTTTGTGAGTGGTAATTAGTCATTTCTCATAATTGTCACTCAAAACCGTATGTTTTATGGTTTTTGAAATTTCCACTCCAATCGTGTATGTGCATGTGGTGGGTTGTGATGTGGGACTTATAGGTTGGGATGCTTAGTGTACAGGTTGGAATTTCTATTTTTTTTGTAGGGAGGTATTGGTTTAGTGTACAAGATTTGGGTGAGTGTTCCTTGAATGTACAAATTGTGATTTGGGGGTCCTCTATGTAGAATTCTTTTTTCTTTGGCGGCCTCCTGCAGTCTTAGTCTCTGCAGTGTGTGATGCCAGCACCGCCATTTTTTGTCAATATTGGGCTCCTTTTCACAGGTAAGAGCCCCGTCTACCCTGTGCATTCTTCATTTCTACAACTCTGTATGACTGTATCTCTACGTTGCAGTCTGGAAATTCTCAACACCCGCCTGCCCCCCCTCGCAATCATTGTTGTATGCATGTTTTTTGTTCTTGGTGCTGCTCTCCACTGAATTCAAAGTCCAATTCTAAAGGATTATAGCAGCCATTCCCTAAGTTTGTTCCTAGTTTCTGAGGCGCCCCTTTTTTGTTATTGTGCGTGTGTTCTTGTAGTGCTCTTTTGTCTAGGTTGTGGTGTTTTTTGCTCGCCTTCTCCTTTTCCTCATCTGCTGATTATGGAGGTTGTGTTGAGGGACTCATTGTTCCCCGTCCTCGTTGAAAGTGTGCACATTGAGAAGTCAAAGTGGGACAACCTGTCGCCACGAAGCCAAGATGTTGTGCGGCCCACCACATTTGCTGATTTTCATGCCATTGGTGAAACTTGTAGGAGCTGGAAGCAGGCCTTCGAGCAGACCATGGAAGGCATAGCTCATTGCCTTGCTTGTTGGAAGGCGTCGTTGGCACCAGAGCTACACTGGTACACAGTGGAGGAGATCGTGGGTCCGTTCTTCAAGCGGAACTTCAAGGTTTTCTCAAATTCTTGGGCACTCTAGACTCCGTTGGCCGGCCCACATCTTCGTCTCAGTCCACTTGAGGCAATGTCGAAGGCACAGCTGAGAGATTTGCGAGACGTCCTCAACGGCTTCGGGAATTGGAAGATCAACGTGCCTGCAAGGTCGTCAATTTCTGCTTTGTCTTCAGTTTGGGTGTGGCCAAATCACAAGGGTGGACGTTGGTGAGTTCTTAGAATTCCAATTTTTTGTTGTTGCTCATGATGTTTAGGTGCTTCTCATTTGGATTCCATGTTCTTTTTTGGTTGTTGATCATGAACTGTAAGTGCTTGTCATTTGAATTCCAATTTTTTTTTTGGCTCATCATGTTTAGGTGCTTTTCATTTGGATTCCATTTTTTTTTCGGTTGGATAGCCAGTTTTGATAATTGTCATTTAGATTCCAATTTTTTTTGGACACCCTATTTTGGTACATGTCACCTGGATTCCATTTATTTTTGGGTTAGCTAGACACTTTGTTTTGGTGTTTGTCATTTTCATTCCCAATTTTTTTTATTGTCCATTTGGTTTTCCTGTTTCTTATAGTTATTCCTTTGATTTTCTGAAGGACACAGTGTTTTGGTCTAGCTCATTCTGTTTCCAATTTATTTGTCAAACCGCAGCTTCCTGTCTTCATCATTCATTTCCATTCCCATTTCTTTCTATAGCATTATTTGGCATTATGATTTCTATTTCTTCTTGTTCACTTCTCCATTCTTGCTGCAGTGTGTGTAGTGGAGTTTAGGGTGTGCATTTTGAGGCACTTGTTGTCAAATCAGAAGGAAGACGAATGTGCACCAATTCAATTTTAGGTCATATTCGTTGTTCCAGCTGTCTTTGGCATTCCACTGACCCTTGAATTTGTTTTGGCAGATTTGTAGAAGAATCAACAATGTTGGAGCATTTTTTTGTTTTTTTTGTCTTCCCTGTATACCTTGTCATACTTCCAAGCACATTGCAAATGCACGGGGAATTTGTGGCAGACTATACAGTATAGCGGTAGAGGTAGAGTACGTACAAGTTTAGGAGAATTTCGTAATTTTGATGTCTGCACGCACAATGGATGCATGACTATGTAGTTTTCAAACTTTTTGGATTGAGAACCATCTTCCTCTGCATTTTTGAACACAACAGTACTATTACTGTGGTTATACTTTTGTTTTCCACCTTTAATCTTGAAATCCTACTTGCTAGTCCTTCGTGCTTGCCTTTCATTATTGTTGTATCTGCAATGATTTTTATGTTTTCCTTGATGTGCATGTCATAGGAGCATGCATTTTCTTTTGCCATGTTAGAATTCACCGCTCTTCAATCCTATACAAGTATATGCCACTGCATTTCTAGGTGTTGAACATTTTTAATAGCTTTTTTGAAGTTCTTGAGCCTGAAGTCAATAAATGGACCAAATGTTGTAAATTTTTTAGGTATATAAAAAATAGGGTACCTTTAAATCAGCCTCCCAAAAAATTATAAGTACAATAGGGTGCCCAAAAATACTAAGATTTACCTTTATTTTAAAAAATAGCATGCCTTAAAATCAAATTCATAAGGTAAATAGCCCCCATTTAAATAGGGCCTTAGCGCAAGTGCATACATATTTTTTAAGGAAGTGCCCTCCCCGAGAGATCGCTTTGAAAAGTTGATCTATCTTATTGATGGAAGTTTTACTTCAAATGAAGTAAAATTTCTTACAAAAGAAGAAAATGGTTGAAGAATAATGCTACACTTTCTAAAAGAGGAATATTGAAAGAAAGAACTCAAATGGTGACTTTTGGCATTTGATTCAAGTATGGAAGATTAGCTTCGTAAGTTTCTATTATTTTCTATAATATATTTTCTACAAAGTTTTTTATAATATATAAATTTTTTCATTATATCAAATTTAAATACAGTTTTAATGTGCTGCAGTTTATGCATGTATAAACATTCAAAATCTAAATGTTATTTCCTATCAAAGCGCTAAAAATCTCCATGAAAGCAAAAATTATACTACAATAAGTCCAAATTTCAACTTGGTGGGTGATAATTGCCCGAAACACTTGTCCTTTTTTTGTCCCCTTAATCTTGGAGAGGCGGTTTTAAATAGTTTCTAATTGTATGTCTAACTTGGCATTTTGGAGGGGTTTAGTACTATTTTTGACTCAAAAATAAAAATATGAAGGTCAAAATTGGGATGCAAAGACTTCTACTAAAGTTACACAAGTCTTCAAAGAGATTTTTTTGAAAATAGTAAAGCTTCCATCTTCCACATGTACTCAAAATGCACTACCTTTGTATAGGTACAAAAAACAAATTTTTTTTAATCCAAAGATAAAAATAGTTGAGAATGAGCATCTTCAAGTTAGGAGTTAGGACAAATGGACAATTTTTAATTGTTTTTAAAAAAAAATTCAATTGTTATCTAAAAATCAAACATCAAAGTATCTATTTCCTTGGCATTTTTCAATTTTCATTGCTCTTTTTTTGTACATAAATTTTAGAGATGAATTTTTCAAAGCTTGAATTTTTACGCGCATATTATTTTTACTTCTTTACAAATTGTTCATATTTTACTTTATTTTAAAAAGAAATATTCCAAAAGTCACAATACTCACTGAAATAGGTTGTTTTGAGACAAAAACGACAAGTGTTTCTTGCAAATGACCCCATGCAACAAAAGAAATGCATTAAAACTTGAAATGCTTGGATATGTCCACATTGCCACCCATACCCATACGTCCACACTTCCCACCGCTTTTGCCTCAACCTTTGGCTCATGCCAGCATAGAATATCACACCTATAGACCCCATGCTATCATGTCATTTAGTCAATGTAAATTACAATATTTTTTTTTCACTTTGTAAAATCTCAAGTCCTAAAAATCCCAAGCAATCTATCCTGTTTGATTTGCCTGACCGACAATTGTTAACGGAGTAATGGACATGTCTAGTGACCTTAACCCCTAAACAACCAAGGCCAATTTTCTATCAAAAAACACTCGAAACTACCCCTACTGCTATGTTCAATCAAGAAAATAAAAATAATATTTTTTTAGAATCTAACCATATGATCTTATATTTTACTTGTCTGAGATCATGTGGTAAAAATTTCATGAAGTTTGACCTTATAGATTGGAAATTTATTAGCATTCAAAGTTGGGAAAAAAAGATTTTCTGAACGCTAGCTTGCCATTTAAGAAAAACTTTTGCATTGCAGCCTTTGAATTAAGAAAAATTTGTGTTGAAGAATTGAGTAGAAAGTCTAGGAGACAATGATTGTGATGTTCATCAACAAATTTTAGGAAAAAAAACAGGACAGGGATACATTCAGATGCTTCACTTCCTCAGTGAGTGAGCTGGTGCATACCAAAGATCGAAGCTAAGATACATTACGACCTACTGATTTAAGCCATACTCAGTGTGTATGATTTCAAGTAAGAATATACGATTTGCAAAGGGGGTTGCTAAGAATGATTCTGGATTTCTGGTCCAATAACAGATTTTGCATGCTCCTGTTTCATTGGGTTTTCTATCTCTGAATTTCAGTCTTCAGCTAAAATGCCATTGATCGATTGTTCACTACGGTGGAAACACCCAAAACCGTCAATATTAGCAATTCAGCATAGTTGGAGGCATCTTTTCCAAAATATAATATTTTTGTAGTATTAGAGAGTGAAAATCATGAATATTAAAAAAAAATTAGATTTTTTGGATGTGGTATGTAATTTCTATGATTTTTCAAAATGACAACTCCCTAGACCATTGAAACTGTCATATAGGTGCACCTTGAACCGAATCTGCAGAAATCAGCAGTCAACAAATTAGACTTAAGTATGTGTCCTTCATATTCATCAACAAATGAGATTTAAGCATTTGTAGGACACATTAACAAATGTCAAGGGACACATTTAGTGGACCTCTAGGGTACAGGAATGGGGACAGGGACGCTTTTGGGTGTTTCTACCTTAATTCTCGGTAAATTGGATTGGTTGTCTTTGATGAAATCATCACGAGGCCAATGGGAATGGCTATCGTTTCGAAGATCATTCCGAAACAGACTAGATGAGATCCCATTTCAAGCATGGAATGAGGAATCCAAATTTTTGGAAGAGCAGTTGCTTGAATTTCCAGTAGTAAACGTTAATTTCGTTAAATTGGCAGAAATTTTTTACTTTTGCACTTTTCATATATCGAGCTGGACTCCATGTAAATCGATACCATTCTAGAGTTTAGAGCATTTGTGCAGTTGAATGTCACAAGCTTAGAGCTCGATCTAGGTGAATGGCACCCACATATATATATAATATATCAAAATTTGACGTTAGTATGCGTAATATGCCGCAACATTAGGGGTAGTCATACCTCCTCCGACCCCTAGACAATTCTCGGAGATTGGATGTGTGGCACTCTGTGTGTGGTTTTCCATAGCTCTCAACCTTTGAGGTTTTGGAAGTGCCATTATTAGGGGTAGTCACACCTCCTCCAACGCAGAGACAATTCTCGGAGATTGGATGCGTGTCGCACTCTGTGTGGTTTTCCATGGCTTGTGGAGCTCTCAACCTTTGAGGTTTTGGAAGTGCTGTTTTCCTACTTTAGAGGTGAAGAATGGGTTGGAGAAACGTTTTCTTCAACAATTTTTCATCTTCCACTCCGGACTTTCACCCCTCCGCTACCGCACTTTTATCGCGTCAAGTGGAACATGTCAGGAGCCGATCCACAAGTAGATCATGATGATTGGTTCCATTAACTTTGCTCCATTACCCCAACTCTTGCTCAGGTAAACCCATTCTCCCAAGTTCCATTCTCCATGCTCCACACCAAAAAGGGGGGTCACACCTTCACCTAAACCGGCTCCCCATTGGCTCCCCTTTTCTCTCACCAACTTCTCATTCTTCAAGAAAATGTGCTTCCCCAAGGAGGTGTGACTACCTCTATTCTGCTTTGGAGGTGAAGAAACGTTCTCGAAGAAAATTTTCTTGAGGATTTTTTTATTTTATTAGAGGTAGTCACACCTCCTCCTATCCGTACACCATTTTCCAAGATTGGACGCGTGGCGCTCTGTGTGTGGAATTGAAAACCATGGCTTGTAGAGCTCTCAACCTCCGAGGTTTTGGAAGTGCCATTCTCCTCCTCCGAAGGTGAAGAAATGTTCTTGAAGAAAAATTTCTCGAGGAATTTTTCAATTTCATTGGTTGTGCATGGCTTGCGAAGCTCCCATCCAGCTTTGTAAGTAACACATTCTCTAAGAATTAATCCAAACAGCAAAAAGGGGTGTCACACCTTCTTCACACAAAACGGCTTGTCATTGGCTCCTCTTTTCCCTTAGTGCCAGTTTCTCCAACTTTTTAGAATTCTACTTCTCGGAGGAGGTGTGACTACCCCTATTTGGCATTAATTTCCAGAAATGTTTGTGTATTTAGAAGATACACGTAGATAGTCTAAGTGACTGTGATTATTGGGACAGGAGGGAGTCTGCGTGCAAGGAAATTATTTGACTGTTTAGAGAAGGCATCAATAGACATTGATTCCCTAGCTATGAGATTTAATAGTCAATTTTACATTGGTGTGATTCTCGGCACCAAAAATTGTCAGTGACGTTCATATGCACCAAACTTAAAAACTGGGACCGGTATAGCTAGATCCATTTTTCTATCAGTGCCCGCCCCTAAACAAAAACATTCAATCAACACTTTAGCTTTGAGTGATTGAGGAGCTACGAGAGCTTGAAAAGTTTCAACTGAAGTGCACAAGTGCGCCCAAGTTCTCTCAAGAACATAGCTTAGAGATCGAGAGTAGATTCAAGCGCTCTCAACTTCAATTTCGAAACTCAAGTGTCAAAAGTTTCAACTGGAGGAACTTTAATTTCGTGATATAAGTAAAACTCCATGTCTTCAATTGAGCACATTTCAGGACACTAGCTCTGCTTGAAATGTAAGTAAATCAATGTACACGTCCTACTTTTGAGAGCTTTGCCCTGATGAATGTCACAATTTTTGGTGACCCAAATCGAGCCAATTTAACGAGTTGACAATAAGTTATGGCTGGGCAGAGTACGTTGGTTCTAAATGATGAAAACAATCGGAACGTCAATTTCGTTAATTCTCACTTCTTAGCAATTGACACTTTCCGGCCTCAAGGACTGAAACATAAATCCACACCGGTGCTAGTTTTTAGAGCTTTGAGCAGATGTATTGCACTTCTGTAGCCGAATCGTGCCAATTCAACAAAATTGACGATTCAAACTCTTGAAACTCTTATGGGGCGCCTTTCCTGAACTGGAATGTTTTACTGTAATTACTGGAAAGTCAAGGGGGGTGAACCTAATAATGAATACCGGGGAGGGTAACGCCTCCCCGTTCTTCCTGTGTTCATCCTGTGTTCTTCCTGTGTGTTCTTCCTGTGTAAGACAGCCATCCGGCACCGAATCTACAGTTGAGAGTCATCGAGACCACAAGTAAAGCATAATCGATACACTCTAGGTCAACCCGAGCCCATGGCCATTGACACCAAATGTGGACTAAGTCATCAATACAGGAATTAATTGTTATCCATGACGTGCACAGGAAGCCTTTTCTGAATTCCCCGTAGGCATTGTACTCCAAATCCCCTCCAAAGAAACAAGGAAATGTTACAAATTGTTGTTCACAGGGAATGTCACTCTCACAGGGAAATGTGAGACAGGGAGTTTTAAGGGGGAAATTTGTGCGTTTTTTAGTGTTATTTGAAGATGTCCCCACCTCAAAATCAACTCAATTTGTAGAATTTAATAATCTAGAATGTAGATTTAAGCATCTAATATCTAATTTTAATGTAGATTTTAGTTTGCATAATCAATTCAGTTTGTAGATTTTGGAAGCTGAAATCTAACAAATATGTAGATTTTGAATTTCCAATCTTATTGATTTGTACATTTCAAAATTTTTAGTCTAGACCGTTAGCTAGATTTCAGTAGTTAAAAATATTAGTAATATGTAGATTCATTTGTTTGAACATTTTACAATTTCATGTATTGTAATATTTCTGAGTTTTCTAAAATGTACCAACTGCAGAAACGTTAGATTTCTAAGAATTGAATACTTTCACATGAAGATTGACAAAGTACAAGTCTTATGTGTCCAACCTCATGGTACCCTCGACAATCGATATGGGACAATTTGAATCTTCTAAAATCTACCAAATATTAGGTGGAAACAACATTGAAATGTAAGATGTGTCAATGTGTTGCAAAGTCTACCAATTTGGATTGCACGTGGGGGATTTCGGGGAAATTTATGAAAATCCTTGCAAAGAAAACCCACAATTTCCTTTTGCATAGAAACTCTTTGAAAATCCCTCCATGATCACATTAGAACACAGGGAAACATAAAAACTAGGAAAAACTTGCATGAAAACCTACAGTATCTCCAAAATAGTCGCAGGGAATTCCACAAGGGTCCACTGTGGTGTATATATATTCACAGAACAAAATGTACAGTACACTCATCGAGCCCATGCTCAAGAAGCATGTGGCCATGCTAAACAACTATTGCACGGAATGGGAGGCCACTGCAAGCTAGCGTTGGGCCATGCAAGCGACGTTAATCATTCAGCAGCTAGCTAGCTCCATCAATCTCCACGATCAACGCCATTCACCTAGTATATAAACCGAGTCTCCTTCCCATTCCAACACACCCTCAATCCACTTCACTTCGATCTCAACGTGCTTCCCATTATTCCACACATTGCGCGTCCTTCCGTCACTCACGATTCATTAGTCAGTTCAGTTCGCAGGCCCCTGCCTTCACCATGTCTTACACCATCCGTGTGCGAGTGATCCAGAAGGAGCCCGCTAAGTGGTTCAACATCGTGGAGAAGACGGTGTGGCACTTCGCCCAAGGCGGCACTTGGGCGGAGTGCGATGGCGAGCAGACGCTGAGCATGGGCGGCAGCGGCACGTCCGGCACGCTGCGCTTCAAGAACCCGCAGGGCGAGTACTTCCTGGTGGCCCTGGGCATTCACAACTACAAACGCTGGTGCGACATCTTGCCCGATCTGAGCGCCAGCAACACAGGCGTGGAGATACATCCCCAATACTACGGCGGGGGAAACCAGAGCGGTGTGCCTCCGAAGCAGAACGGGGAGCTGGAGAAGCACACCAACAAGGGCGCCAGCATCGCCGTCAAGTACTACAAAGAAGACGGCAACAACTTGTACGCCACCATCACCATCAACTACTAGCTAGGTCGCTGAATTGAGTGGCGATCGAGCGAGCCTCGGAAGCGACCTGCACAAGCTCGATCGGTTGTCCAGAAGAAACTTCGGGGTCTTGAGTGATCCGTCACTTGACCTGCATTGCATGAGGAAGCTAGATCCACGGCTGATCTGGATGTAGACACGTACTGGTCTGCAGTAATTAGCGGACTCGATCGCGATATATATATGCTGGGGTACAGAATGTGTGCTCTGGATATGTAACTTGCAAAAATAAATAATAAAAAATACATGCATATGCAGGCAATTAGCTCTATATGATTTGTATCTGGTTTCTATTCCAAATATGGACATTAATCGTATCCTTGAATGTTATGATAATCATCATCATCACGTGGAATGCAGAAGACTCGAGCCTCCGATCCCGGTTCCTAGCTACAGTAGCTTGCCTTCGAATCTGCTTGTCTATCTGTATAATTATCCCAATGTTGGGTGATCAATGGAAGTTGTAGTAAACCTTGACTCGATCACACCAGTCTTTGATCTGGTGTCTGCATCAATGGCCAATTTCGTTAAAATGGCAATATTCCCTATGCCATTTTTTCAGACCGCCTGCTCTGAACATCTAGAACAATTATAGACTTCAGGCATCTAAGACTGTTGTAGAAATCACACATCTATAACATGTATAGATTTTAGACTGACTGTTTTACAAAATCTAGGATTCTTATAGATTTTATATATCTAGGACAAATGTAGATTTCAGACCGGCCGTTCTGAACTGTGGAAGTGCCAAAAGTCAGTGAATATAGCCATTTTAATGAAATTGGCCATATCAGCTTCGGGGTTCCCAGAATCCCAGGATCGGATTCGATCCTCATCCTTGCTAACTGACTCGATCTGCTTCTTCTAAACCAAGAGAGTGTTGTGGTCGATCAACTCAAACAATATCTAAGTGACATGCCTGACCACCCTCCTGTCAAGCAGCGCCGGAAGTATGCGCATACGCTCTGGCTCGACCCTCTGCACTAATTAAGTTCCGCGTCTGTCAGGGAACTGAAAGTCCGATTGAACTGTCTTGTGACTCTTTCAATTGGATGGTTCACTTTGAAAAGCCGTGCATGGAATGTCTGGAAGCGTACATGAATTGAGTGAATCTAGAATGGATATGCAGAAGGGAAATTTAAGAGTTGACTATCGTGGTACGTAAAGAAACGGAGTTTTCCACTTAGAACTCACGGTGGTATTGGTTCAATTGAGATGATAAACTTCGTATCATTTTCTCCAAGGCATGATAAACTCTTAAACTCCATTCACTTAACATGTGGTGTTTCAGTACTCCACAAGGCTTTAAATTCTACGAGAGGTCATCCTCTGAGGCTCCTAATAGGCATCTGGAATCTGGTGCCAATTTCTTGAAATTTTCCATTTTAACAAAGTTAGTAATTAGCAAGACTGAATCCTCTCAATCCGGTTCATAGGAGGACATAAGTAAAGTACTAACACTTCATAACATTGAGGCAGTTGCATCCTTGAAGCATTCTAACATGTATTGTCAATCTCATAAAATTGGTATCATCCTGCGCCAGAAATTGTGACCCAAATCTACAGAAAGCTCTAAAATCTATGCCCGGTATGGATTTTACGACGCTGCCTGAAAGCGCCAAGTTTAGTCGTGGAATACACCAATTTAACAAAATTGACATTATATGTAAGAGTGATCTTTCTGAGATGTATAACGCAGTAGATAGAACTTTGGGTACATGAGCCAAATCTGTTTCATCAAATCTGTTTTATCAAATCTGTTTTATCACAATCTAAGAAATTTTTATCCAATTCCAGACTGGGAGGGTTGTACATCACGATAAATGGCAGCTCGTAGAGAAAGATAACTCCATTTCCAATCAACGGAGGACACGGGATTAGGTCCCTCATAGTTTTCCAATCCTCTACTTTCATGAACTCAGCATTATAAGTGGTGAAATGACAAGTGAGAGAGTAACTATGATGGGCTGATGTAAAACCCACCACTTTTGCAAAGATGTCAATCACTCGCTACAGAATAGAACAAGAAGGGCAGTGGCTACACCCGATTTGATTATTGTACAGAACAAATCGAGAACATATAAACATACTACAGTACAATAGCAGGGCATGACGCATGTCAGTTCACCAAAAAGCTCAATACAATCTGGATAAATTTCAGCAACATCAGGGGAATGATCGCCATTACTCAAATCTCCTGGGTCTATCGATTCTCCGCATGCCACAAATGAAATGGATACTTCTACGTCGACAAGAGGGTTCGCCCAGTTTGAGGAAAAATTGGACATCAAATCTCCATGGACATGAAAAAACTCCTTCAGTTGACTCCGGGAAATTGAGGCAGAACTTCGGGAAGCTCTCTGGAAAACAAAATACTGATTGGAAAATGCTCCCAACTTGAGAGTGAGAGCAAAATTGTTCATGCAAAATTAGGAAGATTCTAGAGCACCACTCTCAACATACCAATAACCA
Organism: Pseudisothecium myosuroides; assembly: GCA_951799445.1. Taxonomy (NCBI): domain Eukaryota; kingdom Viridiplantae; phylum Streptophyta; class Bryopsida; order Hypnales; family Lembophyllaceae; genus Pseudisothecium; species Pseudisothecium myosuroides. The sequence goes on from OX637291.1 coordinate 30,765,607, forward strand.
CATTCGGAGTCAGGCCATGTCACCGGTTCTAGCTAGCCAAGAGGGTTGTAAACAAGGAATCCTAATAGAGCAAAATTGGCCACCATGAAGGACCAAGTGGGAGGACACCCCGTGAGAAACGGCTTCCGCTTCCTGGCCAGTCGATTGAATGCCAGCTTCTCCTCCTCTGAATCGAAGCGTTCCGGGGGCCGTTGCAACCCCCTGGACAGGATTGTCGGGGGAGGCGAATGCCACGGCATTTTATTCTCCCAAGACGTTTTCGGCAACCCCCAATTCTCAAACCTTTTCACAACCTCGACTACCCTGCTCACAAACTCCTGCACATCTTTCATTTCGAGTCGGGCTCTGTTTGCTGTCCCTGAGTCTGGTGGCTTTAAGATCCAAGTATACGAAGTAGATGGTGGGCTCACCTCACTAGAAGGTTGAGACGAAGATGATCGAGGTGAAGATGATTGAGATCTCCTCTCCAAAATGGGGTGACCCACGGTGCCGATGTCAAAAACGCTGGCCCCTGTGGCGGCATCGTGTTGGGGAAGAAAGGATGCGTCCGAGGAGTAGGCATGCTGGGAGGACATGTGCGTGGTCTCGGAGGATTCGTAAGCATCATCCGATGAGCTGGGCAGACGAGCAGGGGAATTAGGGTTAGGGTTAGAAAGAGGAATGGTGGATACCTCCCTTGTGATTGCGAGCTTCTCCCTCATATACTTCCGTACATCGTTGATGTCCACAAGGGGCCGTCTTCCCTGAATAACGGTGTCTTGAGCGGGCCTTGGTTGGGTCTCGGGTGCCCAATTCCGAAGCTTCTGGAATGCTAACCCTAATTGAACAAGCGGGTTTAGGGAGGTTTCTAAGGATCGTGGCTTTGCAGGCTCATATTTCCTGGAGAATAATCTGCCACGCGCCATAGTTTTTCTGCAGCAAAATGACGAACCCAATCAGACAGCGAATTCATCAAAAGCACTGGAAAATCTCGCACTCAAGTCGACTAGTCAAGACCGATATGTCGGGGAATTGCGCAGTGTCAATAAGGGTTGATAGAGTTCAAAACTTCTGCTCCGAGAATAGAGGCAATTTGGGTCACATCATCTGAAGTTTCTACAATGAAGCCTACTATTTTTTTGAGACAAGATTCCAGGGGTTTCGAATCGCACAAGGCCGGATTCAGAAACAAAAACACGTCGCACAATTGAAATCGTGAACCGTGTCCGAGCTCTCCACTTCTAGTACCAGATTCCCCTGTTTCCTACCGCGCGATTCTGACCCTACAATCTAGTGAAGGTTTTCAAATCCTGTTTGAAAATGGCCTCCATTGCTCTCCTGTCATGCTCGTAACATAAAACTCGCACTTGCACTCTCTGTTTTCACCCAATTCAACCGTTCTTCGATCCAACAATCCAAACTCCATTCTGCCTCAAGCTCCCTAACCTTCCTAAGGATGAATTCTAAGGAAAATTGCCAAGGAGATTGAGAATTTGGCCGCCCACAAGCGAGGTAGCCAGGAAAGAATGCAGGAATTGCTCACCTCAATCTGCGGAGATGGTTGAAACGATGGATGGTACATCATTGGGGCCGATGAGATTGCGAGGCGATCCTGCGTTAGTGAGAGAAGACTCAACCATTAACCCTTAACCCTTAAAGGACGGACTGGTGACTGTGCAAATCATCCATTTTGGAACAATGAGAATCATTGGTATAGAAAACCCAAAAGCACTCATTGGAAGTCAAGCTATTGTAGAAGTTCTTCCCTTTTTACACAAAATTCCGAGGATGAATAGTTGCACTTCTATCCTACATAGAAGAATTCTTTGCCATTCTTTGGACGCCAGACGTTTGTGTCGTTTATGGGTTAACCTTGTAAGGATGGATTGGTGACTGTGGAAATCATCCTTTCTGGTACTGTGCAAATCAATGGCTTAAAAATAACCAAGAGCACTCATTGAAAATCAAACTATTGTACAAGACCTCTTCTTTTCACATAGAATTTATGAGGATGAATAAAATAAGAGCACCCATTTCCCTCCACGTTCCAGAACATGTTCCTTGCAACAGTCCCCCAATCAGTTCATTAGGAGACCAAGCTACAATGATTAGGTGGTTTTGTGACAGTTGCGGATTGGTGCATGTAGGAGTAGATACTGCTAAAAAATGGGGCCCTCTGAGAATGGGCAATGGGTGCTTTTCGTCTTTATACTTTGATGAAGCTTTCTGAGAACAATTTTTAAAATTTAAGAGTTTTTTTTTTTGCATCTCCCACTCTCTCATTTGCCTTCCATTCTATCCATTTATTTTCCACACCAGCTTCATGGTCTGCTTAACGTGGCTTGAACAGACGATTATCAGTGTTCCCACCTTAATTGCAGTGGCCTATATAGAAGGATTCTCTTTCATTCATTGGCCAAAAAACGGTTGTGACATTCTTAATAGAGTTAAAAGATGGGCTAATGATTGTAGAAATCATCCCTTTTTGTACTGTTTGAATCATTGGTTTTAAAAAAATCCAAAAGGACTCACTAGAAATCAGACCTATATATAAGACCCCATCTTTTCACACAAAATTTCAACAATGAATAGTTGCACTTTTGTCCCACATAGAAAGATTTTCTATCATTCATTGGCCAAAAAACAACCACAACGTCCTTTAAGGATCAAGCTTAGAGAGAGCTAGGACTCAAAATTCGTGAAAGGTTCATTGCAATTCTTTAGAACTCCGAGCCCTCTTCAACCAACGAGAGCTTCTAAAATCAAGAAGACCAAGGAATGTAACTTTGCTACCCTCAACAGACAAGACCTATCACCAAAGTACTTTGCTAGTAAGGTAGTCTGCTCTAAAAGTAATCATAATACAAAGGTACATTTTGCTTTTTTTAATGTACCAATAACGTGCATTTTAAGAGGTGGTTGCTTTTAGTGACTATTGCATTTCAATATCAAAAATTCATAACTAATTCCAAGAAGGTCCAAAAATACGAAATAACTTTGATTTGATGCCAATTCCATTTTTCTTCCTATAGTTGGGTCCAAGTGAAAATGGCGTTTTTACATTAGCAGTGAAAAAAATTTCAATGCTACCAACTTTGACACCCTCCCAAGGGCTGAAAAATTATTCTTTTATCATAAATTTTTTGGTACAAGCTCATCTCTATATTAATAACATGTGTGCCAAATTTCAAGGTCAAAAAATTTACACAGAAAAAAGATATTCAAAATCTACCAACATGTCTAGTTGTGAGAAAAATTTTACTACTATCAACTTTGACACTATTCCAAGGGCTGAAAAAATAAAATTTTATCATGAAATTTTTGTTATGAAATCATCTCTATGTTGATAATATGTGTGCCAAATTTCAAGGTCAAAAGATTTACACAAAAAAAGATATTCTAATTCTACCAACATGTGTAGTTGTAAGAATGATTTTTTACATCCATGTGAAACTTTGCCCATAAAATGACACTACGATATCCCAAGGCTTGAAAAAATCATTCTCACAACTACACATGTTGGTAGAATTAGAATATCTTTTTTGTGTAGATCTTTTGACCTTGAAATTTGGCACACACATTTTTAAAATAAAAATGATCTCATGACAAAAATTTCATGTTAATTAAACAATTTTTCGGTCCTTGGGATAATGTCAAAATTGATCCATGAGAGGGGATGGGCCTGGAATGGACCAGCAGTAACAATGCAGCAAGCACTATTAACCCAGCCAATCAAATAGCACTGTCACTGTTAATCTAGCCAATTAAATACCACTGATATTGTTAACGCAGCCAATCAAATAATTAGTATTATAACTGAACTCCCCCAGGCATTTGGGGGGGATTATACCTCCACCTAGGAGGTAGAAGAACAACCTTTTAACAATGTTATTAGCTTTTTTTTGTATAAATTAAAATTATTAGGTGAAGAATTAAAATTTTAAGCGAAGCTTCAGCTGCCATGACGGTAGGGTCCCTCTCCTCCCTCTTGTCCCTTCAAAAGGCAACGAAAAGCGAATGAGAGTCACCCAAGTGAATGACAAACCACATCCATCCATCCATCATCCATCCAGAAATGACCGTCTCTCCACTTTGGCACTTGGACTCGTCTCCGTCAAGCTTGCATCGTCGTCGTTGCCACCGGGAGCTTCGCTTTCCCCTTCCAGGCCTTTCCTGATTCTTCCACGACTTGTCACTACTCATCCTCCCCCTCCGCCATTTCAGGGTCGCCGTTTCCTCTCCTCCTGCCACAGTGCTCTCCTGCTCCTCCTGGAGCTCGGACGCCCGGATCTCGAAATTTTTTCTGCCCCGTAGGATTGTAGCCAGTACGCTGGTCGACGGAGAAAGTCGGTGAGTTTCGCGCAGGGTTTGTTTGTTTTTGTGGTGTTGAATTAGGGTTATAGTAGAGGTTCGAGCGGATGCAGGAAGGTGGAATGTAATAATCAATTATGTGGCGAGGAGTGTCGCATGCCTTACGGCGGTGCGCACTACGGTCGGAGCCGGCAGCATATTCCTGGGAGCTTGTGGTGCAGGAGAGCACCTTGTGATTGACGTGTGGAGTTTTTATATTCCGTGGACGGTTTGCTTGGTGGAAGGAATCGCGGCGTGGGATTGAGTGGTTGCGGTGTGTGGTGCATCGGGCGTGGGTGAGTTCTGGTGGTGCAGAATTGAGGGGAGAGGGGAGCCATTTAGGGTTTGAAATTCCATGCGTGGCGAGCGTCGACGAGATCCCGTGGTTAGGATTTTTGAGTGGTTTTCCAGGTGTGGTTTGGCCTGGTTTGTGGCGAGGACGTGAAATTGTCGGATTCTGGAGGGGGGACGCGATCAGATGACTTCCTTGGGAGGGATGTATTGGTGTCATCAGTGCACCCGGACGGTGAGGCCGACGAGTACGGAGGAGTTGATTTGCCCGACATGCGGCGGGAGTTTCCTGGAGGAGATCGAGGGCTCCGGCGCGAGCGATTTTCCGGGAGCGGGCGCGCATGATGGTTTCGGATTCGGGGGCGGGGAGATGGATGGCGGGGATCGGTTCGACGCCCCGGGTGGCGTGCCTGCCGGCTTCCGTCGCTTCCAGCCGGAGCTTCGAGGAATGCGCGGGGGGTACGGAGGTCAGAGCAGAGGTCATCCCGCCGTTCTGCAGGTGCTGGAGGCGATGTCGGCCGTGCTTCAGCAAATCCAGCCTCCGCCTGGCGGTCATGAGCCCAGCGAAGTGGACACGAGCGGGGATGGTCCGCGTGGGCGTAGTGGCGGGGTTGCCGGTGGGGAGGGTGCGGGTCAGGGCTTCAATCCGATGCTGATGCTGCAAGGTCAGATGCAGAACTTTCTGGGCGGCGGTGGCAACGTGGAGGTTTTTTTCGACAACGGGACGGGTATCCCTCGGCGTCTTCCAGGGAATTTCGGTGACTACTTTCTTGGTCCCGGTTTGGACCAGCTGATCCAGCAGCTGGCGGAGAACGACCCGAACCGGTACGGTGCTCCTCCTGCTTCGAAGAGCGCGGTGGAGGCTATGCCTAGTATTCAGATCTCGGAAGAGCATCTTGGTACGGACGCTGCGCAGTGCGCGGTGTGCAAGGACGAGTTCATCGTGGGCAAGTCCGTTCGTCAGATGCCTTGCAAGCACATGTACCACGAGGAATGCATCATGCCTTGGCTTGCGGTGCACAATTCCTGTCCCGTGTGTCGTTACGAGATGCCTACGGACGACCAGGATTACGATCGGAGCCGTACCTCTGGGCAAGCGTCCGGACCTGAGGCTTCAACTGGGGGCCCTGCCACTAGCGCGAGCACGAACGCTGGGAGAAACATCCCTACAGTGGGTATGGACGGAGCAGGCACATCAGGGGGGTTCACATTCTGGGGCTCCCCAGCGGGATTCGCAGCGGTGCCCGTGGGGGCTGGGGTTGGGGGCAACCGGGACGCAGGATCGAGCGAGCCGACGAGTGTCTCGCAGGATCGAGCAAGCAGTGCTCCAGCACCTCCGAGCGGGGGTGGCTTCGGGCGGCGCTTCTCAATTCATCTGCCGTGGTTTAGGTCGTCGGCACCTCCTCCAGCGCCGGCGCCTGGGCCAGGTCCGTCTTCAGATGGTGGGGGAGCAGGGAACCAGAGCTCTGGCAACCGAAGGAATGGTGGAGATGAGCCGCACCCGGAGTTGGATTAGCACGATCATGTGCTTTCGAATTCCTTGGATGTGAGTAGCATTCCTGGCGGGAGCTATCTTTTCCGGTATCTTCCGGTGTAGTTTGTTTATGGTAGTATGGTGGGTACTATTTGCGGTACTTCTGTCTTCTTAGTTGGCTTTCTTTAGGACTCTTTTAATATCCGACTTATGAGTTCGCAAATGGTTTCCTTGCGTTTCATCTCTGTTTATATTCCATTGGTTTAGGCGGGGTTTTGAATGTTTGTAGTTTCAGTGATCTTAGTGTTCTCTGTGTTAATATTGAGAAGGTACTTCATGCTTTACATTATTTCGTTACCCTAATTGCGCAACTCGCAGATGTGTATGAATGTCAGCATTATAAATTTGGTCGCCTTTTGCAATTGGATTCTTTTGTTACATTTCTGTATATTGTAGAGTATTGTTTGCGGGTTTGTCACTGTTGCTTTTTTTGTATCAGGTAATAGTTTTGGTTGAAGTGGAGAGAATCTTTTGGAGATGCGTTCTGCTTGTTATTCTCCGTCTATGACCTTATTATTGTCTTACTTTTGCTTCCATAGGAGTTTCGTTTAAACGATACTGATGATCTAAGCTATAATCAAGGTCATCTTGTTGTAGATAATTGATGAATGTTTTCGAATGTGCTTTAGCCCTCCTATTTCGTGCAATGTGGTTTAAGCTAATCCGTCTAGCGTCATTCTTTGTCACGTCTTGTCGTACTGGAGACTTGCTGTATTAACTTTATCTCAAGACTGTGTTTCAATAGGTTTTTGTCTGCGTTATCCTATATTTCTTGACCATGTTTTCTGAATGATGAACATTCTTTCACCTTTCAAGCGACTTGAGTGTGAAGAATGTCTTGGGTTAAAGTTAGTTAACATTATTGATCCAATGGCAGGTTCTGTCACCATGTTGTTCTTCCTGATTGATACTCGGTAAGTTTCGGGAAATAGCTGAGTATTTTGCGATGAAAACTGCAGTAGCATAGTATAGCATTTGTGCCAGTGTAGCTTAATGTATTATATTGCATTACGGTGGCGAGTTACATTGTGTAGCCTTTGTAGTTGTCAGAATTGCCAAATTTGGATGCAGGTTGATTGGAGTCTAGGTTGAAATGGTCTTGGTTGTGGTACTGATTATTAACGTCAAGTTCAGAATCTGAGGAATTTGTCTCTCGCAGAGTGAAGAGCGATTGTATTTTCTCAAGGGGCATTTACACCAGTCAATGAGTTAGTGAATCCGGCTGTTTTGGAAAGGTTCAGGATTCCTGAATTTTTTCTGAATTTCTCCTGCAGGCGCGTTCAGTGACTTGAAGACCTTCGAGACCTTTCCAGTCACACAAGTGAGGGATTGGGCTTACAAGCTATCGTTGATATGGCAGATTTGTGAGGTGGCTTTCATCATCTCTGTCCAGGTCTCCCAGCTCTAGCTCCCACCAAGTGTATGTCATTGAAAGCATAAACCATGTCACTGCTCCATTGACTTTTGTGGGGATTTGAGATAATGAGTGAGTGTAAACAAGTTTTCAGTTTCTATATGACTCCTCAGATTACAGTAGCCTTAGGTGATGACTCGCTTCTGGTTTCAGCTATGTGCGACAGACTTATGAGAATTAGGTCAGGGACTTGAATCCACTACATCTTCATGAAAATATTGTTTCAGAAGTTGCAACTCACAGTTATGATTCCGTTTTACAGGTTACATGATTCTATCCCAATCAACTGTATTGTGAGTTCTTTCGTATTGTTCAAGAATCATGCTGCTGCTGGCAACATTCAATGTCCAGATTATGTGCTCTGCTTCTGACAGATCACCCTTCGGAGCCTTGTGGGTGAGAAGTGAACACCGCGAAAATCAACGAACTGCTACATCTCTATCAGATTTTTCTATCCTGATTTCCTTTTAGTCAGCTTGCATGTATTGTGCAAGATGTTCTGCAGCATCGGCATCAGATCGTCTATCCTCATTCCATTGGAGTTGAGTTGCTTGGATTGTGCAAGAGTTTTTGCGACATGGCTATCAAATTCGCCTTTCCTCATTTCGTTGGAGTTGACTTGCATGTATTGTTCAAGACTGTTTGCGACCTTGCCATGTGATTCACCTATCCTCGTTCATTGGAGTTATCATGCATTTTGCATGATCTGCAAGGTTGCTTTTTCTAAAGACTAGATTATTGTAATTTCATCGCTGGCGTTTCACGCTCTTCGGTCCCCACCTGGTAGTATGGAGTTGAAGCGATGAAATATCCTCTTGGTCTCCATTATTTGTGGCAATCAGAATGTTTGGCAGTGTAGCAAGCAACATCCTCTTTCGATAATTTTGCCTTGGAAGCTGCTACACATTGCAGGAGGAACACCCTGGCCACGATGCAAGTGATGAAGAAGCAGCTGTTGGGGTAAAGCTCTGCTGGATAATCTCGGAAGAGCTTCAAAGATTCGTCATGCTTCTTGCAGCATTCCAATGCCACAGTTTTCTTTGGAGAGAACTCTGGTTTGCCACAGTTGTTGATGCTTTTGGTGCCCTTAGCAGTCTTGTCAGCCAGACCCTCTTGCAGTTTCTCTTCTACACCTTGAATGTCATTCATGTTAGGCATCTTGAGACTAACTCTATCAACTGCTCGTAAACACCTGTCAGGAACTTTGGAAATTCACAGGTGAAATTTTAATACATGCGCCAGTGGGGTTCAAATTTGTGATTTCCACGACTCATACCAAGGTACAACGATCTTTTTAACCTCTCTTTTTTCCCATAATACTTAGTGCCTAGGTCCAGTAGCTTCGGGAAATTGGAAGATTGCGATGCTGGTGTTACACAACAAGTATAGGAAGTTTTATATTGTAATGTTTTGGTGTGGGCATGGAGAGGCTGATGGACGGTTATTGGTTGCCATTTTGCGGTCTTCTACGTCCCAACCGTTGAGTCACTCATAACAGAAATGACGAAGCAGGTACAGCCGAATCCCCGTTGCATGGACATCCTCCTCTGAGCTTTTTGAATGCCGTTGTTCATGTTCTGTTGGGATCGGGTTTTTGAACAGCTTGTCACGCTCTAGGAATTAACTGTTTTACACAATTCCACTTAAATGGATGGGGTTCAAGCAATTAGGGCTGCTCATACTAGAAACAGAAATTTTGCAGAGTGTACTTTGCACTGTTTTGCACTGTTCAGTTTTCATGAGGTAAACCAATTTTGTGGTGGATATAGCTTACTGCTATGCATGAGTAGACCATGTAAATCCTTTGACAAGCCTCAGTTTTGCACAGTACATCTGCTGTTCAGTTGTTGATGTGTGGCCATGATGAAGTGTTGTTGGCTGCAGTGGCTCTAGGTAATACCGGCATGAGTATGTTCCTATCTTGGATAGACCTAACTTCCTTAAGTATGTGATGAACGGTAATTTTGCAGTACAAGCAGCACAGGGCAAAGCTCGAAACGAAAGGTATAAGAAACGAAAGACACGGAGATCTGTGATAACGGCATGGACATAGGTTTTGAAAATCATCATCATTATTTGTCTTTGTCGTACCCATCTTTTAGAAAGCCGTCTGTGTGGTGCGGCTTCCTTCTGTGTTCATCTTTTGTGACAGAACCTAATTACACTTCTCTTTTTCTTCCTTAACCCTTTACTTCCTAAGAATTCGTGATTTTAAACTGCCAACTTTGATTGATCATATAGTAAAAAGTATAATCTAAATGGAAAAATTTATTATATCATTAGTTTAAGTGAAGAACATTGCATGTATTGGTTTTAAATAATTAATTATTAAAATATTTAAAAATCTCCTTTTAAACTCTTCAAAATTGCTAAAAAAATGTGAGGCCCAATTTGGGCTTCTTAGGAAGTAAAGGGTTAACCCTTGGAAGTCAACTACAGTAGAACAGTTTTCTTTCCCATGACCACGGCTCTTTTATGTTGTCAGTATTTGTCATGATAACATACACATGGTGGGCACCTCTTGGCAATATTGTACTTTGAGAGTTCTGTACATCCAAATCATAATTCCTTATCGGATTGAGTTTCATGATGCCAGCCAGGAATCATGAATGTTAGTTCAACACAAATTGGATGGATGGATTGGATAAGGTAGCAACACCCTATTGTGACATTTTCCGTTTACCAACAGCTAGAAAACGAAGCTGAATGAATGACGGGAATTGTGGGCCAAAAGGGGCAGTTGCTTGTGGCAAACTTGCCAGCACTACTTGTGCCTGTATTAGGGTTGGTAGGTGTCTATTTTGGGTCAAATGTTGTTCTGTGGTTCGTGTGTGATTTGAATTAGTTTAATTTATTTTAGGGGAACCACTCCAGTGTCTTCAGTAGATATCCTATGATTCAGAGTTTGGAAATTCATCAAAGATTCACACATTGTCAGAAAATTTCGAAATGACTTGGGATGGATTTCTGGAGGATGTTAAACCTGTCCCACAAAGTGGGACCAAAAGGGTGAAAACGCAGGAATTTTATCCTGGAGGAAAATGCAGGAATTTTTTCTTTTCCACACATCAATTTTTTTGGAAATTCTGAATTCATATTTGCAATTCATATCTGAATTCATATCAGAGGTACCAATTCATATCAGAGGTACCAAATTGGGTAGGACAAGAATGGCATAAAATAAGGGTTTTTTTTTTTACAGTAGTTAATCGTAAAGTTGTCTTGTGTTTGTGAACTTGTGTCAAAGGAAGGTTTAACTAAGAATAGAACAAAGCAAACATAGCACCAAACTCAATTAGACCTGAGTTTGGGTGCTTCATGAGTTTGGGCGCTTCAAGGAGTTTGGTCTTGTGTTTTTCCCAAATTCCAAGTCCAGCTACTAGTCCTGCCTTGCATACATTTTACAATTAACTCTAATTACCTCCCAATTTTTACATGTTCACCTTGTTGGTTCCATTTTGTGAAACTGGTTTAATACCCTATTGGATTTCTCTTGGAGAGGCTAATGCAATGCACCGTTTTCTTTTTCCATTACGATTATTGAAACTAGAGAAAGTGTTTTTTAAGGTGTTTTCACTATTTGTGATTCGTTGCATTTATGTGTAGAAAATCCATTTTCAACCACCAAAGGAATTGAGTATATTTGCTAGATGGATTTGGTGAGGGAAATTTTTTCCCCATGCAATGAAATAGATTTCAAAAGGATTTGAAAAGTTTTTACAATTTTTTCCTCTAAAATAAGATTGCTATGAATTTCTTGTAAAGATTCTATTAAACCTATTCTTGTTATATAGGTCATTCTATACTTGACCCTAGGTTGGTTACAAAATTGATGTAAGTGATAATTGTGGCTTTTAATGTACATGTTGTGATCATTCTATGCTTTCAATGTACACTTTTTGGACATCTTTGCAACTCTTGTTATGTAGGTCATTCTGTTTCCAATCATAAGTTGGATACAAAATTGTAGGAGAATTGTAGCAAAATGGTTCAAAAGAAGCATTGCTAAGGTAGGAAGCCCATTTGGACCTTGCAGTCATTGCATATAGTTGTACTCATTTAATTCAAATTTTTTACAAGCAAAAGAATTGTAAAGTAGGGAATGTTTCACATATAATTTGGACAATTTAATTTTGAGAAAAAAAAAATACATTAGATGTGGTCAATACAAAATCACATAACTTCCCATTGTAAAACATTATCCTTCCGAAAGCTATTGTGGCTCTCTTAATTCCTTACATCGTGCTATTGGCAATCCCACAATGTTTCTTAAGATTGTGGAATAATAAATGAACCTTTTGCTATTTGTACAAGCCCTGTAATGATGTTTTGATTGAATTTACAAAATGGTGACTTTTCAATCCAATTTCAAACCTTTGAGCCCCAATTCTACATTGAATGCAATTTTATACTACATCAAAATGCAAGAAAGCAAAATTGAGCCGAAGACTAAGAATCCCAAGTGCTTTGTGTTTACAATGGTGTTGCCTACTTTAGTTTTATTAACCTTAACTTTGAAATGCTACAAAGGACAAAAAATGTCCAATGAATGATTTTTTGGATTACCATAAAAATAAAAAATGCACCTATTTTTCCATGATAATTTGTCAAAGTTTTAGAACCTTATCCTTTTAGAATAAAAAGTTTATGAAACCAAAATTGGGCATCCTATACACAAACAAAAATTTTGTATCTCATAATTCATTTTTTGTTTTTGGTATGTGATTTCTCAAGGTTGCTTTCAACACATAGTTGACAAAATCAACTATTTTTTATACCAATTTAAGTCACTGAGCATTCCAATAATTTTGGAATTTCAAAACTTTCATCCCTTTGAATAAATTTTAATCAATTGTAAAAAGGCCTTCTCTTTCAAAAAAAATTTCATTCCATTTTTTTAATCATTGAATCATTGTTGTACTTTCAAACAACCATAAATTATAATTCCACAAAACATTTAGCATTTTTATTTTTATTAATTGATATCAACAATGACCTCACAAGGTAGTTTGTTGTCTTTAAAAGTTTCACTTTTATACATTCTAATAAAATAACTCATGTAAACTAAAAAAATTCAAAGTACTGATTATGGGTTTATTTTTAACATCCAACATAGATTCTCATATTTCAAACCTTGTACATTTCAAGCAAGAATCTATTGAGGGGGCTTTTGGGTAAGGGTCTCAATTTACATGTAAGATGGGTTCACCTATTGTCATCATTATCTAAAATACAACACCTATATTAAGATTCAAAAGCAACACGTTAATCTAGATATTAATTACACGAGATGTATAGAATCAGAACATGAAAACCTATGAGAGAGTCCAATCATGGTCAGTTTTAATTCATTTAGAGTCTATATTTTGAAATTTCACAAGGTATCCAAATAATGCATGCTACAATGAATTGGAATCCTCTTCTATTTGCCAATAAGATTTGATAGAAAGAATACATGTCTATGGTAGGAATATCATAAACAAAGAGTCCCCTTCTAATGGCTCAATAAGTGATGTCCAGAAACAAATAATAATTGACTCCACTACTGAATGAAAAATATTCAATTTGCTCACACTTCATTGCCTCACACGTGATTAGGGACAAGTTTCAAAGGTAGTCGTTTTAGATAAAGCTATGAGACAAAAATGGGTCTAGATGAAAAATCCACATTTATATTGAATAAAATATTAATTCTTGAAGGAAGAAAATTCCTTTTTATTGCATTCTTCCTCATCTTTATTTTCTCACTCAATTGAACTCAATTTCTCAACAAATTCCCCATATCCCATAGGCTGAAATGCTTAAATTATCCGTTTATGATATTCCTACCTTAATAATAATAATTAAGCTCATTTGCTATTAGTGACAACTATAGGTGCACTTATTTTTCTCACCATTGCCACTGGCAATTTCAGTGCCTTCCTTGCAGTCACGGATTTCATGGCACTTGCAGAACTGACAGTGCCTCAGCTTATCTCTGCAAACCTAGCTTTCTTCACAGAAGAGAAAAACATCGAATTACAGTAGTATAATAATAAATTCACTAACTCTGTTCAAATTATATGATTGAGCAGCAATTCCCAGTGGTTTTGGCCATAAATAATCATCTACAAATGTACTTTCAAAAAATTCAAAAGGCATGATTTGTACTTTAGAATACATTTTTCCACAAATTTAAAAGTTCTGCTAAATTTAAGGTAACGGTATCAATTGCCAGCAACCAAGACCCATACCCAACCTATAGGGTGCACTATTTCCAACCAAGGCCGGAACAGATTTCCAACCAAAGCTTGGAATGTTTTTTTTTCTCCTTTTCAAGGTTGTGACTAATAAAGTGATGACACACGTCTTGAAGTAGTAAGCAAGAAAATAGGAAGTAAGGTATTCTATTTTATAATTGACTATGTTCTAAATGCAACCCCTATATAGGAATGAGTGACATGTCGCTTGAAATATCTATTATTGTCAACGATGAGTTAGGTAGGTTTAAAATGGTTGCCTTAAGAACAGACTACCTTAGTGGATAGGGAAGTAGTTCTTGAATGATCGGAATCGGAAGAGTCCAGACATTGGCTATGGATTCAGAGCACTTTCTAGCTCCCAAAAATCATAGTAATTTCAATTTTGGGAGAAGAATTACGAATTTTTTTGCAATCCCCATATTTCCTATCTTTCTACATGGGGAAAATTTGCATCGCCTCATCCTGCTCATGATCTGTACTGTAGCTTACCAGTTAAGTGATCGGGTACTGGACTACTGGTACAGTTACCTCAGTCCCAAATTTGAAGGCAGCTACTGGTAGGTTGTCAGGCTCGTCAGCTTCACCAGCCAGGACTCGCATTCGCGCTCACTCTCAGTTCCTCACTGGGAAGTTATGATTCCTCCATTGCAACATCTGCACTCACATGTTGCGGCTGGTAACTGAAACTCATGTTTTGAAACAAAACTCTTGGGTATAGGAACACGAACTTGATGAATAGAACGATCAATGAACTTCTTGTTTCTTGGAGTGTAATCTTTAGAGTGAAGATCAGATGCTGCAACCCAAAGAGGAATTTTTAGAGTTTGTAGGTATTAGTGTCAGCCACATTGTCATTGAAAGTGCGTCTTATTTGCTGCAGGTTTGGGGTTGTGCAAGAAAAATTGGGTAATTTGGTTTAGAGCAGTGGTTCAGTGGTTGCTGCAAGAAAGCTGGAGTAGTCGTTTTTGAGGTCATACTTGGGGTATTCGAGTGAGAGTTCGGCGGTTCAATTTGTTATTTGTGAAGGTGCTGTTAATTACTGTAAATAAGAATAGTTACTCTGTTTTGGCGAGGGTTGATTTGGTGGGCTCTTCTGCGTGAGTGTGAGTGTTCTTACAACTTGTGTTACTGGCGAGTGTTGACAGAAACATAGTGAAGCTGAGAGAAGTTGGAGTTGTGAACCCTAAAAACTGTTTCTATCAGCTACTGATTGCAATCAAGATGGGTTCGGCGTCAGGCTTGGTGATTGGCATCAGCCTCTTGCTGTTCAATGTGGCCTTCGGCCTGGCCCTGGGAGCTATGGCCAGACGAAGCACGGTCAGTGTTGCTTCTATTCTCAACATATGTGCTTGCTTATGAAATAATTTGCAGTCACCTGCTTTTGAAAATCAAAGGGGAAAACCATTGGCTGGAGAATAAATCTCCACTTTAATGAGTTGCTTGTTGCCCTTGAATAATGTGCCACCAAATTATAAATGTACAATTTCGGTTCTGGATACTCTCAGATAATATGTCTCCATGATCCATGTAACATGTTGGTTTTTCATGTTATTTTGTACAAAATGTTTCAAGAGGGGGGCTTACAGCTCTGTGGCGAGATTTTGATCCTTGGCGTGTTGTAATGGGAAGGAGGTTGCCTTGGTCTGTTTGTTCTTTGTTTGAATGTTTGCAGGGGGATCTCACACCGGTGGATGAGAAGAATGGGACCTTGAAATGTCAGTACACTACCGACATTGCCACTGGATTAGCGGCGGGTGCTTTCGTTGTCTTGCTGGTTTCCCAAATGTTTGTCATGATCGTCACACGCTGCCTCTGCTGTGGAAAGGGTTACAAGCCTGGCGGTGCCCGCACCGTTGCTATCTTGATGTTCATTTTCTCATGGTAAACATGGCGTCACCATCACACAATTCTATGTCATTTATCTACTGAGCATTTTGGTACCTCTCCTGAAGCTTTCTCGAATTATTTGTTCAACTTCTATAGATTTGGAAGCAGCTACTTATGGCAATTTGGGCACTTAGAAATTAAAATGGTGGTTTCAGCATTACCGAATTACACCTATATCTCTGTGATATCACATTCTCGAATATCTCATGCATCCTTTGTTTTCTCACCAAACCCAAGGGAATGGAGGTATATAGTTTAAAGCTCTCTATCATACTCTCGTATGCCACTTGTTGCTTACAAAATGTGATAGCAAGGAGTTTGAACATAGCATTGCATAACTTGTTCCCTCTGCTCCCCTCCCTGAACAGGTATAATTCCTTCCTTGTTACCTGCTGATGACTTTAGTTCTATATTTCACATGATGTGGCACTTGTTACCTGCTGATGACTTCAGTTTATATTTCACATGATGTGGCACGCTCTGCACGTTTGCATCCTGTTTTAACTGATTTTGTTTCACTGTAAGGGGTCCCCTTTTCAAGGATGCAAAAGGAACCCCCACTACATTGGTAAACAATGTTATGAAATAGGTTGTAGCCCAATCATAACGAGCATCTTTACTTTTAGAGGCTTCGGAGCACTATCATTGACTCGCTACTCACTCAAACCTCTTCACATTCATTGTTGATTTTGTCAATGCAAACCCGAGCCGAAAAAGAATTGAGGCAGTACGTTGTACCTTAGCTTGTGAGCTTAACCTTCAGTGAGTTGTGTGTGCAGGTTGTCCTTCATAATTGCCTCGGCAGCTCTGCTTGCAGGTGCAAGCCAGAACAAAATACAGACGAAGGGCTTGTTCTATACTACAGGGCCAAATGTGACGTGCAAGCAAGTGCAGAAGAGTCTGTTTGCTGCGGCTGCGGCGTTCACTTTCATCACCATGATCTGGACGGAGTTTTACTATTTCCTTATCTCAAAGAGTACGCAGGGGGTTGAGGCTTGGCAATCATACCAAGGTGGTCCGTCTGTGGGCATGACTGCATACACCTGAATGCTGAAGATTCTATGGAGGCTGCTACGCTCGAGTCGGGTATCGGACATGAACATCTTCAGGATTGTCAAGTCTTGGAGAATTTTGACTCAAGAGTGCGAGAAAAATTGGGGTTACAGCTAAATCCTCTTCTTTTCTACGGAGTATGTGATAATGAAAAATGACAGGCGAGGGTGAAGAATGTGAGTTTGTATAGTCATTTCGTGTTTTTCCTTTGCTCTTTTCCATCGATTCTTGTGCAGTAGGAATTAGGAGCCTCTAGGAGAATAGGATTCGGAACCTGCCACTGAAATGAAGGTGCAGCTCAATCCTCCATTTTGAAACTGGACCCCAGGATAATATTTTTGTTTAACCCTGAAACCCTGAGGACGCTTAGTGTCCTTCGGATGACTTCATGTAAGGTTGTAGAATGGAAAAAAATCATTTTTGCATTCCATTTTTTTCGGGGGGGGGAGAGTTGCTTGAATGCATTTTTAGGGAATAGTATTGTTCATTTCCTCAGTATGTTATTATTGACTTTTGTAATGAAGAACATGCTTAATCCATGGATCACCCTTGTAGTGTATTTTTACCACATCTTCCTCTCTTTACCTCTAAAGGACCAAGTAGCATTTTTTGCCGACATAGTGTTTTTGGTCATCCATTTATGAATAGAGTTTTCAATTTTTTTCTTTGAAATTTTCACAGAACATGTGGTTGAGGAGTAGCTTTGATCCCTAAATGCTCCAAGGCCTTTTGGGATTTAACATCATTGCTTTTGAAGTGTTATAGGTCTAAATATCATTGAGGTATAGAAATCTCAATTGTAAAATCTTATAGTGTACAATTAAATCTAGTTCATTTACAAAGTGTTGATTTGAGCCATTCCAATTTTTATTGCATAGTATAGAAAAAAATTGGAATTTTTTGTCTTGCATAATTAACACCCAATTCTTTCGCAATTCCAATCCAGTATACCAGATTTTAGTTTCAAAATAGCAAAATTCCATTTTTGGTGAATTTTTGAAGTCAACTTTTATGGTTTTACATAGTATTTTATTGAAAACAATTGATGATGAATTTTTTTTAATTCAATTGCATAGATATGTAGGAAACATTCATACATACATCTTTCATATTAAAAATACACCCCATTAAGTAACAAAAATATAATCTAAGAAGAATTTAATGTGAGGTGTTATATGACCAAACTTTGTAAAATAGATATCTTTATATTTTAACTAGATTTTTTTATTAGACCTTAACACTATATCTAACTTTATACATTTCAACATGATGGTATAATTACTTTGCCAAAATCTAGTTAAAATATAAAGATATCTATTTTACAAAGTTTGGTCATATGATGCCTCACATTGAATTCTTCCTAGATTATTTTTTTGTTACTTAATGGGGTGTTTTTTAATATGAAAGATGGATGGATGGATGTTCCCTACATACCTATGTAACCATATTTAAGAAATCCATCACCAATTTTTTTCAATAAAATATTATGTAAAACCATGAAAATTGACTTAAAAAATTTATCAAAAATAGAAATTTGCTTTTTTGAAAGTGAAATTGGTATGCTGGATTGGGATTGCGTAAGGATGCAATGATAATTATGGTTACCAAAAATACCAATTACACTACATATTGTACAAAAAAAATTGAATGCTTCAAATTGGCAATTTGTAAATGAACTAGACTTGACTATACGTGTTGAAGATGACATGAATCAAATTTGGAGTCATTTGGCCACATAGATTGCAAGATTATACTATTTTAATGTTGAAAAAGGATGCTAAAATTTTCCTAGCAACACATCAAAGGTGAAATTCAATTTTTGAACCAATTCAAATGAAAAAACTTTAAATTGTAAAGTCCTTCAAAACTAGCAAACAAATACATTGGTGAAAGAAGATATAAAAAATGAATCATTATGTCTGCAAAATGGCTTTGAAATGTCAAAAAGTTGCAAAAAAAAATTGCAAAAAATACATCTAAGGTTGAACCTCCTTGTACTAAAATGCTTTTCAGACATTCATATCTTTTTGGATTGATATGAAATTTTAACCACGCAAACTAAACTAGTATGTGCAACTTTTCCAAACTTTCTTCTTGGGTGGGTCACTTAGTGCGTTTTCAAAACCACGTGCGGACTAATATAGATAGGATTTTATTCTTTTCACATAAATTTTATAAACAAATTACAAATAAATTAGGGAACATTGAAAATGACAAACCCATCATAAGTAATGTAGGTAGCCTAGAAATGTGGGCCATTAATTTTTCTTACATGTAATTTAGAGGCTTTAGATTTGGATCCTATGTACTCTATTTAGTACTATAATTTGTTAGGACTGTTGATTGTACAGTTGGACTAGACCTAGATTGGATGAAATACGGGATAGATGATTGCATAGAACTTTGTGGATGAACGCACCAATGACTTTGAATTCTTAGGGTTCATAAATTGCCTGTTGCTTAGGCATTCTTCCTTGCACTGGTTTGTTTGGGAGGATTTTGTAGAGTTCAAAGGTACTTGAAGGCGAGGTGGGCTACAAAGTATTGCGTCCTTTGTGGTGGTGGAAACCCACAAAATCCTTTGGTTTGTGTTACCTTAGCTTTATAATCATGAGAGTAGTTTTTGTGAACTTAGGATTGTCCTTGGATGATGGACAACTTTGTTGTGATGCCTCAGTTTTTTTAAATTTTCACGGAGATATTATTTTGTAAACGCATGTACATTATGATATACATTGAGTACCCTACACACATTTACTTTGTGATATATGCATTCACTTTGTGACAGAAATTGTGTTTTTTAATACGTAAATGACAATTCATAGAAGTTCAATATTTGTTCTTTGGCTATCTAATTAGTTGTGTTGTTCACAAACCAGTGTGTGTTCTTTTGCTTTTCTATTTTGTGTTTGTTCAGGTATGAGGTCCATACAGCTGAAACTAAATTTGAGTTCATAGCTGAATTTGGAGAGGTCAACCTTTTCAATTTATTTTCTTAAATAGCAAATCGGGATTGACATCTAACCCAAGTTGTTTCACATGCTTTGGAGCTTTGTGGAATTGATTATAAATTGTTGAAGTTGAAATGGCATTGCTATGTACTTGTATGTTTGAGCTTTGGTATGTTCCCCATTTTTTTTCTTTTACACACGACTATGGTAAACTTTGTATGTTTGAGTTTTGGTATATTCCCCACTTTTTTTCTTTTACACACAACTATGGTGAACTTTGTATATTTGGATTTTGGTTATGTTCCCCATTTTTTTTTATACGTGACTATAGTGAACTTCGATCACATGCTGTTTCAAACCGCATGAAAATAGGTTGAATTCCACAAATGTACATGTATTTAGGGGGAATGGACACTAAAGTAAACTAGCCTATCTTAGGCAAAAGACCCATCATAATCACTTAGGGAATGATGGGCCCATGACCATTGATGCATGTCAAACCTCAAATGACCATCACTTTGTTTGTTGCCATTTTGCAATTAAGGTAGACAAGCCTATTACCATCCTAATTTGCAATTTGAATATCTTGGGGCCAACTCCAAGAGGGACACACATTTTTCAAAAGTGTGTGCTTGTTTCACAAATCAAACCTAAGGAATTATAGTTTCCAATTGAAATTGTAATTTTTGTGAATTTTTGAAGTGGTCTATCCTAAAATTACAAAACCACTCACATAGTGGAGTCATAAACGTCCTATTAACAACCCATAACCACCTTTCCATTTATCTGTGAACACTTAAGTATTCACCAATAAAGGATTGAAACATTATTCATTGTGGCATTAATGCACTAATTTTGTCATAAAAATGAACAGCTTTGGATGAATTTTGTGGCAGAAATGGGGCCAAAAGTAGGATGATGGAAATAGGCAGTTGGCAGAAATAGGCTGGTCTACCTTAGATATGGATGAAAAAATTTATATTTATCTTTTAGAGATGAAGTCATATATCCACTACAAGTCATAAAAATTTCAATTTTTTCCAAAAAAATTGAAATTACTGTGAGTTTCTTAAAAAAAACATGAAAAAAATCATATCAAGTACAAAATATACTCAAATTTTTTTCACCATAGATGTATATTAAAGTACATAACATAATGGTATAAAACAATGTTACTGTGTCACTCATAAAATTAAAAAATCAACAAACTATGGATATAGATCCAAAGTTCATTTTGCTATAAAATATTGAAATTTATGAATTTTTCAAAATTTCCAATTGGAGTAGAAATTGCAATTGATAAACTTTATATCATTATTAGGACTCAAATTCAAAAACATTATTTTATAGCTAAAATTTACAACAATAAGAGATGGCCCAAATACACTACAAGGGGATCCGTGGATTAAAGGCAATAATATTTATAATATTATTCATTGAAAATATACTCAAGCAACTTTAAAAAAAATTAGATGACAAAATGTTTTTTCCATCCAACAATCTTAGGTAAAGTCATCTAAATGGACATTGAATGTTTACAGTAGCATTACAGGGTAAAACTCTATATTAAAAGTAGGCTGGTTACTACAGTAATCAATCATTTGAATATTGTGTCAATTATCTGTTTAAAAAAATCCAAGAGTACTTATTGGAGGTCAAACTATTGTGCAAGACCTCCTTTTTTCACACAAAATTCAAAGAATGAACATGTACATTGTTGTCTTACATAGAAGAATTTTTTGTCATCTATTGGACATTTAGTGTGCGTGGCGTCTTTCTAGGGTTAAACTCTTGCATCAATCCATAACAAACTTTTTTCAATAAATGAAATTTGAACTACATTAGGTTGAGTTAGTCACGACAATGAATGTCTTGGATGATGGTGATGGAGTGATTCATAAGTGCATTAGGAACTTCCACCTTTTGAATGTAAATTCATCACAAGAAGTGACTTTTTTAAGGCCTTCATATTGTGACCGTATTAGAAAATATTGTGACTACTTTAGGTGAATAAAATGATCATTATGGATACACTTTGTCAGCAATTTTTTGGTTTTGGAGCATTCTAGAATCTCTTTTGAGCTAATTGGGCAACACACTTCAAAACTTCGTAACAAATTCATACTTTGTCAAAAAAAAAAAAAAATCCAATTTCTCTCATTGTTTCTCACATTTATCTTTATGTGGATTTTTTTTTTAAATCATTCAACAATGCCAAAAAGGCAAATCAATCATTCTCTATATTATAGTTTGATTTACCTTCACATGGGAGCAAATTAAGTGAATAAATTTAACCCTTAAACAGCGTTGCAGACATTTCTTGTCTAATAGATGGTAGAGGATCCTTCTATGTAGGACAGAAGAGCACATGTTCATCCTTTGAAACTTTGTGTAGAAGGGAGATCTTACACAATAAAGTAGGTAGACCCAAATGTGCCACTGACCTTAAACCGCCATCTTTACTTTGAGTACATCTTCAACATCAATTCTATACCCATGTAGAAGAAACCATTTTAGAACCAAACTTTGTTCTTTAATAACTTTTGCATGCAGTATCCAAATGCCACGTTCTCTGGTGTGTTGGAACCTCCTTTCATTTGCCAACAAGAACATATAAAATTTGACCAGTCTAATAATAGTAAATAGGCTCAGTAGAAAAAAGTGGTGGTTTTGAGTGTACCTACTTTATGTAGGACAGAAGAGCAGATGTTCATTGTTTGAAATTTTGTGTAGAAGGGAGATCTGATCTTACACAACAGTTTGACTTCCAATGAGTGCTCTTGGATATTTTGAAGCAAATGATTCACATGGTACTGTGAGTTCCGCGGTGACCATCCCGTCCTTGAAGGGCTAAAGTCGGCAACTCCAGGGTCATAGGCCCAGTGTTTCACCTGTATTATATTGTTGTCCACTTTGACCCTTCCACAGTCTTACGCGGCAACTGGGGCGCCTTGGGCACCTCCAGTGTCATTCAATCATCCATTTGTTCAGAGAATGCCAAAAGAATGTGGCCTCATTTCCTCATGACCCCAATTCAGATCATGAGCTCTGCCAGTACCCAATTCATGTGACGATGGCCACCGGGAACAATGGCGCCCATGTGAGCGAGTGGTCCAGTAAGGGCGTCGCCAAGAGTGTGGCAAAATGGTTCCCTTCATCTTGCCAAAATACGGCGGGGTCACTGTTTTCGGAGAATGAATCTTTCGGTTTGTTCCATTGGTGCAACTCGGTGTTTTCACTTCCAATCTTGGCTGAAAGTTTTATAGTGTGCGAAAGCAGAAAGCATCTCCCATCATTGGGAATCCAATGAACTATTTGTAGAAGAAATAATATGTAGTAGTATGCAGTAGAGTTGTCAACCCTAAGAAAAGATAATTCTTTACCATATCCAAGAGAATCGACCTAATATCTTTGGTGACTTTTATCATACTTTGTGTGGCTACTTGAAATCTTCTAAAGGCTTTTCTAAACTATGTATATGGTTGTTATGTTTTTTTTGTGTGTTTTTTTGGGGGGGGGAGAGGCGGGGGACTGAAGAAATGGGAAACCCACCTGTATATGGCTTTTCAAAGCATCTTGGGAACCTTTAGGATTAACTTTCTTAGGGCCTCCTAAAGCCTCTATATTTTTTTGCAAAAAATTCAAGATATGATGATAGTATATATTGAAGGCAAGATGAAGGAACCCTCAATCTTGCCAACACAAGCCTTGGACCATTTTTTCTAACTTTTGTATTAAGTTATTGATAAATTCTATAGAATCCTTTCTGTTATATATTTTTGACTTATAAGAATGATAGTCGTTATATTTGTCTATGAGTATAAAACATTCATGTCCACTGTCTTTGTAGATAGTTGTGGTTTTGAATGGCTGGTAGGCATTAATAACATTTTTGTTATTGTGTCCAAAGTTATTGTATCCATGACAAGTATAAAGAAAATAATTGATGGAGACAAGGATAAAGAGGACCATTTGCAACTAGTGGTTCAATGTTAATACACTATAAGAAGCACGCGTTTCAGGTGACAAGCCCTAATTTTTTTAACCCCTAAAAACCAGCCTACTATTTTTAGCAACATAGCAATTTTGGGCAGGTACTTATGACTAGAAATTTGCATATTTTAGGCTTTAGACTTATAAGAATGATAGTCGTTATAATAATATCATAGGATGTAGATTCTTTATTACAACCATTGGGATTGGTATTTTTCAATTTCATAATTAAAATCTTAACAATTTTGAATTTTGAATCATTTTCTACTTTTTTCTAAAAACTATTTTTTTCCTATATGGGTGACTGCAGAAACACCTAAACTACTTGTTGCATTTTAAAACTGTACTCATGATTTTTTCTGGAGTACTTTAAAATAGGAAATCATTTTTTTTTTAAATTATGAAATATGGCCAATTGTATGCACCTTTTAGATGAAAGTAACCACCGCAGGAAATTCACTACGAAATTCTCTAAGTAGGAGAACTAAATAAGTGCCAAATCTCAAGAAAATAGATACTTCAATGTTTAAATTAATAAAAAATAGAAAAAAACTTAAATAAAAAATAAAAATTGACCATTTGTAGCAACTCTATGGAGATGGTCATTCACCAAAAAAACCACCAAAATAATTTTTTACATGTTCTGAAATGCAAGTAGAAAGAGGCTCACTTTGTGGATGTCTACACTCCAATCCTTCATGGATTTAAGTTTATTTGACCCAACTGTATCGTCCCACTTGTCCTTTCCACAGTCTTACGCGTCAACTAGGGTGCCTCCAGTGGCATTCAATCATCCATATGTCAAAGAATGCCAAAGAATGTTGCCTCATTTCCTCGTGAATTAACTAACACTTTAAATCTCAGGTAGGGTCATATGAAGTGAGCTTTTAATGAATGTTTTCAAAAATTATGAAACAAGATGGGAACATTCACCTCCATAACATTCAGTAGCCTTCAGAGAGGCTGCCTTTTCCTCTCTGAAGTCCTCATCCACGACTTTCATCCCCACATATTTAATGTAAACTTCGGTACCAGGATAGTGACTGTCCATTATGATATATTCCATTTTCTTTTCTTAATTTTAGGACTAGACATACAAATCAACAAATATTTGTAGTGAAAGATGTTGGCCAAAAATCCAATGATTGATACACTAATGTAATATTAATCTTTGCAATCAATAACTTATTTTGGATTTCAAAGAGGAAAGACAACTCTATATATATACATGGGGTGGTAGGAGGTAGAGCAACCCATGTGGGATAAATAAATTAGAATTTGTAGGTTCTCATGCACTCATAGTTAAGTCAAAAACAAAGAATTGTGTTAAAAGTAGAATTTCAGACCTCATTTAGGCATAGTTAAATTACTTTTCTCAAAAAACTTTGAACTAGAAAAAGTTGTTAAATGACAATAAGTTTCACCTCCAAAAATCCATTTGGGATTTTGAATCTCCAATCAAAAGTTATGGACATATTTTGGAGAGGGGTTGGAATGGATTTTTAAAAGTGTCAAAAGAAAATGTCCATTAAAAATCCTCTCCAAAATTTGTCTATAACTTTTGATTGGAGATTCAAAATCCCAAACGGATTTTTGGAGGTGAAACTTATTGTCATTTAACAACTTTTTTTGAAAAAAGTTATTCTACTATGCCTAAATGAGGTATGAAATTTTAGTTTTAACACAATTTCTACTTTTGACTTAACTATGAATGGTAGTTGAGAAACTACAAATTCTAATATACATATCCCACATGCATTGTTCTATATCCTACCACTCCATGTGCATATAAAGAGTTTTTTTCTCACCTCTTAAGCAATATGCACAAATGGATTCTAATTCAAAGTGAGGTAATTCTGCAATAACATTGAAATCAATAATCTCAATGAATCCATTAGCATTTTGTTTATAGATCCTATTGTTTAGTTTTCAGTTTTACTTAGAAATTTTTAATTTGCCACTAGTAGTGCATCATCACAAAGTTCCTCTGCCACGAAATGTCAACAGTAATCGCACGATTATTGTCAAGCATTGCTTTCGTGTTACATTCATTCATTTGGAAACATTGTTACAACACGATAATGACATTCATTAATACCATGCAGTTGAGGCATGTCATTCATATTTGAGTTTGAAGTACTAAAGTTGCACGATAATTATGCATGACGAAATATGTACGACTTTAGTGGTTTAGTGATAGGTGACTAACTTCGTGCAGCATTAGTGCTTTTCTAAGACATATTAAGTTAGTGCAATAATCTCACAACATCATGTCCATGCATAGTTATTGTACTAACATTGCATTTTTTTATTTTTCACAATTTCAATACTAAGTCAATTGAAAAGCGGCAGGAATTGTATTCAAAGTAGAAATTCAGACTTCATTTAGGCATAGAAGAATAACTTTTCTCAAAAAACTTTGAACTATGAAAAGTTAGTAAATTAAGATAGCTTTCATCTCAAAAAATCCGTTTGAGATTTAGAGCCTCCAGTCAAAAGTTATAGATAAAGTTCAAAGACGGGTTGGAAGAGACATTTTTTTGACATTTTCAAACATTGCCTTTGAATTTTGTCCATAACTTTTGATTGGAGGCTCCAAATCTCAAACGGATTTTTGGAGATGAAAGATAGATTCATTTACCAACTTTTATTAGTTCAAAGTTTTTTTTAAAAAGGTACTTTACTATGCCGAACTGAGGTCTGAATTTCTACTTTGAACACGATTTATACATTTTCAAAACAACTTGACTATGAGAAGTCAAGCTCTCAACTTCAAGTTGTCCCATATCTTTTGAGTGTTCATAGACTGAATTTTAGTATAAAGACGGCCTCTCCACCCTCATCTCTCACCAACTACCAAAGAAGAGATTTCATCACTACATTACCAAGTTTCTTGATGGCCTAGTCATGGAATCAATTCAAGCTACAATGGAGTGATTCTTTCACTAAGCTATCAAGTTTCTTGGTAGCCTATTGATGGATTTAGTTCAAGCATAAACTTAATGGCCTACAATATTGATGAATGACGGATTCAGTTCAAAATGCTAGAAATTTAGTTAAGAATTTTTTTAAATTAGAATGTGATCAACAATCGAACATTAAAAATACTTTCTGGAACATTAATTGATACTAGTTAATAAGCATTATTGCAGTGATGACTCCAATGACATTGTAGTCATGGATTTTCCGTGTCCTTCAATGCACAGAAAATACACGATAAAGAATGTAAATTTTCGTGCATAATTTGTGTCTTTTGCGCACTTGTGATTAACGTATAGAAGTTATATAGTTAATATGAATTTCAAAGTAGTG
Organism: Pseudisothecium myosuroides; assembly: GCA_951799445.1. Taxonomy (NCBI): domain Eukaryota; kingdom Viridiplantae; phylum Streptophyta; class Bryopsida; order Hypnales; family Lembophyllaceae; genus Pseudisothecium; species Pseudisothecium myosuroides. The sequence goes on from OX637291.1 coordinate 30,792,613, forward strand.
CCATTTCTTTGCAGTAGTAGTGTGCATCGTAACGATGCGATAATTTGCAAATTAACGTACGCACCCATGAAACAATAGTAACTACATTATAATTGCTGACAATTCGTTGGTCCTGAACTTTGAGATGATAGTCGCGGCGCGGGCACAAGTGATGTCTGACAATTATTGACAACTGTCCGTACGAAATCAGTAGTTACTAATATGGTGTGGAATATACCGCACCATTTCATCCCTTGGATCAAATGGTGTGGTATATTCCACACCATTTCGTTCAGGGGAGGGCAGAGCCAGTGACTGCTACTGAATGTTATGTCCTTCATGGGAATTTTTGTGGGAATTTAAAAAAAGTTCTGATCAAATGCCCAAATCAAAAGTTGTGCAACCTAAAAAAATTTGGGCAATTTGGGCATCTTTTTCATAAATCCTTATTGACTTCTGAAATTTGGCATGCTTATAATTTAATAAAACATGGCATGAAATTGCCAAAAAAAACAAATTTTAATTCTCAAATCACATTTTAAGAGAATAAGAAGACTCAAACTTTGTTGCCTATGTTGGAGTTGTTTCAAAGAAAAAACTTTTCTTCTAACTACAAGCCCTATTATCTTGTAATATGTGATGTCAAAGTTCTTGAGATTTTCTCCACATATTTCAAATGTTTGTCTCAAACTTTTCAATATTTGGATTTCAAATCAAAATTCTCCCATTGCATAAGAAATCATCAAAAAATGACTAGTGTAATGTCAGTTCACTTAACCTCCTTTGCATTGTAGGGTGATTTAGAGTAAGCTCGACTCTATATTTGATTCTGAAATTTTGCACAAGTGTACCTAACAAGATTTGGAACTCAATGATGGAAAGATGCAAATTCATCAAGAATAAAAATTTTACTCCTAGAGAGCTTGAAGTTTGCTGACCCCGTTTCACATGAATGAAAAAAAGTTCTATTTTCTTACTTAAAACGTTATAATCTTTCAATCTACATGCTCCAAATAGGCTCAAATTTTTCCAATACGGTGTCACCGTAGTCTACGACACTTGTGGAAGGTTGAAGTTGAAAAAAAACTTTATATTTTCAATTTTGAACAATGCACTAAAACCAACAATTGTTGACAGTTTCTTTTGAAAATCAACTAAATCCTTTAGGGGTTAAGTTTATTGGCCCAACTGTGTTTTATTTTACTGTTGTCCACTTGTCCCTTCCACGGTCTTCCACGTCAACTTCGGTGCCTCCGGTGCCTCCAGTGCCATTCAATCATCCATTTGTTCAGAGAATGCCAAAAGAATGTCGCCTCATTTCCTCGGGACCCCAATTCAGATCATGAGCTTTGCCAGTCTCCATGTGATGATGGGCCGGGATGGCACCCATGTGAGCGAGTGGTCCAGTAAGAGCGCTGCCAAGGGTGTGGCAAAAGTTCCTCTTGCCAAAAAACGGCAGCATCACTGTTTTGGACTTATATTTGTTCCATTGGTGCAACTCGGTATTTTCACTTCCAATCCCGGCTGAAAGTTTTACAGTGTGCGAAAGCATAAAGCATCTCCCATCATTGGGAATCTAATTAACTATTTGTAGAAGAAAAAATACGTAGTAGTATGCAGTAGAGTTGTCAACCCTAGGAAAATATATTTCTTTGCCATATCCAAAGGAATCGACCTAATATCTTAAGTGACTTCTAGAATACTTTGTGTGGCTACTTGAAATCTTCTAAAGGCTTCTCTAAACTATGTATTGATGGCTTTTCAAAGCATCTTGGGAACCTTTAGGATTAACTTTTTTAGGGCCTCCTAAAGCCTCTAGATTTCTTTGCAAAAAATTTAAGATATGGTGATAGTATATATTGAAGGCAAGATGAAGGAAACTTCAATCTTGCCGACCCAAGTCTTGAACCATTTTTTCTAAGCTTCGTATTACGTTTTTGAATTAAATTCTATAGAATTCTTTATATTATATATTTTTGTCTTCTAAGATGGTCATTGATATATTTGTCTATGGCTACAGCACACTCACGTCCATTGTCTTTGTTTTGAGTGGCTCATAGATATTACACTTTTGTTATTGTATCCATAGTATTGTGCCCTTGACAAGTATAGAAAAAATAATTGATGGAGATGAAGATGGAGAAGACCACATGCAACTAGTGGCATGCCCCCTTCAATGTTAATAATGATTAGATCCTACATGGTTCTTGATTGCTTGATGATGGTCTATTTTCTCAATTTGACTTATTTAATTTGTTGAATTTCCAACCTTTGACAACAACAAAACGTTTTGCTTTTGGTTTTCTGTAAAAAGGAATATTTCTCTTGTTGAGAAATGAAAGTTATGAGGGTTGTTATCTTAACTCTTACAGAACAATTGTCCTTTGAACAAACAATTGAAAATCCAAGTAGGTTCCTATGAAGTCAATTTTGGTCAAATGTAATGTTCAAGAAATTCAAACACAAGGTGTGAACATGTACCACGGTTGCTATTATGTGAGCCTAGAATCATGTGTACATGAGCATAGAAGTATATGCACCTATGTTATAGACGTATATAGTATAGAAACCTTCTTTAATTATAAGGTGCCTATGTTATAAATACCTATATTATAGGTGTTTATATTATAATCACCTTCAATGGTTGTAGAATATCTAATTATACATATGTTTAAGGTTTGTAGGCTCGCATTTCCATACTTTCATGCTAGCGTCGTTGGAAGATGTACTTCTTTAGTGGAAATACATTTTTTTCTTGATTGGATGCCCATATCAAAAGTTATGTTGCCTTGAACTCTGAGGGCAACCCGGGCAATTTGGACATCTTTTGCTAGAACCCTTGTTAACTTCTAAAATTTGGCATGTAACTAATAAAATGTGGCATACAATTGTCCAAAATTTTGAAAAAAATTTAGTTTTCAAATCACATTCTAAGAGGAGTCAAATTTTGTTAGCTATGTTGGGGAGGTTTTAAGAAAAAAAACATTTTCTTTTAATTTCAAGCCCTATTATTGTACAATTTGTGAAGTCAAAGTTCTTGAAGTTTTTCTTACATGTTCCAAATTTATCTGTCAAATTTTTTGCTATTTGAATGTCAAATAAAAAATTTCCTCATTGCATAAGAAATCATAAAAAAATGACTATTGTATTGCCGGTTCATTTTACATCCTTGCATTGCAAGACAATTTAGATTCAATATTTGCTTTTGGAATTTTTTATGAATGAACCTAACATCATAAAAATTAAAATCTTGGAAAATTTCCAAAATTGAATATTTTACAGTCATTTGAATTTTGTGCCTATAATTTTAGTCTACTAAATTTTTAATTATAAAAATATGATGCTCTACACCATAATATGAACCTATGCTAAAATTTTCAGATTTTATAAGCTTATTGCATTAAATGTGAAGTTTTTTCTCTTTCTCTTCAAAAGTTTACAATAATTTCAAATTTCTACAAAAGAAATGAAATTTTTATGACTCATAGAAGACATGTGATTTCATTTGTTAAAAAAAAAAAAAAATCATTCAAAATTTAGTCACTATATAGGAACAAACGAAGTGAAGGAATTCAAAGTGAAACTTTGTTGTCATAGGCCAAGCATTCTAGAGTTGACCCTTTGAAAATTTGAAAACTTGGGTAGGATCATATGAAGTTAATTTTTAATGGATGTTTTCAAAATTTTGATAAAAAGTGGGAACATTCACCCTCTTCATGGATATTTAGAAGAAATTTTGATTGGATGCCCAGATCAAAAGTTATACTACCTTAAAAAATTTGGACAGATAGGACAGCATCTTTAGGTCAACTTTTGCTAAAATCTTCATCAACTTTTGAACTTTGGCATGATTGTAACTATTAAAGTATGGCATAAAATTGTCAGAAAAAACAAAATTCCAATTTTCAAATAACATTCTAAGAGGACTCAAACTTTGTTGAGGATGTTTTGAGAAAAAAAATATTTTTTTCTAATTAGCTTCAAGCCCTATTATTTTGTAATATGTGATGTCAAAGTTCTTGAAAATTTCTCCATGTATTCCAAATGTTTGTGTCAAACTTTCCATAGTTTGGATTCTGAATAAAAAAATTCTTCATTGCACAAGAAACCATCAAAAAATGACCAATGTATTGCTAGTTCACTTTAATTCCTTGCATTGTAGGGTGATGTAAGGTAAGCTAGAGCCTATATTTGGTTTTGAAATTTTGCACTAGCACACCTAACAAGATTTTAGAACTCAATGGTTGAGAGACATAAATTCAATTAGAGCAAAAAAAAATTCTAAGAGGGCTCAAAGTCTGCTAAACCCATTCTACATGAATGAAAAAAAGTTATATTTTTTCACTTCAAACATTATAATCTTTCAATCTACATAGTCAAAAGGCCTCAAATTTTTCCAACACGTTGTCACAGTAGTCTACGACACTTTTGTATGGTTGAAATTCAAAAATAAATAAATAAATAAATAAATAAAAATAATATATATATATATATTCAATTTTGAACAATACTCTAAAAATGGCAGTTGAGATGGGGCCATGGGGGTGTTTGAGTGATTGCCACGCTGAGGGCCCTGGCCCTCGGGTCGGGGTCTTTACTGCTTAGATTTTATCTACAGTAGGTATTTTTGTTCGTAGTCTGAAAATTTAAAAAAGGTCGCCGGGGCTTTGCTCCTGGTTTGCTGCACTGTTTCCCCTTTCAATGGAAATTGTCCTTGTGGTTAAAAAAAAAAAAAAAATGGCAGTTGTTGACAATTTCTCCTGAAAAACACCCCCCATGATCCTTCATGGGTTTAAGTTTATTTGACCCAACTGTATTATCCACTTGTCCTTTCCACAGCCTTACGCGTCAACTGGGGTGCCTTGAGTAGCATTCATTCATTCATCCATAAGTCAAAGGATGCCAAAGAATGTCGCCTCATTTCCTCGTGACCGCAATTCAGATGAACTCCGCCAGTTTCCATGTGAGCGAGTGGTCCAGTAAGAGCGTTGCCAATGCTGCAGCAAAAGTTGAAAATCACGGCGGGGTCACTGTTTCGGAGAATGAATCTTGTATCCGATCCATTGGTACAACTTGTTATTTTCACTTCCCATCCGCTGAAATTCTTATGGTGTGCGAAAGCCAAAAGCATCTCTTATCATTGGGAATCCAATGAACTGTTTGTAGAAGAAAAAATAAAGTAGTATGCAGTAGAGTTGTCAACCCTAAGAAAAGATAATTCTTTGGGTAGCCATACCCAAAGAGAGTCTTTTTGATGGGTCCTAGTATTGTTTGTGCACTTTGCATTGCCAAAATGTAGATGTGATTTTTCTTTGTTTTCAAAGAATGGATTTTATATTTGCAAGTCTCATAGTGTGCAAAAGCAAAAAGCATCTCCATCATTGGTAATCCAATGAATATTTGTAGACAAGAAAGTAGTATACAATAGAGTTGTCAACCCTAGAAAAATATCATTATTTAATTTGCCATACCAAAGAGAATCTTTTTGATAGGGCCTAGTGTTGACAATTGTGCACTTTGCATCCCAAAAATGTTGATGTGAGTTCATTTGTTTTTAAAGAATGAATTTCATATTTGTCTTCCTTGGTGCAACTTGTGGTTTTTGATTTTCAATGGATTGCAAGTCTTAAATTGTGCAAAAGAAAAAGCTTCTTCATCATTGATAATCCAGTGATTGACTATTTGTAGAAAAAAAAGTAGTATGTATTGTAGCTTCCTAATACCTTGGCAGTTTTCTACCTAATAATTAATTCAAGTGCACAAAACAGTTAGGCAACCTAAAGAATAATGCAGTAAAATTGAACAATTTTAAATAAGAATTAAAATTAGTTAGGCATTCATCCAAATTGTTACAATTTTTGGATGGTTGCTGCTACTTTCATTTGATGTGAACGCATTTATCTAAATCCTTGTCTCTATTTTGTGTGTTAAAATTTTGTTGAGTGTCAACTGTCAAGGTTTGTTGTGTGTGAGAGATACTCTTAGTTTGTAAAAAATTGTGCTTTAGAATAGTCAAAATGGCAAGACAAAAAATTTGCAATGTATATTTATAGTTATTGACAAAAAAAATAATGCAAGATTGAATCTCGGATTGAATGTGTAGAGCAAGTTGAATTTCTATAAATTGAATACAAATTGAATTTCTAAGAAATAGACAATCTTTACATATATGTATATATTTGGGGCACACTAGCTAGGCTAGTAATTTCCTAAAAATTTAGGCACTCTTTTAATTATTTATTTTTTGACCAAGCTGCTAAAAAGCTATGATAGTAGAGATGCTAGTTCTAGAAAAATATAATTCTCTGCCATACCAAAGAGAATCTATTTGATGGGTCTAAGAATTGTTTGTGCACCTTGCATCCGCCCAAAATGCCAAATGGATGTAAGTTTTTATTTTTCAAAGAATGAATTTCATATTTTGCCCCTTAATGCAACTTCAGGTTTTAACTTCCGATGAATTGCAAGTTTCATAGTGTGCAAAAGCAAAAAACATCTCCATCATTGATAATCCAATGAATTATTTGTAGAGGAAAAAGTGGCATGTAGTAGAGTTGCCAACCCTAGGAAAAATATAATTTTGGCTATGCCAAAGAGACTCCTTTTTATGGGGTACAAGCATTATATCTCCTAAATGATTGTGGGGCGTTTCTTGGGCTACTATCAATTTTAGGTGGACAATTGTAATTTCAATTTTTTGATTTTGCGGTTGAAATTCTTTATATAGATGCATACAAAAATTGTCTTGAATATAAGAAAAATTTAATAGAATTTGGATTAATGGTTACAAAGTTATAGAGTCCAATTTAGTCTTTTTGTTGTCAACTTGGGTCAATTGGGCAACAAGAAAACCTTTTTTGTATTTGAGTTTTTTTTCCTTGAATTATAGATTCCAAACTAAATTTCAAAGTAGCTCATCAACTTAAAAAATTTGTAGCACATAAATTTTGCTAGAATTTATTTGAAAGATGAACTATGCAAGTGCAAACTAAAGTCATACAAAAAACTTTTTCACAAAGTTTCAAGGCAAATATCTTACAATTAGTGAGTTTTTTCAATTTGAAATTTTGACACAATGTACTTCAATAAGCGAGCTATAAAATTTTATATTTGGATTAGAAAAATAAAAGATTAAAAAATTAATAAAATAAAATAAAAATTGGTTGCCCAAGTTGAGACCCAAAACACATTTTGCCTCATAATTCTTCAATTGCTCATTCAAATTGGGCACAAATTAGTGCACTAGAAAGTTATTACAGTAATGTGATACTTATTATCTAAAAAATAATTGTAAGAAATATTTTTCTTGACTTCACAATGACTTGCCTAAAAAATGCAAAAGCCCTATATGGGTTTCTTAGTCATTTAGGGTATTTGTGCTCTTTGCAATCTAAAAATGTTGAGGTGAGTTTATTTGCTAGTATAATTCACTATTTTTTACTTTCAATCTCAAGTCTCTTGATGAGTAAAAGCAAAAAATATCTCCATCATTGCAAATCCAATGAACTACTTGTAGAAGAAAAAATTGAATCTAATAGAGTTGCCAACTAGGGTTGGCAAGGCAAAATCCAATGATACAATCTTTTGCCTTGTCAAAAAGAATCTTCTTAATTTGTCCAAGCAATATTTGTGCCCTTTGCATCTCAAAAATGTTAATGTGAGCTCATTTGCCGTACTACAACTAGTGATGGTCTAGTAGGTTGGCCTTCTATAGCCATCTTGGAGGTTGTTCCTTCTAAGCCATGTTGTGTGTGTGTATATATGTATTTTTGGTGCGCAAAAATATTGATGCGAGTTCATTTGCTGTACTGTTACTAGTGATAGTCTAACATGTTGGCCTTCCATGGCAATTTGGTAGGTTGTTCCTTCTAAGCCATGATTTTTGTGTGTACATGTGTGTTCTTGGTGCATGGATCAAGTTCCTTGAATTGAATCTATTCTCATCTATTATATGAAGTGTGCAGTGTCACGACTCCCGCCTGTCACAAAATTTGTTACATTTTTGTCCTTGAGAAATATCATTCAATTATTTCATCCAACATTCATGATGAAAACCTAGAGCACAACGAGTGAATGTTCTTCCTCAACATGAGTGCAACAATTCATTGCGATTTGAAGTTGCTAGTATGTATTAACCCTTAAACGACGGGCTCATAACCATGGAAATCATCTGTTTTATCACCGTGTGAATTGTTGGATTAAAATAATGCAAAAGCACTCATTGGAAGTCAAACTACTGTAGATTATCTTCCCTTTCCCCACAAAATTTGGAGGATGAATAGTTGCACTTCTGTCCTATACAGGAGATTCTCATGTCATTCATGGGCCTCAAAATGTCCGCCGCATCGTTCAAGGGTTAAGTACAGACTGCACAACTCATCTGCCACACCAAATTGTAACAAAATTTTCCCATTTCATGAGTATTTACAAATGGGGATTGACTCCCTTTTCAATTACATGTTTCTATGGAAGGCTTCAATAGCCAACTAACCTCAGCTCTGTTTGAGCTTTCTTCTAATTCCTGTAACTAATTTAAAGATAATTAACTACAAAATAAACTAAGTTCTGTACTGATGTCCCTCCCACTGCCTCCAGACTGTGGGTTAGTTGCTCTCTAGAGAATGAATGTCAAAGAATGGGCCCAATATTGATGGGAATAGCGCACATGTGGTGGTGAGGGCATGAACTCCATACGGTGATGGGACATGGAACCCATGTGGTAATAGGTATGGGGTTACGGCTAAACCCTAAAACCCTGAGACCCCCGCTTCCGTTACGCCAGGATTTTGTGCGTGATCTTGGTGCGTTCCCGCACTTGCACTTGCAGGCCATTGCTGAACTTGGGAATCGGGAAGAAGGTCATCTTCTCTGGCGCTTCTTGTTGCAAGTCGAATTTCGTCACGAGGTGGTGTAGGAAAATGCAAAGCTCCACACGGGCGAGTTCCGCTCCGGGGCAGTAGCGAGGGCCACCTCCGAACGCCAACAACGGGGGTTTCTTCGCCACATTCATCACTTCCTGCTGATGCCGCCATGGATTGAACTCGCTGGGGTGCTCGAAGTAGGCGGGATCATGGTGCGCTTCACGAATTGCGCACACGGTTTTCCATCCTTTCGGCACGACGTATCCTGGAACCGAGAATAGCAGATATTAGAAAAACAGGGGTGGAGTTTTTACATATGAGATTGAAGGGGTGAATTTGGCGGTTTTGTGAAGGATTGTGAAGCTCAAAACATGGTGGGAACTAGAACAATAGGGGTGCAATTTGCACATCGAATTGTACATCAATTTGCAAGAGAATCGAACCATTGACGATTTTAGGGTCTAGCGAAAGGAGTGTGAAGCTCACCATTCAGTTGCACGTCTTCGGTAGCTTCGCGCCATAGCAGAGTGACGGGATTGGCAAGTCGCAATGTCTCAGTGATGACCTGCATTCCCGGAACAGTCGATCCAGTCAAGAATTGTCAAGAGTTCTCTGAAATCGTGAATTTTTTCATGAAAGATTTTCAGATATTGAAGAAGAAAGATCACTGCAAGAACAGTTCGAGAGGCTTACCGACTGCGTGAAGCGCATGTTCTTGTAATCGTCCCACGTGAGTCCGCCATCTTCAAATTTCGAAACCTGGATGTTCTCATGCTCGGCACGCAGCTCATTCAAAACGCGGGGATGGTCCATGATGTACTTCACCGCAAACAACATCGCGCACGCCGTCGTCTCATGCCCAGCAAACAGCATCCCGAGAACGTGACATCTCGTGTGCTCTTGCAGCATCTCTTCCGTCATCGCCGGCGACTCCTTGCGCATATGCTCCTTGTAATCCACGTACTGGTCTTCATCCCCTACAGGTCGCGGCTGACTCACAACGTCACGTTCAAGCGTCTCCACAATGCTCTTGCGCGCTTGCAACGCTTTCGTAAAATTCGTGCCCGGAAGTGGGATTGGCAAAGCGAACAGCCCTTCTGTCAAAGTGTAGAAATCGTTACGCAAGGAGTCGTTGACAGGACCCGATTTGAGGCGCGATCCGAGCAAGTACTGCGCGACAACATTGAACGCGAGCGTTTTGGTTTCTTCACGGATGCTAATTTCGCCCTTGACAGCCCACGAATTCAAATTCTCCAGGACTAGTCTCTCGATCATTGGGATGCGCTCCTTGAGAAGCTCAACGCGCAGGGAGTTCACAAGGAAGCGGCGAGTGCTCTTCCACTTCTCCCCGTGCGAGCTGAGCGCGGTGTACTCGCCCAAGACTTTGCGAAAGGATTTCGGGTAGCCCGTGACGAATTGCTTGCCGTCGTGGGCGAGCACCCACTTGATCGTGTCGGCTTTGGTTGTGATAATGCAACAAGCGCCCATCAACTTCGACTTGAACATCTCCCCGAATTTCTGGCGACGCTCGGACATGAAAGTGGGGTGGGAGGTTGCCATGCTCGCCATGTACTTCAAAGTTTCGCCGATTAGAGGCGAGCCGAAGGACCCCCCAGGCAAATTGGACTGCGAATTCTTCTTCCGAGGCCACAACTGGGAAAGCAGCAACAGCGAGACGCAGGTGAAGGCGACTATCTCGAGCCATTGCAGCCCGGTAAGCAGCTTGATTTCCATAGCGTGAAATTGAGCTGCGACTCTGGCTAATTTGCACTGCAAGTGCGAAATTCGCAAACAGGAGAAAGGCTCCAAAGAGATCTGAAGCTGCGAACTGAATGAGGACCGTGATATGGCCTCAAATTGGACAAGTTTACTCTCTCGCTAATTTTCACTGCAACTAAGAAATGTGCAAACAAGCGGAGTCGCAGAGAGCCTGAAGGGCCTGTAAAGCTCTGAGCCTGTGAAGCTGTGATGGAATGGCGCGGGGGTGGCGGTGTTATATACTTTGTGGGGGACACGCATTGATGAGATGATCGGTTGCATCATTCTCCTGTCTGAATTTTGACTCCAACGCTGGATGGAGAATGAAAAGTCGGAAACTGGGCGCCAGCCAGTTACCTCCACTGTTGAGGTGTAATCGTGCAGGACCCACAGCGTGGAGTTTGCGGGTTCTTGACCAAGTGGCTACTTCTCCGGCCTTTCCTCACAACATGGTGAACAGTGCAACGGACTTTTTCGCAATTGTTTTTCAGAATGCAGCCTCACGGAAGGTGCCAGAACAGCACTTCACCAGTGAGACTTGGTCTACATACCGATCGGTGCAGCTGAGGCTCACCCCACGTGAAGTCTAGACTCTACTGTAGAGACTCTACACAGCTTTGCATCTACTTCCCTTAACTTTCCTCCTTTTCACTTGGTTTTTTCGCTTGTTCTGCATGCCGTCGGCAACTGACACCGCCACCGAACTGTACCGTGACTCTGTCTGTGGTTCTCGTGTTTGAGCCGTTTTGTGTTCCGAAATTTGAGGAGGGGCTGGATTGCGCAACACAAGAGTTTTGTGTGTGCACACTCGGTGGCGATGGGGACTGGGACGTTTCGTGCGGCCATGGATTGTTGTATTGAGCTCTGGCGGTTCTTTTGGGACGAGGTGGTGGCGCCTCTACTCAGTTTTTTAGGGTTTGAGGGGCCGCTGAGGTCTTGGTATAGTTTGGGTCACCGTGTGCCAGGCCCACACAGGCTTTGGAGACGTACGGCCTGACAGTCTAAGTCAAAATCTGGTGATTGGAGAGAGACCGCCAAATAATTGTTTTCCAGGTTTTTACTTTGTTTTGGGCATGATTCGTGACCTGCAGGGTTGGAGAATAGACTCCTCCGAGAATTGAGTTTTTGAATTTTGAGAGAACTATACATCTTTACCCTTTTTCTTAGAGGCAGGCGTACCCGTAAATCCTTAATAGTCACACCCTTGGGCTGATTGTTCAGTGTATTTTGACAACCTGTGTCCTTTAAGAGTTAAAGAGTTCGTTTCTTCAAGGTCCCTCATCAAAGCCCATTATTTCAATGCTTTTAGGACAGGACAGGTCTGCAACACACAGGACAGAGGGAGTGAGAGTGACACATGAACCACGTTGGCGCGATGAACCACGTTGGCGTGAGGATGACATCAATTGACGCGCATTTCAAAGATTGGCATGACTGGCATTTGAGAAAATGACTTTCCTTTGGAGAACTCAGCTGTCCTAAAATTCAAAGTTCAGAATTAGGCTTAGGAACTTTCATTTCAGTTAGTCACTATTAGAGAAGTGGTGTGTCAGTCAATTTCTCAGCCTTGTGTGGTCCTGAGAAGAGCTGGTGTCCCTTGACGTGCTTGAGTGGCGCCCTTTCACAATGTCCCTCTCCCATACAGCAACCATGGCCTCAATCCAGTTCCGAAGACAACAATGCTTACGAAAACCCTAGTGTCGTCAAGGATCCCGTGTTGAGAGTGGTGAATTGGAGGGCCTTTGAATGTCGCAGGGGTTTCTCATCTGGACCGACTTCCACCCGATTTTGGTGGGAGCAGGCTGTTTGGCGCTGGGGTATGTGTTTGGGCGGCATTGCAGGTCTGTGATATTCTTATTGTCTTCCAAATTTCTCCAGGTTTTAACTCGTTTTGGTAGACTCTTAAAATGATTTCTCGCAACTTATTCTGTTTGGTACATTTTAAGCTCATTTTGACATTTCTGTGTATCAAATCCTGTGCTTATATGCTCGTTTACGAGCCTCGAATTTTCACTTCTAGTCACTTGGCTAAACTTTGTGCTGAAAATTTCACTGTTGCAGGTCTGTCAGTGAGATTCCTGCTGATGTTCCACCAGCCTCAGATGATGTGTGCTGCGCTCAGAGTCAGAGCAACACCTATTTTGAGGATTTGGAACGCCCCTGCAAGTGTTGCGTGTCAGCTCCTGCACAGTTGGACGGCAATGGAAAAAAAGCGAGTAAATTCACAAGGAGTCCTTATCTGGTGAGCTCTTAACACTTCAAGAACATGCACATTTTCTCATTTTTTGAAATTCATTTTCACCTTTTTTTTAATAAATCTCTTACTTTGAATTCATTAATTATACCAAAGTGAAGTAGAAAATTTGAAGTTTGTATCAATTGACTGTAGTATTGATTTTGCGATTGCTTGAAATGACATTAAAAATTGTTACTCAATCTAGTTTTTAGTATTCCTTGATATATTTGACGTGCTCAAATGAAAAGCCATCAAAGTGAACAAAAATCTCGGGTTTATGCATAGTCAAAAAATCTGATTTTGACAAAAGGAATAAATTTCTCGTTTGTTTCAAAAAAATATAAATGAAAGTTTATGACTTCCTAAAAGCCACATTTTTCAAAAAATCGTAACTCACTCAATTTTAATTCATTTTTATGTTTGGACCACTCCAGTAGATGAATAATAGAATTTTGATAGGGTCCTAGTTCTATGAATTGACAGAAATTGCCATTACATGGCACAAAATTTTGAGTTTGTAACTTGAGAATCCCCCACATGGCCTTCTGGGCTGGGCATTTAGGGTTTAACCTGTGACCATCGCACGCTGTTCATGTCAGAGTGCAATTTGTTTCTTAATTAGTGGGCTGTGAAAATTTGAGTGCCTGGAAAGTTGATGTTACTTAATTTCGAAGCAAGCACTGTCAACTTCAATGTGCGCTTCTGTTGCAGGTCCAGGATGCGGCAGAAGGATTTATGCAAGCCGAGAGATCAACGAAGCGAGGTCTTGCTAACCGCACGGTAAATGAAGTTCCAGATATTTCTCAATATAGAACTACAGAGCATTCCTTTTAAAGCTTTGTGCTTCAATATGAATAATAATGAATTTTTGCATATAATAATGAAGCAGGAGAAACTTGAGTGCACTGATGCTGAAGCTCAGGGTATTCGTCAGCTTTCATGCGGACCCTATTTCGAAAAGGGTTATCAGTTGAAAATGAACCGACACATGCGAGTTTTTAACGAAGTCCTGCTTCGTGTGATATTGTAGTTCTGTGTTCCGTTATCTGTTGCACTTGCAGAAGAAAACGAATTATTGTGTCTAGTTGTTGAAATTTATTTTGAATAAGGCTCCATCACTATCTTCCTGCACAGGTGCTAGAGGAAGAACGCTTTCTGCAAGCTAAGACGCCCTACAAGGTTCCGTCTTAACTGGCCTGCTCATACTTACTTTTGTAATCTCTTTTTGCATTTTTATCATATGGGAACGATGGGACTGGGTCTGTTGATGTGCACATTCCATCTCTAAGGTAACCAGACCTAATTGCTACCCCATATCCAAAAGCAGCCCGTACAGGTTCTTTCCTAAAATGGACGGAATCTGTACATAAGAGTCTATGGTCAAAATTGGATACACCTATTATTAGTACCTCTAAAATTCGTAGTTCATTCATAGAGAGTCTAACAGATACATACTAAGGTGCATTGGAATTTTCTTTCAATTGTTCAACAAAAACAAAGTTTAATATGGGAATCATGCTCAATTGCTTACTTGAATATTTTTGAATATCAAATCAGAGCCTAAGATTGATTTCGGGTGTACCTATAATTAGTACTTCAATAATTCATGGTTTATTCAGAGTGTCTAAAAGATTCATGCTAAGAATCATCGGTATTCTCTTTTGATTGTCCTGTGAAAACGAAGGCAAATTAATGATAGGAAATATACTCGTATGTTTATTTGGACGGTTTTGAACATTAGAACCTAGAGTTAGAGTTGATTTTGGGTGTACCTATAATAATTAGTACTTCTAATATTCTTACTTTAGTAAGAGTGTCCACAAAATACATGCTAAGATGCATTAAATTTTTACCTCAACTGTCCTACGGTAAGAATAGGAACCATGCTCAAATGCTTATTTGGACAATTTTTGGTGTTTGTATCTTAGTGAAAGTGGCGCCTTTTAATAATATCAGAGTTTCTCTGGCGACAGAAACAAAAAGGTTCACTCAGCGCCAAGGGCAAGGCAGAGATGGGCTTTGACCCGCTGAGTTCAGACCGAGTGACAACCGAGGACGACTCAGCAGCGCCTTGGAGTCGAGAAGTGCTGCATAAACGAATAGACTACTTCAATAACGCATCCGAAACAAGCGCTGAAACTGGGAGGACGGATGAATCGAGGAAGCTGAGAATGATTAAGAAGAAATTTCTGAAAGTGAGCTCTACAGCAGAGCCGGCATACAATAGCACCAGCGCAACTCCCGACACTTCTGGGGTGGTCAGGTCTGGCTCAACTGGTGGCCTGGTGGAGTTAGTAGCAACGATGCCCCAAGCTGATGACAATCATAGCCCCAACTCGCCGTACCGAATTTCTGGTGGTGGATGCCACATGGCTGCAGCATTGGAGACCAGAGTTGATCCCGTGTTGCAGAAAACGTTTGGGAACACTCTTCCCACTTCCAATGGTCTAGAAACTAATTGTAAAGATTCAGACCGGGATGGGGATGTTTTCCAACAGCTTTCTTGTGACCCTAATGGAAATGAAGTGGAGGCTGTATCCTTGAGCGTTGCAGGTAGTCAGTTGCTTCACTCCGTACAGGCGGAGTTGCTGCAAATTCCTAGTGCAACAAGTCGAGCTCAAGAACATTATGGTTAGATACTCATCCACGATTTGCAAGAGGTTTGGAACAATCCATTGCATTGTTATTATTCGTATCATGCACTTTCTGCTTTCCAAATCCAATTGGAATGAGTCTATGTTTTCGGTGGTTGAACTCCTCGAGAATCAAGAGGCTCGAATGTGTTCATTTTAAGCAGTGTTGAGTACATCACATAAGGACTTTCTTTTTGTTCGTATTTAGACCAACGCATTTCAATGTTCTTCCCTGATGTAAAATTTGGCTTCTTCTTAATTCCATTATTTTCAGTATGTTTAATCGAATTTTTCATTTTCAAACCACGGACAATTTCCTTTGGTTTGTGAGTCACGTCTTGGAAACAGGAATGCGGTTTAAATGAAGGCAATCTAACTGCTTTTCGCACAGTGAGAGACAGGTGTGAGTTGCGGGAGGAGGTCCCAGGGGATGAAGTGCTCAAAGCAGAAATTTGCGAGCTCCTTAACGAGACAGATTGCACTAAGGTAAACTCTTTTTCTTCATCCTCCTCACGTGTCTGAACTGAGGATCATGTGCACATGCTTGTTGAATCTCGTCGTGTTGTATTGACGAACCTTTGTTCTTCCGCAGGTCTCGTTTGAGGAGATTGTCTCATTGCTAGGTATGTTGAAACATATGCTTTTTCTGGATTGTGCACTCACATTTCCATGTTCGTGGGCCTGTTGTGGTGAGACATGGGTTCGTAATGTGGGTGACTGCCAAATTTTCAGACTGTTTTTCAGTATCTAAAGCATAATGCTGGTACTCTTAAACTATGCTTGCAGAGAACAGGCTGCAGACGAACCTTCAGGAAAGGAAAGCCCTCATCTCCGACCTTGTTCGTGAAGTTGTTAGCATTATTAAGCTTCTGGAAAAGGAAAGGGCCGCTACGGAAGAGAAGAGTCAAGCCACGGCAGCCCAGAATAGAGTGAAGTACGCAAGCTCTTCTAGGGCTCTTGGCAAGTGGCCCTTCTCGTCTGATTGTTCTTGAGTAGCACGAGTTTGCCTTGAGACTGATACTTCAGCGGTTGTAGGAAAGTTTTATCATTAACTAAGGAACAGGATTGTCAAGCCTTACGGTAGAGAGACCGACTATGGAATTCGGATTAGTGTAGGATCCAATGTAGTAAAAATTGCACTCAGTGTGAAATTGGGATCATGCGGCCCAAAGGGTTGAAGTGTAACCATTTTATGAATTCTATGGACAACACCATAAGGCTTGTAACACATGCAAACAGTTCATTTACAATTCCACAATTTCTAGGACAATTTTCTATTGTCATTGGCACCATGTTGGGAATTAAGAAAGGCCACATTAGCATCCAAAAGGACAAGAATAGTTCCTTTCTAGGGCTACAATGGGAAGCTATCTTGTTTTTCTTAATTCCTAACTTATAATGTGTCCTCTTTTTTTTCAAAAGTGAATTGATAAAACTACATGTGGAATATTTTTGGACTTACCTTTCTTTTGCCAAACTAATTGAATTGTCCATTTCTTCAAAAATTGGTTGTATCGTTGGTAGTTTGGTAAACAATAAAATTTAGAAGTAAAGACTACTAGGGCTCTTTGTACTACTATTCACGCTTGATTGAAGGTTTGGAGGGTTGTTTTTGAGATTCTAGTGATGACTTTTAGGTTGGAATTGGTTTAGTTGGGTTTTGGAGTAATCTCTAGGAGTAGCAATAGAAAATGTACTTGAATTATTTCAATTTTTTCAAAATTAATTCAATAGGTGAAATTGAATTTCAAATATATGTCACACATATGGTTTTGGTGTTTTTTAATACTATTGAGTACCAATTTTTAAGAATTATGTCGTCAAATTTGGTAGGCTAGCTCTTCTAATAGAAATACACCTTCTCAACTTCTCAGGAGAAAGATTTCCAAAAACATGTTCCAAGTGTGTTTTGCATTGGCCTAAAGTATGCTATATTGAGGTTGAATTTATATTCATTTGAAGTAAAAGTAGTTTTTTTAGTTTAATTTGGCTTTCATTTTTCTTCTTTGCTCTTAATTGGCAACAATGACGACTTTTAAAATCATTTTTCCAAGTTCATTTTCTAATTTTAAAAAATAAAAATGTGGAAGCACTACAAGAGAAAGGGGTGTCTTAAGTGAGTTTTTAAGTATAGTCCTAGACACCTAATTTTAAGTAATGACCTTTAAGGAGATTTTCAGCAAAATTTTACTTAAAGGTCATTACTTAAAATCATGTGTCTAGGACTATACTTAAAAACTCACTTAAAACACTCCTTTCTCTTGTAGTGAAGTCTCATTTTCTAGTGTAAATTGTAACCTATGGTTGAAAATAGTATTTCAGGGTACTCAGGAAAATTCAATAGCAGTGGTGGAGGTCTATAGAGTGCCTCAATCTGACAATGTGGATTGTTCAATTTTATGGCAAATCATGTATTGCCATCCATCTTGCCATCCAATGATGAACAACACACGTTTTGATAGTAGATTTGAAATCCAATCGATTGTTCAGATTTCATGTTCTATGCCTTCGATAGTACTAGACATGACTCGTAGTACAAAAAATACTAAAAGGATGAAAATAAAAAACGCAACAAATAGTACAAGTGTTTCTTGCAATCACCCCCTTCTCCAGTTTTGATGCAATTTTGAATCCAAAGTGGTAGTCTTTAGTTGGCAAGTTGATCCAAAGCTCAAGTGGCAAGATATTCTTCCTTTTCAGCAGATGAAATTGCAAAATGTTGCAATATCTTGGGACAATATCGCTCTATCTTGGATGAATGTAAACTTTTTTGGATTAATTAATAAAATTTCATCCATGTATTGCAAGTTTTGTCCATTTCCATGGATGTAAATAGCTTCATCATTCCAGTGAAGCTCGCTTTCTACACTGCCTAAAATAAATTATTTAAAAAAACAAGCTGGTTTGAATTAGGCAAAGTAACTAAGATGCTGTTTGAATCTGCACCAGGAATGAAATGAATTCTTCCGCCCCAGGAATCAGCCAACCATTAATGAGCCACAGAATATTTTCAAGCAACAGTAGTCCACTGGTAAATTGGCGACGCCCTCAATTTGGGGATTCTCCGGTCTCCTAAAATCTGCAAAACCAATCAACTGCAAACACGCACCAGTATCTAAAACAATATTTGCCGACAGGAAGTCAGTGCCCCTCTTCTGCAATATGTAATCCCAATTTTGTGCCCGTATTGGAGGTGCAAATTGATCGAAATTGAAGATTAAAAACACCTTTGAATCCTTGTAAAATCTGCTTTCTAACAAGAATGTCCAGAATATTAGCTAATCTAATAATAGTACAAACTATCAATACTCAATGCTTGAAATGTCCAAAGCAGGTGTTAGTAGTTAACCCTCCATAACATATAATGAATGAAATGGAGGTGCGCATAATGTATTGGGTGAGAAACAAAAGCTACTTCTTCTTAACCCTATTCATTTTTCCAAATAGTCGATTCAAAATCAAAACTTCAGACAAATTACTGAGCTCTGTTTCAAACAAAATTCTATTTTCCATTAAAAATCCATTCGAGAAATAATCGAAACGGATCAATGAAGAACCGAAATCTTTAATAACTTACTAGCCCTGCCTGTATAATTTCCTGGTCAGTGAGTCTGGCTCAAAGCTGAGGAATCGAATCAAAAGCCGTCAGCTTTCGGTGGTAAAAAATGGGCGAAGTACCGCTATGCATTCAACGACGAAAAGGAAGCCTTGCAACACCAGTCACCACCTGAAGAGACGTACTTTCGGTTGCAAATGAGACAAGGTTACAGTAACAACCAGATGACTCCATGGTCTCCCTCATTGGGGATGAGATTGATGGGACTCACACCAAGTGTGGATTGCACCGAATTGCACGGCCAATTCACACTCCATCTGCTAGTAAGGTCCAATCTTTTGGAAAGTTCAAAATAATGCTTAATATTCAATAAGATATGAACAAACTCGTGCTCAGTGTGGTGGTTATATTTGTGATCCTTGAATTGAACGAAGTTCTATGAAATGCCGATGCCTAGTTGTTAGGATTTGTGGAACTGGCATTGCAAACTGACATGAGAAGCTTGGGCAGCTCAGTTCAAGCGTGCATGTTAGCAATGCCAGTAATTAAGCCAGTTCCACAAATCTTAACAACTAGGCATGCATTTCACTTGTAACTTTGTATAACCTGGATACGTATTATGCTTTGCAGGATTCCTGGGAGGAGCCATGTAAGATAAACTTTTTTACTAGAGGGGAGCCCTTTTCACACCAATTTAACAAAATCAATAATACCAACCCTTGTGAATATATGTAAAAGCTAATGCATATTAGTCAGAAATATAACTAATGCTTATGAGTCGTGTGACATGACTTGAGGTCTATCCTGTGAGTCAGATCTCTGCCATAGAAAAAAATCTTCCTGGACCTCTTTGACAGTGAACCTCATATTGACAGCTCCTCCGCAGATCACAAAGCATATCCGCTTCTTTGCAGAACCCTAGCCTAAAATCATCAGAAAAGAAAAATCCAAGGAACAATTTCAAGGTACTCCCTGGACTCTGACTGAATAGTGATCGAAATCCCGAGTGAAATGTGACTTGGGATTGTCCCGCATCTGGTGGCGCTCTGGCGTGTTCTTTCTTCTTAGTCAGTTAGGCTATGGCGCTGTGCAGTGGGGTGAAAAGTAAAAAGTTGATATTGGTCTTAGAAAATGAAAAAAAAAATTCTCGCCGGGTTCGCTGTATTGTTTCCTCTATCAATGGAAATTGTCCATGTGTTTCGAAAAAAAAAATCCCGAGTGAAATACCATTACACAGTATTTGACCTAGACTAGTTAACAATTAATAATTAGATCAATCCACAGAACAAATAAGGGACAAAGCAAATGCACTTTACGATAAATAGTATCATCCCTATCCGGCCAGACCCCGGAGTCGTAGTCCGCAAGATCAGATCGACGACCACCCACTCTGGGCGACGTTAATTAATTGTTGACAGACCCTCCATTTCGAACGAATATGCTTTGACCTTGACCTCATTTCGGTACGTGACCTAAATCAGCTGCCAATTGCAATCCACACCTGTCCAACTTTTAGTTGCGTATTATATGTAATTCATGTGGCTTGCTTGTTCGTGTTTCCACTTGCTGTTGTTTTAGTGATCAAAACTAAACTCCTTGATAGTTGCGCACTGTTAGTTTTAGAGATCGATCGAGTACGGGCTAGCTAGCTCTTTTTGTTCTCATCTGCTCAAGTTGCTCAAGTTGGATCATTGACAGATCCTTCAGAGCGTACGTACGTTTTCGATCTAGCCGCCTGAGATATACTGTATCATCTCACCGTAGATATATCATCTCTGGTTCGCTCCAGGCTATAAATTCCTTGATAGATTTCGGACTCCATGATTATTAGACCCCAATGTAGTGCTGTTGGACACTTGCTTCGAATTCAGTCGGCAACAGACTCAAAACCAGCAAGTTGCAAATGAATTCAGTTGGCCTCTTGGGGGCTCCGATCCTTAAAGGTCACTCATGAAGGAGTTTATAATTGGAGTGGCTACATTAAATGTCGAGCATTCGGATCTAGTGCTTGTTCCGCGCGCGGCTGCAAAATAAATTAAGATGATGATGGTGCAATCTTCGGGGAGTAGCTACCGGTACCGATGCTTCATGGTGGTCTTGGTGGTTCTGTCTTTGGTCAAGTTGGTGGCAATGAGAGTCGGCCCGTTTCAGCACAGGTACGTACACACAGTCACCGCTTAATTTCTCGTTACCACACCTGCAAAAAAGTTATAGCTAGGGCCAGTTTATTCCTTGGTGCAACGGAGTTTTGCAACTTGCTAATGGAAGTTTGGGCCCTACTCCATATTCCATACTCAAGCTGTGAAATTCCGTACTAGTTGCACTATGGAATATACTGGGACTTTCTGAATTTCTTTCGTGCCTCTCTTGCATAAGTTAAGTTAGACTGTAAGAGATTGATGTGTTTGAAAGCACGCATAACCTCAATGCAATGGTGTCCACCTCTGTAGAGGAGGTATTCTTGATTTCTTGTAGCATTGAATATGGAGGAGCATGGTTTTAACAAATGTTCCTTCATGTCCTTAAGCGTTTAGGGTTACATGGTGCCATTTTAGACTCTTGATGGAGCATGATTGAACACGGTTATACTACTGGGCTTGGTTATACCATTGAGGTTGGCTATGCTCAGTAATGTGAGCATGTGAAAGTACGTCCTTCTTATCGAAATAACATCATCTGAGACTCCTGGGACTCAGGGATATTCTTCTTTTCATATGCATAACAAGAACAACTTAAGACTCTACTTTCTCGTGGCCTAATCCATTAAGTAGGGAGACTGGGCTTTGTTGACGTTTTATTACAGAAAACTGCTTAGATACTTAATTTTCTGAAGCGTTGCATTGCCTTACAAGTCGGTGGTCAAGGCTGTTTTTTCTCAAGACAGTTTGTCTCGGGCCTAGCTTTTTCTCATTCCCAAAGCAGAAACTAGCTAGGATATGTTTCTGATATGGATTCCGACTGTGACTAGCTAGGCAGTCGATGCTCAAGCCTAGGCTACGATACTCCCAGAGGTCGTATGCCATAATTAAGCTCGGGCTTCCGTTGTTAATTTAGTGTTAATAAATTCGATCAGATAGCGGAAAGGTTTACTTCAATGTTGTGTAGGTTAGACTTGACCTCAGAGTCCTAAACCCTCAATAATGTCCAGGATGTCACGGATGATTTCCCTACCGATTGATTAGAACTATTCGATGGCTTTTGTTAACCATGGAGCCCATAATAGCTGTTGATTTTTTTCTAAGTCGATTGAATTTCATATTTAATTTCTGTTCGCTTGTGGACCTAAAATATTCCCACTCTAATTTAGAATTTTTTCCAAAATGACTCAGATGTTTTTTTCAGCTTTTCGTAGCACAAGCGGTAAATAACTTAGATGTGCTGCACAGAGTACTGCAACAGATATGCCGCATTCAGGTTAGCTGAAGTCTGGATACACCTGAAATAGTTAAATTTGTTAAAAACTCTAAATTCCAAGAATATGGCATTTTGTAGACATTTTGCAATTGGTCCTAATAAACTTGAATAGGTGTTCATGATATGGTTGAGTGCACCATAATGTCAAGTCCACTGTATTAGGCAAACAATCATGTCACTGTCTCTTTTGCTAGTTTACAACTCAGTCATTAATGAATGCTTTAATTTCCACATTTCTAAACCCTTTGACCTACCAGAAAAAACAAAATCAACCTGCACTTTCTTGCATGAGTAGAACAACTTGGCCTTCTCCAGTCCATAACAAACTTCATATATTATGAAGTTGTAGTCGGTGAACGAAACTACCCATTGCACATACTGTAGAAGTCAGTTTCCGAAAGGGTCTGATGGCTATAGATTCAGTCCATAAGTCCATATAGATTCACTCCAGGTACATCAATCCAAGCACCATAAGACAAGTCTAGATATTTGATATATTCGATCCTAACTAACACCTTTGTTTCCGAAAAGGAATAGGACAAATGGAAGAGCCGATTAGATGTGACCGAGCTCCTCCAACCCACTCAATTATGTACTCAATGCAGGGCGATTGGAAAAAGTTAAAGAAAGCAAGTGAGAGGGTTATGATATGATTATTTATGTGTCGGAATTTCTCTCATCAGTCATCCTTTTAGGCTTTTACCTCCCCCAAATGACAGCAACTACTTCAAAAGAAAGAATCAGTTAGGTACTCCTTTTTCCCATTCGGCCACATCATCAGTACTAAAGATTTGTTGCAGGCTAACTGAACCTACAAATTCCACAACCGGCAGCAAACAAATCTTCAGGTCCGATGACTCGCAAGTAGTTTCAGCTTCGATCACTCGATAGGTCCCTGTGCAATTTTATAACTCCAGTCCATTGATCTATTACTCCAGAACGCACTGTGTATTTTAATTACTGATAGAAAATATCATTTATTGCAATCAGTTAACTTAATATCTTCACTTGGATCTGAGCCTCTAGCTAGTCTCTATCTAGTTGGCTATCTAGCTAGTTTCAAAGAGGTCGATTGATAGTGCCGATTGATTGCCCTGGTTTTGCATGTCCCTGGATGTTCGTGAAAGTAGCGTGCCCGAAGCACCAAAATTCTTACTTTCAAGTGTCCAGAGCTTGCAAACTGGTATAGAATAAATCTGGGGATTCATTTGGGTGATGGGTCAATGAAACTAATCCAGTTTTGATTTGGGAATCAGTGAAAACTGGGGATGCAGTGTTGCTCAAATGACTGGTTGAATTTTTGGTTCGGGATTCAGTGTATTCTGGGGATGTAGAGTTGCTGAGGTGACTGTTGAAGTTTTGGTTTGGGATTCAGTGAAATCCTGGGGATGCAGTGTTGCTGATGTGTGGCTGGATTAATGTTCCGCCAGGTGTTTAAGAGTCTGGGGCTGCAGGCTTGCTGATGTGCGCAACTGGTTGAATTTTTCGTTTGGGATTCAGTGTATTCTGGGGATGCAGCACTAGCTGTTGCTAATGATCGACTGATTGAATTTTGCTCCAGGTGTTCCAGAGAGACTGTAGAAATCGACGTAGAAACCAAGTGCAGGACAGCAACAATGCCCATCGAGTGGTTCTCCTGGCTGTCGGAGGTGGGCATGCAAAAACACGGGCGCCTGATGGTGATAAACCACTTGGAGGAGTCAGACATCGTGCACTTCGACCACGACCTCTTGCGCAGCATCGGCGTGGACAGTGCCAAGGATCGACTGCTCATCCTGAACCAGAAGAACAAGCACATCCGGCGCAACAAGGGCAACCCCGCGATCTCTCGCATGTTCAGTAAGATTACAGCGGAGGCGCAGTCACTGATTATCGACCGCGTGCAGACGCTTAACGTTGACGAGGTCAAGCTCCTGGTCTGGACGAAGACGGCGTGGCCGCTCTGTACTCGGAAAGCGCTCCAGGACCTGGGATACCTCTCGCCCACGGCGCCACTCCCAGGTACGGTGTTAAATAAATTGTAAATCCAATCATCTAAATTAGTAAAAATTAAGGCCACGTACTTTCATAACTAGATCTAGTTTTCATTTGTAATTTAGGTGAAACCAGCGTGATTGTTATGAGTGATGTGAGTGATACACATCTAATGGGGCGGGTAGGCGAGAAATCTCATTCGAAGAGACCGAAGTGTAACCTAGCTGGAACAATCCGGTGGGTGCACGGCAAATTGGCAAAACTGCATTGCTCGTATTGTGCACTTTGCCATACACGTTCTCCATCTTAGGATTTTGCCAACTGGTGGTGACACTGGTGCCCTCAAAACGAGGGTTTTACCGATTGTGAATTTCAACAGCACAAATCTCTCAAATTAAATGAAGACTAATATACGTACAATAAGGATTCAATTCAAGGCGCCCACTTAGAAACTAAGTAAAGATGTCAAAACGAAGACTAATATAGGTTAGGGTTTCAATTCAAGGCGTCTAATTAGAAAACTAGCAGCGTCGTGTATGTTCGCCAATAGCAAGAACGAAATTGACGTTCGTTTATTAATCTAGCAATCTGGTACAATCCTGCAAACTCCAGCTAATTAGGTCTGCGGAGTTTCCATGGTTGCACGAGACCACTGGACTACAGGAGAAATCCAAAATGTCCATCCAAGGCATGAAATTTTTGACGGATTCCGTAGTCAATGTCCAGAGACGGTAGAATGGGATACGCCAGGTTACACAAGGAATGGAATTTGGACACAAAAGAACATTTGTCCAATTCCCATGTTGAATTTCTCCTGAGCATTCACGTGAGCGATCATTCTTAAGCTTCTCCCACCCCTGCCCATCCGGCACATTTATCGGATAAATATCAATGTGACATGGAAAGAGGCCCGTCCTTAGAAAGGGTGAGCATCACCTCCAAGGATGTGAGATTGATTGTGTATTAAGTGTAATTAATGTAGTTGTGTCTTCATTCTTTAATATGTTGCTACAAATATTAAGTTCTATCTATCTATTTATCCATCTAACTTCTTGCAAATCATGCACTCCAGGCTCTGGCTCCGTGATGACGGACTCGGACCGCACTCCCAAGGGCATAGAGCTCCTGAACAACGCCAAGGACATGCTCTGGGCCGCTCTCTACGGCTCCCAGGAGTCGAACGTAAACATCCCGCGCGTGGAGCGGGAGCTTCTGGTGATCACCATCCCTGGACGAAAAGCCTTCGTGTTCAACTTCTTCCAGGCGGTCACGGAGGTAACGACAATTAATTCCGTTAAATAGAATTGGCGGTATTCCATGCGCCATTTCGACATTCATGTTAGCTTGTTGTGCAGCAGATAGATCTTCAGTATGCAAATTGCATTTCATCACAATATTGTGCACCTCTAAACTAGGATTTAATGTCCACCTCATCGCCCTGCCGCCTCACGAAATCATTTCTTTCCCTTCATTGTTGAGGTTCACGTACCATTTTAATGGATTGAATTGCGCCATTTAATTTTATGGAATTCGGCATTAGGTGGGCGCACTGGGCACCTGGCGAGACCCCGATGAGCGCTGCCACGACGCGGACGAACCCAACATGATGCTGCAGGTACTAATGTCAATTTCCTTAAAATGGCGCCATTCTGGAGTCAAAAATTGTGACATATATGTACCGAAAGGTCTAAACTGTAGGACAGTTCTGGATTTCTCTTTAAGGGTGTCGAAGTATTGAAATACCGCCAATCCAATTTAACGAAATTGACATTGACATTAGGTGGAGTATGGCGAGTGCGCTTCCGAGATTGTGGGCGACGCCATCATGGTGTCGATTCACATCATCAACCTCCTGGAAGTGAATGAAGTCGTGTTGTACGCAAGATCATCAAACATTGAGCAGAGCACGCTGTTAACGGAGCTTTACTTTGAGAAACATGAGGCCAAAGCATCGGCTGTCATCCAGGACTTGAATCCAGATGCCGCAGAAGAGCTCCAGATGCTCGCAGTGAAATGACGAGCTTTTGATTCGTTCTAAAACGTTTGCATGTATGCCAATTAGGGTGAAACGTGCATGTACTGGAGCCCTCGATAAATAGATTGCGAGTTTTTTGCCGAAATGTCAGACTCTTAAGTATGCTGCGCCCGATGTTGCGCAGACAGATCGATGCATGCCGAACTGCCATGCTTAGCTGCGGCCACTGTAAAATGCAAGTGGATCGGTCTGTCAGATGCTATTAATAATAACAAATTTGACATACGCCTCATATATTTGCCGGTTATGATTATTTATTTGTTTCATGTGCAAAGGAAAGGGAAAATTTATTGCAAAGGAAAGAGGACCGGAGAGTACAACCTCGCCCAAGCTAGCCAGGAGTATCGATCAGGACATCTGCCGAATACTGTTGCTTGCTGTTGTAGAAAATAATGAGAATGTTGCAATTATGCCCACGGTGACGCTCTTTGAACTGATGAGTGATGACCCTAAGATGTCTGCAACCGCAATTTCGTTAAATTGGCTCGATTCTGGCGTCAAAAATTGTGACATCTAGGTCTAATTTCAACAAACTAGGACAGGTATGGTTGGAATAATACCGCTAATTTAACGAAATTGACGTTCTCCGCAATTACTACCTAGGTGTGGGTTCTAAAATACCGGTCAACAAATGTTCTTTTAACTTTGGGTTGCAAAACCCTCAGGCACCCTGACACCATAATTCTCTGTTGGGTGGCAAAATCGAAATGTACACTTCCCCTAGCTTTCGACATGCTTGTATAGTTGTAGCTCTTGTCAGTGCACATCACTTATTTGCAAGTCAGTATTTACACCGTGTATTGCGAAGTGAGAGCTACTGTACTGTACAATGATGATTATCGGTTCCATTCTCATAGCAAAGGACTAGTAGAAACATGGTATGCGTAGACTAAAAAGCTTTAAGGGCCGCTTTACACCTAGAGGCCGGGCCAATTTGGTGTGTCAAAGGCCAACAATCCAAGCTTGTGATTGGTTGAAAGGCTCAAATCAGCCCCAACCCCTTTACACCAAGAGGCCGGGCCAATTTGCTATGTCAGAATTTTTTTTCCTCAAATAGACAATCTGACATGGCCTGAGCATGGCCCAAGCTTGTTGAATTGGGTGCACCAAAAATGGGAGGCCAATTCGAGGCCAATTCTTGGCCTGGAGGCCAATGTCAGATTAGTTAAGGCCGGCCTCCAGCCCAAGAATGGGCTGAAATTTTGGGCAATTGGCTTGGTGACGAATTGGCCCGGCCTCTAAGTGTAAAGCGGCCCTAAGAACACTCATGCCTATAATTAAGCATTTGAAATTCGAAATCTTCACTCTACAGATATGCGTCTGCGTCCATTTTTGACAATTTATGATTGAAAAATTCTTTACTTAGTTTCCATAGATGAAATCATAGGTCCTTTATAAGTCATTCAAATTTCAGCTTTTTTTGGTAAAAGTTTGAAATCATTATGAAGTTTGTAAGAGTCAATAAATTCTTATCAAAAACAGAGTATTTGGTGTTTCAAAGTTTTTTGGTGTTTTTTGTTGCTGTCTGATACTCGTCCATGTTCACCTCATTATGCATAAATTACTCAGCGCACCTCTCCAGGCACCCCAAAATTTGAACACATCCTAGTATATTTCAGGCTTCCATTATCTTATAAATCATATGCTTTGTCGAAGCCCTTGAACTGTGCACTCAACAGTATGCAACTCATTCCACTAGTTGCTGTAAATGAAAAAAGTTCATTCCTCACAAGTTCTTGGCATTTTGCTCTATGAGTCGTCCAGCAAACAGACAACAAAGCGATTAATTCTTAAAGGATAATAGGGAACCTTATATATAATAAGGTCTTTGGCTCTTAGAATACGAAGTATATTCTAAAATATGTTAGGACATACACCATTGGATTTACAATTCTACAATCATCATATTGTGTTTCACTTGGATGTCATGTTAGCATCTATGCCTTACTATGCTCAAATACTACAACAAATAAGTAGAATATGTGGTCATTTTGCAACTTCTAAGACATGTAGGAAGTATATTATTCATCCAAATTGGGAGTGTTGTATATTATTGAATCCAACTCAATATGAATACTAACTTTTGTCACTATCATATACTTCAATTCTTGCACCTTTTATGTCAAATACACAAAAACACCATGTTGCAACCCAAATTGGGCTTTCCTAACCTTCAAGGGTCAAGGTAACATTGTCCCCTTTGATATGAACTTCAAGAAAGTTATGGAACTTATATTTTATAACACGTTTGTATTTTACCTGCAACTCCATGTCTATATATCATCTAAAAATGGATGAAAAAAGATCGATTTCTTACCTATAGAGGCCTCTACATTTGTTGAAAGGATGCAAATCATCCATATTGACATTGAAGGATTAATTTTCAAAGGGTTGCAGAGAACGAAATTCAAAGACTTACTATATTTGACTTCTAGGATACAAATTGATAATTCAGCAATTAGCATTTTTCATTTGATTGTCCTCGTAACCCTTGAGCACCCAGTGCATGTTTAGTAAAATCCAAAGCCTTGTGAACTCATTCCAATCAAACTATCACCTAACAAAAAATCTACACAAACTAACCATACCGATTGGTAGTGGAGACAAGCCCGAAGCTCAAGGGAAAGGGACACGTCCTTTGACCGTATTGGTAAAAAGATTATAGTCAAACCAAGAAATCTTTAATTTTCAAGAGACAAGATCCCATCGATGGGGCACTCAATGTTAACATCTAAACCTTATCATGCTCAAATATGACACCATTGAAGTAGAATACCTGAACTAAGCGTAGCTTCTCATACATGTGAGGTGAGGGACGCAACAATGATCATTTTAAATTGATCAAGTGAATTTTTCAGTTCTGCAGGAATCCTTAAAGTCGTTCATTGGACAACTGTTGTCCTCTTCGTCATTACCGAGTTATGGAAAAAAATCCAATGTAACGGGAGAACCTCAAGTTGTGAAATCTGAGTCAAATGTATTGTACAAAACTACAAATGTTTGAAAGCAGCACTACGGCAGATAAACATATCTAGCGAACAATCTTTCTAGATTTCAATCGTGCCATGACTGCTAATATCTTAAATAACCTCTGTACAGTAGCACTGGACAAGTACACAACTGCAGCTGAAGTGAACTTAAGAAAATCCCCCGGAGACAGAAAAATTCATCGCAAATTCCAGGATTCTACAGCCATTCCCAAAGAGATACACCAATATCTATAACAATATGCACAAGTCAAACCTTCAAATTGCCAGCCCAAAAGCAAGGATTACATTCCAAGTCACATTGTCATAGGCACAAGGTCCCGTGCACCATGAATATGCTCGTCCTCTCCAACAAGCTTCATGTAAGAACAACTCAACTATTGAGCAAACACATTTACAGCCCTCAATTACAAACTAGCACTAACCAAGCCACGAGGTGCAACTTGTCCGTTTTACCGTTATTATCCAGCCTCAGATTCTCAAAAGCTCTCTATACCTTATACCCTTAAACCTTAAAAACCCCAAACCTTAAAACCCAGGGAGAGGGGAAGAAGTGGGGTGTGGTTGGCTTACAACCAGGCGGGGTTGTGGAGAGGGGTGACCACAGCCTTGACTTGGGTGTAATTCTCCAAAGCGTATTTGCCCTTCTCACGGCCAATGCCGCTCTGCTTGTAGCCACCGAACGGGATGGTGGCATCGAAAACGTCGAAGCAGTTCACCCAAATGGTGCCTGCTCGCAAGGCGCGGGTCAGGGTGTTCACTGTGTTGATATTGTTGCTGAAAATCCCTGCTGCCAATCCGTATACTGTGTTGTTGGCCCGCTGCGCCACCTGTTCACCCCCCACAATGCAGAATTCACAATCAGCGCACATGTAAACCTAAACCCTAAGCCCTAATCCCTAATCCGTAAACCAGCACACTCGAATGGTCAACTGGCTGCTTTCATACCTATTGGCGTTAAAACAAAAAATTTAGGAAGCTTCAAGAATGGCAACAAAATGAACCCATAAATAGAGGACATCATAACTCTCCACACCACAATGCAACTTCACTTCCAGAGCATCTATAAGCCTAAAACCTGAACCCTAAATCCTAAGAGTCAACTGACTGCTTCCATATCTATTAGCGCAAAGACAAAAAAACTTAGGGAGTTTCAAGAATGACAACAAAATCAACCCATATACAGAAGGCATCATACCTGTCCACACCACAATGAAGATTCACAACCGGAGCTTATATAAACCTAAAACCGAAACCCGAATGGCCAACTGGCTGCTTCCATGTCTATTGGCGTTAAAATTTAAAAAAATTTAAAGCTTCAAGAATGGCGACAAAATTTCACAATTAAAAGAAGGCAAAGAACGGTACCCCCGTATATTTCTGATCAACAGAAATAAGTTTCCAGAGTGGAGTTTCTATTGTACCTTAGTCACTTCAGGAATAATCAAGCGAGCAATAAAGTATTCACGAATGACATCGGTAACGGTGATTGTGAGTCAAGGACCACTTACTTCTTCCAGAGTCTTGAATTTAACGATAGATTGCACAGGCCCAAAAATCTCTTCGTCGAATATCTTCATGCCTTCTTTCACGTCAGTGAAAATGGTGGGCTTGATATAGTAACCCGTTTTCCCCAAACGACCTCCACCTGCAGATTATCCAGAATAGTGTTAATGAACAATTATTTTATTCCCAATACAATATTCATCAATTAATAATTATTGTCATCCCAATATAACACTCTAAGTTGTAGCGGCACGGCACTTCTTGACAACGGTACCAAGAGTTAGTTAGACCAAAGTCATGCCAAATCATTGCAAAAGTAAATCTCTAACATATTCACACACGCGAAACTGAACTCAACTTCGCAAAACTAGGTGTCACAGAGTCCTATTCATGTGTTCAAGATTTCCCTTCCACGCCAAAGCTATGATTATTTTAACCTGTTAGTGTGAGACCTCATTCTAGACATGTTATGAATCAATTGGAAGAAGAAACCAAAGTAGCACATGGATTTGAACTCTCATTAATATCAATGCCTGGTGGAGAATGCTGTTACCTGTAAGGAGGTTGGCCCCCTGGTCGCGTCCACTCTCAATATAACTGAGCACCTTGTGGAACTGCTCCTTGTCCACCTGCGGACCCTGCTCCACCCCGTCCATGAACGGGTCGCCCACCACACGCTTGAGCGCGCGCACTTTGGACTTCTCCACGAACTCGTCGTAGATGCTCTCGTGCACGAAGGTGCGCGAGCCTGCGCAGCAGCACTGGCCCATGTTGAAGAAGAGCGCGAAATGCGCGAGCTCCACGGCCGTGTCGACGTCCGCGTCCTCGCAGATGATCATGGGAGACTTGCCGCCCAGCTCTAAAGTCACGGGCTTCAAGTTGCTGCGAGCTGCGGCGCCCATTATCAGCTTGCCTACCTCTGTGGAGCCTGCACAGCAGAGGATCCTAGCTCATCAGTGACAACCAAACACAATTCAAAGCATGAATTCGTTGCAAACCATGGGAACCTATCTCATTAGTGGCGAACACTAAAAAGGCGAGAATTCATTGCCACTTGGCTACCCTTGAACATAACAGCTATGTAGACAGTGATCATGCATGAACTACTAGTGCTCAAGAGCATGAATTGGACATATATAACCCTCTCCTATAAGTATAAATCCTCCTCCTTTCAATTCAACCGCAATGTGGCATGTGGTAATGAAAGTACTGTATAAACCTCTCCTGCACTTTCCTGGCCACATGGTACAATGCAAATGGAATGAATCAAAGCTTCCCATATGGTTGGAAAGAGGGAGGATGGCCTAAATCTGAAAACCCGAAATCCGACTGTGTGAAGACTTCTTGCAGTAATCACATTTGACAGTTCTGAAACCTTGAAATCCGAAACTCTGGCAACGTCTTGCACTGATTATTTTACCGACACAGTTTCGGCAAACCGGTGGTAATAATGCTCCAATAGAGGTGTACCTGTGAAGGCGACTTTGTCGACATCCATGTGCTCCGCCAAGGCGGCCCCGGCAGTAGGCCCATACCCCGACACAATATTGAGCACCCCAGGCGGAATCCCGGCCTCCAGCGCCAGTTTCCCCGCCAAGATCGCCGAGAGCGGCGTCTGCTCCGCCGTCTTCAGCACCACGGTGTTGCCCGCCGCCAACGCCGGCGCCACCTTCCAGCAGTACATGACGAGAGGGAAATTCCAGGGGATGATCTGCCCCACCACGCCGATGGGCTCGTGGAGCGTCTGCACGGCGAAGGCGCCATCGGCAGGGCCCGTAGTGCCGAAGATCTTGTCCGCCCACCCCGCGTAGTAGCGGAAGTGACGACTCACCAAAGGCACCTCCGCGAAGCGAGCTTGCGCGTAGGGTTTCCCGGAGTCGAGGGTCTCCAAGGCCCCCAGCTCGTCCGCGTGCTGGTCCAACAGATCAGCGTACCTAGTGAACCAAACCACCACTACACGCTCAGCAAACCCGAGCAAACAGAGTGATAACAGAAATCTAGAAATTGTGCAGTATGGAACACAATTGAAACAGATTCCTAATTAGAAACGTGACGAATCAGCGCAAACCATCACTACAGGCTCAGCAAACCCGGAGCAAACAGAGTGACAACAGAAATCTAGTAATTGCGCAGTATGGAGCACAATTGAAACAGATTCCTAATTAGAAACGTGACGAATTAGCGTGCCTGGGCAACCCACAACAGCAACATCCTCAGCAAACCCTAGCAAACAGAGTGACAACAGAAATCTAGAAATGGCTCCGTATGGAGCACAATGAAACACATTCCGAATTAGGAATGTGGCGAATGTAATCCTCGCGGTCTGGATTGAATTGGTTCTGCAATGTATCAATCAATAGAGGGTTTCAGAGTAGTTTGGGAGGCGAATAGTGTGAGCTTAATAGGAACCTCCAGGGGACAAAAGGGTTGGCTACTTTGGAACCCCAATCCTGCAATGTATCAGTCGATAGTGGGTTTCAGAGTAGTATGGGAGACGAGTAGTGTGAGCTCAATAGGAGCGTGGGACAAAAGGGTTGGCGACTTTGGAACCCCATGTCCTCTCCATCTTCTAATCATACTCAGATTGAGCATATCAACCCTAAGCGCAAAGAGCTCGAATAGAGTATCATGCGCAAGATGATAAGAGCTTAAGATTTCGTTGGCTGCACGTAGCGCTTGCATGGCGTCAAGGGAGAGTGGTAGGCCTCTCAAAAGACAGACAAACCAATTGGAGGCAGACGAGTATCCAGAGTTGGTAGCACGACCAACGAGTCTCAAATCACGTTGAAAGCGTTAGCCACTTTCCAACGACGAAAGATTAGTTCAAAAACAAAAGTGTCCACAGTGAATATCTCCAACAACGGAAGTGGCTCCTCTGAACCCTACAAAACAAGCAAGCAAGTAATCAAGCATAGAATACGAAGGAAGACCCAACAGATACGCACTTCTGTAGGATTTCGCTTCGCCTGTGCGCAGGCAATTTCGGCCACGGGCCCGTATCAAAAGCCTTCCTCGCGGCGCGCACGGCGCGGTTAATATCTTCCGCATCGCCCTCAGCCACCTGCGCGATCACCCGCTCGCTTCTCGGGTCGACAGTGGGGAACGTCTTCCCGGACGCGGCGTCCACGAACTCGCCATCAATCAGCAGCTTCGTGTACTTCACTTGCACGGGCGCCTCGGACGGGGTCTCCAAATGCTGCTCCGCGGCCGCAGCGGCACCGTAATTGCGCAGACTCGACGTTCCTCGCAGCGCTCGCGTCAGGAGCGTCGTCACGGCGCCCCGGTTCCTGCTCATCGCCATCGCCGCCATGGCCGGCCACACCCAAATTAAATCTCAACGATTTCAAGCGATTTCAGCGAGAAAAAACTTTGACTTGCGACCTGCAGCGGTGAAATCGCGGCGACTCCTGATGAGTGACTAGATCGATTTGCACAGAAATGCACAATGGTGCCGTAGTGGTGGTGGATATGGGATTGATGTGGATCTGATGAAGAGATCAAGTCGGGAGCTTGCGGATCGCGGGTGCAAGTTGTTGTGGGGAATGATGGGCGTGACGGGGACGGGGTTTTGCTCGTGCTGGCGGTGGCAGGCGGAGGTGTCATCGGACGCGAGAAGGACGGAGATACCCATGCCCGCGCTTTATCCGTCCGGTGTGATTCGGCTTCATGGATTAGAATATTTTGACTTTTATTTTATTTTATTTTATTTTATTTTCCTTCTTCATGGGATGCACAATTTTGCACATGAAGTTTATTGCAACGGCCAAAAAGTATAAGGTAGTGTGCTCTATAAGCGAGCGGCCTCTACAAATCGACCCTATATTTAGGTTTGAAATGGACATTAGGTGGTCCTTAAATGGACCTCTCAAACCATTGAGAGAATCGAGAGTAAAGCTTTATTTATTGCAAGAGCCAGTCATTGACCTTCGTTTACTCAAATCACTTTAGAAGTTGCAAGTGGTCAGATTTTGGAAGACCTAGGGTCACAAATAGGTGCCTACAATAGTTTTTTTTGAAAATTCATAAGTAATTCAAAAACGATTCAAAAAATATGAAACCACTTGTGTAACGTTCCAAATCCATTTTTCTTTCTCTAAAAAATGATCCCAAAATATTTTTGTTCAATGAAACTTGTGAAAAAAGTAGATCAGCCCTTAAATGGTCGCTTTTAGGCCATACTACCTTAGTACAACCTAGATGAATAATAAGGTAAAGCAGAACCACCCATAATCAATCATATTGTATAAGGGAATCTGCTCATGATCTAAGGCAATGCAAATTTTCCTAAGTAAAAAGATAGAAACTACGGTTATTGCAAGTTTTTTGGTAATTTTAGTCTTGGAATTGAAATTACTACGAATTTTTGAAGGCCAAAGCCTTGGTCTAAATCCAAAACCAATGTTTAGATTGTTTTTTATAATTGCTCATTCAAAGACTATTTGGGCTCGCAGAACCAAGGACATGTATTATGACATTAATGATCAGAAGATGGTCAAAAACCAAGAATTGATGGTCAAAAAGCAGTGCTAACCTCTATTGAATTTCCCAATACCTATAGAATGTTGCACCAATGGTCCATAAACTTGTAGTACTCCCTCCGTCCCGAAATGATTGTCCCAGGAAAAACGTTTCTCAAGATTAAAGCGAAATTTGAGAATTTGGTAAAGTATTTAATATAGACATGTAGATTAACTCTTGATTAGCTCAGTGGTTTGCAAAAATGGCAATATCAAGTTTAAAGCATGAACTACTTAAAGCGAGAAAATTGAGGTTGCAAGATCACATGAAAAATCACCCGCTGGCTTATGATTTTCTACTGAAAATGAGTATTGAGCACAACAACGCATTGTTTTTCATCTTGTCTTTGTACCATGTGAAGATTTCGTGAAGATAGTTTAGCGCTAGATTTTTCTTGAGCAGCTTGTCAGCAGCTTGCTGTGAACAACTTATATAACTAAAAGTGACTATTTCATGAATTGTGTCTTCGTGGATTTGACAATGATTGTTTCTTGAATTGTGTCTTTGTCTAATTGAAACTCTTATTGTGACATATTAACTATTTCATGAATTGCATCTTCATATAACTAAATTTGAAGTAGTGGACAATCATTTTTGGACATCTATTTTTGGAAAGATAAACAATCATTTCGGGATGGAGGGAGTAATTATTTTGTCTAAAGTAGAGCCACCCATTATCAACCAGGAACTCAAGCGTGTCCTCTCAACTAGATGGGATTGCTTCCATTTAAAAAGAATGTAGTAAATTTTGTAAGCAAGACATTGAAATCATGACCATAAACCTTGGTCACATATTTTTTGGACCTACTTTGAAATAGTTATGAATTTGGAAGTTATGTAGGAGTAGCCTCCTATTCAAGTTTAGTGGACAGAACAAAAATGGAACAACAATAACCCAACATCCAACTAAAGACTATGTTAATGCAGAACACTTAATTTTAAATAGGTCTTGACAAGTTTTCCAATGAATACAATAAAATTTAGGCAAGTCTAGCATGCATATATGCCTTGTCATCTTGAAAAATTAGCCAACTTACTTATTCAATTAATTCCATATTTTAAAATGACTAGGCAGTTAATCCCTAAAGTACCAAAGTTCCCTCGAGGGACACTTGAGATTTCGGGCAGGCCCGTGTGGCCTCAAATTTTGACCTGACTTTTTTAAACTTTTTTTGAAGATAGGAAACCACATTAGCTTTCTAAAATATAATTTTTTTTTCAATCGGTGCCCGGGAGTAAAAATTTTGCCATCCTAAAGCAAAAAAGCAGTTCGTCGGGCAGGAAAAAAAATGATTTTTTAAAGATTTTTTTCCCCCTCAAAGATCATGTTTTTGTCTACATTTGAAGCTTTGATTCATTCTATTTGGACTAATAATGAGAAAGTTATGGACAATCTTGTTATTTGGGCAATTTAAGCATCTTCAAAAAAAAAACCTTATAGAATTCATTTTTGAATGCAATTTTCAAATTTTTTCAAATGATGAGGTCAAGTTTGTTTGCAAGAACAATCCCACCGTTGGGATTATGGTGTTTTAATTCCATCTAAGAGCTATTAACAATTTAGTGTTTCAATCAATTTAAGACCTACTTTTACTTAACAATTTTTTCCTTGACTCTCAACTCAAATGTTCAACATAAAAAATTTTAACTTTATGGTGTGTAGTGCAAAACAAATCCACAAATGGCCATCAAAGTCATCTAAAATTGCAAGAAACAGTTCAAAAAAAAATTCCAACTTTGAATGCTAATATCTTCCAATTGGAACGGTCAAATTTCTTGAAATTTTTATCACATTATTTGAAATAAGTGAAGTACAAGATCCTACGGTTAGATTCTAAAAAAAAATATTGGTTTCTTGAGTGATCGTAACAGAAATGGTAGTTTTCAATGGTTCCAGAGCCAGAAAATGCCTTGGTATTTTAGAAGTTAACTTAGAGTCAAACCTCACTTTCATTAAAATCAATTCACTCTATCTCCAAAAGTCCCACCTTTGCTTGTAGGTGGAGCTAATAAGTCATATGCTAGATCCTCTTGTGACTTGTTATTGCTCCTCTATGGATTTGTCTCTACACTATTTCCCCAGCAGCTAATGAACCATAGAAATTTGCTCCTTTAGTGTGTTGCGTCCCTCAAATCCATCTGCTCTATGCATTCTCCTACCATGCCATTTGCATCATGCCTCTAATTTGAAATCCTTCAAGCATCTCTTGAATTCTTAAATCCTTGTAAAGTGGGCTTCAACCATCTTCCTCTTCGCACATCAACACTCTTTATGAAATTTATTTGACGTTGCAGTCTTTCCAATAGCACTTCCGTGTAGCTCCTTGTAAACAACATCACAAGCAAATAGTTCCTTTGGTATGTATACTAACCCGGCATCTACCTTGCCAATTTTGTGAATGCCATTTGTATCGTGATTTGATGAGCATTGCCATCTTGCACAAATAAAAGTTCATTGGTTGAATTTTACATAATTTGGAATACAATATTTTTGTAGCATGCATAACTATCATTACATTCTCACACAATTTCAATCTACCAAATTTCAATTTCAAAAAATCCAAAATTCTATTTTTGATGGTTTTTAAAGTCAATTTTCATAGTTTACATAATAATTTATTGAAAACATTCCAAATATTTAGAATACAAATATTTGGAATATTGTATTCCAAATTATGTAAAATTCTTTGAATGGCACAAACAATAGGCATGTTGTATTTTATTGAAGGCGATTATATATTGTTCATTTTATAAAGATCCTAGGCTAATTTCTTGAAAATGTTCATTGTCCCACCCATTGAATGTCAACTTTCTTAGGAATTATGGTATTTGATGTTATCCTAAAACAATAGGAGAACAATGAGGCCTAAAGACAGACAACAATTCCTAGACAATGGAGAATGTTGGGTGAAACCCCTAAAAAATTTTAATTTAAAATTTAAAAAAATTCAGCCAATTGCAAGGCCTGAATTGCATGGGACAGTTTAATTTTAAAAAAATTAAAATAGAAGTAGAATAGAAGTTTAATATTTAAAGTAGAAAAAAACTTAATATTAAATTGAATCCAAAATTACAAAGATTTGAAATCTGGAATTTGTTACATTAGATAATATTATTTTTAAACATTATTAGTTTTTAAATATTTTATTATTAATTAGATATTAATTCTATTGTTATTAATAATAAAATAATAGTAAAATAATAATAAAACAATATGGAGTAATAAAATTATAGTAATAAGATAGTAAAATATTAACCCTTAAACGTCGAGGAGGATGTTTTCTGGCCAGTCAATGACTAGAGAATCTCATGTGTAGGACAAAAGTGCAACTATTCATTTTCCAAATTTTGTGTGGAAAGGGAAGATCATGAATAGTAGTTTGACCTCTAGTAAGTACTTTTGATTTTTTCAAAAAAGATGATGTCATCCGATGCCAAAAGGGATGATTTCCACGTTCAAAGGTTAATTCTATTATTATTAATTAAATATTATTTATATTATTTATTATTAATTAAATATTAAATATTAAATATATTATTATTATTTTTAAATATTATTTAAAAAAATAAAATCTTAATTTTTTTAATATTTTTTAATTATATAATATTGTGGCATGTATTGTGGTGGTTTAAAGCTTAAAAAACATCCTTGAAATAGACCTCTCGTGGCCTCTTTCTTCTTCTAATGGACACCTTTCTAGCTCTTATAAATTTTCCATTCTCTCTTAGTTGATCAAATCTTCCACTATTTCTTTCCGTTATATAAAAAAAGAACTCTATACAAACTACGGAGTAATGTATGTTTTTTTTCCAAACAATGGCCGTAAAGTTGGCTGAAGAATGTTATGGTGAATTAAGTAACTAGACCCCTATTATCCCGTACACACAACATTTGGTTACTTGAATGCATTTTAATTCTTACTCAACTTTGTATTTTTCGAAACAATAAGGAAAGATTGCATGCAATCTAATCACATTATGTTGTTTTTCTTCCTAAATTGAAGTTTAGGTCATGTCCTTGGACAAAGAACAAATCCAAAAGTTTTTTTTCTGCACCACTTGAGGTTCAAACATTTGTTAGATCTTCTCTTTGTAGCTTGGTATGCCAAGTGTGAAACTAAAAAGATTCAATATAGGAAGAAAACTCATAACTTGTATGATTTGATTGCTAGCAACTATGCTTGCTTCTCATTCTAAAATTGTATGTTGAACAAAAATTCAAATTTAATTTAGAATTAGAAGTAAACTATGAACCAATTGGAAGGGGCATTTTATGACTATTAAGATAATTGAAATTTATAAGGTTAATTTTTGAAGACCATATTTAAAAGAAAGTGTTATTTTTTAATTTCACATGCTTTTATTCATGCTTTACCAAATACTAGCACAAATTTGTTCAATCATTAAGGTCATTTGATGGTCACTTCCTAATTTCAAGCAATTTAAAAAAGATGAAATATACCTTTCAATAAATTTATTTTTCATGTCAATTCCATTTTATGTCATTTTTATTTATAAATAAGTCAAAGTGAGATCTATACAACCAAAAAATTATGTAAAGAATTAAAATAACTAAAATATCTAATATAATTTGAGACCTTAAACATTTATTATTAATGGAGAGTATTGATTTTTCTACCCATCCAATCTTTTACTTGATTTCACCAATTAATTTATGATGCAATTTTAGCTAACTATCATAAATAAATTAAAAACTAAATTAGAAAGCATATTTTGATAAACAATTGACATTAAAAGCTTCCACATTTGCTTGAAAAAAACTAATAATTTGTTTGAAATTTGAGAGCAATGATTTTGATTGCAACTTGTAACTATGATTTTTAACATTT
Source organism: Pseudisothecium myosuroides (assembly GCA_951799445.1). NCBI lineage: Eukaryota > Viridiplantae > Streptophyta > Bryopsida > Hypnales > Lembophyllaceae > Pseudisothecium > Pseudisothecium myosuroides. The sequence continues at coordinate 30,832,920 of OX637291.1, forward strand.
TATTTTCAAAATGTGATAGAAAAAGTAGAAAGTGAGCATTAAAATTTGTGTCAAAATTTCACTTGTAGAATATTAAAAGTACGCCATATACTTGATAATTGTGAATCTTGGCAAATCCATTCATTATTCATATTTTGTGTAATAGCTTTGTAAAGGATTAAATAATGTTACAATTTAAGCGCCCATAATACAAGTGATTATATAGAATTTTGAAACATTGTCAAATTGTAGAATATATGAAGTTAAAAAAGTACTAACAATCATGATGATTGAAAATTATATGTAGCCTTTATAATCCTTGACACTTGTCAATATCTTTATTCCTTTACTTGTTAATCAACGTAAGCTAGGCATTCCCTTCCAAATATTAATTAAAGTTTGCAAATGCGATTTCATAAATGCTTAAAAATAAAAATATTTGTTTTTTTCATATATAAGTTTAAAGAAAAAACAATATCCCCCAAAACTTAGGCATTTAATTTTTGAAATGTTTTTTATTCATCCTAACAATCGGATATGGTATTATATGTCTATGCAACTTCTTGTGAAATGATGGAATGATAGTAAGAGTACAAAGGGAATTTTAGCCCTTAAGCTTTAGTGAAGATATAACGTTTTTGAATAGGAAGGAAAGGGTGTCCTTCAACAATAGCACTATAACAAGAATATATTTGTATTGCGAATATATGATATAGGCCCAACAACGTCAAATGGTGGGCATAGAATAGAACTCAAATTACTTTGGTTCTTTTGTCAACAACTACTCTCCAATATAGGCCTACTATTTCGAACCCTAAATTTTTTTTACCACAAATCTGAGGCTTTAGAATATACTTTTCTTTCTTGTTTTGCCCTTTCTAGGATGGAAAGTTTGAATCTCCATGGTCATGTAAAGAGGCAAGTTGTGGTCTCTTTATATTGTGTCCAAAGTGATGATGTAAAGGATTGAAATATAAAAGCTGCGAGTTTGGATTAGCCATTAATAACGGTTCTGTTATGGATCCATTAATTCCTTTCTAAGTTGGACCACACAACTATTCCATTACTAGGTTCTTGTGTATAATAGATGCTCTTATAGTGGCTTACAATACATGGGCAAAACTTGTATTCAAAAATTGGACTGTAAAAGAAGCCTTGATTCATGCAAAGCAGAGGGGTCCTTGCCTTCAAGTTCAAGCATGTTATAGAAAAAAAGCTCTCCGACTGAACAAAGTGATATTAAAGAGGTATGCGTCACAAATCTGGCGCCATATCGATTGAATTCAAATTTTCCTTTCTTCCCGCTCTTGGAGGCCATCATATGGTTCCCTCGCACTCCCGCTTCCCGCATCAGTTGTGTTCTCAACTTCTCCGCGTCTCTGTCTCGCGCTCGATTCCACAGCGTTGCTCTAGTACGTCTTCATAGATTTGTTTCTGCGCCCTTGTGAGTGTTCGCCATGTCTGGACGCGGCAAGGGAGGCAAGGGGCTTGGCAAGGGTGGCGCCAAGCGTCACAGGAAGGTGTTGCGCGACAACATCCAGGGGATTACGAAGCCGGCCATTCGGCGTCTGGCAAGGAGGGGCGGAGTGAAGCGCATCAGTGGGTTGATCTATGAGGAGACTCGCGGGGTGTTGAAGATCTTTTTGGAGAATGTGATCCGAGATGCTGTCACTTACACTGAGCATGCCAGGCGGAAGACCGTTACGGCTATGGATGTGGTTTATGCTCTGAAGCGCCAGGGCAGAACCCTCTACGGCTTTGGCGGCTAGGTTGAAGTTGGGCTTCTGTTCGTCACTAAATGGTGTTGTTTAATACCATCCTCGTATAAATTTTTGTCAAGTCCGTTGGGGTGTTGAGTCTGAAGCTCTGTATAGGTGTGGAGTATGCTATGTACCAGCGGTTTTGTTTTCTTGTTTTATTATTTCTGTTCCTGCGTCACTTCGATTTCAGGACATTGCATCAGGTTAGTAATGGATATATATGCTTCGTTGAATTTTGTTTCATAGGAGGCTTTGTTTGTCTCTTTCTACTGGTGGCTGCTTCGTCGGTTTCGAGTCTGCTTGTAATCCCCTGAAAAGTAATGACATCGATTAACCTTGTTATAGTAAAAATATAAATATGTATTTCAGTTCCTTGAGTGAATGCCGGACGATTATGAATTAGAACTCGACAGTCTGGGTCTTTGATTAGAGCGGACGATTTTGTGAGGCTTATTCTGTATGAAAGAATCCATCAACTCTTAAATTGAGATCGGGAGAGAGAGCTGGGCACTTGAATTAGTGGATGAGTGCGTGATTAAGAGTTGCTCTCAAGTGATAAGAATGCGGAGCACTCACCACGCTTTTATACAGACTGGTTGCAAGCGAAGGTCTCCGATATATCTCGTGAAACAATAATCACTTCTCTCCGCGTGGACAGAAAGTCCGTCGTCGCCTCCGAATAAGGGGAAGAGTTTCAGTTTTTGGTGATTCGAATATTCGCCATGTATTCGACCCGTCTGGTTGTTTCCCGGTTGCAGTCTTACAATTCATTTGCATGGGTAAGTTGGTAAACTGCGCCCCGGATGAACTCCTTGGGATGAGGCGCTCTTAAAATTCTAATTTGTAAACACGGAAATTGTTGAGGGGTTGAGATTTTGAGTTTGGTTCTTCCCCAACAAGCGTTTACAAGTTGCATTACATCTTTCTTCGAGTGTTCAAGGTCAACTTGCTCCGACTGCGTCGGTGGGCCTGCTCAAACTCGCGGCTCAAGAACACAGCCAGAAGCTTCTTATGGGCCAAACCAGTTTTTTTTTAAGGCATTCAATCTGTAAAGGACGAAGGGGTGACTCTTGAAATCATTCTTTTGCATTACCGTGTGAATCAATGGCTTAGAAAACTGTAAAAGCACTCATTGTAAGTGAAGCTACTCTAGAAGGTCTCCCTTTTTCACAGCAAATTTTGAGGATGAATAGTTGCACTTTTGTCCTATATAGTTTGATTCTTTGTCATCCATTGATCTCATTATATAACCCCAAAAGTGTCATGACTATGTTGTCACTGAAAATGCGTGATGATTGTCATTTTTAGTACAAGTACCAAATTTTTGAAAAAAAACTTTTCTTGACACATGTAACTGTAGGATCTTGTAGTCTGCTGACTTGAAAACATGTGGTAAAAATTTCAGAAATTTCTGCCGTGTGGATTGCAAGATGTAAGCATTCAAATATATGGAAATCAATTTTTTGGCCTTGTCTAAAACAGGGCAGCTGTACTTCAAAAGCTCACTTTTCTATGAAAAAATGTCCAAAATGGTGATGCTTCTTTGGATTCTTTGTCCTGAACAAGTTGGCTGCATTCTTAAAATTTTCAAATCATTTGGAATTGTACAACATATAGGAAAAAAATAGTAAGTAGTAAGAAGTATATAATGATTCAAAATACAAAATTGTAAAGAGTTTAATCATGGAATTGAAAAATGTCAATCCCAAATAGTTGTAATGTAGTTATAAACAATCTACATCCTATGATTTTATTTTTTTCAAAAAATATTGAAAATTGAGTGAAATGAATGACTTCAAAGTTTATTTTAGAGTAGAGAATCCATAACTACCCACAAACTAAAATTCTTCATAACTTTTGACTCATTGATCGAAATGGAATGATTCAAAGCTTTCCTCATTTATATAAATCTAGAAAATCAATTTCAAATTTTTGTTTTAGCAAAAAATGATTTTTTTTATCTGCCCGGACTGCCCAGTTACAAAAAAATTAATATATTAAACCATAACTTTTGACTCCTATTTCCAAATGTCATGAAATTTAGTGCATATGAAAGATATTCTTCATCCCCTTCTTCTATTAAAAATTTAGCCTAAAATATGCAAATTTCTAGTCACACGTACTTGTCCAAAATTTCTATGTTGCTAAAATAACAGGCTAGTCCTTTAGGGGTCAAGGGTTAATCCCTAAAGGCCCAAAGTCCCCTTAGGGGACACTTGGGATTTCGGGCAGGCTCGTGCGACTTGAAATTTTGACCTGATTTTTTGAATTTTTTTTGAAGATAGAAAATCACATTAGCTTTCTAAAAATAAAATTATTTTTTCAATCGGTGCCTAAGAGCAAAAGTTATCCCACCCAAAGTCAAAAAAACAATTTGCCGGGCAAAAAAAAAAAAACTTTAAAAACTTTAATTTTAATTTTAATTTTTTTTTTCAGAGATCATGTTTTTGTCTACATTTGAAGCTTTGATTCATTCTATTTGGACTCAGAATGAAAAAGTTATGGACAATCTTGTTTTTCCGTCAATCTAAGTATCTTCTTCAAAAAACAACTTATAGAATTTATTTTTTAATGCAAATTTCAATTTTTTTCATTTTTTTTTTGAAAAGGTTAAGTTTGTTTTCAAGAACAATCCCACCGTTGGGATTATGGTATTTTAATTCCACCTAAGAGCTATAACGATTTAGTGTTTTGTTCAATTTTGAACCTACTTCTACTGAACAATTTTTTTATATGTGAAAATCAAGTATTGACATTCCAATTTTTTTTCCCCGACTCTCAACTCAAATGTTCAACATAAATTTTTTTAACTTTATGGTGTGTAGTGCAAAAAAACTCCACAAATGGCCGTCAAAGTCATCTGAAATTGCAAGCCACACTTCAAAAAAACTTCTTTTTCCAACTTCAAATGCTAATATCTTCCAATCTGTACGGTCAAATTTCATGAAATTTTTACCACATGATTCGAGACAAGTGAAGTACAAGATCCTACGGTTAGATTCTAAGAAAAAAGTTTTTTTTGGAATCTTGAGTGATTTCAGCAAAAATGGTAGTTTTTAGTGGTTTCAGAGCCAAAAAATGCCTTGGGCCTTTAGGGGTTAAATGCCTAAAAGCACCACAAATAATTGGGCACCACCAAGCCCATAGTAAAAGTTTGAAGAAAAATTGCATGATGATGCCAAGTTGTTTCAAATTTTGAGAATAATTTGGATGAAATTGCCCATTTTACATGAAACTCATCCAAATATGTGGATGAAAAGATAGTTCTATCCAAAATATAGATGAATACTAAAATATTTGGCTACATCATTTTCTTGTATGTTACCACTTCAACACTTCTCCAAAAAACAGAAAAAAACCTGTCGACAAACTGTAAACTCATAATTAATTACAATTAAAAGCTTTTCATAGGCAAATCCTAAATTTATAATTAGTTGCACCAATATGAATTAACTCCTATAATCCCAAGATCCCCTCAAGGGAAACGTAGGAAATCGGGTAGGCTTGTGTGATTTTGAGAAGGAAAAAACACATTAATATTGACTGCCCTACAACCAATCACTTAAGCTTTTTTGACTATATGTGTTGTTATTTTTGGTTTGAAATTTTTTTAATGTAAAGAAATAGTTTTGTAATAGAATGTCCAAAAATTGGGCTATGAATTGTTTTTTTTCAAGTCAATACAAATTTTTTAACACAAAAGTATTGTAAACCCTTTAATGAATGTATAGACTTAATTTCCAAAACTCATAACAATATGGATTTAATTGTGATTGACTAGGATTTTATTTTTCATTTATTTTGGGCTACGCAAATAGTGATCTTCACCAAAGTGATGAAGCTATTTGCATCCATGGAAATGTATGAAACTTATAATATATGGATGAAAATTCATTTATTCATCTAAAAGAGTATGCAGTCTCAAAATAGAGTGATAGTGTTCCGTCGCCATTTAGTGATTTCATCCACTAAAAAGGAATATTTTGCCAAATATTTCCAATAAATTTTTTTGGAGGGCCCTTTAGTGAAAATTTGCTAAAAAAAACAACCCTACCTTGTATCCAAACAAAATTAGTTACCAATATACATACATGCCATGATTCACAACATGACACTTGGCAATCCTGCTACTTATAAAACTCCAAGCTATGAAACCTGAATCAGTTTTTTGTACCCTACGGATTGCTGATGGGGTCTTGATTGGCAATAGGTGTCTCTACATGAGTTGCATGACAATATAATTCTAATTTCAATTTTTACTTTGGAGTAAAGGTAATAACACCTAAAACAATTTGGTGGTCCTAAGAAAGATACAAAAATTTGAAATTAATTTTTAAATTTTTTTCCTTCTTATATACTGGTATTTTATTTTTGTTGACATAGAAAGTCTTGATTTTTCCATTTGGATTAGTAATGTGAAAGTTATGGAGCTTTTTGTTTTGTAGGCAATCGTTGCATCTTTTTGAAATAATACTTGTAAAATTTTCTTTTAACCTCAATTTTCACAATTTCAAAAAAAAAAAGTTCCACAAGGTTCAATTTACTTGTTAGAACAATCAGCTACTGGAATTAGTGCGTTTGAATTCCACCTTAGAGCTATCAATGATTCAACTTTCTTTTTGTCTTGTACCTACTTCTACTTAACAATTTTTTTTAACCCCTAAGGGCCCAAGGCTTTTTTTCTGCCAAAAACCATCAAAACTGCCATTTCTATAGCAAGGAGTAAAAAAATTTGAAAAATGTTTTTTTTTTCACATCTAACCGTAGGATCTTACACCTAAATAGTATGAGAATATGTGGAAAAAATTTCAGAATTTTTGACCGCTCAGATTGCAAGATATTTGCGTTTAAAGTGGAAAAAACAAGTATTTCAGCACATTGCGGGATTAGATTTCTTGACTTTAAACATTTTTCACTTAAAATTTTTGCACTACAGAGTTTTGTGCTTCAAATCTTTATAGTGGAGAATTGAGTTGAGAGTCTAGGGAAAAAAAAAATATTCAAAAAAACTTAATTATCATTCCTAAAAAATTTATTAAGTAGAAGTAGGTACGAGATAGAAGGAAAATCTAAAACATTAATATATTTTAGATGGAATTAAAATACACTAATCCCAATGGTGAGATTGTTCTAGCAAGTAAACTAAACCATGAGAATTTTTTTTATTTATTTAAATTGCAAAAATAGCATTTAGAAATGCATCCTACAAGTTATTTTTTGCAAGAAGATGCTCTAATTGCCCGAAAAACAAGAATGTCCATAACTTTTTCATAACAAATCCAAATGAAATGAATCAAAGCTTTCCAGATAGACAAAAGTATAATCTACAAGAAAAAAAATATTAAAAAAAAAAAATCAAAATTTTGCCAAATTTTTCTTGCTGCCCGGACTGCCCAGTTACGAAAAAAAGTAACATATTTGGCCATAACTTTTGACTCCTATTTCCAAATGTGCTGAAATTTAGTGCATATGAAAGATATTCCTCGCGCCCACCTTCAATTAAAATTTCAGCTTAAAATATGGAAATCTCTAGTCACACGGACCTGCCCAAAATTTCTATACGGCCAAAAAACGCATGCCGGTCCTTTAGGGGTTAAAATGAAAAAGTTTTTTCTTTTTGAAAGTTTAGGTAAATTCTCAACTCAATTCTCCACCGTAAAAATATTTTATTTCAACTTTGTAATACAATATTCAAAGTTAAAAGGACTCAAAGGCTTATATTCCAGGCATGCAAGGTGCCAAAAAACATGTTTCTTTCATTTTAAATGCAAATATCTTGCAATCCACTTATTCAAAGTTTTTGAAATTTCTTCTATACATTTTTATAGTAGTCTAGTGCAAGATCCTATGGTTAGATAAGAAAAATAACAATTTTCGTCCCAAGGGATAGCTTGGATTCATTTGCTTCATATTAGCCTGAAGTTCATTTTGAGTATGCCCACTAAACAATAGAAATGGCAATATTGAGTGTTTTTTAATGAAAAAAAGGCCTCGGGACTTTAGAAGTTGAAGTAGTTTAATAGATGCCACTTCAATTTATCATTCAATTTATCTTTCACAAAATATGTAAAGAAGTCTAGGCCTTCCAATAGGAAATCAATTGTCACAATTCATAAAGACACTTTATATCGTTATAAAAAATAATTGCTCCTCTTTTGGATCCTTATGTGAATAATTATGTTGTTAGATGTGACAAGATGGTAGAAATGTTGTAGCAAACCATGTAGATCCTATGCACATTTTTGTTTTAAAAAACTTATAAAAATTGATTTATAAAATGAACCTTGTATAACATTTTTCTAAGAGATTCTATGAGTCCATGGAAAATAAAAGTGCTCATAATTTTTACATCTATAATCAAAATTGAATGAAAAAAAAGTTTATTTTAGGTATAGATCTATTTTCCAAGTAAATTGTCTTTTCATTTTTTAAATATACTATTTTAGATGCCCAAAAATTAAGAGAAATTCAACCCCTAAAGGACCAGCCTGCTATTTTTAGCAACATAGTGATTTTGGGTAGGTACTTGTGACTAGAAATTTGCATATTTTACGCTAAATTTTTTATTGAAGGTGGGGACGAGGAATATCTTTCATATGCACTAAATTTCATGACATTTGAAAATACAAGTCAAAAGTTATTGCCTAATATGTTGTTTGTTTCTCAACTTGGGCAGTCCGGGTAGAATAAAAAAATCACTTTTTTCATAAACAAAAATTTAAAATTATTTTTTTAGATTTATATATACATGGAAAGTTTGGATCATTCCATTTCGATCAATGAGTCAAAAGTTATGAGGAGTTTAGTTTGAGGGCACTTATGGATTTTCTACTCTAAAATAAACTTTGAAGTCATTTATTTCACTCAATTTTTCAATATTTTTTGAAAAAAATAGAATCGTAGGATGCAAATTGTTTATACAGTAACAACATTACAACCATTGGGATTGACATTTTTCAATTCCATAATTAAATTCTTAACAATTTTGTATTTTGAATCAATCTCTACTTCTTTCTACTTACTATTTTTTTCCTATCTATTGTACAATTCCAAATGATTTGAAAATTTTTAAGCATGTAGCCAACTTGTTTAGAAATAAGAATCCAAAGAAGCACTATCATTTTGGACATTTTTTCATAGAAAAGTGAGCTTGTGAAGTGCAGCTGCCTTGTTTTTTGCAGGGACAAAAAAAATATTTCTGCCAATCCAAACACTAATATCTTCCAATCCGCAAGGTGGAAATTTTTGAAATTTTTTCCACATCTTCTAAAACTAGCATACTATAAGATCCAACAGTTACATGTGTCCTAAATTTTTTTTTTCCTAAAATTTGTTACTTATACTAGAAATAGCAATTTTGGAGCGTTTTTGGTGAAAACATATTCAAGGAACTTTAGGGGTTAAAAATGATATAAATCTTTCACCAAAAACTTGTTTATTTTGAATTCCATCATTATTTCATTTCTTGTAATACAAAAATTTATTCCAAAATTACTTTTTGTATCTTCTTTTATGTTGACATTGTTAAAAAATGGCAAATTAGCTTGTTGGAAAGCTAGAAGATCCAAGTGAATCCACTATACATAAAAGTATTAATAATAATTACGGTGACTTCCAAAAGTAGTTGGCCACCCTAAAAATTGCTCTCATAAATTGAGAAATTAGAATTTTGAAGTGAAATTTAGACATGTTGTTGTACTAAAGGAATTCTACCTTCATGTGTCATTTCACTTTAAATGGGCTACATTTAGACCTATTATTAATTGAATGAAATTTCTATGGAAAAAAAAACTTTTTGTGAGAAATCAAAATGTTTCATTTTTATATAGGAAGAATGTACATCTTGACAAGAATCACATGTTACAAGTTTCATGAATTTTGGATTTTTATTGATTGAGATCTAATTGACTGAATTTTGACCCCAAAATTTTGATTTTTTAATTTTCACTTCATAAATTGCAAAAAAATATGTTTTTGATATATATAATTATATTATGTTATTTAAAAATTTTATTTTATTTTTTTGCAATTTCTGGAGTGAAAATTTAAAAAAACAAAATTCTGGGGTCAAATTTCAGTCAATTAGATCTCAATCAATAAAAATCCAAAATTCATGAAACTTGTAACATGTGATTCTTGTCAAGATGTACATTCTTCCTATAAAAAAAATGGAACATTTTGACCTCTCACAAAAAGTTTTTTTTTCCATAGAAATTTCATTCAATTAATAATAGGTCTAAATGTAGTCTATTTAAAGTAAAATTACACATGACGGTAGAATTCCTTTTGTACAACAACATGTCTAAATTTCACTTCAAAATTCCAATTTCTCAAGTTATGAGAACAATTTTGAGGGTGGCCAACTACTTTTGGGAGTCATTGTATATTCATAGAAGCTTTTCTAAAATTCAAAAAGCAATTTTGGCTCGTGAAATACTTTAGGGTTAACTCACACTTTAAGAAAATGGGGTGTTTTAATTGAGTTTTTAAGTATAATCCTAGACAAAAGATTATAAGTAATGACCTTTAAGGAGATTTTCAGTAAGCATTTACTAGAAATACATGTGTTTCTAGTAAAATTTTACTAAAAATCTCTTTAAAGGTCATTACTTATAATCTTATGTCTAGGACTATATTTAAAACTCTCTTAAAATATCCCTTTCTCTTGTAGTGTCAGAAGCTAATAAATTTGGTTGCTAGTGCGAAAATGATCAAGAATTGATGGCATATTTTATTCTAGCAAAATTTGACATTATAGATTGGCCATTTGAAAGACTTTGAAGTTAGAATTGATGATTTGAATGAATCACATTCTATAAGAATTGTGTTTTTTGACTTGGGCAACAATGTCAAAATGGTCTCAAGTGGCTTTTTATCTTATTAATAAGACAACCTTTTCCTTTTTGAATTTTTGATTAAATTTTTTTTAATTAATTGGTTATTTTGTATTCCTTGTATTATTTTGTATCTTGTCTATTTTTTATGTTTTTACATTTCATCTTCTTTGTCTAACTTGTATTTTGTTATTTTGAAAAGTCAAACAAAAATTTAATATTGATGTAAATGCTTTATGTGCTTGGTAGTTTTTATTTTTGAATTTTGTAGATTTCTCCATTCTTTCATTTTGTTGGAAATCAGAAGACATCAAACAAATATGTGTAAAATCTTTGATGATTAGACATCAATAGAAATCTAATTTCTTGATTTTTAAAGGGCCAATGGAGAAGAAAAATATTAAATAATCAAATGCCAAATCGTACCAAACAAATAATTCAAACCAATTAGGCATTTAAGAAAATTTGGGGCCTTTAGAGGGCTATTTGACTTTTGACAGTGGTGCAAATATAGAATGATCAAAAATAGTATTTTATTTTTTTTCCTATTTTTCTATATTTTTTAATTCATGCTTTTGTTGTATTTGCATTGCTGTCAAATATTAAATGGTCTTCCAGAGGCCCCAAATTTTCTCAAATGAATACTTCTTGCCTCGCAAGAATGTTGAGCCTCTTTCTAGACAATAATCAAATAGTTGATTAAAAATCTGCAAATAAGCCACATATATGTTGAAGGCCAAACTAGTTTTACATTTTCATTCTAAAGATCATTATTGAAATCAAATAAATAGATCAATATTCATCTAATATATTTTGAAAATGTCTTAGTATATAATTACACTTTAAGGGATTAGGTTACTTGATATTGCATTGAACCCTAGAGAATAATGTGTACAAGGGTCGTTGCAAGAAATGCCTGCCGTTCTTGTCTCAAAATAGCCTATTTCAATGAAAATTGTGGCTTTTAGAAATTTTTAAAAAATAAAATAAAATATGGTGAATATGTAAAGCATTAAAAACAATGTCATTAAAAATTAAGACCTAGAAAAAATTATCTCTAAAAGCTATGCCCAAAAAAAGGATGATGGAAAATACCAAGAAAACAGACATTTTGATGGGTTTTTTTTAGAACATATTAAAAATTTCAAAAAATCCATTTTTTCTAACACTAAGATAGTCCTTCTCAACTATTTTCATCTTTGGAGAAAATAAATTGTGTTCTTTACACTTGTACAAAGGTAGTGCACTTTGTGTGCATGTGGAAGATGAATTTTTTTTATTTTTAGAAAAATTCTTTGTGGGCTTGTATAACTTTAGTAGAAGTTCTTATATTTTAATTTTGAGCTTCAAATTTATATTTTTGGATCAAAAATAGTACTACCCCCCCAATGGCTAAGATAGACATCCAATTGGGGGCTATTTAAAAATTAAAAATTAATTTTTTAAATGCAAAAATTTACTTAATTTCTACAACTACCACATGTATATTCATTTCAAATTTCATGTAAAACTGACATATGAGGCAAAAGTTATTAGCAAAAACTATTTGTCTAAGGCCAAGGGGACCAAAAAAAAAATGCTTCTTGCAATCACCCATAATTGAAAGCTCACTTCACTAAGTTCACTTATTTGCTTTCATTAGTTTCATCAGTCTCTCAATACCTATTAGTCTCATTTAATTAATCCCTAAAGTCCCATTGTCCTCTCAAGGGAAAAATGGATTTTGTGCAAGCTCCTATGGTCTCAATATTTGTCTTGATTTTCTGAAATTTTCTGTGAAGATAGAAAAATACATTAGCTTTCCAGAATTATAATTTTTATTTCAATCATTGCCTAGGAACAAAAGTTATGGCATAGAAAATCCTCTTTTTTTAGTTTAGTGGGTAGAAAAAACTGTCAAAAACTTTAAATAAATATATTTTTTCTTTATATAGATTGTAATTTTATCTACATGGTAAGCTTTGATTCATTCCATTTGGATTTGTTATGTGAAAGTTAAGGATGATCTTGTTTTTTGGGTAATTTGAGCATCTTCTTAAAAAAATAACTTGTAGGATTCATTTCTAAACTCAATTTTCACAATTTTCAAAAAAAAAGTTTCACAAGGTTAAGATCTCTTGCTAGAACAATCTCAGTATTTCACCGTTGAGATTAGTGTGTTTCAAATCCATCTTGGAGCTATTTACAGCTTAGTTTTCTCTTCAATCTTGAACCTACATCTACTTAATAATTTTTTAATGAGTGAAAACTAAATGCTAAATTTTTTTCCCTTAGACTCTCAACTCAATTCTTTATCATATAATATTAGAAATTCAAAATTATGAGTGCAAAAATTTTAGTTAAGAAGGTTCAAAGCCCAAAAATGTGGTTGAGCAAGGTACAAAAAACTTGTTTCCTTTGCTTTAAATGCAAATATCTTGCTATTTACATAGTCAAAGTTTTTGAAATTTCTTCCACACATTCTTACACTAGTCTAGTATAAGATTTCACGGTTAGATACTAAAAAAAAACATAAAATTTTTTTTTGCTCTTTGCTATAGAAATGGAAGTTTTGAGTGGTTTTGATGGAAAAAAGGCCTTGGGACTACAAGGGTTGGATGCAAATGTGCTAATGATAATAAGAAAATTCAACAAATATGATAACTAACTAAAGATGTTCTACAATAATTACAATGATATAATACTAGAAAAATAGTTTAAAAATATAAGGATCATACGGATATTTCATTATAAAATTTAGTATGAAACTTATCACATTTCAATATTATTTTAGGTTTTAAAAAATACTATTACATTTGGCATTATTAATTATTAATAAAATCATAAATTAACTAAATATAAGATTTACAAAGCTTGATTTTAATGTTATTACATTCCTTTACAAAAGATGTTGTCCAATATGCTAGAGAACTCCTCACTAAGAAATTGGTTGTGGAGCATATTGGATGTGTAGGTGAGATTACAAAAAGTTTCAAGCCCCTTTGCATTGCATCAGGATATAATTTGATACTTTTCATTTACTTCGTAGTTTGTAAGAGTAAATTATGATGATCAATTGCTAAAACAAGGTTCCACGGTTCCAACTATCCCATTATGTTTCAGGATCATAAGAATTTTACCCCCAAATGCTTCTGAAGTCAAAAATGGTCAATGGATGACTTTCAAGATTCTCCTAAATATGCGAAAGTCAAATTCAACACAAATTAAGTCATTTTTGTAAAAAAGTGCCAAATGTCATCTTGTGAATGGTATGCGGTGACATGGACCCTTGAGAATCGAATGTGGAAATTCAACTTCGGAACTTGGGTGCCGAATCATATCTTCACCTAGAAATGAACAATGTACCTATTGGTCCATGAATCAAATCATTTTTTGGCAAATTACCTTGACAAACATTCAACGCCTGTTGAACACGGCTTTCCATGAAACTTTCAACCCGGCGTGTCTGCTCAGCAAGGGGACGTCGGACGTCACACAAGCATCTCTCGATGCCGCGCTTCGGCTGTGGGTCCAAACTCCCATTGCAGACTTCTTGAAAAATTGAAGATCTGAGCGAGTCATCTTCCTTGAAGGAAGTTCATCCGGCGGTGCAGCTGCTTCGGAGTGCTGGTCCGACTGCCCGACTTCAGTTCCCGAAGGAAAAGCAATTGTCAACCGGGGAACCAGCAAGTTGGGTAAATACAAGCCCAATGGTCAATGGCAAGGCGAGTAGAATACAATTAAATTACTTTTCATACTCACGCTCTTTCAGTTACACGGAGACGACAACGGACTTGCTGTCCACGAGGCAAGCCGAGCGAGATTCTCTGTTTCAAGAGGAGACCTTAGCTGGCATGGAGTCAGTTTGGACATATATAAGCGCCGTGAGTCCTCCGCACTTCTCATCAATTGACAGAGCAACTCTCAATCACGGACTCATCAGCTAATTCAAGTGCCAAGCTCTCCCTCGATCTCACACGTATACGTCTCAATTCAAGGCAGATTCTCTGAAGTCCGCCTGTGCGCATTCCAGTTCGATCACTGACAACAGACCCGATCGAATTGCATTCTTCCAATTGGGTGATTCAACTTCTCAACGTCTACTGCGCGATGGCCATTTCGACGTCTGCGATGGGCAGCTGGGTGGCCGTGCTGTGCGCGGCAGCAGTCATTCTCAGCTTCATGAGCGCACCCGTGGCTGCTGCGAGTCGAAGCCTCTCCAATTCGGGCAACGGCGGTTGCCAAGAAGCCTTCTACCAGCACTCGTGCCCCAACGTGGAAACCATCATCTACGAGTCCATGCTCAAGTCGTTCCAGGAAAACAGCACGGTGGCGCCCGGCGTGCTCCGCCTCGCCTACCACGACTGCTTCGTTCGCGGCTGCGATGCGTCCTTGCTCCTGAGCGGTTCCAAGACTGAGAAAACCAACATCATCAATGGCGGCCTCCACGGCTACGACGCCATCGACGCTGCCAAGGCCGCCGTGGAGGAGGCTTGCCCGGGCGTGGTTTCCTGCTCCGACGTGCTGCAGTTCGCCGTGCGCGACTCCGTGAAGTTGACGGGAGGACAAGGCTGGACCGTGCCGGCCGGCCGGCGCGACGGAACAGTGTCCCGCTCCTCCGAGGTGGCCGCCAATCTGCTGATGCCCAACAACACGGTGCCGGCGCTGCTGAAGGTTTTCCAGAAGAAGGGCCTGAACGCCGCGCAGATGGTGGCGCTGGCTGGCGCTCACACCATCGGGAAGGCGCCGTGCGTGACCTTCGACAACCGCATTCAGGGCGACAAGGTCGACCCCACCCTGCAGGCGCACTTCGCCAAGGACTTGAAGAAGAAGTGCCCCATGGCCATGATCAACAGCACCCGAGTGCCGCTGGACTTGGTGTCGCCCAGCAAGTTCGACTCGCAGTACTTCAAGAACATCGTCAACAAGATGGGCTTGCTCACTTCCGATCAGAGCATGTGGGTGGACTCGCGCACTAAAGGCTCCGTGCGCGCCAACACCGACAGCGCCACCTTCAACGCTAACTTCGCCAAAGCGATGGTGGTGCTCAGTCAGATCGACGTGCTCACGGGCAGCGCCGGCGAGATTCGGCGAGTGTGCAGTTCCGTGAACTAGAGTTAGCCAGGCCATTAGTTGAATTCATTTTGTGCCCAAAAGCCAGGTACATGGCGAGCACCACCAGTAAGGTATTCATTCTTTTAGACCTTGAGTTAAAATTTATTCATTCCGTTAGAAACCATTCATTCCAGGTCAGAATTGGTCGAAGATCCGACGATTTTAGAAGGGCGTTTTCCAAGCGGTGCCTGCATTCGTCGTTAGTTAGTTTGATTCATGTCCCCACTTCAAATCAGGGATGATCAGATTCATGTATTTTATTATTCTTTGGCTTCCGGTGATGTCTGCGCTAGTACGACATCTCCAGGCTGGCACGTCTTCATGACACACAGTTTAATCAATTGAATTGGCACTTCAGATATTGGTCACTTCTGGATGAAATCCAGTGCTCGTTTTCGGACGGTACCGGTACTCCTATTGTAATCTGTTCCTAGTTGAGAGTTGAGTGAGTAATGGAGAAGTGAGGTCTTTATTTTGGGGCACTAGCTAGAGGTTACTCTGATTAACTGTCACATATGAGGTTTTTAAATTACAGCTAGCTTCACTGAATGCGTTTGAAACTGGAGTCACAGCTCGGAGTGAAGTCATGAATTAGCCTCACTACGAAGTACCAACCGAATCAACTACTTTAAAACTACGTTGATTGTTTGCCGAGTTACTGAATATCCTCTACACGAGTTACTGCAGTTCGCTACACAAAGTTGAGTGAAATGACGGGTCAAAACCAGTTGGGCGTGGATTGGGTTTTGGAGGTACTAGACGGGTAATGCTATCCATTTTCAAAGGGTATCATTGAGCTTGAGGTAACTAGTTCCAGAGTGTACTTGAACAAAGAAACAACACTTTCAATCAAATTAGACATGCCTTGTAGATACCAATTTGTTGTTATGAGTTTTAACTTTTGGAAATGCATACCAGACTGATATGGCCAATGATATCAACCAAGATTGTCCAGTTGTTGAATGTTTGATGGGTATTTTTAATTCATGCACTCAATGGTTTGATGGGTATTTTTAATTCGTACGTGCTGGCACTCAAGCTTGTAAATGAACAAACTAAAGAAATTCTAGTTATTAATTTATCATGTATAGCTAAAAAATTAATGAATATCTTGATCTTAGAACCTCAATTTCTTCTATTCTTCCACTCCAATTGGAATTCATTAAGTTGTAGCAATTGTACATTTGTACTCAGATCTACAATTGCAGCTACTAATAGATTCCAAGTTCTTGAACTATGGTAATGATATTCTTATGGCATTCTAAATTGCACTCATAATAATGGTATGAGGTTTAAGAAAATTGTGAACCGTATGTGGTACTTCAATTGAATGATACTAGTACAACACTTGTATCAAAGGTAGTATGATAAATCTGAATCAAACTAGCTTGGTCTGGGGTTGGAAAAACAATATTCAGAACCGAGATGATACTCGATTACCGTGACGCCCACATCCAACATTGGTCAAAATTGTCATATGTGGACGGCTAGTCACCATCATAGGAAACAACATATGCAAGTTATCCTAAACATTTGTGTTGAGTACTAATAAATTCGAGTCTTTTTCATGCAAATCAATTTCGTTAAATTAGTGATCTTCCACGAAAAAAATTGTGACATATATCTTCACAAAGGTTTAATTTCAAGCCACAATCTAGGACAGTTATAAATTTGGGGTTCATGAGGCAAGTCCTAAACCGTGACAAAGTAATGGAATATCGCCAATTTAACTGAATTGACGTTCCTGGTAGTTGGATTGCCGGTGTTTCACGTGTACTGATGTAACGGTAATGGTTAGAATCCCAAGGATAACATTTGTAGTTGTCGTCTTAATTTTTCAAATTCTTATTCAATTTCTGGCTACTACAACGAATGTCATATGTACTCTTCAGTGTCACCCCTATTTGGGGAATTGGGGCCATGTGAAAAACTTGGTAGCCGTGACTTACACCCTAATATTGAATGATACTAGGCTAATTTTTACAGGGCCGGCTCCAGTGATTTCGGACATGACATGGTGATTTTAGTGTTTAGTGCTTAAATTTTTCTACCTCACAAGGAATTTGCAACATTCTGGAACCTCACGGATCATTTTTTGAATTAAATTTTTTTTTTTTTTGAGGTGAAATATACTTCTTACTTCTGTACAATGAACTCTAGACTACTTGTTGAGAAGAGAATCAACACCATACACTAAAGTTCGAAAATGAACACAAGAATCTAAAAGCTTCGAATGGATATAAACTCCATTCTTGGTCACTAAGAGTCATATCAAAATCTGTTTGTGAGATCTAATTTTGGCCTTTGCATCCTTCAGTTAAGGCGTTAAGTTGGCAAGATGATTATTCCCAAATTCAATGGCGAAGTGAAAATTCAATCCCTATTCGCATACTAGTGAAAAAAAAGCTTAAAATGGCAAAGTTCAGTAAGTTGGCTCGGATCTATAATATTCCTTGATTTTAGAGCTCGGATCACTTACATATCACAATTTTAGCACTGAAAGTCACTTCCAAGTTAAAAATAAATAGAACAGGATTTAACTCTCAATTGTCATCACAACGTTACGATCCTAGGAGACGATATGTCAGGCAGTGAGGCAGCAAATATTCCCCGTGTTATATTGTTGCTTAAAATCGATGAACAATCATACACAAGTTCTGTACTGAAGAAATTACATGACTTCAAATGTTCTTAAGATTGAGTAAACACACAGTGAGCCTTCAATTGAATCTTCTTTTGACTGCGCTGTAACTTCAAATTGAATTGCTAAATTTGCCAAAATTGTCGAAATTCTGGGCACCAAAAATTGTGATACACTGATATTCACCTCCACAGATCCAAAACTAGGACAGGTATAGATTTGTGAAAACTGGCAAAGTCATGAAATCTTGCCAATTTAAAGAAATCGACATTGTGATCAATAAGCATAGCCCTGTTAATAATACACTAATTCTAATGCCTAAATATATAGATTCAAATGTACTCCCTCCATCCCTAAATGATTGTCCACAAATTTGTTGGTATTTTTTTGAGCCAATTTCATTGATTGTATTGTGAAAAACATAATTAAGAAAGGTTCCAAATTTTATATCACTCGAGCCAATGAAGAACATTGCTTTATGTTCATTGCTACCCAAACAAAAGTAGTCATCAAGAAGTCTCCATATGACTTACTCAACAACCTTAAAAAAACATGACATTCAAATTGGACAATCGTTTCAGGAGGGAGGTAGTACCATTGTAAGGCTGTGTGAGGCTTCAAATCTCTCAAATTCGCGTTATTCCAGACTTCAAAATCGTCCAAAGAAAGCTCTCAGAACTAGATTTTCGTTAAGACTGCTCACCTTGAAAATCACCATTTGAAGTCGTGGAATTCCGACATAAATTCAACAAAATTGACGTTGTGAGTAATTCCACGATCGCTTTAAGTAATTATGCATCCTCTGTAGTATCCCAAAGAGCTCTTCAATTTGAGACCCGCCCAGAAGCGATGACATACACCATGTGTCAAGTCTTCAATGCCACAATCGAAGCAATTATTCCATATTTTAAGAAAGAGATTCAATCTCTCATTCACTAGCTCCTGAATCTCTGTGTACTCGAATGGTAGTACACCAAACTAGGTAATACCAGGAAACGATCAACATTTGACGAGTGCGTCTCCAATACTCTACCGACTGCATGCCTTGGAATGAATTCTACACAATCAGCAAAATAATCATGTAACTGTGCTACAGCAACTGCATGCGGAGTCTTGTGAAGGGACTTGTAAGTCTAGCAATTGCGAAGTACGAGACGGTGAAATTGTTGCTACGGTATGAATTAGTGTGGCTAGTTCACGGAAGTGCACACTAGCCGAATCTGGCCGGAGCTGCCCGTGAGCACGTCGATCTTGCTCATCGCCACCATGGCCGCGGCGAAGTTGGAGTTGAACGTGGCCGTGTCAGTGTTGGCACTCACGGATCCTTTGGTACGAGAGTCCGCCCACATGCTCTGATCGGAAGTCAGCAAGCCGAGTTTGTTCACGATGTTCTTGAAGTACTGCGTGTCGAACTTCTTGGGAGAAACCTTATCCAGGTCGACGTCGACGTTGGTAATACCAGCCATGGGGCACTTCTTCAACAAGGATTGCGCGAACGAGGACGGGAGTGTGGGATCCACTTTCTCCCCGTGGATGCGGTCATCGAAGGTCAAGCAAGGCGCGACGCCGATGGTGTGCGCACCAGCCAGGGCCACCATCTGCGCGGCGTTCAGACCCTTCTTCTGGAAAGCCTTCAACAGCACGGGGACCGTGTTGTTGGGCATCATGAGATTGGCCGCCACCTCGGAAGAGCTCGAAACGGTGCCGTCGCGACGCCCCGCGGGGACGGTCCAGCCTTGTCCTCCCGTCAACTTCACGGTGTCGCGCACGGCGAACTGTAGCACGTCGGAGCAGGAGACGGTCCCTGGGCAGGCCTTCTCCACGGCAGCCTTGGCGGCGTCGATGGCTTCGAAGCCGTGGAGGCCGACATTGATGGCGTTGGTTTTCTCGGAGCTGGATCCGTCGAGGAGCAAGGACGCGTCGCATCCGCGGACGAAGCAATCGTGGTAGGCTAGGCGGAGGACTCCGGGGGCGACAGTGGAATCGTTCTGGAACGACTTGAGCATGGACTCGTAGATGATGGTTTCCACGTTGGGGCAGGAGTTCTGGTAGAAGCCTTCTTTGCAGCCGCCATCGCTGGAACTGGAGAGGCTTCGCGCAGCAGCCACGGGTGCGGTCATCAAGCTGAGAATGGCGAACATGGCCACCCAGCCCGCGATTGCAGCCCTCGAAGCACCCATCGTTCCAACCGTCGACGCCGAAGTTGGAGAATGCACTAAAATTGGAAGACTCAAAAAACAATGGTACTATGTAAACCAGATCGAGCTCACTCTCGATCGGATTCAGGAAGCTCTGCAATCTGACGTAGTTTGAGTTGAAAGCTCGGAAGCTTGAAGCTGCTGAGAGACTGAGAGATTGATTGATGAGAAAGCCGGCGTATCTACCACGGATTTATACTTGCATGGCTCAGCCCGTTTTACAGTGAATCAGTTCTGCACTTTCCGCGAGTACGCCAAATTAAGTCAGCAGGCTCTCCGAGTGACGAAGCGTAACGAACTTTCGACTATCTTATCCTTGATCTGCCATTCCAGGGGTGACCATTATTCCACTCCCCTTTAATTTGTCTAGAACCAAATCTACGCGCGTTACCCAGTTGGCAAGTTTCATCCGGTTGCACCAGTTGATCTCCACCGTCGATCCATTCCAAATTTTCTCTGCAGTGTAAAACTGTCGGCGTAGTTGGTCATTTCTGAAGTTTTTACTGGAAATCCGGCTTTTACTTGAAATAGCGTTGAAAGGATGGTTTTCAAGTCCCTGTCATGAGCGTTTCATGAGTGTGCCTCTGGATATTATTCACAAAAGTTTGTTGAAAGTTTCATTGGTACGCTTGAAAGTGATGGTGGGGAGTGCGAAGAGGTGTGTTGGGGACGCGAGCTAGAGGGGCGTTTCACAGGGGAAGTAGGAGGGGTTACCATGTGGAGAAAATTGGACCATTACCACATGGTAACCACCTCCTACTTCTCCTGTAAGCTCATAGTAGTTTACCACTTAGAAGGTGGTTCCCATGTGGGAAATATTGGACCATTCCCACATGGTAACAGCTCCTACTTCCCTTGTGCCCCTCTTAACGCCCCTCTAGCTCGCGTCTCCAACACACCTCTTCCCACTCCCCACCATCACTTTCACATATACCAATGAAACTCTCAACAAACTTTTGTGAATAATATCCAGAGGCACACTCATGAAACGCTCATGACAGGGACTTGAAAACCGTCCTTTCAACGCTATTTCAAGTAAAAACCGGATTTCCAGTAAAACTTCAATTTCGTGGAAGTGAAGGGAGTTGAAATTTGCGAGAAGAAAGATTTTAGTTTTAGTTTTTTCGCCACAAATTGGGAGAAGACAGTTTCTAAACTGCTGCCGGAGTACATGGGAAGGGTTTGACTTGGGATGAGTGTGGGGTTTAGACGGTTGATTTGAGTTGACAGAGTGGTGGCCGGTAATTGCGCATGTGCGGCGTTGCTTGATGTCGTTTTAGGCATGAGAGTGACGATCAGGAAAGCAGCTTGCTTGCAAATTTGCAATTGAGTGACGTTCATGGAAACAGTGCAAGGTGATTACCATTCAATTTTGACTAATAGTTGAAAGACCAGGTATCAGTGGGCCAGGGTGAATTGATCCCGCCTTGACCTCCTTCCCTGCGACCTCCTCCCCTCCAACCTGCTCCCGTGCGACCTGCCCCTCCGACCTGCCACCATGCGACTTGCTCCGTCGAAGTCGGATCTGAACTTCTGAACTTGGTGGTTCTGTACTTTACGGTAATGGAATGGCAGTGCAGATGGTGGAGTGTTTTATCTGCATGAATTTGTGGTGTGCGTTGAGGATCAGTGATGCTTAGAAAAGTGTGGTCTCGATGGTGTTTGCTTTGGAATCCCGATTGCTTTACTGTGCAGTTTTGCAAACGTCGATACCACGAGAGGATAAGTATGCATCTCCAGTTCATCCAGGCAAGGTGACAACCACGCAACTAGGCAGCACCAATGATCTCTCTCATTTTATTTATTTATTTAATCAAAATCATACATGTGCTCTGCCACCAGCCATCTGGATCCTTCAATAAAATTGGGCACTTCAAGAAACTTGTGCAGTTTGCTCCTGGACTCAAACTTCAGCATGGACAACCATCAGACAAGTTTTGAAAATGATTGACGAGTAGTAGACGTTTTTTGCGAGACTCCTTTGTATTGCAGGGGTTCACTTGTAGGCAGATTTGGGCTACAATATCAACGGCTAGACAAATTTTTAAACTCCCCGTTCAAAATTTTCACAAGGCTTGGTGCACAAAGATTTCTCAAGGTGCAAATTTGCCCGGCGTATCAAAAGAACAAAGCTGCAGTAGGAACACCCAATTTAACTGACACCTTCAAACTTCAAACTTCCTAACCACCTTCAAATACCTAACTTCAACCTTCAACTTTCAAACTTCAGATTTCAAACTTCAAACTTCAGAACCACCTTCAAAGTTCAGATCCGACTTCGACGGAGCAAGTCGCATGGGGGCAGGTCGGAGGGGCAGGTCGCAGGGTTGAGGGGAGGAGGTCGCAGGATGGGAGCACGTAGTAATCTGGGAGTACCTTCGAATGGTTCAATTAGTATGCGATGGAGTAATAATAGTAATTGGGGGATTATGCGAGTTTGCAAGGAAACTTCAAATTTTTGGTTGAATTGGTCATTGGTGGTATCCTAATACTGTTTGCCACATTTTAGGATGCGCAGCCTGAAATCCTGAATCATAAATCCATCCTTGTGCACTTATATGTAGTTTGCGGCTTAGAATTACTAAATTAGACCCATGCGAAGATATTTGTCACAATTTTTAACGTCATAATTGAGCCATTTTAACAAAATTACGGTTTGGAATACTAATCACCACACAAGTGAATAGAATTTGAACAGCTGAGCCTTGGCCCTTTAGTGACCGTGGTTGATTTGGGGGGTGAGTGCAATTTTTGAATACAAATTTGGAAAAGGGAAATTTCATCACTACTCCAAGGAAGTAATCCCAGATCAGACCGTAGGAATTGATGTTGTAGGCTTTATCCGTAAAAAAAACAAAAAGTGAACATAATTTGATGGTGCAATTTGTTATGAGTGATCTTCAAAGTGCAATGCATCGAAGTAGCCTTCAGCTGAAGCAGCATAATACATTATTGCCCATAACTTTTGAAACATGCCTCCACAATTTATGGAATTGCTGGGCAATGTTTCTATCGTTCTTAGGTGTCAATTTCAAATAGAATCACATGAGTTGCTAAATATATATGCGACTTAGAAGGTATGACTCAGGTCGGCCTTCTTGTCTTTAGACAAGCACAGCTACCTTGTCACTGCATATAATTCTTTGAAACTGGATTTGTTTGGAGCGCATGCTGAAGCTCTATTTGTGTTACTCTTTGAGTTTTTTCAAATCCCGGGTACGCAACTCTTGTATTATACGCAGGGGTCATCGGCATTAAAACGGCTTAGAGGACGGCTTTTGTAAAAATTATATGAAATTAAAACGACCAAAAAGTTGGGTGAAGATCAAATTAAATAAAATGGATGTAGAAAATGTTGGGTTGCATATTTATTAAAAAAAACTTCACAATATATATGAAGAATTGAAACATCTATTTTGTTAACCTTGCAGAGCGTCTAATGGGTGTGCTAGAAGTAGATGTTGGAATAGTATTTACAAATACTGGAGGGCCTTTACGAGGTCTCCCTCTTTTGGAAGGAGCTGCGGCAATTATAGAGGCAGCACATTCCTTTTCCCTATTTCTAACTCCACTACATGAGTCTCTAGTACGCTTCATTTCGCAATCCACATGTTTGTCCAAGGCATCACAATCCTCTGCAGCCAATGTATAGACATCCTTATCTGCATCAATGGCTATTGTAACAATGCATACAACACTCTCCAAGCCGATGAAGTCGCATTCAGCTCCTTCATAACCTCCATATGTGTACTGCAACCCTGAAATATGCTTGTAGTACTTGGGTAATATACTGATTTTCTCATCAGAAAGTGAAACACTTCGTACATAACCCACTTGAGCTCCTTTTTCTCCAACAACCTTGACTATTTTCTGCACCCTTCCAATGTGCCAAACCAACTTTCCTTTACCCTCATCAAACAAGAGCCCCACATCATCAAACAATCCTACATGCACTTGATCATCATCATGTACATAAGCATCTGAATCTGTATTTTTATATCTTACACGCCTTAATCTATCTAAAGGCAACTTCTCAGGGGAATGTATGTTCAATTCA
Source organism: Pseudisothecium myosuroides (assembly GCA_951799445.1). NCBI lineage: Eukaryota > Viridiplantae > Streptophyta > Bryopsida > Hypnales > Lembophyllaceae > Pseudisothecium > Pseudisothecium myosuroides. The sequence goes on from OX637291.1 coordinate 30,857,483, forward strand.
GATATTAATCTCATTTTGTACACTTGACCTTTACCTGGTACATCAATTGTAGATGAGTGTTTTGAGATATTCTTTGAGCCTACATTCAAAATTCTATTGTTTACATCATCACTTTGCTCAACATGTAACAATGTTGACTGTAGAACTATTGTAGCTTCTCTAAGAGGTCCATCATCAACAACACAATTGCTAGTTTTTTCCATACAATTTTCATGTGTATTATGAGCTAGTGATTCATGACTAAAAGGAAGGCAAGGATCAGTCCATTTCCCTGATTTTTGGAGTATTTCCTTCATGGCAGCCCTCTCAGCCCTATTCTGCGCCATGACAATGCCCTCACGCCAAGCTTTCTTAAGATTCTCATCAGTCACTGAGGCATAATCACACAAGTTAGAACCTGCCACTTGGGCATTTGATAACCACCATATATTTTTCCTCTGTCGGGATTGAGCAAATGATATTCCACCATCAAAATATTTAATTTGCTCAGTTCTGCCAATGTGAGAACATCTTTCAACAGCTTCTCCAATAGAAAATATATGCTTGTTCTTCACTTGTTGCCCAAGGAGGGAAAAAAAATCCTCACAACAATCTGAACCAATATTACTTAATGGGCATGACAAATGGGGGTAGTTATTTCTCATCATTCTAATATAATTAACAGCAGCATGACAAGATATGAGGCAATCAGTGCGAGTCTCTCTACTCATCCAATTGCCTCCAATGGTATGACCATGCTTTTGATGGAGAATGTATTCTGTCCCATAATAAAGCATATGAGTGACAAATGATGCAAGCATTACCCTCTCATACATTGTTCCACGTCCATAGAAAATCTCTAGGAATGCCCATATCACTTCTAAATGAATGATTGTGCCCGACACACATTCCTTCCTAAAGACTCCTTTTACAAATATTCCAGTATGTAATTTCTCCAAACATGCTCTAACTTGAGGAAATGAAATACGTTGTACAGCTGGATAGTTTTGTTTATCCTTTATATTTATATCTTCATCCAACAAACCATGCTCATCTCTAGTAAACAACTCAATGACCAATTGCAAATGGTTTTTGTGAGCCAAAAAATGACCCCAAAATATTGTCCTTCAAGGACTCAACAAAGGATTCCAAAGTTTCTTACCAACATGTATTGGATCTTGTACCATGATTAATGGCTGTCCATCAACAATCTCTGACTTCATCAAAAAGCCATCTTCATTCAGCCCAAATGTATCCTTGTAAATGCTCTCCAACATCAGTTTTCTCCTCCTTGCATCACCATCACTTGCATGCCCTCTAAGAGGACCAATAGCCACCTCTAGATGCTTCTTGTGCAAAGCTGCAACCCGTGTCCATTGCAACTTCACCTGGGTAGCATCAAACTTATTGCATGTGGTTAATATTCCATAGATCAATCTAGGCATTCCTTTCACCAAGGGATTTGCCACTAATACACAACACATATTACCAACCTCCATACTTGAAAAAGCATTTGTAATTGACTCAAAGGTAGCAGCTGATGGTTTGGGATCAAATGAACATTTATGAGGAGTTTCAAGAGAAGATTTAGTCCCACAAAATCCATCAATGAAGTCATTGCGCCTATTCAGAGTTGCAAGTGCAACACATGTGGTCTCATCTTCAGAGCACTCAAAAGGAATAGGACCTGAAATTCCAAGTTTGGCTTTGCACTTTGTTAGTATTGATGACAAGTGAATAAATGTTTCTTCATTCAAACCAACTGTATATAAGAATCCTTCACTTTTATACATCTTTTGGCTAGTATTCACAACTGGCCCTAACAAATTGGAAGAAAGGAAATTATGAGTAGAAGCCCCACCAAAATTGTGGACTACTTCAAATAATTTTACAGTACTTGGATGGTACCTCTTTCCATGACCATCCCCACCATGTTTATGAACAGATAGCAAATTGGAGGTTGTATCAAACAAAAGATTATATAAAGTGGACCTCTTCTGAAAAGCTCTACAATCTGCAGCCTTCCTAAAAAGCTCTGCTATTTCAGGAAGTGAGCCTTCAATCAAAGTAGACTTCAATTTATGCTGAAGATACTCATTGGCTATTGTTGCTCTAGTCAAAGCTAAATTCAACATAAAAACTTGGCTACTATATGCATCAGCTCTCTTCTCCCACTCTCTAGCTGAGGTAATCAATTCCTCATGTTGAAGATAATCAAAATGTGTACCCCGTTGCATAGAACGTTCTCCTCTAGGAACTACAGCATGATTTGAACGCCAAGCTTTTTTTTTGAAGTCAGCTAGTTTTGGGATCAAGGGACACATGTTACAAAACATAATAGAACAATCAACATGCCTAAATGTTCCTTTAATATAGAAAGTTTCATTATTTTTTGTATATATTGAGAATAATGTGGGTCAGGATACCACAATGTTCCAACATGAAGATCATTTAGTAATAAGCTACAATCTACCATCTCATTCATTATAACTAATGATTTTTTGTAGAATCCATGACAAACATTTTTTTCAATGTAACTCAATAATATATCATGTGGAATATCAATAGGATTAGGGATAAAGGATGTAGGATACTCAGCTGATCCTGATTTGACTCCTTTTGCTAAGGAGGCAGCAATGGTAAGCTGATTACCTCTTGCACCATTATCCTTGTTTTTCATTGATTGTATGTGGGCTGATCCTTTCATATGGACACCAATTGTGTCCCCTTGCCCAAACCTCCCCTTGTAATCACATATTGTGCATCTCCAATTGTTCTCATCAATCATTTCAGCCCCTAAAACATAAAATCTCAACTTCATTAAAATCATATATATAAAATCAAAGTAAACTTTGTCCAAAATTGAAAAAAATGAGAGAATTACCTTCTGAAGAGTACTTCAAAATCCAAGACCTCCTCTTCAATTCAGTAAGTTCAGCAGTTGTAGCAGCTTTCAACTTGGACTCAACTACTCTCCTTTGTTCCAACAAAGCCACCTCATGCTTTGATTTTTCACTAGAGACTCCACGTTTGAGAGATTTGGGTTGGAGATGAATTTCAAAGTTAGACAAGTTAAATGACTTCCCTGGGTTAATACACATCTCCTTTTCACATGGATCACACCAAATGATCCAAGTTGACAAACCCTTCTTCACATCCTTGGAAAGACGTGGAACAAACCTACCAAAGTCACATTCAGGATACTTCTTGACCAATAATTCCCAATTCTTTTGAAGCTTCCTAGGTATACCAATCATTTTCACATCCAAGCTATCATCAGCATCCATGACTGTGATCTCAGCACCCATGTCTATGATCTCAGAGTTAATTTCATCCATAGGAAACTCCAATTTAACCTTGGCAAAAGAAAGTGAAGCACCATTGACATTGGATACAACATCATTTACTTTCAGCTTTTTAGTTTCAGGTTCTTTTAGACAGTCATCATCATCATCTATCAACATAACATCACCATGTGATGAAGGAGCAATGTTTACAGCTGAATTCCGTGTAGTTTGATGTGAACATGATGGTGAGGTTGATGGTGGAGGCTGATGTAATGACCTGTGGCATCCACATGCACCACATTTACGGACATTGGCCACATTAGGATAAAATAATTGGCAACCATCAACCTCACCATTGTGTTTTTTTACACAAGCACCACTACTAGGAGGTTTCTCAAAAATAACATGGTGAAAGCTTCTATGACAAGTGCAACAATCACAAAGCAATGGATCTTCATCTGAAGGATCAAACAACAAGCAACCATCTCCATTGCAACCCGTGAGACGCTTGCATTCTAGGAATTTCATACCATCCATCCTTAGCTTTTGAAATCCTTGATTCCAAAATAGAATGAGATATGATGTGTTCCAATTTGGCCCAATTTGAAGAGGATCACCAAATTCCAGCAGTCCAAAAAGGATCACTAAAGTGCAATAGATCTGCATCATTGAAAACAAGTACATTCAAAATTAATAGACCTTTCAAAAGTTCTTGATAATAAAATATGCCTCTTTTAAGAATCCCAAACCCTATGATTCTCTATAGCCATGGATTGGACTTCCACTAAAGAACCAAGGATTCATGATTTTAAGATGATAGATTAGAGAGCTCATATTGTATGTCAATAATTATTGGAATCTAATTAGACTACATTACCAAAATTGGCAAAGAATACTAAATGTGTTGGTCTTTAAACAAATAGATTTGAATAAAAAAGAAGTTATACAAGACATACTCAATATTGCTAAAAAAACTTAAGGCCTGAATTTTTTTTAAATTCAAATTTAATATAATTGCCATCAAAGGCAATGGTTGTCAAAAATAGCTTTCAATTGTTGTGCATTGACCAAAATATGACCAAGGAATTTTCATTCAAATAAAGACAAAAAACATGAAACCTACAAATACAACCACAAAATTGATATAAAAACATAAACAAAACATGATACCTACAAGCACAGCTAGAAGATCAATATAAAAGCATAAACTAAACATAAAACCTACAAGCACAACCAAGAGATCAACATGACAAGAGAAAACAAAGCAAGTAAAACAACAAATTGAAGAAGCTCTTTGTATTGCAACATTACCTTAAACTTGAATTCCGAATGCAATAAATGCAAAATGAACACCTTGATGGAGGATTATGCTCATGAAGCTTAAGTTAGTTGCTCCAATTTCTTATGAGCTTAGTTAGAGCTTTGTCTTGAAAATGGCTATCAACACCTCTTCACTAACATGTTCCTGCCTGAATATGAATGGCTGCCCATAGCACTCTAGTCCTGCTTCTCCTTCTGCAATGGCCCAAAAATGTTGTGTAATTGTTAGTGTAATTATGCTAAACTGTCAAAAACTTTGATCACTCATAACTCTCTTCATTCAAACAAAGACAAAAAAATAGAAGTCCAAATCTTAACAACAAATCATGAAAATGGATTATCCCATATAATTGGTGAATTGGTAGTCTCCTTGTGAAATAAATTCACTCAACAAAAGATATTAGAATCGCTACAGCCATGCCAAACACCATGAATACAAGCTGTGAAAGAATTGAAGTGAGGGAGAAGCCCTGATCATGCATGCTGGGCATGACATGCTACTATCAACATACCTGTTGAACTTACCTGCAATGAAACCCTACAATATCAGATTGAGTCAAGATCAATATTGAAGGGAGATTTCTCAACAAGGTTTTAGAATTAGAAATTTTGTAGTAAGGAAAAAAGCATTATTAATTGAAAGAGCCAATCATTCTCTTTGCTTTCCCCATTTTTATTTAGAATTGCAAGTGAACCATTTATGAAAGACCTAGGGTCACAAATAGGGACCTATGACCCAATTCGTTTGAAAATTCATAAGTAATTCAAAAATGCTTGGAAAAATACAAAACCACTTGGGTTAGATTCCCCATCAATTTCTCTTTGTCTAAAAAATGAGCTAAAAATATTCCCATCCAAAGAAATACATGAAAAAGGCGGACCAGCCCTTAGATGCTCCATTTCTGAGCCTCCTACCTTAATGATTGAGAAAAGGAGACTGAACTACCTACATTATCAACAAATGTTGACCTCAATCAAAGATGAATGATCCAAACTGCCACCTAACATTAGGGCTTGACATAAATCCAACATAAATCCAACATGAAGGGTGAAATGAAGTCCATGTTTCAATATTTACATTTTTGAAAAATTTAATAATACTTGAATATCTATTGGGAACTCAATCAACAAAAGAATCACAATCAACTAAGGAAACGGTTGGGAATCTGAAACATCAACTAGGGTGGGGAATGCGGAAGTCCAAGCTGTCCAACCTATTTGCAAATTTATGACTCCAAATCCTTGACTCAGAATTCATAACTGAAACCTATTTGTAAATTCATGAGTTTGGATTGATTAAGAAATTTTCACTTAAACCTATTTACTAACTAACTTAAAGCTTAATAATCCATCGATTTCAAACTAATTCAACTCGTTGATCCAAACTCATGGATTTTCAAACTAATTTGACTCATTGATCCAAACTCAAACTGATTGACCCAAGTTCAAACTGATCTATCACTGTAACTAGTTCTTCTAACTAATTGATCCAAACTGAAACTAACAAGCTAAGCAAGGGCACCCCAAGATTGACGATCCAATCAGCAAACACACAAGCAGCACGATCTAGCGAGGAAATTGATCGAACTAAACAAGATCGATCGATCCAAACTCAACTTATCTACTTCAAGTACAGTAGTTCCTCAAACTAATTGATCTAAACTAATCGAAACTAACAAGTAGAGCTAAACAAGGGCACCCCAGGATCGATGATCCAATCAATAAACACACAAGCAACACGATCTGATGAGGAAAATCATCGAACAAATCAAGATCGATCAATCCAATTATCCAAACTCAAACTTACTACTCTACCACAACAGTTCTTCAAATTCATTGATCCAAACTAAATGTAAAAGCAAAGCTAAACAAGGGCAGATCAACGATCCAAGCAGCAAACACACAAGCAAAATTCAAATCGACGAGCACACTTGTGACGGGACTTGTGAGCACAACAAGTTCCAAGTTCAATACAATCTGGCTGGAAACTCGAAGACAACACTCAAATCGATGAGCACACTTGTCACGGGACTTGTGAGCACATCAAGTTCCAAGTTTAATACGATCTGATTGGGAAACTCGAAGACAACACTCAAATCGATGAGCACACTTGTGACGAGACTTGTGAGCACAACAAGTTCCAAGTTCAATACGATCTGGCTGGGAAACCCGAAGACAACACTCAAATCGATGAGCACACTTGTGACGGGACTTGTGAGCACAACAAGTTCCAAGTTCAATAAGTTTGTCTGTAAAGTGGAACTCTAACCTATATGAAGTAATGAAACCGACTCATCAAAAATGCAAACTTAACTGGACAATCTAAACTCATTGATGTCAACTGAATTGCAAATGATCCAAACTAAACAGGATCAATATACTCAAACTCAAACTGATCTACCACAGCTTGTTCTTCAAACTCATCGATCAAAACTAAAACTCAAAAACCAAGCGAAAAAAGGGCGCCCCAAAACTGACAATCCAACCTGCCAACAAAGAGGCAAAATCCAAATGTGAGGGCACAGATAGGAGCTTACTCGTGAAATGCTGAAGCTTTTCTCCGACCGGATTCAAAAGCGTGATCGCCAAACGTGGTTCTCCACAACAATGCAGAGTCATCAAACATGATCGAGCCTCCAAAACTATTGCATCCACTCCAAATCAAAGACAACGGTGCATGAATACATGAGAGAGAATGACGGCAGTGAGAATTGAGAGAAAAAATGCGGTGCAAAATGAAACCAAAGAAAAAGGAGGGAAAAACGGTACTGTGGCTTAGGGTACAACTGCTGCCCTATACCTGTGGAATACCCTTGAGATACCCGAGGTCTATGACTGTTGCATGTCATACCCTCAAAATATGATGTGAAATATTTGGTCATAAATAAAACCTACCTCAGCAGTATCCTAAGTCCTAAAATTAATTAGCAATCTTCTAGTTCAACTACCAAACCAAAAGTTGCCTATGCATAATTTTAAAAAATTTATACAAAAAGTTCCCTCCAATTAAAATTAAAACTCATTCACACTACTTTATTTATAATAAAATTTTATTAAAAAGCCCCAAAAGTTGGGTAGCTTGTCCCATGATACATGTATTAAAAAAACTCATATAATTAGTTTTATAATGCTATTATTGTCCTCAAAAAGTACTCATTTCATATATAAAATTGCATTTTTGGATTCCTTGTTTAAAGGGCTACAAGAGTTTTCTACATTAAAACAAATTATATTTCTTGAGATTGGACTAAAATGCATTATAAGTGATTATAAGTGATTATAATCAAGGCCATATAATATGGGAGTTGCGTACCCGGGTTTCAAATACCCTGTATTGAAGGCAGTAAAAGACAAAGAATCCAAAATTCGACCAAAAAGTGGTCAACCGGTCACTAAAGGGTTAAGTACTTGGTAAGGTGGATATACCCAAAACTGCCACTTTTTGCTATTGAGCCTAATTGCTATTATTAGATTGGCCAAATGGGTGATTGCAAGAAACACCTGTACTATTTTTCGTTACACGTTCAATGAGGAAGTTGTTTTGTGCCATAAGTATTGCAAAAATGATTAAATGAACATGAAATTCAAAAGCAAGCTTCCTATAGCAATAGAAAATGCACTTGAATTATTTCAATTTTTTCAAAATTAATTTAATAGGTGAAACTGAATTTTGAATATATATCACACATGCGGTTTTGGTGGTTTTTAGTACTATCGAGTACCTTTTTTGAAGAGTTACATCATCAAATTTGGTAGGCTAGCTCTTCTAATTGAAATACACCTTCCCAAGAGAAAGATTTCCAAAAATATTTTCCAAATGTGTTTTATATTGGCCTAAAGTGTGTTATATTCAGGTTGAATTTATGTTGAATTAAAAATGTTTTTTTAGTTCTAACTTTGATCTTCCTACTTTGCTCTTAGTCAGCAACAATGGCCATTTTTAAAATAAAATTTTCAAACTCATTTCCTAATTTTCAAAAATAGAAACGTGAAAGTCTCATTTTCTAAGATAAATTGTAGCATGTGGCTCAAAATAGTACTCCAAGGTACACATAAAGACTCAATAGTACTGTTGGGGCTTGTAATACCTTCTATCTGCCAATGTAAATTGTTTTTTAATGGAAAATTAAGTATTTCCATCCATTTATGTCATCCAATGATGAACATCACATGTTGTCAGAATAGTAAATTTGAAATCCAATTGACCATTCAAATTTTATGTTCCATGCCTTCAATAGTACTGAAGGTGACTCATAGTACAAAACGTACAAAAAGTACAAAAATGCAAAACACAACAAATAGTGCAAGTGTTTCTTGCAATCATCCAAATTTTCATATGCTTTTGTTGGCTAGTGAAAGGAGGTTCCAACGCACCAGAGAACGTGGTATTTGGATACCATATGCAAAAGTTATTAAGGAACAAAGTTTGGTTCTAAAATGGTTTCTTTTACATAGGTACAAAATTGATTTTGAAGATGTACACAGAGTAAAGATGGTGGTTTAAGGTCAGTGGCACATTAGGGTGCACCTACCTTAATAACACTACCTCACTCTAATTTAGAAATTGTGTGAATATGTGAGATGCACTACACAAGTTGATCATAGTATTCTTGATAAACTTTATATATATATATATGATTTATTTTGTTTTCGTACTATCTCAAATATTGTGATTATCATGCAATTGTCATCTTATTTTCATTGCATTCATCTAAATGTTTACACTAATTATAGAAGCTGACTAATGAGACCACATTCATCTTACATTCATCTAATATTGTGTAGGATCACAAGAGATTCTAGAAAGTCATTTTTATTGAGGATGAGAAGTAAAGGGATCAAGTGTATTTGTAAGTGGACAGTCTTATTATGATGCCATGCTGTTACAAACTCTAATTAAGAGTTTTATAAAAGGATCCAAATAAAGTAATACGAGTCACTTGCACCATGCTAGGAAGTGCATATTGTATTGCTTTGGTTGGGAACAAGATTGGAAATTAGATACAATGGGCAATTTCATTAAAATGGCGATATTTTTTTAAAATGGCATGAAAACAGTTCAGAATGGCCGTCCTGAAATCTATACCAATCCTAGATGGTAAAAATGGCACATTGTCAAAGTAGCACTTCGAATACCGCCATTTTAACAAAATTGCCCATTACATCATTGTCATCTAGTTCTTGGAATCCATGTACACATTCATCTATAGCTGCATGGGCAAAGTTTATTTTCTATGGACTTCACTAAAGACGCTATTCTGCATGAATCCAATTTGGTATAAATTTCATCCCTTTTATGTTCATTAAGTACATTAAGGCTTAAGCATTGGTCCGGATATTCAACTCCCATATTATTTGGCCCTGATTATAATCACTTATAATGCATTTTAGTCCAATTTCAAGGGATATAATCTGTTTTAATGTAGAAAATTCTTGTAGCCCTTCTAACAAGGAATCCAAAAATGTACTACCTCCGTCCGAAAATGATCTTCTTGTTGGACAAAACATTCTAAATTAAGGCAAAAAATAACATTTAAAAAACCTGATTAGTGCTATAAGTAGAGTTTGGTGTACTCCTAGCATTCTAGAAACTCTGAGTTTCAAAGTCCTTTTTGAAATGTAGTTTTTGGAATATTGAAAAGTAGAATTTCTTGGGCATTTTCAAAGATCACTAGTGGTCAATTGTTGAGAGTGAGGTCATCATTTTGTAGGCATTTAGTATATGCCTAAGACCATGTGTGGCCCTTTATTCCAACTCCAAAAGCTTCATCTCCTTCAATTGGGCAATATTCAAAAAGATGCAAAAAATACGAACAAACAGTGTTGACTGACCCCATTAATCATTTTATTTATCTTTTGACTAATGATTGCATGAATGGAGGGGGAACTACTTCTCAAAGTTGTTTTGTTGGTCCCCAATAGCAATCGAAAGTCAAATTTGACCAATTCACAAGTCACAGACTGCAATAGGAAGATCATTTTGGGACAAAAAATGAAGGCCAATAGGAAGATCATTATGGGACGGAGGGAGTAATATTATATATAAAATGAATATTCTTTGGAGACAATAATAGCATTAAAAACCTAATTATGGGTCGTTGCAAGAAACACCGTCAGTTTTTGTTCCACTTTGGTGTTTTTGGCTAGTACTCCCAGTACTATGAGCTTTTTGATTATTAATTTTTTAAAATAAAATAAAATAAGGAGAATTAGTATAATACTATAAATTTCATATCACCAAAATTTCAGACCTAAAAAAAATCTGAGTCAAAAGTTATTCACAAAAGAAAAAAGCTGAAAATTTGAAGAAAATACATACTCTGACGTTTAAATTTGTAAAAAATAGGAAAAACCATTTTCAAAGAAACTAAAAATAGCCATTTGAAAAGACTTCATGATGAAGAGATTTGAATAAAAAAATTATCTTGAAACCATCTTTATTGTTCAAAACTGTGCGTGCAAGGGAGCCCTCTTTGCAAGGACGTGGAGGACATAAAATAAATTATTTTTTAATTTCCCTTGGTAGAAACATGAGTTCCTACTACTCAAATAGACCATAGAAATTTCAGCTCTAAATCATTAAATTTGGGGACTCCATAGTACTCAAAACCCCTAAAACGCAAAACGTGACATATTAGTTTAATTGATTTTTAAATATAAGATGATTTTTTTTTAGTTTCTGAAACATATGAGATATAAATACACTCAAGATATATATCTCCAATAAAAATCTCAAATTCATGCGAGTCAAGCTTAAAAAGTTATTGCAAAAGAAAGATTCAAAACTCCATTTGTGACACATACCCAGTACCGGTGTTTCTTGCAATGACCCTTATATGAGTTTCTTTAATACATGTATCATGGAAAAAGCTACTTCATTTTTTGGGCTTTTTAATAAAAAATTAATTTTAATTAGAAGGAACTTTTTGTATGGATTTTTAAGAACTATACAAAGGTGTTTCATTTCTTCATATATATTGTGAGTTTTTTTTCTAATGAGTATGCATTTCAAAATTTTATACATTTAGTTTTCTTTTAATTTGGTCTTTGGGTAATTGCACAAAACACCTGTACTCTTTGTTGCAGTTTGCAACAATACTCATGATTTTTCCCGGAATACTTTAAAATTAGGAAACCAATTTTTGAGAAAATTAAAAAATATGGCCAATGTATGCACCTTTAAGATGAAGGTAACCACCAAAGGAAATTCATTAAAAATTTCTCAAAGTAGAAGAACTAGAAAAGTGCCAAATCTCAAGAAAATAGATACTTCAATGTTTTAATTAATAAAAAATAGGAAAAAAACTTTGACAACAAAAATAAAAATTGGCCATTTGTAGCAATTCTATGGAGATGATCATTCACCAAAAAAAACACCAAAATAATTTTTTACATGTTTCGAAATGCAAGTAGTATTGTAGACTTCTACACAACATATAATTAATTATTCTTAGAAATCCTTTGAATAGTAGCTAAAAGTATACTACAAAACCATTCCCTCTAAATTTCAGCTCCAAATTCGTTTCTTTGAGTACTACTTTGTTCAAAAAATCCCAAAATTGGCAAGTGTGACATAAAATTGGGGGCCATTATGAAATAGTAAAAAAAAAATTTAATTCCAAAAAAATTATATTAAGTGTATAATAGTCATAAATACCTTGTCTATGAATTTGGAGTCATTTGGAGTCAAAACGCAAAAGTTATGGCCAAAAAACTAATCAGTATGCAACATGTGATAGAAAATAGTACAAGTGTTTTGTGCAATCACCCCTTCACCTAACTTTTTGGTCTTTTTAATTTGATATAATTTTTACAAAAGCCATCCTCTAAACTATTTTAATGCCGATGACCCTTGCATACCCGAGAGCATTGGTTACATAAAACAAATTGTATCTAATTTAGATGAAATAATGACATTATAGACTATATATTTATATAATATTCAAACATAACATTATAACATTTACGATTAATGAGGCATGTTTTTTTTGGAAAATTTATAAAAAAATTGAGCTACACAATCAATAATGGTCCAAAAAAAACAATGGTTACATTGTAATTGACTCGTATTACTTCATTTGGATCCTTAAGTAACTATACATTTGCTTGAATATTCAAACAATTTTAACCCCTTAGGGACCATTGTACCCTCAGGGGATAAAATGGAAATTGGGTAGGTTCTCACTTTTGGAATTTTTTTCCAAATTAATTGAATTTTTAAGAAGACAAAGTTATGTAAAGGCAACGAGGGAAAAAAAATTCACAACAATTGGTTTTGTCGTTCACAAGTTATTGCAAATCTTATATAATTTACACATCGGGGCAGCGTGAGCACATCTAACTTTCTAGAATTTGAAGAGGGGTACCTGTGAGGGGGCAAGGAGGCGCGCGGGTGAGAGGCAGTGGGTGCCGGGCCAAAGTGGGGAGTGCCAAATTTCCATTGCATTTAGATTCAATAATATGATCTCCACTCACTGACATTGTAGAATTGTAGAATTAGAGTAGAATCACAAGCTAAAGCAATAAATTTTCCATCCCAAAAAATCTTGTAACTCATAGCACTTGCCCAATGTCAATGATGATTTGTCCATAAAAAGTGAAATCTCCTCATTGAACAAAGCAAAGCTTGCTAATTGCCTTATTTCTTCCTCAAATTGAAGCAAAATCAATAAATGCATAACTACACGGGCTACAAAAAACCAACCACATTCAAGAAGGAAGTCAACAATCTTGTCACTACACTAGTGATGGCACCTCCACTTGTCAATGCACATAGAATGTCACTAAATTTTGCCTCACATTCAATTCCCTCTCACCCACTCACCTCATCATGCAAAGAGGTGGAAAGAAGAAGGTATTCCAACTTCAAACACCGGTCAAAAATCATTTTATATCTAAAAATCATTTATGTTAATTTGTCACACTTTGAGGTTTAGGGTTTTTTTACTACGTTAGGAGTCCCCAAATTTAACAATCTAGAGCTGAAATTTTCATGGTCTATTTGCATGGTAGGAAAGCATATTCCTACCAAAGGAAATCTAAAAATATTTTATTTTGTGTCCTCCACATGAGTGCAAACAGCACTCCCATTGCGAGCAATTTCTGAACAATGAAGATGGTTCTCAAATCATTTTTTTGGTGAAATCTCATCATCATCAACTCTTCCCAAATGGATAATTTTTAGGGTTTTTTTAAAATTGCTTTTCCTAATTTTTACAAATTAAAATGTCAAACTACCGATTTTCATGAGATTTTGCACTTTTCTAGTTCTCCTACTTAGAGAATTTTTTTATGCTTTCCCTTCCTAGGGTACCTTCTTCATAAAGGTGTATACATTGGACATATTTTTTATATTTTTTTAAAATTTATTTTCTAATTTTAAAGTACTCCCGAAAAATTCAGCAGTACTGTGCAAAACGCTACAGAAAATGGGGGGTGTTTCTTGCAATGACCCATTTGCACAATTGACGAAGTGCTTGCACATTGCTAATCCAAGTAGGTATGAGACGGACAAGGCAATGCCAGTTTATGATAAGATGGGCCAAATAAGATGGTTAATTGATGCGATTAGAAGTAATTGCAAGAGAATAAGGAAAGTTGGGAAATTTGCTACCATAGACAAAATGATGATTCGCTACAAAGGCAAATATTGTCTGGCACGACAATATATGCCACAAAAATCCCAGAAGTGGAGTTTGAAGGTTTGGTGTTTTGTAGACTGTCTCAAAATTTGTGTCAAATTTTGAGATCTATTGTGGTAAAAATCCTCCAGTACAAGAGGAGGCCCAAACACTACGTAAGGGGGTTAGAGGAAAGGCCAGACTAGCGCACAATGTGGTTCTCCGTTACTGGCTCCAAATAAAGGTAAAGGTCATGTCATAACTATGGACAATTTTTTTTTGTCCATAGCCTTATTCAAGGACTTATTGGAAAGAAGGACTTATGCTACAGGCACTATTCACTCTAATCGAGTAGGCCTTCCAGATCTTTTGAAGGATACAAAGGCATTTAATCAAAATGCGTAAAGAACTTTAGAGTGGCATATGCATGAGTCCAGATAGATGACTTCAATCTTATGGAAAGATAACAACTGGCCCATTCAATTTCCGTGGCAATTTCTAGTAGTATCAGTACCTCGACGGAATGGGTCAACTCGGGACAACATTCAAACATCTCCAATTCACCTTGAATACACAACACATATGCGGGGGGTTGATGTAGCGGACTAATTGCGTGCTTCTTATATGTGTCAAACTCGGTCACATAAATGGTGGCACCAAGTTTTCTTTTTCCTCATTGACACAAGCATAGTCAACATGCATATCATTTATCTGGACAAATGCAAAGACTGCAACCCCCCTCGTCGTCCTATGACTCATTTACAGTTTCGGAACTAAATTATGTGAGTCACTTATTGAAAACCGTCATAGAAAACGGCATCAAGAGGTCATTCAAGCGACCCGACGTAGATGTGTTTGTTTGTCGGCTTTTGGAGAGTTACACAAACCTTATGTGGATTGCAATGATGGCTCATCACCTTTAACAAGGCCCAAAACTTATTGCCCCTCCTGCGATAATAAGTTTATGTGCTTTCACAAGGGATGCTTTCAAATCTACCACAAATGTCTCAATTGAGTCCCTTATATGTTGTAAGTAAAATTTTCGTGCCCTCTTTCATCAATTTTTATTTTTTTAATTTTTTTGTAAGGCAATTGTGGTTCCTATCATTTAATATTTATGTTCAAATACAAATTATATGAATGTAATTGGAAAAAAAAATTATTTTTTATGCAAGCCAAAATAACTTTTTGAAAAATATATGAATAAAGTAGACAGTATAGATGCATTATGTGATTGTAATAGGGAAAAACATTAATTTTCAACTCGTGCCAAAAAAAATTTTGCACAACGTACGAATATACATTAGAGTGAAGATGCATTATTTGAATGTACTAGGAAAAAAACTATATTTTCACCCTTACCTAAAAACTTTTTTGGACAGTATATCAATGAACTAGAGAACTTGAAAGTCATTAGAAGAGATTTGAGGGCTGTGAGGGGCCGTTTCAGGCTGTTCCTGTAGCTGGGAACAGTCAGAATATAAAAAAAAAAAAAAAAAATTTAAATTTTTAAAAAAATTAAAAAAAAATTAAATTATTAAATATATATATATTTAAAAAATATTAAAAAATATTAAAA
Source organism: Pseudisothecium myosuroides (assembly GCA_951799445.1). Lineage (NCBI taxonomy): Eukaryota > Viridiplantae > Streptophyta > Bryopsida > Hypnales > Lembophyllaceae > Pseudisothecium > Pseudisothecium myosuroides. Next base: position 30,873,268 of record OX637291.1, read on the forward strand.
AATAAATATTTTATTATTTTCTGACGTAGCACTATCTTGGCCAAGTCAGATTATTGCTCCCAGGCTGTTCCCAGGGCCAGATAACTCGCGGGCTCTAAGAACCCTCAAATCTCTTCTAATGCCTAAGAAGAAGGAAAAAGAAAATTTGGTCAGTATGTGCATCACTGAATCTATTGGATGTTCTCTATGTGGTTATGCAATGAAGTTTAGAAATAATTTGCTAAGCATGTCCATGATGATGGCAGGTTGAAATTTCTTGTTGTGAACCAGTCATGTATGAATTAGGAAGCATACGGTTGGAAGCTATGGAAATGGCAAAACAAACAAACCAAATCAATTAAAGTACCAGGCTCATTATCATCCATCAAAGAAGACAGCAAAGGAAACTTTCAACTAAGCTCCCGATGATCGGAATGGATATGAGAACTTCATAGGAATAACTATGACAAAAGGGGAACAACATTAGAACATGTTGAAACCCTTTATTTGGATGTGTCCATTGCATATAGTCTATGAAATAGATACATTGAGCTTCTAATTTCTATAAGAGTTACAAGATTTGTTTGTTTTCATTTTGGGGGGGGGAGCTTCTAAATCATTAGTATATCTGTCAATATACTATTTACATATTTGATTTTCAACACTATATAGTGGAAAATGAGCCCAAAAAATTATATTGCACATTATAAACTTTTAGACATTGTTTAATTGCAAGATTATTATGAATGTGTTCCATATCTCTTTTGTCCTCAAATATTTATGAGACATTCCTCACATGACCTTGAGCATGTTAAATTTCTGAATTCATTGTCCATAGTGCAAAAATTTACCACAGTCAAAGGTCAAAGTCATCTAAATTTGTAGAGCACAATAAAATGAGAAAATTTTGACTTCAATTGCTTATATCTTTGAATGTGTGCTGTCAAATGCCACAAATTTTTACTACTTCTTTTTCTACAAGTCTAGTACAGAATCCTACATTAGAATTCTAGAAAAACACTTGTTTGAAACTTTCGATAAATGCACTACAAATGAAAATTTTGAATGTCATTTGACAAAAAGTTTCCATTCACATGTCCAATTTCATATGCTCATATGCTTGTTTAGGATGTATAAAAACTCTTAGGAATGACTTGGAAAATTTTCTCAATCAACAAGTAATAATGAGGAGGATTTCCTCATATATGACAAATGCCCTCTAAAGGCATTTGTTACAGCTGAACTAAGTCTACTAAAATTCTCGAGTAAGGAGATAAAAATTTCCAAAAATTTGTGTATATTTTATGTGCACTATGAAACCCATGTATGCAAATTTGTGGAAGCATTGGACATTTTTAGATTTTTTTGGAATTTTTGGAGTGCTTTTGGTTCTAAACTTAGAAAAAATAGAAGGTGGCCTTCACATGGCACATTTCAAATGAAAATATGCTTGTTTAGGATTTCTACAACTTTAGAGAATGTTTGAAATAGTTTTTTGAATTAAGATACAAGAAATTTGGAAGATTTGGTCAATTGTGACTAACTTGATTGATGCCCTACAAGGTAAATTTTTTGGTTTTTTTTGTTCCGGAATTGTGTTTTTGAACATCATATGAAACTAGAATGCAAAGATGCATCATACAAATTTAATCGGGAAAAAGTATTTTGAAATAAATTGTGGTTTCTATTATTTAGGTTGACAGATTCATTATGCAAGTGTAATGAATAATTGAATTGTTTTTTAACAATGTTCTGAATTATTTTTAGATGCCGTATGCATAAATCAAAATTATCTATTCACTTGAATGAATGAACTATTTACCTATATAACTAATATTTGTTTAACCCTTCACTGCCCCTGTGGACAAAATGTGTCCCTTGTGGATTGAGAAAGCAACTTGTTCGCAAGCAAAATTAGCAGATGAAGGTAAAGTAAAAGGCAAAATTAGGTGGTTTAGAGAGGTCAATACGGGATTAGGTTCCGATGGGGCCCTCATTGCCTTCAAAGACCGCATGGAACATTTATTTCGAGCCTCCCAAATATCGGACATGGCAGTTGCCCAGTTCTATCCAGATTTTGACCGGTAACAACCGGTCACAGGCTGTTGGCCTTGGATTCCGTGCCTTGAATCCACCCAGACTATTGCATGCACGTTCAATCCTTCCTCTGCTTTGTCTTCAAGTATTCAAGGTGGAGGCGCTTTCTTCCGTGCGAGGTGGGGGATTGTCCACTACGTTTGCACAATTTACGAATACTGTTCTTGAGAGATTTGTGTGGTGGATGAGTGTGGTGTCAACCTTTTGAGTGCGATTTAGGGGGTTGGATGCCTTCACTATGTGATGTTGCCGCACTCCTAGGGCTCGATTTGCTGTGGACAGTGTTTTTTATGATGGTTTAGGGGTTTGTTTGGACTTCCCGAGTAGCTTGGGATTCATGAGAGTTTGCAAGTGCTGGTGATAACTCGTGAGGGTGGTGTGGTTTTTGTACTCTCAATTTTGGTAGTGGGTGGATTCTCCTGGCTTTGGAGCCTTGAGGTCCTGCAAGTTGTTGATTTTGGTTTGGTTTTTGAGAGTGACAGGATGTTAGTCAATAGACTCTCCCAGAGTCCCAGCTTGGGAGTCATGAGAATTTGTACTGATGGTGAGGAGTAATGAAGGGTAATCTGAATTTTGGTACTATGTGCACTCACAACTTGTGAGTGCCTCAGATGTTGCAAGTTTTGGGGAAAAGCAGTTGACTTCCTGATAAATTTTTGTATATACATGGGCTCTCTAAGCTTGGGAGTCATCAGTTTAGGTAGGTGTTGGGGATCAGCAGTAGAGGTGGGGTCCAAATGAAAGTTTGTAGATGGAGTCGGAGAGCTAGTGAGTCAGCAGATTTGGCAAATGATCTTCACATTGTTTCTGTGTACTCACTACGAGAGCATTGTTGCATTCTCTCATCTAGGCAATAAAAGAAATACTTTTGCTTTGAAACAGTTGTGCTTCCGTTCTATTCTCCAAATGTCTCTTTGGTCTGAATGTCGCCGGCAATTCAGCTTTCAAACCCACACTTTTTTCAACAAAGGAATCTGTGACCGACTATCAGCCATGCACATTCTGTATGAAGGCAGTCATAGCTGGTCACCTCACCTTGTCGCACCATATGTTGCCATCATTTTCGCACTACTGTGAATGTTCTTTCATCTTGCACTTCGGCCTGTGGGTGAAGGATCGTCATTCCCACACTTCATGAAAGTGGGACCTCGATCCATGATCACAGCCGCATGAAACTTGGCTACAAATCTAAAGAAGCAACTTTTGCGGCACTATTTCCCTCAAAGTTGCCGAGCATCAAACATTATGATGTCAGCACAAGATGCATGTTTTTTACATCGAACAAAACCTGACGAATCACTATGAAGGTGTCTTTGAAAATCAACGGTGGACTTCACTGCAGTTGAGGCGATTTCCACCTACGTCCATTATTCCACGGACAGTCAAGAAAGCGTGTTTGTGACGCTGTCTGGGTTGGGGCGGTGACTTGGAGGGGAGACCATCAATGCAGTAGAAAACATCGTGAGATAAAAAATAGGGTCAATTTAATTTGTTGAAGGAAAAATTTATACTTTCGTTAGATCTACCATAGCATTGGTAATATGTCTCATACTTGATTATACATAAAATAGGGTGGTGAAAATTCCTGCATTTTTGTATACAGTAGAAAGAAAATAGGATGCCAAACATTGGATCCCTCTAAAATTGCTTAGTAGGTTCAATTGGATACTTAGTGGTTAGGAGGGTGGTTGAAGAATACAACAATTGCGGTCTTAGTTTTTGAATTCCGCGCCTATGGACCAATGGGAAATGCTTTTGGCTTAACCCTAGAGGCCTAGAATGACGCCACGGATAATAAGTGTTTGATGGATGATTTTGAGAGGCCCCTGTGGACCACAAAAAAAATCTTTTTCATCCATTTAATTTTTTTTGCCACACCAGAGACCCTGAACGACACATCTGAGTATTTTTTTGCTTCATTGATGAGGTTTGGATTTTAGTGCGTAGAAATATGCCTAAAAAATGGTGGTTTGATTCTCAAGCACGGTAGTGGGACAATTGTGCCCAATCATCAAAATAAAAAGGGGGCAGATTCGATTAGTCATAAATTTTTGTACAAGGAAGTCAATGAAGGGTAGTAACAACCACGGGGGCAGCTTGACATTCTGTCAACATTCCAATTCAGCAAGGGAAGAAAGACGGTTACAATGCATAGCAGCTCCTAGTTCAAAGACCTACTGAAATTCCATTACAATTCTGCGCATGGGTCACATTTTGGACATAAGTGAAGGTGGTGGCTGTTAGGCTAAAAATACATACTCATCACTAAATGCAAGAACAACAAGGAAGGAAACCTGATCCTCAAGCAAATTCAGTACCATTCTAGCATTCTCCGTTGCAAAGTGAAATTCACCATGCCACGCCATAAGAGAGAACACTTGAATTTGCCACCTCCTCCTCGCACTCCTTCCTGGTGCATTTTCCATGTTGCTCCTTTCGAACGTTATCTGAGAGACGTACACGGTGCAAAAAGATGGCAAGAAGATTATATCAAGGATTTGCTAACTGAAAGCTACCTTATGAATCTGCCACGCTTGAGTAAGGATCGCCATGATCTCCTCAATAGGTCTCCACAACGCCTTTGTTGGCTCTTCTACAGCTAAGCAGCAAAATTTTTGCGATGGACGAAAAGACAAGAAGAAGGGGATCCAGAGGGCTTCTCTGCTAAAGTCTACAACTTCATTAGAGAAATTGCATACCCAAGTCCTAAAATAGAACAAGAGGACAAGAAGACGACATTGACCATATTGTGAATTGAAGGAGGTTTGTACTTACTAAGAAAAAATTACATTTCAACAATTGGAAGGTGAATTGTGTAATGAGCTTGATAGCTCTTCATTTTAACTTACAGTTTTTGAAACTGCATTTTCATGTGCTAACACAATTTTGTAGATATTCATGTCACTTCTAATCTTCAAAACCTTTTTTATGCAAATTTTTTAGACATTGTGTTAAAGTACAACACATTCACAATATGATACTTTTTTTTGTTTAATGTCACAAATGTTGCGCAATTTCACACCCAAAACTAACAAGCTCTTTGAACATGTATATGTATTAGATAACCGATGAGCCACGCTAGCGGTGAATAGGTTACCGGATATAACCGGTTGTTCATTTTTCAATCTCAACCTTTGATCTTCAAGATCCAAGAGTGTAGGAAGCAAGTAAAAAGGAAAGAAGGTTATGAGTTGCAACTTGTAATGGCAATGGTGACGGGTTGCCTATGGGATGGTGCCACATTAGCGTTGAAAAGTCAACAACCGATTATGGTTTGATTTTGAGGAAAAAATAGCCTCATTTGGAAAAACTGTAAGCCCATGTTCTTTTTTCATAGGGAAAGTGCACTTGGAAAGGCTTAGCTGCTTCGGGATTAAATAACTAATTATTGATCAAGAAGATATTATGATTGAAAAATCTATACTATTCATTTGATAAAGAGTTAGAAATAATTTGCATGGATAAAAAAAAGCATTTAAACCATATTAAGACAGCATTCCTAGCATAATATATAATTAACCAACTGTTTTGGCTTAGTTACATGATAATAAAGCTTATAAAAACTATTGTGGCCATCAAAAATTTGATCAATCTCTATCTATTTTTTTCAATGAATAACATGTTGCTTTTTCATTGTACCAACAACCTACAAATAACATACATTTGAGGAGGTGGTTGATTTTACATTCCAATGTCATTTCAACTTCAAAAATCCATAATTAATTCCACAGAGCTCTAACATATATGAAACAATTGTGTTAACCCCTAAAGGACCATTGTCCGTTCGAGGGACAAATGGGATTTGGGACAGGTACCTATGGGCTGAAATTTTCTCCTAATTTTTTGAAACTTTTTATGAATGTGAAGAATTGAGAGAGGTACGTGGCGGAAAAAAAAATTTGAAATCGGACCTTCGAGCGAGAAGTTATGCCATTTCTTGGAATGCGTGGGGATGGGAGGCAGCAAAAAAATTTTGCAAAATTTTGAATTTAAATTTTTTTTTTTTTTTTTTCTCATAGATTATATTTTTGTCTATCTGGAAAGCTTTGATTCATTTCATTTGACTTTGTTATGAGGAAGTTATGGACATTCTTGTTTTTCGGGCAGTTAGAGCATCTTCTTGAAAAAAATAACTTGTAGGATTCATTTCTGAATGCTATTTTTGCAATTAAAAATAAATAAAAATTCTCATGGTTTAATTTACTTGCTAGAACAATCTCACCATTGGGATTAGTGTATTTTAATTCCATCTAAAATGTATAAATATTTTAGATATTCCTTCTATCTCGTACCTACTTCTACTTAACAATTTTTTGAAGAATGATAATTTAGTTTTTTTGAATTTTTTTTTTTTCCCTAGACTCTCAACTCAATTCTCCACTATAAAGATTAAAAGCTCAAAACTCTGTAGTGCAAAAATTTTAAGTTAAAAATGTTCAAAGTCAAAAAATCCAGTCCCGCAATGTGCTGAAAAACTTGTTTTTTCCACTTTAAACGCAAATATCTTGCAATTTGTGTGGTCAAAAATTCTGAATTTTTTTTCACACTTTTTAATACTAGTTAGGTGTAAGATCCTACGGTTAGATGTGAAAAAAAAACAATTAAATTTTTTTTTTACTCTTTGCTATAGAAATGGCAGTTTTGACTGTTTTTTGGCAGAAAATATGCCTCGGAACTTTAGGGGTTAAATTGCAATATCATTTGTATATGAAGGAAAATGTACTGAAAAATAATTTAAGAGTTTCACCTTCCCAAATTCATGTTTCACCTCTTAGATGGGGTTTTATGAACCTCCTACCTTAGCACATTTGCGAAGCAGTTGCGTATGGCACAGGTCATTGTGCAACAAAAATGTATTCATCAAACAACTAAGAATTCTGTAACATGATCCATCACAACCCACAAAAAAGAACTGGTGAGTGAATTCAAGGAGGTTCCACATTTGCAACCTACTCTGCCACATCGGACATCAAATTTGATGGCTAGAACTCATGTACTTAAAAGTACTCACTTACAAGCAGTACCCAATAATTCTCCGAGTTGATTGAATGTGAAACCATCTGTATGACACCTCTCATGTATGCAGACAATCCAGTGACAAGTGTAATTGCATCTTCCGGATTAGAGACATGGACCACACGGTTACAATAATATAATTTCGTAGCAAATGTTACGATCTCTGTCTGGAATGGGAGTTGCGTCATTTCTAGTTCTGGGAGTCATATGTTGGTGGAGTTCCAATTCAAATCGTCAGTCATCTGCAAGTGAACAATTCTCCTTCTGCAAAGCAAAAACAGGAACTAAAGCGACACTACCCAATGCCGTCAGATAGAGAAGTGACACAAGCAGCTGCATGTGCCAAAACAGAGAATGGGTAAACAAATAGATGAATAGCACAAACAGAATAATGTACTAGCGAATGCAACAATCTCTGTGTAGAGGTTGAACTTGAAGTGAAAAATTCTCCAACCGCAAAGATGTGGAAATTGTGTGTAATTGTTCAGGTGAAATAATAACAAGTACAGAGGTTCCATGAACTGAAATCAGAAAGCAATAGTGATAGGAAAAAACAGGAATGGTTTCAAAACAACATTGTAACAATCTTGGTGTCATTGTCAATTGCATTTCACAACCAAAAATCCAATCCAGCATGCTCCTACCAGCAAACTTCAGCTACTTTAGGGTTCGTCCAATACCTGAGTCAGACTTTTTGTGATGAAAGAGAGCATGGAATCCGTTCTGCAGCTCCTCCTGCAGCAATCCTGAAGTGAGTCGATCTCGCTTTACGAAGCTCAATTCCAGATACCCGTCAGCGCCAGCTTCACATTGAAATGTGTCTTCGAAGACATATGAGTCACACTCGTACGGCGTTCCACCACAGGACCATTGAAATCCTAAACCCTAATTAAAAATTGCAACGATAACTAAACCAAACCCAAAACTGAAATCTATCGACGATTATTCACCGTCAAGCACCAAATCCTAATCACTTTCCTGATCAGCCAAATCCAGAGCCAACATTTACCTCATTCAAGAAGTACTTGTAGGAATGACGCCCTAAAGTGAAGTACAACTTGAGAAGAAGATCCTCACCGCAATTCCACGGTATTTGTTCATATTCTAACGATTATTCAAACAAAATAAAACCCAGAATCCGAAATTCCGAAACAAACACTACAGTATGAGAGGAAGGACGGACCCTGTTTGGCAGTTGGAGTCCTTCGCGATGAGGCAGTTGGAAAAGCGGGTCCCAACTCATTTGGGCAGACATAGAATTCTCGAGAGACGCTACTGTTCACATCTTTGTAAAGTACCGTGACCCTTCTCATGCGCTTGCCCGTCCTGCCCAACCTCCTTCCTCCCGAAAGTTCACAATTTGCATTCACAGGTTTCGAATTCATAGACTCCGCACGTTTCATATTGCGCTATTGAATTGCCATTGATTTGTGGTTGTCTTCATGCCGTTTTTGCCATCTGCAATGCCTTGTAAGGCCGAGTTCTTTGACAATTAGAAAATCAACAACTTGTCGCATACGAAGATTGCAAGTGCGCTGTAGAGTAATGTCAAGCGGCGATTCTCCAATTCCTAATGCCTTTCCCTCACACAACAACACTTTTCTAAATGGAGGGCAACACGGTGAACATTGTGTGCGTCACAAGAATGTTGCGAAGCTATTTCTATCTCTGCCCACACTTCCAATTTTGAAGACCCTCTAGCTTCAAAGAATCCTGGCCATGATTGCGGCGATTTCCCTTGTACTGAGCATAGCCATCGTCTGCCCAACAACGATGCTGCCCACCTCCACCAATTCAGCCACCCCAGCCATGTTCTCGCTGCTCCCAAATTTGACGTCATTCCAATTCCACGGTTATAGGCTCCGAGGCGTGAATCAACGCACGGCAACCAGCCTGTCCTTCTAGGGTTAATGGGTGGGTGGCCGTAATGTGTTGGTGCTGTGAAGTTTAGGGTTGGCACGCGTTGTAATCTTCATAGAGCCTCCGTGCTTCACGCAGGACTGCTTCTTTCAACCATTGTGTTCTTCGTCAGAGCCTTGTCCTCCTCCTCACGGTTGGTATTTTGCTTGAGAATCCGGAATAGCAATGGCATATGGAGGTCATGATGGGAGTCGGAGGTTGGGAGACTACGTTTCTTCGGTGGCAGACGCTTAAAAATCGTAGATTGGCTTTCAGCTCGCTACCTTGCTCTTTGTCTCGTGGGGTGCGTATTGTAGTGTCATCGCCATAGGGCTTGATCAAAATGAGGTAATCTAATGGCGTTTAGTCTGGAGTGAGTGGATGCAGGATTAGATCTTGGCTTACAAAAATGCTTTGTAGTGTCAATCTGTATGGATCAAAGTCTGAGTAATATTTTAAAAGTTTTGAATACATGCTTGCACTGGTTTAGTTCAGTTCTCGTGTCTATGCAACACGGTCTCTGAGTTGAAGCAATAAACCTGAAATAATAATCCCAAAATTTGAATCAACACCACTTGCTACTAGTGGTTGGATGACCAGCTTAAAATAATCCACCTCGGTCAGTTGTATTTATGGAATCCTTCGTTGCATTCAAGCTAACAAGAGTCTAATCCACCTCAAATATTTTCGGATGCCAAGTAATCGTCACCTCTTCATTCGTTCTTGTTTCTTAGACTAGTGTAAAGTCGACATGGAACGAGATAAATTGAATGAAAACGATTTTGAATAAATCAATGTGTGGAATGGCAAGCTTGTTGCTTCGACCAGTGCTATCTTGTGGAAATTTTGGGGTTTCTATTTTGGTTGTATTCATGCTTAGAGATGTCACATTTTCTAATCCAAAGGTTACCTTTTGCCTTTCAGGAGATCCTAAAGAGTGTGTTTCCTGTAGTCAATGCAGGTGGGAACAGTTCACTTGCGCAGAAGCGTCATTCAGAGCTTTGAAACTATTAGTGTTTTGACTTTGAGGAATGTCCTGTTCGGAATCGGGTGAGACTTTTAATTCATAGGCCAACTGGAGCATTTAGAAAATATTAGAGATTGAAGTGAAAATAGTCTCTCCATGGTTTAGTGACTTAATTGTAGATTGATTTTCTGTTCCAAACAAATCTGAAGAGATAATAATTTAGATGAAGTTAAGAATTTTTTTTTTGTTATATTGCTGCAACTAATTTATGTGAAGTGCTTTTAATTTTCTAGATAACTTACATGTAATACACTGGGAGCTTGGAGGACCTCAATGACCCATTTGTGCTTGTAAACTCCTTATTTTTCTTCTTTCTCTCTGTCTCGTCAAGTTCTTTTATTTTCTTGTTAATTTGTTCTTAGTTCTCATTTTGTTGCGAACATTTACTGACTGGAGGTTATGGGAGTGTTAATTGTGATTATTTGTGTGAAATTTGCCATCTCGTCAATCGTGTCTTGTATATCTGGATGAGTTGTTTGCAGTTTTTGTTTCCAATGCAGGCTGATTAGAAACTCATGCATGCTCTAGTACATTGTGACCCTTTAAAGAGAAATAATAACAGGTGTGAGTAATGTTCATGTAATCGATTGGAAGGCTTGCTTTAATGCTTATGTAAATCAATAGAGAAGCCCCTAGTGTGGACCTGTATTGAAAACAAAATTCGCCTGATGTTCTAGTAGAAGTCATCATTTGACTGGCAGCATTTCTGAGTCAGTTTTTCTGAATGATTAGGTTATTTTGGAATTCTGATTTAGGAAGCAGCATTGCCATTTTACAGGATGGTGTTGAAGCTCTCATTAGGTATGATGCCAGTTCAGGCAGGTGGAGAATTTGAACCCTGTTCTTCACCTTGTAATGTTTCATACCAAGTTTGACTTGGACAAGGCAAGATTGTGTTTTTGAACACAACTTCAATGATAATGTTCTTTTCTTATCCGGATACTTTTTGTTTGCATGCAGTACCCTTTACTGTACTTTGAATGCTTTCAAGTTTCCATGTTTTGAAGTAGTTGCTTGTTTATGTATTCCTCTTCTTTCCTTGTTTGCAGCTAGTGTGCTTCAGCTTGCATATATTCTTCTGTACATGTTTGTTGATTTTGCTTCTAATGGTATTGTGAAGCTATCGGTTGTTGTGTTGTGGATGGCTCTTTGAATACTTTACAATTCATATTGCTTGTTGTGTGCAATGGTAGTATGAATGGTATAGAGTGTATATTGTTCACATAGTTTTCAAGGCCATAGTGTTTATTTTAGTATTTTGTGTTCTACAATTTGTAAAAAAAATAGGGTGCCCAAAATTTGTCTCTCCAACCGTTTAGAAATAAGTATAGGGTGCTGAAAAATATGTCAAAGTAGATTTTTATCTAAAAATAGGGAGGAAAAAAATACTCTAAAACACATAAATACCCCCCAATTAAATACCCCATTATCACACGTGATATCTAAATGCATAAGGGTGTGACCCCTCCAAGGGCGGTGAGGGGTTAACTATATAATTAACATTTATTTGTTTGTTTCATTCTAATTAGAAGTGGGTGGGATTTGATCGTCTTCTAAAAAATAATTAGCATGTGATGGGGTGGTGGCAAGTGTCATTGAAGGTGACTCCACTCTCCCACTCCCCCCATTTGGTTTCAGCTCCAAATGACGGTAGTTATATAGGTCGGGTTCCCATTGGAAGTTCTCGGTTACTCAAGGTTCCCAATGAATAGAACAGACTGGGAACACAGTGGGAATATGTTGGGATCAAACCCCGACCCTTTTTTCAAACCATGCCCACAACCATATGCCATTTTTTTTATTCACATAGTGCTTCTAAATTCCGTACATAACAGAGTTTTTGTTTTTTTTCAATTTTTTTTGGGGAATATGAAGGCATACTATATCTTTCAATCCACCGTTCGGATTTTTGAGTTTCAAAAGTATGTGGTAGAAATCTTGCTCGAAAAATTATGTGAGGCATTGTGAACTTTTGGACATAATTGCATTGCAAGACTTTTTTGTATGTCTTCCATACCTTATTTTGCCTTGAAATTTTTTAAGACATTCCTTACATGATGTAGAATATGATAAAATTTTAAATTTAGCACCCATAGTGCAAAAATTTACCACAATCACTAGTCAAAGGCAGCTGAAATTGTCGGGCACAATAAAAAAAAAAAACTTTGTCTTCAAAGGCCTATATCTTTTAATCCGTACAGTCAAATAACACCGAATTTTTACCACTTCTTTTTCTAAAAGTCTAGTACACGATCCTATGGTTAGATTTCCAAAAATAACATTTTGTTGAAAATTTTGATAAACGCAGCAGTAGGGGCCTTTAGGTTTTGGGTGAGTTTTGACATAAAATGGCCTTGGTCCTTTAGGAATTAACCCCTAAAGGACTGGCATGCCTTTTTTGGCCGTATAGAAATTTTGGGCAAGTTTGTGTGACTAGAGACTTCTATATTTTAAGCTAAAATTTTAATAGAAGGTGGGCGCGAGGAATATCTTTCATATGCACAAAATTTCAGGACATTTGGAAATAGGAGTCAAAAGTTATGGCCAAATATGTTACTTTTTTTTGTAACTGGGCAGTCCGGGCAGCAAGAAAAATTTGGCAAAAATTTGTTTTTGTTTTTTTTAATATTTTTTTCTTGTAGATTATATTTTTGTCTATCTGGAAAGCTTTGATTCATTTCATTTGGATTTGTTATGAGAAAGTTATGGACATTCTTGTTTTTCGGGCAATTAGAGCATCTTCTTGAAAAAAATAACTTGTAGGATTCATTTCTAAATGCTATTTTTGCAATTTAAAAAAAAAAAAAAATTCTCATGGTTTAGTTTACTTGCTAGAACAATCTCACCATTGGGATTCATGTATTTTAATTCCATCTAAAATATATTAATGTTTTAGATTTTCCTTCTATCTCATACCTACTTCTACTTAATAAATTTTTTAGGAATGATAACTTAGTTTTTTTGAATAATTTTTTTTCCCCTAGACTCTCAACTCAATTCTCCACTATAAAGATTTGAAGCACAAAACTCTGTAGTGCAAAAATTTTAAGTGAAAAATGTTTAAAGTCAAGAAATCTAATCCCGCAATGTGCTGAAATACTTGTTTTTTCCAATTTAAACGCAGATATCTTGCAATTTGAGTGGTCAAAAATTTTGAAATTTTTTCCACACAATCTCATACTAGTTAGGTGTAAGATCCTACGGTTAGATGTGCAAAAAATACATTTTTCAATTCTTTTCACTCCTTGCTATAGAAATGGCAGTTTTTATGGGTTTTTGGCAGAAAAAAGGCCTTGGGTCTTTAGGGGTTAATGCAGCGGTGCTATTCTATGAGCTTGCGAGCGTGAGCCTGTGAGCGTGGAGCAGGGATTATGTGAGCGGTGAGCCCTGAAATTAGAAAAAACAATACAAATTTCAAGAATATCAAGAAAAAAACTAATATCTATAAATTTTGTTCAAGATTTCTATTTCATGTAAAATTTTAGGACTTATTTTTGTAGACCTATTACCGTGGACCTATAATTGTGGATATGTACTATTTGTGTTCAAGGTTGGTATTTTAAATGATGTGCAAAGTATTCTAAGCATGCATTGTGGAGAAGAGTAATTTAAGTGTGAATGATGAACAACGATGGAAATATGATTGCATACAATATTCCATCAAATAACAATATATTTTTAGTTAGAAATTGATAGTTCTGCAGTGGACCTATTACCGTGGACCTATTATCGTGGTTAGGTACTATTTTTATTAAAATTGTTGTGTTCAATATTGTTTAAAATATGGAAGTATACATTGTGAAGACAAAGAATTCAATTGATATGAAAGACAAATGAGGATGGAAATAAGGATGTATAAAATATTCCACCAAATTACAATATTTGCCAAAAACAAATTGATACTTCTGAAGCTGTATGTGTAACTTCAGTCTAAAGTCTTTTAATCTCATATTCTAAGTTCTCTGAGATTTTTGGATTTCTAGATCAATTGAAGACTTTCATTTGGAACGTTGATGATACCGGCCCTATTGAGGAGGCGCTTCACTTCATTGAAGCTGAAGCTTGGAGAATGTATGAACTTGTCTTCTACCAAATTCATTTTGCAGAAGTAACGAAATAAGTAATAAAGATGCTTGCAGTTAACATACTGATGGCGTCCACCAATTGCTGAGACGGCCATGTCTACAAAATCGGGACAAGTGCACTCCGAGTACATGCCAAGTGTGATTCGATAAATTTTTTGCACGGGTTCCATTCCGGATTGAAGGGAGATTATGGCTCCAAGTCCAAGAAAGGGGAGCATAGTTACTCCCAAGATTGTTCCTTTGATGTTACCAGCACTCTCCCATTTATTGCGGTGCTCTGTAGTAGGAGCATTTGTAATACGTCGAATGGGCTTACTCCTTCGAGTTGTTGGATAGATGTCCGCATGCAAAGGGCTAGGCTGATCATAAAGGACTGCTTCAAAAACATTGGACATTGTGAATAATCGTCGTGGTGACATAGGTGGTTGCTCTTGGAGATGAAAGCCGGCCTCCTGCAAAAGAAGTGTTTCCTGTCGAGTCAAATTAGTGCCTGTTAGCACGGGCCACACATCTGGTATTTGAGGCCAATCAATTATCCAAGCACGTTTAGAGCCTTGAACACATCGTTCAATATCATCTGGACAAAACCAAAAATCTATCATGATCTCCTTATTTCCGCCTTACTGTTTCTTTCTACCCCGGTACGTAGGAGCTGGAGTGCCTTTAGATCCTTTTGCAATTTTGGCAACACAACGGATGTTTGATCCTCGCTGTTGGGCGTGACATTTGCAGCTAGATTTGTGGGACAGTCTTGCAATATGCCATTGTGAAGTGTCACAATCACTCTCCAATGCGGTTGTGACATGTGGTACGTGCTCAGAGTTAGCAACAGCATCTGCTTCCTTGAAGGCCTCCGTGGGTGTGCGTGTGGATCTAGTCATGACTCTTGGCTGAGAAAAATTAACTTTATCCGGCCGATGAGAGTCACCATCCGACCCAATAGGAAGGTCAAGTTTACGCTTACTGCTACCAAACACCTCTTCACCCTCCAAATGCGGAATACGTGTTGCAACGTCAGCTGCTCCAGGAAGGACATTCAATGCCTTCACGATCTTCTTCGGATCTCCGCTTCTTCTAGCACCTCTTAACTTCAATTCTTCTTTAGATGGCCCGGACCTTGATGCTTTGCCATTTAAGAATGCTCGGTAATTTGTCATTTGCATGAAAGCTCGAATGCAATCATCAGAAGTGGCAACAAACAAGTCATTGCCTCGATTACCTGACTGCTGCAACCATTTATTATGAACTGTTTCTGATAAGTTGCATGATGGCATGTCTGCCATCTCCTCAATACTTAGCCCCTGCAAGGAAAAAAAGTGTAGTGAGGCCTAAAATACTATACTAGTTAACACAAATTTTGAGACTGCTAGAAGTTCTGTCTTTTTAGAGTGCTACAATTTTGATCTTTTCTGGAAGTGGCCGAGGCTCTTCTCAGCCTTAAAAGGTAAGATACCCCAATCCTAGATTGATAAAATAATCTATCTTAAATAATAATTGTTTAATACAACATTTAAGCATTTTGAATTGAAAGTGGATCCAAATGAAGGCATTAAAATCAAAATGACAAGGTTAAACTTACCATTTGTATGAAGCCTCCCCATTGGCGATATCGGAAGTGCCAACAGGCAAGCCACAACTCCAATTCTCGCATAGCATCTTCTGAGGTTGCCCCGGATGATAGCCACCAAGATCGAATGGCCAAATATCGTGTCTCGGCTTCCTCCATAGTCTTTGAGTCTTTGTATTGCTTGCATAGACGAGTATGTTGGTGTTGCATATCCGGTTTGATAAGCTTTTGTGTATGTCGGTGCAATGAAGTACTCCAATGCAAAAGACACGTTCGCTCGCGGTTCACCATTTCAATTTTGGAATCCCCCGTACCGTATACAATGCGAACAGCATTCCAATTCGCTTGTGCACTGTCTGCCATAAAGCCCTTAAAGTTTGGATTTTCCACGCCATTGCGTCTCATGACATCATTCAATGACCTCCACATGATGCATTGAACTTCTGTGTTTTCGGATTGCATGTCGCAAACAGCAATTGTCATGACCTTCCTACATCTTGTGTCATACACGTGGCAGGCCATGGTTGTCCAATCCTTTACGTGTTTTTTGTGGTCAAACATGAGCCATGCGTTCTTCAAATCTCCTCCCGGTTGCATGCGCTTCACTAAGTCCACTCCACTGGCAGGTCCCTCAACCAACATTTTAAACAAGTATACCTTCTCCTTTCCCTGTCCAAGAAAAATGCTATCATGAATGTATTCAAACTTTAAATTTTGCTTCATATTCATGATGCTATCTATGACCCCACTTTTTCCAGTACTACGAAAAGAGGAAATAGTGTTACAGATGTTGGGAGAACTTAGTATTTGGAACCTATCCATGATATCCTCAAGTGACTTTCCACGCAACATCTCTTTAGGTCCTTCGCCATTGTGTATGAGATGATTATCTAAAAACTGCTTACTAGCTGCAAGGGCGATGGCAGAGTTAGTGGCAGTAGGGGTTTTCGAAACCTCGCCTGCAATGAGCCCAGAGATAGTGTCTAAGGACTCTCTACATATGCCAAGGGCAACAGGATGCATATGATTTCCTAAATGAATGCATGCTCTGGTCATCAAGGGAGTATCGCTAAAAACATAATATATTCTAGCATCACAGACACGGACGCAATGAGGTGGAACTTTGCATATCTTGCAAAGGAGAGTAGAATCCTTTGGAGGGGTTGCACCAACATAGAATGGAACAGAAGTATAACCACACCACTCGGTCTCATTGCGCTTTGACGAATGCTTGAAGTAGTCACAGTCAGGATTGTTACATACTAGATGGCCTGCACAAGAAGATTTCTTGAATTTGAGACCATCTTGGTTGTTAATATTGGATGTCATGGTCCGACACCATGCGTGTCCATTGTACCTTTTATCCATGCCATGGAGGTTCCTTGCAGCGGACGTTGAAGATGAAGTAGGAAGAGAAGGCAACTCAAATACTACGTTTCCGTCAAAGTCTGAAGGAAGGTATTGCACCTTCTGATGTATGATTGAATCATAGTCTAGTGCAACAACTTCGTTCCTAGATCCGCGAATAGATGCTAGCTTGCAAAGGCAACTAACAATACTAACCGTGGTTGTACTATTGAGATAAGTTGGTGGACGAGAGTAGGTGGACAAAGCAGGACTAGTTGAAGGCGTGCCATACCGAGCCAAAGTTGGTTTGAGAGCATCATCTGGGACTCTATTAGGAAGTGGTACCCGCAGACTTGGTTGGCTAGGGCACTCTCCCTCTGACTCGCTAGATATATCTATAATAGGATCAAGAATTTCTTGCTTCACACAAATAAGTTGGACAGGGGTACTAGTAGTTGTGATACGCTCATATCCTGTAGAATTCCTAGTATTATATTGGACAAAAGGCATGTCTACCGTAGAATAATCTGATTGACGAGGTAAGATATCATTAGAGGCACCCATCATGAGGAAAGACAAACCATAAGCTCGATAGCGCCCTGGACGAAGGTGCCAGACATGACCATCTTGAACTGCTAACTTCAGCATGAACAAACTCTTTCAAGTGGCCAGACTCAGACATGACCTCTTCTTCGACGTAAATACTGGATTGGACAAATCCAAATCGAATATGAAGAAGGTGTGAAGACAATACAGCATATCCTTTTTCTCCAAGAGGGAGGAGTAGTGGAATTTCATGGCCATCCGCTCGAATGGATGCCATTGATGCCTAAATGAAGGATATACTTGAAATCAGAGTAAAATGATAGGAACCAGGTAGAATACAAAGATCAAGAGAGTGAAGGTGTTTTGAATTAGAAAATATAAGGGTATGAGATTGTTCTATAAATTGAATTCACAAAGATAGGACCGTAGACCTGTAATGTGATCGTTAGTTGTCAGAATGCAGTATTGTCAGTTATCCCAAATATTGTGTATCTTAAATAGCCGCACAAATCTTTCTTAAGGTAAATTGCTTTTAAAGAAATCGATGAAGCTTACCTAACTCATAAATGACAGGAATTCAAAATTTGTAGAACATGTGAAGTGTTCAAAAAATAGGAGATGTACTTACTACCTTTAAGAAAGAAGGGATGATCTTAGTGACCGTTTACATTTTGGTAAACTATAGATGTCATTCTATCCGGAGAAGTTCTAATTAATTGGATGAGAATACGTTCATCAGTCTAAGAATGTTATATATTGAAGAGATTGTAGAGTTGGCAACAAGTAAGTAGAATTTGTTTTCTTGTAGTATTTTCGATTGGAGGGATGCCAGAGGGTCATCGTAGGAAGCGACATAAGGCAGGTCTTCTCTTTTCTAGTAAGAAGCAGTTAGAGAAATTAAAGATGTTTAGACGCTTGCAGAAGGCCAATGGTGTTGAGATTAGTAGCATTGTTTGGACCTTGTCCTATGAGGATCATGAAGTTGAAGTTGAACATTTCCAAGTAGAAGATAGTTTGACCCAAAATAGTGAAGGAAAAAATATTGCCAAGCTAAATAGTGTGGATGAAATTGAAGAAGACATACGCCAATCAAGTCCAGCAGAGAATAACATGTTGCTAAGAAGCGTAGAGTTGGTAAGCTCATGTATTTGTTTTTAAAAATACAATGAATAGATTTTTAGGAGTTGAATTTATATACCCTTTTTTTTTTCTTAGAGGTGCATTTGGCACCAAAGATCTTGTTGTGTAGCTTGAAAAGACGATTCCAACGGTGTGTAGCACGTAAAAAAGGGACACTTTTTGAATGTTTTACGGCCTAAAAATGAAATCAGCATATTGGAATCTGGTCTGAAATCTTTAGAATCAGAAGATTTTTAGGCCAAATCTTGCCCGCGGAGTTTTTAGAGAACTTTGAGGATTTTTAGAAAACTGGTCGTGAGTTCAAAAATTCTGAAAAAATTTGAGGTGACTTGTGAGGTTATAATCTATGTATAAAAAAAATTTGGATTGAAAATCTTCAAAATCACAAAATCTGTTAAGGAGATTCCCTTGCCCGAAATCTACCAATTTTATACTCTTTTTTTTTTTTTTTTTTTTTTTTTTCTCTTCCCTACCTCTGACCAGCAAAGAACTTGCCGGCTAGGGTTTGCTTTTGCATGGTCTTCTTTGTTTTGAATTGTTGGGTTTATGTGCGCTTTGCTTCCTCTTGCTTTTACTATGAATTTACGGAGTGCCTTGCTGCGGAAGGATGGAGAGGAGCACGGCGAAGGCGGGGAGGGTGTCCCCGAATGCATTGAAAGAGTTCACGATTTAGAAATTGAAGCGGCCGGAACTTCCCATCAGGTATCAAGTCGATTTTGGGTGTTACTTGCTTCCGTTGAAGATTGATGCCTCGTTGACGAGGCGTCAATTTTGGGCTGTTTTGTGTCTTCTTGGAATGTTGTAGGGTTTGAGGTATGTTTTCAAATTTCTTTTCAATTCTTTTCTATGCGCTATAGAATATGACCTCGTCAACGAGGTGTCAATCTCGGGCCGTTTTCGGTCTCATTTTCATAGTAGAAGTTTACAATGCACGTTTTCAAAAAAAAATTCACATGTTCAGTTTGGCTGGATTAGACCGCCTCGTCAACAAGGTAGCAATTTCGGGCTTTCTAGGGTCTCGCTGAAACAATACAATTTTAGAATGCATGTTTCCAATTCTTTTTTCAATTGTTGATTTGGACTGAATTTCTTGACCTCCTTGACGAGGTGTCAATTTCTAAATTGTTTAGAGTCTCACTTACATGATACAAATTGAAGATGCATGTTGCTAATTTTCACTAAGAACTGTTGATTTTGGCTGAATTTCTTGACCTCGTTGACGAGGTGTTAATTTCTGAATTGTTTAGAGTCTCACTTACATGATACAAGTTGAAGATGCATGTTGCTAATTTTCTCTAAGAACTGCTGATTTGGGTTGAATTTCTTGACCTCGTTGACGAGGTGTCACTTTCTGAATTGTTTAGAGTCTCACCTAGATGATACAAGGTGAAGATGTATGTTGCTAATTTTCACTTTCAATTGCTGATTTGGGTTTTAGGGTTGAATTTCTTCACCTCGTTGACGAGGTCACAATTCCAAACTATTTAGGGTCTCACTCACACGATACAAATTGAGGATGCACATTTCTAATTCTATTTTAGATTGCTGATTTGTGTTGAATTTCTTCACCTCGTTGACGAGGTCACAATTCCAAACTATTTAGGGTCTCACTCACACGATACAAATTGAGGATGCACATTTCTAATTCTATTTTAGATTGCTGATTTGTGCTGAATTTCTTCACCTCGTTGACGAGGTCACAATTCTAGACTATTTGGGATTTTGGGGTCTCACTCACACAATACAAATTGAAAATGAACGTTTTTTTATTCTATTTTGGATTGTTGATTTGGACTAAATTTCTTAACCTCGTTGACGAGGTCACAATTCTAGACTATTTGGGGTCTTCCTCGGACAATTTAAATTGAGGATGAACGTTTTTTATTCTATTTTGGATTGCTGATTTGGGTTGAATTTCTTCACCACGTTGACGAGGTCACAATTCTAGACTATTTGGGGTCTCCCTTGCACAATATAAATTGAAGATGCATGTTTTTTATTCTATTTTAGATTGCTGATTTGGATTGAATTTCTTCACCTTATTGATGAGGTTACAATTCTAGACTATTTGAGGTCTTCCTTGGACAATTTAAATTGAGGATGAACGTTTTTTATTCTATTTTGGATTGCTGATTTGGGCTGAAGTTCTTTACCTCGTTGACGAGGTCACAATTCTAGACTATTTGGGGTCTCCCTTGCACAATACAAATTGAGGTTGAATTTTCATTTTGAATTGTTGATTTGAGATTTTGGGTTCAATTTCATGGCCTCATCGATGAGGTGTCAATTTTAAACTATTTAGGGTCTCACTTGGACGATACAAGGTGAGGATGCATGTTTCTTATTTGTTTTGGATTGTTCATTTGGACTGAATTTTATGGCCTCGTTGACGAGGTCACAATTCTGAATTATTTTTGAAGGAAAATGTAACAAGTGTATCTTCTCTGTTTTTTAAAATAGAGCTTCATGGACGTTGATGGAGGCCTTCCACAAGTGGAGCAGTTAGAACGCGTCATCAACAATGATTCTGAACCTGTGATTAGCATTCTTGAGGTTAGATACATTTCTTATTATCTTTGCATGGATGTTGCATCAATCGTTCTTGTATTATAGTGGTCATTCAATTTGCTTCAATTTTCAATGACTTTCTACTATTAACTCTAATTTGTTTTGAATGTCCTATTCATTGTAGGCTCCCAACATCGTTGAAAGTCAAAGTGTTGATCCTATTTTTGAGGGGCGAACAGTAGAAGAGGTGGAGCAAGATGTGCGAATTGGTCAAAAATTTGACTCCAACATCGTCATCAAGAGTATGCTATTCGATGGTGGTGGTCCAGGATCCCGATTTGATATTCCTTTGTGCAGGATGATTGGGCTTCCATTGGTACGTCCTCTTCTTCAAAGTCAGGTGAAACGATTGGAGGCAGACTTTGCTCGTGGATATCGACCAGGTGATCGTGTATTCTATGTGTCCACAACGAATGACAAAGGACTTTGCAAGTTGGTAACCCCCGAGATCGTGGAGACATGGAATGAATGCTGGATACAAGAGAATGACCAATTTGAGAAATGGTTGCAGTCTCAGCCATCCATCTCACATTTGACAAACCATATGTTCTTTGTATGGGATGGCAATTATAGACTGGCAGCTTGGGTTGATTACATACACAGGATGCATTGTCATGAGCGCTTGTGGCATATGCCCGTTCACTGTATGCTTCTAGTATCAGAAGGTCGTACATGCATTCTATTGGAGGCTATGAATGACATCAATTGGTGAGTTTGGTAAAAAAACTCTTTTGTACTTTACCACTTCTTTTGATATGTTATTGTATTTTATGCTTTTAAATTCATTCATCTTACATTCTATTTGTATTGGTATTTGCAGGTCTACAGAACATTCTCATGTCAAGAGCAACTTGGCTCAGCAGTTGCACAGGATGAGTTACTATGGCAACTTGAAACTAGAAGACTTCAAGGGTCTTTTAAACGATGAAGATTACAAAAAATGCGAAAATAGGAAACTGCCAGGTGCTTGGTATCCATTGACATCGAATGTCTTTATACAATTCCTTCACAGGGTGAGTGTCTTCTATTTGCAAAAAAAATTCATTCATTTATGGTAATTTGTAGAATTTCTTTTGTATTCATTTAACATTCCTATTTTTCATGTACAGCAAAAAATGGCTGTTGTTTCAGATGCAGCAGTGCGAATGTATTACGAGAAGACACAATTGCAAGATCGAACTCCAAAGGGAGTTCATGATGCTATGACCCAAGCCGCCACTGCAGCTATCAAAGGTTTTCGAACAGAGTTTGATAAACAATTAGCCATTGCAAATCCAAAAAATGGCATTGGATTTCTAGAAGAGGTATATAATTCTTTCTATTTCCAAAGAATGGCTTCTATGATTACTTTTGGTTTTGGTTTTGGTTTGGTTTTGACTAAGGTTTTGTTTTTTGAAATTTCAGATTAACGTGCATTACAGCGCCAACGAGAACTCTGAGATGTCATTGGAGAAACTTCAAAGGATATCTACATGTGTAGTTCAGCCAAACCACAAGGTTCGTTGGCTTCGGTGGTGGAACTCCAGCGAGACTTCTAGAGAGGGCTTTAGATTTTCAACCCTTGGTTTTAACACATTGACTTTAGAGACATGGCTCTCTAAGGCTGTTTTTTGGGCTGAGGTATGTTATCAACTTTTTCTTTCATCTACATATTTTATACTTACATTTTATAAGTTTATAAATATTTCAATTTTTATCTTATGGTTGTTCCATGATATGCTTTGCCTTAATAATGTCTTCATACTTATATTTCTTGAATTCTTTGTAGTTGGAAGAAGAAGCCAAAGCAGAATTTGCAAGCATCATCAAGTCTGAAAATATTGAGGTTCATTGGAGTGCCAACGATGAGTTAGACAAGATTGGAGATTATGTAGAGACATGGCGCATTGTGTTATGGGATCATGCTTTTTGGTGGCTCTTCAAGAAGGACTCTTCATATTCGAGGTCTACTCCTTTCAAAGACCAAGAGGGTACAGATGTTGCATTGAAGAGGGTTCTGTACAAGTATATCTTTCACTTCAATTATATTTATTTATGTAAATATGACTTGCTTATCAAATTTATAAAATTATCGTATTTGTATCTTTGGCATTGCAATAATCACCTTTATTCTATGATTTCAGATATTTCAAGCGAGAGCTGGTTCAAAAAGGTGGGATTGAGAGAAAATTCATGCCAAAGCTTTTTAGAGGGTGGCTTGACACGTCTTTGAAGGGCTGTATGTTCACCTTGACTCAACAGCGGGGGTATTCTATTTAAGAACTCCAAGCTTGTCCTTGGTACCTAGAGTGTCCAAGGATCTTTGCTCCATCTCTTGAGGGCCCTGAGAAAGAGGCCGCTAAAGACCATCCCAAAACAGCCACACAGGAGAAGTTTTTAGATGAAGAGGAGGAACCTGAAGAGGTTGCACCAGTGAAGAAGGGGCGCAAGCCAAGGGAGAAGAAGACTACAAAGACGACGGTGAAAGCTACTACTACAAAGGACGATACTCCCTCTTCGTCTGTGCCAGCATCCGTTTTTGCACCTCCTCCTTCTCTTGTGCCTCCCACTACTTATGAAGTGATTTATATTGCTCACTCCCATTGCCCCCCAACTTTGATGTCTGTTACAACAGATGTTTTTGCTTCATCAGAGTATATTGCTAGACCAGCAATTCAACCCGATAGGCATGGTATTGAACCTCAAGGTCTAGTTCTACCATCATCAATTTCTGCAATGCTCAGTGTCAAAGAGAAGACAGGGGACAATACATCAACATGGGATGAAATGCTTGATTTTGCAAAGAAGGTAAGATCTATGTTCACTAGCCTTGTTCTAATTCTCTCTTTTTAATTTCATATGAAGTTATAAATATGGCATTGCAATGCATTCATATATCTAAGAATGTGTATTTTCTAATGTCAAGGTTGGGAAGGAGCGGGTACGAACTCTTGGAGGTCATGTGACCCATGGTCCATGTTTTGACTTGGTTGTTGCTGATATTCCGGATGGACTACCGGTCCCCAATGTCTCAGTTCCACCTTCGCATGTTCCTGCTTGGAATGTGTTGAATCCAGAGGAAGTTATTGAACCCATCTTTGAATTCGCTTTGGAGTATATTCATGATGATGGAGCAATTTTATTGTTTCACCCAGAGAACGGGAAGGTAAAAGAATTTTCACTTGAGCGTGCCAATACTTATGGCTTCCGTTTGCTTGACTCTTGGATGGGCGTAAATGAGTTGAAGCTTTCCAGCTACAAAAAAATCAAACGTTGGGTAAGCTCCATTGAAATTGCCTTCATTTATAAATTTTGATGTTTGAATCTACTTCTAGCAACATTGTATTTGTCAAGTATTAATCTTCATACTTGTTTATCCTTGGCAGTCACAACGCTTTCGGATCCTTCTTTTTGTACGAAGAAAATGGGAGGAGACATCGGTGGAGTCTAAGTTCTCAATCTATGTGAACCAGCAACTTAGCAATGCAGGCACAAACCTTGAAGAAGTGGACCTACTCCACAACTTCACTTCCTTGCAGACTCAGCTCATGAATGGTGCAGTTCCATGGAGAGGTGCCCGTGAGAAGGATCCTCTGTTTGTACAACTATTGATAGAGGCATTTTCAAAACCGGGTGATGTTGTGCTAGATTGTTATGCATCTACAGGTACCTCCCTTGAGTTTTCATTATTCAAATTATGTTCTTATTACATTGTGTGTAACATGTTTCTTGCAACTAATGATGTTGTATGCAATGAACAGGGGCCTCCATTCATGCATGCCGCAATATTGGATGCCATTTGGTGGCTTTGGAGAGCGACAATGAGATTTTCAAAGTTGTCCTTCAACCTTTGAACAAATCTCTTGCTTCTACTGCCACCATCCAAACTAAGCGCCCTTTGCCTATAGTGCTTGATGATTCTGATGACGAGGACGTTGTGAAGCCTTCTACAAGGCCCCGAAAGAGATGTTGCTGTAAGTAAGTTGATTGTTGTTTTTAAGCATGTCTAAGTTTTTTTTGTATTGTGTAATATCTCAAAATTAATTTAATTTCTAATCGTTTATTCATTGCATCTTGTAGAGGCAATCGTCTCCAACATTTTGTGCTATCGCCTTCTCCTAGTCCCAAGAGTTTGCCATGTTACATTGAAACTCTAGCAACAGCTATGGCAGAGGCCCCATCACCCATTTCCATTACCAAACGTCGTTCATACAATGTTGCTGTCAAGAAGTTTTTAGACCTTGAAGCTGATGTTGAAACACCAGGGCTTACATGCAGTGATAGTAGTCAAGTTAGTGATCATTCTTCTCCCATATGTGGTATTGGGTCGAATTGATCCGACTTGTTTCAAATACTACTGTTGTTACTTGATTTTCTAATGCATGTAGTGAGACTAAAAGGGCCACTACATTCTTGCACCTTATTCTATTCTAGAGTTATTTTGCATTCTTGTGATTTTTGGAGTGGTGGTAATTAATGGTTATCATCATTCTATTGGACATCATTTTGGAAAACATCTTCATTTTAGAGGTCAATTAATAGAAATTTTTGTAGATTGAATCTATTTCTCCCAATTAGCAACATGTTGCTTCTCTTAGATGGAAGTATGTAATTAGAACTTTTTAACCTTTAAATGTCCACGCAACCATTCTATGGCCGATGGATGAGAGAAAATCAAACTGTGTAGGCCAAAAATGCAAGTATTCATCCTTGAAATTTGTTGTAAAAAGGGAAGATCTTCTATAGACTTCCAATGAGCGCTATTGCAATGAAGCCAATGATTCACACGGTAATGCAAAAGGATGATTTTGAGGGTCACCCCTCCGTCCTTTAAGGATTAATGTTGGTGTTAGCATAGAAATAAATTTGGTGAATTTCAATAATGCTTAAAAAGAACTAAATTTTAATTGGAAATAGTACCTTTCTTGAAATGGTTTCCTAACACCATATAAGCATATATTTCTAGTTTCCAAATAGTCACTCTAAACCTTAGATCTAAGATACTTGGTAATTGACCCTTATCCTAAACAATTGATTTTTTTTAACCATTTAGCTATCATCTAAATTCCTTCTCATCGAATGCCATGTATACAACAAATGTATTTCATCCAACAAAGTTGACTACAAAAAAAATTCATCCAATTGCATTCATTTCCAAAAAATTCATCCAACCACATTCATCTCCAAAAAAAATCATCCAACTCCATTCATCTCCATTCATCTCCACAATCATGGGTCTTCACTCTAAAAAAATTTATGCTCACAAGCTCACAGGCTCACAAGCTCATGCTCGCACGCTCACAAAATAGCAACCCTGGGGGTTAATGTACCAACTGATTTTTATTGAAACATGAGGCTAATAAAGCTATATGAGCTCTAAAATCAAGGAATATTTTAGATTTGAGCCAACATGCCAACTTATTGAACTTTTGCCACTTTAATCCCTAAATGCCTAAGGCACCAAATTTTGGTGTTAGCAATATTTTGAAATTAACTAAAACCTACCCAATTTTTTTTTTAATAGTTTATATTTTTGAAAATTCTTTTTGAAGTTTAGTTTTAGATCCAAAATCTGATTTTGAAAATGAATGATTATGATTTTTCTGTTCAAGATTTTGTGCAAGGGTGTCCATTGCAAAATTTGATTTTTAAATGTTGAAGATCACCAAAAGCTTCTAACCTCTGCAATGATTATAATGTGAGAGATTTTGCATGTTCATTTGTTTTGTGTTGGAAATGATATCAAATACACTAGATCAAGGAGAAAAAATCACATTAGAAATTCCTTTAAAAAAATTGTAGAGTAAATTTGGATGATTGCAAGAAACACTGGTCCTATTTCTTGTCCCCTTGTCCTCGGATACGTGGTTTTTTGCTCATAACTTTTGCATTGTTTGTCTGATTGATATGAAATTTGGAATAAAGGTAGATGCGGTAGTTGCAGACATTGAGTAATTTTTCAAAAAAAATTCAAATTATTTTACTATTTTTAACCAACCCCCAATAGGGTGTCTACCTTGGGCCATTTTGGGGGGTTTTAGTCCTATTTTTTACTCAAAAATGCAAATTTGAAGCCACAAATTGGACATGTTGGAGGTTTACTAATATTACAAAGATTGATGATGAGTTTTTATGAAAATAGAAGCATGTAGGTTGTACACATGGGGTCAAAGTGACCTTCCTTTGCATGAAGGCTACAAAGAGGGAAAATATTTCCTTCATGAATTTTTTGGTGCAATGCAAGCACAATCTTTTCTAGCAAAATGGCTTTTTCTATAGAATTTTTTAAAATCTTTTTTGAATTACTAAAAATGAAAACCTCTACAGACCCCTTTTCTATTATTTTTTGCTTCCAGTGACTTCTGTAGTACTCCGTAGTAGCATGTAGTACTACATAATACAACATAGTATTGATTGGACGGTTTAGATCTGACGAGGTGATGCTAACACATAATACTGGTACTATTGTAGAGTATTGCCAATCCAATGGCCAAAAAAAATAGTTTTGACAAAAAACGTGGAGTGTTTCTTGCAACTACCCATTTGTAAAACTATAAATTGATTGGGATTAAGCATGTTATGTCTTTAAACCTTATATTTTTTTTGGTGACCAATTTTTAGACTTGACATGTATGTGAAAAGAAGATTGAAAGACTTCAAATCACTTTCACAAGTTTAACGCCCTCATGATTAAACATTATAATCTTTCAATCCATAAATGATATTGGTGTGTTTTCTTTTTCCATATTATCTCTAACATGTCTAGTTTGAATTCATATGGTTACAATTTAAAAACAATTGATAAATCTTATCAAAATGTTGACTTTTTGTTCAATTTAGAGAAAATTCCAATAAGCTCAAAAAAGGCCTTGGGCAATGGGTATTTAGGGATTAAGGTTTTCACTAGTATGAGAATAGGGATTGAATTTTCACTTTGCCATTGAATTTGGAAATAATCATCTTGCCAACTCAACGCCTTAACTGAAGGATGCAAAGGCCAAAATTAGGCTCACACACAGATTTTGATATGACTCTCGGTGACCAAGAATGGAGTTTATATCCATTCCAAGTTTTTAGATTCTTGTGTTCATTTTCTAACTATTTTGTATGGGGTTGATTTCTCTTCTCTACAATTGAACTTATTCTAGAGTTCATTCTAGAGTTCATTGCACAGAAAATTTAACCACTTAACACTAACCTTACCATGTTATGTCCAAAATCACTAGAGCCCTGTAAAAGATTTATCTGTTGTGATATATGAGGAGGAAAGTGAAATTGAGAGATATGTTGTACAGACGACATCAGTCTTCAATGTAGAGAAAATTGCAAGATCTTAAGCATCGGAAGTTCCAAAATTTATAAGGAGCAGTCACTAAGGTAGAAACATCCAAAAGAGTCGTAGTGACATAAATATGTCACCGAGGTAAATTCCTCCGGTTCGTTGTACTGGATCCGTTTTTTAATGGAAGTTGTTCATGTGGTTCAAAAAAAAAAAAAAAAAAAGTCCTAGTTCCCATTCTTGTACCCTAGATTACCACTAAATATGTCTGGACTTCATTTATGAATTGCCGGTTTGAGCCATTCCAATTTTAATTGCAAAGTATAGAAAAAAAATTAGAATTTTTTTTCTTGCATAATTGACACCCAATTCTCACGCAATCCCAATCAAGCATACCAAATTTTAGTTTCAAAAACGCAAAATTCCATTTTTAGTGAATTTTTGAAGTCAACTTTCATGGTTTTACATAATATTTTATTGAAAACAATTAGTGATGAATTTTTTAAATTTGATTGTATACATATGTAGGGAACATCCATACGCACATCTTTCAAATTAAAAAACACCCCATTAAGTAACAAAAATATGAACAAGGAAGAATTAAATGTGAGGCATCATATGACCAAAATTTATTAAATTGATATCTTTATATTTTAACGAGATAATAATAATTGTAACATCATGATAAAATGTATAAGATTAGTTACAATGTGCAGGTCAAATAGCAAAATCATCTCGTTAAAATATAAAGATATCAATTTTACAAATTTTGGTCATATGATGTCTCACATTTAACTCTTCCTTGCTCATATTTTTGTTACTTAATGGGGTGTTTTTTAATTTGAAAGATATGCATATGGATGTTCCCTACATATGTATGCAATTGAATTAAAAAAATTCATCACCAATTGTTTTCAATAAAATATTATGTAAAACCATGAAAATTGACTTCAAAAATTCACCAAAAATAAAATTTAGCTTTTCTGAAATTGAATTTTTTTATGCTTGATTGGAATTGCATAAAATCTATTCCAAAATATGCTTACCAAAAATATGCCAAGTATACTACGCATTGTAAAAAAAAATTAAACGGCAGATGGAAATGAAGTAGACCTTACTGTACTTCCATAGATTTGTTTCTGCGCACTTGTGAGTGTTCAGTGTTCACCATGTCTGGGCGCGGCAAGGGAGGCAAGGGGTTTGGCAAAGGTGGCGCCAAGCGTCACAGGAAGGTGTTGCGCGACAACATCCAGGGGATTACGAAGCCGGCTATTCGGCGTCTGGCTAGGTGGGGCGGGGGAAGCGCATCAGTGGGTTGATCTATGAGGAGACTCGTGGTGTGTTGAAGATCTTTTTGGAGAATGTTATCCGAGATGCTGTCACCTACACTGAGCATGTTAGGCAGAAGACCGTTACGGCTATGGATGTGGTTTATGCTCGGAAGCGCCAGGGCAGAACCCTCTACGGTTTTGGCGGCTAGGTTGAAGTTGGGCTTCTGTTCGTCACTAATTAATACCATCCTTGTATATATTTTTGTCAAGTCCGTTGGGCGTTGAGTCTGAAGCTCTGTATAGGTGTGAAGTATGCTGTGTACCAGCGGTTTATTTCCTTCTTGTTATATAGTTTCTGTTCCTCCGTCACTTCGATTTTAGGACATTGCATCAGGTTGGTAATGGATATGCAACGTTGAATTTTGTTTCATAGGAGGCTTTGTATGTCTCTTTATCCTAGTGGCTGCTTCGTCGGTTTCGAGTCTGATTTTATTCCCCTAAGAAATAGTTTCTTCAAGTAACCTTCTTATGGTATAAATGTATACTGTATATTTATCAGTTCCTTAACCCTTAAAGGACGAAGGGGTGACCCTCGAAATCCTTCCTTTCCATTACCGTGTGAATCATTGCCTTAACAAAATGAAAAAGCACTCATTGAAAATTGACCTACTGTAGAAGACTTTCCCTTTTCACAACAAAATTCTGAGGATGAATAGTTGGACTTCTATCCACATGCAAAGATGCTCTATCATTCATTGGATGCCAAACGTCCTCCGCATCGTTCAGGGGTTAATTGAATTCTCAGGTTTGTACTTGGACGTCTTCGTACTTGTGGCCAGCATTAAATAAACAGTCCGGGTCTTCGATTAGAACAGACGATTCTGTGAGGCTTATTATGTGAGAATCTATCAGCACATATACTGTACTTGTGAAATCGGGAGAGGGAGCTGGGCACTTGAATTAGTGGATGAGTTCGTGATTAAGAGTTGCTCTCAAGTGATGAGAAGTGCGGAGCACTCGCCACGCTTTCGGGCACGCTTTTATACAGACTGGTTGCAAGTCAAGGTCTCCGAACTACGTAACCCCCCGAGCTACCGGGAGGTGGCGAGGAGGTAACGATCTCGTGCAACAATAATCACGTCTCGCCGCGCGCGT
This sequence comes from Pseudisothecium myosuroides, assembly GCA_951799445.1. Lineage (NCBI taxonomy): Eukaryota > Viridiplantae > Streptophyta > Bryopsida > Hypnales > Lembophyllaceae > Pseudisothecium > Pseudisothecium myosuroides. The sequence goes on from OX637291.1 coordinate 30,904,223, forward strand.
GGACAGGAAGTCCGTCGTCGCCTCCGAATAAGAGGAAGAGCGTCAGCATGAGAATTAATAAAGTAATTATATTTTAATGATCTGGCTATTCGAATATTCGCCATGTATTCAACCCGTCTGGTTGTTTCCCGGTTGCAGTGTTACAAATGCCCCGGTTGACAAATTGATTTGCACGAGGGAGTCGGCATATTGCACCTGCGGAGAGGCACCTTGGGAGTTGACACGCTCTTGAAATTCTGATTTCTAAACACGGAAGATCGATGTGGAGGGAGGCTGAGATTTTGAGTTTGGTTCTTCCCCAACAAGCGTTTGCAAGTTGCATTAGTTCTTTTTTCAAGTTTTCAAGGTCAACTTGTTCGGCCTGCGTGCGTCAGTAGGTCTGCTCAAACTTGTGGCTCGAAAACACAGCACGACGCTTCTTATGGGCAATAGAATTAATCGTGAAGTGAGCAAATGTGGGAGCAGGAGTTGGAGTTCTGGAAAAATACAGGACCAAACTCCTTGGAGCACCCAAACTCAGTTATGATTGAGTTTGGTGCCATGTTTGTTTTGTTTTATTCTCAGTTGTCTTTTGACACAGGTTTACAAATACAGGATAACTTTGCGAATAACTCTAATATCACACTTAAAAGCTTCTTGTGGGCAAATCCTAAACTCATAACTAGTTACATGAATATGAATTAACTCCTAAAATCCCAAGGTTCCCTTTGGGGACATTTGGGATTTTGGGTAGGTTTGTGTGATGTTTTGAAACTTGTTTTGAAAAGAAAAAAACTCATTAATATTGCTTGTCTTATAACCAATACTCTTAATCTTTTTGATTATATGCGTTGTTATTTTTGGTTTGAATGTTTTTTTATGTAAGGAAATAGGTTTATAATAGAATGTCCACAAATTGGGCTATAAATTGCTTTTTTTCAAGTTAGTACAAATTTATCAAAACAAAAGTATTATAAACCCTCAAATGAATATACAGACTTTCTAAAACACATAACAATATGGATTCAATTGTGATGGGCGAAGATTTCATTTTTCATTTATTTTAGGTAGTGCTAATAGTGATCTTCACTAGAGTGACAAAGCTATTTACATCCATGGAAATGCATGAAACTTGCAATATATGGATGAAAATTCATTTACTCATCCAAAAGAATGTACATTCTTCTAAATTTAGAGTGATAGTGTTCAAAGAATTGGTAGCAATTTAGTGATTTCATCAACTCTGAAGGAAGAATATTTGGCAAAATGTTTCCAATGGAAAAATTTGTAGGGCTTTTTTAGAAAAAATTCCCTCAAAACAACAACTTTGCCTTGTATCCAAACAAAATCAATTACCAATATACATGCTACAATTCTCAACGTGACACTTGACAATCACATCTTGCTACTCACAAAATTCCAAGGTTTGAAACTTGAACCAGTTTTTGGTACTGTATGGATTGCCAATGGGAACTTGATTGGTAATAGGTGTCTTGATGTTGGATGTACGACAATGTAATTTTTATTTCAATTTGTACTTTGGACCAAAGATAATAACATCTAAAACAATTTGTTGGTCCTAAAAAAGACACAAAAATCTGAAATTAGTTAATTTTTTTTCCTTCTTATATACTGCTCCGTACTATTTTATTTTTGTTGATATAGAAAGTCTTGACTTTTTCCATCTGGATTAGTGATGTGAAAGTTATGGAGCTTTTTGTTTTGTGGGCAATCATTGCATCTCCTTGAAAAAATACTTGGAAAATTTTCTTTTGACCTCAATTTTCACAATTTAAAAAAGAATCTACTGGAATTAGCGTGTTTGAATTCCATCTTAGAGCTATCAATGATTTAACTTTCCTTTTGTTTTCTACCTATTTCTACCTAATTTAATGCATTAATACATTATTGGATTTCAATTAAAGGATTTTATTGCAAATAACTCAATATTTTGTTATTATTTTTTTTGTTATCATATCATATTGAATCACCTACAATCCATATAAATGTACTAAATACAACCCTTACAAACTAATATGTTGAATTCAAAAAGATTGTAGTAAAAATAATTGTTTTTGTTGCTAAATACAAATTTAAATGATTTGTATTAATTATATATTAAGACAAAAAATCCAAATTTAGTCAAAATAGATGCAACAACGGTTCAAATTGCAACCTATAGGTTTTCTAGAAAAGTAAATGACATCTCAAGTCTTTGATTCATTGAAAATCTTCAAATTCCATTCAAATTAATATTAACTACATTTTTTTCCTATTAGTAATTTTTTTGAAGCACGCATATGTCAAATTTTTACAATATCAATGGGGGTAGGTCCTAAATGGTGTACAACAACATGCAATAAAATATTCAAGCCATCGAGGCTCAAAAAAGATGCATAGGCGATTTCTGGAGTGATTATGAACCCCGCCGCAAAAACGATTTCTGAGTCTATGAGGTGGTTAGCTTTGGAATTCATTTACTTCCAAACCGTAATTGCTTTTTGCTTCAAATTTTTTTGGATTGTAGTACACAAAGGATACTACAACATTCATGTTTGCTCATTTGAATTTTGTCCACTTCTTTTCAACATATGGCGCACAGAGTGAAATTGAATGAAGTATAGACTCAGTTTTTGGAGTCACTGTATATGCTTCGTTGAATTTTGTTTCATAGGAGACTTTGTTTGTCTCTTTCTACTGGTGGCTGCTTCGTCGGTTTCGAGTCTGCTTGTATTCCCCTGAAAAGTAATGACATCGCTTAACCTTGTTATGGTACAAATATAAATATGTATTTCAGTTTCTTGAGTGAATGCCGGACGATTATGCATTAGAACTCGACAGTCTGGGTCTTTGATTAGAGCGGACGATTTTGTGAGGCTTATTCTGTATGAAAGAATCCATCAACTCTTAAATTGAGATCGGGAGAGAGAGCTGGGCACTTGAATTAGTGGATGAGGGCGTGATTAAGAGTTGCTCTCAAGTGATAAGAATGCGGAGCACTCACCACGCTTTTATACAGACTGGTTGCAGGCGAAGGTCTCCGATCTCGTGCAACAATAATCACGTCTCGCCGCGCGCGTGGACAGGAAGTCCGTCGTCGCCTCCGAATAAGAGGAAGAGCGTCAGCATGAGAATTAATAAAGTAATTATATTTTAATGATCTGGCTATTCGAATATTCGCCATGTATTCAACCCGTCTGGTTGTTTCCCGGTTGCAGTGTTACAAATGCCCCGGTTGACAAATTGATTTGCACGAGGGAGTCGGCATATTGCACCTGCGGAGAGGCACCTTGGGAGTTGACACGCTCTTGAAATTCTGATTTCTAAACACGGAAGATCGATGTGGAGGGAGGCTGAGATTTTGAGTTTGGTTCTTCCCCAACAAGCGTTTGCAAGTTGCATTAGTTCTTTTTTCAAGTTTTCAAGGTCAACTTGTTCGGCCTGCGTGCGTCAGTAGGTCTGCTCAAACTGTGGCTCGAAAACACAGCACGACGCTTCTTATGGGCAATAGAATTAATCATGATTAATCGTGAAGTGAGCAAATGTGGGACCAGGAGTTGGAGTTCTGGAAAAATACAGGACCAAACTCCATGGAGCACCCAAACTCAAGTCTGATTGAGTTTGGTGTCATGTTTGTTTTCCTCTGACATAGGTTCACAAACACAAGACAACTTTTTGTGATTAACTCTAATATCACATTTAAAAGCTTCTTGTGGGCAAACCCTAAACTCATAACTAGTTACATGAATATGAATTAACTCCTATAATCCCAAGGTCCCCTTGGGGACACTTGGGATTTTGGGTAGGATTGTGTGATGTTTTGAAACTTGTTTTGAAAAGAAAAAAACTCATTAATATTGCCTGCCTTATAACCAATCACTTAAATCTTTTTGATTATATGTGGTATTATTTTTGGTTTGAATGGTTTTTTATGTAAAGAAATAGGTTTATAATAGAATGTCCAAAAATTCATTTTTCATTTATTTTAAGTAGTGCCAATTATAGCCTTCTTCACTGGAGTAATGAAGATATTTACATCCATGGAAATGCATGAAACTTGCAATATATGGATGAAAATTCATTTACTCATCCAAAAGAATGTGCATTCTTCTAAATTTAAAGTGATAGTGTTCAAAGAATTGGTAGCAATTTAGTGATTTCATGAATTGTAAAGGAAGAATATTTTGCTAAATATTTACAATAGAAAATTTTGTAATGCTTTTTTAGAGAAAATTCCTTCAAAAAAACAACTTTGCCTTGTATCCAAACAAAATCAATTACCAACGTACATGTTGCGATTCTCAACATGACACATGGCAATCACATCTTGCTACTCACAAAATTCCAAGCTATGAAACTTGAACCAATTTTTGGTACCCTATGGATTGCCAATGGGAACTTGATCATTAGAGAATATCTGGGGCCTCCGGAGGGTTGCTCCACAACCCTCCGAGGGACCCTAAAATTTACTTTTTTTTTGCAAAAAAATTAGTTTTTTCCTATTTCCGCGCAGCAAGAACCAAAATTTACGAGTAATTAAAAAATAAATTAAATAGAAAAAATCCCGATTGCTGACCGTTTCGGCGAGCAGTCAGCCAAGTTGACTGCTCACCGAGGGACAGTTTTGGAGTGACAGGCCAAGCATTTTAATAGCTTGGCATGTCACTCCGAAGCAGCCCTCCGGAGGGCTGTTTTTTTTCTAATATTGGTAATAGGTGTCTCGATGTTAGTTGTACGACAATGTAATTTTTACTTCAATTTATACTTTGAACCAAAGATAATAACATCTAAAACAATTTGTTGGTCCTAAAAAAGACACAAAAATTTGAAAAAAAATTTGAAATTTTTTTCCTTCTCATATACTAGTATTTTACTTTTGTTGATATGGAGAGTCTTGATTTTTTCCATTTGGATTAGTGATGTGAAAGTTATGGAGCTTTTTGTTTTGTGTGCAGTCGTTGCATCTCCGTGAAAAAATACTTGTAAAATTTTCTTTTGACCTCAATTTCTACAATTTAAAAAAGAAAAGTTCCACAAGGTTCAATTTACTTGTTAGAACAATCATCTACTAGAATTAGCATGCTTGAATTCCATCTTAGAGCTATCAATGATTTAGCTTTCCTTTTGTTTCGTACCTGTTTCTACTTAATAATTTTTTAAAGAATGAAAATCAAGTTTTTCCTTTTTTCTTTCTTATTCTCAACTCAATTCTCTACCATAAAAATATTTTACTTCAACTTTTTAATACAATATTCAAAGTTAAGAGGACTCAAAGTCTTATATTCTAGTTATGCAAGGTGCAAAAAAACATGTTTCTTTCACTTTAAATGCAAATATCTTGCAATCTTTAGTATTTATTCAAAAACTTTGAAATTACTTCTATACATTTTTATGGTAGTCTAGTGCAAGACCCTATGGTTAGATAAGAAAAAATAACAACTTTTAATTTCTTTTGTTCTAAGGAATAAAAATGACAATTTTGAGTGTTTGTTGATGAAAAAAGGCCTTCAAACTTTAGAAGTTGAAGTAGCTAAATAGATGCCACTTTGATTTATCATTCAATTTATCTTTCAAAAAACATGTAAAGAAGTCTAGGCCTTCCAAAAGGAGATCAACCCTCACAATTCATAAAGACACTTTATAACATTATAAAAACCAATTGCTCTTCTTTTAGATCCCTAGGTAACTAATTATGTGGTTAGATGAAATATAATTGCTAATAAATCTAATACAAACATTAAAAATGAAATTTCCATAGAAGGAATGTTGTAGCAAACCATCTAGACCCTATGCACATTTTAGTTGTAAAAAACTTGTAAAACTTGATTTATAAAATGAACCTTGTGTAACATTTTTTTCTAGGAGATTCTCTGACTGCATATAGAATAAAATTTTGCATAATTTTTACATCTATAATCAAAATTGAATGAGTGAAAAGCTTTGTTTTTAAGTATAGATCTATTTTTCAAGTAAATTATCTTTTCAATTTTTTAAATGTCCTATTTTAGATGCCCTAAATTTTTTTTAAATGATATAAATCTTTAATCACAAACTTGTTTCTTTTGAACTCCATAATTATTTCATTTTTTGTAATATAAAAATTTATTCCGTAACTGCTTTTTGCATCTTCTTTTTCATTGACATTGTTGAAATATAACAAACCAGCTTGTTGGAAAGCTAGAAGAACCAACCTACTATATATATATATATATATATATATATATATATATATATATATATATATATATATATATATATATATATATATATATATTCATAGAGGCTTTCTTAAAATGCAAAAAGCCATTTTGGCTCATGAAATACTTCAGAGTTAACCCAGAAGCTAACAAATTTGGGTGAGTGTGACAATGATCAAGAATTGATGGCATATTTTATTCAAGCAAAATTTGACATTATGGATTGGCCATTTGAAGGACTTTGAAGTTAGAATTGAAGATTTGATAGAATCACATCCTAAGGTAGGAGGCTCAAACTCCAACCAGACAGTAAAAGCGAACATGACTCAAAGGTACATTTTGCTTTCTTCAGTGTACCAACTATGCACATTTCAGGAGGTGGTCACTTTTGATGACCACAAATGACCACTTTTTTTCAACTTCTAAAATTTGTAACTAATTCCAAAGAGGTCCAAAATAAATGAAACGACTTGAGTCAGATGTCAATTCCACTTGTCTTTCAAGGAAAATTTATTGATTTTTTTTTCAAGATGTTAAGCCTCCTTCAAATTTAGTTCCAAGCCTTAGATGGTCCATTTATAGACCACCTACCTTATAAGTATGTAGTTTTGGCTTGGGCAACAATGTCATAATGGTCTCAAGAGGCTTTTTATCTTAGTAATAAAACAACCTTTACCTTTTTGAATTTGTAATTTAAAATTTTCTAATTAATTGGTTATTTTTTTATCTTCTTTATTTTTTTATTTTTTTCATTTCATCTATTTTGTCTTATTTGTATTTATGTTATTTTGAAAATGTCAAATAAAAATTTAATATTGATGTAAATTTTTTATGTGTTTGGTAGTTTTTATTTTTGAATTTTGAAGAATATTACATTCTTTCATTTTGTTGGACATCAGAAGACATCAAACAAATATGTATAAAATTTTAGATAAATAGACATCAATAGAAATTTAATATCTTGATTTTCAAAGGACAAATGTAGAAGAAAAATATTAGATGATAAGTGCAAAATCACACCAAACAAATAATTCAAACCAATTAGGCACTAGAGAAAATTTGGGGCTTTTAGAAGGCTGCTTGAATTTTGATAGTATTGCAAATATAAGAAATAAAAATGATAGTCTAAATTTTTTCTATTTTTCTTTATTTACTAAAAATGTTATATTTTATTTATACTTTTAACGTATTTGTACTGGTGTCAAAAGTCAAATGGTCCTCTAGAGGCCCTATATTTTCTTTAATGAATACTTCTTGCCTCATAAGAATGTTGAGCCTCTTTTTAGACATTGATCAAATAGTTGTTAAAAAATTTGCAAACGAACCTTATATATTTAAAAGGCCAAACTAGTTTCATACTTCCATCCTAAAGATCATTATTGAAATCAAATAAAAAGATCAATATTCATCTAATATACAATGAAAATTCTTAATACATAGTATATTTTTGGAAATCACGTTGCCTGATATTGCAATGAATCCTAGAGAAAAATTGTATATAAAGGTTGTTGCAAGAAGTTGCACCTACCATTTTTGTCTCAAAACAACCTATTTCAATGAGTACTGTGACTTTTGAAATAATTTTTTTTAAACAAAATAAAATATAGATAATTTATAAATTATTGAAAATAATATGTCTCTAAAAATTTTGAATTAGAAAAAATTATCTCTAAAAGCTATTCTTAAAAAAAGATGATAGAAAATACTGAAAAAATTGACACTTTGATGTTTGTTTTTTAGAAAATAGTAAAAAAATTCTAAAGAATCTAATAAAATAATCCATTTTTTCAAACTTTGAGGTAATTTTTCTCAACCATTTCATTAGAGGATTTTTAGGCCTTTGGAAGACTATGAGTTTCTGGACTGTGGAAATATTGAAAACGTTGCCAAATTCTCAATTTGACGTGGCCGAGAGACTACTAAGTCAGATATTAACAATTAATCATCTTTTAATTATTTTTTAGTTATTTTTAAATATTTTCTTTTTAGATTTTTTTAGATTTTTTAATGAATTTTTTATTTTTATTTTTATTTTATTTTTTAAAATAGTTTTTAATTATATTTTTATTTTTGACAACAGGGGCTGGTTCCCAACAACAAGAATAACCTTGAAACAATCTTCCAAAGGCTCAAATCTCCTCTTATGTCATCTTTGGGAAAAAAATTGTATTCTCTGCACTTGTGCAAAGGTCGTACACTTTGAATAGTTGTAGAAGGTAGAAATTTATTATTTTTAGAAAATCTCTTCATGGGATTGTGACTTAACAGAAGTCCTTGTATTCCAATTTTGAGATTCCAATTTGCATTCAAAAATAGTACTAAATCCCCCTCAAATGACCAAGGTAGAGATCCAATTGGAAGATGTTTAAAAATAGTGAAATGATTTAAATGAAATTCAAAAAATTATTCAATTTCTACAACTACCACATATACCTTAATTTCAAATTTCATGTAAAACTAATGTATGATACAAAAGTTAGGAGCAAAAAATTACCTATCCAAGGCCAAGGGGACTAAAAAAAAGAACAACTATTTCTTGCAATCATCTATAATTAAAAACTCACTTCACTAAGTTCACTTATTTGCTTTCATTAGTTTCATAATATCAATACCTAATTGTCTCATTTAATCAAATGCAAATGAGCTAATGATACTAAAAAAATTCAACAAATATGATAACTAAATGAAGGTGTTCTACAATACTTATAATAATATAATACTAGAACAGGGTACAATAGTATTAATACTAATATTTCAATATAAATTTAATATGAAACTTATCACATTTCAATATTACTTAGGTTTTAAAAATATTATTACATTTGGCATTGTTAATTTTTAATAAAATCACAAAATATAATATTTACAAAGCTTGATTTTAATATTGTCACATTCCTTTACAAATTGATGTTGTCCCATATGCACGTCAGCACTAGCCAGAACTCCTTACTACTGTAGCGTATTGGTTGTGGAGGTGAGATTGCAAAAAGTTCCAAGCCCATTTGCATTGCATCATGATATAGTAATTTGATACTTTTCATTTAATTCGGTGAGAATAAATTATGATGAGCAATTGCTAAAACAAGGTTACACGGTTCCAACTAAGGTAAAACAGCCCATCATGGTCAGAATTGCTAGTTTGCCTTCATGTCATGGCTGAATTTTTTTTATTTTTTCTCCACATACAGACAAGTGTGAAATAGCAAGAGCAATTGAAATTATATTTTTTCAACAAAGTATGAATTAGCTATAATTTTTTGAAGCGTTCAACCCAAAAGAGTCTGTAGACTATTCCAAATCCAACATACAACTATATCCATAATGCTCACCTTACCCTTTTAAAGCAATCAAAATATTTTCAAAAGTAAAAAGCCTTAAGAAGTCACTTCCTATAGTGATTTACATTGAAATAGTTGGGTGTTCCTAATGAGGTTACTAATTAATCCATTAGTATCAGGTAAGGCATTGATTGTGGTTCAAAATCTCATAAATTGAGAATAACCATCATGGGATCATTCCTTACTGTAGGTGTCCGTCATGGGTAATTTGACCATGATGGATTGATTTACCTTATCCCATTATGTTTCAAGGTCATTAGAATTTTATCCCCACATGCTGCCAAGTGCCAAAGTCAAAATATGATTGATGGATGATTTTCAAGATTATCCTATGCAAAGGTCAAATTCCGCAAAAGTTAAGTCATATTTGTAAAACAGTGCCGCATACCATCTTGAGAATGGTATGAGGTGATGTGAACCCTTGAGAATTTGATGTGGAAATTGAATTTCGGCACCTAAGTGCCAAATCAGACGTTCACTTGCGATAATTTAGAAATGAAGAATCTACCTATTTGTCCATAAATCAAATCATTTTTGACAAATTACCGCATGTGTAAAAAAAGTGCCACATACCATCTTGAGAATGGTGTGAGGTGATGTGGACCCTGAGAATTGGATGTGGAAATTCAATTTCGGCCCTCACGTGCGGAATCAGACCTTCACGTGCGGTAGTTTACAAAAACTCAACGCCTGTTGAACACGGCTTTCCATGAAACTTTCAACCCGGCGCGTCTGCTCAGCAAGGGACGTCGGACGTCACACAAGGCATCTCTCGGAGCCGCGCTTCGGACGTGGGTCCAAACTCCCATTGCAGACTTCTTGAAAAATTGAAGATCTGAGCGTGTCATCTTCCTTGAAGGAAGTTCATCTGGCGGTGCAGCTGCTTCGGAGTGCTGGTCCGGCAGCCCGACTTCCCGAAGGAAAAGAAATTGTCAACCGGGGAACCAGCAAGTTGGGTAAATACATGAGTGCCCAATGGCCAATGGCAAGGCGAGTAGAATACAATTAAATTACTTTTTATACTCACGCTCTTTCAGTTACACGGAGAAGACAACGGACTTGCTGTCCACGAGGCAAGCTGAGCGAGATTCTCTGTTTCAAGAGGAGACCTTAGCTGGCATGGAGTCAGTTTGGACATATATAAGCGCCGTGAGTCCTCCGCACTTTTCATCATTTGACAGAGCAACTCTCAATCACGGACTCATCAGCTAATTCAAGTGCCAAGCTCTCCCTCGATCTCACACGTATACGTCTCAATTCAAGGCAGATTCTCTGAAGTCCGCCAGTGCGCATTCCTGTTCGATCACTGACAACAGACCCGATCGAATTGCATTCATCCAATTGGGTGATTCAACTTCTCAACGTCTACTGCGCGATGGCCGTTTCGAGGTCTGCGATGGGCAGCTGGGTGGCCGTGCTGTGCGCGGCAGCAGTCATTCTCAGCTTCATGAGCGCACCCGTGGCTGCTGCGAGTCGAAGCCCCTCCAGCTCGGGCAACGGCGGTTGTCAAGAAGCCTTCTACCAGCACTCGTGCCCCAACGTGGAAACCATCATCTACGAGTCCATGCTCAAGTCGTTCCAGAAAAACAGCACGGTGGCGCCCGGCGTGCTCCGCCTCGCCTACCACGACTGCTTTGTCCGCGGCTGCGACGCGTCCTTGCTCCTGAACGGATCCAACGCCGAGAAAACCAACATGATCAATACCGGCCTCCGCCACTTCGAAGCCATCGACGCCGCCAAGGCCGCCGTGGAGGAGGCTTGCCCGGGCGTGGTTTCCTGCTCCGACGTGCTGCAGTTCGCCGTGCGGGACGCCGTGAAGTTGACGGGAGGACAAGGCTGGACCGTGCCCGCGGGCCGGCGCGACGGAACGGTGTCCCGCTCCTCCGAGGTGGCCGCCAATCTGCTGATGCCCAACAACACTGTGCCGGCGCTGCTGAAGGTGTTCCAGAAGAAGGGTCTGAGCGCCGCGCAGATGGTGGCGCTGGCTGGCGCTCACACCATCGGGAATGCGCCGTGCCTCACCTTCGACAACCGCATTCAGGGCGCCAAGGTCGACTCCACCCTGCAGGCGCACTTCGCCAAGGACTTGAAGAAGAAGTGCCCCATGGCCATGATTAGCAGCACCGAAGTGCCGATGGACTTGGTGTCGCCCAGCAAGTTCGACTCGCAGTACTTCAAGAACATCGTCAACAAGATGGGCTTGCTCACTTCCGATCAGAGCATGTGGGTGGACTCGCGCACCAAGGCCTCCGTCCGCGCCAACACCGACAGCGCCACCTTCAACGCCAACTTCGCCAAAGCGATGGTGGTGCTCAGTCAGATCGACGTGCTCACGGGCAGCGCCGGCGAGATTCGGCGAGTGTGCACTTCCGTGAACCAGAGTTAGCCAGGCCATTAGTTGAATTGGTACCCAGGAGCCAGGTACATGGCGGGCACCACCAGTAGAGAATTCATTCATTTAGACCATGAGTTAAAAATTAGAAACCCCGTTAGAAACCATTCATTCCACGTCTGGATTGGTTGGAGATCCGACGATTTCAGAAGGGCGCTTTCCAAGCGGTGCCTGCATTCGTCGTTAGTTTGATTCATGTCCCCACTTCAATTCAGGGATGACCAGATTCATGAATTTTTTTATTCTTTGGCTTCCAGTGATGTCTGCGCTAGTACGACATCTCCAGGCTGGCACGTCTTCATGACACACAGTTTAATGAATTGAATTGGCATTTCAGATAATTGGTCGCTTCTGGATAATCTCCGGTGCTCGTTTTCGGACGGTACCAGTACTCCTAATCTGTTCCTAGTTGAGAGTTGAGTGAGTAATGGAGAAGTGAGGTCTTTATTTTGGGGCACTAGCTAGAGGTTACTCTGATTAACTGTCACATATGAGGTTTTTAAATTACAGCTAGCTTCACTGAATGCGTTTGAAACTGGAGTCACAGCTCGGAGTGAAGTCATGAATTAGCCTCACTACGAAGTACCAACCGAATCATCTGCTTTAAAACGACGTTGATTGTTCGCTGAGTTACTGAATATCCTTTACTCTCAGCAGTCGACTGCAGTTCGCTACACAAAGTTGAGTGAAATGACGGGTCAAAACCAGTTGGGGCGCGGATTGGGTTTTGGAGCCACTAGACGGGTAATACCATTCATTTTCAAAGGGTATCATGATTGAGCTTGAAGTAACTGGTTCCAGAGTGTACTTGAACAAAGAAGCAAAGATTTCAATAAAATTAGGAATGTCTTGTGGACATCAATTTATTGTTATGAGATTCAACTTTTGGAAATGCATAGCAGACTGGTATGTCCAATGATATCAACCAAGACTACCCAATTTTTGAACAGGCAATGGGTATTTTTCATGCGTGCTGGCACTCAAGCTAGTACAGTAAGAAAATTCTAAAGGAATTTGAGTTGTTATATATATAGCTCAAGAATTTAACATAACAATACAGAAAGGAATGAACATCATGGTCTCATACTTTTTTAGAGCCTCAAGTGCTTCAATTCTTCCACTCCAATTGGAATTCATAAAATTGTAGCAATTGTACTTAGATCCACTATTGCAGCTACTAGCTAGTAGATTCCAAGTTCTTGAACTACGTTAGTGATATTCTTATGGCATTTTGGATTGTACTCATAATAATGGTATGAGGTTTAAAAAAATTAAAACCTCCAAGGTTGATTAACAACTGTACATGGTACTTCAATTGAATGTTAATAGTGCATCAATTGTACGAAAGGTAGTATGATAAATGTGAATCAAACCAGCTTGGTCTAGGGTTGAAATAACAATTTTCAGAACTGAGATGATACTGGATGACAGTGAACATCAGTCAAAATTGTCATGTGTGGACAGCTCATCACCATCATATATAGGAAACAAACACATGCAACTTATCCTAAACTTTTTTACTATCAGTCAAAATTGTCATGTGTGGACAGCTCATCACCATCATATATAGGAAACAACACATGCAACTTATCCTAAACTTTTTTACTAATACGTTTGAGACTTTTTCATGAAAATCATTTTTGTTCAATTGGTGATATTCCACAAAAATTTGTGACATATATATTCATAAAGGTCTAATCTCATGCCACAAAATAGGACAGTTATAGATTTGGGGTTCAGGACACATGCCCTAAACCATGCCAAAGTAATGGAATTTACTTTGCCAATATCGCCAATTTAACTGAATTGACGTTCCTGGTAGTTGGATTCCGGTGTTTCACATGTACTGATGTAACAGTAATGGTTAAGAATTCCACGGGGAGTTCACATTTGTAGTTGTAGTCTTAATTTCGCAATTTCTTGTTCAAAGTCTGGCTCCTACAACGAATGTCACATGGAGCTTCAGTGTCACGCCTATTTTGGGGAATTGGGGCGACGTGAAAAACTTGGTAGCCCTTATTAATGAGCCAAAATATGAATAGCTATTAAGTTATTCATGTTTTAGCACTCAAAGTCACTTATCACTTGATCCGATATTCAAGTGATCCCAGCCAAAATATGAATAGCTATAAGTTAAACGAAGTTCGGAAAAATCGTCAGTGGAATACCGCAAACTAATTAGTCCCCTTAAATACAAAAGTGCACACTTGTGCAATTACTAGAGCTCTCCCACAGTACAAACCTCCAATTTACATTTCAGATCACATTGTCTAAACCTGAAACTGCCAAGTTTGTGGAATATTGCCATTTTAACGAAATATGCGTTGTATGATTGTATCAAAATCTGTTTGTGAGATCTAATTTTGGCTTTTGCATCCTTCAGTTAAGGCGTTCAGTTGGCAAGATGATTATTCCCAAATTCAATGGTGAAGTGAAAACTCAATCCCTATTCTCATGGTAGTGGAAAAAAAGCTTAAAATGGCAAAGTTCAGTACGTTGGCTCGGATCTATAATATTCCTTGATTTTACTCAGTACAGCTCGGATCACTTGAATATCACAATTTTAGCACTCAAAGTCACTTCCAAGTTAAAAATAAATAGAACAGGATTTAACTCTCAATTGTCATCACAACGTTACAATCCTAGGAGACGATATGTCAGGCAGTGAGGCAGCAAATATTCCCCGTGTTATATTGTTGCTTAAAATCGATGAACAATCATACACAAGTTCTGTTCTGAAGAAATTACATGACTTCAAATGTTCTTAAGATTTGAGTAAACATACAGTGAGCCTTCAATTGAATCTTCTTTTGACTGCTTTGTGACTTCAAATTGAATTGCTAAATTTGCCAAAATTGTCGAAATTCTGGGCACCAAAAATTGTGATATACTGATATTCACCTCCACACATCCAAAACTAGGACAGGTATAGATTTGTGAAAACTGGCAAAGTCATGAAATCTTGCCAATTTAAAGAAATCGACATTGTGATCAATAAGTATAGCCCCATTAATAATACATTAATTCTATGCCTAAATACATAGATTCAAATGTATTTCCTCCATCCCGATATGATTGTCCACAATTTTGTTGGTATTTTTTTGAGCGAATTTCATTGATTGTATTGTGGAAAACATAATTAAGAAAGGTTCCAAATTTTATATCACTCGAACCAATTGCATGTGTTCATTGCTACCCAAATAAAAATAGTCATCAAGAAATCTCCATATGATTTACTCAACAACCTTCAAAAACATGACATTCGTGGACAATCGTTTCATGAGGGAGGTAGTACCATTGTAAGGCTGTGTGAGGCTTCAAATCTCTCAAATTCGCGTTATTCCAGACTTCAAAATCGTCCAAAGAAAGCTCTCAGAACTAGATTTTCGTTAAGACCGCTCACCTTGAAAATCACCAAAGTCGTGGAATTCCGACATAAATTCAACGAAATTGACGTTCTGAGTAATTCCACGATCGCTTTAAGTAATTATGCATTCTCTGTAGTATCCCAAAGAGCTCTTCAATTTGAGACCCGCCCAGAAGCGATGACATACACCATGTGTCAAGTCTTCAATGCCACAATCGAAGCAATTATTCCATAATTTAAAAAAGAGATTCAATCTCTCATTCCCTCCTGAATTTCTGTGTACTCGAATGGTAGTACACCAAACTAGCTAATACCAGGAAACGATCAACATTTGTCGAGTGCGTTACCAATACTGGCTACCGACTGCATGCCTTGGAATGAATTCTACACAACCAGCAAAAGAATCATGTAACTGTGCTACAGCAACTGCATGCGGAGTCTTGTAAGGGGACTTGTGTGTCTAGCAATTGCGAAGTACGAGACAATGAAATTGTTGCTATGGTATAAAATAATGTGGCTAGTTCACGGAAGTGCACACTAGCCGAATCTGGCCGGAGCTGCCCGTGAGCACGTCGATCTTGCTCATCGCCACCATGGCCGCGGCGAAGTTGGAGTTGAACGTGGCCGTGTCAGTGTTGGCACTCACGGATCCTTTGGTACGCGAGTCCACCCACATGCTCTGATCGGAAGTCAGCAAGCCGAGTTTGTTCACGATGTTCTTGAAGTACTGCGTGTCGAACTTCTTGGGAGAAACCTTATCCAGGTCGACGTCGACGTTGGTGATACCAGCCATGGGGCACTTCTTCAACAAGGATTGCGCGAACGAGGACGGGAGTGTGGGATCCACTTTCTCCCCGTGGATGCGGTCATCGAAGGTCAAGCAAGGAGCCACGCCGATGGTGTGCGCACCAGCCAAGGCCACCATCTGCGCGGCGTTCAGACCCTTCTTCTGGAAAGCCTTCAACAGCACGGGGACCGTGTTGTTGGGCATCATGAGGTTGGCCGCCACCTCGGAAGACCTGGAAACGGTGCCGTCGCGACGCCCCGCGGGGACGGTCCAGCCTTGTCCTCCCGTCAACTTCACGGTGTCGCGCACGGCGAACTGCAGCACGTCGGAGCAGGACACGGTCCCCGGGCAGGCCTTCTCCACGGCGGCCTTGGCGGCGTCGATGGCTTCGAAGCCGTGGAGTCCGGCATTGATGGTGTTGGTTTTCTCGGAGCTGGATCCGTCGAGGAGCAAGGACGCGTCGCATCCGCGGACGAAGCAATCGTGGTAGGCGAGGCGGAGGACGCCGGGGGCGACAGTGGGGTCGTTCTGGAACGACTTGAGCATGGACTCGTAGATGATGGTTTCCACGTTGGGGCAGGAGTGCTGGTAGAAGCCTTCTTTGCAACCGCCATCGCTGGAACTGGAGAGGCTTCGTGCAGCAGACACGGGTGCGGTCATCAAGCTGAGAATGGCGAACATGGCCACCCAGCCCGCGATTGCAGCCCTCGAAACACCCATCGATCCAACCGTACGTCGATGCGGAAGTTGGAGAATGCACTAAAATTGAAAGACCCAAAAAACAACGGTGCTGTGTATGACGGTGCTATGTATATCAGAGCTTACTCTCGATCGAATTCAGGAAGCCCTGCAATCTGAGGTACCTTCAAGAGCTGAAAGCTTGGAAGCTTGAAGCTGCTGAGAGACTGAGAGATTGATTGATGAGAAAGCCGGCGTATCTACCACGGATTTATACTTGCATGGCTCAGTCCCTTTTACGGTGAATCAGTTCTGCACTTTCCGCAAGGACGCCGAATTAAGTCAGCAGGCTCTCCGAGTGACGAAGCGTAACGAACTTTCGACTATCTTATCCTTGATCTGCCATTCCAGGGGTGACCATTATTCCACTCCCCTTTAATTTGTCTAGAACCAAATCTAGGTTACCCAGTTGGCAAGTTTCATCCGGTTGCAGCAGTCGATCTCCACCGTCGATCCACTCCAAATTTTCTCTGCAGTGTAAAACTGTCGGCGTAGTTGGCCGTTTCAACTCCCTTCACTTTCACGGAATTGAAATTTTTACTGGAAATCCGGTTTTTACTTGAAATAGCGTTGAAAGGGTTTGCGCAAGGTGGTTTTCAAGTCCCTGTCATGACTGTGTCAAGAGTATGCCTGGATATTACTCATAAAAGTTAATTGAAAATTTCATTGGTACGCGTGGAGAGAGCGTCAAAGTGATGGTGGGGACCTGAAGAGTGTGTTGGGGACGCGAGCTAGAGGGGCGTTTGCGAGATGAAAGATTTTTTAGTTTTAGTTTTTTCGCCACAAATTGGGAGAAGACAGTTTCTAAACTGCTGCGATATACTCCGTATATGGGAAGGGTTTGACTTGGGATGAGCGTGGGGTATAGACGGTTTGAATTGAACCGACAGAGTGGAGACTGGTAATTGTGCATGTGCGGCGTTGCTTGATGTCGTTTTAGACATGAGAGTGACGATCAGGAAAGCAGCTTGGTTGCAAATTTGCAATTGAGTGACGCTCATGGAAACAGTGCAAGGTGATTACCATTCAATCTTGACTTTTAGTTGGAAGATCAGGCATCAGTATGGGTTGGGAGTACGTAGAGTACCTTCTAATGATTCAATTAGTATGCGATGGAGTAATAATAGTAATTGGGGGATTATGCGAATTTGCAAGGAAACGTCAAATTGGTTGATTTGGTCATTGGTGGTATCCTAATACTGTTTGCCACATTATGGCGAATTTCATAAAAATGGCGGTATTATATGTGCAATTTTCAAACCGTGACATTTAGAACAAGTTTACATTATTTACATTTATGGCCAATTTCATTAAAATGGCGGTATTCCGTTAATTTGGCATTTTTAGCAATTCAGACCGCCTAGTCTGAACTATTTTTTTGTACCAAAATCTATACTTGTAGTAGATTTTTGAAATCTACAACTTTTCTAGATATTTAAAATCTCTACCAATCCTAGATTTTTCAATCTGCATGGTCTGATAGCTATGTCAGTCCTAGATTTTTGAAATCTAAAAATGACCTAGATGTTAGCAATGTATACCTGTCCTAGATGTCATGGTGTGAAAATGGCACATGGAATACCGCCATTTTAATGAAATTTGCCATATTTAGGTTAGTTATAGATTTCAGAAATCTAGAACTGGCATAGACATCAAACCGCACGGTTTGAAAATTCTAGGATTGATGTAGATTTCAAATATCTAGGAGTGGTATAGATTTAGGTAGAAATTTAATAGTTTAGACCGTATAGTCTGAACTATTAAAAGTGCCAAATTAATGAAATATTGTCATTTTAACCCCTAAAGTTCCATAACTATGTTTATGGCAAATTTCATTATAATGACGGTATTCCATGTGCCATTTTCACACCTTGACATCTAGGACAAGTATACATTGCTACTATCTAGCTCAATTTTAGATTTCAAAAATCTAAAACGGGGTCACAGGGATAGATATCATACTATGTAATCTGAAAAATCTAGGAGTGGTATAGATTTCAAATATCTAGAATAGCAATAGATTTCAAAAATCTAATACTGGTGTAGATTCTAGTATAGAAAAAACAATTCAAATTGTGCGATTTGAACTGCTAAAAGCCTAAAAGTGCCAAATTAATGGAATACCGCCATTTTAATGAAATTGGCCATGTTTCAACAAAATGCTCAAAAATTGCCATTTTTACTACATGTACCAAATTTTTGGAAAATTTTTTTCTTGACACATGTAACTATAGGATCTTATAGTATGCTGACTTAAAAACATGTGGTACGAATTTCAGAAATTTTCACCGCGTGGATTGCAAGTTCATTAAACATTCAAATTCATTAAAATCATTTTTTTGGCCTTACAAAAATCAGGGAAGCTGCACTTCACAAGCTCACTTTTCTATGAAAAAATGTCCAAAATAGTGGTTCTTTTTAGAATTATTTTTCCTAAATAAGTTGGCTACATGCTTAAAAAATTTCAAATCAATTGGAATTGTACAACATATAGGAAAAAATAATAATTAAGAAAAAAATAGATAATGATTCAAAATACAAAATTGTTAAGAGTTTAATCATGGAATTGAAAAATGTCAATCCCAATGGTTGTAATGTTGTAATAAACAACCTACATCCTATGAATTAATTTTTTTCAAAAATATTGAAAATTGAGTGAAATAAACAACTTCAAAGTTTATTTTAGAGTAGAGAATCCATAACTGTCCGCAAACTAAAATTCCTCATAACTTTTGACTCATTGATCAAAATGGAATGATTCAAAGCTTTCCACGTATATATAAATCTAGAAAACCAATTTCAAATTTTTGTTTTTGAAAAAAGTGATTCTTTTTTATTTGTCTGGATTGCCCACTACAAAATAAAGTAACATATTAGGCCATAACTTTTGAGTTGTATTTCCAAATGTCATGAAATTTAGTGCATATGAATGATATTCTTCATCTCCTTCTTCTGCATAAAATTCAGCCTAAAATATGTAATTCTCCAATCACACGTACCTGCCCAAAATTTCTATATTGCTAAAATAGTAGGTTGGTTCTTTAGGGGTTAATGAAATTGGCCATCATTTTAAGATGAGCAGCCTGAATCAGAAATCCATCCTTGTAGACTTATATGTAGTTGGCGACTTAAAAATTACTAAATTAGACCCATGTGAAGATATTTGTCACAATTTTTAGCATCATAATTAAGCCATTTGAACAAAATTACGACTTAGAATACTAATCACCACACATGCAAATACAATTTGAACAAACCAGCTTTAAGTAGTAATGACACTACTATATCCTATACTACCTCACCTTAATTTGGAAATTGTGTAAATATGTGTGGTGCACTACGGATTTTCATCATAGTATTCTTGATAAATTTAATATACGTGATTTATTTTGTTTTCATACTATCTCAAATATTGTGATTATCATGCAATTGTCATCCTATTTTCATTTGCATTCATCTAAATGTTTACACTAATTATGGAAGGTGACTTATGAAACCACATTCATCTAAAATTGTATAGGATTATAAAAGATTCTATAATGTTATTTTTATTGAGGATGAGAAGTAAAGGGATTGAGTGTATATGTAAGTGGACAGTGGCTTGCTATAATGCCACACTGCTACAAACTCTAATTAAGAAATTGATGAGAGGGTCCAAATGAAGTAATTATAGGATTCACTTGCACCATGCTAGGAGGTGCTTATTGGATTAATTGCTTTGGTTGCGAATTACATACATCATTGTCATCCAGTTCTTGGAATCCCTATACGCATTCATCTATAGCTCCATGGGTAGAATTTATATATTCTCTATATACCAAGGTGGCTGGTCTACATGTATCCAATTTGGCATAACTTTCATTCCTTTTATGCTCATTAAGCACATTAAGGCTTAAGCATTGCCGCATTGGTTACATAAGATTTTTTGCACTTAATTTAGATGAAATAATGGCATTGTAGACTATATATTTATATAATATTCAAAAATGAGATTATAACATTTTTGATTAATGAGACATGTTTTTTTTGGAGAAATTTAAAAAAAATTGAGCTACACAATCAATAATGGTCCAAGAAAAGCAATGTTTATATTATAATTGGCTCGTATTATCTCATTTGGATCCTCAAATAAGTGAATAACTATTCATTTACTTGAATATTCAAACAATATTAATGTACCAACTGATTACTATTGAAATATGAGGCTTATTGAGCTACATGAGCTCTAAAATCAATGAATATTTTAGATTCAAGCCAACTTATTGAACTTTTGCCATTTTAACCCCTAGACGTTGGAGGCACCAAATTTGGGTGTCAAAAATATTTGAAGTTAACTAAAATCTAACCAATTTTTTTTTTAGTAGATTATTCATTTAAAAAAAAATGGATAATCTACTAATGGATTATATTTACTTCGCCATTGAATTTGGAAATAATCATCTTGCCAATTTTACGCCTTAACTGAAGGATGCAAAGGCCAAAATTAGGCTCACAAACAAATAAATGGCCAATTTCATTAAAATGGTGGTATTCCGTTAATTTGGCACTTTTAGCAGTTCAGACCGCCATTTTTTCTGTACCAGAATCTATATCTGTATTAGATTTTTGAAATCTACAATTGTCCTAGATTAAATCTATACCAATCCTAGATTTTCAAACTCCACGGTCTGATATCTATGTCAGTCCTAGATTTTTGAAATCTAAAAATGACCTAGATGTTAGCAATGTACATTTGTCCTAGATATCACGGTGTGAAAATGGCACATGGAATACCGCCATTTTAATGAAATTTGCCATATAATGATATGCCGATTCTTGGTGACCAAGAATGGAGTTTATATCCATTCAAAGTTTTAGATTCTTGTGTTCATTTTCTAACTATTTTATATTGTGTTGATTTCTCTTCTCTACAAGTAAGCTTATTCTAAAGTTCATTGATTTCATTCTAGAGTTCATTATGCAAAAGTATATTTCACATAAATTTTCAACTCAAAAGAATAACTCAAAAAGTGATCCGTCAGGTTAATGTTGTAAATTCCTTGAGGTAAATGGGCAATTTCGTTAAAATGGCGACATTCCGGTAATTTGGCACTTTCAGCAGTTCAGAGTGCCCAGTCTGAACTGTTTTTTTGGTCCCAAAATCTATAGCAATACTAGATTTCTGAAATCTACATTTGTTCTAGATATCTGAAATCTATAATGATCCTAGATTTTTCAAACTGCTTGGTCTAATATCTATGTTAGTCCTAGATTTCTGAAATCTAAAACTGACCTAGATGTTAACAATGTACAGTTGTCCTAGACTTTATAGGGCTAAAGAAGGAATTGAATCCGCCATTCTGGAAAAATGGCGGATTTCATATGCCATTTTAATGAAATTGACCATGTAACAAAATTTAAGCACTTAACACTAAACTTACTATGTTATGTCTGAAATCACTGGAGCCTTGTAAGAGATTTTCCTGTTGTAATATACGAGGAGGAGGAAAGTGAAATTGACAGATATGTTGTACAGACGCATCAGTCTTCGATGTAGAGAAAATTGCAAGATCTTAAGCTAGCATCGGAAGTTTCAAAATTTCCGGGGAGCAGTCGGTATGAGAGTTCGATCACGAATTCGGTGTCACTCTGCAGTATCACTTTGCACTGTCGGAGAGCTCTAGTAATTGCACAAGTGTGCATTTTGTATTTAAGGAGCCTAATTAGTTTGCAGTAATTCGTTTATCTAGGCTTGGAATTGGAAACAGCTACATGGCCAATTTCATTAAAATGGCGGTATTCCATGTGCCATTTTCACACATGATATCTAAGACAAGTATACATTGCTAACATCTAGGCCAGTTTTAGATTTCAGAAATCTAGGACAAATATAGATATCAGACCGCACAATTTGAAAAATCTAGGATAGATCTACTCATATTTTGGCTCATTAACTAGGGTGTAAGTCATGGCTACCAAATTTTTGACGTCGCCCCAAGAATAGGGGTGACACTAAAGAGAACATTTGACATTCGTTGCAGTGGCCAGAATTTGAACAAGAAATTACAAAATTAAGACAACTACAAAGTGTCCCTGGTGGGATTCTTGACCCTTACAGAATCACGATTTGGAAAAAATCATCGTACTATACTATTTGGAAGAATATTTTGGAATTCATATGCAAATAAAAGTTGTAGATTTTTAGTTTTATATTCCATCTGTATGATTAGATTCATCATTCATCAATGCTTCACCAATATTTTTTGAGGTTCTCTTGACATGGTGATTTACTAAAATATTTGTGTTCTCTAAATCTATAAACTTATTTTTGCAAATCTAGTTTTGAACTAGAGTCAATGTAAATTTGGCTTGGTCAACCCTTTGGCATACTTCCACATTTGTAATTTCAGAAAAATATGTATTCTAGTAATAGCAAGTCCAACCATTAGATAGGAAAACAAGTTGATAAAGTATCTCTGAAAATTAGGATGACTTTCATCCAAGCAGTAATGATTAATGAGAAAGAATCAAGAATATGAATATGTTCGTCATCCGAAAATTGAATGATGGAGCATTAAAGCCTAAAGGTTTAACCATTACCGTGACATTAGTACATGTAAAACAACGGCAGTCTGACTAGTATCAGGAACGTCAATTTCATTAAATTGGCGATATTCAATTACTTGGATCAGTTCAAGCCGTGGCTTGAACCCAATTACTTGAACTGATGCGGCATGAACCCAAAATGTATAAATGTCCTAGTTTGAGGACTGAAATTAGACCTTTGTGAAGATATATGTTACAATTTTTGTGAACTATTGCCAATATGATGAAATGCATTTTTAGGGGAAAAAGTCTCAAACATACTACTCCGCAAAAATTATTAGGTTAAGTTGCATATGTTGTTCCCTACGATCGATAGTGACGAGTCGTCCACATTAATTGACCCGTCATTTCACTCAACTTTGTGCAGCAAACTGCAGTTCCACGTACTGCTGAGAGTAACTCAACGAACAATCAAGTGAACGTAATTTTAAAGCAGATGATTCGGTTGGTACTTCGTCCCGGTACTTCGTGACTTCGTCCCGGGACTTCATCGTGAGGCTAATTCATGACTTCAGTCCGAGCTGTGACTCCAGCTTCAAACGCATTCACTGAAGCTTTAACAACCTCATATGTGACAGTTATTCAGGGTAACCTCTAGAGCCCCCAACTAAAGATCTCACTTCTCCACTTCTCAGTCAATTAGAACTCAAATAGGAACAGACTACGAGTGCCGGTAGGTCCGGTACCGTCCAAAAACGAGCACTGGAGATCATCCAGAAACTTGGAAATTACGTACGCAGAAGTGACCAAATATATATCCGAAGTGCCAATTCAATTGATTAAACTCTAGGTCATGAAGACGTGCTAGCCTGGAAATTTCGTAGTAGCGTAGATATCACCGGAAGCCTATGAACAATAAAATTCATGAATCTCGTCATCCCTAAATCGAAGTGGGGCATGAAGCAAACTAACTAACCACGAATGCAGGCACCGAGTGAAAAACGCCCTGTCGGTTTCCAACCAATCCTGACGTGGAATGAACGGTTTCTAACTTCTACCTGATGGTCTAAAAAGAATGATTATGTACTGGCGGTGCCCGCCATGTAGCTGGCTCCTGGGCACCAATTCAACTAACTAATGGCCTGGCTAACTCAGTTCACGGAACTGCACACTCGACGAATCTCGCCGGAGCTGCCCGTCAGCACGTCGATCTTGCTCATCGCCACCATGGCCGCGGCGAAGTTGGAGTTGAACGTGGCCGTGTCAGTGTTGGCACTCACGGATCCTTTGGTACGCGAGTCCACCCACATGCTCTGATCGGAAGTCAGCAAGCCGAGTTTGTTCACGATGTTCTTGAAGTACTGCGTGTCGAACTTCTTGGGAGAAACCTTGTCCAGGTCGACGTCGACGCTGGTAATACCTGCCACGGGGCACTTCTTCAACAAGGATTGCGCGAACGAAGACGGGAGTGTGGGATCGACCTTCTCGCCGTGGATGCGGTCGTCGAAAGTCAAGCACGGCGCGACGCCGATGGTGTGCGCACCAGCCAGGGCCACCATCTGCGCGGCGTTCAGACCCTTCTTCTGGAAAGCCTTCAACAGCACCGGTACCGTGTTGTTGGGCATCATGAGATTGGCCGCCACCTCGGAAGACCTGGAAACGGTGCCGTCGCGACGCCCCGCGGGGACGGTCCAGCCTTGTCCTCCCGTCAACTTCACGGTGTCGCGCACGGCGAACTGCAGCACGTCGGAGCAGGACACGGTCCCCGGGCAGGCCTTCTCCACGGCGGCCTTGGCGGCGTCGATGGCTTCGAAGCCGTGGAGTCCGGCATTGATGGTGTTGGTTTTCTCGGAGCTGGATCCGTCGAGGAGCAAGGACGCATCGCATCCGCGGACGAAGCAATCGTGGTAGGCGAGGCGGAGGACTCCGGGGGCGACAGTGGAATCGTTCTGGAACGACTTGAGCATGGACTCGTAGATGATGGTTTCCACGTTGGGGCACGATTGCTGGTAGAAGCCTTCTTTGCAGCCGCCATCACTGGAACTGGAGAGGCTTCGCGCAGCAGACACGGGTGCGGTCATCAAGCTGAGAATGGCGAACATGGCCACCCAGCCCGCGATTGCAGCCCTCGAAACACCCATCGATCCAACCGTCGACGCCGAAGTTTGATAATGCACTAAAATTGGAATGCCTAAACAGGTGCTATATGCACGGGAGCTCCCTCTCGATCGAATTCAGGAAGCCCTGCAGTCTGAGGTACCTTGAGCTGAAGCCTGAAATCTTGAAGCTGGTGAGATTGATTGATGATTTGATGTGAAAGCCGGAGTGTCTACCACGCATTTATACTTGCATGGCTCAGTCCCGCCCACAGTCAATCAGTCCTACTGTTTCCACACGTACACCGAAGTCACCAGGCTCTCCGAGTCCTTCACGAAGCGAAACGATTTTTCGACTATCCTCTCCTTGATCTGCCATTCCAGGGGTGACAGTTATTCCACTCCTGTTGAACTGATTTGTCTAGAATCAAATCTACGTTATATTACCCAGTTGGCAAGTTTCATCCGGTAGCAGCAGTCGATCTCCACCGTCGATCTGTTGGCCATTTCAATTCCCTTCACTTCCACGGAATTGAAGTTTTTACTGGAAATCCGGTCATTGCTGTAAATAGCGTTGAAACTTGGAAGGGTGTCCGCAAAGAAGTTTTCGAGTCCCGCTCTGTCATGAGTGTGCCTTTGGATATTATCCAGAAAAGTTTATTAAAATTTTGTTGGTACACGTGGAGAAAGCGTGAAAGAGTAATGGTGGGGGGCCTGAAGAGGACATGTGTTCCGACTGACGCAAGAGGGGCGTTTGAGAGAATAGAGTTCTTTTAGTTTTCGCTTATTGACAAAAATTGGCAGAAGAGAGTTTCAGTTTTGTTTTCGTAAGTTTGTCATTTTTTTACACAAATTGAGAGAAGAGATTGTTGCGTTGTGGGAAGGGTTTGACTTGGGATGAGTGTGGGGTTTAGACGGTTGATTTGAGTTGACAGAGTGGTGGCCGGTAATTGCGCATGTGCGGCGTTGCTCGATGTCGTTTTAGGCATGAGAGTGACGATCAGGAATGCAGCTTGCTTGCAAATTTGCAATTGAGTGACGCCCATGGAAACAGTGCAAGGTGAGTACCATTCAATTTTGACTTATAGTTGGAAGACCAGGCATCAGTCACAAGGAGATTTTTCTGGTTTCCTACATTATCAATGTAGGAAAATCAAGGAAAACACCACTTTCAAAAGTGTGAGCATGTGGAGATTTGGAATCGCTATGTAGAATTTCAGTCATTTTAGTACATTACATAGTAAACAACCCAATTTACTACTTTCTAGCATACATTCTTATTATGCATGATTGTAGTAAAATACATAACATAGGAAACAACCCAGTTTTACTACTTTCTTGTTCACATGACTATTATGCATGATCATAGTGAAATATAGAATATGGCAAACACCTCATTTTTACTACTTTCGATCACATACAACATAATTCTCCATGATAGGGAAATACATGACATGGTAGAGAAGTAAACAATACATTTTGATTACTTCCTCACATATGCATTATAAGTATGCATGGTAGAGAAGTGTTTTCTTTATTATTAGCAACACATAAATATGGAAATCATTATAATTTAGAATGTTATGAGAAGGTGCTATTTGCAAGATGTTTGGATAGTTAGATAGTCATTACCCTTTTGAAATGAAAGTGATTGGAAAACCATATATTACAAATGAAAAATTGACTTTAATTGAAAAAATGGATGTGTAATTTTTCATTGGATTTAATATTTGTAAAATAATTATTTGCAAGGATGTAGTGGTTATTTTTTAAAGATTGAAGCATCTCAGGTGTAACTTTTGAAGCTCTAACCCTTCAATTAAGATGACACAATGTGTCTTTTCAAAAAAAAATTATGGCAATTTCTCGAGAGGGTGCAACAAATCTCAATATTTTGTGAATTAAGATTCTCTAGAAATACAAGTTGATATACTTTTTTCCTTATTGATTTGGATACTGCAACTCTAAATCAACAAAAAAATCAACACTTTTGTGTTAATTTTGACTTTCATGAATCTCAAGTAATTTTTTTGATTTGAAAAATGTTTAAATCACCATGGTTAGTATTCTATAAATAATATGATTTAAAAAGAAAAAATTAAATCATTCACAATTTGGCATTTTTCAAGTCAGCAGACTTTAGAGGCCATTTAATAATAGAAAAACAACTTTTTTTTTAAAACTTTGAACTATGAAAAGTTGTTAAATCAAGGTGTCTTTCATCTCCAAAAATCCGTTTTCAATTTCAGGTCTTTAATGAAAAATAATGAATAAATTTCAAAGTGGGTTGGAATTGAACTTTTTTTTAAACTAAATCTTTCACAATTCGATATTTTTCGAAGTCAGCAGACTTCAGAGGCCATTTAGTAATAGAAAAACAACTTTTAAAAAAAATCTTTGAACTAAGAAAAGTTGCTAAATAAAATTATCGTTCATCTTCAAAAATCTATTTGCAATTTTAAGTCTTTAGTCAAAAGTTATGAATAAATTTCAGAGCGGGGTTCAATTGAACTTTTTTTTTGACATCATGAAAGACCCTCTCTAAAACTTATTCATAACTTTTAATTGGAGACTTAAAATTGCAAACGGGTTTTTGGAGATGAAAGATACTTTGATTTAGAAACTGTTCTTAGTTCAAAGATTTAAAAAAAAAGTTGTTCTTCTATTACTAAATGGCCTTTGAAGTCTGCTAACTTTGAAAAATACAAAAAAAACCCCACATAAACTAGATAAATAAATAAGTATTCCACACATGTACATGTAGGTGAGTGTGTGGTACAATGGTTTGAACCTTGCACCCTAAGTAAGAGGTGCAAGGTTCAAACCTTGCTAGTGCCCCATTTGCCATGTGCACGCCTAGGTGGCCTGCCCGTGTGGAGGGGTTGCCTAGGTGGCTTTCCATGTGGTGAGTACCTGATGTGGCATGCTGATTTGGCAATGTGCCACGTGGCATGCATTATCGCTGCCACGTGGCATTATTTTAGAAAAAATTTAAAAAAAGTTGATTCAATTAACAAAAAAGTCAACACTTTTGTGTTAAAAAGTACCCGAATCAACACATCCAAATCAACAAAAAAAAATCAGCACTTTTGTGTTGATTTTTGTTAATTTGGTCATTGTTTTTTCCTACTAGTGTTGCTACATTCTCAATTCACTACGTTTCCCATTTATTGCATTCTTTGTTTACTACATTCTCAATTCACTACATTTTTCATTTCCTATGCTCCCAATTTACTACATTTTCCATTCACTACATTTGTCATTTTACTACTTTCGAAATGTAGAGATGGTAGTGCATTCACTACATTCTCTCTTTTACTACTTTAGTCTTAAGTACATAGGAAAATAGGTAGTAAAATGCCCTGTTTTCCTAGGTAGTAAAATGAAATAATCTCCCTGTGAGTGTGGGTGGGAGCACATAGTAATCTGGGAGTACCTTCTAAATTCTAATGATTCAATTAGTATGCGATGCAGTGATAATAGTAATTGGGGGATTATGCGAATTTGCAAGGAAACGTCAAATTGGTTGAATTGGTCATTGGTGGTATCCTAATACTGTTTGCCACATTATGGCGAATTTCATAAAAATGGCGATATTATTTGTGCCATTTTCAAACCGTGACATCTAGAACAAGTTTACATTACTAACATTTAGGTCAATTCTAGATTTCAGAAATCTGAAATTGGCATTGACATCAGACCGTGCGGTCTGAAAATTCTAGGATTGATATAGATTTCAAATATCTAGGACAAATGTAGATTTCAGATATCTAGGAGTGGTATAGATTTAGGTACAAATTTAAAAATTTAGACCATACAGTCTAAAGTATTAAAAGTGCCAAATCAATGGAACATTGTCATTTTAACCCCTAAAGTTCCATGACTATGTTTTCAACAAAAACGCTCAAAAATTGCCATTTCTAGTACAAGTACCAAATTTTAGAAAAAAAACTTTTCTTCACACATGTAATTGTAGAATCTTATAGTATGCTGACTTAAGAACATGTGGTAAGAATTTCAGAAATTTCCATCGTGTGGATTGCAAGTTCATTAAACATTAAAATTCATTAAAATCATTTTTTTGGCCCTGCGAAAATTAAGGCAGCTGCACTTCACAAGCTCACTTTTCTATGGGAAAATGTCCAAAATGGTGGTGCTTTTTAAAATTCTTTTTCCTAAATAAGTTGGCTACATGCTTAAAAAATTTCAAATCATTTAGAATTGTACAACATATAGGAAAAAAATAGTAAGTAGTACAAAGTAGATAATGATCCAAAATACAAAATTGTTAAGAGTTTAATCATAGAATTGAAAAATGTCAATCCCAATGGTTGTAATGTTGTAATAAACAATTTGCATCTTGTGATTTATTTTTTTCAAAAAATATTGAAAATTGAGTGAAATAAACGACTTCAAAGTTTCTCCATAACTGCTTGTAAACTAAAATTCCTCATAACTTTTGACTCATTGATCAAAATGGAATGATATAAAGCTTTCCATGTATATATAAATCTAGAAAACCAATTTCAAATTTTTATTTTTCAATAAAATGATTTTTTTTATTTGCCCAGACTGCCCAATTACAAATAAATAAATAAATAAATAAATAAATATATATATATATATATATCTTAGGCCATAACTTTTCATTTGTATTTCCAAATTTCATGAAATTTAGTGCATATGAAAGATATTCCTTGTCCCCTTCTTAAACAAAAAATTCAGCCTAAAATATGCAAATCTCCATTCACACGTACCTGCCCAAAATTTCTATGTTGCTAAAAACAATAGGCTAGTCTATTAGGGGTTAATGAAATTGGCCATCATTTTAGGATGCGCAGCCTGAATCATAAATCCATCCTTGTAGACTTATATGTAGTTGGCGGCTTAAAATTACTAAATTAGACCCATGTGAAGATATTTGTCACAATTTTTAGTGTCATAATTGAGCCATTTGAACAAAATTACGGTTTGGAATACTAATCACCACACAAGCAAATACAATTTGAATAGCCCAGCTTTAAGTAGTAATATTACTACCTCACCCTAATTTGGAAATTGTGTGAATATGTGCGGTGCAATATGGATGATCATCATAGTATTTTTTATAAATTTAATATATATGATTTATTTTGTTTTCATATTATTTCAAATATTGTGATTATCATGCAATTGTCATCCTATTTTCATTTGCATTCATCTAAATGTTTACACTAATTATGAGAGCTGACTTATAAGACCACATTCATCTAAAATTGTAGGATCACAAGAGATTCTAGAATGTTATTTTTATTGCGGATGAGAAGTAAAGGGATTGAGTGTATATGTAAGTGGACCTGTAGTGGCTTGCTATGATGCCACATTGCTACAAATTCTAATTAAGAAATTGATGAGAGGGTCCAAATGATGTAATAGGAGTCACTTGCACCATGCAAGGAAGTGCTTATTGGATTGCTTTGGTTGCGAATCATATACATCATTGTCATCCAGTTCTCGGAATCCCTATACGCATTCATTTATAGATCCATGGGCAGAGTTTTTTCTCTATATATAGACCTTACCAAGGTGGCTATTCTACATGTATCCCATTTGGCATAACTTTCATCTCTTCTATGCTCATTAAGCACATTAAGCGGCTTAAGCATTGTTGCATTGGTTACATAAGATTTTTTGTACTTAATTTAGATGAAATAATGACATCATAGACTATATATTTATATAATATTCAAACATGACATTATAACATTTATGATTAATGAAGCATGTTTTTTTTGGAGAAATTTAAAAAAAATTGAGCTACTTAATCAAAAATGGTCCAAAAAAAGCAATGTTTACATAATAATTGGCTCATAACACCTCATTTGGATCCTCAAATAAGTGAATAACTATACATTTGCTTGAATATTCAAACAATGTTAACATACCAATTGATTACTATTAAAATATAAGGCTTATTGAGCTACATGAGCTCTAAAATCAAGGAATATTTTAGGTTTGAGCCAACTTATTGATTTTTTGCCATTTTAACCCCTAAATGCTGGAGGCACCAAATTTTGTTGTCAACAATATTTTGAAGTTAACAAAAATCTAACCAATTTTTTTTTTTAGTAGTTTATATTTTTGAAAAATTCTTTTTGAAGTTTAGTTTAAGAATCAAAAATCTAATTTTGAAAATGAATGATTATAATTTTTCTACTTAAGATTTTGTGCAAGGGCGTCCATTGCAAATCTTGATTTTCTAGTGTTGAATACTCTTGGAAATGAGTCTCAAATAAGCTAGACTAAGGAGAAAAATCAGATTAGAAATTCATTAAAAAAAATTGTAGAGTAGATTTTGAGAAGCCGTAAATTTGTTGGGGTTATGCATGTTATGCCCTTTAACTTCTATTTTTTGGTGACCAATTTTTTTGACTTGACATGTGAAAAAAAGATTGAAACACTTCAAATTCCTTTTATAGTTATAATAATTACCCTCATGATCAAACATTATAATCTTTCAATCCATAGGTGATATTTTTGTATTTTCTTTTTCCATGTTATCTCAAACAATCTAGCATGTCTAGTTTGAATATGCACGATTACAATTCAAAAACAATTGATAAAACTTATCAAAATGTTGGCTTTCTATTCAATTTAGAGAAATTTCCAAGAAGCTCAAAAAAGGCCTTGGACATTTAGGGATTAAGTTTTTCACTAGTATGAGAATAGGGATTGAGTTTTCAATAAACGACCTGATTTGATTTATGAAACCAGTCGCCTGCATGCATTCAGCAGCTACCACGTTAGCAATTATGTTAGGTAGTTAAAGTTAAGACTGTATAGAACTAGTGATGATTCGATCAGTAATTAATTGAGCTCTTAAGTAGTTAGTTCAACTGATAGAATTGGGGCGAATGGGGTGGATGAATACTTCAGAGAGGCAAAGGCAGCCTCTCTGAAGGCTACTAAATGTTATGTTCCACTGTCTGTCTTCAATTGTTTTTTTTTTAAGAAATGAGTATGGGAATTAGCGACTTCCTACAATTAGCTTCAGTCATGTCTAATCCCCAAATTACTGAACACGTTCTCAAGGTGAATAAGCGACACCTCAAGAAATTGGAAATTTGTTCAACTTGTGATCTGCTGTGTGATTGAGGGTTGAAGCGTTTGAGAAGTTGAGATTTCTTTGCTTGATCATAGATGGGAATATCAAGCAAAGAATTCCCATCTATGATCAAGCAAAGATATTCCAAATGGGAATTCCAGATGGGAATTCAGGTGGGAATTCCAGATATGCCAAATATCTCTAAAAAATATGGGAGCTGACAGACATCTTCTCCAAAGTACCTAGATAACAAATCTGTATGGTAATGAGCAGTTCTACCTTATGTGACTCAGTGACTATTGAAAACTGGATCACGGCTTTGCAGAGAAAGAAATGTGCAAATCAATCTCTGTAAGTGTATTGATTTCATTGAATCTTCTAGTGGATTGTATTGTGGTATCATGGTATATTTATTGTTGGAGTTGCTATTTTGATGATGTGTAATGTAGCTTCCAGAGTTTATGAACACAAGCCAATGAAATTCATTGGCATTTGGATTTTAAATTTTTTGATTGTACACATTGTATCAACATTGAAGTAATATTGAACCAAAGTATGTTGAATCAATTTGAGAGTTTTGCATGATGTCATTTGTTACAAATTAACCCCCTCATTGTTTTGACATTGTTTCAATGTTAAAAAAATTGTCCAATTGAGGAAGTGTTGTCCTAATGTTGCTTTGTTGCTCTACTAACATTGTTTCAATATGGTATTGCAACAATAATTACTTTGGTGATTTTGAATTAACTAATTGTTTCAAATTAGATTAAAATGGCATTACAAAAGTATTGAAAAAGTGATTGCTATCAATGCATATTACGGAAAGGTTGATGCATTATTGTTGCAATGTGCATTGTGTCAACAATACTTCAACTTCTCTTTTCATCAACATTGATTCAATATCTAAATAGAAAATGGTCAATGTTTCAATGTACATTGTATCAATATAATTTCAATTTCTACTTCTATCTATATTGATTCAACTAAAATTTCCACTTGTTTACAAAAAAGTGGCCACTTTGTCCAAAATGTGGCACAACATGCATTGCTTTCAATATTTTTGATGCTTCTACCACTATGTGCTCATATCGTTTTGCTCTCTTTTCTTCACTTAAGCCCCTGTATAATCACAAGGAATAGACCATGATAACTCCATACACTTCAATATATTTTCCAACTCATCCTCGTCAAGTTCACAATAACACTTTACCAGTTCTAAATCCAAAATTGAAATATGCATAAAAAGATGCACCTCACCATATCAAGTAATTTCTGGCTCACTTGAATTTTCCATCTTGAACGTAACACTACTATACCATGGGTGTCCACGGAATGAATGTGAAGCTTTAAAGGAAAAGAAAAGAAAAGTTGTGAATGAAAATTTGGCTATTAATTTTCTAATAGAAGATAAATATGTGAAACAAAGTCATCAAATATTTTTATTTTTATTTTTTGGTGATTCATTATATATCTATTGATAGGTTTAGGCAGTCTAACAAAGATGGAGGGGATGAAATAACCTATAATGGATAAAAATAGGTTCATTCATTATTAAGAAAAATTCTTTTTGGTTAATTCTTAAGAGAGTCAATATCCACCAAGTGAATTATAAATGTTCTTTGTTTGTTTACTATAGGAGTTCTAGGAAACAGATGAAGTACATTCAAGTAATTATGTTGAAAAAAAAATTTAGATTACTCTTCAACGATGCAACTAGCGTAGTTACTTGCTCCTTCATTGTAGTGCAAGGTTCTGATCATGTTCATCTAAAGATGGGAAAGGGAAGAAAAAAATTGCAAAAACAAAGGTGTGATGTCTAGATTATATTTACAACTAGTTGTTGACTTTTCAAGACTACCGTGATTTTTATGCCATTGGCAACCTGTCGCCATCGCCATTACAAGTTGCAATTCATAACTTTTCAATTTACAACTTATGCACCTCAATCATAAAGATCAAATTTTGTAATTAAAAAGTGGAAAATCAATTATGTATTAAAATTGACTTGCCAGTATTTGAATCATCGGTTATTTGATACACAATTTATTTTGCCAAAAAAGCTCAAAATCTACATCCACATTCCAACCAAGAACTCTTAGGGGTTTAATCTTGAAGAACTCCGATGTCCATATTGCAGATGATGAACAAAGGGCTTCGAGGCACTGTTTAATCCTACTAACTTTTCATTCATCCAATGTAATACTAGCAAAAATGTACAAAAATTCAAAAAAGGATTGAGGCACTTAGGGGTCAAGATATTCCCCTTGATTCAGATACCAAATTCCCTTTGATAAAAATATTTTCCATGGTGTGAATGTACCCCACAAGTAGATTTGGCCTCAGACTTCCAATCCCTCTATCGCCCAGCCAGATTGCTTCTTGCTTGATAAATCCATGTCGCGCCTTCTTGCACAGCCATCGCCATCATCTCCACAACTCCTCTCAATGGTAAGCATCTAAGCTTTTACCATCGCTCGAAACAACAACAAGGCAGCAAGTTCCATCAACTCGCTATTTTCTCTATTTCCGCCCCGTCCTGCCCCTCCCCTGCCATCCGCCATAGCTCACGCTGTTGCCATTCCATTTAGAATGTGAACTTTAATTAACGATGAGTGGTCAAGCTTAATCACTGTGCGTTGCTTTTGTTTCTGAATCCATTTCATTTTGCTCGGTTTCGCTCGCGTCAAATTCGCCTTCTGTTATGGCCGCCGTGGGCGTACACGCCGCCAATGCTCACCCGAACGTTATAGGTGAGTGCAATTCTAGGAATCGTTACCGGAATTTTGGATTTTGGTGTCAGTGTTGGAGGTCTTAGTTTGTGGACGATTTTGTGGTTGAGAATGGAGTTTTTGTGTGTGAATTTGGATAGTGGAGTGAGGTTGTGTGATTATCGCTGAGGGTTACATGTTATGTGAGTTTTTTTGGTGTGGAATGATATGCACTGCTACGGGAGTGTTGCGACTGGAATTCGGAGTATCCGTGTGCTGTGGTTTTGAATTTGACAAGAATTTGAAGTTTTTTTAATCTTTGTATGGTTATTTTTAGCTTGAGGACAGAGTTTTGAAAATAGAATTGAGAAGAACGTAATTTAAGGCAATCGAATTTGTTTGAGAACGGGAGTGTTTGTTTCCCCGGAATTAAGGTTGCGCGGTGTTGAACGATTTGTTGCTGTAACAGCTCTGTGTCATACACAGTGTGATTCAGATAATGATACAAGGCAGAAGCCTGTAGATATATACAGCTCTAATACTGGGCAGTTACTAATGCCCACTAAGTATGGTAACAACCTCCACTAAGTATAATCAAGGAGGTACTACGTTACAGTCTCCACTAACCTAATTAGGAGGTACAACTAGCGGTTACTTACAACTAATGTATAGCTAGAGTCTAGGAGGAGCTTAAGGTACTTAATTAGGGTTGGGAGCACTTTCAACACCCTCCCTTGCTGTGAAGCTTGTTGTAATTAGTGTATCAGCCATGTCTCGTTTTGTTCCATTCCTTGTGGTAGCTGTGCGAGTCTTCCGAGAGCATGTTGACCGAATGTCGCTGGTAAGAGTTTCTGTCTGTTTGCCATGATTTTACTCTTGAGTTTGAAAGTAAGACTGCAGTATACCCAGGAGAGGACTGACGGAAGGTGTTTTGCAGGCACAGGTCGGCTTGGTGATACTGTGGCTGCATGTGGTAGTCCTGCATCGAATCTGCGACAAGGTCCAAAAGGTGTGCATATTCGTGGGGTTCTGGCTCCAGAAGGGACGAGCTGAGGCAGAGCCTGGACTGCCCCCTGTCGTTGCTGGTGCTGGAATGGGGGCTCCGAGGAGAAGTGTGTTTGCCAGAGCTAACGCGAGAGAAAGTAATGAGGTGTATTGGCGACAGGTGATCGAGAGCCCAGAGGATTGGTGGGACAACAGACTGACAAGAAGGAACCTGAGAGCTCCAGATTTTAAGAACAAGGTGATGGGAAAAGGACTATGGATCAATAACTTTTACACACCAGAGTGGGTGCGTAGCAGGTTCCAGATCTAGGGTTTCAGTGGGGGCACAATACCTGTGAGCAGTCGATGTTGGTTGAAACTGCCTTGCGGCAATGACTTTGTGAGAAAGTCTGCCTGTTGTATCGTTCTTGGTACATAATGAACTTGTATTGCCCCACCTTGTACTGCCTCTCGTATGAAGTGATGCTAGATTTCGATGTGCTTGGTGCGTGCATGCATTACTGGATTGTTTACCAACTTGATGCATGACTAGTTGTCACTATGCAAAGGTGTGGGTTGATCTGTGTCCAGTCCAAGTTCTTGGAGAAGTCGTCTAAAATATATGATGTCCTTGGCAGCATCAGTCAATACTCTGTATTCTGCCTTGGTGCTAGATAACGAGACAGTCGGTTGCATTTTGCTTGTCCAATATATACAAGAGTCTCCCAGTTTGTGTAATATTCTAGAGACTGAGCGCCTTGTATCTACATCCCTCCCCCAATCTGCATCAGCGTAGGTGTGATACTAAAGATCGCCATCTGAGGTCAGTAGAATGCCGTGGTCGATAGTGCCTTGAAGATAGCGGAGGATTTTCTTGGCCGCTTGAAGATGCGCTTCTTCAGGGGCTTCCATGTATTTCGAAATGCAACTTACTGCATGGCAGATATCAAGTCGTGTGTTGGAGAGATATAATAAACTACCAACTAGAGACCAATACAGAGTTGGATCGGTAGGCTTGGTTCCCATATGCTGCTGTAGTGGAATCTTGGGGTCGCTGGGAAGTTGCGTGGGATTGCAATTTTGCAGTCCAAAGCGTTCCAACAGCTTTAAAATGTATCCCTTTTGGTTTATAAAGATGCCGTTTGACTGTCGATGGATTTCGACCCCTAAATAGTTGGTCGCCTCGCCAAGATCTGTCATCTCAAACTCCTTATGCAGCTTGTCTTTTAGGTCATTGATGGCCTGTTGATCATCACCAGTTATAAGGAGGTCGTCGACATAGAGAAGAAGTATTGTCATTTTGCCGTCCTTCTTGAGGTAATACAGGTTGGGGTCATTTTCGCTTCTAGTAAGTCCTTGATCATGCAACCATTGATTGATATGATCATACCAGGCCTTTGGGGACTGTTTAAGGCCATAGAGCGCACGGTTGATTCTGCACACTTTCAATGAGTCTCCAACACTGGGAAAACCATCTGGGATTTCCATCAGGATCTCCTCGTTGATAGTTCCATTAAGAAACGCGGTTATGACATCCATTTGATGCAAGGGCCAATTGTGCTTTACTGCAAGCGCCAGTATGACTCTGATGGTTGACCATCGCACAACTGGTGCAAATATTTTGTGAAAGTCCACACCTGCCTTCTGCTAGAATCCCCGAGAAACTAATCTGGCCTTGAGTCTGCTAACCGTGCCATTTGCATGTCGTTTGATTTTGAACAGCCACCGAGCAGTAATGGGTTTCCGATTATGTGGACAATCAATCACGTCCCATGTCTTGTTTTTGAGAATGGAATCTATCTCACTTTGTATCGCACTTTTCCATTCTTTTTTTTGTACGGCAGTTTTGAAATCTAGAGGTTCTTCGAGAAGTTCAGAAAACAGTGTTCAGTAATCTTTCATCTTCACCGATGGGTGTCTATTACGTATTGGATATCTACGGGCAGCAAGGCTAGCTTGTCTATCTACAGGGATTGGACGGTATTGATGAGTGGTGGGAGATGTTGGGTTTTGGTCTTGTCTCAAAATTGGGGTCGAATTGAGGGTATCTGGCTGTGACTGGCTCTGATCTTGACAATCAGGTTCTTGGGTTTCGGGCATCTCAACAGTCTGACTATCAAGGTTTAGGTCTTCTAAATTGTCGTCTATTCTATTTTCAGAAGGATCAGTTTCAGGAATCGAGAAAGTGGTCGGAGTGGATCTAGACCGATTGAGGTACCTTAGGAATGTGGAGGTAAGCTAGACAGCCAAATATTCGGAGATTTGAGACGTCAGGCGTCATACCTGAAAATTTGGCCTCGGGAGTGAGTCCGGAATTAGCTCGTGTTGGACTCC
This sequence comes from Pseudisothecium myosuroides, assembly GCA_951799445.1. NCBI lineage: Eukaryota > Viridiplantae > Streptophyta > Bryopsida > Hypnales > Lembophyllaceae > Pseudisothecium > Pseudisothecium myosuroides. The sequence continues at coordinate 30,942,752 of OX637291.1, forward strand.
TGTTGATTAGATAGTTCGCGTGAGAGACCGCCTCCGTCCATAAGTTCAACGGCAACTGGCAATCATGTGACATGCTGCGGGCCCGCTCCATGATTGTCCGATTTCGCCTCTCTGATCTCCAGTTTGTTGTGGAGTGCGCACTTGGGTTAGTTGTTGATGGATTCTGTTAATTTTACAGAACTATTTGAATTCCTCCGACGTATATTCTCCTCCCCTATCTGATCGGAGAGTTTTGAACTTGTTACCTATCTCCAGCTCAAGCTTGTTCTTGAATATGCAAAACTTGGAGAATGTCTCATCTTTGCCTTTCATGAAGTAAGTCCACGATTTTCGAGAGTGGTCATCGGTGAAAATAAGGACATATCTTGATCCTCCCAACGATTGACATTGCATGGGACCCATTAGGTCGGAGTGTACAAGTCCTCCGGGCATATTAGCTCTGCTCTCTGATTTCTTCGGGAATCGTTCCCTGTGCTGACGGCTAGCAAGGCAGTAGGCGCAAGTTTGACGTTCATGTATCTGTTTTGGGAGACCGATCACATTTCCAGTGTTGACTAGGTGTGTTAATCCTGCGAAGCTAAGGTGGCCAAGTCTTCGATGCCACAGCATCGAGGCATCTATGCTTTCTGCTGACAAGGCTAATCGTTCTTTTGCAAAATAATACAGGCCATTTGACTTATCTCTTTTGCCTGTTGCTATAGTGTGGTCTTGCGAGTCTAATACCCAACATCTGTGACTAGAAAATACGACTTTACACCCGGAGTCTGCAATTGCGCCAACTGACATGAGATTTTTGCACATACTAGGCACATACTTAACTGATTTAATCTTTATTTCCCCAGAGGCCGTTTGTACAGTGGCTAATCCTGATCCTCTCACGGGATGTGACTCTCCTCCTCCGGTTTTAACCTCACTTTCTATACCGGAGGAGCTAGCGAAGCTGTCTAACTTTTGTCGATCAGCTGCAATGTGTCCCGTCGCTCGGCTGTCTAAATACCAGGGACCATTATTGTAATAGTACCTTGGATCGTAATTCAGCTGTTCATCGAAGAACTCGGCCGAGTTTGCGTACACAGTCTCTTTTGAAGGTACAGTATGCAAGCTAGGTGGTGATCGACAATCTCTGGCTAGGTGTCCTAGTTTGTGGTAGTTATAACATACCGGAGGGTATCGCGGTGGAAATCGTGGTGATCCGTAATAGGTTCTTCCAGGGTGACCTCGGCCTCTGAAGCTCGGAGGCCATCTCCCTCCTCGACCTCTGCCACCGTTCGGATGTATCGAGGCTTGTTTTCGGAAACTCGCTGCCAGTGCTTCATCATCGCCAAAAACTTGGTTGCGGTGCTAGCGCCGATTTGAATCCGATATCAGACAGGCACTCATCTTCTCGAAAGTCATGTTTGGATCAAGATGCGTGATGGTCTGAATTGTGCTTTCGTACAAGCGTGGCAAGCCATTGAGCACTATCTGGTTCACATTGCGATCGGCAAGTTTTTCGCCCATACTGCCAAGTCGATTCTTCAATTCTCTCGCCTTGCAAAGGTGGTCCTCGATCGAGCCATTCTCACTCATCTTGAGTGCTTGCAGTTGTCCCATTAATGTAAGCACTTGCGACTGATCTCTAGAATTGAACGTGTCTTTCAACGTCTTCCACACAGCAGCTGGGTCGGAATGTTCTGCAATCAAATCGACAAGTTCGTCAGAAACTGACAGAAGAATCAATCTGCAGGCTAGAACTTTCTTTTTCTTCAACTGAGTCTCCGTCAAAGCTTCTCCATCTATTGTCACCGGGAAGACGGTATGCGCCTGTTCATTCTCCGTCACCACCCATTGTCCTTCTGCACGTAATATAGCTCTCATCTTAAGTGCCCAAACATAATAGTTGGACAAGCCTTTTAGCTTGTCTCCCTTTCTACACGCTGTTGTGCTTTCTGTCATCTTCTCTCACGTCTTTCTATCTTTAGGGAGCAATGCTGCACCTGATCCTTACTCTTGCTCTTTCACTTTACTGATAATCTCGTCCTTCTATCTTCAAGGAGCTATGCTGCACCTGATCCTCACTCTTGCTCTCTCACCTTACTGATAATCTCACTAAGTAGTCTGATCTTTCTATTCTGATAATCTTGCTAGCTAATCTCGCTCTGATACCATGTTGCTGTAACAGCTCTGTGTCATACACAGTGTGATTTAGATAATGATACAGGGCAGAAGCCTGTAGATATATACAGCTCTAATACTGGGCAATTACTAATGCCCACTAAGTATGGTAACAACCTCCACTAAGTATAATCAAGGAGGTACTACGTTACAGTCTCTACTAACCTAACTAGGAGGTACAACTAGCGGTTACTTACAACTAATGTACAGCTAGAGTCTAGGAGGAGCTTAAGGTACTTAATTAGGGTTGGGAGCACTTTCAATACGATTTTCTGTCGTGTTTGATTGCACTTTTTGAGAACGCTGGTACGGATGTTTTTGATTTCTTGTAGTGTCTTTGGCGGGGATGGAGAGCGAGAGTATGTTGAGGATCACGGTGTCGGCGCTTCCATTGGTGAGAAAAGGAACTCCAAGGATGAGGAGAAGAATTGATTCCTCAACTAAGTTGGCATTGCAAACTTCTTTTCACAGTGATAGTTTCTTCGAGGTGATTATTGCAATCGTATAATTTCTGTCTGTTTCGACATCTCAATTTTCGATGGTTGGAATTTGATGCATTGCGATGATGCATCTTTTGGCTCACTTTGACATTGTTTTGTTTCTAGACAGAACCACTGTGATCGTGTATTCTGAATCGACTCTAGTTCTTCACGCGCTCCTGCAATGAATATTATAGGGTGATTGCACGAAACACCTATACTATTTGTTGTATTTTGCAACAGTATTCATGATTTTTTCTGAAGTACTTTAAAATTAGAAAATTAATTTTTAAAAAAATAAAAAAAATATGGCCAATGTATGCACCTTTAAGATGAAGGTAACCACCAAAGGAAATTCATTAAAAATTTCTCTAAGTAGGAGAACTAGAAAAGTGCCAAATCTTAAGAAAATATATACTTTGATATTTTAATTAGTAGAAAATAGGAAAAACTTAAATAAATAAAATAAAAATTGGCCATTTGTGGCAACTCTATGGAGATGGTCATTCACCAAAAAACCCACCAAAATAATTTTTTACATGCTTCAAAGTGCTAGTAGAAAGGGACTCAATTTGTGAACTTCTACACCACACAAAATTAAGTATTTTTAGATTTCCTTTGGACAATAGCTACAAGTCTACTAGAAGACCATCTCTACCAAATTTCAGCTCCAAATTCGTTTTTATGGGTACTAAATAGTACTAAAAACCTCCAAATTGGCATTTGTGACATAATATTGGGGGCTATTATTAAATAGTAAAACATTTTTAAAAAATTAAAAAAAAATAGACAAGGTGTATAGTAGTCATCAGTACCTTGTCTGTGAATTTTGAATCATTTGGAGTCAAAACCCAAGAATTATGACCAGAAAACTAATCACCACGAGACGTGTGACATAAAATAGTACAAGTGTTTCATGCAAGCACCCTATATCAAAGTCTTGCAATTGTATTCGATGTAAGTATGATTAAACTTGGAGTAATGAGAGTAAAGTTGAATATGCGTAGCCTTGTCTCCCTTCTCTCAGCTGTTCATAACATTTAGTAGCATGTGTTGATGTTGCCTTTGTTCTACAGTGATGGTGTGCCTCTACATCCTCCACCTGTTTAATTCATCAGTAGGTACTGATGAAGCAGTGTTGGGGTGTGGAATATACCACACCATCACTGTAGAGCTACTGAATGTTATGTTAGAGTCACATTATTCAAAATTCTGAGTGTTCGTGTCTGCAATAGGAGGCAAAGTGCACCGTTGCGGGAACATCATCCTTAAATGGTTGCGTCACGTCAAAGTCATTATTGAGTCATTCGCGTCATATCTATGGGTGATTGCAAGAAACACTTGTCCTATTTGTTACGTTTTACTACAATACTCATGAATTTTTTAGGAGTACTATTTAAATAGAAAACTAATTTTTAAAAAATTTAAAAAATATGGCTTATGTATATACCTCTAAAATGAAGGTTTTCACCGAAGGAAATTCATAGAAAAATTCTCTAAGTAGGAGAACTTGAAAAGTGCCAAATCTCAAGAAATCAGGACCTTTGATTCAAAAATTACTTTAAAATGGTAAAAATAAGTAAATACAAAAAAAAAAACTGGCCATTCTTAAGAACTTTATGTAGATGTGGGTAGTTGCAAGAAACACCTGCCGGTTTTCCTTCAAAACGGCCATTTCACTCCTGTTTGTGGATCTTGGAATAAATTTTTTTTAAATAAAATAAAATATGGATAATTTGTAAAGCATTAAAAATGGTATGTGCAAAAATTCAGACCTAAAAAAATTTATCTCTAAGAGTTATGCACGGTCAAAGAGGGTTGAAAAATGCAAGAAAATAGACATTTTGGAATTTAATTCTTAAGAAATAGTAAAAAAATTCAAAAAATTCTCATATAAAAAGTAATTTTTCCTAACTTATAGATACTCCTTTTCACCAATTTTAACTATTGGAAAAATAAAATTGTGTTCTCTACACTTGCGCAAAGGTAGTGCACTTTGAGCACATGTGGAAGATGGAGAATTAACTATTTTTAGAAAATCTTTGGTGAGCTTGTGTAACTTTAGTAGAAGTCCTAGTATACCAATTTTGAGCTTCAAATTCGGATTTTTGGGTGAAAAATAGTACTAAAAACCTTCAAAATGGCCAAGGTAGACATCCAATCGGGGGCAGTTTAAAAATAGTAAAATAATTTTAAAAAAACCCAAAAATTACTCAACATCTGCAACTACCACATGTACCTTCATTTTAAGTTTCATAGAAGATGGATAAACGATGCAAAAGTTATGAACAAAAAACCACCTGTCCAAGGTCAAGGGGACAAAAAAAAGGTTAAGTGCTTCTTGCAATCACCCATGTTCAATAAAAAAAAATTGATGAAAATAATATTTTACATGTTTCAAAATGCAAGCAGATGGAAGCTCACTTTGTAGACTTCCACACCACATAGAATTAATTATTTTTGAAAATCCTTCGGTGAAAAGTTATATTTCTACATAAGGAACAACTCCATATAATTTTCTTGATGTACCTTTTCAGAAAACGTACTCAATAGTACTAAAAACCTCCAAAACCGCAAGTGTGACATCAATTTCGGGCCTATTTTTGGATAATAGACTATTTTTAAAAATTACCAAAAAATCGAGGAAGTTGTATGATAGTCATGAGTACCTTCCCTAGAAATCTCAAGTCATTTGGAGTTGAAACACTACAATTATGGCCAAAAAACAAATCAGCCCACGACGTGTGACACAAAATAGGACAAGTGTTTCTTGCAATTGCCCCTGTTGCGCTGATGGTCTTTGTGTGACTACACTCTTATTGCTCTGATGGTTGCACATATATATGTATATGTGAAGTTCCGGTTCGCTCGTTTGCAAATTGAACTCGTTTACAGTGCTGAATTTGGTTTGGATATTTCAACTGGTATTCTGCTCGTTACATGGATGGTTTGAGTTGCGTCACATAAAAATTATTGTGTGCTGATGTCCTTGATGCGCGTTTACTCAGTAGACACGATGATACAGGCAATGTGGAAAATATTTATGCGGTCAGGGAGGGAGGACATCGATCGAAAGCTTCAGGTCATTATCGATAGCAATTCTTCTTTTCAGGTTTCTTTCCATTGTAATAGCAGCAGGTTCTGTAGTTGTCCGCTTCTTTGAATAGTCATCCTGCTCATCTTATTCCAGGGGTCCTCAATGAAACCAATAGCATAGGTCGAATGCACTGTAGTATAGGTGCGTTTAATGTGCATTTAATGTGTTTTAAGAACTTCATATGATTATTGCGTGCTGATTTTGGATCTATTTCGTTACAGGACAGAGTTGAGCTTCTAATGACCAAAGATGGATACAAGAAGGCAAAGAGTATTCTCACTGAGGTGGGTGCATACTTTATCCTTCACCCGAAGTTCTCCAGCAAAGTTCTTTATGGAGATGATGTTTGTGATATTCTAACCTAAAACTCTAGCACGACCTGGTTGCCAATGAATGTTTTTTTAATTCTCGTTTTGTTTTTTTGCCAATGAATGAGTTTTCTTTCTTTCCTTCCTTCTGGACTTGTTATTATAATCTGTGTTCGATGTGATAGTCTCTTGCGTGCCAGGTTCTGTTAGTTGAGGTGATATGCTTGTGCGTTCTGAACTGTCCGCTGGAAAAATGAGTTGTGATTTTTGTTGCAAGCCTACACTTGTTGAAGTTATGTTTAGATCCCGTTTCTTTTTTTCCTCAGGTGCGGCATCGAAGTCCCCCTCCGGCTATCATAGTTCTGCCAACAACTCTACTCGAGGTGCACCCCAGTTGAGCCCCAGATTGACTCCAAGTGGATCACCTAAAGGCCAATCTGCCAGAGGATCAGCCCGGCTGAGCATGAGCGATAACTCCTACAAGATTCCACTCCCTCATCGAAGCCCAACAGTCAGTCCCCAGAACTTCAGAGTGGATATGATTATTTTGAAACCCAGAAATTTTGGTCCATTACCATATTTGACGAGGATAAGTCATTTGCGTGTTGCAGGATGAGGACGTGTTCACATTTTGGATCCAGAACCACAAAGTCATAGAGACCACTCGTACATACAACTCAGCCGGAAATGTATGATACACATTGAACCTCAGTCTGCCTATACTTAAGATCATATCTGAGTTTTATATACCTTATTTGCTACTGGCATTGTTTGCTGATCACACAGCTACTTTCAGGCAGGATATTTTTAATTTTTGCTATATATTCTAGTTCAGTGGCTTTGGTTTCTCTGGCAATAATAACTTGGCAAGATAACTGTCATTGCCCGAGGCCTCTCAGCACTTGAATGTGCATATGATTATATGAGGATACAATGATCCATCCATAGTTTACAAATTTATGGAGTAAAAATGGCTTACTCTATTGAATGTTGCAAGTTGAGTTTACTTTATATATCAATTTTTTTCAATCATTGGCTTTTGAATTTTGAATGTTTTTGGTATCCACATTGCATCAATTTTGCATCTACATTGCATCAACATTGCATCAATTTTGGATTTTGAATGTTAAAGTTGTATTGAATTAGTGTTACTTGAAACAACATCAAACTACTATTACTAAATTATACATTGTTTAAATGTTAAAATTGTATTGACCTAATGCTACTTGAAACAACATTAAAGTAATATTAATAAATTATACATTGAATCAATATATAAATGATACTTTAACAAATTACTTTGCTCCAACATTGAATCAATGTCATGTCAATATTGATCAAACTTGTCATTGAAACAATAATCTTTCAACCTTGAGATAGTAATGAACACTATGATTGCAACCAATCCCTTGTTTTATATCAAAACATCATTATTTCAAGGTGCCTTGTTATTTGAGATGTATGTTACAATTTATATGAAATATTGCCAATGAAATGAAATTTTAGGGGAAAAAGTCTCAAATATACTACTCGGCAAAAACTATTAGGTTAAGTTGCATATGTTGTTTCCTATGATGGTGACGAGTCGTCCACATAGGACAGTATTAATTGACCCGTCATTTCACTCAACTTTGTTCAGCAAACTGCAGTTCACGTACTGCTGAGAGCAACTCAACGAACAATGAAGTGAACGTAATAGTAAAGCAGATGATTCGGTTGGTGAGGCTAATTCATGACTTCAGTCCGAGCTGTGACTCCAGCTTCAAACGCATTCAATGAAGCTTTAACAACCTCATCTGTGACAGTTATTCAGGCTAACCTCTAGAGCCCCCAACTAAAGATCTCACTTCTCCACTATATATCAGTCAATTAGAACTCAAATAGGAACAGACTACGAATGCCGGTAGGTTTGAAAACGAGCACTGGAGATCATCCAGAAACTTGGAAATTACGTACGCAGAAGCGACCAAATATATAACCGAAGTGCCAATTCATTTGATTAAACTCTGCACGTCGTGAAGACGTGCTAGCCAGGAAATGTCGTACTAGCGCAGACATCACCGGAAGCCTATATGAACAATAAAATTTATGAATCTCGTCAAACCTAAATCGATGAATCAAACTAACTAACCACGAATGCTGGCACCGAGTGAAAAACGGCCTTTCGGTCTCCAACCAATCCTGACGTGGAATGAATGGTTTCTAATTTCTAACTGATGGTCTAAAAAGAATGGATTATGTACTTGCGGTGCCCGCCATGTAGCTGGCTCGTGGGCACCAATTCTACTAATGGCCTGGCTAACTTAGTTCACGGAAGTGCACACGCGCCGAATCTGGCCGGAGCTGCCCGTGAGCACGTCGATCTTGCTCATCGCCACCATGGCCGCGGCGAAGTTGGAGTTGAACGTGGCCGTGTCAGTGTTGGCACTCACGGATCCTTTGGTCCTTGAGTCCGCCCACATGCTCTGATCGGAAGTCAGCAAGCCGAGTTTGCTCACGATGTTCTTGAAGTACTGCGTGTCGAACTTCTTGGGAGAAACCTTATCCAGGTTCACGTTGACGTTGGTGATACCAGCCATGGGGCACTTCTTCAACAAGGATTGCGCGAACGAGGACGGGAGTGTGGGATCGACCTTCTCGCCGTGGATGCGGTCATCGAAGGTCAAGCAAGGCGCCACGCCGATGGTGTGCGCACCAGCCAGGGCCACCATCTGAGCGGCGTTCAGACCCTTCTTCTGGAAAGCCTTCAACAGCACGGGGACCGTGTTGTTGGGCATCATGAGGTTGGCCGCCACCTCGGAAGACCTGGAAACGGTGCCGTCGCGACGCCCCGCGGGGACGGTCCAGCCTTGTCCTCCCGTCAACTTCACGGTGTCGCGCACGGCGAACTGCAGCACGTCGGAGCAGGACACGGTCCCCGGGCAGGCCTCCTCCACGGCGGCCTTGGCGGCGTCGATGGCTTCGAAGCCGTGGAGTCCGGCATTGATGGTGTTGTTTTTCTCGGAGCTGGATCCGTCGAGGAGCAAGGACGCGTCGCAGCCGCGGACGAAGCAATCGTGGTAGGCGAGGCGGAGGACTCCGGGGGCGACAGTGGAATCGTTCTGGAACGACTTGAGCATGGACTCGTAGATGATGGTTTCCACGTTGGGGCACGATTGCTGGTAGAAGCCTTCTTTGCAACCGCCATCACTGGAACTGGAGAGGCTTCGCCCAGCAGCCACGGGTGCGGTCATCAAGCTGAGAATGGCGAACATGGCCACCCAGCCCGCGATTGCAGTCCTCGAAGCACCCATCGTTCCAACGGTCGACGCCGAAGTTGGATAATGCACTAAAATTGGAATGCCTAAACAGGGTGCTATATGTACGGGAGCTCCCTCTCGATCGAATTCAGGAAGCCCTGCAGTCGAGCTGAAGCCTGAAATCTTGAAGCTGGTAAGAGACTGAGAGATTGATTGATGATTTGATGTGAAAGCCGGAGTGTCTACCACGCATTTATACTTGCATGGCTCAGTCCCGCCCACAGTCAATCAGTCCTACTGTTTCCACACGTACACCGAAGTCACCAGGCTCTCCGAGTCCTTCACGAAGCGTAACGATTTATCACAGGGGAAGTAGGAGGGGTTACCATGTGGAGAAAATTGGACCATTTCCTCACGGTAACAGCTCGTACTTCCCCTGTGTTTCGACTATCCTCTCCTTGATCTGCCATTCCAGGGGTGACAGTTATTCCACTCCTGTTGAACTGATTTGTCTAGAACCAAATCTACGTTACCCAGTTGTCAAGTTTCATCCGCTAGCAGCAGTCGATCTCCACCGTCGATCTGTTGGCCGTTTCAACTCGCTTCACTTCCACGGAATTGAAGTTTTTACTGGAAATCCGGTCATTCCGGTAAGTTAAACAGCGTTGAAACTTGAAAGGGTGTCCGCAAAGAAGTTTCGAGTCCCGCCCTGTCATGAGTGTGCCTTTGGATATTATCCAGAAAAGTTTATTAAAATTTTGTTGGTACACGTGGAGAAAGCGCGAAAGAGTAATGGTGGGGGACCTGAAGAGGGACATGTGTTCCGACGCAGGAGGGGCGTTTGAGAGAATAGAGTTCTTTTAGTTTTCGCTTATTGACACAAATTGACAGAAGAGAGTTTCAGTTTTGTTTTCGTAAGTTTGTCATTTTTTTACACAAATTGAGAGAAGAGATTGCTGCGTTGTGGGAAGGGTTTGACTTGGGATGAGCGTGCGGTTAGAGGGTTGAATTGAGTTGACAGAGTGGTGGCCGGTTATTGTGCATGTGCGGCGTTGCTTGATGTCGTTTTAGACATGAGATTGACGATCACTAAAGCAGTTGGGTTGCAAATTTGCAATTGAGTGACGTTCATGGAAACAGTGCAAGGTGATCACCATTCAATGTCGACTTAGTTTGAAGACTACACAAAATAGTGAAATTAGGTTGCCTTACTTCAAAAGAGCTACTTTACAAGTCATCAAAGTCAATAAATATTTGTATAAATATTTTGTGTTTTTTACACATGGAGAGTCATGAGTCCCAATTACAACAATACTTAATTAAAAAATAACGCATTCTTGTAGAGAAACAATAAATATTTATATAGTGTAGAACGTCAAGATATTATTGTGGGGCAACTGAATTTCACTATTTTGTGTAGGCATTCATGTGGGGAAGAATTAGTGTGTGTCAAATTACAAGGCAACTTGAACTCATCATGATATGTTAAAACAAGTGATTGGTTGTAATTATAGTGTTCACCTGGGTATGTAACTCATATATTATACGTAGGAGTCATCGGCATTAAAATGGCTCAGAGGATGGCTTTTGTAAAAATTATATCAAATTAAAAAGACCAAAAAGTTAGGTGAAGGTCAAATTTTTTTTTTAAATTAGAAAATGTTGGGTTGCATACATATTAAAAGAAAACTCACAATATATATGAAGAATTGAAACACCTATGCATAGTTTTAAAATTCCATACAAGAAGTTCCCTCCATTTAAAATTAAATTTTTATTAAAAAGCCAAAATGTTGGGTAGCTTGTCCCATAATGCATGTATTAAAAAAACTCATATAATTAGATTTTTAATGATATTATTGTCCTCAAAGAATGTTTGTTTCAAGTATATAATTACATTTTTGGATTCCTTGTTAAAAGGCTACAAGAATTTTGTACATTTAAACAAATTATATTCCTTCAAAATGCATTATAAATGACTATAATCAGGGCCCTATAATATGGGAGTTGCGTACTTTGGAGTGTTCATTACTATTTCAAGGTTGAAAAATTGTTGTTTCAATGATAAGTTTGATCAGTATTGGTATGGCATTAATTCAATGTTGGGGCACAATAATTTGTCAAAGTATGGAATTTATATGTTAATCTAATGTATAATTTATTAGTATTACTTTAACATTGTTTCAGATAGCATTGGTTCAATATAGCTTTAACATTGAGACAATGATATCATGGAAAATTCTCAAACTGATTCAATTTGCATGGTTTCAATGTTGATATAATGCATACACAAAAATTTCAAAATCCAGAACCCAATGATTGGTAATGTTACTATTTCAAGATTGTTCAATTTAGTTTGTATAAGGATCCTTCATTGTAAGCTGAAACACTGGTCCTATTCTCCGTCACAATGAAAGTGACTCTGTTGTCATCTGCTACACTTTTGAAGCACAAGTCCAATGAACATGAAATTTCTATTGAACATGTCTACTTGATGGTACTAAAATCCCTTATTTTTTTAAAATTAAAATAAAATAATATTATATTTATAAATTATTTTTGTTAATTTGTCACAAAATTAAGGTTTGGGATTTTTTACTACATTAGAAGTCCCCAAATTTAATGATCTGGAGCTAAAATTTTCATGGCCTATTTACATAGTAGGAAAGCATATATCCGCCAAAATAATTCTAAAAATATATTATTTTATGTCTTCCATTCCTCCATATGAGTGCAAACAACACTCCCTTTGCGCGCAATTTTTGAATATTGAAGATGGTTCTAAGATTATTCTTTTGGTGAAATCTCATCACCATTAGTTAACTCTTCCCGAATGGCTAATTTTAGTTTTTTTTCAAAATTTCTTTTCTTATTTTTACAAATTAAAATGTGAAAGTACCATGTGGAGAAGAATGAGGCCTTTGGAAGGCCTCTTCCCTTTGAGAACTAAATTTAGCAATAAATAGTCCTGAATAGAATTGAATTTTTTTTAAATTAATTACTTTTTTAAAAATTGCAATCCAATGTGGCAAACGGATTGCAATAAAAAAAAGGTTCAATATTTTTTTATTTTTTGCAAAAAAAATAATTTTGGGGGATTAATTCAACAATTGTTTTCATTGCCAGTGCAAAAGTAGAGGTCTTCCAAAGGCCCCATTTTTCTTCTAATGCTATAGTTTCATGAGATTTTTCACATTTCTTGTTCTCCAACTTAGAGAATTTTTCTATGCTTTTGCTACCTAGGATACTTTCTTCTTAAAGGTGTATACATTAAACACTTTTTTTGCATTTTTTAAAAATAGTTTTTTTAATTATAAAATACTTCCAAAAAAATCATAAATACTATGCAAAATGCAACAGAAATAGCACAATGTTTCTTGCAATGACCCATAATGTGGATTTTAGAAAACTCAACATTTTTTAATTTTCAAAATGCTCCAATTTATTAAATTTTTGACTTGAATTGCAAATGTCCCTAAATCTTTACTATTAATGTCCTCTACAGTTTCATAGTTTGGACTTTGGAAGCTCAAAGCTACAATGCTAGCTCATCAGATTCAATGTGAATCTTTTTGTAATAGGTGGGAATATTCAAAACATGGTCCATACTATCAAAGTCATCATTTTCAATGAATGGTAATTTACTACATATATGTGTAAGCAGTGTATAAATGCACCTTTGCTACTTTCATTATATTTACCTCTTTTTATCCTTGTCCAATGGATTAAATTTCTTTCATAGCATAGCAGACTCAAGCTAAATGCACAAACATGTAACACAAACAAGTATGGAAAGTTAAAACAATTATTCATCACAAAAATTTCAAACTACATTCACAAAGATCAAACACAAATAATCATTAATAGTTGTAAAAATTGTTAAGCACATGAAATAAGAACTATGCAAGGCTTAAAATCAGTTATAGAAGCTTAGATTTATTGTATTTTTTCCCTCACAACATTCAAGATATTACTCCATGAGGATGATAGCAAAAATCACATGTCCTATTTTGCATCATACCCTATGTGTTGATTTGTTTTTTGGCCATAACTTTGCGTTCAGCATTCAAATGCCTCAAGATTTGCAAGTATGGTACTCATGACTATTATACACCTTGCCTAATTTTTTTGCAATTTACAAAAATGTTTTACTGCCCAGAAATAGCTATTATTTCAAGGAATTCTAAAAATAATTAATTGCATGTGGTGTAGAAGTCCATAAAATAAGTTTATTTTAGTGTGCATTTCAAAACATGTAAAATATTATTTTGGTGGTTCTTTTGGTTAATGACCATCTCCATAGAGTTGTTACAAATGGAAAATATATTATATTTTATTTATTTAATTTTTTTCCTATTTTTAACTAATTAAAACATCAAAATATCTATTTTCTTGAAATTTGGCATTTTTCTAGTTTTTCTACTTAGAGAATTTTTCTATGCTTTTCCTTCATTAGTTACCTTCATCTTAAAGGAATATACATTAGAATTTTTTTTTTAATTTTTTAAAAATTATTATTTTTATTTAAAATACTCCAAAAAAATCATGAGTATTGTTCAAAATGCAACAAAATCAAAGGATGTTTCTTGCAATCCCCCATGACACTACAAGAGAAAGGAGTGTTTTAAGTGAGTTTTTAAATATAGTCCTAGACATATGATTTTAAATAATGACCTTTAAGGAGATTTCCAACAAAATTTTACTTAAAACATGTGTTTTAAGTAAAATTTTGTTGGAAATCTCCTTAAAGGTCATTACTTAAAATCATATGTCTAGGACTATATTTAAAAACTCACTTAAAACACTCCTTTCTCTTGTAGTGTGAATAGCATCCAAGCTATAATAGTCAATCAATCCATCTTTAAGAATACAAATTAATTCTCCACTTGTTCTTTGAATAGACAATTGTCAACCACCCCAATTAAGAGACTAAAACATTTAGTAATTAATATTGTGAATCTTAAAAATTAAAATAACAATGAATAGAGATCTAAATAAATTGAAATTAATAAATTAAATGAACATATTTGATAAATGAAAGACTAAATTGTATCCTTGGAAGGATTGTAGATTCTTGGAAGGATCACATTATCTTAAAAGCATCATAGACTTAAGAGAAAAATCCATCACTTCGACTACTAGTAGACACTAATATAATATTTGTTTAATACTAAAAAATAAATACTCACCAAGGAAACTATAAGCTGACATATAATAAAAAATAACAACCTTCTCTTACCTATTTGAATCATCTTGAGTCATTCACCCAGTTTTTCCACCTCTTTGTCTTTATCATCAGGGCGTGGACATTCCAATAACTTATATAGTTAACATCTTGCCCTTGTAGTTATAGAACCTTGACAGTCTGATACAATCTATTACAATCTATTGAAAATCATTTGGTTTACACCATCCTTTTAGGTGATTGCAAAAAAGACCGGTATTAATTATTTTCCGTCACATTTAGAGTGATGGAGATGTCATCTGCTATAACTTTTGAAAGATGAACCCGATGAACTTGACATTTTTATTAGAGATGGTTGCCTTGATTACAATTATACCCCTTATTTTCAACAATTATAACAATTATTTTATGTTTAAAAGTCAAATTTGCTTATTTGTCACACTTTGAGGTTTAGGGGGGGTTAATATTGAAGAATACCTAAATTAATGATCTAGAGCTGAAGTTTTGTAGTCTATTTTCCAAATAGGCAAGCATGGGCCTACTAAGGGGCATATTAAAATACATTATTTATGTCTTCTAAGTTTGTAGAAATAAAACTCCCTTGTGCTCACACTTTTGTCTTTTGAACATTGAAGACAATTTCAACTTCATTCTTTTGGTGAAATTTGATCACCATCAGATCTTCACAAATTTTTATTTTTTATTTTATGATTTTTTATTATTAATTTATACTTCATGATATCTATTTTTTGTGACAAATTGTCTTTTTTTTTCAAAATAATATTATTTTAGTACTCATAAGCATTAATATATAGTATTTGCAATAATACTTTTAGTTGCTAATTTTTTCAATCAACGATTGGACTCATTCCTCTACAAAATACTCATAATATTCGTAGTAATAATTAGAAAAATCCTTGTTTTTGCCAAACACTACAAAAACACCCTTAGAACCATCCTTTCAAATATTACGTAAATCTTTAGAAGTTCAAGTGTTCCTCGACTCAAGAAAAGCATCTATAGATTATATCAATCTACCAAACAATGGAATTTATGGATTTCTACCTTTTTCAAGTAATTTCAATTCATTGAAAGTAAAGTTGACTGTTGTGTCTATTCAAATCATGGCAAATTACATATGATACTTGGTATCTATATGGAAAATGAAATTATAGCATCTACAATTCCGGATTATATTAAAAGTATAATTGTATATCTAGAGAATACTTTCAAAGTTATTTGTGGCAAAATGGATTATTTCGTGGATTTTCAAATTGAATGCTGTCCATTTATAGGTTCAATTTTTGTTAATTAAGAATGCTACATATAGAATGTCCTTCTTTTTTTTAATTTACAAGATACTCATGAAGTTTGAATCCAAGCTAGTAAGGTAGGAATACCAATAACGGTTAACCCCCTTCTAATGGCATAGTAGGGTGTCCTAAAGCCAACAATAGCTAGCTTTGAAAAAGATTCAATTTTCTTGCATTTGATTGGCTCACACTTGATGAACAAGTCCCAAAAGTAGCCCTTTTAGGTGAACCTATGAGATAAGAATGGGTTCCAAATAAAGAATGCACATTTCTATTGAATAAAATATTCATCCTTGAGGGAAAAAATTTCTTTATTTTTGCATTCTTCCTCATCCTTGTTTTTGCACATACAGAGCTCAATTTTTCAAAGAATTCTCCACGTCCTATAGGCTAAAATTCTTAATTAAATTGTGTATGGTATTCCTACCTTACACATGCAAAACTTTGGAAGAACAATAGAGTTATTCGTAAAGTCCCCCCCAGTTTGGAGGGGACTTTTTCCAACAAATTTCCTCCAACGGGCGACCCCACAGGTGACCCCGACCCCGCAGGCGACCACTAAACCGCAGGCAAAGTCCGGACCAAACTTCTTTTTGGTCGATTTGGGTGCTTAAGAAAGTTTGATACCCACTTTTGTATTGACTTTTTGCCCAAAACCTACTTTTTCACAAAACTGCGGGGTTTAAGCCCCAGTTTTGGGTACTTTACGAATAACTCTAATGACTCTAAAGACCTTGAGGTGGATGTTCCTTATTGACAAGGTGTTAGTTGTCTTATACACACAACAATTATTACATGTCTTCATATAGGATATGCAGTCAACAAAATTTTCTTGTTTCAAGAACAACCTCCATAGAGCCATTGGATAGCAATTAAGTGCATTACGCATTATCCTAAGCATACTGAATGTTTTGGCCTTTACTATCAAGGTCAATCTCTTCCTCTATGGTTAATTAGTTACACTGATGCAAATCGATTACGGTAAAGATTTAGATAATTGAAAGAGTCATACACATAATTATGATGCAGCCCATTCCTGTATATGTGGCAACTAGTCATTAGAAATGGAGAGGCAGGTTATGAGCCATAATAGGGGGCTACTTTAGCATTATAGATATCCACTAGGTAGCAAACCTTGAAATTTGTATTGGCCAATAGACTCTACTTAACTTGAAATGAATCTAAAATCATCTATAAACTTGAACTAGGCTTAGACCAAAATTGTTATACCATAGCTAGAGGTCTCCTTTGGCAAAAAATAATTAAGAATTTCAAAGTCAAATGATTCTGAAAATTAATAAATCACCTTGCCAAATCCAAGGAAAATTATGTGTAAAGCATGCTGAAATGTTGGAAAAGATACCCATACATTTTGATACCATCACAAAATCACTTAGAAATGGGTGGAGAGGTCTTTTATAGTGAAATCCGTTGTCCGTTATGAATCCTTAAAGACTATGGGACAATTTGAAGATGAGAGCTTGACCGCTCATTGTCAAAACGCAAGAATTGTGTTAAATGTAGATCATACTTCATTTTAGCATAGTAAAATAACTTTTCTCAAAAAAAATTGAACTTTACAAAAGTTGGTAAATCAAGATAAATTCTTTTTTCAAAAAATCGTTTGTGATTTTGAGCCTTCAAAAAAGAATTATGGATAAAATTTAGAGAGGATGTTTAAAAATGTCAAAGAAATGTCCCTTCCAACCCCTCTCTCAATTTTGTCCATAACTTTTGATTAGAGGATTGAAATATCAAACGGATTTTTGAAAATGAAATTTAGATTGATTCTCCAACTTTTTTTTAGTTCAAATTCTTTTGAAAAGAGTTTTTCTATTATGCCAAAATGAGGTCTAAAGTTCCACATTGAATACAATTCTTGCTTTTGACTTACCTAGGTGTGAGTGGTTGAGCTTCTACTAATCCTAATTTATAAAATCCATATGAGTTGTTTTACCTCCTACCAATCCATTTCTATAAATAGAATATTCATACACCTTCGATGATTCACAACACAAGTGACTATCAAATCAATATAGGGTGGTTGTTGAATATATCAATATTGTTGATTATAATGCCTAAATTCATTTTGGACTTTCATTAATAATTCGGCAAAAATCTATTTTTCATTATTAAATAATAGTTTGCATCTTGATTATGTCTGGTAATTGGTATGCAACCCTTGGTTATGGGAAATAAACTTGGTTTGGTACTTCCCTCGCCGCTCCCACGGCTTGGCAAGTACCAGCCTAAGGTTATTTCCCATAACAAGGATTGCATACCAATTACCTAGTTTGTTTTGTTTATATTGTATGCTTTGCAACGATTGCTTGAGGCCTTGGGGGAGTCATAAACAAGGTTGTTTTGCAAATTGTACAACGATTGCAAAACTGGTAGCCATGACTAAATCTACGAAGGAGACTACAATCGATCAAACTTCCCTTATTGCATGGGAATGGTAGGGAGTAATTTTTAGCTATATGCATATAAAGAAGCTCAAATGCTAAAAGTCAATTAATTAAACATGCTTATGATGTACATTTAATTGTATTCGATTGGTTCAATATGGTTGCTCATCTATGAAAATCAATGATGTCTAACATAATTAGCTATATTGATGGTTTGTGCAATAGACTTTATGCACATAAGGAGTATACAGATAAAGAACTACAGTTAATTATGCAAGTAGGAAATTTGCATTATAAGAGGTTTCACAACATATGCTTATATCAACTACTTCAAAATCTTTGATTGTATCTTAGAGCTTTTCCTCAGGATATACAATAATAATCAAGAGGCCATTGCTATGGTGAAAAATCCCAAGAATCATAAGTGGACCAAGCATGTAGATATGAAGTATTATGTTGTTCGGACTACTATAGAGTTAAATTGTTGAATTTCGTGTATATCTATACCTAAACTCCTAAAGGACCAAGGCCTTTTTTTGCCAAAAAACACTCAAAACTACCATCTATAGTAAAGAGTAAAAAAATTTGAAAATTGTTTTTTTGCACATCTAATCATATTAAGTTACACCTAACTTATATGAGAATGTATGGAAAAAATTTCAGATTTAAATTTTTTTTTTTTTTTGTGATAACAAATAGAAACCATTGTATTAAGAGAAAAAAAGTAACCACCGAGCCAAAGGCTGAACAAATAAATTTCAGAAATTTTGACTGCACAAATTATAAGATTTCTGCATTTAAAATAAAAAAAACAAGTTTTCCAGCACATTGCACTAGATTATTTGACTTTGAACCTTCTTAACTTTAATTTTTTGGGTGAATGCAAGAAACACTTGTACTATTTTGCGTCACACCCTGCATTCTGCTTTGTTTTTTGTCCATAACTTTTGCATTTTGGCTCCAAATGACTCAAGATTTATATGTAAGGTACTCATGACTATTATACACCTTGCCTAATTTTTTGTAATTTTCAAAATTTTTATATTATCCAAAAATAGCCCCTGATTTTATGTTAGTTTGTCACATTTGCCAATTTGGAGTTTTTTAGTACAATTTAGTACCCCCGAAAACAAATTTTTGTGCTGAAATTTAGAGAAGATGGTCTTCTAGTAGACTTGTAGCTATTCCTTAAAGGAGTTCTAAAAATAATTAATTTTATATGGTGTGGAAGTCCACAAAGTGTGCTTCTTTGTGCTTGCATTTTGTAATATATAAAATATTATTTTGGAGTTTTTTGGGTGAATGACCATCTCCATAAAGTTGTTAAAATTTGCAAATTTTCATTTTATATATTTATTTTTATTTCATATTTTTAACTAATTAAAACATCAAAATATCCATTTTCTTGAGATTTGGCACTTTTTTAACTCTGCTGCTTAGAGAATTTTTCTATGAATTTCCTTTGGTGGTTACTTTCATCTTAAAGGTGTATACATCAGCCATATTTTTTTAATTTAAAAAAATTATTTTATAATTTTAAAGTACTCCAAAAAGAAAATCATAAATTCTATGAAAACGCAACAAAATTGGTAGGTGTTTCTTGCATTCACCTTTTTGTACTACAAAGTTTTGAGCTTTAAATCTTTATGGTGGAGAATTGTAATGAGAGTCTAGGGGAAAAAACATTCAAAAAAACTTAATTTTTATTCTTTAAAAAATTATTAAGTAGAAGAAAATACAAGATAGAAAGAAAATCTAAATTATTAATATTTCTAAAATGAAATTAAAATGCATTAATACCAAAGGTGAGATTGTTCTAGTAAAAAAACTAAACCATGTGAAACTTTTTTTTTTTATATTATAAAAATTGCATTCTGAAATGAATCCTACAAGTTATTTTTTCAGGAAGATTATCTAATTGCCCGAAAAACAAGATTCTCCATAACTTTTTCATAATAAATCCAAATGGAATGAATCAAATCCTTCCATGTATAATGTATTCAGAATATACACTATGAGAAAAGTAAGTTTAATTCAAATTTTTGAATTTTTTTTGTTGCCCTCTCTCCCTGTTTTGAGCTTATTTGGGCATAACTTTTGTTTTTAGGCACCAATTGAAAAAAATTTATATTCCTATCAAGCTAATCAATTATTCTATCTTCAAAAAAAGTTTCAAAAATGAAGACAAAAATGAGACCATAGGTACCTGCCCAAAATTCCATTTGTCCCTCAAAGTTTAGGCCATTTAGAGACTAAATTATTTTATTTGATATGCTAAGAAACCACAAGTCTCCTAGTAGCATTTCTTGGTAATATTGGAAAGCTCTCCATGAGGAGGGATGCATGGACTTTGTTTTGTGATGTTTGGACCTACGGTGTGAAAGTTATGGATTTTTGAATTATTTTTATATTAAAAAATAAAAAAACCATCTTTTATTTTGGAAAAAACATAATTTTCACATTGCATGTGTAAACGCCACAAAACAAAGCCTTTATGATAAATTTCATTAAAGCTAGTGTGCCTTGTGCCATTTGCCACAGCTGAAAGAAAATTAAATTCTAAACAATTTTTCACTTAATTAATTTATTAAAACTTTGAAATTCAATAACTTTCACACCGTAGTATGAGAGGTTGCATTTATAGTATCAATAAAAAGCTTTTTGCACAAAAGAGTGCAAGGGCTTTGTTTTGTGGTGTTTGGACATGCAGTATGGAAATTATGTTTTTTCAAAAGAAAAGATAATTTAAATAAACTTTGTAATTTAAAAAAGTCCATAATTTTCACACCGTAGGTATGATCCAAACGCCACAAAATTGGCACAAAGTTCTATGCACAAAGGAATACACGGACTTTGTTTTAATATAACGTTTAGATATGCGAAGTGAAAGTTATGGTTTTTTCAAAATAAAAGATAATATAAGGTGATTGCAAGAAGCACTTAAACTTTTTTGTCACATATTATATGCTGATTAGTTTTTTGGCCATAACTTTTGCGTTTTGACTTCAAATGACTTCAAATGACTCAAAATTCATAGACAAGGTACTTATGACTATTATACACTTTGCCTAATTTTTTTGGAATTTTTTAAAAATGTTTTACAATTTAATAACAACCCCCAATTTTATGTCACAAATGCCAATTGGGGGGGGGGTTAGTACTATTTAGTACCCATAAAAACGAATTTGGAGCTGAAATTTGGATATGGTCTTCTAGTAGACTTGTAGGTATTGTCCAAAGGATTTCTAAAAATACTTAACTTTATGTGGTGTAGACGTCTACAAAGTGAGCCTCTTTCTACTTGCATTTCAGAACATGTAAACAATTATTTTGGTGTTTTTTTGGTGAATTACCATCTCCATAGAGTTGCTACAAATGGTCAATTTTTATTTTTTTATTTAAGTTTTTTCCTATTTTTTATTTATTAAAACATTGAAGTATCTATTTTCTTAAGATTTGTCACTTTTCTAGTTCTCCTACTTTAGAATTTTTTTTAATGAATTTCCTTCAGTGGTTACCTTCATCTTAAAGGTGCTTACATTGTCCATATTTTTTAATTTAAAAAAGAATTGATTTCCTAATTTTAAAGTACTCCAGAAAAAATCATAAGTATTGTTGCAAAACGCAACAAATAGTACAAGTGTTTCTTGTAGTCACCCATAATTCAATTTGTTGATTTATAAAAACTTTGAAATTCAATGACTTTCACATGGTAGGTCCAAACGCCACAAAACAAAGTTTGTGCACCTATCCTCACGAAGAGTTTTTCAATGGTACCAAGATGCCGCCAAATGCCTCATAATTTCTTAGATCTCAATGTATTAAACAAAACAAAACAAAACAAAACAAATAAATAAAATAGACAAAAGAAACAACCTAATTTAACGTACAGATGGCGCCATTCCGGAACTTTGACACTTTTATAGTTTAGAGCATTTAGTCTGAAATCTATACTTGTCCTAGATGGTCAAAATGGCACGCGGAATATTGTCATTTTAACAAAATTCTCCATCTTTGGAGTTTGCACTGCTACTTTGTACTTAGGGGTAATTGCAAGAAACACTTGTTCAATTTCTTGTCCCCTTGCCCTCAAAAATTGGCTTTTTGCTCATAAATTTTGCGTTGTTTGTTCATTTGATATGAAATTTGGAATGAAGGTAGATGCTAAAGTTGCAGACATTGAATAATTTTTTCAAATTTTTTCAAATTAGTTTACTATTTTTAACCTGCCCCGATTGGGTGTCTACCTTGGCCATTTTGGGGGATTTTAGTCCTATTTTTGACCCAAAATTGCAAATCTGAAGCCACAAATTGGACATGTTGGAGGTCTACTAACATTACAAGGGTTGACAATGAGTTTTTATGAAAATAGCATCTTGTCAATTGCACACATGGGGTCAAAGTGACCTTCCTTTGTGCAAAAGCTACAAAGAGGGAAAAAATTTCCTTCATGAATTTTTTGGTCCAATGCGAGTGCAATCTTCTCTAGCAAAATGGATTTTTTTATGGAATTTTTTTGAATTTTTTTTGAATTTTTTTTGAATTACTAAAAATGAAAATCTCCATAGATTCTTTTTCTGCTATTTTCTGCTCCCAGTGGCTTTTGCAGTACTTCGTAGTAGTCCGTAGTACTGCATAGTACAGTATAGTACTAAATCAACGGTTTAGATCTGCAGGAGCCTTTCATTAACGGTTCAGATTTGCCGGGGCGCTTCTAAAACGTAGTATTAGTAGTATTGTATAGTACTGCCCAGTCCTATAGCCCAAAACGTAGTTTTGACGGAAAAACGTGAAGTGTTTTTTGCAACTACCCTTAGAGCTATCTATTTGTATCAAGAATGCAACCTCTCACACATGGGGCTCATATTTAGTTCCCGGTGTTAAAAGTTCCTAGTGAGTCGCACTTTTTTTGGTGTTCCCACTACATTTCACACTAGAAAAAATCAGACTCAACAAGAGTTCTGACATTGAGCACTGAATATGAGCTCCTTGTGTCACACCGCAACAAAGCCCTTGCATTCCATCATACATAAATGATATTGAGTTTCAAAGTTTTTACAAATTAAAAAATTAGAAAACTATTTTTACTTTTATTTTGGTTGTGGCAATGGCATAGGACACACTAGTCAATATTTTAAGTTAGGTTGTTTGTTTTGTTTTGTTTATATTATGGTGAGATCTCCGGAACCATATGTCCCTTGTTTTGTTTTATTTATTACGGTGAGATCTCCAAAATCGTATGTCCCTTGGTTGCGTTCTTTGTACCTTCGGAAAGCTCTTAACAAGGAAGGGTGCATAGGCTTTGTTTTGTTGTGTTTGGACCTACGGTGTGAAAGTTATTGAAATTTGAAGTTTTTATAAATTAAAAAAATTAAAAAATTACTTTTATTTTTATTTTGACTGTGGCAACAACACAAGGTACACTAGTTCATACGGAGTTTTACAGAGTAGATTGTTGATATATTTTTGAAGGTACTACCCCGTCAAAGACTTTGGAAGCTATGCTAAATAGTTAAATTAGATTGCTCTACACTAATTTCTTGACATTCTACACTATATCAATATGTATAGTTACTTTACAAGGATATAGTAATGTAAAAACTATGTATGTGGCATGGGTTGGTGTAGTGGTTCATGGCTTGGCATTAGAGATTGGCATGTGCCTCCATCTAGACAAGCATTAGCTGTGAAGTAACTTCTCTGGGGTAAGGCAACCTAATTGTCAAGGCAACCTAATTTCACTATTTAGTGTAATGGACGTTTATACATTCCACAAGAATGAGTGCAAGTGTGAAGATAAACATTCTTCGTAGAGTATGTATGGATGAATGGTAGTATTGGTGGATGAAATCCATCCACATTCTACTTAGGGTTTTCACCTACTGCTTCAAGTCCTATAGACTATTAGTTAGTATTCTGTTAGTGTCGTTCCAGTTCGTTTGTTGCAGTCAGAGAGTGTTTGTTGGAGTTTATATCCATTCAAAGTTTTTAGATTCTTGTGTTCATTTTCTAACTATTTTGTATGGTGTTGATTTCTCTTCTCTACAACTGAATTTATTCTAGAGTTCATTGTGCAGAAGTATATTTCACCTCAAAAGAATAACTCAAAAAATGATCCGTAAAGTTTCCTAATGTTGCAAATTCCTTGTGAGGTAACGAAATTTAAGCACTTCACTTTAACCCTTTAGTGACCAGTCGACCACTTTTTGGTTGATTTTTGGACTCTCAATCTAATATTGTTTAAAAGACATTTGATCACAAAAATCTCAAAGAGGAACGCAATTAGAATTTCTTTGTGTGCTTCAAACAAAACCAATTTCAAGAGAATTGGAGCATTGATGAATTAGCTATGAGGTTGCAAACTCAAATGGTCTGGACCTTTAAATGAGAGGTGTTCAACAAAAATACAAAAAAATATCAACCAAATTGTGAGATTTTTTTGTAACTTGATGTCTTGACAAGGTATAAGTGTTGCTTTATAATCTCATGAATGCCCAAAGTAAACTTGTGCATTGGTATTTATGTAGCGCAAATTCTAAAGGGTCATTCAAGTCATTGATTTTTGAAAATTAAGGAAAGCAACTCAAACTCCAACAAGGCTCTAGAAGCAAACATGATTTAGAGGTACATTTCACTTTCTTCAATGTACCAAATCTTCACATTTTAGAAGGGTATTCATTTTGATGACCACATATGACCATTTTTTGTGAACTTCAAAAATTTGTAACTAATTTCACAAAGCTTGAAAAAATATGAAACGACTTGGATTAGATGCATATTCTACTTGTCTTTTGAGGAAAATTTACTAAAAAATATTTAAAAATGTTTCACCTCCACAAAATTCAATTTTAGCCCTTAAAAGGTTGATTTATGGACCTCCTACCTTATTTATAGCAATTTGTACCGTTGGATGAGTTTGATTTTTTGTTAAGTTGAAGAATCTCCCTTATGGAAACACCTTGTATGGTTTGATCTAAGACTACGTCTTTAGAGTGGCCACAAAATTAATTTTCTTGAAAAACTATGCCTGCCCCCCAAATCAACCATGGTCACTACAGGGTTAAATTTACCATGTTATGTCCGAAATCACTGGAGCCCTTGAAAAGATTTTCCTATTGTAATATACGAGGAGGAGAGTGAAACTGAGACATGTTGTACAGAGGGCATCAGTCTTCGATGTAGAGAAAATTACAAGATCATAAGCATCGGAAGTTCCAAAATTTCCGGGGAACAGTCACCATGAGAGTTCGATCACGAATTCGGTGTCACTCTGCAGTATCGCTTTGCACTATCGGAGAGCTCTGGTAATTGCACAAGTGTGCATTTTTGTGTTTAAGTAATCTAAGTAGTTCGCGGTATTCCATTGACAATTTTTCCGAACTTCGTTTAGCTAGGTTTGGAATTGGAGATAGCTACTCTTATTCTGGCTCAGTAATTAGGCTGTAAGTCACTGCTACCAAATTTTCACGACGCCCCCAAATAGGGGTGACGCTGAAGAGGACATATAAGTTTAACATTCGTTGTAGTAGCCAAAATTTGTACAAGAAATTACAAATTTAAGACGACAACTACGAAGAGTTCGCAGTGGGATTCGAAACTGTTACCGTTACTAGTAAATAAGAAACAACGGCAGTCCGCCTACCAGGAACGTCAGTTCCGTTACATTGGTGATATTAATTCCATTACTTTGGCGAGGTTCAGGCCACGCGACCTGAACCCGAAATCTATAAAAGTCCTAGTTTGTGGACTGAAATTAGACCTTCGTGAGCATACATGTCACAATTTCTGCGAAATATCACCAAGATTATGAAATGAATTTTTAGGAAAAAAAAAGCCTCAAACGTACTACTCGGCAGAAACTAATACCATAAGCTGCATACGTTGTTTCCTACGATGGTGACGAGCCGTCCACATACGACAGTTTTGACCCGTGATTTCACCTCAACTTTGTTCAGCCAACTGCAGTCCACTGCCGAGAGTAAAGGATATTCAGTAACTCAGAAAACAATCAACGTAATACTAAAGCAGATGATTCGGTTGGTACTTCGTTGTGAGGTTAACTCATGACCTGACGTACTCCGAGCTGTGACTCCAGTTTCAAACGCATTGATTTCAGTGAAGCTAGCTTTAAAAACCTCATGAATCTGTGACAGTTATTCAGGGTAACCTCAAGAGCCTTCGAATAAAAATCTCACTTCTCCACAACTCACTCAAATTCCCAACTAGGAACACATTAGGAGGTCCCTTAGTCCGGTACCATCCGAAAACGTGCACGTACTGGAGGTTATCTAGAAACTTGGAAATTACTCAGAAGCGACCAATTGTCCGATCGAAGTGCCAATGCAATTGATTCAACTCTGTGCCAGAGTACGTGAGCCTCGAAATGCCGTACAAAGCGCAGACATATATCACCGAAAGCCAATGAACAATAAAATTCATGAATCTCGTCATCCCTAAATTAAACTGAAGTGGGGGCATGAAGCAAACTAACTAACCACGAATGCAGGCACCGAGTGGAAAACGCCCTTCGGGTCTCCAACCAATCCTGACGTGGAATGAATGGTTTCTAACTTCTACCTGATAAACTAGAAAGATTGAATACTGTACTGGTGGTGCCCGCCATGTAGTTGGTTCCTGGGAACCAAGTCAACTAACGGCCTCCAGTGGCCAAATTAGTTCACGGAACTGCACACTCGCCGAATCTCGCCGGAGCTGCCCGTCAGCACGTCGATCTTGCTCATCGCCACCATGGCCGCGGCGAAGTTGGAGTTGAACGTGGCCGTGTTAGTGTTGGCACTCACGGATCCTTTGGTCCTTGAGTCCGCCCACATGCTCTGATCGGAAGTCAGCAAGCCGAGTTTGTTCACGATATTCTTGAAGTACTGCGTGTCGAACTTCTTGGGAGAAACCTTATCCAGGTTCACGTTCACGTTGGTGATACCAGCCACGGGACACTTCTTCAACAAGGATTGCGCGAACGAGGACGGGAGTGTGGGATCGACCTTCTCGCCGTGGATGCGGTCATCGAAGGTCAAGCAAGGCGCGACGCCGATGGTGTGCGCACCAGCCAGGGCCACCATCTGCGCGGCGTTCAGACCCTTCTTCTGGAAAGCCTTCAACAGCACGGGGACCGTGTTGTTGGGCATCATGAGGTTGGCCGCCACCTCGGAAGACCTGGAAACGGTGCCGTCGCGACGCCCAGCCGGCACGGTCCAGCCTTGTCCTCCCGTCAACTTCACGGTGTCGCGCACGGCGAACTGCAGCACGTCGGAGCAGGACACGGTCCCCGGGCAGGCCTTCTCCACGGCGGCCTTGGCGGCGTCGATGGCTTCGAAGCCGTGGAGTCCGGCATTGATGGTGTTGTTTTTCTCGGAGCTGGATCCGTCGAGGAGCAAGGACGCGTCGCATCCGCGGACGAAGCAATCGTGGTAGGCGAGGCGGAGGACTCCGGGGGCGACAGTGGAATCGTTCTGGAACGACTTGAGCATGGACTCGTAGATGATGGTTTCCACGTTGGGGCACGATTGCTGGTAGAAGCCTTCTTTGCAACCGCCATCACTGGAACTGGAGAGGCTTCGTGCAGCAGACACGGGTGCGGTCATCAAGCTGAGAATGGCGAACATGGCCACCCAGCCCGCGATTGCAGCCCTCGAAGCACCCATCGTTCCAACGGTCGACGCCGAAGTTTGATAATGCACTAAAATTGGAAGACTCAAAAAACAATGGTGCTATGTAAACCAGATCGAGCTCACTCTCGATCGGATCGGATTCAGGAAGGTCTGCAATCCGACGTAGTTTGAGCTGAAAGCTTGGAAGCTTGAGGCTGCTGAGAGACTGAGAGATTGACTGATGATTTGATGTGAAAGCCGGAGTGTCTACCACGGATTTATACTTGCATGGCTCAGTCCCGCCCACGAATAATCAGTCCTACTGTTTCCACACGTACACCGAAGTCACCAGGCTCTCCGAGTCCTTCACGAAGCGTAAGACTGTCCTCTTAACGAATCTACCATTCAGTTCCAGGGATGACAGTTATCTCAACTCCCGTTGAATTTGTCTGGCGGGAACCAAATCTACACACGACCCGGTTGGCAAGTTTCATTCGGTTGCACCAGTCGATCTCCACCGTCGATGCACTCCCAATTTTCTTTGCAGTGAATTTTTCGGCCATTTCATCTCCCTTCCCTTCCACGGAATTGAAGTTTTTACTGGAAATCCGGTCATTCCGGTGAATAGCGTTGAAAATTGAAAGGGGTTTCCGCGGAGAAGTGGTTTTCGAGTCTTCTTTAATGATGGTGACTTTGGCTATTATCCGTAAAACTTTATCGAAGTTTCATTGGTACGCGTGGAGAGAGCGTGAAAGTGATGGTGGGGACCTGAAGTGGTATGTGTCGGGACGCGAGAGGGAAGAGAGTATTGTAGTTTTAGTTTGACACAAGATCAGAAGAGAGTTTCTAAATTGCGGCGTTACGGGAAGGGCTTGACTTAACCCTGTAAGGACGCGGGGGGTGACCCTGGAAATCATGCATTGTATAACCGTGAGAGTCATTGGAATAAAAAAATCCAAAAGTATTCATTGGAAGTCAAGCTACTGTAGATGTTCTCCACTTTCCACAAAAAACTCCAAGGATGAATAGTTGTAGTTCTGTCCTACATTGGGGAATCCCTTGTCATTCATCGGACACTTATGGTTCGCGGCGTCCTTACTGGGTTAAGGGGATTCAAAGTCTACAAACCTAATTATGCAACTATGCAATGTGGAAAACATTGTTTTTTTTTCACTTTGAATACTAATATCTTACAATCTACATAGTTGAGCCCTTAATGACCAAGGAGTAGTCTAGATTTCCAAAATTGTGGAGATTTATAGCAACTCAAAATAATAATTACAGATGATTGTCAAATAAAAGTTGTAAAATATGATCCATAGATCATATCCATATGGATAGATCAATTGTTGCACTAACCAATTTTTTTCAATAAAATTGAAAATCAAAGTTTGAAAATTCTTTCTAAAATTGATCATAAAATATTCATAATTTTCTCAAGCTTTATTTATTTTTGGATCCAAATTTTTAACTTTCAATTATGATGATTTTTTAAGATTTTTCATTTTACTTGTATATTGAAGTCATTTTTGAAGGGTAACTTTTTGAACTAAAAAAGTTAGCTTTGAGGTCAGACAAACATACTCCTTTGAATTACAAAAGATTTATATGAAGAAGTTGTGTAAATCTATACCATACATATTGTATATAAATAAACTAAGACAACAAGTCTACAAATATTTAAATAAATGAAAAAATAAAGATTTTCAATACTCATGATGTGTTTTTGTTCATCCATTGTTCCAAATTTGAACACTTGGTCTTTTAGAGGTTAAATTGCATGACACTTTCTACTCATTCTCATATAAGACCTATGCAAGATCTTACAGTTGAACATGCAAAAAAAAAGTTTTTCCAATTATAGCTCTTTGCACTAGAAATGGCAATTTTAAGTGTTTTTTGGTAAAATATAGTTATAAACCTTTGAGGGTTGAACAATTTTGTTTACTTATAGATTTCTTTTTGGATACTCATCATGGCCTCTATGTATGAACAATTCTTCTTTTTCACTTTGAAAATTCACATGACATAACAATTTTTATTGAAAAATCGATTTCAGCAAGCATTTTCCCACATTAAGATTAGTCTTTCTTTCAAAAACATGTGTAACCTTCAACTAATATTCTCCAAGGTATCCAAATTTCTCAAATGGATGGTAATAGGTACATGTCCCTCACCTCCTCAATGCAATCCTCACTAAGTGAATTACAAATGTTTCAAAAACTACACTTTCATCCAATCAATATTCATTGAGGAAGCTTCAAGAAAAACCATTTCACATATCAATGGATAGTAAAAAGAATGCTCTATATGAATCAATGATATATTTGCAGGATTTACACATTCTTATAACGGAATTCCAAAAATGAGTGTGGGATTATTAGAGGGTTGAATTTGAACTGACAGAGTGGTGGCCGGTAATTGCGCATGTGCAGCGTTGCTTGATGTCGTTGTAGACGTGACGGAGAGTGACGATCACGAAAGCAGCTGGGTTGAAAATTTGCAATTGAGCGACATTTATGGAAACAGTGTAAGGGGATTACCATTCAAGGTGACTTAGAGCGTGTTGCCATTGAGCGGTTGGACGACCAGCTCCTGGACCTCCAGCCGCATGCCATTGCAGATACAGCTCCAGTCAGACCTCCAACCGGACCTCCAGCCTCCGGTCCGTGTATTGTGCTAATACAGACCTGGAGGGCCTGGAGGGGCGACTGGAGCCTAACTTTTACAGCAAAAGGACAAGTGCATCACACTTTGAGGAGCAGAATCAGTCTATAAACAAGCTATAGAAGTCCATTATTAAACATTGCCACGAGCATTGAATCCAGCACATCACCAAGCTCCCGCGCGTCATCTAATTCAAGGTGGTCCTGTTCGGGGAACAGTTCGAGCAATGGCAAGCTCCGGAGGTCCGGTGGATCCTCCGACCCTCCTCCAGTAGCTGGACGTCCAGGCGCCAATGGCAACGGGCTCTTAGATGGAACACCAGGCATCCGTGTGGAGAAGAGTATGTGTACGTAGTGGCAGTACCTTCTGTTTATTCAATTAGTATGTGATGGAGCAATAGCAGGGTTTTTTTTCATTTTTGATGAAGTGCCATAGTGGCGATATTGAATGTTATAGTGGTGCTCCAAATTTCAACATTCATCCACATATTGGATAGAAAATATCATATTAGCACATATCACTTATCCATAATTCAGTTTTCATCCAGAATTTGGTGATTTCATCCATGATTTTAAATTTATTTGAAGTTTTTAGGTGATTTTCCACCTTTTTACTACCATTTTTTTCTATAGGCTTGGTGCCTAGCCAAAAAATTTGGGGCAATTTTGCACCAAATTGCCTATAAAAAAAACCCTGACATAAACTTACAAGAAAAAGTGCATTTTGTTAACCTCTAAAGTTGTAAGGCCCTTTCATCATCACAAAACACTTAAAACTCCCATTTGTATTGCAAAGATCAAAAACTTTATTAATTGCTTTTTTTCCATATCTAACCATAAGATCTTGCAATAGAGTACTAGTACAATACAATAATGTGGGGAAGAAATTTCATAAACTTTCACCACATACATTGCAAGATATATGTGTTTAAAGTGAAGAAAGCGAGGTTTTGACTAGATCCTATGTTTAGATTAAATTTGATTTTGAATCTTCTTAATTTAAAGTTCTTGTACTAAAAAAATATATGAACATTGAATATTTGAGTTGAAAGTCTAAGAAAAAAATACAAAACAATATATTTGATTACTTGATTTTCATTCTTTAAGAGAAATTTAATTAGAAGTTGGTGGCTTGGTGCAAGATTGAAGGAAAAACAAAATTGGCAATAACTCTAAGCCTCTGGGGTAGAATTGAAATGCACTAATTCAACAATGAGACTAATCTAGCAAGCATACTTAGTTCTAGGGGTCTTTTTTTTCTTAAATTATAAAAATTGAATTTTAAAAAAAAACTAATACTTTATTTTCTCGATCAAGAAGTTTCTATAATTAATTGCTAGCAAAACAAGAAGATCTATAACATTCACATCTCTAGTCCAAATGGAATGAAATCAATGAATCAAAGTTTTTCATGAAGATAAAAATATAATCTATGAAAAAAAAACTAAAAATAATAATTTCAAATTTTTGCGGATTTCAAAATTGTTGCTCGGTTTCCCCCATTTTGAGCTTATGTACTATAGTAGAATAACTTTTGCTCATGGGCACCGACTAAAATAAACATTATATTCCCAGAATTCCAAGAAG
This sequence comes from Pseudisothecium myosuroides, assembly GCA_951799445.1. NCBI lineage: Eukaryota > Viridiplantae > Streptophyta > Bryopsida > Hypnales > Lembophyllaceae > Pseudisothecium > Pseudisothecium myosuroides. The sequence goes on from OX637291.1 coordinate 30,974,796, forward strand.
CTAGTGTGATTTTTAATCTTAAAAAAAATTCAGAAAATCATATTAAAAATTTGAGGTTGGGTGATTGCAAAAAACACCTGCCAATTTTGTTGCGTTTTGTAGTTTGAACAATAATCATGATTTTTTTAAGAACCTCTTAAAATTAGAAAATGATTTTTTTTAAATTTAAAAAATATGGCTAATGTATACACCTTTTAGATGAAGGTAACCATTGAAAGAAAAGCATAGAAAAATTCTTTGAGTAGGAGAACTAGAAAAGTGCCAAATCTCAAGAAAATAGTTCATTTGATGTTTTAATTAGTTAAAAATAGGAAAAAGTTCTATGAACAAAATAAAAATTTTCCATTTGTAATAATTCTATAGAGATTGTCATTCATCAATAAAACCACTAGAATGACATTTTATATGTTTCAAAATGAAAGCAAATAAAAGATTTGTCTACTAGAATGTTATTTTGTGGACTTCTATACTACATAAAATTAACTATTTTTAAAATTCCTTTGGCCAGTAGCTACAAATGTACTACAATGTCATCCTTTCTACATTTCAAATCAAAATTCTTTTTTGGAGGTACTAAATGTTAAAAAATGCCATTTAGGTGGAAAATGAGGGAAACATTCTAGGGGAATAATGGGGATTTAAAACTAAAAAGATGTTTAAAAAAGATTTGGTAGAATAACCAAATTAGGTGAATGGTAAAATGATGATAAAATTGAAAAAAAAATATTACTAAGTAGGAAAATTAAATTAAAATTAAATAGAAAATAAAAAAGATAACAAAGACAAAAAATACAAAAACAAAATGAAAAAAGAATACTATAGGCATAAAATGGGATTATAATTAATTGCAAACCAAAAAATAAAAAATGAATTAAAAACAAAAATTAGAAGTAGGAAATGAAATTAAAAATAAATTGAAAACCACAAAAATAAGGAATAAGAAAAAACAAAAAAGAAATGAGTACAATTAAAACTACTATTAGAATACTAGCTAGAATAGTGAAGAAAACACTAAAATAGGAGTTTACAATAATCTAGAGAATTTTACAATAATTTAAAGGAGTTAGCACTAAATTAGCTCAGTTTACACTAAACTAGCGGATTTGCAGTAATTTAGTAAATTAACAATAAATTAGGAGTAGATAGAAGTAGTTATAAACATTAGTTTGTTAAAAAGTTTGGTTATAGGCAAAATTAGGATTTGAAGCCCTCTTTCTCTCAAATTTTGGTGTGCATTAGGAGGGCATGTGTTTTTTAAGAATTGTTAGAAAATTATGGGCATTTAAGCATGAATTGTAAGTGATTGTGGAATAAAACCACATAGGAGGGGCATTGCAAGAAAACATTACCATTTTTGTAGCGTTTTTCAAAACTGGTCTTTGTCTAACGCTATAACTTTTGAATTATGAACCCAATGCCAGAACTAGAAAAATGTATTTCTTAGATTTTCTATTTTAATTGTATCCCTTATTTTTCAAAAAATTTAAAAAATCATTTTGTATTTAAAAGTCAATTTTGTTAATTTGTCACAGTTTCAAGTTTAGGATTTTTTATATTATTGAGCAATTTAATTTAATGATTTTCAATTGAAATTTTTGTTGTATATTTCTATAGTAGGTGTACATGTTTCCACCAGAAAACATCTACAAATACATCATTTTATGTCTTACACATTTGTGCAAATAGGCCTCCCTACATGTACACTTCTAAACATCAGAGATGGTTTTGACCTAATTTTTTTTTCTCAAATTTCATCGCCATAAAGTCTTTCCAAATGGCTAGTTTTTGTTTTTTTTGAAAATTATTTTTCTTTTTTTTTACAAATTAAAACGTCTGAGGATGTAATTTCTTCATCAAATTCTATGTCCAAAAATATGTCCAAAAAAATACATTTTTGGACATTTTAGTTTGTAAAGTATAGGAAAAACAATTTTCAACAAAACTAAAAATTGGCCATTTGGAAAGACTTTGTGTTGATGAGATTTGAGAAGAAAAAAATTAGGTCAAAACCATCTCTAATGTTTAGAAGTGCGCACGCAAAGGAGGCCTATTTGCACAAATGTGGAGGACATAAAATGATGTACTTTTAGATGGTTTTTGTTGGAAACATGTACACCTACTATAGAAATATACAACAAAAATTTCAACTAAAAATCATTAATTTAAATTACTCAATAGTATAAAAATCCCAAAACTTAAACTGTGACAAATTAATAAAATTGACTTTTAGATACAAAATGATTTTTTTTTAATTTTTGAAAAATAAAGGATACAATTATACTAGAAAATCTTAGAAATATAATTTTTGATTTGGGCATTGGGTTCATAATTCAAAAGTTATAGTGTTAGACAAAGACCAATTTTGAAAAATGCTACAAAAATGGAAATTCTTTTTTGCAATGACCCAAGACAATTTATCAAGTAGGTTCACTTGTATTCTAAAATAAATGGGTGAAAGATAGAGGGTATTGAGGTCTGTTTAAAGGTTGATTTGTGGGAGTAGGGGAGAAGGTGGAATAAAAGGTTAGCGTCCGCTTCAAAAAGAGGACTACGAACTTTTGCAAGTGATTGTGGAAGATTGGCAAAGTAAAATGAGCTAAATTTTTGGGAGGTGGCAGACCTTCAATTTAGCTTTTCAAAAAGCTAAGGCTCAATGAATTTGGATCTTGAACAAGAATGGGCGGACGATTTTGTGCAAGGTGGTTAGATATCACTTCAATTGGGAACTACCAACTGCGATGGGTGATAACGGGAGAACAACAAGTTGGAACAAGCTGAAACTTAGAGGGGTGGTGCGACTGTCTTTCCAACAAGCTTAGGTTTGCCCCATTTAGAGCCTATACAAGGTAGTGATGGCCATTCTAGTGACAGGTGGTCTGTTGCTATAGTTGCGGTGATTTGTTTTTTGTTTAGGTTGTGTTTTCTTAGAATAAATGGCGTTGTATGAGAAATTTGCATAGATATGATATTATAAATGGTGAGCTAATCACCCAAAAAACATAAAGAATTATTTTTATACATTTAGAGCCCACTGTTGTATGAAACACTTCCTTAAGGATTGAAAGATGTAATGAAAATATGAGGGGTCAAAGTTAAATGTGCATGTATGGCCATGAAATTGTAATGGTTGTGGTCAAAAGCAAATTGTGAAAAGATTTGAAACACTTCGAATTGAACCATTTAATTTTGGAAATAATGGAACTAAAGTCAAAGGAATGGTGGAATTTTTTTAAGTGTTGTAGAGATGAGTGGTGTGCTGAAATTTTTGATTAGGTCTCATTTAGGGCATATTTTGGTGCCTTCATGGTGATTTTAAAGGGGAATTGGTTGTAAGAACAAATTTGGAACTTAGGTGGAATTGCAAAATATTGGGTCAATGAATTTGGAATTTGAATATGTTATATGGATGAGTTGTATATTGGATCTCTTGGTTAGGTCTCAATTAGGATCCATGTTGGTGCCCAAAGTGCAATTTTGAGGACAAATTGGGCATACAATGTACTCTACACTCTTAGAATAGATGGTGAATGATTGTGTGGTGTGAAAAATAGCATTTTATAGATTTTTGTGATATCTCTATTTTATCTTAGGATTTTGAAAGAAATTTTGAGTGTTCAAATTAAAAGTTCATTGCTTGGAGGCAACTAGGATCCATATACTCCCCACCGACTCAACTCTAAGTTTTTTTTTGCCTAGTGGGGTGATTGCAAGAAATACTTGTACTATTTTCCGTCACACGTTCAATGCAGAAGTTGTTTTGTGCCATAAGTATTGCAAAAATGATTGAATGAACATGAAATTCAAAAGCAAGCCTCCTATAGCAATAGAAAATGCACTTGAATTATTTCAATTTTTTCAAAATTAATTTAATAGGTGAAGCTAAATTTTGAATATATGTCACACATGCAGTTTTGGTGGTTTTTAGTACTATCAAGTACCTTTTTTGAAGAGTTACATCATCAAATTTGGTAGGCTAGCTCTTCTAATAGAAATACACCTTCTTAGGAGAGGGATTTCCAAAAACATTTTCCAAGTGTGTTTTATATTGGCCTAAAGTGTGCTATATTTAATCTTCCTACTTTGCTCTTAGTTGGCAACAATGGCCATTTTTAAAAATAAAATTTTCAAACTCATTTTCTAATTTTCAAAAATAGAAATGTAGAAGTCTCATTTTCTAATGTAAATTGTAGCATGTGGCTCAAAATAGTACTTCAGGGTACACAAAAAGACTCAATAGTATTGTTGGGGCTTCTAATACCTTCTATATACCAATATAAATTATTTTTTAATGGAAAATTAAGTATTTCCATCCATTTTTGTCATCCAATGATGAACATCACATATTGTCAGAATAAAAAATTTGAAATCCAATTGACCATTCAAATTTTACATTCCATGCCTTCAATAGTACTGAAGGTGACTCATAGTACAAAAAGTACTAAAAGTCCAAAAATGCAAAACGCAACAAATAGTACAAGTGTTTCTTGCAATCACCTAGTGGTGAAATTGTTTTAGCAATTACTAAAACAATGTTACTGTAGAAATTACTGTGTTTCAATTCCATCCTAGAGTTGCTAATGATTTATTTTTTCCTTCAATCTTATACCAAATTCTAATTAACAATTTTCAAAAGAATGAAATCATGTATATTTTTTTGAATTTGTTTTCCTCAATTTTCAACTCAAATTTAGGTTGTTGCAAGAAACACTGAAACACCTACCAGTTTTGGTTCAAAATGGAGCTATAGTACTCAAGTACTATGACTTTTGAAATAAAAATTTAAAAAATGAAATATCTAGAAGTTATGCATGGTGAAAGAATGTTGAAAAATGCAAGAAAGTGGATACTTTTGAATTTGATTTTTTTTTTAATAGTCAAAAAATTCTACAAAAAAAATCATTTTTTCTAGTTTAAAGATGCTCCTTCTCTACCATTTTTATCTTTGAAAAAATAAAATTATGTTTTCAATACTTACGCAAAGGTAGAGCACTTTGAACACATGTGGAAGGTGGACAATTTATTATTTTTAGAAATTCCTTTGTAAGCTTGTGTCACTTTAGTAGAAGTCCTTATATCCCAAAGGAACAAAAAAAAGGACAAAAAAAAGGACAAGTTTTTCTTGCAATCACCCATTTGCAACATTAAAAAATTTTAAATCAAATTTTTTAATGAAAACTTTTTAAGTTAGACACATTCAAAGTCAAATAATCTAAACAAGGATTGTCCTCAAGAAATCTACTTTCTTCACTTTAAATGCAAATATCTTACAATCTTTATGGTGTAAATTTTTGAAATTTCTTCCCCACATTATTGTACCAGTCTAGTGCAAGATCTTATGATTAGATATGCAAAAATAAGCAATCAATAAAGTTTTTAACTCTTTGAAATATAAATGGATGAAAAAAGGGCCTAGAGACCTCAGGGATTAACCAAATATGTATAATCCTCCAATTAATGTGCTCACTACTTAGGGCTTAAGGTAGGATGATCTAAAAGCGACCCTACTCTAAAAGGGACCACTATTAAAGAGGTATATTTTGCTTTCTTCAATGTATCAATAGTATACACTTCAACCTTAAGGAGGTGGTCAAATTTAGTAACCACTGCATTTCAACTTCAAAAATTCATAACTAATTCTACTAAGGTCTAAAAAATATGAAACGACTTGAATTAGATGCCAATTCCATTTTTCTTCGTATGAAAATTACTGAAACAAATGCAATCAGCTCTCAAAAGGTCGCTTTAAGAGCAGACTACGTTAGTATTATCGCTCCACCACATACCAATTGCATCAACAGAAGGTACTACCAGCCTACCGAGATACTACGCGCACACCCTACTTAAGCTTAGAGCTTCCCCACACGGATGCCTGGTCTTCCAACTAAGCCAAGATTGAATGCTAATCATCTTGCACTGTTTCTTTAACGTCCCTCAATTCCAAGTTTTCAACCAAGCTGCTCTCGTGATCGTCACTCGTATGTTCCAAACGACATCAAGCAACACTGCTCATGCGCAACAACCGGCCATTACCCTATCATTTCAATTCAACCGCGTAATTTCAATTTAACCCCACGCTAGTCCTAATTGCGAGCTCTCGTGTCCCAACAGATACCCCTCTTCAGGTCCCCACCATCACTTTCCACCCGTACCAAAAAAACTTCGATAAACTTTTATAAGTAAAAATATCTAAAGGCCCACTCATGAAAGGGACTCGAAAACCACCTCGCGCAAACCCTTTCAACGCTATTCACCGGAATGACCGGATTTCCAGTTAAAATATTCAATTCCGTGGAAGGGAAGGGAGTTGAAATGGCCAAAAGTTTCAGACTGCAGAGAAAATTGGGAGTGGATCGACGGTGGAGATCGGCTGGTGCAACCCGATGAAACTGACCAACCGGGCGGGTAGTGCAGATTTGGTTCCAGACAAATTCAACGGGAGTGGAAGAACTGAACTGTTACCCCTGGAACGGTAGACCAAGGAGCGGACAGTCGGCAGTTCGTTAAGTTTTGTCACTCGGAAAGCCTGGTGACTTCGGTGTACAATACTTGCAGAAAGAGTAGGACTGATTGACAATGGGCAGGACTGAGCCATGCAAGTATATATGCTTGGTAGAAACGCCAGCTTTCGCATCACTCACTCTCTCAGTCTCTCAGCAGCTTCAATCTCTCAGTATCTCAGTGCTTCAAGCTTTCAGGCTTTCAGCTCACGGTACGTCAGATTGCAGGCCTTCCAGAATCCGATCGAGAGTGAGCTCTGGTATACATAGCACTGCGTTTAGGTCTTTCAATTTTAGAGCATTATCCGACTTCGGCATCGATCGACGGTTAGAGCGATGGGTGCTTCGAGGACTGCAATCGCGGGCTGGGTGGCCATGTTCGCCTTTCTCAGCTTGATCACCGCACCCGTGTCGGCTGCGCGAAGCCTCTCCAGTTCCAGTGATGGCGGTTGCAAAGAAGGCTTCTACCAGCAATCGTGCCCCAACGTGGAAACCATCATCTACGAGTCCATGCTCAAGTCGTTCCAGAACGATTCCACTGTCGCCCCCGGAGTCCTCCGCCTCGCCTACCACGATTGCTTCGTCCGCGGATGCGACGCGTCCTTGCTCCTCGACGGATCCAGCTCCGAGAAAAACAACACCATCAATGCCGGACTCCACGGCTTCGAAGCCATCGACGCCGCCAAGGCCGCCGTGGAGAAGGCCTGCCCGGGGACCGTCTCCTGCTCCGACGTGCTGCAGTTCGCCGTGCGCGACACCGTGAAGTTGACGGGAGGACAAGGCTGGACCGTGCCGGCTGGGCGTCGCGACGGCACCGTTTCCAGGTCTTCCGAGGTGGCGGCCAACCTCATGATGCCGAACAACACGGTCCCCGTGCTGTTGAAGGCTTTCCAGAAGAAGGGTCTGAACGCCGCGCAGATGGTGGCCCTGGCTGGTGCGCACACCATCGGCGTCGCGCCTTGCTTGACCTTCGATGACCGCATCCACGGCGAGAAGGTCGATCCCACACTCCCGTCCTCGTTCGCGCAATCCTTGTTGAAGAAGTGTCCCGTGGCTGGTATCACCAACGTCAACGTGAACCTGGATAAGGTTTCTCCCAAGAAGTTCGACACGCAGTACTTCAAGAATATCGTGAGCAAGCTCGGCTTGCTGACTTCCGATCAGAGCATGTGGGTGGACTCGCGTACCAAAGGATCCGTGAGTGCCAACACTGACACGGCCACGTTCAACTCCAACTTCGCCGCGGCCATGGTGGCGATGAGCAAGATCGACGTGCTCACGGGCAGCTCCGGCGAGATTCGTCGAGTGTGCAGTTCCGTGAATTAAGTTAGCCAGGCCATTAATTAGTAAAGTTGGTGCCCACGAGCCAGCTACCTGGAGGGCACCGCAAGTACATAATCCATTCTTTTTAGACCATCAGGTAGAAGTTAGAAACCATTCATTCCACGTCAGGATTGGTTGGAGACCCGAAGGGCGTTTTCGACTCGGTGCCTGCATTCTTCGGTGGTTAATTTGATTCATGCCCCGAACCGCTATTTCGTTAAAATGGCGATATTCTTCCACCATTTTTCCTTTCATTTTCTAGGACTTATATAGATTTCAGACCACATGGTCTAAACCTGAAAGTACCAAGTTTGTGGAATATTGCCATTTTAACGAAATATCCGTTCCCGACTTCAATTCAGGGATGTAGAGATTTTGAATTCTATTGTTCATTAGCTTCCGGTGATGTCTGCGCTAGTACGACCTTCATGACACAGAGTTTAATCAATTGAATTGGTACTTCGGATATTTGGTCGCTACTGGGTTATATTGCAAGTTTCTGGATAATCTCAAGTGCTCGTTTTCGGACGGTACTGGTATTCCTAATCTGTTCCTAGTTGTGAATTGAGTGAGTTATGGAGAAGTGAGATCTTTACTCGGGGGCACTAGAGGTTACACTGAATAACTGTCACAGATGCATGAGGTTTTTAAAGCTAGCTTCACTGAATGCGTTTGAAACTGGATTTACAGCTCGGAGTACGTGGAAGTCATGAATTTGTTGGGAAACCAGTTGCGATCTAGCAACTGTCCTTCATTCATAGGAATAACACAAGAGAGAGAGAGCAGCCTAAGCCGCAGGTTTAAGTACTAAGACAGTTAGTAAGCCTAGACTAACCTAATGTCATCCTTGGATGACAGTACTAATTAACTAGATGAAATCTTAACAGGGATCAGTTCAACACCCTCCCTCAATCGGGAGATTGTAAAGAATCTGTACAAGCTTTGTGTCGCGCGAGTAAAGAGAGAGATGGCGTGTGACGATGGAGAGCGAGTGCAATCGCTGCGAGAATTTGTCGGAGCGATTTCGTTGATGAGTTTTGCAGGCTTGTTGCTGTGGTTGGCGCTGGCTTTCCTGGGACGGCTCATTCGGTGGGGCGTCGACATTGCAGACACATTGGTGGTGAGACGAGCTGATGAAGCTGGGACGTGTCCTGTCTGCCGAGAGAGTAAAACTCATCGTTGCGCGGCTGTGAAGCGCGAGGAGACCGATTCCCTGGGACAGTCCATTGAGCAGAGAGTCCGTCGAGAGCCAGTAACGTCCCGGGTGAAGTTTTATGCAGTCAGGGTGGGACGAACACCAAGATTGTATTTTTCTTGGAAGGATTGTTCTAAGGAAGTTCTAGGGTTTAGAGGTGCGGAACATAAAGAGTTTCTCTTTGTTAGCAGAGGCAGAAAGCTACCTATGGCAGGGTATGGAGCATTAGGTCTGGCAAATTTTGGTTTTCTGGCCGGATAGGTGGATGTAGAAGAAGTAAGTGGTGGTTTGCCTAGAGTTTCTAGGCTTTGTAACCCTAATGCTTGGCGATGTTGCTGGAACTTAATCTTGCCTAAAGGTTTGGTGAGGGCATCAGCCGGCTGGGAATCTGTGTGAATATACTGAAGCTGAATTTCCTTGTCTGATACGCATTCCCGGATAAAGTGATAATGTATCTCTATATGTTTAGTGTGGGCATGGAAAACAGGATTTTGAGAGATCTTGAGCGCACCTTGATTGTCGCAATTCAATATGATGCTGTGAATTAGCTGTGTAGAGTTTGAATTGTTGGAATGATTGCTGATTTCTGGTTGAAGTTCCTGTAACAATCTGCATAGCCATACTGCCTCTTGCGCTCCGTCGCTGAGGGCTCTGTACTTGTTCTCTGTCGATGATCTGGAAATAGTCAATTGTCTCTTGCTTTGCGAGGTTATTGGCCTGCCAGCTAATGAAAACATAAGCCCCCATGGATCTCTTCGTTTCTGTGCAGGAGCCCCAGTCCACGTCGGTGAAACCTGAGATAACAATTGGAGCATTGGCCTTGTACAAAATGCCGTGATCAATGGTGCCTTGCAGGTACCGAAGAACGTGTTTGGCTGCTTCGAGATGGGCGACTTGGGGACTCGCCATATAGCTACTCAACCGACTCACTGCGTAGGCAATATCAGGTCGAGTGATGGTGAGAACTATTAGTTTACCAACTAAATGGCAGTATGTGTGTGTATCAGTGGGTTTGGATTTCATATCGATAAGAAGGTAATGTCCTTCAGGTAATGGTGTTGAGGCTGATTTGCTATCTTGCATGCCGAATTCCTTTAAAATGGATGCAGTATAGTCCTTTTAGTCATGGTTGTCATAACGGACAGCATCTTACTATTCACGGACGAATCGGACCGATACCCGCTGACTAGACTACAAATGGCTCCCAACCTTCGGGGCTCCATAACTTTCTCAAAAATCATCCAAATCGGGCATATGCGATGCACAGAAACTGTAGATTCCGAAAAACATCTCATATGCCCGATTTGGATGATTTTTGATAACGTTATGGGGCCCCGAAGGTTGGGAGCCATTTGTAGTCTAGTCAGCGGGTATCGGTCCGATTCGTCCGTGAACAGTAAGATGCTGTCCGTTATGACAACCATGCTTTTGATGAAGAAAGATGTCGAGTAGTACTGATTCAAAGGTGATATCCAGGTATTTCTTTATCTTTCCTAAATCAATCATGTCGAATTCTTTGTGAAGAAACTGCTTAAGCCATGAAATCAGAGTGTCGGAACTACCAGTAATGAAGAGGTCATCAACGTATAAGAGAATGATGAGCGTTTCACCATCTTTATGTAAATAATACATATTTGCATCAGATTTGCTCTTTTTTAGTCCAATTCGAAGAAGTGCTGAATCGATGCGGTCATACCAGGTACGAGGACTCTGCTTCAAGCCATATAATGATTTATTGAGGCGACAAATAAGATCTTCCTTTCCTTGAACTCGAAATCCTGGAGGTTGTCGCATAAAGACACGTTCCTTCAGTAGGCCATGTAGGAATGCTGTCCTCACATCCATGTGATGTATATCCCAGCATTTAGCTGCTGCTAACGCTATGGCTGTTTGCAGGGTGGCCCATTTAATAACGGGAGCAAAAGTTTTATGAAAATCAATCCCTTCGCGTTGCTGAAAACCGCGAGCAACAAGGCGAGCTTTCTTGATAGGAGGTGAACCATCAATCCCTGGTTTCAATTTAAACACCCATTTGCATGTAATGGCTTTGTGGTTTGGTGGTAACGGTTCCAAATCCCAGGTTTTGTTAGCCCAAATTGAGTCCATTTCTGTTTCCATTGCTTTTCGCCACCCAGGATCCGCTGCAGCCTGTTTGAAAGTAACGTTGGCTTGGTCATGTTCCAGAACGGGAGTAATGGGTGGTGTAGAGATGAGCATACAGACATTGAAATCATCCGTGGACAAGCAAAGATCATAGCCATCTAGTCTGATATTTTGTCGTCTAGGTCTTTGGGATCTCCTAGGTGCAGGTTGTGTCATGGGAATGGGATATGGAGGTTCAGTATGTTGAGGCACAGGAGCGTTATGAGGATGATCAGGTAAGGTCGAACTAGGTGACTGAGATGGCTCCGAGTGAGTTGGAGTTTGGGGTTCGGGAATAGGAACTGGTGAAGGTAATACAACTAGTGGTGTTGGTGGTATCGATAACTCTGAAGGGTTGGGGACTGAAGGTGCTATCGGAAGAAATTTATCAAGTAAATGTGAATCATACAGTGGCTCTGTTGTTTCAGGTGAGGGAAGACTAAAACTAGTCTCATCGAAACGGACGTCTCTGTTGAGAAGTATCCGTCTGGTAGGTGGGTGATAACATCTATAAGCCTTGCTATGTTCGTTATATCTGATAAGTAGAGTTGCTAATGCTTCGGGTTCAAGTTTGTTTCGTTTGGAGTCCAGAATGTGACAATAGGCCCTGCAACCAAGAACTCTGAGGTAACCAAGATGAGGCTTTATCGAAGTAAAGGACTCTTCAGGAGTTTGCAATGTGAGGGCTTTTGATGGACACCTGTTTTGGATATAGTTGACAGCCTTTGCGACTTCCTCCCATAAAGCCTTGGGGATCTGTGTGTCAGTAACAACACTATGAATTCCTTCGAGAAGGGTACGGTTCTTGCGTTCAGCCACGCCATTCTGGTGTGGTGAGTAACTTGCAGTGAGCTGACGGGAGATTCCTTGGCTGGCAAGGTAAGAGTTCAACTCATTGGAAAGATACTCTCCTCCCCTATCACTTCTAAGTATCCCTATGCGCATGCTAGGGGTTTCAACTAAGGCTTTAAATTGTTTGAAATAAGTGAGTCTCTGAGATTTGTCACTGAGAAAATAAAGCCATGTCTTCCGAGAGAAATCGTCAATAAAAGTAAGAATGTACCGATTGCCGTTGCGTGAGGTGATAGGAAGAGGGCCACATAAATCACTGTGGATAAGCTGTAGTTTTCGTATGATAGGTGTATGCTGTTGTTTTGGAACTCGATCCCTGGGGAGTTTTCCTAACATGCAGGCAGGGCATACATGTTTGATCAGTGGTATGGCAGGAAGTCCTGCAACTAGATTTCGGTTTGACATATGGTAAAGGCTCTGAAAGTTCAAATGGCCGACCCTTTGATGCCAAAGGTGAATCTGAGCTGGGGCAGGGCGAATTGCTTGCTGGTTGGGGTTAGATAAAGTCGGCAGTGATATATGTGAATCACAGATATGAGAGTTGGGTTCTGGGTTGTTTGAGATGCCAGGAATGGGTGCTGAAATTGGAGAAATGATGGAATGGGTACTATCGGGTGGTGTGGATGGTAAGATCCTGTTTGGTAAGGGAGTGGCTATAGATTCGTGAATGGGATGTGGGGTGCTAAGGAGATTAACGACTCTATAACGGTTGTTCTTGGAGTCCTTGATTCCATGAAGGAATATTGTATCAGGGCGATGATTGTCAAAGATATTGCAGGTTTTGGACTCAAATAGCACGCGATAGCCAACATCTGTTAGCTTTCCCACAGAAAATAGGTTGGTGGTTACACCAGGCACGAATAAAACGTTATGGATGTCTTTTTTTCCCCTGAAGCATTAGTATGCATTACAGAGCCTTGGCCAGCTACAGGCATGAGCTGTCCCCCTGCAGCTCTAATGTGCGGAATTGGAGAAGGAACAATGTAACTAAGAAGACTAGAGTTCCCTGTTACGTGAGAAGACGCTCCAGAATCAAGAAACTAGTCATCTTCAGTGACAGCAGAAATGATGCAGGATTTGACTACTTCTTCAAGCGTCGGATCCTCAGGAAATGCATCAAAGCAATCTTGAGTGTGAGTATCTGAATCTTGGTCTGGGTGTTGATCATCGTCCTCTTCATACTCGTCCACTTCCGTCAAGTTGATCTGGTGTTGCGTGCGGGGTGGTGGCAGATTTTGCAGCTGGAGAGTCATTGCCTTGATTCGCTCCTCGAGTGTAACACGGGTGCAGTCGTGGACGAGGTGACCGGGTTTGCCACAGCGATGGCAGTGAATCGTATGAGGAATAGAAGTAGCTGATCGGGTTGGATGGGTGGGTGCAGATACGGGTGGAGATCCACGCCCTCGATCAGAGCGACCAAGTCCCGAAGGTTGAGAATTTTGGAAGGGTGGTCTACTGGTTCTAACGAAGTGGACCTCCTCGACCTCATCGCGTTGCTTATCAAGATTACGACTGATCTCTTCCTGAAGAAGGAGACCTTCTAACTCAAGGAAGGAAGGAAGGCGTTCCCGTCCCTTCTGGATCTGTTTAAAAGTACTCCAGCTCTTGGGTAAGCTATTTAACGTCTGGGCAACGAGATCTTCGTCTAGCGTAACTACTCCTAGTTTTGTTAGCTGAGTGATAAAGAGATTGATCTGTTGTAGGTGATCACTAATGAGTTTGCCTTCTAAGAGTCTGAGGGAGTAGAACTGCTCTTTGAGAGAGAGGCGTCTAGAAGAGCTGTGAATATCACACATGCTTTTCAATCGGTTCCAGATAGACTGTGGATCCGTCAAGTGAATCATGTTGAGTAGTATCAAGTCACGTACCGTAGATATTATGAAGCGGCCTGCTCGGAAACGTTGTTCGACTTCACGCGCGTTGCTGATCTCCGTTGTTGGTACTGTTCCGAGAATAACGGGATTGTGCACAGGTGTCGTCGGAGGCGTCTCGTCAATTGCCGCGTCAGGAACTGTAGCACCAGTGTTGACTGTGGACACTCCCTGCGAGATGACCGCGTCGCTCGACGTGGCGCCAAACTGATCGTGGACAGGTTCGATAAACCTCCATAAGCCTTCCTGCATTAACATAAGCTTGACTTTGTAGCTCCAAATGATGTAGTTTGTTGGCCCTGCTAACTTCATGGACTCCAGAACATCTCTGACGTTAGGATCCATCGCTATCTAGCTGTCTGTGCCAACTAGTGTAGCAAAAAAAAAATTTCAGAGAAGTAAGAGACTACTCGTTCCTAAGTGATCTTGGCTGTGCCAAGACTTAGAACTTAAACACACAAAACGTCCAATACTACTAGAGTGATCAGACCTGCTCTGATACCATGTTGAGAAACCAGTTGCGATCTAGCAACAGTCCTTCATTCATAGGAATAACACAAGAGAGGGAGAGAGTAGCCTAAGCCGCAGGTTTAAGTACTAAGACAATTAGTAAGCCTAGACTAACCTAATGTCATCTTTGGATGACAATACTAATTAACTAGATGAAGCCCTAACAGGGATCAGTTCAATAGAATTAGTTTCACTACGAAGTTCCAACCGAATCATCTAGTTTAAAATTACGTTGATTGTTTGCTGAGTTACTGAATATCCTATACTAATTATTGCAGTAAACTACATTAGAGAGAATTTGGGCCCTCTAAAGGGCCGCGAGTTTCCATGAGTTCTCCACAAGTGTTGAATAGTTCCTGACTGCTGAAACTGCGCCACCGCAGCAGGGTGAAGTGGTCGGGAAGAAAAAAAAAAAAAAAAAAAAAAATTCTTAAAATGAAATTTGGTAAAAAAAATTTTATTTTTATTTTTATTTTTTTTGAAAATATATTTTTTGGACAGCCCATACCACTATTCACAGCATGGGGATAGATTGGGGAACGGGCCTGAAACGGCCCTTTCTTGGCCCCAAATCCCTTCTAATGCGTACCTTTACCACTTTCAAAGTGGTAAACTCTGTTACATTTCCATGATGGTAAACTGAAATAATCTCCTTGTGCACTGCAGTTCGTTGCACGAAGTTGAGGTGAAATGACGGGTCAAAACTGTTGTACGTGGATGGCCGGCTCGTCAGCATCGTAGGAAACAACAAATGCAACTTATCGTATTAGTATCTGCCGATTAGTACATTGAAGCTTTTGCTTTCCTAAATTTCATGTCATTATATTGGCGATACTTCGCAAAAATTGTGACATATATCTTCAAGAAGGTCTAATTTCAGTCCGCGAACTAGTATTTTTTTAGATTTTGTGTTGAGGCTGCGTGGCTTGAATTGCACCAAAGCAATGGAATATATCCAATTTAACCCCTAAAGAACCGGCATGAGTTTTTTGGCTGTATAGAAATTTTGAGCAGGTACATATGACTAGAGATTTTCATATTTTAAGCTAAAATTTTAGTAGAAGGTGGGCGCGAGGAATATCTTTCATATGCACTAAATTTCAGGACTTTTGAAAATAAGAGTCAAAAGTTATGGCCAAATATGTTACTTTTTTTTGTAACTGGGCAATCTGGGCAGCAAAAAAATTTCACGAAAATTTGATTTTTTTTTACAAAAAAAAAAAAAATTCTTGTAGATTATATTTTTGTCTATCTGGAAAGCTTTGATTCATTTCATTTGGATTTGTTATGAGAAAGTTATGGACATTCTTGTTTTTCATGCAGTTATAGCATCTTCTTGAAAAAAATAACTTGTAGGATTCATTTCTAAATGCTATTTTTGCAATTTATCAAAAAAAAAATTCTCATTGTTTAGTTTACTTGCTATAACAATCTCACCATTGGGATTAGTGTATTTTAGTTCCATCTAAAATATATTAATATTTTAGATTTTCCTTCTATCTCGTATCTACTTCTACTTAATAATTTTTTAGGAATGATAATTAAGATTTTTTTAATATTTTTTTTCCCCTAGACTCTCAACTCAATTCTCCACTATAAAGATTTGAAGCACAAAACTTTGTAGTGCAAAAAATTTAAGTTAAAAATGTTTAAAGTCAAAAAACTAGTCCCACAATGTGTTGAAATATTTGGTTTTGCCACTTTAAACGTAGATATCTTGCAATCTGAGCGGTCAAAAATTTTGAAATTTATTCCACACATTTTCATACTAGTTAGGTGTGAGATCCTACGATTAGATGTGCAAAAAAAAAAATTTCAAATTTTTTTACTCCTTGCTATAGAAATGGCAGTTTTGAGTGTTTTTTGGCAGAAAAAAGGCCTTGGGCCTTTAGGGGTTAACAAAAATGACGTTCCTAGCAGTTGGATTGTCGTTGTTTCACATTTACTGATGTAATGATAGTGGTTATGAATCCCACATTAGAGAAAATCTGGGGCCCCCAGTGGGCTGCTCCACAGCCCTCCGAGGTACCCTAAAATTTACTTTTTTTTCGCTGAAAAATTTGTTTTTTCCCTATTCCCGTCCACCTGAAACTGTAGCGATAGTGGTGCACAAACCGAAATTTACGAGTAAAAAAAATTTATTTATTTTTTATTATTATTATTTAATCTTTAAAAAATTATTAAAAAATTAAATTAAAAAAAAAAAAAAAATCGCAATTTCTGACCATTTCACCGAGTAGTCAGCCAAGCTGACTGCTCATTGCGGGACTATTCTGGAGTGACAGGTCAAGCTCTAAAATAGCTTGGCTTGTCACTCCGGAGCAACTCTCCGGAGGGCTAATATTTCTTCTAATGACCGCGAACACTTCGTAGCCGTCTTATATTTGTAATTTCGTGTTCAAATTCTAGCTACTACAATGAATATCATATGTACTCTTCAGTGTCTTCATGAGTCAAAATCAACATGAATAGCTGTTTTCAATTCCAAACCTAGCTTAGAAACGAAGCTCGAAAAAATTGCGAGTGGAATACCGCAAACTAATAAGTCTAGTTAAATACAAAAATGCACACCTATGCAATGACTAGAGCTCTCCGATAGTACAAAGTGATACTGCAGATCGAGTGACACCGAATTTGTGATCGAACTCTCATAATGACTGCTTTCCGGAAATTTTGAAACTTCTGATGCTTAAGATCTTATAATTTCCTCTACATCAAAGACTGATGCCGCATATACTGTACTGTACAACATATATGTCAGTTTCACTTTCCTCCTCATATATTTCAACAGGAAAATCTTTTACAGGGCTCCAGTCATTAGAAGAAATATCAGCCCTCCAGAGGGCTACTCTGGAGTGACAAGCCAAGCTATTTCAAAGCTTGGCCTGTCCTTTCAGAACAGTCCCGCAGTCACCAGTTAGCCAAGCTAACTCCTCACCAAAACAGTCAGAAATTGCGTTTTTGTTTTTTTGTTTTTTTTTAAGATTTAAAAATCAATAAATAAATAATTTTTTACTTGTAAATTTTGGTTCCTTCGCCCCTGTTGCTGCAGTTTTAGCTGGGCGGGAATAGGGGAAAAACGAATTTTTCAGCCAAAAAAAAGTAAATTTCAGAGGGCTGTGGAGCAGTCCTCCGGTGTCGTGTAAAGAGAGTTGCCTCGAGAAACCGCAAGGATCCTAGCTGCTACTAGAATTTGTCCAGGATATGAAGGATCTTTAAAACAAATGAAATGAAATTATCCCAACAAGTTTAAAACATATGAGACGTGTATGACAAAATTTCAACAAACAACAAAATAATAAAATAATATTTTATATTATATAAAATTATATCTCCAAATATATATATATCATATTCTATTTAACACGCTAACTAACTAACTATCTATACCCTCCCCTTTTCAAAATGAAAGAAAATCCCCTTCTTATACTCCACCTTCTCTTCCAAAAATGGAAAAGTCCAACTTAAAATAAAACTAAAACTAACATCCATTGGCCATTATTATAAATAGAAGTTTAACTAAAAGATAAAATTATCTTTTATTTTCTACAAAAATAAAAATAGAAAAATGCTTCTCAATACAAACCTAAATGAATTAAGATCTAACATGTATTTTTTACATACTATAAGCATTTGCTATGCGATATTCACCCCCTCTAAACCTGCACATCTTCCGGTATGTGCCAAATTCACCCATCTCTACTTGTGCATTTTAAAAATTCTTGAAAATCATCACAATATTTTAGAGGTGTATGTCTAAATTGAGTTTGGTGCCTTTCATGCTTTACACAAGTCTCTGAGTAATCCATCTTCCCTTCAATTTCTCCTCCTCTGCTATAGAAAACTGCACATTCATAGGTATTTGCCTCTATCTCAGCCTTTTCTTCATATGTCGCTTTAAAAGTCATTCCATCTACCATTCTCTTCTCTTTTTCTTGAGTTTTTTGAGAACAAACTTCTTCTTCCAAGCTTTTCACCCCCTTTAACTCTTTGTCCGCCACACTTTTACATTCCACGAGATATTTGGTCTTAGCAATATCATTTTTCTTGTCAATTACACATGCATTCGCTTCTCCATTGCTCTAGTCTTCATCTATCTCAGATGCTCCATTTGAAGCAGTTTCTTTTGTAGTCTCAAGATCACACATCAACGCAAAAACTTGCCCAATCTCATTCTCTTCATCTTTGATTATATGGGTTTTCAAAGCTTCCACTTCTACTTCTTTTTCACATGTCGCCTCATAGTTCATCCCTTCTACTATTTCTTCTCTCTTTTCTTGAACTTGTGTGGAGTGGGCTTCTTTTGTCGAGCTCTTCACCTCCTTTAATTCATTCTCCACCATATCTTGACATTCTATGGGACACTCAGTCTTGGTAGCATCATTTTTCTTTTCACAATTCATTATCTTGTCACCCTCTCCATCAATCATATAAACAATTGCACATTTACAAGTATTTGCTTCCACTTCAATTTGTTCTTCACATGTCGCCTCAGAATTCATCCCTTCCACCATTTCTTTTCTTTTTTCTTGAGTTTGTGTGGAGTGGACTTCTTTCTTCGAGCTCTTCACCTCCTCTAACTCATTTTCCACCATATCTTGACATTCCATGGGACTCTCAGTCTTGACAACATCATTTTTCTTGCCAATTGCACAAGCTTCAGCAAACATATGCAAAGTTTTTGCACCATCTGATGATTAATCTCTTTGTGACTTCTTCAATTTGCTCATTTCCACTTTCAAATCTCGAATACCTTTGATAAGCTCATCAAAAGCACCTTCATCAATTGTCTTGGTGTTCCTTGAAGTTGATGGTGAAGGACTGAAGGTATAGGGGCAATTGATACTTTAGGAGCTCTTGCAACTATCACATTAGTTGTTGCATCTATTCGTGCAGCCACACCTTTGGATCTCATCCTCCGTTGTTTTGCCACTAAAATAACAGTCTCCTCCACCCTCCTCCAGTCATCAGTGAAGCCTCCTTCCGTAGTTCGATCTCCAAGAAGCAAGAGAAGCCTATCTTCCAATCATCTTCGGCTGCTTGCAAAAAAAGTTCTGCCTTTCTAGTTTCAAGAAGGCATCTCTCTGTCGATGGCAGCTGATTGAATTTCTTCTTAAATTCCCTCAGCAACTCATTTGGGCCCATATCATTCCCAGGTTCTTGCTCTATCCAGTCGAGAAATGATCTCTTAGTTATTCTTTCCGTGTCCTCATCAAAGTATTCATCCCTCAACCTTCCCTCAAATCTCGCCCACAAAATCACTTCATCCCGAATTTCTCGCACCTTCTCACGAATTTCAGGCACCACTGCCAAGTCAAAAGTTTGCATCATTTGAGCTCCAGATACTTGATGCACTTCCATTTCACAAACATAAATCTTCAGAAAGTTTGTAATATTCTTCCCTTCAAATCTTCCTATCTTATCAACAACACCTTTAAGAGCTTTAGTAGCCCCTTGGCCACCTGGATGTGCTTTATGCCGCTCCATAAACATTGCCAAGGCCCCAAGCATGGCCTCCATGTTGGCTTGGGCTCCAGTAGAAGCCCCTTTAGTACCTTCCATTGTCCTTAATAAAAAACTAGCCGCCTCGAAGCTCTCTCAGTGGAAGCACCATATATCGCGTAAAGAGAGTTTGCCTGGAGAAACCGCAGGGATCCTAGCTGCTACCAAAATTTGTCCAGGATATGAAGGATCTTTAAAACAAATGAAATGAAATTATCCCAACAAGTTTAAAACATATGAGACGTGTATGACAAAATTTCAACAAACAACAAAATAATAAAATAATATTATATATTATATAAAATTATATCTCCAAATATATACATCATATTCTATTTAACACGCTAAGTAACTAACTATCTATACCCTCTTCTTTTCAAAATGAAAGAAAATCCCCTTCTTATACTCCACCTTCTCTTCCAAAAATGGAAAAGTCCAACTTAAAATAAAACTAAAACTAACATCCATTGGCCATTATTATAAATAGAAATTTAACTAAAAGATAAAATTATCTTTTATTTTCTACAAAAATAAAAATAGAAAAATGCTTCTCAATACAAACCTAAATGAATTAAGATCTAACATGTATTTTTTACATACTATAAGCATTTGCTATGCGACACCGGAGGCCCCAGATTTTCTCTAATGTGATTTCGGACATAACATGGTAAGTTTAGTGTTTAAGTGCTTAAATTTTGTTATCTCGCAAGGAATTTGCAACATTAGGGAACCTTACGGATCATTTTTTGAATTCAAAAAGTTATTCTTTAGAGGTGAAATATACTTCTTTACAATGAACTCTAGAGTGAATGGGCAATTTCGTTAAAATGGCGATATTTTTTTAAAATGGCATGAAAACAGTTCAGGACGGCCGTTCTGAAATCTATACTTGTTCTAGATGGTTCAGAACGGTCGTCTTGAAATCTATACCTGTCCTAGATGGTGAAAATGGCACACCGTCAAAGTGGCACTTTGAATACCGCCATTTTAACAAAATTGCCCATGTGAGCTTTATAATAAGCTTACTTCTAGAAATCAACACAATGCAATTTAATAGTTAGAAAATGAACACAAGAATCTAAAATCTTTGAATGGATGTAAACTCCAACAAACACTCTGACTACAACAAACGAACTGGAACGACAGGGTGATTGCAAGAAACACTTGTCCTATTTCTTGTCCCCTTACCCTCAAAATTTGGCTTTTTGCTCATAACTTTTGCATTATTTGTCTATTTGGCATGAAATTTGGAATGAAGCTAGATGCTAAAGTTTCAAACTTTGAATAATTTTTTCAATTTAAAAAAAATTAGTTTACTATTTTTAACTTGCCCCCAATTGGGTGTCTACTTTGGCCATTTTGGGGGGGTTTAGTTCTATTTTTGACTCAAAAATGCAAATTTGAAGCCACAAATTGGACATGTTGGAGGTCAATTAGCATTACAAGGGCTAACGATGAGTTTTTATGAAAATAGCAACATGTCAATTGCACACATGGGGTCAAAGTGACCTTCCTTTGCTTGAAAGCTACAAAGAGGGAAAAATTTTCCTTCATGAATTTTTTGGTGCAATGCGAGCACAGTCCTCTCTAGTAAAATGGCTTTTTCTATGGAATTTTTTTGAATTTTTTTTGAATTACTAAAAATGAAAATCTCCACAGACCCCTTTTCTACTCCCAGTGGCTTCTACAGTACTTTGTAGTAGTCTGTAGTACAGCATAGTACTAAATCAATGGTTTAGATCTGCAGGCGCCTTGAATCAACGGTTCAAATTTGCCGGGGTGCTTCTAAAATGTAGTATTAATAGTATTGTATAGTATTGCTAGTCCTATGGCCAAAAAACGTAGTTTTGACGGAAAAACGTGAAGTGTTTCTTGCAACTACCCGACACTAACATAATAGTCTATAGGGACAAGCAATTGATGAAATTCTAAGTAGAATTTGGATGGATTTCATCCACTAATACTCCCACTCATCTCTATTCTATACACATTCTAAAAAAAATGCTTATCTTCACACTCCCATTCTTTTTCCAATTCTTGTGGAATGTAAGAGTGCCCATTAGTTTCCAAAGTCTTTAAAAAGTGTCTCAGGGTAATAGAATTAATTCTAAAGTTTGTCCTGTATTTCTAAATGGGTGTCAAAAGAAGGTTTAATTAAAGATAGTATAAAAAGAACACGATACCAAATTCCATTAGCCCCTAGTTTTGGTGTTTCAAGCATTAGAAGAAATATGAGCCCTCGAGAGGGTTGTGAGTTCTCGGACAGCAAGAAACACTGTCCAAAAAAATGAAATTTTTTTTTTGAATTTTTTTATTTTTTTGGCCAGCAAACGGGGGGCGTGATCAAGCTAGCAAATTGGCAGGACAGTTCAATAAAATAATTTAAAAAATATGAAAATAATATTAATGTTAAAATAAATATGAAATTCTAAAATTCTAAAATCTGATGTGGCCGAAATTATCCTCGTTAGCCAGAATCATTATTTTATTATTATTTTATTTATTATTTTAATATTTTTAATATTTTTTTAATATTTTTTAATTGTGACCACTATTCATCAATGATGATGAATAGTGGCCATTGTCCCTCAAAGGGACTATGAGTTCCATTGCAGGGAACTCACAGCCCCTTTGCAAAGGGAAGGAGCCCTTTTGAAGGCTTAAATTTTTTCTAATGAAGTTTCATCCTATGCTTTCCTCAAACTCCTGCTCTTGGTTCCACATTGCACTAATATTACAAATAATTCTAAATAATTGGATTTAAATGCATACTTGTCAAGAAAGGAATGAAATTTTTCCTATTTCCACCTTTTTGGGCATCATGATATTACAAAATTGCATGCCTTTTATTGGACAATGGGACATTAGGTACTTCTTGTCATTCAAATTCTAAGTACATTGTAGAAATATTTTATATGAAAATGGACAAATTTGGTGTAACTAACATTATAAGAAACTAGAATTTTTTGATGCCTTAGTTGATGGATTATAAATGACGTCCAATATAACAACCCTTGTTTTTATGTCAACAATGACATCCAATGTAACATGTTATATCAACAATGACGTCCATTGTAATTGTATCCATTATTTTTTTAACCCTTAAAGTTCCATGGCTATGTTTTCACCAAAAATTCTTGAAAAGTGTCATTTTTAGTACAAGTACCAAATTTTTGAAACAACACTTGTTCGATACATGTAACCATAGGATCTTGTAGTATATTGATTTGAGAAGATGTGGTAAAAATTTCAGAAATTTCCACCGCGTGGATTGCAAGATATAAGCATTCAAATTCACAGAAATCATTTTTTTGGCTTTGCAAAAAACAAGGTAGCTGCACTTCACAAGCTTACTTTTGTATGAAAAATTGTCCAAAATGGTGGTGCTTCTTTTTCTAGACAAGTTGGCTACATGTTTAAAAAATTTTAGATCATTTGGAGTTGCAAAACATATAGGAAAAAAAATAGTAAGTAGAAAGAAGTTGAGAATGATTCAAAATATTAAATTGTAAAGAATTTAGTTATGGAATTGAAAAATGCCAATCCCAATGGTTACATTGTTGTAATAAACAATCTACATCCTATGATTTTATTTTTTTCCAAAAGTATTGAAAATTGAGTAAGATAAAGGACTTCAAAGTTTATTCTAGACTAGAGAATTCATAATGCCCACAAACAAAAACTCCTCATAACTTTTGACTCATTGATCAAAATGGAATGATTCAAAGTTTTCCACAAATATATAACTCTAGAAAATCGATTTCAAATTTTCTTTTTTGAAAAAAGTGGGGTCATTGCAAGAAAGGTTGGTCCTATTTCCCGTCACAATGGAAGTGACTTTCTTGTTATCCTCTATAACTTTTGAATCACAAGTCCAATGAATATGAAATTTTTATTGGAGATGCCTAACTTGATGGTAATCAGATCCCTTATTTTTTAGAAATTAAAAAAAAATCATTTTATATTTAAAATTTATTTTTGTTAATTTGTCACAGTGTAAGATTTAGGATTTTTTACTACATTAGGACTCCCCAAATTTAATGATCTGGAGCTAAAATTTTCATGGTCTATTTGCATAATAAGAATGCATATTCCTAACAAAGAAAATCTAAAAATATATTATTTTGTGTCCTCCATATGAGTGCAAACAACACTCCCATTGCACGCAATATCTGAACAATGAAAATGGTTCTAAGATTGATCTTTTGGTGAAATCTCATCACTATAAACTCTTTCCAAATGGCCAATTTTTAATTTTTTTAAAAATTGATTTTCCTATTTTTTACAATTAAAATGAGAAATTACAATGATCAGTCTTATTTTCATGAGATTTAGGGTTTTTCTAGTTCTCCTACTTAGAGAATGTTTTTGCACTTTTCCTTCCTAGCATACCTTCTTCTTAAAGGTGTATACATTAGACATATTTTTTACATTTTTTAAAAATTGATTTTCTAATTTGAAAGTACTCCCAAAAGAAAAAATGAGTACTACGGAAAACGCTACGCTTTTTGAACACCCTTTCTTGCAATGACCCAGTGAGTTTTTCTTATCTCCTTGGATTGCCTGGCCAGGGAAAAAAATAACATATTAAGCCATAACTTTTGACTCCTATTTCCAAATGTCATAAAATTTAGTGCATATGAAAGATATTCCTTGTCCCCATCTATTAAAATTTTAGACTAAAATATGAAATCTCTAGTCACATGTACCTGCCCAAAATTTCTATATTGCCAAAAAACGCATCCTAGTCTTTTAGAGGTTAAGAACTAAAAAATCATTTTACATTTGAAAGTCAATTTTGCTAATTTGTTGCGCTTTTAAATTTAGAGGTTTTTGAAAATTAGGGGTATACAAAATTAATGATTTAGAGCTGAAAGTTTTGTGGTCTATTTCCACAATAGGTGGAGATATTCCATATGAAGGTCATCTAAAAATAGATTATTTTACGACCTCCACGGTTGAGCAAATAGGGCTCCATAGCATGTGCAATTTTAACATTGAAGATGGTTTCAAGCTCATTCTTTAGTAAAATCTCATTACCATTAAGTCATCACAAATGGCCAAATTTTAGGGTTTTTTTAAAATACTTCTGCTTTTTTTTAATAACTTAAACATGAACTGATCAAAGTGTCCATTCAAATGGTACAAAATTGACTAGTCATTCTTGCAGTCTTTCCAAAAATTTGTTGTACACAAACTACCCCTCAAGTGCAAAAAAATACTACAATACTAGCCGACATTAAGATTTTATAATTTATAATGGCCAAATGATTCTACAAGTAATTCATGTCATTTACAACGTGTACTTGCAATACAAGATTGTTTATACTTCACTAATATTTAGACTCATAACACTTCAAACGTAATAATGTTTCTAAATTGCCAAAAAGCTAAGGACACTTAGGAATTAAATTTAAAGGGTACACCTCCTAAACTCATCGAATAAATAAATGATGGATTTTTTTGGATAATTACAACATGTAAAAAATGAATGTACATCTTTGATTGATTTTTGGTAAGTTTATGCAAGTTACATATTACAAAATTACACCACATATGATTTGCTTGGCGCTATTGAACTTTCAAAATTATATATAAATGAGTAATCATCAAGACACATAATTGAATTTATAAAAAATAGGTAATATTATAGATAGCTTGTCCAATCTAGACATCAAGTATTCTTTTAGGAAAGAAAACATTCTCGTATCAAATTAGATATTCTCATAGTCCTTTTACATTTTCTACCCAAATGTTGCACTCACTTATATAGAACTACCACAATAATTATTGTTTTCAGCATGGAAATAGTAGTGATACTTTTAAGTCAAATGGTAACAATTGTAGCATTTATGTTGGTAATATGTTGAAGTAATTAAGCAACATTGGTGGAAAAGAGAATTTCCTATTATCATATCTACTTCTTCTTCATCCAAATGGCAATAGGGATAGGAAAGAATTGGTAGAGATACCCTAAAGCCTCATTTTCCATATGGGAAAAAAATAAATTTACGTATGCTTGTGTAACTTCAATTTTTGATATGATTTCTTCAAAAAAACAAATTTTAACAATAGATCATATTATTTAGCTTTCTTGGAATATAATTTTCATTTCAATTGGCACCCAAAAGCAAAGGTTAGGCTTTAACAAATTCAAAACGGAAGAGACCGAGAAGATGAGAAGCAAAGAAAATCCACAAAAATCTGAAATTATTATTTAAAAAAAATTTTATTCTCATATATAATACTTTTTGTATATGGAAAGCTATGATTCATTCCATTTGGATTAATCATATGAATGTTATGTAGCTTCTTGAATTGTGGGCATTTATAAAAACTTCTTGAGAAAATAATGTCTATTTAACTCAATTTTTACAAGTTTACAAAAAAAAATCGCTAAGATTAAGTATAACTTGTAAAGCAATCTTACTATTGAGATTAATGTGTTTCAATTCCATTCTAGGGTAGTTGCCAGAAACACCTGGGTGAATGCACAAAACACTTAAAGTAATTTGTCACACCCTAGTTTTTGATTTTTTTTTTTGCCATAACTTTTGTGTTTTAGCTCCAAATGACTCAAAATTTATAGGGAAGCTACTCATAACTATTATACACCTTGCCTAATTTTTTTGTAATTTTCAAAAATAGTTTACTATTTTTAAACAGCCCCAATAATTTCTCACAATGGATGATTTAGGGGTTTTTTGCACTTTCTTTAACCCAAAAAAACGAATTTTGAGCTGAAATTTAGAGAGAATGGTCTTCTAGTAGACTTATAGCTACTGTCCAAAGGATTTTTAAAAATACTTATTTTATGTGGTGTACAAGTCCATAAAGAGAGCTCAGTTCTGTACTTTTTTTAAAAAGGTATGAAACATTATTTTGGTGCGTTTTTTGGTCAAAACCCAATACCTAAAAGGTTTTCTCAAATGGAAAATTTTTAGATTTAAAAAAAAAAAAAATCCTATTTTTTACAAATTAAAATGTCAAAAGTGGTATTTTCTTCACCGATTTTAGGGTGAATTCTATGTCCAAAATTATAGTGAAATTTGATATAAAAAAAAATTCAATTAGTAAAGTTTTAAGCTCTTTGCAGTATGAATCAAACTTTTGAGTGTTTTGTGATGAAAAAAGGGCCTACAAACCTCAGGAGTTAACCAAATGCACATTCCTTTGCAATTTCAAACAGTCCCCCAATTCGTATGAGGCTTAAGGTAGGGTGCTCTAAAAGCAACCCTATTCTAAATGTAGCCACTAATACAGAGGTACATTTTGCTTTCTTCAGAGTACCCATAGTGTGTATTTCAAGAGGCGGTCCATTTTAGTGACCATTGCGTTTCAACTTCAAAAATGCGTAACTAATTCTACGAAGGTCCAAAAAATACGAAACCACTTGAGTTAGATGCCAATTCCAATTTTCTTCCTATGAAAATTCATTGAAAATTGTTTCAAGGAGTTTAGCTTCCCCCCGACAGCAATCAGCTCCTGACAGGTCCCTTAACCCTTAAAGGACGAAGGGGTGACCCTCAAAATCCTCCCTTTCCATTACCGTGTGAATCATTGCCTTAACAAAATGGAAAAGCACTCATTGGAAATTGACCTACTATAGAAGACCTTCCCTTTTCACAACAAAATTCTGAGGATGAATAGTTACACTTCTGTCCACATGCAAAGATGCTTTGTCATTCATCGGACGCCAAATGTCCTCCGCGTCGTTCAAGGGTTAAAAAGCAGACTATGTTAGTCGGTTATTGCTCCATCGCACACTAGTTGAATCAACAGAAGGTATTACTAGCCAACCAGGGTACAACGTGCACAAACTAATTCTTCCCCACACGCCTCGCATTCCCACTAAGTCAAGATTGAATGCTAATCACCTTGCACTGTTTCCATGAACCTCACTCTTATGTTCCATTCGACATCAAGCAACATTGCACAAGCGCAACAACCGGCCGTCTCCCTGTCAATTCGATTCAGCCGTCTAATCTCCAGCTAACTTATCCCAAACTCTCGCCTCCCAACAGATACCCCTCTTCAGGCCCCCACCGACCATTGCTTCCAAGCTCTCTCCACGCGTACCAATGAAACTTTGATAAACTTTTATAAATAAATACCCAAAGGCACGGGACTCGAAAACCACCTTGCGCAACGCTGTTCACCGGAATGACCGGATTTCCAGTAAAAAACTTCGATTCCGTAGAAGGGAAGGGAGTTGAAATGACCAAATATTTCACACTGCCGCAGAGAAAATTGGAAGTGGATCGACGGTGGAGCTAGATGGACGGGTGCAAGTGTGCAACCGGATGAAACTTGCCAACCGGGTCCGCCTCGTGTAGATTTCAGACGTGGAAATTCAACGGGAATGAGAAAATTGTCATCCCTGGAATGGTAGATCAAGGACGGAGAGGACAGTCGAAAGTTCGTTACGTTCAGTTTGTAACTCGGAGAGCCTGGTGACTTCGATGTGTACAGTACTTGCGGAAAGCGTACTATCAGGTAGAAGTTAGAAACCATTCATTCCGCGTCAGGATTGGTTGGAGACCCGAAGGGCGTTTTCCACTCGGTGGCTGCATTCGTACTGGTTAGTTAGTTTGATTTATGCCCCGACTTCGATTCAGGGTTGACGAGATTCATGTATTTTATTATTCATTGACTTTCGGTGATGTCTGCGCTGGTACGACATTTCCAGGCTCTCTGTCGCACGTCTTCGTGACACAGAGTTTAACCCCTAAATGCCCAAGGCACCCAAATGTGGTGTCGCATAAACTTTGAAGTTAAATAAAACCTTACCAAATTGCTATTTTTAGTAGTTTATATTTTCTAACCCCTAAATGCCCGAGGCACCAAAATCTGGTGTTTGCAAAACTTTGAAGTCAAACAAAACTCAAGCAAGTTGCTATTTTTAGTAGTTTAATATTTTTGGAAAGTTCTTTGTGAAGTCTAGTTTTAGCATCAAAAATCCGATCTTGAAAATAATCAATAGTGATTTTTCTATTGAAGATTTTGTGCAAGGGTACCCATTGTAATCTTGACTTCCCGTAGTGTTGAGAGCTCTTGGAAATGAGCCTCAAATACACTAGATCTTGGATCAAAAATCACATTCAAAATTCATTTAAAAAAACTATAGAGTAGATTTTAAGAAGCCATAAATTGATTGGGGTTATACATGTTAGGCTCTTTGACCTCATATTTTTTTGGTCACCATTTTTTTAGATTCAACTTGTGAAAAGAGGGTTGAAAGTTTTTTGCAGTTTTAACACCTTCATGGTCAAACATTATAATCTTTCACTAATAAGTGATATTGTTGTGTTTTCTTTTCCTATGAGATCTCTAACATGTCTAGTTTGAATTGGTACGGTTACAATTTAAAAAAAATTGATACAACTTATCAAAATGTTGGCATTTTGTTCAATTTAGAGCAAATTCCAAGTCACTCAAAACAGGCCTTGGGCATTTAGGGGTTAAAGATTCTTTTTGAAGTTTAGTTTTAGCATCAAAAATCCGATTTGAAAATGAATGATTATGATTTTTCTATTCAAGGTTTTGTGCAAAGGTACCCATTGCAATCTTGACTTTTTGTAGTGTTGAGGGCTCTTGGAAATGAACCTCAAATACACTAGTTCTTGGAGAAAAAAATTACACTAGAAATTCATTTAAAAAAATTGTAGAGTAGATTTTGAGAAGTTATAAATTGATTGGGGTTATATTTGTTAGGCTCTTCAACCTCATATTTTTTTTGGTCTTGAACTTTTTAGATTTGAGATGCAAAAAGAGAGCTCAAAGATTTTCATAGTTTTAACACCTTGATGATCAAACATTATAATCTTTCAATCCTTAAATGATATTGTTGTGTTTTCTTTTCCTATGTGATCTCTAACATGTCTAGTTTGAATTTGTACAGTTACAATTAAAAAAAAATTGATTCAACTTATCAAAATGTTGATTTTTTGTTCAATTTAGAGCAAATTCCAAGAGGCTCAAAACAGGCCTTGGGCATTTAGGGGTTAATCAACGGAATTGGCACTTCGGATAATTGGTGGCTTCTGGGTAATTTCCAAATTCCTGCACAATCTGCAGTGCTCGTATTTGGATGATACCGGTTCTTTTATTGTAATTTGCATGTTCCTAGCTGAGAATTGAGTGGGGTATGAAGAATCGCTAGAATGTTCTTCTTCGCTAGAATAGTTTGCAGAATTGTCCCAAAAAATACATCCTTTGACATTTTAATTTGTAGAAAATAGAAAAAATAATTTTGAACAAAACTAAAAATCGGCCATTTGGGAGGACTTCTTGGTGATGAGATTTGACCAAAAAAATGAAGTCAAAATCATTTCTATTGTTCACAAGTATGCGCGCAAGAGAGGCTTATTTGCACAACTATGGAGGATATAAAATAATGTATTTTTAAATGATCTTTGGTAGGAATATGTCTACCTACTAGGGGAATATACCATAGAAATTTGAATTGAAAATCATTAATTTAAACAGCTCAATAGTACTAAAAATCCTTGAATGTCAAAGTGTGACAAATTAACAAAATTGAATTTTAAATATAAATTGATTTTTTTTTATATCTAAAAAATAAGGGATACAATTACAATCAGGACATCTAGGAAGCGTTTTTTTGGTTTTGGCATTGAACCTATAAATCAAAAGTTATAGCAAAAGTTATAGCGGTCCAAAAAAAACCCACAACAAGATAGTACAAGTGTTTCATGCAATCACCCTATTTAGTATCCAAAAGAACTAATTTGGAGCTAAAATTTGGAGGGAATGGTCTTCTAATAATCTTCTAGCTTTGCAGGGAAGGAACTCTAAAAATAGTTAATTTTGTATTATGTAAAAGTCCACAAAGAGAACTTCTTTCTTTTTACATTTCAGAATACATAAAATATTATTTTGGTGGTTCTTTTGGTGAATGACCATCTCCATAGAATAATTACAAATGGCCATTTTTTTTTAATTTTTAATTTTTTTTCCTATTTTTAACTAGTTAAAGCATCAAAGTGTCTATTTTCTTGAGATTTGGCACTTTTCTAGTTTTCCCACTTCGAAAAATTTTCTACGCTTTTCCTTCCCTGGATATTGTCATCTTAAAGGTATATACATTGTCCATATTTTTTTTTTAAATTGAAAATTATTTTTCTAATTTTAAAGTACTCCAAAAAAAAACATGAGTACAGTGTGAAAACGCAACAAAATCGGCAGGTATTTCTTACAATCACCCATAAACATAATTTTGAGTTTTGTATCCTTCTTCTCCTATACCAAATTGGGCCCTCCCTTCCCTAAATTTTTAGAAATGCAAGACCCAAGTTTTGGGATTCCTCTTTATCTGGATGAATTACATTACGATAGGGATATGGAGCACCCATGGTAGGGATGCTTTTAGAGTTAAATTGGCTTTATCCCAATACCATTTGCCACATTCCAAGAGGTACGGCCTAAAACATAAATTCATCCTTATCATATTCATATATATATTTTGTGGCCTCAAATTAGACCTCTATGATAATTTAAGTCACAATTTTTGATGTCATAATTGAGCAATTTTAACAAAATTGTAGTTTGGAGTACTAATGACTATACAAGCTAATACAATTTGAACACCCCTTCAGTAATAATAACACTACTTCACACTAATTTTGAAATTAAACAAATTTGTGGGACACACTATGGAAGCTCATCACAATATTCTCGATAAAATTTAGTATATTTGGTCTACACTATTTTCATACTATCTCAAATATTGTGATTACCATACAATTGTCATTCAAATTTCATTTCCATTCATCCAAATGTTCAAATGTTCACACTGATTACGGGAGTAGTGAGACCATGTTGATCTTGCATTCATCCAAAATTGTATAGGGTCACAAGAGATTCCAGGATGTCATTTTGCGCAGGATCATCTGGAAAAAAAACAAGGCTCGAGCGTGCTGCTGAATGGACAGACTTGCTAGGATGCGATGCTGCCACAGACTCTAGTAAAGAGCTTGATGAGAGGTGCTGTACTACTGCACGTTTGCTTGAATATTCAAACGTTAATTAAGTTGACAACTGACTGATTACAATCGGAGAGCTCTATTAATTTCACAAACAATTCCTGTATGTTTGCATTTCCGTATTTAAGGAAACTACTTAGTTTGCGGTATTCCACTGACAATTTTTTCCGAACTTCGTTTAGCTAGGTTTGCTTTGGAATTGGAAAACAGCTATTCATATTTTCTCTCATTAACTACTTAGGTGTAAGTCACGGCTACCAAAGTTTTGACGTCGCCCAAAATAGGGGTGACGCTGAAGAGTACAAAAGCCAGATTTCGATGTGACAATCCTTGTAGTGGCCAGAATTTGAACAAGAAATTACAAAAGTAAGACTACAACTAGAATGTGCTCCCGGTGGAATTCTTAACCATTACAGTTACAGTTACATGTGAAACAAAGGCAGTCCAACTACCAAGAACGTCAAGTTAGTTGAATTCCGCGGTTCACGCTACGCGGCCTGAAATCAAAATCTATAGCAGTCCTAGTTTGCGGACTGAAATTAGACCTTTGTGAAGATATATATCACAACTTTTGTGGAAGATCGGCCATTGAACAAAATTGACGTTCACGAAAAAAAGCCTCAAACGTACTAGTCGGCAGAAATTAATAGGATAAGTTGCATATGTTGTTTCCAACGACGGTGACGAGCCGTCCACAAACGGCAGTTTTGACCCGTCGTTTCACCTCAACTTTGTGCAGCGAACTGCAGTCGACTGCTGAGAGTAAAGGATATTCAGTAACACTGCAAACGATTAACGTAATTTTAAAGCAGATGATTCGATTAATACTTCGTAGCGAGGCTAATTCATGACTTCACGTAGTACTCGAGCTGTGACTCTAGCTTCAAACGCATTCAGTGAAGCACTGAAGCTAGCTGTAAAATTAAAACCTCATTTGTGACAGTCATTCAGGGTAACCTCTAGTGCCCCTGATAGCGAGTAAAGATCTCACTTCTCCATAACTCACTCAATTCTCAACTAGGAACAGATTGGGAGTACCGGTACCGTCCGAAAACGAGCACTGGAGATTGTGTAGAAACTTGGAAATTGCACAGAAGCGACCAAATATCCGAAGTGCCAATTCAATTGATTAAACTCTGTGTCATGAAGACGTGCCAGAGTGAGCCTGGAAATGTCGTACCAGCGCAGACATCCCCGGAAGCCAATGAACAATAAAGTTCATGATTGAATCTCGTCATCCCTGAATTAAAGTCGGGGCATAAATCTAACTAACTAACCACGAATGCAACCACCGATTGGAAAACGCCCTTCGGGTCTCCAACCAATCCTGACGTGGAATGAATGGTTTCTAACTTCTACCTGATGGTCTAAAAAGAATGGATTATGTAATGGCGGTGCCCTCCAGGTAGCTGGCTCCTGGGAACCAATTCAACTAACTAATGGCCTGGCTAACTCAGTTCACGGAACTGCACACTCGACGAATCTCGCCGGAGCTGCCCGTGAGCACGTCGATCTTGCTCATCGCCACCATGGCCGCGGCGAAGTTGGAGTTGAACGTGGCCGTGTCAGTGTTGGCACGCACGGATCCTTTGGTTCGCGAGTCCACCCACATGCTCTGATCGGAAGTCAGCAAGCCGAGTTTGCTCACGATGTTCTTGAAGTACTGCGTGTCGAACTTCTTGGGAGAAACCTTATCCAGGTTCACGTTGACGTTGGTGATACCAGCCACGGGACACTTCTTCAACAAGGATTGCGCGAACGAGGACGGGAGTGTGGGATCGACCTTCTCGCCGTGGATGCGGTCATCGAAGGTCAAGCAAGGCGCGACGCCGATGGTGTGCGCACCAGCCAGGGCCACCATCTGAGCGGCGTTCAGACCCTTCTTCTGGAAAGCCTTCAACAGCACGGGGACCGTGTTGTTGGGCATCATGAGGTTGGCCGCCACCTCGGAAGACCTGGAAACGGTGCCGTCGCGACGCCCCGCGGGGACGGTCCAGCCTTGTCCTCCCGTCAACTTCACGGTGTCGCGCACGGCGAACTGCAGCACGTCGGAGCAGGACACGGTCCCCGGGCAGGCCTTCTCCACGGCGGCCTTGGCGGCGTCGATGGCTTCGAAGCCGTGGAGTCCGGCATTGATGGTGTTGGTTTTCTCGGAACTGGATCCGTCGAGGAGCAAGGACGCGTCGCATCCGCGGACGAAGCAATCGTGGTAGGCGAGGCGGAGGACTCCGGGGGCGACAGTGGAATCGTTCTGGAACGACTTGAGCATGGACTCGTAGATGATGGTTTCCACGTTGGGGCACGATTGCTGGTAGAAGCCTTCTTTGCAACCGCCATCACTGGAACTGGAGAGGCTTCGTGCAGCAGACACGGGTGCGGTCATCAAGCTGAGAATGGCGAACATGGCCACCCAGCCCGCGATTGCAGCCCTCGAAGCACCCATCGTTCCAACCGTCAACGCCGAAGTTTGATAATGCACTAAAATTGGAAGACTCAAAAAACAATGGTGCTATGTAAACCAGATCGAGCTCACTCTCGATCGGATCGGATTCAGGAAGGTCTGCAATCCGACGTAGTTTGAGCTGAAAGCTTGGAAGCTTGAGGCTGCTGAGAGACTGAGAGATTGACTGATGATTTGATGTGAAAGCCGGAGTGTCTACCACGGATTTATACTTGCATGGCTCAGTCCCGCCCACGAATAATCAGTCCTACTGTTTCCACACGTACACCGAAGTCACCAGGCTCTCCGAGTCCTTCACGAAGCGTAAGACTGTCCTCTTAACGAATCTACCATTCAGTTCCAGGGATGACAGTTATCTCAACTCCCGTTGAATTTGTCTGGCGGGAACCAAATCTACACACGACCCGGTTGGCAAGTTTCATCCGGTTGCACCAGTCGATCTCCACCGTCGATCCACTCCCAATTTTCTTTGCAGTGAATTTTTCGGCCATTTCATCTCCCTTCCCTTCCACGGAATTGAAGTTTCACTGGAAATCCGGTCATTCCGGTGAATAGCGTTGAAAATTGAAAGGGGTTTCCGCGGAGAAGTGGTTTTCGAGTCTTCTTTAATGATGGTGACTTTGGCTATTATCCGTAAAACTTTATCGAAGTTTCATTGGTACGCGTGGAGAGAGCGTGAAAGTGATGGTGGGGACCTGAAGTGGTATGTGTCGGGACGCGAGAGGGAAGAGAGTATTTTAGTTTTAGTTTGACACAAGATCAGAAGAGAGTTTCTAAATTGCGGCGTTACGGGAAGGGCTTGACTTAACCCCTAAAGGCCCAAGGTCTTTTTTCTGCCAAAAAACACTGAAAACTGCCATTTCTATAGCAAAAAGTAAAAAAAAATTTAAATTGTTCTTTTTTCACATCTAACCGTAGGATCTTACACCTAATTGGTATGAGAATGTGTGGAGAAAATTTCAGAATTTTTGACCGCACAGATTGCAAGATATCTGCGTTTAAAGTGGAAAAAACAAGTTTTTCAGCACATTGCGGGACCAGATTTTTTGTCTTTAAACATTTTTAACTTAAAAATTTTGCACTACAGCGTTTTGAGCTTTAAATCTTTATAGTGGAGAATTGAGTTGAGAGTCTAGGAAAAAAAAAGAAACTCAAAAAAACTTAATTTTCATCCTTAAAAAAATTGTTAAGTAGAAGTAGGTATGAGATAGAAGGAAAATCTAAAATATTAATTTCTCTTAGATGGAATTAAAATGCACTAATCCCAATGGTGAGATTGTTCTAGCAAGTAAACTAAACCATGCCAAAAAAAATTTTGAAAAATTTGAAAAATTGCATTCAGAAATGAGTCCTACAAGTTATTTTTTTCTAGAAGATGCTCAAACTGCCCGAAAAACAAGAATGTTCATAACTTTCTCATAACATATCCAAATGAAATGAATCAAAGCTTTCTAGATAGGCAAAAATATAATATATCAGAAAAAAAATATTAAAAAAAAAATTCAAATTTTTGTCCATTTTTTTTCTGCTGCCCGAGCTGCCCGCCGTCCCCTGTTTTGAGCTTATTTGGTCATAACTTTTTTTCCCGGGCACTGATTGAGAAAAAAATTATATTCCCACAAAGCTTTTCAGTTTTTCTATCTCCAAAAAAAATTTCAAAAAATCAGAACACAATTTCAGCCCGTAGGTACCTGCCCGAAAACGCATTTGTCCCCCGAAGGGACAACGGGCTTTTAGGGGTTAAGATGAGCGTGGGATTATTAGAGGGTTGAATTTGATGTCGTTGTAGACGTGACGGAGAGTGATGATCACGAAAGCAACTGGGTTGAAAATTTACAATTGAACGACGTTTATGGAAATAGTGTAAGGTGATTACCATTCAAGGTGACTTAGATGGAACACCAGGCATCCGTGTGGAGAAGAGTATGTGTACGTAGTGGCAGTACCTTCTGTTTATTTCAATTAGTATGCGATGGAGCAATAGCAGGGTTTTTTTTTCATTTTTGATGAAGTGCCATAGTGGCGATATTGAATGTTATAGTGGTGCTCCAAGTTTCAACATTCATCCACATATTGGATAGAAAATATCATATTAGCACATATCACTTATCCATAATTCAGTTTTCATCCAGAATTTGATGATTTCATCCATGATTTTAAATTTATTTGAAGTTTTTAGGTGATTTTCCACCTTTTTACTACCATTTTTTTCTATAGGCTTGGTGCCTAGCCAAAAAATTTGGGGCAATTTTGCACCAAATTGCCTATAAAAAAAACCCTGACATGAACTTACAAGAAAAAGTGCATTTTGTTAACCTCTAAAGTTGTAAGGCCCTTTCATCATCACAAAACACTTAAAACTCCCATTTGTATTGCAAAGATCAAAAACTTTATTAATTGCTTTTTTTCCATATCTAACCATAAGATCTTGCAATAGAGTACTAGTACAATACAATAATGTGGGGAAGAAATTTCATAAACTTTCACCACATACATTGCAAGATATATGTGTTTAAAGTGAAGAAAGCGAGGTTTTGACTAGATCCTATGTTTAGATTAGATTTGATTTTGAATCTTCTTAATTTAAAATTCTTGTACTAAAAAATATATGAACATTGAATATTTGAGTTGAAAACCTAAGAAAAAAATACAAAACAATATATTTGATTACTTGATTTTCATTCTTTAAGAGAAATTTAATTAGAAGTTGGTGGCTTGGTGCAAGATTGAAGGAAAAACAAAATTGGCAATAACTCTAAGCCTCTGGGGTAGAATTGAAATGCACTAATTCAACAATGAGACTAATCTAGCAAGCATACTTAGTTCTAGGGGTCTTTTTTTTCTTAAATTATAAAAATTGAATTTTAAAAAAAAACTAATACTTTATTTTCTCGATCAAGAAGTTTCTATAATTAATTGCTAGCAAAACAA
This sequence comes from Pseudisothecium myosuroides, assembly GCA_951799445.1. NCBI lineage: Eukaryota > Viridiplantae > Streptophyta > Bryopsida > Hypnales > Lembophyllaceae > Pseudisothecium > Pseudisothecium myosuroides. The sequence continues at coordinate 31,012,085 of OX637291.1, forward strand.
GAAGATCTATAACATTCACATCTCTAGTCCAAATGGAATGAAATCAATGAATCAAAGTTTTTCATGAAGATAAAAATATAATCTATGAAAAAACTAAAAACAATAATTTCAAATTTTTGCGGATTTAAAATTGTTGCTCGGTTTCCCCCATTTTGAGCTTATGTACTATAGTAGAATAACTTTTGCTCATGGGCACCGACTAAAATAAACATTATATTCCCAGAATTCCAAGAAGCTAGTGTGATTTTTAATCTTAAAAAAAATTCAGAAAATCATATTAAAAATTTGAGGTTGGGTGATTACAAAAAACACCTGCCAATTTTGTTGCGTTTTGTAGTTTGAACAATAATCATGATTTTTTTAAGAACCTTTTAAAATTAGAAAATGATTTTTTTTAAATTTAAAAAATATGGCTAATGTATACACCTTTTAGATGAAGGTAACCATTGAAAGAAAAGCATAGAAAAATTCTTTGAGTAGGAGAACTAGAAAAGTGCCAAATCTCAAGAAAATAGTTCATTTGATGTTTTAATTAGTTAAAAATAGGAAAAAGTTCTATGAACAAAATAAAAATTTTCCACTTGTAATAATTCTATAGAGATTGTCATTCATCAATAAAACCACTAGAATGACATTTTATATGTTTCAAAATGAAAGCAAATAAAAGATTTGTCTACTAGAATGTTATTTTGTGGACTTCTATACTACATAAAATTAACTATTTTTAAAATTCCTTTGGCCAGTAGCTACAAATGTACTACAATGTCATCCTTTCTACATTTCAAATCTAAATTCTTTTTTGGAGGTACTAAATGTTAAAAAATGCCATTTAGGTGGAAAATGAGGGAAACATTCTAGGGGAATAATGGGGATTTAAAACTAAAAAGATGTTTAAAAAAGATTTGGTAGAATAACCAAATTAGGTGAATGGTAAAATGATGATAAAATTGAAAAAAAAATATTACTAAGTAGGAAAATTAAATTAAAATTAAATAGAAAATAAAAAAGATAACAAAGACAAAAAATACAAAAACAAAATGAAAAAAGAATACTATAGGCATAAAATGGGATTATAATTAATTGCAAACCAAAAAATAAAAAATGAATTAAAAACAAAAATTAGAAGTAGGAAATGAAATTAAAAATAAATTGAAAACCACAAAAATAAGGAATAAGAAAAAACAAAAAAGAAATGAGTACAATTAAAACTACTATTAGAATACTAGCTAGAATAGTGAAGAAAACACTAAAATAGGAGTTTACAATAATCTAGAGAATTTTACAGTAATTTAAAGGAGTTAGCACTAAATTAGCTCAGTTTACACTAAACTAGCGGATTTGCAGTAATTTAGTAAATTAACAATAAATTAGGAGTAGATAGAAGTAGTTATAAACATTAGTTTGTTAAAAAGTTTGGTTATAGGCAAATTTAGGATTTGAAGCCCTCTTTCTCTCAAATTTTGGTGTGTATTAGGAGGGCATGTGTTTTTTTAAGAATTTTTAGAAAATTATGGGCATTTAAGCATGAATTGTAAGTGATTGTGGAATAAAACCACATAGGAGGGGCATTGCAAGAAAACATTACCATTTTTGTAGCGTTTTTCAAAACTGGTCTTTGTCTAACGCTATAATTTTTGAATTATGAACCCAATGCCAAAACTAGAAAAATGTATTTCTTAGATTTTCTATTTTAATTGTATCCCTTATTTTTCAAAAAACTTAAAAAATCATTTTGTATTTAAAAGTCAATTTTGTTAATTTGTCACAGTTTCAAGTTTAGGGTTTTTTATATTATTGAGCAATTTAATTTAATGATTTTCAGTTGAAATTTTTGTTGTATATTTCTATAGTAGGTGTACATGTTTCCACCAGAAAACATCTACAAGTACATCATTTTATGTCTTACACATTCGTGCAAATAGGCCTCCCTGCATGTACACTTCTAAACATCAGAGATGGTTTTGACCTAATTTTTTTTTCTCAAATTTCATCGCCATAAAGTCTTTCCAAATGGCTAGTTTTTGTTTTTTTTGAAAATTATTTTTCTTTTTTTTTACAAATTAAAACGTCTGAGGATGTAATTTCTTCATCAAATTCTATGTCCAAAAATATGTCCAAAAAAATACATTTTTGGACATTTTAGTTTGTAAAGTATAGGAAAAACAATTTTCAACAAAACTAAAAATTGGCCATTTGGAAAGACTTTGTGTTGATGAGATTTGAGAAGAAAAAAATTAGGTCAAAACCATCTCTAATGTTTAGAAGTGCGCACGCAAAGGAGGCCTATTTGCACAAATGTGGAGGACATAAAATGATGTACTTTTAGATGGTTTTTGTTGGAAACATGTACACCTACTATAGAAATATACAACAAAAATTTCAACTAAAAATCATTAATTTAAATTACTCAATAGTATAAAAATCCCAAAACTTAAACTGTGACAAATTAATAAAATTGACTTTTAGATACAAAATGATTTTTTTTTAATTTTTGAAAAATAAAGGATACAATTACACTAGAAAATCTTAGAAATATAATTTTTGATTTGGGCATTGGGTTCATAATTCAAAAGTTATAGTGTTAGACAAAGACCAATTTTGAAAAATGCTACGAAAATGGTCATTCTTTTTTGCAATGACCCAAGACAATTTATCGAGTAGGTTCACTTGTATTCTAAAATAAATGGGTGAAAGATAGAGGGTATTGAGGTCTGTTTAAAGGTTGATTTGTGGGAGTAGGGGAGAAGGTGGAATAAAAGGTTAGTGTCCGCTTCAAAAAGAGGACTACGAACTTTGGCAAGTGATTGTGGAAGATTGGCAAAGTGAAATGAGCTAAATTTTTGGGAGGTGGTAGACCTTCAAATTAGCTTTTCAAAAAGCTAAGGTTCAATGAATTTGGATCTTGAACAAGAATGGGCGGACAATTTTGTGCAAGGTGGTTAGATATCACTTCAATTGGGAACTACCAACTGCGATGGGTGATAACGGGAGAACAACAAGTTGGAACAAGCTGAAACTTAGAGGGGTGGTGCGACTGTCTTTCCAACAAGCTTAGGTTTGCCCCATTTAGAGCCGAGTTTAGAGCCTATACAAGGTAGTGACGGCCATTCTAGTGAGAGGTGGTCTGTTGCTATAGTTGCGGTGATTTGTTTTTTGTTTAGGTTATGTTTTCTTAGAATAAATGGCGTCAGTGTATGAGAAATTTGCATAGATATGATATTATAAATGGTGAGCTAATCACCCAAAAAACATAAAGAATTATTTTTATACATTTAGAGCCCACTGTTGTATGAAACACTTCCTTAAGGATTGAAAGATGTAATGAAAATATGAGGGGTCAAAGTTAAATGTGCATGTATGGCCATGAAATTGTAATGGTTGTGGTCAAAAGCAAATTGTGAAAAGATTTGAAACACTTCGAATTGAACCATTTAATTTTGGAAATAATGGAACTAAAGTCAAAGGAATGGTGGAATTTTTTTAAGTGTTGTAGAGATGAGTGGTGTGCTGAAATTTTTGATTAGGTCTCATTTAGGGCATATTTTGGTGCCTTCATGGTGATTTTAAAGGGGAATTGGTTGTAAGAACAAATTTGGAACTTAGGTGGAATTGCAAAATATTGGGTCAATGAATTTGGAATTTGAATATGTTATATGGATGAGTTGTATATTGGATCTCTTGGTTAGGTCTCAATTAGGATCCATGTTGGTGCCCAAAGTGCAATTTTGAGGACAAATTGGGCATACAATGTACTCTACACTCTTAGAATAGATGGTGAATGATTGTGTGGTGTGAAAAATAGCATTTTATAGATTTTTGTGATACCTCTATTTTATCTTAGGGTTTTGAAAGAAATTTTGAGTGTTCAAATTAAAAGTTCATTGCTTGGAGGCAACTAGGGTCCATATACTCCCCACCGACTCAACTCTAAGTTTTTTTTTGCCTAGTGGGGTGACTGCAAGAAATACTTGTACTATTTTCCGTCACACGTTCAATGCAGAAGTTGTTTTGTGCCATAAGTATTGCAAAAATGATTGAATGAACATGAAATTCAAAAGCAAGCCTCCTATAGCAATAGAAAATGTACTTGAATTATTTCAATTTTTTCAAATTAATTTAATAGGTGAAGCTAAATTTCGAATATATGTCACACATGCAGTTTTGGTGGTTTTTAGTACTATCAAGTACCTTTTTTGAAGAGTTACATCATCAAATTTGGTAGGCTAGCTCTTCTAATAGAAATACACCTTCTTAGGAGAGGGATTTCCAAAAACATTTTCCAAGTGTGTTTTATATTGGCCTAAAGTGTGCTATATTTAATCTTCCTACTTTGCTCTTAGTTGGCAACAATGGCCATTTTTAAAATAAAATTTTCAAACTCATTTTCTAATTTTCCAAAATAGAAATGTGGAAGTCTCATTTTCTAATGTAAATTGTAGCATGTGGCTCAAAATAGTACTTCAGGGTACACAAAAAGACTCAATAGTATTGTTGGAGCTTGTAATACCTTCTATATACCAATGTAAATTATTTTTTAATGGAAAATTAAGTATTTCCATCCATTTTTGTCATCCAATGATGAACATCACATATTGTCAGAATAAAAATTTGAAATCCAATTGACCATTCAAATTTTACATTCCATGCCTTCAATAGTACTGAAGGTGACTCATAGTATAAAAAGTACTAAAAGTCCAAAAATGCAAAACGCAACAAATAGTACAAGTGTTTCTTGCAATCACCTAGTGGTGAAATTGTTTTAGCAATTACTAAAACAATGTTACTGTAGAAATTACTGTGTTTCAACTCCATTCTAGAGTTGCTAATGATTTATTTTTTCCTTCAATCTTATACCAAATTCTAATTAACAATTTTCAAAAGAATGAAATCATGTATATTTTTTTGAATTTGTTTTCCTCAATTTTCAACTCAAATTTAGGTTGTTGCAAGAAACACTGAAACACCTACCAGTTTTGGCTCAAAATGGAGCTATAGTACTCAAGTACTATGACTTTTGAAATAAAAATTTAAAAAATGAAATATCTAGAAGTTATGCATGGTGAAAGAATGTTGAAAAATGCAAGAAAGTGGATACTTTTGAATTTGATTTTTTTTTTAATAGTCAAAAAATTCTACAAAAAAAATCATTTTTTCTAGTTTAAAGATGCTCCTTCTCTACCATTTTATCTTTGAAAAAATAAAATTATGTTTTCAATACTTATGCAAAGGTAGAGCACTTTGAACACATGTGGAAGGTGGACAATTTATTATTTTTAGAAATTCCTTTGTGAGCTTGTGTCACTTTAGTAGAAGTCCTTATATCCCAAGGGAACAAAAAAAAGGACAAAAAAAAGGACAAGTTTTTCTTGCAATCACCCATTTGCAACATTAAAAAATTTTAAATCAAATTTTTTAATGAAAACTTTTTAAGTTAGACACATTCAAAGTCAAATAATCTAAACACGGATTGTCCTCAAGAAATCTACTTTCTTCACTTTAAATGCAAATATCTTACAATCTTTATGGTGTAAATTTTTGAAATTTCTTCCCCACATTATTGTACCAGTCTAGTGCAAGATCTTATGATTAGATATGCAAAAATAAGCAATCAATAAAGTTTTTAACTCTTTGAAATATAAATGGATGAAAAAAGGGCCTAGAGACCTCAAGGATTAACCAAATATGTATAATCCTCCAATTAATGTGCTCACTACTTAGGGCTTAAGGTAGGATGATCTAAAAGCGACCCTACTCTAAAAGGGACCACTATTAAAGAGGTATATTTTGCTTTCTTCAATGTATCAATAGTATACACTTCAACCTTAAGGAGGTGGTCAAATTTAGTAACCACTGCATTTCAACTTCAAAAATTCATAACTAATTCTACTAAGGTCTAAAAAATATGAAACGACTTGAATTAGATGCCAATTCCATTTTTCTTCGTATGAAAATTACTGAAACAAATGCAATCAGCTCTCAAAAGGTCGCTTTAAGAGCAGACTACGTTAGTATTATCGCTCCACCACATACCAATTGCATCAACAGAAGGTACTACCAGCCTACCGAGATACTACGCGCACACCCTACTTAAGCTTAGAGCTTCCCCACACGGATGCCTGGTCTTCCAACTAAGCCAAGATTGAATGCTAATCATCTTGCACTGTTTCTTTAACGTCCCTCAATTCCAAGTTTTCAACCAAGCTGCTCTCGTGATCGTCACTCGTATGTTCCAAACGACATCAAGCAACACTGCTCATGCGCAACAACCGGCCATTACCCTATCATTTCAATTCAACCGCGTAATTTCAATTTAACCCCACGCTAGTCCTAATTGCGAGCTCTCGTGTCCCAACAGATACCCCTCTTCAGGTCCCCACCATCACTTTCCACCCGTACCAAAAAAACTTCGATAAACTTTTATAAGTAAAAATATCTAAAGGCCCACTCATGAAAGGGACTCGAAAACCACCTCGCGCAAACCCTTTCAACGCTATTCACCGGAATGACCGGATTTCCAGTTAAAATATTCAATTCCGTGGAAGGGAAGGGAGTTGAAATGGCCAAAAGTTTCAGACTGCAGAGAAAATTGGGAGTGGATCGACGGTGGAGATCGGCTGGTGCAACCCGATGAAACTGACCAACCGGGCGGGTAGTGCAGATTTGGTTCCAGACAAATTCAACGGGAGTGGAAGAACTGAACTGTTACCCCTGGAACGGTAGACCAAGGAGCGGACAGTCGGCAGTTCGTTAAGTTTTGTCACTCGGAAAGCCTGGTGACTTCGGTGTACAATACTTGCAGAAAGAGTAGGACTGATTGACAATGGGCAGGACTGAGCCATGCAAGTATATATGCTTGGTAGAAACGCCAGCTTTCGCATCACTCACTCTCTCAGTCTCTCAGCAGCTTCAATCTCTCAGTATCTCAGTGCTTCAAGCTTTCAGGCTTTCAGCTCACGGTACGTCAGATTGCAGGCCTTCCAGAATCCGATCGAGAGTGAGCTCTGGTATACATAGCACTGCGTTTAGGTCTTTCAATTTTAGAGCATTATCCGACTTCGGCATCGATCGACGGTTAGAGCGATGGGTGCTTCGAGGACTGCAATCGCGGGCTGGGTGGCCATGTTCGCCTTTCTCAGCTTGATCACCGCACCCGTGTCGGCTGCGCGAAGCCTCTCCAGTTCCAGTGATGGCGGTTGCAAAGAAGGCTTCTACCAGCAATCGTGCCCCAACGTGGAAACCATCATCTACGAGTCCATGCTCAAGTCGTTCCAGAACGATTCCACTGTCGCCCCCGGAGTCCTCCGCCTCGCCTACCACGATTGCTTCGTCCGCGGATGCGACGCGTCCTTGCTCCTCGACGGATCCAGCTCCGAGAAAAACAACACCATCAATGCCGGACTCCACGGCTTCGAAGCCATCGACGCCGCCAAGGCCGCCGTGGAGAAGGCCTGCCCGGGGACCGTCTCCTGCTCCGACGTGCTGCAGTTCGCCGTGCGCGACACCGTGAAGTTGACGGGAGGACAAGGCTGGACGGTGCCGGCTGGGCGTCGCGACGGCACCGTTTCCAGGTCTTCCGAGGTGGCGGCCAACCTCATGATGCCCAACAACACGGTCCCCGTGCTGTTGAAGGCTTTCCAGAAGAAGGGTCTGAACGCCGCGCAGATGGTGGCCCTGGCTGGTGCGCACACCATCGGCGTCGCGCCTTGCTTGACCTTCGATGACCGCATCCACGGCGAGAAGGTCGATCCCACACTCCCGTCCTCGTTCGCGCAATCCTTGTTGAAGAAGTGTCCCGTGGCTGGTATCACCAACGTCAACGTGAACCTGGATAAGGTTTCTCCCAAGAAGTTCGACACGCAGTACTTCAAGAATATCGTGAGCAAGCTCGGCTTGCTGACTTCCGATCAGAGCATGTGGGTGGACTCGCGTACCAAAGGATCCGTGAGTGCCAACACTGACACGGCCACGTTCAACTCCAACTTCGCCGCGGCCATGGTGGCGATGAGCAAGATCGACGTGCTCACGGGCAGCTCCGGCGAGATTCGTCGAGTGTGCAGTTCCGTGAATTAAGTTAGCCAGGCCATTAATTAGTAAAGTTGGTGCCCACGAGCCAGCTACCTGGAGGGCACCGCAAGTACATAATCCATTCTTTTTAGACCATCAGGTAGAAGTTAGAAACCATTCATTCCACGTCAGGATTGGTTGGAGACCCGAAGGGCGTTTTCGACTCGGTGCCTGCATTCTTCGGTGGTTAATTTGATTCATGCCCCGAACCGCTATTTCGTTAAAATGGCGATATTCTTCCACCATTTTTCCTTTCATTTTCTAGGACTTATATAGATTTCAGACCACATGGTCTAAATTCTAGGATCTGTTTACATTTCAGACCACATGGTCTAAACCTGAAAGTACCAAGTTTGTGGAATATTGCCATTTTAACGAAATATCCATTCCCGACTTCAATTTAGGGATGTAGAGATTTTGAATTCTATTGTTCATTAGCTTCCGGTGATGTCTGCGCTAGTACGACCTTCATGACACAGAGTTTAATCAATTGAATTGGTACTTCGGATATTTGGTCGCTACTGGGTTATATTGCAAGTTTCTGGATAATCTCAAGTGCTCGTTTTCGGACGGTACTGGTATTCCTAATCTGTTCCTAGTTGTGAATTGAGTGAGTTATGGAGAAGTGAGATCTTTACTCGGGGGCACTAGAGGTTACACTGAATAACTGTCACAGATGCATGAGGTTTTTAAAGCTAGCTTCACTGAATGCGTTTGAAACTGGATTTACAGCTCGGAGTACGTGGAAGTCATGAATTTGTTGGGAAACCAGTTGCGATCTAGCAACAGTCCTTCATTCATAGGAATAACACAAGAGAGAGAGAGAGCAGCCTAAGCCGCAGGTTTAAGTACTAAGACAGTTAGTAAGCCTAGACTAACCTAATGTCATCCTTGGATGACAGTACTAATTAACTAGATGAAATCTTAACAGGGATCAGTTCAACACCCTCCCTCAATCGGGAGATTGTAAAGAATCTGTACAAGCTTTGTGTCGCGCGAGTAAAGAGAGAGATGGCGTGTGACGATGGAGAGCGAGTGCAATCGCTGCGAGAATTTGTCGGACCGATTTCGTTGATGAGTTTTGCAGGCTTGTTGCTGTGGTTGGCGCTGACTTTCCTGGGACGGCTCATTCGGTGGGGCGTCGATATTGCGCGGCTGTGAAGCGCGAGGAGACCGATTCCCTGGGACAGTCCATTGAGCAGAGAGTCCGTCGAGAGCCAGTAACGTCCCGGGTGAAGTTTTATGCAGTCAGGGTGGGACGAACACCAAGATTGTATTTTTCTTGGAAGGATTGTTCTAAGGAAGTTCTAGGGTTTAGAGGTGCGGAACATAAGAGTTTCTCTTCGTTAGCAGAGGCAGAAAGCTACCTATGGCAGGGTATGGAGCATTAGGTCTGGCAAATTTTGGTTTTCTGGCCGGATAGGTGGATGTAGAAGAAGTAAGTGGTGGTTTGCCTAGAGTTTCTAGGCTTTGTAACCCTAATGCTTGGCGATGTTGCTGGAACTTAATCTTGCCTTAAGGTTTGGTGAGGGCATCAGCCGGCTGGGAATCTGTGTGAATATACTGAAGCTGAATTTCCTTGTCTGATACGCATTCCCGGATAAAGTGATAATGTATCTCTATATGTTTAGTGTGGGTATGGAAAACAGGGTTTTGAGAGATCTTGAGCGCACCTTGATTGTCGCAATTCAATATGATGCTGTGAATTAGCTGTGTAGAGTTTGAATTGTTGGAATGATTGCTGATTTCTGGTTGAAGTTCCTGTAACAATCTGCATAGCCATACTGCCTCTTGCGCTCCGTCGCTGAGGGCTCTGTACTTGCTCTCTGTCGATGATCTGGAAATAGTCAATTGTCTCTTGCTTTGCCAGGTTATTGGCCTGCCAGCTAATGAAAACATAAGCCCCCATGGATCTCTTCGTTTCTGTGCAGGAGCCCCAGTCCACGTCGGTGAAACCTGAGATAACAATTGGAGCATTGGTCTTGTACAAAATGCCGTGATCAATGGTGCCTTGCAGGTACCGAAGAACGTGTTTGGCTACTTCGAGATGGGCGACTTGGGGACTCGCCATATAGCTGCTCAACCGACTCCCTGCGTAGGCAATATCAGGTCGAGTGATGGTGAGAACTATTAGTTTACCAACTAAGTGGCAGTATGTGTGTGTATCAGTGGGTTTGGATTTCATATCGATAAGAAGGTAATGCCCTTCAGGTAATGGTGTTGAGGCTGATTTGCTATCTTGCATGCCGAATTCCTTTAAAATGGATGCAGTATAGTCCTTTTGGTCATGGTTGTCATAACGGACAGCATCTTACTATTCACGGACGAATCGGACCGATACCCGCTGACTAGACTATAAATGGCTCCCAACCTTCGGGGCCCGATAACTTTCTCAAAAATCATCCAAATCGGGCATATGCGATGCACAGAAACTGTAGATGCCGAAAAACATCTCATATGCCCGATTTGGATGATTTTTGAGAAAGTTATGGGGCCCCAAAGGTTGGGAGCCATTTGTAGTCTAGTCAGCGGGTATCGGTCCGATTCGTCCGTGAACAGTAAGATGCTATCCGTTATGACAACCATGCTTTTGGTGAAGAAAGATGCCGAGTAGTACTGATTCAAAGGTGATATCCAGGTACTTCTTTATCTTTCCTAAATCAGTCATGTCGAATTCTTTGTGAAGAAACTGCTTAAGCCATGAAATTAGAGTGTCGGAACTACCAGTAATGAAGAGGTCATCAACGTATAAGAGAATGTTGAGCGTTTCACCATCTTTATGTAAATAATACATATTTGCATCAGATTTGCTCTTTTTTAGTCCAATTCGAAGAAGTGCTGAATCGATGCGGTCATACCAGGTACGAGGACTCTGCTTCAAGCCATATAATGATTTATTGAGGCGACAAATAAGATCTTCCTTTCCTTGAACTCGAAATCCTGGAGGTTGTCGCATAAAGACACGTTCCTTCAGTAGGCCATGTAGGAATGCTGTCCTCACATCCATGTGATATATATCCCAGCATTTAGCAGCTGCTAATGCTATGGCTGTTCGCAGGGTGGCCCATTTAATAACGGGAGCAAAAGTTTTATGAAAATCAATCCCTTCGCGTTGCTGAAAACCGCGAGCAACAAGGCGAGCTTTCTTGATGGGAGGTGAACCATCAATCCCTGGTTTCAATTTAAACACCCATTTGCATGTAATGGCTTTGTGGTTTGGTGGTAACGGTTCCAAATCCCAGGTTTTGTTAGCCCAAATTGAGTCCATTTCTGTTTCCATTGCTTTTCGCCACCCAGGATCCGCTGCAGCCTGTTTGAAAGTAACGTTGGCTTGGTCATGTTCCAGAACGGGAGTAATGGGTGGTGTAGAGATGAGCATACAGACATTGAAATCATCCGTGGACAAGCAAAGATCATAGCCATCTAGTCTGATATTTTGTCGTCTAGGTCTTTGGGATCTCCTAGGTGCAGGTTGTGTCATGGGAATGGGATATGGAGGTTCAGTATGTTGAGGCACAGGAGAGTTATGAGGATGATCAGGTAAGGTCGAACTAGGTGACTGAGATGGCTCCGAGTGAGTTGGAGTTTGGGGTTCGGGAATAGGAACTGGTGAAGGTAATACAACTAGTGGTGTTGGTGGTATCGATAACTCTGAAGGGTTGGGGACTGAAGGTGCTATCGGAAGAAATTTATCAAGTAAATGTGAATCATACAGTGGCTCTGTTGTTTCAGGTGAGGGAAGACTAAAACTAGTCTCATCAAAACGGACGTCTCTACTGATAAGTATCCGTCTGGTAGGTGGGTGATAACATCTATAAGCCTTGCTATGTTCGTTATATCCAATAAGTAGAGTTGCTAATGCTTTGGGTTCGAGTTTGTTCCGTTTGGAGTCCGGAATGTGACAATAGGCCCTGCAACCAAGAACTCTGAGGTGACCAAGATGAGGCTTTATCGAAGAAAAGGACTCTTCAGGAGTTTGCAATGTGAGGGCTTTTGATGGACACCTGTTTTGGATATAGTTGACAGCCTTTGCGACTTCCTTCCATGAAGCCTTGGGGATCTGTGTGTCAGTAACAACACTACGAATTCCTTCGAGAAGGGTACGGTTCTTGCGTTCAGCCATGCCATTCTGGTGTGGTGAGTAACCTGCAGTGAGCTGACGGGAGATTCCTTGGCTGGCAAGGTAAGAGTTCAACTCATTGGAAAGATACTCTCCTCCCCTATCACTTCTAAGTGTCCCTATGCACATGCTAGGGGTTTCAACTAAGGCTTTAAATTGTTTGAAATAAGTGAGTCTCTGAGATTTGTCACTGAGAAAATAAAGCCATGTCTTCCGAGAGAAATCGTCAATAAAAGTAAGAATGTACCGATTGCCGTTGCGTGAGGTGATAGGAAGAGGGCCACATAAATCACTGTAGATAAGCTGTAGTTTTTGTGTGATAGGTGTGTGCTGTTGTTTTGGAACTCGGTCCCTAGGGAGTTTTCCTAACATGCAGGCAGGGCATACATGTTTGATCAGTGGTATGGCAGGAAGTCCTGCAACTAGATTTCGGTTTGACATATGGTAAAGGCTCTGAAAGTTCAAATGGCCGACCCTTTGATGCCAAAGGTGAATCTGAGCTGGGGCAGGGCGAATTGCTTGCTGGTTGGGATTAGATAAAGTTGGCAGTGATATATGTGAATCACAGATATGAGAGTTGGGTTCTAGGTTGTTTGAGATGCCAGGAATGGGTGCTGAAATTGGGGAAATGATGGAATGGGTACTATCGGGTGGTGTGGATGGTAAGATCCTGTTTGGTAAGGGAGTGGCTATAGATTCGTGAATGGGATGTGGGGTGCTAAGGAGATTAATGACTCTATAAAGGTTGTTCTTGGAGTCCTTGATTCCATGAAGGAATATTATATCAGGGCGATGATTGTCATAGATATTGCAGGTTTTGGACTCAAATAGCACGCGATAGCCAACATCTGTTAGCTTTCCCACAGAAAATAGGTTGGTGGTTACACCAGGCACGAATAAAACGTTATGGATGTCTTTTTTTCCCCTGAAGCATTAGTATGCGTGACAGAGCCTTGGCCAGCTACAGGCATGAGCTGTCCCCCTGCAGCTCTAATGTGCGGAATTGGAGAAGAAACAATGTGGCTAAGAAGACTAGAGTTCCCTGTTACGTGAGAGGATGCTCCAGAATCAAGAAACCAGTCATCTTCAGTGACTGCAGAAATGATGTAGGAGTTGACGACTTCTTCAGGTGTCGGATCCTCAGGAAATGCATCAAAGCAATCTTGAGTGTGAGTATCTGAATCTTGGTCTGGGTGTTGATCATCGTCCTCTTCATACTCGTCCACTTCCGTCAAGTTGATCTGGTGTTGCGTGCGGGGTGGTGGCAGGTTTTGCAGCTGGAGAGTCATTGCCTTGATTCGCTCCTTGAGTGTAACACGGGCGCAGTCGTGGGCGAGGTGACCGGGTTTGCCACAGCGATGGCAGTGAATCGTATGAGGAATAGAAGTAGCTGATCGGGTTGGATGGGTGGGTGCAGATACGGGTGGAGATCCGCGCCCTCGACCGGAGCGACCACGTCCCGAAGGTTGAGAATTTCGGAAGGATGGTCTACTGGTTCTAACGAAGTGGACCTCCTCGGCCTCATCGTGTTGCTTATCAAGATTACGACTGATCTCTTCCTGAAGAAGGAGACCTTCTAACTCAAGGAAGGAAGGAAGGCGTTCCCGTCCCTTCTAGATCTGTTTAAAAGTACTCCAGCTCTTGGGTAAGCTATTTAACGTCTGGGCAACGAGAACTTCGTCTAGCGTAACTACTCCTAGTTTTGTTAGCTGAGTGATAAGGAGATTGATTTGTTGTAGGTGATCACTAATGAGTTTGCCTTCTAAGAGTCTGAGGGAGTAGAACTGCTCTTTGAGAGAGAGGCGTCTAGAAGAGCTGTGAATATCACACATGCTTTTCAATCGGTTCCAGATAGACTGTGGATCCGTCAAGTGAATCATGCTGAGTAGTATCGAGTCGCATACCGTAGATATTATAAAGCGGCCTGCTCGGAAACGTTGTTCGACTTCACGCGCGTTGCTGATCTCCGTTGTTGGTGCTGTTCCGAGAATAACGGGATTGTGCACAGGTGTCGTCGGAGGCGTCTCGTCAATTGCCGCGTCAGGAACTGTAGCACCAGTGTTGATTGTGGACGCTCCCTGCGAGATGACCGCGTCTCTTGACGTGGCGCCAAACTGATCGTGGACAGGTTCGATAAACCTCCATAAGCCTTCCTGCATTAACATAAGCTTGACTTTGTAGCTCCAAATGATGTAGTTCGTTGACCCTGCTAACTTCATGGACTCCAGAACGTCTCTGACGTTAGGATCCATCGCTATCTAGCTGTCTGTGCCAACTAGTGTAGCAAAAAAAAAATTTCAGAGAAGTAAGAGACTACTCGTTTCTAAGTGATCTTGGCTGTGCCTAGACTTAGAACTTAAACACACAAAATGTCCAATACTACTAGAGTGATCAGACCTGCTCTGATACCATGTTGAGAAACCAATTGCGATCTAGCAACAGTCCTTCATTCATAGGAATAACACAAGAGAGAGAGAGAGCAGCCTAAGCCGCAGGTTTAAGTACTAAGAAAATTAGTAAGCCTAGACTAATCTAATGTCATCCTTGGATGACAGTACTAATTAACTAGATGAAACCCTAACAGGGATCAGTTCAATAGAATTAGTTTCACTACGAAGTTCCAACCGAATCATCTAGTTTAAAATTACGTTGATTGTTTGCTGAGTTATTGAATATCCTATACTAATTATTGCAGTAAACTACATTAAAGAGAATTTGGGCCCTCTAAAGGGCCGCGAGTTTCCATGAGTTCTCCACAAGTGTTGAATAGTTCCTGACTGCTGAAACTGCGCCACCGCAGCAGGGTGACGTGGTCGAGACTCGGCCACATCAGGTTTTTTTTGTTTGTTTTTTTTTTAAAAAAATTTCTTAAAATGAAATTTGGTAAAAAAAAAATTTTATTTTTATTTTTATTTCTTGAAAATATATTTTTCGGGCAGCCCATACCACTATTCACAGCATGGGGATAGACTGAGGAACGTGCCTGAAACGGCCCTTTTTTGGCCCCAAATCCCTTCTAATGCGTACCTTTACCACTTTCAAAGTAGTAAACTCTGTTACATTTCCATGATGGTAAACTGAAATAATCTCCTTGTGCACTGCAGTTCGTTGCACGAAGTTGAGGTGAAATGACGGGTCAAAACTGTCGTACGTGGACGGCCGGCTCGTCAGCATCGTAGGAAACAACAAATGTAACTTATCGTATTAGTATCTGCCGATTAGTACATTGAGGCTTTTGCTTTCCTAAATTTCATATCATTATATTGGCAATACTTCGCAGAAATTGTGACATATATCTTCAAGAAGGTCTAATTTCAGTCCGCAAACTAGTATTTTTTTAGATTTTGTGTTGAGGCTGCGTGGCTGAAATTGCACCAAAGTAATGGAATATATCCAATTTAACCCCTAAAGAACCGGCATGAGTTTTTTGGCTGTATAGAAATTTTGAGCAAGTACATATGACTAGAGATTTTCATATTCTAAGCTAAAATTTTAGTAGAAGGTGGGCGTGAGGAATATCTTTCATATGCACTAAATTTCAGGACTTTTGAAAATAAGAGTCAAAAGTTATGGCCAAATATGTTACTTTTTTTTGTAACGGGCAATCTGGGCAGCAAAAAAATTTCACGAAAATTTGATTTTTTTCTTAAAAAAAAAAATTCTTGTAGATTATATTTTTGTCTATTTGGAAAGCTTTGATTCATTTCATTTGGATTTGTTATGAGAAAGTTATGGACATTCTTGTTTTTCATGCAGTTATAGCATCTTCTTGAAAAAAATAACTTGTAGGATTCATTTCTAAATGCAATTTTTGCAATTTATCAAAAAAAAAAATTCTCATTGTTTAGTTTACTTGCTAGAACAATCTCACCATTGAGATTAGTGTATTTTAATTCCATCTAAAATATATTAATATTTTAGATTTTCCTTCTATCTCGTACCTACTTCTACTTAATAATTTCTTAGGAATGATAATTAAGTTTTTTTTAATATTTTTTTTCCCCTAGACTCTCAACTCAATTCTCCACTATAAAGATTTAAAGCACAAAACTTTGTAGTGCAAAAAAAATTTAAGTTAAAAATGTTTAAAGTCAAAAAACTAGTCCCACAATGTGTTGAAATACTTGGTTTTTCCACTTTAAACGTAGATATCTTGCAATCTGAGCTGTCAAAAATTTTGAAATTTATTCCACACATTTTCATACTAGTTAGGTGTGAGATCCTACGATTAGATGTGCAAAAAAAATATTTTTCAAATTTTTTTACTCCTTGCTATAGAAATGGCAGTTTTGAGTGTTTTTTGGCAGAAAAAAGGCCTTGGGCCTTTAGGGGTTAACAAAAATGACGTTCCTAGCAGTTGGATTGTCGTTGTTTCACATTTACTGATGTAACGATAGTGTTGTGACAGAGAGATAAAAGTAACAACTAACGTGTGGTGAAGGCACAGACTGTGGTGAAGGCACTAACTCTAAGCATAACAATCAACACAAATATAAACAAGAGAATACCTCTACCCCACATCCGGAGAAGATGATAGTATATATATATTCAGACTAGGTGTCTAATTATACAAGGTGACTAGTAGATCGTTCTATTTTTAATCATCCATTGTTTGTCATCCCGTAGTAGCACTGGGAGTACAGTCATCTGGATAGAAGTAGTTGGGTTAATTACTATTCTAACTCTGAGTTAACTACTACTTCAACACTCCTCCTCGATCAATAGTTACCTCATTAAAAACTGATCTGTGATGAAAACCTAAATTAGGAAAAATCCCACAGACAGAAGAGAGTGTAACTTCTACTGAGGAGCTATCTCATGCAACAAACGCATGCCGGCCTCTTGTACTAATCTCCTATGAGTATAGGCTGGAAGAGCTTTGGTCAACATGTCCGCAATGTGCTGATTCTATCTTCTTGACTTCTATTTGCCCGGATTGAATGAGATCTTGAGTGAACCCAAATATATGTGGAGGAATGTGTTTGGTGCGGTCAGTTTTGATAAAACCAGATGCCACTTGAGCTACACATGCAGCGTTGTCTTCAAAGATGATAATCGGCTTGAAGTCTCGAGTAATCTCGCACTGCTCCATGATGATCTTGTTCATGTTCCTCAACCATACTGCTTCCCGGGTTGCCTCATGGAAAGCAATAAGTTCAGAGTGATTCGAGGAAGTAGCATTAACTGTTTGCTTCACTGACTTCCACAAAATTGGGGAGTTATTCTTCAAAAATATGTATCCAGTTTGTGATTTCCCAGTACTCTCATCGGATTTGAATCCCGCATCAGCATAACCTGTGATATCTGAGGTCTTCTCTTTGGTATAACAAAGTCCCAAGTCTTCTGTCCCCCGGAGGTATCGGAACAAATGTTTAACACCATTCCAATGACGAGCTGCCAGTCTTTGGCTGTGACGAGCTAAGACACTTGTAGCAAAAGAAATGTCAAGCCTAGTATATGTAGACAAGTAGTTGAGAGCTCCTACTGCTGCGAGGTACCGGATTTTGTCAGGAAACTCCTCCTCCTCCTCCTCGCAAGGACAGTAGGGGTCATCCAGAGTTCGACTTCGTCCCATCATGGGAGCGGAAAGAGGACTAGCTTGGTGCATCTGAAATTTCTTGAGAAGTCTTTGGGTATAAGCAGTTTGATGGAGAAAAATACTACCATCTGGTAAATGAGTCACCTCAAGGCCAAGACAAAAGGAAGTCTGGCCTAACAACTTCATCTCAAATTGAGTGGTTAGGAGACTCACAGCATGACTACAGGTAGATGGAATGCCTACTAGATTGAGGTCATCTACATAGACAGCAATTACTACAAAGCCTGTGTCATTTTTAAGTGTAAAGATGCAAGGTAGGGATGGATCATGTTTGAACTTATGGTAGAGTAAGAAGTCCCGAAGGTGCTTGTACCACATTCTACCTGCTTGTTTAAGGCCATAAAGAGCTTTTTGAACTTTCAAACCAGAATAGGACCTCGGATTGTCATCCGATGGGATATTGTCAAGAAAATCAGGTGGTGGTTTGATATAGATGGTAGCATCTAGAGAACCATGGAGGTAGGCTGTAACAATATCTAGCAAATGGGTTTCTAATCCAAGCTGAATAGCCATCGCGAGCAAATATCTAAATGTCGCGGAATCCATAACAGGAGAATACGTAAAATTATAATCAATACCGGGGCGTTGGGTAAAACCTTGAGCAACTAATCGGACTTTGTAACGAACAACTTGACCCTGGGCATTTCGTTTCTTAGTGAAGATAAGCTTGTGCCCAACTAGCTTGGTGGCCAAGTTGGTCACAAGTGGACCAAAGACTTGATGCTTTCGCAAAGATGCATACTCATGCTGAATGGCTTCAGACCATTGGGGCCAATCTGGGCTGGTCTTGGCTGCCTCCAATGTGAGGGGATCAGAGGATGAAGTAATCAAGCTAGTAACAAAAGACATGATCAAAAGAGCTTCGCCTGGTGAGCAAGGTAAAGGATCAGATTGGTCAAAGAAAGTGAAAATTTCTCCATGGTGGCTGGACCTAGGCTTCTTGGCTTGGGGAAGTAAAGAAGAGATGGTGTCTCTATGAGGTAATATGCTAAGGGAGGGTTGACCTACCCCAGGAAGGGGATTCCTGGTAATGCGATTGGAGTCACTGAATCCATCAGGGAGCTTGTCAGCTAAAGCCTTGAGCTCAAGCAATTTCTGGACCTCGGAATCCGCAAGGCCAGTACGTGGATCAGGATTCATTGTGAATGTCTCCGGAGCAGAAAATAAAAGGGATGAGGTAGGACCAACTAAGGTGAGAGAAGGAAAGACACGCTCAACAAATTGACAATTCTGGAACTGAGCCTTATGCAAAGTTCCGGTTTTGGGAGAGACATATCTAATAATACTGGGCGAGTCAAATCCAACATAAATACCTTCCTGGCGATGTGACCCTATTGTTTTACGTTCAGGTTCAGGGACAGGCACCCAAACTTGGCAACCAAAAATTTTGAAATGAGAGACATCTGGAGGGCATCCGGTCAGAATCTCTAAAGGTGAATGCTCGTTAAGCAAGGTGGGGCGGTACCTCAGCAGGGTTGCTGCATGGAATACCGCGTGTGACCAGAAAGAGGAAGGGAGTTTAGCATGGAGTAATAAGGGGCGGCTGATAAGCTGGATCTTCTTGATGAAGGCTTCAGCCAACCCATTTTGGACATGCTCATACGGGACAGTGTATGTGAGTGAGATACCTGTTGCTACACAATAGTCCTCAAACTTTTGTGACCTAAACTCCTTAGCATTGTCCATACAAAGAGTTTTGATTGGGTAGTCTGGAAAATGGGTTCTAAATTTCAGCAGGGATGCTAGGACTTTAGTAAAAGCTATGTTTCGAGTACTTAGTAAAGAAACTTCAAAATGAACCCCAGCAGCATCAACTAGAACTAAGAAATACCTGAAGGGTCCTGATGCAGGAGTGATGGGGCCACAGATGTCACCTTGAAGTCGTTGGAGCGGAGGTGGAAGCTCACTTGGCAGCTTCCAACGTGAAGGCTTCAAAATCAGCTTTCCTTGGGCACAGGCATCACACGCTCCAACCTTGTTTGCATCGCTGGTACAAACCTCATGTCCCGTAAGCAGGGGTAACATCCTCCTGAACATCGTAGCTCCTGGGTGACCCATGCGTCCATGCCACAAACTGGTCTTACTTAGAGCGATCACTGAGTATGAAGAGCTTCCACTAGGTGGAACAGTTTTACGTCCGCTAGGCAGACGGGAGATTACAAGCTCATACAGGCCACTTGCTCTGCATTGTGCGGTGGCAAGGCAAATTTGCTCTTGCCAAAGGTCAAGTGTCTCCTTACCGTCCTTGATCGAGGTCAGGACATGAATACCATTTGCCCGGAGGTCTCGAAAGCTGATCAGGCTTTGATTAGCCTCCGGCGCATACATGGCATGGTCACAAATGAGGGTGGCGCCTCCAGGCAGTGTGACACGTGCCTGGCCCTCACGGAACTTTAAAGTCCGTCTTCCAGCTACTGTGCTCAGTTCACAGGTCTGCCAGGCTTCGGAACTATGTCTCGAAAATTCAAAGTACTTTGGATCCCTAAGGATCGTGTGAGTGGATCCACTATCAATCAGGACTATGTCCTCATCTGCCTCTGACTTGCTAGATGTGTTATAAACTGATGTGATCGTCATGTAGTTTTCGGGGTCAGTTCCATCTAGAGATGGAGCATCTAGGGAGTGAGACTCTCTCTGACCCTTCCTAAGCTGTTGTAGCTCCTTGTACATCTCAACAATATACTCACCGGCCCTACAACTTTGTGACACATGGCCTGGTCGACCACACTTTTGACATTTATCGGTTCGACAATCCTTAGATGCATGACCAAAACGACCACACTTGCTACATTCGGTGGACCGACAATTTCGTTGCAAGTGACCAGAGCGTCCACACTTGTGGCAATTGCGAGATTCTAACCTAGATTGGAAGCTAAAAGAGTTGTGATCAGATGATTTATCATTTGATTTTGGGGGGTATGGTCGGTTGGGCTGCTGTCGCTTCAACTTCTGGTTGCCCCGTGGTCTCCTGGTCGGTAGCTCCGTGGTGTTCACCTCCCTGGCCGGTTTGCGTTCTTCATTCTTCAAGAGCACATGTTGTTCCTTTTCGGCTAGTAGCAAGTAGGACATTAGTTCCGAGTGTGTTGTAAACCTCATGTTGCGATATTGCTGAGCTAACAAGGCAAAAGCAGAGGGAAAAGTTTGGAGAGTCTTATCAATTAGCTCCCGTTCGGTGACAGTCTCCCCACACATGCGCAGTTGAGCAACTATTCGGTGCAGCTCGGCATTGAAGGAAACCAAGCTGGTGAAATCCAAGACTCGAAGCGCCACCCAATCGTTGCGTGCTTGCGGGAGAAAAATAGTTTTCTCATGTTGGAACCTGGCTGTGAGCTGCTTCCATAGTTCTGCCGGATCATCAACCTGGATGTATTGCTCCTGGAGTGCAGTGTCCAAGTGTCTTCGGAGAAGAACCAACGCCCAACTTTTTGTTGCAGTTGATACGCCCTCCGGTATTGGAGAAATCAGGGCGCCTTCCCACCCCTCCGCAGTCATGTATGTCTTGGCATCGATGTTCCACCTCATATAGTTGTTGCCGTCAGCCTCCAATGGTCCAAACAGCAACGGTTGCAAGCGTGGAGCCTTCTTCTTCTCTGGCGGACTCTTCGAGGTTGATGCAGCCATGGTCTTACAAGTCTAATTGCAAAAACAAAAGAAAGGGCAAAAGGCAATTGAACTCAGAGGAAAAGAGACTAGCTATCGTGCTGATAACGTGTTGTGACAGAGAGATAAAAGTAACAACTAACGTGTGGTGAAGGCACAGACTGTGGTGAAGGCACAAGCTCTAAGCATAACAATCAACACAAATATAAACAAGAGAATACCTCTACCCCACATCTGGAGAAGATGATAGTATATATATATTCAGACTAGGTGTCTAATTATACAAGGTGACTAGTAGATCGTTCTATTTTTAATCATCCACTGTTTGTCATCCCGTAGTAGCACTGGGAGTACAGTCATCTGGATAAAAGTAGTTGGGTTAATTACTATTCTAACTCTGAGTTAACTACTACTTCAACAGATAGTGGTTATGAATCCCACATTAGAGAAAATCTGGGGCCCCCAGTGGGCTGCTCCACAGCCCTCCGAGGTACCCTAAAATTTACTTTTTTTTCGCTGAAAAATTTGTTTTTTCCCTATTCCCGTCCACCTGAAACTGTAGCGACAGTGGTGCACAAACCGAAATTTACGAGTAAAAAAAATTTATTTATTTATTATTATTATTATTATTTAATCTTTAAAAAATTATTAAAAAATTAAATTTTAAAAAAAAAAAAAATCGCGATTTCTGACCATTTCACCGAGTAGTCAGCCAAGCTGACTGCTCATTGCGGGACTATTCTGGAGTGACAAGTCAAGCTCTAAAATAGCTTGGCTTGTCACTCCGGAGCAACTCTCCGGAGGGCTAATATTGCTTCTAATGACCGCGAACACTTTGTAGCCGTCTTATATTTGTAATTTCGTGTTCAAATTCTAGCTACCACAATGAATATCATATGTACTCTTCAGTGTCTTCATGAGTCAAAATCAACATGAATAGCTGTTTTCAATTCCAAACCTAGCTTAGAAACGAAGCTCGAAAAAATTGCAAGTGGAATACCGCAAACTAATAAGTCTAGTTAAATACAAAAATACACACCTATGCAATGACTAAAGCTCTTCGATAGTACAAAGTGATACTGCAAATCGAGTGACACTGAATTTGTGATTGAACTCTCATAATGATTGCTTTCCGGAAATTTTGAAACTTCTGATGCTTAAGATCTTACAATTTCCTCTACATCGAAGACTGATGCTGCATATACTGTACTATACAACATATATGTCAGTTTCACTTTCCTCCTCATATATTTCAACAGGAAAATCTTTTACAGGGCTCTAGTCATTAGAAGAAATATCAGCCCTCTGGAGGGCTACTCCGAAGTGACAAGCCACGCTATTTCAAAGCTTGGCCTGTCATTTCAAAACAGTCCCGCAGTCACCAGTTAGCCAAGCTAACTGCTCACCAAAACGGTCAGAAATTGCGTTTTTTTTTGTTTTTTTTTTAAAAAAAGATTTAAAAATAAATAAATAAATAATTGGAAGGAGCCCTTTTGAAGGCTTAAATTTTTTCTAATGAAGTTTCATCCTATGCTTTCCTCAAACTCCTGCTCTTGGTTCCACATTGCACTAATATTACAAATAATTCTAAATAATTGGATTTAAATGCATACTTGTCAAGAAAGGAATGAAATTTTTCCTATTTCCACCTTTTTGGGCATCATGATATTACAAAATTGCATGCCTTTTATTGGACAATGGGACATTAGCTACTTCTTGTCATTCAAATTCTAAGTACATTGTAGAAATATTTTATACGAAAATGGACAAATTTGGTGTAACTAACATTATAAGAAACTAGAATTTTTTGATGCCTTAGTTGATGGATTATAAATGACGTCGAATATAACAACCCTTGTTTTTATGTCAACAATGACATCCAATGTAACATGTTATATCAACAATGACGTCCATTGTAATTGTATCCATTATTTTTTTAACCCTTAAAGTTCCATGGCTATGTTTTCACCAAAAATTCTTGAAAAGTGTCATTTTTAGTACAAGTACCAAATTTTTGAAACAAAACTTGTTTGATACATGTAACCATAGGATCTTGTAGTATATTGATTTGAGAAGATGTGGTAAAAATTTCAGAAATTTCCACCGCGTGGATTGCAAGATATAAGCATTCAAATTCACAGAAATCATTTTTTTGGCTTTGCAAAAAACAAGGTAGCTGCACTTCACAAGCTTACTTTTGTATGAAAAAATGTCCAAAATGGTGGTGCTTCTTTTTCTAGACAAGTTGGCTACATGTTTAAAAAATTTTAGATCATTTGGAGTTGCAAAACATATAGGAAAAAAAATAGTAAGTAGAAAGAAGTTGAGAATGATTCAAAATATTAAATTGTTAAGAATTTAGTTATGGAATTGAAAAATGCCAATCCCAATGGTTACATTGTTGTAATAAACAATCTACATCCTATGATTTTATTTTTTTCCAAAAGTATTGAAAATTGAGTAAGATAAAGGACTTCAAAGTTTATTCTAGACTAGAGAATTCATAATGCCCACAAACAAAAACTCCTCATAACTTTTGACTCATTGATCAAAATGGAATGATTCAAAGTTTTCCACAAATATATAACTCTAGAAAACCGATTTCAAATTTTCGTTTTTGAAAAAAGTGGGGTCATTGCAAGAAAGGTTGGTCCTATTTCCCGTCACAATGGAAGTGACTTTCTTGTTATCCTCTATAACTTTTGAATCACAAGTCCAATGAATATGAAATTTTTATTGGAGATGCCTAACTTGATGGTAATCAGATCCCTTATTTTTTAGAAATTAAAAAAAAATCATTTTATATTTAAAATTTATTTTTGTTAATTTGTCAGAGTGTAAGATTTAGGATTTTTTACTACATTAGGACTCCCCAAATTTAATGATCTGGAGCTAAAATTTTCATGGTCTATTTGCATAATAAGAATGCATATTCCTAACAAAGAGAATCTAAAAATATATTATTTTGTGTCCTCCATATGAGTGCAAACAACACTTCCATTGCACGCAATATCTGAACAATGAAAATGGTTCTAAGATTGATCTTTTGGTGAAATCTCATCACTATAAACTCTTTCCAAATGGCCAATTTTTAATTTTTTTTAAAATTGATTTTCCTATTTTTTACAAATTAAAATGAGAAATTATAGTGATCGGTCTTATTTTCATGAGATTTAGGGTTTTTCTAGTTCTCCTACTTAGAGAATGTTTTTGCACTTTTCCTTCCTAGGATACCTTCTTCTTAAAGGTGTATACATTAGACATATTTTTCACATTTTTTTAAAATTGATTTTCTAATTTGAAAGTACTCCCGAAAGAAAAAATGAGTACTATGGAAAACGCTACGCTTTTTGAACACCCTTTTTTGCAATGACCCAGTGATTTTTTCTTATCTCCTTGGATTGCCTGGCCAGGGAAAAAAATAACATATTAAGCCATAACTTTTGACTCCTATTTCCAAATGTCATAAAATTTAGTGCATATGAAAGATATTCTTTGTCCCCATCTATTAAAATTTTAGACTAAAATATGAAATCTCTAGTCACATGTACCTACCCAAAATTTCTATATTGCCAAAAAACGCATCCTAGTCTTTTAGAGGTTAAGAACTAAAAAATCATTTTACATTTGAAAGTCAATTTTGCTAATTTGTTGCGCTTTTAAATTTAGAGGTTTTTGAAAATTAGGGATATACAAAATTAATGATTTAGAGCTGAAAGTTTTGTGGTCTATTTCCACAATAGGTGGAGATATTCCATATGAAGGTCATCTAAAAATAGATTATTTTACGACCTCCACGGTTGAGCAAATAGGGCTCCATAGCATGTGCAATTTTAACATTGAAGATGGTTTCAAGCTCATTCTTTAGTAAAATCTCATTACCATTAAGTCATCACAAATGGCCAAATTTTAGGGTTTTTTTAAAATACTTCTGCTTTTTTTTAATAACTTAAACATGAACTGATCAAAGTGTCCATTCAAATGGTACAAAATTGACTAGTCATTCTTGCAGTCTTTCCAAAAATTTGTTGTACACAAACTACCCCTCAAGTGCAAAAAAATACTACAATACTAGCCGACATTAAGATTTTATAATTTATAATGGCCAAATGATTCTACAAGTAATTCATGTCATTTACAACGTGTACTTGCAATACAAGATTGTTTATACTTCACTAATATTTAGACTCATAACACTTCAAACGTAATAATGTTTCTAAATTGCCAAAAAGCTAAGGACACTTAGGAATTAAATTTAAAGGGTACACCTCCTAAACTCATCGAATAAATAAATGATGGATTTTTTTGGATAATTACAACATGTAAAAAATGAATGTACATCTTTGATTGATTTTTGGTAAGTTTATGCAAGTTACATATTACAAAATTACACCACATATGATTTGCTTGGCGCTATTGAACTTTCAAAATTATATATAAATGAGTAATCATCAAGACACATAATTGAATTTATAAAAAATAGGTAATATTATAGATAGCTTGTCCAATCTAGACATCAAGTATTCTTTTAGGAAAGAAAACATTCTCGTATCAAATTAGATATTCTCATAGTCCTTTTACATTTTCTACCCAAATGTTGCACTCACTTATATAGAACTACCACAATAATTATTGTTTTCAGCATGGAAATAGTAGTGATACTTTTAAGTCAAATGGTAACAATTGTAGCATTTATGTTGGTAATATGTTGAAGTAATTAAGCAACATTGGTGGAAAAGAGAATTTCCTATTATCATATCTACTTCTTCTTCATCCAAATGGCAATAGGGATAGGAAAGAATTGGTAGAGATACCCTAAAGCCTCATTTTCCATATGGGAAAAAAATAAATTTACGTATGCTTGTGTAACTTCAATTTTTGATATGATTTCTTCAAAAAAACAAATTTTAACAATAGATCATATTATTTAGCTTTCTTGGAATATAATTTTCATTTCAATTGGCACCCAAAAGCAAAGGTTAGGCTTTAACAAATTCAAAACGGAGGAGACCGAGAAGATGAGAAGCAAAGAAAATCCACAAAAATCTGAAATTATTATTTAAAAAAAAATTTATTCTCATATATAATACTTTTTGTATATGGAAAGCTATGATTCATTCCATTTGGATTAATCATATGAATGTTATGTAGCTTCTTGAATTGTGGGCATTTATAAAAACTTCTTGAAAAAATAATGTCTATTTAACTCAATTTTTACAAGTTTACAAAAAAAGATCGCTAAGATTAAGTATAATTTGTAAAGCAATCTTACTATTGGGATTAATGTGTTTCAATTCCATTCTAGGGTAGTTGCCAGAAACACCTGGGTGAATGCACAAAACACTTAAAGCGTTTTGTCACACCCTAGTTTTTGATTTTTTTTTTTTGCCATAACTTTTGTATTTTAGCTCCAAATGACTCAAAATTTATAGGGAAGCTACTCATAACTATTATACACCTTGCCTAATTTTTTTGTAATTTTCAAAAATAATTTACTATTTTTAAATAGCCCCAATAATTTCTCAGAATGGATGATTTAGTGGTTTTTTGCACTTTCTTTAACCCAAAAAAACGAATTTTGAGCTGAAATTTAGAGAGAATGGTCTTCTAGTAGACTTATAGCTATTGTCCAAAGGATTTTTAAAAATACTTATTTTATGTGGTGTACAAGTCCACAAAGAGAGCTCAGTTCTGCACTTTTTTTAAAAAGGTATGAAACATTATTTTGGTGCGTTTTTTGGTCAAAACCCAATACCAAAAAGGTTTTCTCAAATGGAAAATTTTTAGATTTAAAAAAAAAAAATCCTATTTTTTACCAATTAAAATGTCAGAAGTGATATTTTCTTCACCAATTTTAGGGTGAATTCTATGTCCAAAATTATAATGAAATTTGATATAAAAAAAAATTCAATTAGTAAAATTTTAAGCTCTTTGCAGTATGAATCAAACTTTTGAGTGTTTTGTGATGAAAAAAGGGCCTACAAACCTCAGGAGTTAACCAAATGCACATTCCTTTGCAATTTCAAACAATCCCCCAATTCGTATGAGGCTTAAGGTAGGGTGCTCTAAAAGCAACCCTATTCTAAATGTAGCCACTAATACAGAGGTACATTTTGCTTTCTTCAGAGTACCCATAGTGTGTATTTCAAGAGGCGGTCCATTTTAGTGACCATTGCGTTTCAACTTCAAAAATGCGTAACTAATTCTACGAAGGTCCAAAAAATACGAAACCACTTGAGTTAGATGCCAATTCCAATTTTCTTCCTATGAAAATT
Organism: Pseudisothecium myosuroides; assembly: GCA_951799445.1. Classification (NCBI taxonomy): domain Eukaryota; kingdom Viridiplantae; phylum Streptophyta; class Bryopsida; order Hypnales; family Lembophyllaceae; genus Pseudisothecium; species Pseudisothecium myosuroides. Next base: position 31,039,743 of record OX637291.1, read on the forward strand.
CATTGAAAATTGTTTCAAGGAGTTTAGCTTCCCCCCGACAGCAATCAGCTCCTGACAGGTCCCTTAACCCTTAAAGGACGAAGGGGTGACCCTCAAAATCCTCCCTTTCCATTACCGTGTGAATCATTGCCTTAACAAAATGGAAAAGCACTCATTGGAAATTGACCTACTATAGAAGACCTTCCCTTTTCACAACAAAATTCTGAGGATGAATAGTTACACTTCTGTCCACATGCAAAGATGCTTTGTCATTCATCGGACGCCAAATGTCCTCCGCGTCGTTCAAGGGTTAAAAAGCAGACTATGTTAGTCGGTTATTGCTCCATCGCACACTAGTTGAATCAACAGAAGGTATTACTAGCCAACCAGGGTACAACGTGCACAAACTAATTCTTCCCCACACGCCTCGCATTCCCACTAAGTCAAGATTGAATGCTAATCACCTTGCACTGTTTCCATGAACCTCACTCTTATGTTCCATTCGACATCAAGCAACATTGCACAAGCGCAACAACCGGCCGTCTCCCTGTCAATTCGATTCAGCCGTCTAATCTCCAGCTAACTTATCCCAAACTCTCGCCTCCCAACAGATACCCCTCTTCAGGCCCCCACCGACCATTGCTTCCAAGCTCTCTCCACGCGTACCAATGAAACTTTGATAAACTTTTATAAATAAATACCCAAAGGCACGGGACTCGAAAACCACCTTGCGCAACGCTGTTCACCGGAATGACCGGATTTCCAGTAAAAAACTTCGATTCCGTAGAAGGGAAGGGAGTTGAAATGACCAAATATTTCACACTGCCGCAGAGAAAATTGGAAGTGGATCGACGGTGGAGCTAGATGGACGGGTGCAAGTGTGCAACCGGATGAAACTTGCCAACCGGGTCCGCCTCGTGTAGATTTCAGACGTGGAAATTCAACGGGAATGAGAAAATTGTCATCCCTGGAATGGTAGATCAAGGACGGAGAGGACAGTCGAAAGTTCGTTACGTTCAGTTTGTAACTCGGAGAGCCTGGTGACTTCGATGTGTACAGTACTTGCGGAAAGCGTACTATCAGGTAGAAGTTAGAAACCATTCATTCCGCGTCAGGATTGGTTGGAGACCCGAAGGGCGTTTTCCACTCGGTGGCTGCATTCGTACTGGTTAGTTAGTTTGATTTATGCCCCGACTTCGATTCAGGGTTGACGAGATTCATGTATTTTATTATTCATTGACTTTCGGTGATGTCTGCGCTGGTACGACATTTCCAGGCTCTCTGTCGCACGTCTTCGTGACACAGAGTTTAACCCCTAAATGCCCAAGGCACCCAAATGTGGTGTCGCATAAACTTTGAAGTTAAATAAAACCTTACCAAATTGCTATTTTTAGTAGTTTATATTTTCTAACCCCTAAATGCCCGAGGCACCAAAATCTGGTGTTTGCAAAACTTTGAAGTCAAACAAAACTCAAGCAAGTTGCTATTTTTAGTAGTTTAATATTTTTGGAAAGTTCTTTGTGAAGTCTAGTTTTAGCATCAAAAATCCGATCTTGAAAATAATCAATAGTGATTTTTCTATTGAAGATTTTGTGCAAGGGTACCCATTGTAATCTTGACTTCCCGTAGTGTTGAGAGCTCTTGGAAATGAGCCTCAAATACACTAGATCTTGGATCAAAAATCACATTCAAAATTCATTTAAAAAAACTATAGAGTAGATTTTAAGAAGCCATAAATTGATTGGGGTTATACATGTTAGGCTCTTTGACCTCATATTTTTTTGGTCACCATTTTTTTAGATTCAACTTGTGAAAAGAGGGTTGAAAGTTTTTTGCAGTTTTAACACCCTCATGGTCAAACATTATAATCTTTCACTCTATAAGTGATATTGTTGTGTTTTCTTTTCCTATGAGATCTCTAACATGTCTAGTTTGAATTGGTACGGTTACAATTTAAAAAAAATTGATACAACTTATCAAAATGTTGGCATTTTGTTCAATTTAGAGCAAATTCCAAGTCACTCAAAACAGGCCTTGGGCATTTAGGGGTTAAAGATTCTTTTTGAAGTTTAGTTTTAGCATCAAAAATCCGATTTGAAAATGAATGATTATGATTTTTCTATTCAAGGTTTTGTGCAAAGGTACCCATTGCAATCTTGACTTTTTGTAGTGTAGAGGGCTCTTGGAAATGAACCTCAAATACACTAGTTCTTGGAGAAAAAAATTACACTAGAAATTCATTTAAAAAAATTGTAGAGTAGATTTTGAGAAGTTATAAATTGATTGGGGTTATATTTGTTAGGCTCTTCAACCTCATATTTTTTTGGTCTTGAACTTTTTAGATTTGAGATGCAAAAAGAGAGCTTAAAGATTTTCATAGTTTTAACACCTTGATGATCAAACATTATAATCTTTCAATCCTTAAATGATATTGTTGTGTTTTCTTTTCCTATGTGATCTCTAACATGTCTAGTTTGAATTTGTACAGTTACAATTAAAAAAAAATTGATTCAACTTATCAAAATGTTGATTTTTTGTTCAATTTAGAGCAAATTCCAAGAGGCTCAAAACAGGCCTTGGGCATTTAGGGGTTAATCAATGGAATTGGCACTTTGGATAATTGGTGGCTTCTGGGTAATTTCCAAGTTCCTGGACAATCTGCAGTGCTCGTTTTTGGATGATACCGGTTCTCCTATTGTAATTTGCATGTTCCTAGTTGAGAATTGAGTGGGGTATGAAGAATCGCTAGAATGTTCTTCTTTGCTAGAATAGTTTGCAGAATTGTCCCAAAAAATACATCCTTTGACATTTTAATTTGTAGAAAATAGAAAAAATAATTTTGAACAAAACTAAAAATCGGCCATTTGGGAGGACTTCTTGGTGATGAGATTTGACCAAAAAAATGAAGTCAAAATCATTTCTATTGTGCACAAATATGCGCGCAAGAGAGGCTTATTTGCACAACTATGGAGGATATAAAATAATATATTTTTAAATGATCTTTGGTAGGAATATGTCTACCTACTAGGGGAATATACCATAGAAATTCGAACTGAAAGTCATTAATTTAAACGGCTCAATAGTACTAAAAATCCTTGAACGTCAAAGTGTGACAAATTAACAAAATTGAATTTTAAATATAAATTGATTTTTTTTTATATCTAAAAAATAAGGGATACAATTACAATCAGGACATCTAGGAAGCGTTTTTTTGGTTTTGGCATTGAACCTATAAATCAAAAGTTATAGCAAAAGTTATAGCGGTCCAAAAAAAACCCACAACAAGATAGTACAGGTGTTTCATGCAATCACCCTATTTAGTATCCAAAAGAACGAATTTGGAGCTAAAATTTGGAGGGAATAGTCTTCTAATAATCTTCTAGCTTTGCAGGGAAGGAACTCTAAAAATAGTTAATTTTGTATTATGTAAAAGTCCACAAAGAGAACTTCTTTCTTTTTACATTTCAGAATACATAAAATATTATTTTGGTGGTTCTTTTGGTGAATGACCATCTCCATAGAATAATTACAAATGGCCAATTTTTTTTAATTTTTAATTTTTTTCCTATTTTTAACTAGTTAAAGCATCAAAGTGTCTATTTTCTTGAGATTTGGCACTTTTCTAGTTTTCCCACTTCGAAAAATTTTCTACGCTTTTCCTTCCCTGGATATTGTCATCTTAAAGGTATATACATTGTCCATATTTTTTTTTTAAATTGAAAATTATTTTTCTAATTTTAAAGTACTCCAAAAAAAAACATGAGTACAGTGTGAAAACGCAACAAAATCGGCAGGTATTTCTTACAATCACCCATAAACATAATTTTGAGTTTTGTATCCTTCTTCTCCTATACCAAATTGGGCCCTCCCTTCCCTAAATTTTTAGAAATGCAAGACCCAAGTTTTGGGATTCCTCTTTATCTGGATGAATTACATTACGATAGGGATATGGAGCACCCATGGTAGGGATGCTTTTAGAGTTAAATTGGCTTTATCCCAATACCATTTGCCACATTCCAAGAGGTACGGCCTAAAACATAAATTCATCCTTATCATATTCATATATATATTTTGTGGCCTCAAATTAGACCTCTATGATAATTTAAGTCACAATTTTTGATGTCATAATTGAGCAATTTTAACAAAATTGTAGTTTGGAGTACTAATGACTATACAAGCTAATACAATTTGAACACCCCTTCAGTAATAATAACACTACTTCACACTAATTTTGAAATTAAACAAATTTGTTGGACACACTATGGAAGCTCATCACAGTATTCTCGATAAAATTTAGTATATTTGGTCTACACTATTTTCATACTATCTCAAATATTGTGATTATCATACAATTGTCATTCAAATTTCATTTCCATTCATCCAAATGTTCAAATGTTCACACTGATTACGGGAGTAGTGAGACCATGTTGATCTTGCATTCATCCAAAATTGTATAGGGTCACAAGAGATTCCAGGATGTCATTTTGCGCAGGATCATCTGGAAAAAAAACAAGGCTCGAGCGTGCTGCTGAATGGACAGACTTGCTAGGATGCGATGCTGCCACAGACTCTAGTAAAGAGCTTGATGAGAGGTGCTGTACTACTGCACGTTTGCTTGAATATTCAAACGTTAATTAAGTTGACAACTGACTGATTACAATCGGAGAGCTCTATTAATTTCACAAACAATTCCTGTATGTTTGCATTTCCGTATTTAAGGAAACTACTTAGTTTGCGGTATTCCACTGACAATTTTTTCCGAACTTCGTTTAGCTAGGTTTGCTTTGGAATTGGAAAACAGCTATTCATATTTTCTCTCATTAACTACTTAGGTGTAAGTCACGGCTACCAAAGTTTTGACGTCGCCCAAAATAGGGGTGACGCTGAAGAGTACAAAAGCCAGATTTCGATGTGACAATCCTTGTAGTGGCCAGAATTTGAACAAGAAATTACAAAAGTAAGACTACAACTAGAATGTGCTCCCGGTGGAATTCTTAACCATTACAGTTACAGTTACATGTGAAACAAAGGCAGTCCAACTACCAAGAACGTCAAGTTAGTTGAATTCCGCGGTTCACGCTACGCGGCCTGAAATCAAAATCTATAGCAGTCCTAGTTTGCGGACTGAAATTAGACCTTTGTGAAGATATATATCACAACTTTTGTGGAAGATCGGCCATTGAACAAAATTGACGTTCACGAAAAAAAAGCCTCAAACGTACTAGTCGGCAGAAATTAATAGGATAAGTTGCATATGTTGTTTCCAACGACGGTGACGAGCCGTCCACAAACGGCAGTTTTGACCCGTCGTTTCACCTCAACTTTGTGCAGCGAACTGCAGTCGACTGCTGAGAGTAAAGGATATTCAGTAACACTGCAAACGATTAACGTAATTTTAAAGCAGATGATTCGATTAATACTTCGTAGCGAGGCTAATTCATGACTTCACGTAGTACTCGAGCTGTGACTCTAGCTTCAAACGCATTCAGTGAAGCACTGAAGCTAGCTGTAAAATTAAAACCTCATTTGTGACAGTCAATCAGGGTAACCTCTAGTGCCCCTGATAGCGAGTAAAGATCTCACTTCTCCATAACTCACTCAATTCTCAACTAGGAACAGATTGGGAGTACCGGTACCGTCCGAAAACGAGCACTGGAGACTGTGTAGAAACTTGGAAATTGCACAGAAGCGACCAAATATCCGAAGTGCCAATTCAATTGATTAAACTCTGTGTCATGAAGACGTGCCAGAGTGAGCCTGGAAATGTCGTACCAGCGCAGACATCCCCGGAAGCCAATGAACAATAAAATTCATGATTGAATCTCGTCATCCCTGAATTAAAGTCGGGGCATAAATCTAACTAACTAACCACGAATGCAACCACCGATTGGAAAACGCCCTTCGGGTCTCCAACCAATCCTGACGTGGAATGAATGGTTTCTAACTTCTACCTGATGGTCTAAAAAGAATGGATTATGTAATGGCGGTGCCCGACATGTAGCTGGCTCCTGGGAACCAATTCAACTAACTAATGGCCTGGCTAACTCAGTTCACGGAACTGCACACTCGACGAATCTCGCCGGAACTGCCCGTCAGCACGTCGATCTTGCTCATCGCCACCATGGCCGCGGCGAAGTTGGAGTTGAACGTGGTCGTGTCAGTGTTGGCACGCACGGATCCTTTGGTTCGCGAGTCCACCCACATGCTCTGATCGGAAGTCAGCAAGCCGAGCTTGTTCACGATGTTCTTGAAGTACTGCGTGTCGAACTTCTTGGGAGAAACCTTATCCAGGTTCACGTTGACGTTGGTGATACCAGCCACGGGACACTTCTTCAACAAGGATTGCGCGAACGAGGACGGGAGTGTGGGATCGACCTTCTCGCCGTGGATGCGGTCATCGAAGGTCAAGCAAGGCGCCACGCCGATGGTGTGCGCACCAGCCAGGGCCACCATCTGCGCGGCGTTCAGACCCTTCTTCTGGAAAGCCTTCAACAGCACGGGGACCGTGTTGTTGGGCATCATGAGGTTGGCCGCCACCTCGGAAGACCTGGAAACGGTGCCGTCGCGACGCCCCGCCGGCACGGTCCAGCCTTGTCCTCCCGTCAACTTCACGGTGTCGCGCACGGCGAACTGCAGCACGTCGGAGCAGGACACGGTCCCAGGGCAGGCCTTCTCCACGGCGGCCTTGGCGGCGTCGATGGCTTCGAAGCCGTGGAGTCCGGCATTGATGGTGTTGTTTTTCTCGGAGCTGGATCCGTCGAGGAGCAAGGACGCGTCGCATCCGCGGACGAAGCAATCGTGGTAGGCGAGGCGGAGGACGCCGGGGGCGACAGTGGAATCGTTCTGGAACGACTTGAGCATGGACTCGTAGATGATGGTTTCCACGTTGGGGCACGATTGCTGGTAGAAGCCTTCTTTGCAGCCGCCATCGCTGGAACTGAAGAGGCTTCGCGCAGCAGACACGGGTGCGGTCATCAAGCTGAGAATGGCCAACATGGCCACGCAGCCCGCGATTGCAGCCCTCGAAGCACCCATCGTCGACCCCGAAGTTGGAGAATGCACGAAAACTGAAAAACCTAAACGCGGTGCTATGTATACGGGAGCTCACTCTCGATCGAATTCAGGAAGCGCTGCATGCAATCTGACGTACCTTGAGCTGAAGCTGCTGAGGGACTGAGAGATGAGACTGACAGATTGAGTGATGAGAAAGCCGGCGTATATGCACGGATTTATACTTGCATGGCTCAGTCCCGCCCATAGTCAATCAGTCCTACGCTTTCCGCAAGTACTGTACTGTACAGTACATCGAAGTCACGAGGCTCTCCGAGTTACAAAACGTAACGAACTTTCGATACAGAACATAACGAACTTTCGACTCCTTGATCTACCATTCCAGGGGTGACAATTTTTTCACTCCCGTTGAATTTGTCTGGGACTCACTGAAATCTACACGACCCGGTTGGCAAGTTTCATCCGGTTGCGCCAGTGCATCTCTACCGTCGATCCACTTCCAATTTTCTCTGCAGTCTGAAATTTTTGGCCATTTCAACTCCCTTCCCTTCCACGGAATTGAAGTTTTTAACTGGAAATCCGGTCATTCCGGTGAATAGCGTTGAAAGGTTTTGCGCGAGGTGGTTTTCGAGTCGCTTTCATGAGTGTTCCTTTTAGATATTATTCATAAAAGTTTATCAAAGTTTCATTGGTACGCGTGGAGAGAGTTTGAAAGAATGGTCGGTGGGGACCTGAAGAGGGGTATCTGTTGGGACGCGAGAGTTCTTTCAGTTTAAATTCTTTTGTAGTTCACGAATTGAATAGAGTTGTTTTTTTGTTTTGTTTTGACCCACATTGAGAGAAGAGAGATTCTAAGTTGCTGTGTTAAGGGAAGGGTTTGACTTGGGATAACACGGATGAGTTGAATTGACTCAATTGAATGGTGGCCGGTAATTGCGCATGTGCAAGAGAATCAGAACTGAAGAAAAGGGCTCGAGTGTGCTGCGGACAGTCTTGCCGTGATGCGTGTGACGCGACGCTGCCGCAGACTCTTATGAGGGCTTGATGAGAGTGACTGTACATTGGCTTGATTACTGTTCTGTCGGATTTGAGGTTGGCAACTACAGTAAGTTAAGTGATGTAAAACTCATGGAAGGAGGGCATTAGAGCAACCTCAATTGGACCGTTACAGTCAGTGCATGATACTAATTTGTCAAAGTCGCACTATTTTGAATTAACCGGCCAAGAGGGTGTTTGGCGTCTCATAGATGACAGAGAATCCTTCTAGTAGTATAGAAGTGCAACTATTCATCCTCAGGAATTTTGTTGTAAAGAGGGGAGGTCTTTTACAATAGTTTGACTTTCAATGAGTATTTTTTTAATTTTTTTTATAGCAATGATTCTCATAGTAGCCAAAGGGATGATTTCTACAGCCACCCCTTTGTCCTTAAGGGTTAAATATTATTATATATAAGACTTTTCATAAAAATCAAATCAATGTAGTAACACTGATTTTCTTGGTGATGTTAATATCCCCCCTCACTAATCAGTATACTTGGTATAAGGATACAACCTCGTGTGTTCCTTGAAATGAATTGTAGATGGGCCTCAATGTAAACATCGATAGCTTTAACAAATTAACAAATTCTTTAACTTTGCTTGTCTACCCTTCATTGCTTCATAGAACAAGATTGTTTGATCATGCCATTGAAGTATATATTTTGGTTTCTTCTAACATTCTTCCTTCTATAAAAAATTTCAATCCACAAAGAACTTGACATTTAGAAATCACATCGATAACAATGAGGATGAAAGTGAAAAACATAATTTCCATATTCTTTTGGTGGTGAAGCTTTGGATTGTAGGAAAAATTAACATGACTAAAATATTAATTGGTTATGACAAGGCCCATGGAGATATTAGTGTGCCCGTGGAGGCCTGTGGAGATATCAGATCTTTCCATCACTACAAGAGAAAGGGGTGTTTTAAGTGAGTTTTTAGGTATAGTCCTAAACATAAGATTTTAAGTAATGACCTTTAAAGAGATTTTCAGCAAAATTTTGCTTAAAATATATGTGTTTTAAATAAAATTTTGCTAAAAATCTCCTTAAAGGTCATTACTTAAAATCTTATGTCTAAGACTATACTTAAAAACTCACTTAAAATACCCCTTTCTCTTGTAGTGCATCCTTGTGTTGGTTGTAACAGAAAATACTTTGATTGATACTATTACAGTCGACATAATTGATGTAAGGTAAATGCTTCTAAATCATGAAATCATGGTTTTTATTTTTAAATTTAGTCTAATAGAATCTTATTGGAAGTAGAAAGAAACTTCTATATAGACTGTATTGTCTAGACATTTTTTAGACACTATATAAATAAAGTAATAAATGTTAAAGAACGTATATCCAAAATCAATCATATAGGCTTGTGAATGAAAGCTATAAAAAAAACTATTAGAATTTGTAGGAATAAATTTTAAAAATGGATCAAAATTAGGTGCACTTGCTTTAATGTCTAACCCCTAAAGGACCAAGGCCTTTTTTCTGCCAAAAAACACTCAAAATTGCCATATCTAGAGCAAAGAGTAAAAAAATTTGAAAAATGTTTTTTTTCCACATTTAACCTTAGGATCTTACACCTAACTAGTATAAGATAGTGTGGAAAAAATTTCAGAATTTTTGACCGCACAGATTGCAATATATCTGCATTTAAAGTGAAAAAAACAAGTTTTTCAGCACGTTGCGGGATTAGATTTTTTGACTTTGAACATTTTTAACTTAAAATTTTTGCACTATAGAGTTTTGAGCTTTAAATATTTTTAGTGGAGAATTGAGTTGAGAGTCTAGGGGGAAAAAAAATTCAAAAAAACTTAATTATCATTCTTTAAAAAATTGTTAAGTAGAAGTAGGTACGAGATAGAAGGAAAATCTAAAATATTCATATATTTTAGATGGAATTAAAATGCACTAATTCCAATGGTGAGATTTTTCTATCAAGTAAAGCAGACCATGTAAAAAAAAAATTTGAAAAATTTGAAAAATTGCATTCAAAAATGATCCTACAAATTATTTTTTTCAAAAAGATGCTCTAACTGCCCAAAAAACAAGAATGTCCATAACTTTCTAATAACAAATCCAAATGAAATGAATCAAAGCTTTCCAGATAGGCAAAAATATAATCTATGAGAAAAAAAATATTAAAAAAAAAATTCAAATTTTTGCCCATTTTTTTTTGCTACCCGGGCTGCCCCCCGTCCTCTATTATGAACTTATTTGGTCATAACTTTTGTTCTAGGGCACCGATTGTGAAAAAAATTATATTTCCACAAAGCTTATCAATTTTTCTATCTCCAAAAAAAGTTTCAAAAAATCAGGACAAAATTTCAGCCCGTAGGTACCTGCCCGAAAACGCGTTTGTCCCCCAAAGGGACAACGGTCCTTTAGGGGCTAAAGTAACAATCATTTTGAATTGGCATAACTAAAGAGTCTATTCATCATGGATCCTACATCAATTCTTATAGTGTTTGAGGGGTGGTAGGAGCCAGAAGGGTGATTGCAAGAAATACTTGCCAATTTTGTTACACTTTACAATACTTATGCCTTTTTTTTCTGGAGTACTTTTAAATTAGAAAAATAATTTTTAAATTTTTTTTTAAAATTTGGACAATGTATGCACCTATAAAATAAAGGTAGCCATTGAAGGAAAATCATAGAAAATTTTTCTAAGTAGGAGAACTAGAAAAGTGCCAAATCTCAAGAAAATACATACTTTGATGTTTTAATTAGTAGAAAATAGGAAAAAAATTAAATAAAAAATTTCCATTTGAAACAATTTTATGGACATGGTCATTCACCAAAAAAATTGCCAAAGTAATTTTTTATATGTTTCAAAAAGTAAGGAGAAAAGGGCCCATTTTGTGGACTTCTACTCAACATATAATTAATTATTTTAAAAAATCCTTTGAATATAAGCTAAAAGTGTACTAAAAGAACATTATCTTGTAATTTTAGTTCCAAATTTTTTTCTTTGGATACTACTTTGTTGAAAAATCCCAAAATTGGCAAGTGTGACATAAATTTGGGGGCTATTTTTGGATAATTAAATTTTTTAAATTACAAAAAATTAGACAAAACGTACAATAGTCATGAGTACCTTGTCTATAAATTTTGAGTCATTTGGAGCTAGAGCGCAAAAGTTATGGTTCAAAAAACAAATCAGCTAGAGATGTGTGGTAGAAAATAGTATAGGAGTTTCTTACAGTGAAGGCAAGCTCTCTATACAAGTTGGAGTGGTAGGAGGTACAGCAACTCACGTCAGATATGTATCCTAGGATTTATAAGAGCTTAACTACTCATAATTAAGTAAGAATTGTGTTCAAAGCAAAACTTCAAACCTCATTTAGGCATAGTAGAATAACTTTTTTCAAAAGACTTTGAACTCAGTAGATGTAAAAATCAAGCTAACTTCCATATTCAAAAGCTTTTATGTTATTTCAATCCTCCAATAATAATATAGATATAATCAACATTCAAAGAAGAGGTTTAAAAAAGTTAGAAAAAATATCCCTTCCAATCCTTCTCTAAATTTTGTCTATTACTATTTATTGGAGGCTCTAAATTGCAATTGATTTGTTCATCTTAAATTTAGCTTGATTTCCTACATTTTCTTAGTTTGGAATTTTTGAAAAAAAATGATTCTACTACGCTTAAATGAGGTCTAAAGTTTTGCTTTGAACACAATTAATATATTTTTACAATGAATGGTCATCTTTAAATTATCCCATATCCTTTGAGGATTAATGAAGGATAATAGATTTCATTATAAAAACGACCTACGTATCCATCCTGGTCATCTTAAAGTATCAGTGAAGAAACTCCTCTATTTTGTTGTCCTAAATTTCCTTGATGATAGATGGTGGAATGGTGGATTGATATTTTACTAAAAATATTGAATTTTTCAACATTTTCAAAATTAATTGACTTTAGTTTCCCTCAATTTTTACCTTATAGTCATTAATTTCCCGCAAAAATTGGCTTTGCTTATTCTAATTATTTTTTGTCGGGCCTAATAGGCGACTATGGTACATACTTTTGTTAGATGGAGGACTCTATACTACTATGGTATCTAAATGCCTTCATAAAGTAAGAAAACATAACATTTAGTAGCTTTACAGTGATGGTGTGGTATATTCTACACCTCAATAGTGCTTCATCAAAAGCTATTGATGAATTAGCTAGGTGGAGGATGTAGAGGCACACCATCACTATAGAAGCAAGGCAACATCAACACATGCTAGTGAATGTTATGATACTGAAAACCAAAAATGCACCTAATCAACACTATGTATTCTTGTTTTTCATTTGATGTCTCTAAACACAAGATTGAAGTACATAGTGTCATTTTTCTTGCAATGTTAATTTTGGATATAATTACCTTCAATAGTCCACCCAAAATCATCACCTGAAATGTACAAAATCAATTCATTTCAAGTAGAGATTTTGGGTGCTCATACCCTAACTTAGAGCTCTATAAGCTCTGAGATTTTAGATCGGCGATTGGGAAAGTGCCAATCTCTTGAAATTTTGCCGTTGTGACGCACATGACGATAGTGGTGTCGGTAGCTCTCGCGATTGCTCAGTAACTTCCGCCGAAGTGGGTGCACCGTCGTAGCCAGCTTTGCATTTTATGCACAGTCACGTTCAATTGTAGATTGTGCTAACTTTGACATTTTAACTGAAAATTGCTAACTGAATGGAAATTCCCTTTACGCCTTCCTTGTAGTAAAAGTGACTTCTGTACAGCAGACAAGAAATCCAGACAAGCAACCGTTCAGAGAAACGGAAGCCAATACAATTGACTGCAGCACACGGCAAGGAAGGTAGAACACACCATTCCAGTCCAAACTCCCATACCAGCTATTCCAAGCTTTTTGTATTGAAAACAGAAAATTTGGACTAAAATTGCTTGCTTTAGGGAGCTGATTGCACAAAATGAGGATAACATGTGTCTGAGATGGGTAAAACCAGTGCTTCAATGCCAAACTGTCATCAATTCACTCTCAAATCAATGCAAATCGGTTCATTCTGGCTATAGAAGTATGCAATTGGTACTAAGGTCATAATGGATTGGATTGGAGATGTGTTAAGTCAGGCATGGGTTGGTAGAAGTCCTACAATAGCTATTTTTCTGACATTGATAGACATGTCTATGGGGTTTCAAGGGAAGCCCAAGGCAAGACCTTGCTACAAATTTTCTTTAAATCAAATGCTGTCTGAAAATTAATTTTTTCAATTGTAACAATGTTTCTTGTTTCTTATTGCTTGTCTACCACTGAAATTTATTCCCACATTTTCCGAAGTTCCCTCCTTTTCCAAAGAGCAGTATCATACTGCTCTAGTGACTCTGCAGGTAATGGGGTAGTTTACCTTGGTTTCTCCCAAAACAACTTTTTAACATCTGCCTACTAATACACTCTTGCACAAATGAATCTGCAGGAGATCGATGTTCTCCTTCGATCATGCTTCACTACTCTCATGATTCTTCTGAAGAGACCATAAGCAGAAGATTGACGAACAAGCATCCATTTCGATAGACCAACTGTATCGTCACCGATGCTTCATGGACGCAACGGTCGAAGAACCATATAAACCGATTCACACAATGAGTTTCGATGTTTTGCGCTCCTTGACTACCAAAAGCTTCGATCACTCGAGTGAAATCCTACTCCAGACTTGCATATAACGCATAACGGACTGCAAACAGAAATTTTGTGACATTTCTGATACATACTTGGATAAAATGCTTATGAAGTCCCAGCCGGCTTGCATTCTTCTGCTTATGAAGTGACCATCACAGCCGGCTCGCATTCACATGTCTACTATTGGTCGACATTTAAGTATAAGAATCCCAATGCCATTCCAAGTACAATCAAAGTCAAGGATGCATCATTCATACACAGATAACTGAGAAAGCTATTTAAAAGAATTGGCAATTGATTAAAGACAAACGAGATAACCACGTATCGAAAAGGCTCCAAGTTCCATGTGAAAGACTTTCAAATGCCAAGTTTGAAGAACAATGATATTGGAATTATACTTTCTTTCTTTGATTCTGACGCAACTTCATTCAATCTGGCCAAGACATGGGTACTGCAGCCCTCGCTCAGACCTACTACTCACGAGCAGGAAAATTGGGTTAATCAAACCCAGACTCTCTCAATAAAAGAAACCGAGGACCTTGCCTCCTACATTCTTTCTCCGGGCTTCGTCGTGGTCCATGATACCAGCTGAGGTAGTCAAAACGATGTATCCAAACTGCCAATCACCAGAGACCAATATTAAGATACAGTAAATAAAATTGCTCCTCAAAGAAGCACCTCCAGTTACATTCAAGTCATACATATTTCGATAGTACCGTGATGGTTGTAAACATAATCATAGATCCAATGCACTTGTCAAAGAATACAGGCAATATGAAGGTCACATAATATGTCATAGTCCGACACAGATTCCATCTAAGCCAACCCCCCAACCGGTGAGAAGGCTCATTTCCTCGTCTGATTGGATGCCAGACGGCTTCCATGGACAAATTTTACGAAAACAATGTTTAACAGCTAGGAATACGAAAAATAGCTGTCTTCAACCGAATACCATAGAGGGCTCTCTACACGACAAAAAATAACTCTTCTCTTTAATTTCTGCCAAGTATCAATCCTACATTGGTTGGAACCCACTTGAATCGCACTAGGAAATTGCATTCTGTCACTAGAAAAGATCACATAGAGAGACCTCCACGGTACATAAAACGATAAAGAAAGATACACACATGAAGAAGTCAACACATGTACCTGACGAGAAGGAAGAAGTCGTGCAGTCCAAGCTTCGAGCTCGCCAACTCCAACGTTGTACCGTGGGCTGATAACACCGCACTTGTTCAATCTACCGTTAAGCTCCACAACGATCTTCCCTGCCCTATGGTCATCCACCAATTCGAACTCTCCAATGTATCCTGTAATGTTATGAAGTGAAATATGTCAAACGTAAAAACACTGCTGGAGCACATGACAAGAACTTCACAAGCGGAACATAAAATTCAGAGTGCCACGACCACTGCCCACTAGGCAGAGCCATAACAAAAAGGTCGAGAACCACGCAGCTGTCAAACATAGCAAGTCCGCGAAGGAAAAAGTTTCTTAACGTAATTAATTCGACAAGCTTGCAGAACTCCCCCAACTTCCTCCAATTCACTCCTAATGATTGCATTGTCGGGTAATCGCTGAGCGCAGTGAAACTCGACGCTCTGATGCTTTATAATCTCATACTCACAAAATCACTACCCTAAAAAATCAAAAATTGGTATATATCGATCAGGAGGACATACGCTACCAAGCATCTGTTCAAGAGTTGGTTTCAAGTCATCTCGCGATAAAACTTTGAACATTCATAAATTTTGCACACGACATCCAAATAACGCATTCTCCGGTGCGTTGAAATCATCATTCTCTCGCCGACAGAACATGAATTAAAAAAAATGACCAATACGAGAATAAGTTGTCTGCTCATCGCCAAAACTAGTGCACCTACCGTTAGGTCCTTAGCAAGGTTCATCGCGTCGAGATCATGCAACACACATAAAAATGACATTACCCTAATCACCGGTTCCAAACCGGTTGCTGCCAACTACTGACCTAAAAGACCTCCTACGATTATATTCATTTCTTATAAAGGTAATGAAAAAAAAGAGAGAAGAAAAGCGAGGGGCAACGAAAGAGATGATAGTGACAAGCGACTACTCACCGTGCTTCTGCATGACGGAGAGGAACTTGATCACGACCTTGGAGGAAGGGCGGATGAGCACCTGCCGCTTGCCGCGCTTCTCGGCGTTGAACATGTTCTTGAGGGCATCGTTGAGAACACTGATGCGCACCATGGCGACCTGTCTCCTGCACTGGCTACAACAACAAGAAGGCGACGACAAAAACAACGGGCGTGCTGGGACAGAGATGCAGCGACGAAGCGCGAGAGCGAAAGAGAGGAAACCCTAATGCTTCTCTTTGCCTTTCAGTCACGCCGAGATCACCACTTTCCAGACCTAAAAATTCCAGGTTCGGTTTCATTCATCTGTTTTATTTCATCCGGTTTGTTTCATCCGGTTTCCAATGCATTTGAAGGGAAAGTGCAGAAATTTCATTAAACAATAAATATGAAATACTTTGAAAAATTCTGAGAATTCACCATTGGTGTGTTCTGTAGTCTATAGTGTACAATATGATAGTGCTAATCAATGACATTATATATTTAAGAATTTGGAAAAAAATTCTCAAATTCAAATTGCAATAATTATTTATTTGGGGGGCATTTTTGAGAGTTTCAAACAGAGTAGAAATGGGACATTTTGTAAGTTCACTTTTTTGAGTTTTTTTCAAATGCAAAAATATAATTTTTGAATTTCAATTGTACTTGATGAATAAAAAGTCAAAGTTTCTAAATTCCTCTCTGTAGACTGTGGTATTTGTTTTTTTTAAACAAACCCTCGATCATGAAAAATCAAAAAATAACTAATATGACTTAATCATAATTCTATGATGTAGATGTCACATCAACTTGAAATTTTTTAATTCATTTCTCACTATACACAAAAATATTTTTACAATTTATAAACTATTTTTGGCTTTAACAACCTTAGGAAACATTTAGACATGAATAATATTTTGAATTGTAGATAAAACAAACTATTTTTTTATGAAGGATTGAAATTGAAAGGAGGCATAGTGGATAATTTTGGCCTTTGATCTTAGTGTAGGTTTTTTTATCCCTTCCAAATTTTAATTATTGTTTCTTGGTGTGATTGTCTTTTTTACAAGATTATTAAAGTAGATGCACCCATTCCTACCCCTTTAAGGATTCCTCCCTCATGTACTATTGGTGCACATTTTCTTTTTAGAATATATTTCCGGGTCTATTCCATTGGTATATAATGACGGAATTGGGTGCAAGGGTGGGAATGGGTGTGTCTACTTTAGATGTGGATGTTTTCAAATCATGTGATGATGAATATAACAAGTGAGATTCTATAGATATATAATACAACTATGCCAAATTGTGAAGTGTATAAATTAATTTCAACAATTTTTCTAATGTCTAATTTTTAAATCAACAAATATTTTATTTCAATGCAACTCCAAAAGAGAATGGAATCTAAATGAGGATTGTTGTTAAGTGAGTCTAGGATTATGAGCCCATGAGCCTAGGAATCTAAACACCTAAATTTTGTAAGTGTCTATATTATCTCATATATTATAGACACCTTCCATGATTATAGTGTAACTACATTATAGATACATATATCAGTTCTACGTGTTTATTTTATAAGTACCTTCAATGGTTGTAGGGTATCTATTTACACCTAGGTTCAAGGCTCATTTACTTGTATTTTTATTCTCACACACTAGCATCGCTAGAACCTAAACTGCAATTTAGGAAGAAGATAAATAAATGTGATTAGATAGGATGCAATCATGCCTTCCTTTATATTCCAAAACTTGTAAGTTAGATAAAAATTGAATTTAGAATAAGAATGTAATCTAGAATAAAAAATGAACAAGGGACCACATGACAAGGTTGCTTTGGTAGACAACTCTACAAGACATTGAATATGTCTACTAGACAATCCAAATAAAATACAGGCATATCTTTTGCATATATTTAGAATATATCCAGATATTCTAAAATATTTGTGAATGACTAGTATATTCAACACATGTGGAATACGAACTTGGAGGTCAAATGTCTAACATGATGTCTCGTACAAGAAATGTGTTCAAGAAAACAATTGTTTCACATAGAAGGTGACATTTCAGAAATTTTAGAATAATTCTATTCTCTTTCCAATTTCATTTTGAATAAATAATCAATAATTGATAGCAAAGTCACTATAAATCAAGCACAATCTATTGAAAAAATCTAATGAACACCAAATTGGTACATCTCGAATTTGAGGGAGGACGATTTTTCAACAGATATCGTACTAAAGTCGTGAATTCATGCCTATGTACCATAATCGTACATATTGCGTACATTTTTACGCACTAAATCAGTGTCGTTAAAATCTTTATTAAAAGTGCACAATTTATGTACTTTAATTATAGAAATGTGGTATCTAAAATGCACCTAAACTATACTGACATCAATACAACAATCGTACGTTATTGATAGGCATTGTTTACACACTGATTCAGTGCATAAAAGTATACATAATATGTACAATTATGGTACGTAGGTATGAATTCACGACTTCAGTGTTGTCTTTGTACGAACCTATGAACCTTATAAATTAGAGATGTAGATTCACAAAATGACACTTATTCAATGACTTCTCCCAATAGCTTCCTTTTTTGATGGTGGTTTAATGTGCCTTCCTTGATCATTCATGGATTTTTCAAGGTGATATTCATGATCATTTTTTAGATAGTGATATATTTAGAGAATGTTGATAGTGGATACTCATACCTTACAACGTCCTCTTTTACTTTTGAAAAAGCATTCCACTAATGAAAAATTGATAACTCATGAACTCTTCTACATCACTATTGAAGGTGAACATGCATTTGGGAAATAAATATTTGCAATACATCTTTGTACATGAATAAAATTTGAGTATATAATAAGCTTTAGAATGAAAATAACAAGCCATTGCTTTAGCACCAACTTGCTTTGCAAGTAAGGTACAAAAGTAGATTGTTGTAAACAAACCATGAGCCCAATTTTCTAGTTGCATTCATTATAGAATGCCAATTTAGGATTTTTTTAAGATAATGTATTGTTGAAGTGTTCTAAAATAAAGATTTTGAATGGTTTTAAATTACGTTCATTAATTAGATGAACTCCTAGAATTTGATCACAGTGATTTTACAACAACCTACTTTACACAAACTTCTTGCCATCTATCTCCTTTACTCCAAAGTCAATTGAATTAAGTTTTTGGAAGGAAAAAAATTTCGTTCACAATGCATTGAATTCCGTTTGTAAAGTAGGAGGTCCATAAAACACTCAAGCTTTAAAGGTGTCCCTTCCTGAAATGTATACTATTTCTACATTTTGCATCCTCTTCGCATTAGCAATATACAAATGGACGCTTTTAGTGATCATTGTGTTTTAGCTTCAAAAATTCATTACTAATTCCATGAAGCTCCAAAAATATGGAATGACTTGGGTTGTATGCCAATTCTATCTATCTTTCAAGGAAAAATTTCCAAAAAAAAAATAAAGTCCAACCTCCCCAAATTAATTTCCACATCTTAAATAGGCGTGGACCTCCTACCTTATTGCATGAATACTCAATTTGTATGGAACATTGCTCATGCCCAATGCATATCAAATCAACTAGTAGAGCCTTGTGCCATTTGCCTATAGTAAAAGTTAATGAAACCATTGTGTTCTAAAGTAAAAGATAATTTAATTCATTTTTAATTAAAAAAAATAGCTCAAAAATCCATAACTTTTACAGTATAGGCCCAAATGCCACAAAACAAAGTTTATGCACTCCTACTCACAAAAAGCTTTTTAATGGCTTACTATAAATGCAACCAGAGGACACACAGTTTGGAGAACTTATTATATCAAACAAACAAAATATGGTACCTAAATATAATAAAAAATTCAAGCTAATTTAATATATAGAATATATAGATAGACTAGCATGCTAGGTTCCATTTCCACATTATAATAAAATAAAAATAAAAGTAATTTTTCAATTTTTTGAATTCATACAAAATTCAAAATTCAATTTTTTTTTTGTCGTAAGTTAGAACGCCACAAAATAAAGTCTGTGCACCCGTTCTCATTGAGGGCTTTCCAATGGTACCAAGAATGCGATCGGGGGATGTATGGTTTCAGAGATCTCACTGTAACAAAAACAACAAGAAATTATTTAGCCTTTAGCGCTCTTGCGTCCAATTTCTAGACAACAAACAAATTGAAATTTATATTTCTTTAAAACTTGCATGAAAGTCATACTAACTAGTGTGGGCCTATACTGTTGCCACAATCAATATTAAAGTACTTTTCTAATTTTTTTAATTCATTAAAAAAAATTGAAATTCAATATCTTTCACATCGTAGGTCCAAACGTTGCGAAACAAAGCTCGTGCATCCCTCCTAGCCTAGGGCTTTTCGATGATATCAAGCATGCCACCGGAGGATGTACGATCTAGGAGATCTCATCATAACAAACAAAACAAACAAACAAACAAACAGTCAAACTTAAAGTATGGACTAGTGTGCCCTGTGCCATTACCACAACTAAAATAAAAGTGAAAGTCATTTTTAAACAAAAAATAATTAAAAAATCCATAACTTTTCCATCGTAGGTCCAAAAGCCACAAAGCAAAGCCCGTGCACCCCTCCTCGCCAAGGGCTTTTCAACAGTACCAAGAACATGACAAATTGACACACGGTTCAAAAGATACCAAAAACAACTCAAAAATCCATAACTTTCACACCATAGGTTCAAATGCCATGATGTAAAGCCCATAAATCCCTCCTCACCGAGGGCTTTCCAAAAACACTTAGAACGTGACTAATTGACACATGGTTCAGAAGATACATAATTTAGAATAATTTAAGAAATCAAAATAACTCAAAAATCCATAACTTTCCCACCATAGGTCCAAATGCCACGAAACCAAGCCCGTGCACCCTTCCTGGCCAAGAGCTTTCCAACGGTACCAAGAACGTGACCACAATCAAAGTAAAAGTAATTTCCTAATTTTTTGATCCATAAATACTTCACAAATTCAATTACTTCCACACTGTAACTCCAAACGTGACGAAACCAAGCCCGTGCACCCCTCCCTGCCTAGAGCTTTCCAACGGTACCAAGCACTCCACCGGGGGACGCACGATCTGGGAGATCTCAACATGACAAACAAAACAAACAAACAAATAAACAAACAACCTTTCTTAACCCCTAAAGGCCCAAGGCCTTTTTTCTGCGAAAAAACACTGAAAACTGTCATTTCTATAGCAAACAATAAAAAAAAATTGAAAAATGTTTTTTTTGCATATCCAACCATAGGATCTTACACCTAACTAGTATGAGAATGTGTGGAAAAAATTTCAGAATTTTTGACCGCTCAGATTGCAAGATATCTGCGTTTAAAGTGGAAAAAACAAGTATTTCAGCACATTGCGGGACTGGATTTTTTGACTTTGAACATTTTTAACTTAAAATTTTTGCACTACAAAGTTTTGAGCTTTAAATCTTTATAGTGGAGAATTGAGTTGAGAATCTAGGAAAAAAAAATAAATTCAAAAAAACTTAATTATCATTCTTCAAAAAATTGTTAAGTAGAAGTAGGTACGAGATAGAAGGAAAATCTAAAATATTTATATATTTTAGATGGAATTCAAATACACTAATCCCAATGGTGAGATTGTTCTAGCAAGTAAACTAAACCATGAGATTTTTTTTTTTTTGAAAAATTGCAAAAATAGCATTCAGAAATGAATCCTACAAGTTATTTTTTTCAAGAAGATGCTCTAACTGCCCGAAAAACAAGAATGTCCATAATTTTCTCATAACAAATCCAAATGAAATGAATCAAAGCTTTCCAAATAGGCAAAAATATAATCTACAAGAAAAAAAATATTAAAAAAAAAAATATCAAATTTTTGCCATTTTTTTTTTGCTGCCCAGGCTGCCCGCCGTCCCCTGATTTGAGGTTATTTGGTCATAACTATTGTTCCCGGACTCCGATTGTGAAAAAAATTATGTTCCCACGTAGGTCTTTCCATTCTCCACCTCCACAAAAAATTTCAGAAAATATTACAAACGTGGTTGCAAAAAGGTACATGACCGAAATCGCATTTGTCCCCCGAAGGGACAATGGGCTTTTAGGGGTTAAGGTAATGTGTGATTTTTAGAGATACTTGTTGTTTTTCTATCTAATGGTTGGATTTGGTGTTACTAGAATACATATATTTTTCTAAATTTACAAATGTGGAAGTATATCAAGTGGTTGACCAAGCCAAAATTACATTGACTCTAGTTCAAACTCAATTTGCAAAAATGAGGTCATAGATTTTTAAAAACACAAAAATTTCAAAAAATCACCATGTCTAAGAGAATCTCATTTCAAATCCATTCCAAAAAAATTTACCCAAAAAATGATATCATATTTTGCCTGTAATTGAATTTAGAAGGAATTTTGAAATTTTCCTTTCAAAATTAAAAAAAATTAAATATTGATGATAGCATTGGTGAATCTAACCATACAACTGGAGTCTAAACTCAAACTCTACAAATTTTAAGTGTATATATCAATTCCAAAATATTCTTCCAAATAGCCAGTACTTTATGATAATTTATCTCAAATTTGTCAATTCTGGAAAACACTTTGTAATAGGGTTTGTTTTTTAGGCAATTAAATGCTCAATTTCCTCAAAAAAAAATGTGCAACTTCAAGCCTATAGAAAAAAAAAGGGGATAAATGTGTTAAAGAATGTCAAACTATAATGATGACTGTGCACACTATTGCCACAATGCTTCCAAAACCTCATTTCATACATTGTGCAGAGCCAGCATATACAAAAATTGCATACAAAAATTACATATTCAAAATTGCATACTCTATATTGGCTCCTTCAATTCAAAAAACCTCAAAATGAAGGAGCCACGAAACTCAAAATGCTCTTGACAAATAACCATTTGTCCAAAAACCAAAAAAAAAAAAAAGCCCTGCTCTGTACCTTTAGATTAGGGGTTAAGGTACAGATGTGTGGATAAGTTAGATAGATATTGAATCTTGAAGGGAGATTTCCTTGATGGCAAGTACAATTACAAACTAGGGTTTAAGGTTCAGGGGTTTAAGGAGCACCATCGTCTCCCTCGTGTTTGCTGTGATTCTTAGGTAGCCATGGAGTCGATGCTTGTTTGCCGCACTGGAGCACGATTCTTGTCACCCTTCAGCTATCCCCGCACCACCACCACCAAGAATCCTGCATGGCGATGGCGCTGCTCAGTTTCCCGTCTTCCCTCCTCCTGCAAATCCCTCGTAAGCTCGTCGTGTATTCCATCTCCACAAGCTCCTTTCGTTTCTCTAGAACTTACATTTGCTTTCGTATGAATGAATTCTCCCTTGTTTCGCTGCTCAAACATGTATGCTTTTTTGGAACCAACGCTTTGCGAATTGTTCAGACTTCGGCAAGAAGGACGCAGCAGCTCTTCAATCGGAGATTCGAATGGCGGTGTCAAGCGGCGGTGGATGAACTTGAAGAAGAGGTTGAGACGGCAGGTGTAGTGTTCTTCACTCAGTTTATGTTCCCGTCTTCTGATGATGGTCAAATAGCCTTACAATAGTTAGTAAGATTGCCTGGGTTGCTGTTGAGGCTAGGGTTTTGTTTTATTTTGTTTTGTAAGAACAATGTCATCTTAAGATCTTAAAGATAGTTTGATGATTGCGAATTCTTCTCTCGTTTTGAAATTTCAAAGTCTTACTTACCCGGTTTAGGTTTAAATTAGCGTGTGTATTAAGCTTTTGCAACTTTTTTTCTCTTGTGGACGGGAGTTTTCCCGAGCTATTAGAAGGTTTATTGTTAATGTACACCCATAATCAACACGGTTTCAAAATTTGTAACCTACATTTGAATCAAATAGCGTCACAAAGACTTAGATATTTGATTACACAAGATATACACCATACATGAGAATGTGAGAATGAGAGCTGAGAGTTGACTCCTAGTGTTGGTTCACCTGGAGACAATACTTTGAAAATTCATAACTTCATGCCGTGTCCAAATTATGCATGTCAAAGTGCATTGGAATTGTCTTTCAGTTGCCCATAAGTTCAGTTAAAAATATTGTATATTTAATAATAGCAACTATGCTCTCAGTTGTGATTAGTGGTGATTATAGTGCGCATACCTTTGTGCTTATGGAGGGTGGTGGAGGGTGGGGTTGTGCAGTTTTAGTCGTCGGAGGGGGAATGCTAGGAATGGAGACTGTGCGTGCGTTGGTGGATGCAGGATTATTGGTTGCAGCGTATCAAAGAGGGGAAACTTTTGATATCCCTGAAATGTTCCATGATGAGATTGAAGAAATGGGGTGGGATGTCATCGATGTGACTACCGTAAAGAAGGTGTTGGAATCCAATCCCTTTGAGGCCGTAGTGTGTACTGTTGGTAAGCCATTGTCTCGTATAGTCTTGATTTGCTAAGCTGTTAAGCTCTAAGAAATGAAGTGAGAAAAAGTGGCCGCTTTGAGTTGAAGTAAATCATGTAGGATGCTTTTAGAGAGTTAAGAAAATGTACCCCAATTGACAGAAAAAAATCATACCTTATGGTTTTGAATAATAGAAATCAATGTTTTGAACGTTTTTGTATTTGATTACGAGCTTCCAAAAGGGATTCTGTTCTTTTACCTTGTTATATTCTTAATATAGATATTATATCAATGTGCTCTCTTTTGAACAGTAATGTAAGTACTTCAATCCTAGCTCCCGAATTTAATTGGTTGCAGCTGTGATTTTCCCTCTTTGGGGCGGTTGATTTCTGCTTTTCAAATTTGCGATCATATTCTCTAAGAGGGACGTTTTTTCTTGAGTTCGCAGGTGGAGGAATTACTCGACCAGATTTTGACAAGGTACGATCAGTGCCTTATATGTACTAGTTTTAACGAGTATAACTTCCGAATCGCAATATTATTGGTATTGAAGTCGTTTGATTTCAGGGGAACGCATTCTAGCAGGTTTTCACTTGGGCTTTGTGAAGGTAGCAGGATATTCCCTTCAAGCTGGTAAATGCAGCTAAAACGGCAGGCGTAAAAAGGTTCGTGCTGGTAAGTGGAGCACATTGCGTCTTGATTGTTCCTGTCAGTTCTTGTATACTTTGAATATGGATCCTTTCTCGTGATGAATCACAGAGCTTCCAAATGCAGACGTGGAAGCATCAGACTATGCTTCCAAAAGCGTTGTCTGATTGCATCTTTGTTGGACAACATATGGTCTGACTCATTTGGACAGATTATATGAGTGCTAAAGTGCTGTAACTGTTTCGTGCAGGTTTCCAGTATTGGAGCTTCAGACGGTGTGAAAGATGTTAATGAAATGGTATGTGCTAGCCTTCCACAAAAATATTATGATCCCTCCAAAAAGACTGTTCCTGCTTATTGGTCTCTATGAAGGTATATGTTGTGCAAATTGGTATTGAAGGTGTTCTTTGTGATATTTAGACATTTAAGGAGGTAGCTGAAGAGGCTGTGAAATCAAGCGAGCTTAACTACACTATCATTCGTCCAGGTGGTCTGTTATCTACTGTATGTTGTACTCCAACCCTTGTGTGTTTCTTTGCCCTTTATTAACAGCACACGAGAGTCCTTTTTGCTTTCAGTACGTAAACTTTTATCACTTTGTTTTGCGGCGGTGATTCATTGACCAAAGTTCTGAAGAACTTCTTTTGGTTCTGTCTTGCAATTCCTAGTGTCCCAGGACACTTTAACTAGTTGAATATTCTTTGAGTCGTTTTGAAAGGGTTTAGATGACTTTCCTCACGCTGTGTGGTCCTGGGCAGCCTCCGACCGGCAATGGAATTTTGACTGAAAAATCTGGTATTTCTGGGCTCATCAGTCGTGCTGATGTTGCCTCTCTTGTAAGTGATACTTTTCTCTTTCTTGTTCTACAACTTGTACCAGTTTTGTGAGTTCCTTTCCTTTTGCATTGATAGCAATTTATTATTAATAATTCTTTTGTTTGCAATACACAAAATGCTCGGTCTTGATTCTTGTCTTGGGATGCAAATTGCTCCTGTTGTTAGACATTTCATTTCCTCACTTAGCATGTACGCCACTGAGTTTTGACTTTTGCAGATCATGGAAGTTTTGTTCAATAAGAACTCTTATGGGAAAACTCTGACAGCAATCGATGAAGACAAGGTACGAGCACGTTACTTCCTGACACTCTACTTCTTTGAGTAAGTCTATGAACTTATATTCCATCCGAGAAATTGGATAAACTTTGCTGCGAGCCCTTGAGATACTCTTCTGAGTGGGCTTGGTGGTTGTGCAGTTGCTTCCTCCTACATCCTCACTTGACGGGGTAGAACTGATTAGCCTCTGAGGATCGTTTAAATACTTCACTTGCTCTGTAACCATGTGTATCAACGGAGGTATCTGGAGCACATATCTGTATACTTGAGAGAGATTTATTGTAATCGTGATTAAAGGTATTGTAATTTCAACGATTATAAGTACACATTGATCGTGGTGATGTTGCAGCCTGGCAAGTAACATCTGGATTTGCAGTAGGAGCACTTAAAAACATTTGTCCATAGGAGAACCACAGGTAAACAAATTCCATTGCAATCAATTCAGAAATGCGAATATATTCAATATTAGGATTGGAGAAGCGCACCACCATATTGTATTACACAATGCTATCTGCTTACTAAACAAATATTCAAAAAAATACCAGTGTGATTGTATCATCATTTTTCGCTGCTCAGAATGCCCTCCTTCAAATCTATTTCTATTGTACTGACTGACACATTCATTCAGAAGCGAGCTTCCCTTGCGAACCTACAGTACTGTACAGTACAGTAATGGTTGCCCGAATTCGAACAGTAATTTTTCTTTCTCTCCCCCTCCTTTTTATTGGACAGGAACTCGGGTTGTGTACTGTACGTCCTCCGTCATGAACAGTGGCGAACCCAACAGCCTTGAGAGCAACAGTGAGGCCCTACCAGCAGGACATACAGTATCAGGCTGCTATCAGTAACATGCAGTCTTTACGTCAAAGACAGAATCAACCACCCTTGAAGATTCCCTGAATTCCTGTAAAGTGCTGCGGCTGGGAAGTGTACGAACCGAAATGATTCTGCGGTAAGAATCCCATCAGTAGGCTGGATCCCGTGTTTTAAAAAGCCGTGATATTTCGTTTGCCACTTTGCCAGTTGGAGTGGGGCTCAATAAACAAATTGATTATTGTAGCCCTTTGCCCGATGCTGCACAGTAGTGAGGCATCTAAAGTCCAAAGAGTTGCCAACAAACGGATCTCATTCAGAGCGCGTAGAGGACAAAAGGGGAGCTGATAGATGCTACCATGCACATGGGAGGACGGAAGGGACTGTACAGCAACCACTCGGGCGACGTAAACATCGAGGTGGGCTGTACTGGAACTCAATACTGCCCCCTCGTTAAGCTTGCCAAAAAAAGAGAAGGTGAGGGAGGGACACGGTCTTTCGAAGTAGGCTACTGGACTGCTGTGTTATGTTAGAATTAACAGGACCGTGCTGCCCTTGGCCGTGTGAGTCAGCAAGGGGTAGGGAGAGAACCAACTCGTACGTTTACATTCTTGTAGTTTATCATGGATAGAAATTTTTGAGTTCATACTGTAGAACCTCCCTTGGTGCATACTTTATTAGTGCATAATATGCACTAAAAGAGATTGTACTTTGAAGACTTTATTGTTGAACAGTGGTTGGAAGCCTTGTAGTTAGAAGACACGTTAGGCAGTGAACATTACTACACCTCTCCAAATGCATAAACCTCTCTTAATGCATAGTCCCAACACTAAACCTCTTTTTGTGCATAGTCCCAACGCTATGCACTAAGAGAGGTTCTACTATATTTGGAATTTGAGTTGTACAATTTTGCACAGGGAGGTTGTGAAATGTCAAATTAACCCTTAAACGTGAACACAGCTGGTTGGCATCCGATGGATGACTAGGATGGAGTCTGTCTAGTAGGATTAGAAGTGCAACTATTCATCTTTGGAATTTTGTTGTGAAAAGGGGAGTTCTTGTATAGTAGTTTGACTTCGAATGAGTGCTTTTGCTATTTCTTAAGCCAATGATTTACATGGTAATGAAAAAGGATGATTTCTAGGGTCACTTGTTTGTCCTTTAAGGTATAGAGTGTTTTCCAAAATTGATGATTTGAGAAAAATCATCATAATGTACTATTTGGAAGAATATTTTGGAATTGATATATACAAATAAAACTTGTAGACTTTGAGTTTTAGATTCCATCCATACAATTAGATTCACCAATGCTATCACCAATATTTTTTTGTAAATTTTGAAAGGGAAATTTCTATGTTCCTTCTAAATTCAATTACAAGTAAAATATTATCATTTTTTGGGTAAAATTTGTTGGAATGGATTTGAAATGAGGTTCTCTTGACATGGTGATTTTTTGAAATTTTTGTATTCTTTAAATTTGTGACCTCTTTTTTGGAAAACTAGTTTTAAACTAGAGTCAATGCAATTTTGGCTTGGTCAACCACTTGACACATTCCCACATTTTTTATTTTAGAAAAATATATGTACTCTGATTTCATTGAACTTAACCGTTAGATACGACAGCAACTTGATTAAGTATCTCTACAAATTAGGATGACTTTCATCCAAGTAGTAATGAGAGAAACAAAATATCGATTTGTTTGTCATCTAGAAATTGGATGTTGAAGTGTTAAAGGGTTAAACGTTCAAGGGCATTTGATATTCAAGCTTGGTCAAACTTCATTAGATTTTTACATTAACCCTAACAGGATGTTGTAGACACTAAGTGTGAGATAGATGATGGAGAATCCTTCTATGTAGGACATAATTGCAGATGTTCATCTTTGGAATTTTGTATAAATAGGGAAGGATCTTATATAGTGGTTTGACCTCCAGTGAATGCTTTGGGATTTATTTTTTAAGCAATTGATTTGCATGGTATCAAAAAGGATGATTTTCACAAAGAGCAACCCATCTTTCTCAGATGCTTAAAATAGTGTAAAATGTTTAAGAAAAATGGAAATAATAGTGACTAACATCATGGTATAATTGATGTACTCCTTGAGCTCATCCTAGGATAAATTTGATAGAAAAAATTCAAAAGTGGTGTATTTTGAGCCTTCCAGATGTTATCTTCAAAGTATTACAAAAATTACAATGTTAATGATTTTGAAAAAAATGAAAATGAAACATAAAATATTTTATTAGAGTTATATTTTCTTAGTTAAGCTTAAAAACATTTAAATTCAAGAATTATGTAAAAATATAAGTTTTGACTTTCAAAATGCTCGTAGGGCTTGCAATGTCCTTTCAAGGTTAACCCCTAAAGTCTGAAAAGTTCCCATGGAGGACTCTTGAAGATTCAAGCAAGTACCTATGTTCTCAATTTTCTCAAGATTATTTGAAAGTTATTTTCAAAATAGGAAAACTAATTAGCTTTCTAGGAATATAATTTTTATTGCAATTGGTGCCCAGGAGCAAAAGTTATGCTATAATAAATCCAAAACATGCAAGAGTGGACAAAAGGAAAACTTGAAATAATTTTTATATCAATTTTTTCCCTATATATTACATTTATGTCTATGTGAAAAGATTTTATTCATTCCATTTGGATAAGTAATGTAAAAGTTATAAAGTTTCTTGTTTTGCAAGCAATCTTAGCAAATTCATGAGAAAATGACAATATTGGATCCATTTTTAAACTCAATTTTCAAAATTTTCAAAATAAAAAGATGCATATAGTTTGGTTTGTTTTCTAACACAATCTCACCATTGGAATTAGTGTGCTTCAATTCCATCTTAGAGTTATCAACAATTTATTTTTCCTTCTATCTTGTATCTATTTTGACTTAACAAATTTTTAAAGAATCAAAATCAAAAAGAAGGGAGGCAAATTTTTTTTCCACATTTTCAACTCGATCCTTCAATATAAAAAAAATTAATTCACAATTTATAGTACAAAAACTTTAAATTAAGAGGATTTAAAGCCTTATAATCTAATTAGGCTACGTGCCAAAAAAAACTCGTTTTCTTCACTTTAAACGCTTCTATATTTTGATCAATAGGGTCAAAGTTTTTGAAATTTCTTCCAAACATTCTCTTATAAGTCTAGTGCAAGATCCTAAGGTTGGATATGCAAAAGAAACAATTGTTTAAATTTTTTGTTGTTTGCATTGAAAATGACAATTTTAAGTGGTTTTGACCCCCAAAAAATGGCCTTAGGGACTTAGGGATTAACTAACTAACTACAAAAGAGGGAACAAGTCTCCAAGACTAAGTGTATGCTCAGGTATACCCAAACCCTAAAGGATGTAGATAGGGTATGCAATTGGAAGAAGGGCCATGATGCATACGCTTTCCTTGGTAGTAGAGCAATGCTTTTGCCATTCATTTTTTCATCTACATTTTATTGATAGGATTTACATATCATTGGATTAACTTTGTAAGAATAAAATTTATGATTATACATACAAATTTCAAAATCTTTTACACTATATGTTCCATTTTTTCAATATATATTAATGATTTTATTCTTTTTCAAATGTAAAATCACACATCTATTGTGAGTCATAAAATTTGAAATCTAATGTTCAATTGAAATCTTCATAAGCCATTCTTTGGCTTCATTAGGAGTAAAAAGTGGACTTAGTCTTGATTAACATCATTTTTATAGTTTAAGAATTGTTAGACGATTGTTATAGGTCCAAGGCTCAAATATATATGTATGTGTGTGTATATGTGTATATATTCATTTAAATTCTATTGCAATTATTTTTTAGACTAATTTCAATGATTGTCACTACATTAATCAAACTCAAATTGGAGAATTTAAAGCTCATTTTGATGGCTACATACATACCAAGTAGAAATTGCCAAAATACAAGGTGATCAGTAAATTTAGCATCTTCTTTTGTATAAAAACCAACAAATGAATATCATAATAAGGGAATTTCCACCCCCTCTTCTACAATTAGGTTCAAGTAATTTCCAAACAATATTGGATGAAAAAAATGTTTTCCATAATACAAGGTTTCGTGAAGCCATTCATTGAACATAAATCAATATTGACATTATTTCATGTTTAGTTTGGGTTGCAGGTGCAAGCATGGTCAAGTCTACAATGCCATTAGGGCATCTCGACAATAGGCTCGCCAAAGAGGGGGCCAATGAGGATTGTGGCGTGCTCTACTAACCACCACGGCTTATTTGGTCCAAGACAACCCCATAGTGATACATGAGATGAATATGCCAAGAGGATAAATAAACTATGATCTACGGAATCCAAAAATTCAGCCCGACAAGTCATTAGCCATGTCCCATGACCGTATTTTATACCATTGACACATTGCCATCCAATGTTCAATAGTGTAGTCCGTACTTTGAAACGTGGGCCACAAGGACATTCTCATACCATAGCAATCCATGCTTTAGACACTTCATTTGGCCATGTATTCACCTGAATCTGCAGTGGTTGGCTATTTTTTCTTGTTTGATGGGCCTACAACCTTGGCCCGCCCAATGACCGTATTGGGCCCCCTTGGAATGCTACCGTGGAATTGCTCTTATATGATGGGGTTCAAATTGCATACTAATTTTTCCGCATAGTAATTTTTTTAAATGTTAAATTACAAATTTTTACAATTCTTTTTGAAAATAACATAAATAATCAACGATAAAATTGGTAATTTGGGTTGTTCCAACATTCCTAACTTACATAAGTTATTGCAATTATTGCAAAATAATGAACAGTGCAATTTTCCTTCACATTCATTTTTACTTACACAATCAAATACATTCAACTTAGTTTATATGATTTATTTTAAAATGTATTTTCACTAGCTTGGTGAGTATTTAATACTAATAGAAGGGTGGTCTTTGGACACCAAGGAATAGTGTCAAAGTGTAGTACCCAAGATCCACATTGGCATAAGCTAGTGCCCATATGGGCCTTGGACACCATACTCTGGCTCTATTCCTTGGTGTCCAAAGACCACCCTTTCTACTAGTGTAATACTAGACCAAAAGTTGTTGAAAATGCATCTTCGAGCTTGAAACCATTGATTTCATGGAAGTAATTGAAATGTAAAATAAAGTGCTTCCAAATTTTAGAATTGTATATTTATTGGTAAATTCAACTACATACATATGGTCAATACATTATAATGTACAACTTTTATTAGATGATCATTACCAAATTATTATCTTACACTACATTATATTAAAGCATCATTATATTCTTGGTTATATAGACCATTTTTGAGCATTTATGGATTGGTTGTGATAATTTTGATATTATAAAATATCAAAATCTTAATAAGAGCTACTACACATCCTAATAATAATAAAAAGTATATTTCTTTTGAATTAAATGATTCAAAACTTCAAAAATCTTTCTAAATCATTATTTTTAGTCATATAGTTTTAGCTTTTGACATTTTTGGTTGTTGAATCCTTAACTGTTTAAGTTCCAAAATTATGTTTTTCAAAAAATCACTCTAAACTACCAACTCTATTTCAAAAAATGAAAATAGAAAAAAGAATTTATTGCGTATCCAACCACAACTCCACAAGATCTTGCAAAAGGCTTGAATGGCAACTTATATAAGTAATTTCAAAAGCTTTGACTATACAG
This sequence comes from Pseudisothecium myosuroides, assembly GCA_951799445.1. Taxonomy (NCBI): domain Eukaryota; kingdom Viridiplantae; phylum Streptophyta; class Bryopsida; order Hypnales; family Lembophyllaceae; genus Pseudisothecium; species Pseudisothecium myosuroides. The sequence goes on from OX637291.1 coordinate 31,072,119, forward strand.
ATTGCAAGATTCTAGATTTTTATAGTGAAAAAATGCATTTTGTTTTTCTCTTGCCATACTAAGTTATAAAACATATCTTCTGAACTTATAGTTTTTATAATACAAACTTTTTTATGTTGGAAAATTGAATCAAGAGTTTAGGATTAAAAATTCCTCAAAAAACTTGAATTTTCATTTCATTAAGAAATTATTGAGTAGAAGTTGAAAGAAGACAAAGTTGAAAACTAAATCATTAAAAGTTCTAAGATGGGATCAAAACATATTAATCCTAACAGTGAGATTATTAGCCTTTTCAATCATAAACTAAGCTCGTCCAAACATTTGTTGTCCTCTAATGAAACAATTGTCCTTTAGGGGTTAAAGTTCTAGTATGTTTGCAATATATTATTATACATAGTTAGTATCTTCATTTATGATTGCAGATACATATAGCAATATGCATCATTGTTTTAAAGCATTAGAATGAAAAAATTATTTGAATACAAAATTAATGACATGAAGTCTTGACAATAGTAAAGGAATTTAACTTAGAAATTTGATCTTTCCGTCTGCCCAGGATGTATATCACTAAAACTTATATTTGTTTAGTTCCAATATTAAAAAACTATATAAATTGAATATCATCTCAATTACACATGGATCCATATATCTAGAGCTATAAAGAGGTTATTCTTTTGTGCATGTTGAAATAAAAAGATTGTATATTGGAGATTCTAGTTCTAAAAGAGAGAACAATGTAAATGAGCTAATAAACCAATATCTAGAAAAAAAATAATAGATACAATGATGATATTATAAAGTGAACATATGTATAGAATATCTTAGCATTAACTCAAAAAAAATATTTAGGTTTTAGCGCCTAAAATCTATTTGTTTTTTCAAAAAAACTATGCAATCTTTGACTATTATGATATTTTATTTTTGCAAAATAAGATAAAATATAGCTTTAAAAAATAACTATATGATCATAACCTAAAAACGTACAATCCTAATTCTATAAGATCTATGAGAATATTAAGCTGATGGAATTTTTATTTGTTTGTCCTTCAATCTCTTGCAACCAAGTTTTTGACACTATAATTTATGAAAATAAAATATCATGATATGTTGAAGAAATTGGAAAACACTTGTAAATCAAGTTTTCTACATATAGCTCAATTTTCAGACTTCAATGTTTAAGTTTAAATGCTCACTACAAAAGTATAAATTTCAATTATTTTTTGTATGATAAAAGAGCAAGATCAAATAAAACAAAGCATGAAATTCAACACAAATTCAATTGGTTTGAGTTTTGAATTTCATGCTAAGTTTTGTTTGATCTTATTCTTTTGATCATGTAATGAATTAGAAAGGTTCAAATGCCTTTGGAAGACTTTGAAATAGAATGTTCATTTGAATTTGTAACGTTGCAACTACCATAATCTAATAGGATATATAATTATACTTTGCTTAATTTTCATGCAACTTTCAAAGTTAAATAAATTCATTCCAACCTCCACATCTATTATTCTATTCCTCCTCTAATGTTTAAATTGATTAAAACAATGAGTTTATAGACTTGCAAATAATCTCAAATGGTATCGTTGATGTCTACTTGTAGGAGGTCAAAAGAAAAACACAATGCGAATTTTCCAATCAAACTTAAAGGACATCTCAATTGTCAAGATTGATTAAGTCAAGCTTTTCAATACACACTAATGGCCACACTACGCAATGAATATTTGATCCTACCTCAGTGTCATTTTTCTTCTTGGAATGAGACAAATGTAATAGATTTGATGTCCACACTGTAATTATTTACACACATTGTCAAGATTGTCCATTTTGAGATAATTTTGATCTTGTTGTCTGTTGACTTGTGCACTAGTAAAAATCTAGTGTTCCCCCATATCCCAAATGATCTTCTGATTGGACCAAAAAAAATTTGTCCCAAAACGATCCTTTGGTTGCTCGAAAATGATCATTTTTGTTCTTGAAGATTTTGTGAATGGATAACAACTTCCTTGAAATATATTTATTTTCAACCTTAATCCCAAACATTCTGTCCAACTAGAAGATCATTTGGGGACGGAGGGAGTATTTTTGAAGATTAGAGAAGCAATTTATAAGAAGATCTAAAAGTGGTCTAAATTGTCATGTCAATATATTTGTATATCCATTCCTTAGGGCCGACTTTGATGTGGAGTCGAGGCCAGTGAAGCCCACCAATCAATAATAGAATGGGGACTCTAAAAAAACCAAACTCTCTATTCTACCGTTGATTAACCCCTAAAGGACCATTGTCCGTTCGGGGGACAAATGGGAATTGGGGCAGGTACCTACGGGCTGAAATTTTCTCCTAATTTTTTGAAACTTTTTGTGAACATGAAGAATTGAGAGAGGTACGTGGCAGAAAAAAAAAATTTGAAATCGGACCTTTGAGCGAGAAATTATGCCATTTCTTGGAATGCGTGGGGACGGGGGCAGCAAAAAAAATTTGCAAAATTTTGAATTTTTTTTAAAAATATTTTTATTCTCATAGATTATATTTTTGTCTATCTGGAAAGCTTTGATTCATCTCATTTGGATTCGTTATGAGGAAGTTATGGACATTCTTGTTTTTCGGGCAGTTAGAGCATCTTCTTGAAAAAAATAACTTGTAGGATGCATTTCGGAATGCAATTTTTGTAATTTTTCAATTTTTTTTTTTTGGAATGGTTTAATTTACTTGCTAGAACAATCTCACCATTGAGATTAGTGCATTTTAATTCCATCTAAAATATATGAATATTTTAGATTTTCCTTCTATCTTGTACCTACTTCTACTTAACAATTTTTTTAAGAATGATAATTAAGTTTTTTTGAATTTTTTTTTTTCCCCTAGACTCTCAACTCAATTCTCCACTATAAAGATTTAAAGCTCAAAACGCTATAGTGCGAAAATTTTAAGTTAAAAATGTTTAAAGTCAAAAAATCTGGTCCCGCAATGTGCTGAAAAACTTGTTTTTTTCCACTTTAAATGCAGATATCTTGCAATCTGTGCGGTCAAAAATTCTGAAATTTTTTCCACACATTCTCATACCAATTAAGTGTAAGATCCTATGGTTAGATGTGGAAAAAAAAACAATTAAATTTTTTTTTTACTCTTTGCTAGAGAAATGGCAGTTTTGAGTGTTTTTTGGCAGAAAATAGGCCTCGGAACTTTAGGGGTTAAGGTAGGAGGTTGTAAAACAGAGCGGGCATTATGAATGGACCCTATAAATGGCTGTGAAATGGACATGAGTTGGTTCTGAAATTGACTAGTGTAGTCATTGAATGAATCAAGGAAAAAATCATTATTAATTGCAAGAGCCAATCATTCTCTTTGTTTTCCCCATTTTTATTTAGAATTGCAAGTAAACCGCTTATGAAAGACCTAGGGTCACAAATAGGGACCTACGACCCAACTCGTTTGAAAATTCATAAGTAATTCAAAAATGCTCGGAAAAGTACGAAACCACTTGGGTTAGATTCCTCATCAATTTCTCTAGTTCTAAAAAATGAGCTGAAAATATTCCCGTCCAAGGAAATACATGAAAAAGGGGGACCAGCCCTTAGATGCTCCATTTCTAAGCCTCCTACCTTAGTGGGCTTCACCAGCTCTGACTCCACAGTCCACACCGAAGCCAGCCCTTTTTAGTCTACACATGGGACCATTTTTCTCCTTCAGTTTTATTTTATATTTTTTACAATTCTTTAGTTATAAATTTCATCATGCGCAGCTTTATTACACCCCCAAATTGATGGGAAAACTGCAGGGGGACAGGATCACATGGGAAGCCCTAAACTGACAAAGGCCAAAGGGGGGGAGGTGGGGGGACATGAGCCAAGCCATGTGAAGACCATGCCCCCCCTTACAACACGCACTTCATGTCCTCCAGGGCCACACAAATTGTACTCTTTTGGAATAATCCCCTAAAAATGGTAATTAAAAGCATTTCGTCTGACCCACACTATTCATACTATTCCTCCCATAGCCAGTTCAAACTCCAACTTGCTTTCTGCAATTTGTTCAAATTTTTTTTTTAAAAAATCAACCTGCTTTCGCACACAACACTGGAGATAACATCATCTTTTCCCCAAAATCATAAAAATAACCAAAGAAGCTCACTTAAGTCAATAAACCCTTTTCAAAGGGAAAAAAAAATGAAAAATGAAAAATGATGAACCACCCATTCAAGGAAAAATCTTATAAAAGCCATCAATTCCGTCAAAACCATGACGAGCATGGGTCCCTGCCTGTTATTAGGTCAGCTAAACCCAGCGCCCTGATAATGAACGTCTATAATTGTCCCTAAGGGGCTACCAAATCCTAGGGGCCGGCCCCCTAACAAAGGGGCTACAAACGGGCTACAAACGGGCTACAAAAGGCCAAAAGGGATGAGTACTTTAATTTCCTATTCGGGGTTTGCACATGGAAGGTGCCAGATTTTCCACTTCCGGCGTTAAGTTAAGACTTGAATTGATTTCCGATTGGGGCAACAGAACTGACCCCCCTCACCCTCTTCCAAGTACCACCGCGGTGATAGGGGGAAAGCCCTTATTTTAAATTAAAATTAAATTTTTTTTTAATGGCAGGGGGGCTCCCTTTTCACGTGTGATCTGTCTGCCAGTGCCTTTATGAGACTGCGCTGCCATTGGTCCGTGACTCGCCTTTCACGTGAAGACAATCTGCACTTTCATGCTGTTCGACAGAGGGGGTTACTTTTGATTTTATTCGAGGGGGGATTCCACTAAGCTATTAAAAGATTTTATGAATTGTTTTTTAATTTTATAGGGGGTATGGGGTATTCTGGAATCGACGGAAGGGAGGGGATGAATTTTGTGGAGATTTCACCCACGTGACGACAGGGGGTGTTACTGGCCGTTATTTCTGGGGGCCCAAGGAAAAGGGATCTGGAGGCGATTAAATAGATTCTGGGTAATCCCCGGCTCAGTGGGGTTGGGGGGCTACTGGGCTAGTGCTAAACTTAGGCTTGGGTTTAGCCTTTTCAATTATGCTCCGTACGGGAGTAGTTGAGTAATTAAGAAGTTGGAAGAACTGAAGGAAGAAGAAATCCGGACTCCGTCCGTCCTTTGGAGGCGGGGGCCAGGGAGGTTTGACCCCGGCTTGTCAAAGGGTAAATGTAAAAAGAGGGGGTCGTTAAACCCATTCCACGAAGTGGGCCCAGCAGGGTGAAAACGCAGGAAATTTACCCTCAATGAAAACGCAGGAATTTTTTATTTTTCAAAAAAAAAAAATTCTGTAAAATCTGAATTCATATAGGTCCCAAATTAGCTAGGAGAGGTCTACAACATACCTTAGGGACAGCACAAAACAGGGGGTAGGATTTTACTTTCATCCCCCAATTCCTGCGTTTTTACCTTGGTGGTCCCACTTCATGGGACGGATTTAACGTCCTATGATTGATTGTTCCTTTTCATTGTGTGTGTTTTTTTTTGTTTTTTTTTACACAAATGAAACAGAATTTCATTGTAAAGGCAAAAATACGCAGCCCACCAGCCACAAGTGGCCTAGCAAGAAGAGACAGACACACCCTACGAATACAATTGACCCGACCTGAAACAATGAGGAATTTTTGTGTCTTTGAATGCATTGGTTACAATTCCTTTGAAAAAAATAAAAAAATAAAAAAATAAAAAATAAAAAACGTCCCACGAAGTAAGACCAACAGGGCGGATTTATCCCGGGGGGGAATGCAAGAATATTTTATTTTCCACAAAAAAAAAATTATTTTCTACAAAAATCTGTTTTTGCAAATTTTGAATTCATATTTGCGATCAAAGACCCGAATGAGTTAACGGTAGTCTACAACATACCCTACACACGGCTCAAAATAGAGGGCTTCTTTTTACTTTTATTCCCCAAAATACAAAATGTATCCTACTCGTCTCACTTTATGGGACGGATTTAATGTTTTGCGTAAAAAAAATGCCCCTCTCTATTTCGTGATTGATTAATTTTGTATTTCTTCACCTCTTGGAGCAATCACAGGCACCAAATTAGTTGTGAGAGGTTAAGAAATACAAAATTAATCAAGCAAAAAATAGTGAGGGAGCAATTTTTTACATTTATCCCTGGCAGGGGCAATCTTCCCTAACCCTTTTTGAGTTTAATGTGAATTTAAAGTTTGTTAATTTTAATCCTAGAATAACACAGACCTCCATGACCAAGGTAGTCACCAAAATGCTTTAATTATTGAATCAATAGGTGCATTATTTGTTTCTACAGTTAATAGGTCCGTAGCATCCTTACAAGGTTAAGTTTTAATCTTTTTTTTTCTCTTGAAAAGTTTTAATCTTATATTTGTTTACTGTATGTGAAGGTTTGATTCAACACCCAAGTGCCAAATTTGAATTTCCACGTTAGATTTTCAAGGGACCATATCACCTCACACCATTCACAAGATGACATGTGACACTTTTTTTTACAAAAATTACTTAATTTCTGCCAAATCTAATTTTCACATAGGATATTGTAAGCAACTATTTGATGTTTATCAATGCCAAAAGAATCTCTATAGGTTGTGTGAAGAATTGTCATTGTCTTAATTTTTACGAAAAAAATTGAAAAAAATTGAAAAATTCTCAAGATATAAGTGGAAATGACAAACAATGTGGAAATTTGTTAAGTATTTACTATATTTTTTCCATTTAAAATATCCTTAGCTATGGCATTTTGATCAATTTACCGCTATTAAGCTAAAATTATCCTTTGCAACAAGAAATCTTTTCCACATATACTTTGATTTGAACTTCATTTGATACGTTAATATGTTAGATTTGATTTATAGGCTTGGACTCCTATAATTGTCTTTGGCTTTCAATTGTCTCTACCAAACTCTACATCAAATTTATGATGATTGAACAAATATCTCTATTGTGTGATTTTCTAACATGTTGAGCTTGCACAAACAATAATTCATTTAATTTTTGGATAGTATAAAAATTATAAAGTTTAGAATAAACTAAATATAAAAATTAATCATATACAAATATTGATATAATAAATGCTACAATTGAATTTGATCAAGGTGTATGGAGTTTTGGATGTGTAGACCTTCCACAACCAAGGAAAGATCCAACGCCACGTACAAAAATGTTATACAGTATGTGCCTAAGACACCCACATATTAGATGTTTACACCTTATAGCATCTTATAAATGAGTAGTTTATTCCCTCAAGTTACATTTCATGAAAGGATAAGCTATCAATAAATATAAAGTTGGTATTTGCGTTGATTTCTTCAAAAATTGGTGAAAAATAGGGCTTATCGACTATGGTAGACTCAAGTGGGCGGACATCTCCAAGCAGCGTTCAGTGGAGAAGAAGCGGAACATGATCCTCAAGTTCGAAAAACGCAGATGCAAATTCGAAATCTTCGCGAGGATGGCAGTGGGGCAACCTCGGTGGGCGTCAAAGGGTCCCAGCACCGGCTTCGCCTTCCAGCCTCCATGACTCCTCTCTCGGCGGGACGACGCGGGACTGTTCCTCCACCCAGCCGGCCGCGAGAGGCCTCGCGGCCTCTCCCTGAGCTCAGGCTTCGCGGGTTGCTAGGGTCCCTTGTTAGTCTGTTTATTGGTCCTTGTTTGAGGTCAATTCTGTGTCAGTTTGCTCCCGCCATGCCACCTGTGGCTGGCGGTCTTGTATTTTATTTTTTGCAATGAAATTCCGTTTCATTTGTGCCAAAAAAAATAAAAAAAATTGGTGAAAGTATCTTTTATCCTAGTAATAAATATGTCTTCTTGTTAAAATCTAGTTCCTAATTTGAGCTCCAATCTTACACTTTGTATCTTGCATCATGATTAGTTATTTGTTCCTTATTCTAGATTTTTGGACCTTAAAAACAAATTCCGGCTTGTTGTTCTAAAATATATAAATAATAATAATGGGTTATTTATCTACATGATCAAAGGATGGATCAATTTAAGTATTTTCAAAACTCATACAGCAATGCATTTATAAATGATATTATTACTATTGTACATTTGATATATCAAGTGTATAATTCCAAGCATATTGCTCATTTTAATGTTGTTTTGGTTGCAAATATGTTTACATTATCACTTTTTATGATTTTGAAGAGTAATTTTAATTAGAGTAGCCATTCTTAACTTACATTAGGAAACTTAATTAGTACATACCTTTTATAGCCATGCACAATTCACATTGTAAAAATAATCTCATTTGCAAGTTATACTAACAAATGCATTGATATGTGTTAAATGTTTGTATAAAATAAATAAAATTGTTATTGATGTTATCCAAACATTTTTCAATTGACGGTTGTACTTTATTTAGAATAGATATAATACAATAACATTTTAAATTTAGACTTCGTAATATTTGAGATATTCTAAAATAAGGTGAAAACATTTTAAATATTGAAATGGTCAAAATATTTTTGTGGTATATCCAACTCAAAATTTGTTCAAAATCTAAATTGAATTTTTTCCTTATTTCTTGTTTCTTGGCATTTTACAATCACTTTTGGGAAATCCACATTGAATATTGATTTTGATTTGTCAATTGATTTTTCCTAAAATCCTTGTCACCTCCTTGATGAATCTTTAAAATTTTGGACAATATTTAGAAAATTTGTTTTTTTAAAACAACAATAATAAAATCTTACTTCTTCTATCTCAAAATAAATCCGTAGTATTCCTACAATTTCCCACTGGAAACCACATATTCATTTTGAAATAGTGGGTGTAGAAAATAACTATAAAATCTCAAGGATACCTTTTTAGAAATTGACTTCAAAAATTCTTAGCCACTAACTCAATGCAATCTATAAGATGATGAAATTTTGAATGTGATCTTAAATTGTTCATAATGTGCTTTTTACCTTAAAAATCAAGAATATTGATTAATTTTTTTAAATTTGAAAACCACTTTAAAATCAAATGTATATTTTGTAGATCAATTTTTAAAATTACTTATCTACATATGAGTGAAATAAACTTTTATTTGGTTAACAAGTTTTAATTCAAAATTCCAATACTTTCAAATTTTCAAACTATCTTGAAAAAAATCCAGAGGCTTCACATTCAAATTTGCACTTTGAAATTGAAGATGACATTATACAAAACTATAAGAAAATAAAAATATATTAACATGTAAATTTTCATTGTGAATTATTAGAAAAATTCTTTACCTCCAGCTTAGTCCATCACTAAATTGTAGTCCAAGTTTTGTCACATAAGTGGCTAAATTTTAGAAGCTTGATTTTTTCCAAATAACATCATTCTTTCTAATGAAAAAAATTCAAGAGAAAAATCCACCTTCGGTACATTTGGTTTAGAATTAACCCCTAAAGGACCAAGGTGATTTTCCTATCAAAAACCACTCAAAACTGTCATTTCTATTGCAAAGAGAAAAAAACTTCAAAAATAGTTTTTTTTGCATATCCAATCATAAGATCTTATACTTGACTAGTATACAAATACGTAGAAGAAATTTCAGAAACTTAGACCGTGTAGATTGCAAGATATATGCATTTAAAGTGAAGAAAACAAGTTTTTTTGCACCTTGCTTAACTAGATTTTTTGGCTTTGAATCTTTTTAGTTCAAATTTTTTGCACTATTGATTTTGATTTTCTACTTATTTATGCTAAGTCATTGAGTTGAGAATCTATAAAAAAAATTAGGAAAAAAAGCACTTAATTTTCACTCATTAAAAAATTGTTAAGTAGAGGTGGGTTCAAGATTGAAGAAAAAACTAAATTGTTAATAGCTTTTAGATGGAATTGAATCGCAATAATCCCAATGGTAAGATTGTTCTAGCAAGAAAATCTAACCCAGTCTAATAAATTTTAGTGAAATTTTTTAACCCTGGAGCGCTCCGATGTCCATTTTCTGGACGATGAACAGATTCAGATCCTTGTTTCTGTCTCATTCCTGCTTGGATGAAAGTCATCCTAATTTTTGGTGATACTTTATCAAGTTGTTGTCCTATCCATCGGTTGGATTTGGTGTTACTAGAATATATACATTTCTAAAATTACAAATGTGGAAGTATGTCAAGTGGTCAATTTGCATTGACTTTAGTTCAAAACTAGATGTGCAAAAATGAGGTCAAACATGTGAAGGTCACAAAAATTTCAAAATATCACCACATGAAGAGAACCTTATTTCAAATCCATTCCAACAAGTTTTACTCAAAAAATGATAATATTTTACTTGTAATTGAATTTAGAAGGAATTCTGAAATTTTCTTTTCAAAATTTATAGATAAAGAATTGGTGATAGCATTAGTAGATCTAACCGTACGGATAGAATTTAAAAATCAAAATCTACAACTTTCATTTGTATACCAATTCCAAAATATTCTTCCAAATTGTAGTTTATAATGGTTTTTCTCAAATCATCAATTTTGGAGATGAATCCAGACATTTAGGGGTTAAAAATTGCATTCAAAAATGAATTCTTCAAGTTATTTTTCCAAGAAGATGCTTAGATTGCCCGAAAAACTAAGATTGTCCATAACTTTCTCATTATTAGTCCAAATTGAATGAAACAAAGCTTCACATGTAGACGAAAATATAATCTCTGAGAAAAAAATTGAAAAAAAATTATTTTGATTTTCTGTGATTTTTTTATGCTGCCCGCCGAACTCCATTTTTGCTTATTGTGCCATAACTTTTTCTCCCGGGCATCAATTAAAATAAAAATTATATATTCACAAAGCTCTCGCTAAAATACACAACCTCAAAAAATCCCAAAAAATATCACTAAAAATTGAGACAATAGGAACCTGCCCGGACCCAAATTGTCTCCCGAGGGGACAAGTGGTCCTTTAGGGGTTAAAAAAATTAGTTGCATTGCCTTGAAGCCATTTTTCAATTTGAATTTACAAAATAAAAATAAAACCACTTTTGCAATCTTTTCTGCTAAAGCAATAACTACATAATGTTTTTTAAGAATTTAATGGGTTAAGAGTATTAAATCTTTATTACAATTTGGTGGAAGGTTTCACAAAATAATTACGTCTTTACCAAATGTATTTATTTGACATCTATCTCTTTATAAAGATATAGAAATCCAATCTTGTCATTTAGAGTTGTTGTACAGAACCTTAGGAGCCGTACTCTTAAACAAAGTTAAATAGTGCACTCTATTTCTTGCAATGATTTTCTTTCATTTATCCAATTTATTTTCATAGAAATTCAATAAATTTGAAATAACAAAGTAGATTGAATTAAATCAAAACCTGCTATCAAAGTATGACACTATATTTTACTATTTCAAGTTGATAAAAAATAAAATGGTCTAGGATAGTGCTACAAGTATTTTGGAGTAGTTCAAGATTTTTTTAGTTTGCTCTCAACTAATAGTGATAACCTATAAAAACCTATAGTAGAGAGATTAAATTTGAATTTTTTAAAAACCCTAGTTGATTTAGGATCTTCAATGATTTCCAAATTTCCAAATGTGATTTGTGGTGAATTATAAGATCCTACTTTTACCATTATATAAAAATTTGAAGCAAAAAAAATCCAAATTTTTCCTACTATGATAAAAATTCTACAACATTTTAACTTCTAAATTAAAGGATTGGGTGTTCAAATTTTAAATAATAGATGAACGCAAACACATCCAAAGCATGCAAAAATGTATTTTTTCATTTATCAATTTTTTTGAAGATTCTTGTGTTAGATCTTCAACATTTATACGATATAGATTCTAAAGACTTTGCATTGCAAATATTCTATAATTCAAAAGGTACATATAGAATTGGACTCAACAAGTTATTTTTTCAATTCAAAAATTGACCTTTTAAAAATGAATTCAGTAAATAAATAAAAAATTAAACATCTTCAGAAATCACTATAATTAAAACATCATTTTGAACTTAGGAAGAAAAGATTCTTGTCAAGATCACAAATATTCAATCTACAATCGATTTAGAAGGAGTTTTTATTTTTTGGCTTCAAATATTATTGAAAAATATTGGTTTGTATTTTAGTTGATTTAGCCCCTAAAGTCCCAAGGCAATTTTTTTTGTCAAAAAACACTCAAAACTGCCAATTTTGTTGCATTCATCCAAGAAAGCACAAAAACGTTTTTTTTAAAATCTAACCAAAGGACCTTATACTTCACTTGTTTGAGACCATGTGGTAAGAATTTCATCAAATTTGACCTTATGGATTGGAAGATATTAGCATTCAAAGTTGGACAAAAAGTTTTTTTCCAAAAACATCCTCAGATTTCCCAAAAAACAAGATTGTTCATAACTTTCTCATCACTAGTCCAGATAGAATGAATCAAAGTTTTACATGTAGACAAAATATAATATTTTAATAATAATGAAATTTAAAACCAATTTGAATTTTTGTGATTTTTTTGGGCTGTCCACCAACCTCCGTTTTTGGCTTTCTGTGCCATAACTTTTTCTTCTGGGCACCGATTGAAATAAAAATTATATTCCCAGAAAGTTTATGTGTATTTTTAACTTTACAAAAAGTTTCAAAAAATTATGATGAATATTGAGACGGTATGAGCCTACCTAAAGTTGCATTTTGGCCCCTGTAGAACCAATGGGAATTACTTTAGGGATTAAGCCATATGGATATAATATGTGGATTCTATTTTGCAACTATTATTTGAGAATCATGATTAAATTCTTCTTCTAACTTGCATTTTACAATACATTTTTACAGTTTTGGAAATCTAGACTACCTTTTGTCCTTTAGAGATTCAACCAACAATAGTCCCCCCTCCTTGACAAGGTATTATACTTTGCTAGATACATGGGAAAGGATTAGATATTAATTCAACAATAATGACTCGTTGAACAAGCATAGGAGGCATTTTTGTTCATCTTCTTTTCGAGAATTAAAAAGGTACACCTATCTCATATAAACAATGTTTGTATCCTAGCAAAATTCTAGAAGGATTCCAACAAAATGATTGGCAAATAAAGATAAAAATGCGAGATATTTTACCCAAACAAGCCCCTCCCTTTTCCAAGAGCCAAAAGTGAGTCATGGACGACCAACGTCCACGTGTCGTCGTCTGAAGAACCGCCTCCACCAGCCCTCTTTATTCACGTGGGGGGTACAGTGTACCCGGTTCCTCGTCTCCACTTCAGAGCCACCAGTCGAGGACCCAGTTCTTTCTTTTTCTTTTTTAAAAATATTTTTCTTTTTCTTTTTCTCTTTTTCTTTTTCTAGTTGGCACACAGTCGTATGTACCGATATTTCATGATCAAAAGAACACATCAATTAATTAGGGTAGCCTACATTTTAACCTAAATGAGGTGGCTTATAATACCATCCACTTTTGGATTTGTGTGCAAGGGCAAATAAAGAATCCTTGTTACCAATAATACATCATTGCGTGTGAATTGAGGTGATTTTTTTTTTTTTTTTTTGGGGGGGGGGAACAAATGGCATTGAGGTGAATTTTGACTTCACTAGCAGCCCGCCCTTTTGGCCGTTTGGGGACATTAAGAGGATGGATTTTTAGGAAGTTGGGACTTTTTTAGAGGCACAAATTATACCTTTCCATCCAAATATCTCACTGCAATTGATTTGGTGGGGTGGGTCTGTTTACACCAAGATGAGAATCAAGGTGATCCTTGTGTTTTTAATAAACTTTTTTATGTTGTTTAGTTATTTCAATATAGAAGTTTTTATTTATTATTATTATTTTATTCTAACAAATGGAAGAAACCATTGCATTTACAAGAGAACCAAAAACAACAACCGTAACATTCAGTAGCATTCAGGGTGACTGCCTTTTCCTCTTCGGAGTCCTCATCCATAACCGGTTGTTGAGTTTTCAACACTCATGTGGCACCGTCCCATTGGCAACCCATCACCATTGCCATTACAAGTTGCAACTCATAACCTTCTTTCTTTTCAACTTGCTTCCTACACCCTTGGATCATGAAGATCAAAGGTTGTGATTGAAAAGTGAACAACCGGTTATGTCCAATAACCTACTCGCCGCTACCGCGGCTCGTCGGTTATCTAATACATAAAACTCATCCACACATCATTAATGTAAGCTTCAATATTGGAATAGTGGAAGTACTATACATTTAAGGTGTGCTCCGTGTTTTTTGTTAATTCTAGGACCAAATATACAAATCGACAAATAATTGTTAAGAAAAATGGTTTGCCCCAAACCCAAAGAATCTATAGAGTAATATACGAATGCAACCTATCCAATTGCCATTAATATCTTATTTAGAGTTTTCATTGGTTGAAGAGAAGCTATATACATACACATGGAGTAGTAGGAGGTAGAAAAATCCATGTGGGATAAGTAAATTAGAATTTGTAGTTTCTCAACCACTCATAGTTAAGTCAAAAGTAGAAATTATGTTTGAAATAGAATTTTTGACCTCATTTAGGCATAGTAGAATAAACTTTTTCAAAAAACATTGAACTAAGAAAAGTTGATAAATGAAGATAACTTTCATCTCCAAAAATCTGTTTGAGATTTGAAGCCTCCAATCAAAAGTTATGAACAAAATTCAAAGAGGATGTTTAAAAAAGTCAAAGAAAATGTCCATTCCAACCCCTCTCTGAAATTTGTTCATAACTTTTGATTGGAGACTTGAAATTCCAAAAGGATTTTTGGAGATGAAACTTAAATTAAATTAAAAAAAATTTTTAGTTCAAAGTTTTCTGAAAAAAAATATTCTACTATGCCTAAATGAGGTCTGAAATTCTACTTTAAACACAATTCCTGCTTTTGACTTGAGCTCCTACTAAATCTAATTTACATATCCCACATGGGTTGTTTCACCTCCTACCACCCGTATGTATATAAAGAGCTTGTCTCCCCTATTCTCAACACAAAAAATAAATAGCTTTTGAAGCATAGAGATTTATTAGTTGATTCATTGTTTGCAATGAATTTTATGCTCAATGTTTCAAAGTTGTACTTTAAAGCTTCAAAGCTTAGAGTACTGAAGCTTTGAACTTGCTAATTGAGTACATTACTGACAAGTCTTGTGTGGATTGCCTCTTGTCCTTGTAGCTACTTATATGGTGTGGAATATACCACACCACTTCATCTTCCCTGGTATATTCCACACTATATCAGTAGCTATCATTCTGTCACTGAGGAGAAAGGAGTCAGTATGACTACTGAATGTTATGACCAAGCTGAGAGGTTGACAAATGAAGGGAATAAGAGCCAGAACCAATGACAATAGAAAGAGAGAGTAAGTGACAAAACCAATGACAACAAGCTAAGAGAGACTTTATGAAAGAACACAAAGGCGGCCTCTTTGTTCCAAACAATGGTGTCTCCTAATCTACTAACTAACATGGGGATTGGAGCCAAATGCTATCAAATTTTGATCAATTGGTATCAACCCTTTGAAGTTGGTGTCAAGCGCTAAAATGAGCCTTAAGATGAGCTGCGCGTCCAAAATCCAGTAGGGCATTCCACAAGGCTTTCTGACTATAGGTTGAAGGCCATTGACTTTGTGAAAACACTTTGTTGTTGCGTGAAATCCATATAATCTATAAAAAGGAATCTCTAGGGAAGGTCCAGATGGTGTGGAGGTTGGTAAAATGCCTAAGAATAATGGGTCCAAATATGCATTGGGTGAAGTCAAATTTGGTATTAGGCCCTAGGATTGGTGGTGCTCCTTGAATGTGATAAATAATCGACTGCACGTAGTACTAGACCTCCTAGGCTCATGGGCATGAATAGAATTGATGAATAGGAGTTTCTTCTAGCCTAAATCACAAAAGTACATATAGTGTCAATGCCAAGGGCAATTATAGCCTTCCAAAAATGAACGGCAACTGCATTATGTCGAATAGACCACATAAATGTTGCATCCTGTTGTAAATGAGTCTTATGCCACACATCTTTCTAGTCTAGTGAAGACGAGAGAGAAAGGTGGCCAACCCATTTCACCCTAATAGTGGTCCTTGGTTGATAGTCCTTGGTAAGGAATGAGCAACCTATGGAAGTTGTATATTCTATGAAAGGTTGCCCATTTGCCCATTGCCACCGGCCTGGATTAAAAACCAAATCACATGAGGCGTCATAGAATGATAAGTAGGGATCTCTGTTGTTACTCTTTTGCATTTGCAGAATACAAATCCTTCTTGTGTATCTAATGTATATCTCCTCTCTAGCATTGGGCAAGATAAGGGAGGATTGTCTAGAGTTTTGGCCTACTGTCACTCTAGTGGTCCCATCTGAAAGAGAAAATTCCTGAAGTTGGGAGTGCAAGGTGTGCTTACACTTGGTGTTATTAATGATATTTATAAAACTTCAAGTGAATATATAATAATATTTCAGCACAAGGAATGAATTTGGATACATTATTAGACTAGACTCATTATTTACTAACAACACTCATAACATCATCATCTAACATTGTTAATTATACTGAATAGTGAAATTATGTTGCCTTAACAATTAGATTGCCTTAAAGGTACGTTTATACTTGGTGTTAGAGGTGATGTTTGCAATGTAAATCTGGTCTAGAAGTGGGTCTAAATTCGTTCTCAAGACTCTTGTAAAAACACTCTTTAACACCAAGAAAGTTACTTTACAAGTCCTCAAAGTCATTAAATATTTCTATTTTGTACACAATAGAGGTTCATGAGTCCCAATTAAAACGATACTTAATTCAAAAGTAGTGTATTTTTGTCCAGTAACAATAAATATTTATATTAACAGTGTCAAATGTCGAGAAATTAGTGTGGAGCAGTCTAATTTCACTATTTTGTGTAGCCTAAACAATACCCCTCGCAATACCCTTTAGAAGATTGGAGTAACCCCTCCGTGTATCACTAGGAGTGAATTTAATTTAATTTGTAGAGAGTCATTGGTTAGATGGGAAGTTGCAATGTTAGTGTCATTGTTTGACTAGAAAGTTGCCAAGAAGTTGCAACACTAGGGGCTTCCACTTTTGGGGGAACAAAAGGGACCTCAACATTGGTTAATAATGTTATATCAATTAAAATCATACTTTCAATAATTGAATGTGTGACTTGTAATATTCAATACTTACAATACTCAACAAATTCTTTCCAATTGTAAAATAAAGAACATATAAATAATTTCAAAATCCTACTAATATGGATAAAAGTGGAATTAGACATTGTTCAAGGGCATGTACAATTGTAACTACTATAGATTTCAAATCACTTTTTATAAGTAAATATATTGTAGGTCACAAACTTTCGAAATTGCAAAGTTTTTTCATATATTTGGATCATTTCTTTTAGGGTCATATATTGTACCTTTAGTTTAATTTAAATATTGTGTGTGGAGTGGTTAACTCCTAAAGCTCAAGTGCCTAGTCATTCAATGGCCAATTGAAATTTCAAATAGGTTCCTATAAATTAAAATCAATTTTGAACGGATCTTTTTAAAATTTGACATTAGAGTGGACATGTATTGTGTTGTTGGTAATATAATTTTCTCCCCAAACATATGTCTGGATCAAAAGTTATGCTACCCATAGATTTCAAGCAAGGTAGGAAGTTGTAGGCAACATTTGCAAAATTCTTTTTCTACCTCTAAAGTTTGATAAATATATCCCTAATATAATATTTGATGCAACTATAAAAAAATCCCATATTTTGGGCAAAATACTCATTTTAGGAGGAATTAAAGTTTGTTGACCTTGTAGAGCAGGATTGCAATTTTTTTAAACTTCAACCACTATAATCTTTCGATGGCTATCTAGTGAAAGTTTTTGAATGTTTTTCCATTCATTCCCATAATAGTCTACAATTGGATTTTTTTAAAGTTCTTTTAACCTCTAAAGTTCCATGACTATGTTTTCACCAAAAACACTCGAAAATTGTCATTTTTAGTACAAGTACCAAATTTTTGAAAAAAAACTTTTTTTGACACATGTAACCATAGGATCTTATAGTATGCTGACTTGAGAACACGTGGTAAAGTTTCAGAAATTTCTACCCTGTGGATTGCAAGATATAAACATTAAAATTCATTAAAATCATTTTTTTGGCCCTTCGAAAAATAAGGCAGCTGCACTTCACAAGCTCACTTTTCAATGAAAAAATGTCCAAAATGGTGGTGCTTCTTTAGATTCTTTTTCCTAAACAAGTTAGCTACATGCTTAAAAAATTTCAAATCATTTGGAATTGTACAACATATAGGAAAAAAATAGTAAGTAGGAAGAAGTAGAGAATGATTCAAAAGTTAAGAGTTTAATTATGGAATTGAAAAATGTCAATCCCAATGATTGTAATGTTGTAATAAACAATCTACATCTTGTGATTTTATTTTTTCCAAAAATAATTTAAAAATTGAATGAAATAAACAACTCAAAAGTTTATTTTAGAGTAGGAAATCCATAATTGCTCGCAAACTAAAATTCTTCATAACTTTTGACTCATTGATTAAAATGGAATGATTCAAAGCTTTCCGCTTATGTATAAATCTAAAAAACCAATTCCAAATTTTTATTCTTTTTAAAAGTGACTTTTTTTTATTTGTCCGGATTGCCTAGTTACAAAAAAAAGTAACCATATTAGGCCATAATTTTTGACTCCTATTTCCAAATGTCATGAAATTTAGTGCATATGAAAGATATTCCTCGTCCCCTTCTTCTACTAAAAATTTAGCTTCAAATATGCAAATCTCCAGTCACATGTACCTATCCAAAATTTATATGTTGCTAAAAATAGCAAGCTAGTCCTTTAGGGGTTAATCATTTTTTTTACATTGCCCTAAAAAGTGCCCAAAATGTGCCCTAGACGTTTGAAGGTTAATTCTAAAATTCAAACTTAATAAAATGTTATTTTTTGATATTCAATTTTCGAGTCGTTTTTCTATTTGTTTCATTTTAAATTTCATAATAAAGCCAAAAACACTTCAAACAAAATTTTCTTTATGTTTTGGATATTGGTCTACAAATTTATCAAACTTCAATTATGCTTCAAACTTTTTAAATTATTTATAAAACTAACATGAATGTAGGGGAGAAAAGTTCATCACAATTCTGAGTACGTGCACAATAATTATAGTTTTTCCGTATTGTTAAACCATGAATATTACTATCCACTCAAAAGATATGGATATTACAATGCATACACTTGAGGACAAATCATTTGACAACTTCAAAATATAAATAATAAAATGATACAATGGCTTTGATGTCACCTACACATATGACTGTTGATTCAAATATTCCACTACAGTGGCCAATGTAATAGAGTCAATGAGCTATCTTTAAGGTAGGAGGCTCAGAAATGGGGCTGGTCCGCCTTTTTCATGTATTTCCTTGGACGGGAATATTTTTAGCTCATTTTTCAGACACAGAGAAAATTGATGAGGAATCTAACCCAAGTGGTTTCGTATTTTTCGAGCATTTTTTAATTACTTATGAATTTTCAAACGAGTTGGGTCGTAGGTCCCTATTTGTGACCCTAGGTCTTTCATAAACGGTTCACTTGCAATTCTAAATAAAAATGGGGAAAGCAAAGAGAATGATTGGCTCTTGCAATTAATAATGCTTTTTTCCTTGATTCATTCAACGACTATACTAGTCAATTTCAGAACCAACTCATGTCCATTTCATAGCCATTTATAGGATCCATTCTTAATGCCTGCTCCGTTTTACAACCTCCTACCTTACATCATTATTCCTTTTTTAAAGTATATTTTGACTCCCAAATTTTTTCTTGATCTTGGAGCATTATCATAAATACTCAAGGAATTAGATATTTTGAATAATACTTTGACATGTTGTAATAAAAATACCAAATTCTATGTAAAATTGAATTTCAAAATTTCAGCATCAAAACTAAACCTTTCTATAGTCTATTGAATAAAAAGATAAAAAAATTCTAAATTCTTTTCAGCATTCTAATAATTGAAGGACCAAGGCCTTTTTTTGTCAAAAATACTCAAAATTGCCATGTCTTTTGCAAAGTGTAGAATCTAAAAAGATTTTTTTTCATATTTAACCATAGGATCTTGCACTTACTTAGTATGAGATTGTGTGGAAGAAAATTCAAATTTTTTTATTACATAGACAGCAAGATATATTTGGTTAAAGTGAAGAGAATGTTTTTTCTTGAACTTGGTCCAATTGGATTTTAAGACTTTGAATTCAAAGTATTATATGTTGGAAAAATGAGTTGAGAGTGTTGTGAAAAAAATTCACAAGAAAATAATTTGATTTTCATTCTTCAAAAGATTGTAAAGTAGAAGCAAAATATGAAATAGAAGGATACTAAACTAAATCAATAATAGCTCTCTCTAAGATGGAATTGAAATACACTAATTCCAACAATGAGATTGTTCTAGCAAGAAAATTATACTATGTGGACCTTTTCTTTCTAAAAAAATGTGAAAATGGAATTTAGAAATGGATCCTATAAGTTATTTTTTGAGGAAGATGTTATAATTGCTCCAAAGACAAGATTCTCCATAACTTTCTCATCATTAGTTCAAATAAACTAAACCAAAGCTTTCCATGTAGTCAGAAACATTTTCTATGACAAAGAAAAAAGTTTAAAATTTAATTTTGAGTTTCTGCAACTTCTTTGGTGCTATTCAGCAACCTCCATTTTGAGCTTCAAATGGCATAACTTTTGCTTCTCAACACCAATTGAAATAAAAATTATATTCCCACAAAGCTAATGAGTTTTTCTACCTTCAATTTTTTTCTTCAAAATTGAGATCATAGGAACCTACTCAAAGCTTTATGAGTCCTCCTAAGGGGACTTTTGGTCCTTTAGGGGTTAAAAATTTCTACTTTATTCATATAGTGGCCCAAAATGCAATTTAAAATACCCTAAAATACCTATTTGACTCCCAACAATATCCCCAAATTACAAATTGGAAGATTCAATAGAAATTATAAATTGGAAGATTCAATAAGGTAGGAGGTCCTGAAATCGCACAGGCTCTAAAATCGCCCACCCTACTCAAATGTACACTACTTGTACATGTTGTTTTTTCATAGCCTTCAGCGATGTACAAACAATGTATATTTGAGGGGGTGGGCAATTTTAGAGCCCTATGCCACTTCAACTTCAAAATTTCATAACTAATTCTAGAAAGTTCCAAAAAATATGAAACGACTTGGATTAGATGTCAATTCCACTTGTCTTTCAAGGAAAATTCACTGAAAAATATTTTGAGCCGTTTCACCTCCCCAAAATTCAGTTTCAGCTCTTAACCTCTAAAGTCCCATTGGTCCTACGGGGGCCAAAATGCAACTTCGGGTAGGCTCATACGGTCTCAATATTCATCATAATCTTCTAAAACTTTTTGGAAAGCTAGGAAAACACATAAGCTTCTTGGGAATATAATTTTTTTCAATCGTTGCCCAAATGCAAAAGTTATGGCACAAAAAGACGAAAATGGAGGTCTGCGGGCAGCCCAAAAAAATTCACATAAAGTCAAAATAATTTTTTTTCAATTTTTTTCCTAAAATATTATATTTTTGTCTACATGTGAAACTTTGATTCATTGTATTTGGACTAGTGATGAAAAAATTATGGACAATCTTGTTTTTCGGGCAATCTAAGCATGTTCTTGAAAAAAAACTTTTTGTCCGACTTTGAATGCTAATATCTTCCAATCCGTACGGTCAAATTTGATGAAATTTTTATCACATGATCTCAGACAAGTAAAGTACAAGATCCTATGGTTAGATTCTAAAAAAATCATTTTTTCTGCTTTCATGGATGAATGTAGCAAAAATGGCAGTTTTGAGTGGTTTTTGACAGAAAAATGGACTTGGGACTGTAGGGGTTAAATGAGCAATTTATAGACCTCCTACCTTAGTACAAAATTAGGAACCATGGTCAAGTGTTTACTATTTGCACGGTTTTAGGTGCAGTTACTCAAGGCATTCATTTGATGGAGCTTGGATGGAGTCTAGTGAAAAGGGGAAGTCATCAATTGCCGATTGGACTGTATGACTGTCAGGTCGTTTCTCATTACTCGATGATTAGGGCAATGAGGACTAAGTTGGAAAAGGAAAGACTGTGACCCTGTAGTTTTTCCTACTAAAATCAATCATGATACACGTAGCTCTCTTTGTTTTTGGTTTCTTTCCTGTTTGGCTTTGTCTTGCTTTTTGCTCTTTTCTCTTCATTCGCCAGCTTCGGCTTGGCTGTTGTTCTCTGGTTCTTTTTAATGCAATGTTACTTTCCATTTGTTAAAATAAAATAAAATAAAAAATAAAAAATCAATGATAGATCATTGGTCAGAGCAGGTTTTTTGCAGCTTCAGAAAGACCAAGAACCTCTTTTAATAAAATCAAAGCTTTCTTTTTCTTTTTCTTTTTTTTTGAAACACGTGGACAATTTCCAAAGCTTTAGTTGTGTGTGCCCTAAACTAAACTCACTTAACAACAGCGTGGACATTTATTGTCCGATGGATGATAGAGAATCCATCTATGCAAGATAGAAGTGCAAATGTTCAGCCTCGGAATTTTGTGTGAAAAGGACATACCTTGCACAATAGTTTGACCTCCAATGAATGTTTTCTTTTTCTTTTTTTAAAGCCAATGATTCACATGGTACACGAAAGGTTGAATTCCATAGTGATCAACCTTTCTTTTTAAAGGTTAATTCTAGAAGGACATGGCTCCTTGTGACCAAGGTAGTCACCAAAATACTTTGATTATTGAATTAATAGGTGCATTCTTTGTTTCTACGATTATCAAGGAAGTCATCCATTGGATGTTTTAGGTCTAGAGCATACTTATAGGGTTAAACAAAACTTGTTTATCCTTAGTGTACACAACAAAACTGTTCAACCAAACCAAATTATTAACTTTTGATTGATGTAGAATAAGATTCTTTTTCTTTTTCTTTTGAAAAGTGAAGGTGCCATAAATGGTTACTTGAAGGTGTCACAAAGAAAAAGAGTACACCTCAATGCGGCTCCTAAAGGTGAGAAGTTTTAGAAAGAACAAAGGTTGAATGTTACTTGGGGAAAGAAAGGAATCCAAAAGGAAAAAATAAAACCATTTTAGCACCAAGTAGAAGCAAATTCTTGACTAATAATCTTTTTGCGCTCCTTACTACATTTATAAAAATAAGTGATAATGTAATTTTTGTGGGCCATGCTTCCTCCAAATAGTGTTTCTTGGGTTGAAATACAAATATTAGTAATGTTGATTTTTATTGGTTTTGAAGATGAGCTTGCACTTGACATACCATATATGCCAGAGGATCGCTCAAAGAACATCGCTAGCTGAACAAGGGGGAGTAGTGGCCATTCGAGATGTAGAATAAGAATATTTTAAAATTTATTGTTGAAAGTGCATCAATATCTTACAAAATAGACACAAAGAATTTTGGATTTGAAAATTGGACAACTAAAATAAAATCAGGTAAAAGCGAGCTAAAAAAATACTCTCATTGACAAAAGGATTTAGAAATAGTTCAATTTGATTAGTGAAAATCCATAATTTTTTAATTTCCTTGGCTTGGTTTCAAATGTGAAGTTGTCAAAAGATTTACATCATACTAATTTATCCTATCAGCGAGGATGCAATTTATCCTAATAGTATCACTAATAAATTATTAAATTATGTAAACACTACCATAATAAAAGAATATTCTACAAACACCTAAATACTAATATAGATGTATTCTAAGTAATATAGCAGTGGTACATTAACATATATGTACTAATAGGATGGATCATTGAACCCAATTTAAATTCATTATTGGACTCGGTAGTATTTATTCTAACTCTCACTTACTTGGGAAATTATGCTAAATTGCAAGGTACAATAATATAGAAGTCTAAATTTTCAAGGCATATACTAATATGTAAGTTCACTATATTTTAGATAATATCAATATATTGTGGTCAACTATATTTTCATAATATTTCACATGTATGATTATCATCCAATCTTCATCTATATTAATCCAAATTTCATATATTTTTCTCTAATTTATGTTTAAAATTTATTTAAATGTTCACACTAATTATACTAGATTCATCCAAACCACCATCTTACAATCATCCAAATATGTGCATTATTCAACCTTTCACCTCATTTGAAGTAACCTATGTAGTATTGGAGCCACCAATGAAAATTTTGTTCATTGACTATTAGACCATTGTATTCAATCCATGAAAATGATTTGGGAATACTATACCTTGTGGTTGACTTACACACTACAATGTTATTAATTGAGATGTCACATATGATCTAATAACACTCGCAACCATTGACAATGTGTCACTTAGGTGTTATTTTAAAAATTTAGGCATTATCAATTTGAATTAATTAAGATAATTTCACCTTATTGTACCATGATTATACAATCGATCCCTACAAAATTTTGCCTAGAATTTACAATTTGTATTTATGGAAGCCTAGGATTTATTTTGGATATATTTATACTTAATAATTTGAAAATTCATGCTTTATTCAATCATTGTCTAAAAAATAGATTTCCATTTCCAATGAGGTCTAACAGACACTAGAAGGTAGATATGATTGAAACTAGTTGCTTACCAAATTATGCTGTTTACACAAATAATAAAATTAAGTTGCCTTAACCCCTAAATGTCCAAGGCCTTTTTTGAGCTTCTAGGAATTTGCTCTAAATTGAACAAACAGCCAACATTTTGATAAGTTGTATCAATTTAAAAAAAATTGTGACCATACAAATTCAAACTACACAAAATAGTGAAATTAGGTTGCCCCACACTAATTTCTCGACATTTGACACTATATAAATATTTTCAGTTATTGTACAAGAATGCACTACTTTTTAATTAGGTCTTGTTGTAATTGGGACTCATGAACCTCCATGTGTACAAATGGAAATAATTTTAGAAATATTTGTTGACTTTGATGACTTGTAAAGTAACTTTTTTGATGTAAGGCAACCTAATTGTTAAGGCAACCTAATTTCACTATTTTGTGTAGACATGTTAGAGATCGCATAGGAAAAGAAAACACAACAATACCACTTATGGATTGAAATGTTTGATCATGAGGGTGTTAAAACTAAAAAATTCTTTCAATCCTTTTTTCACATGTTAGATCTAAAAAGTTGGTGACCAAAAAAATATGATTTTAAAGGGCCTAAGATGCATATCCCCAATCAATTTATGGCTTTTCAAAATATATTCTACAATTTTTTTTAAATGAATTTCTAATGTGATTTTTTCTCTAAGATCTAGTGTATTTGAGGCTCATTTTCAAGAGCCCCCAACACTATGGAAAGTCAAGATTACAATGGGTACCCTTGCACAAAATCATGAATAGAAAAATTATAATCATTCATTTTCAAAATCGGATTTTTGATGCTAAAATTAGACTTCAAAAAAAATAAATATATTAAAATATAAACTACAAAAAATAGCAACTTGGTTAGATTTTATTTAACTTCAAAGTATTGACGACACTAGAATTTGGTGCCTCGGGCATTTAGGGGTTAAGCAGAGAAGTTACTTCATGACTCACTGCTTGTCCACATGGAGGTGCATCTGACTCTCTAATCCTAGCCAAGAGCTGGTGCACCAACCCATGCAAACACATATGGTTATTGCATTATTGCATCCTTATACAATAACAATACATATTTATATAGTGTAGAATGTTGAGAAATTAATAAGGGGCAACCTAATTTCACTGTTTGTGTAGGGGTCTTTACCAATAGGACCTTAGACTAGGAAAGGTATAGAAGATAAATGAATCGGGCACAAAATAGAGGGTCATTTTATACATGCACCCTTGGAATGACTTGGGGGGGGAAGGGGACGAGTGAGGGGGTCAATTCACCCTCACCAATTTACCCGAGTTACACTGCAAACATCACCCCAAACACCAAGTGCAAATAGGTCTGGGTGAATTGGCCCCGTTGCTCGGCCCGTTCAAGTCATTCCATAGGTGCAAGTACACCCCCCTATTATGTGCTTGTGTAAACACCTCCCCTAGCTAATTTGGGGCCTCTGATTGCAAATAAGAATGCAAAATTTGCAACTTTTTTCACACATGGAAAAAAAATTCAGTGTTTTTTTGAGGGGCTAAGTGAGGGGTTAGTTCTCCCCGACTATGCAAACATACCTTTAACTAATTTGGGGTCTCTGATTGCAAATATGAATTCCAAATTTTGCAAATTTTATCATGTGTTGCAAATAAAAAATTTATGTGTTTTTCCTTGGGGTAAAATTCTTGCGTTTTTATCCTGCTGGTCCCACTTTGTGGATCGGGTTTAACGTCCTCCTAAAACATGGGACGAGCGAGGGAGTCGGATGCAGGACGTTAAATCCGTTCCACGAAGCAGGTCCCACAGGGTGAAAATGCAAAAATTGAGGGGGGATAAAAAGTAAAATCTTGTCCCTATTTTTGAGCCGTGCCAAGGATTAGATATGGACCCCTGTATGCTAATTTGGGGCCTCTAATTGCAAATATGAATTCAGAATTTAAAAAAAAAAATTATATGTGAAAAATAAAAAAATTATTGCGTTATTCTTGGGATAAAATTCCTGTGGTTTTCAACCCTACAGGGTCCACTTCGTGGGACGAGTTTAACGTCCTGCGGGTCGGATCACCACTAGTCTGTCCAGGCTGGGGTGAACTGACCCCCTCACTCGGCCGCGAGGAAAACCCCTGAAATTTTTGATTTGCAAGGCATGATCAAATTTGCAAATTTTGAATTCATATTTGCAATCAGAAGCCCCAAATTAGCTAGGAGAAGTCGAGAACATACCCTAGAGACGGCTCCAAATAAGGGACTTTTTTTTCATTTTTTTTCACATGCCCCCCGGAATGATTTGGGAGGCCGAGCGAGGGGGCCAATTCACCCCAACCTCAGTCCGGGTGTCAAAAGGGGCGGGGTGTCATTTGTTTCCAAGGGGAAAAAAAAAAGAAAGATGAAAAAGGGTCGGGGTGAAAACTGAAAAGGGCCTCCAGTACAGAACAGTGCATGGTGGTAAGCTTAGTACCGTAACTTAGTAGTTACTTAAGTTCGTCCACTCCGTCAGTCCGTCCCCCTGGTCTGGTTGGTCTGGTCTGGTCGAGCATCACTGGGTGGATAAAGCGAGGGTGTCCTTGAACCGTCCTACTCATCCCAGGTAAGGTAAACCCCGAGCGAGGGCAGTGGGGCCAGCCAAAAGGCGGATCGCTCGCCACTCAGTGGCAGTGACGCACTGCGGAAAAGGCACTTGGCACCCAACCCAACCCAAACCCCACCCCACCAGCAGATATCGAAGCAGCCTGCCTGCCTGCCTGCCTGCCCCAAAAGCCTGCAAACTCTACAAAGATTGCCGGGAACCAAATAATACTCGAAACCAAACCAAACCAAACCACCGCTGCAGCAGCAGCAGCCAGCCAGCACAGCACCAGACGGAGTGACGGAGGGCAAGCTACGACTTCGGCTACTACTTCACTCGGGAACCGTGTTGGGAACCGTGTGGGCCTCTACACACTCCAACTCCTCCCCCCCCCCCCCTCCATTCTTATCCCCACAAAGACGACGGCTCTCATCCAAAAACCACACTTCATCTAATACCACGTTTCATCCAAAACCACATTTCATCCAAAACCACGTTTCATCCATTTACCACGTTTCATCCATTTACCACTCATCCACACTTCATCCCCGCCACAATTCATCCGTACCACCCTCATCCACTGCATTTCATCCAAACGCACGAATTTCATCCATTTCCATCTTCTTCCCCTTCCGTTCTTATCCCCACAGAGACTACGGCTCTCATCCAAAACCACATTTCATCCATCCAACCTCATCTGCCCTTCATCCCCTCCACAGTTCATCCGTACCCACCTCATCCACACCTCATCTACCCTATTTCATCCATACGCACGAATTTCATCCATCCCCACCCCCTTCCTTCTTCCCCCTTCCTTCCTTCCTTGCCTTCACCCCCCCACTCAGTGACGAGGGTTTCGATGCCACTTAGTGACGAGGTGCCTGGACTCTCGCCTGTATGTGCTCCCAGGGATCCTCGATCGAAAGCTTCAGTAGTCTCGCAGTACGTTAGTCTGTACAGAAGCACGGTGGATTCCGTTCGGTAGGGAGAGAGGATCGTTGTGGAGAAAAGTGTGTGAGAGAGAGAGAGTGTGCGAGAGAGAGAGTGTGCAGTGAGGGAGAGAGAGAGATTGTGGTTTTCGTTGTGGTTTTCGTTTTCGTTCTGTGTGTGTGTCTGTGTGTGTGTGTGTGTGTGAGTGAGGGAGTCGTTCGTTTCCGGAATGGCCACCAAGTGGCACATCTCCTCGCAGTTGTGGACTTCTTGGCCTGCCGAGCGGCTGAAGCAGCGCTGTTAATCCTGTCTCTTTTTTAATCCGTTTCTTGAGAGTTTCCTTCCCTGTGTTGTGTGTTGTGTGTTGGTTTTTGTGTGTGTGTTGTTTGGTTTTTGATCTTGTGAGGACGGAATTCGGGTCTTCGGTGGAGTGTAGTTGGTGTGGTGGGAGTTGAGGAGGTGGAGTGTAGACGCGATTGGAGCGCAAATTGTGGTGTGCGGGCTGTTTTTTGGAAGGGGTGCGAATGTTGCGCGCCGCCAGTGGCAATCGTGGATTTTGATCTGGAGGTGGTGAATTTGGCAGCGGCGGGGATTGGTTACTTGTTGAGTGATGATCCTCGGCGGTGGTGTTGGTAGCGCGAGCTTGTGGCTGTTTACAAAATCCACGGCTGGTTAGGGTGTGGGGTTGATGATCTTGCAGCTGGCGTTTCCTGTTTCGATTGGTTTGAACAGGACGTTCGCCGCTGTATGTGTGCTTGTGCCTGGGGACTGAGAATAAATTGCGACTTGGCATCGCCAAGCATCGGTTGCAGGCATTCCACGTTGACATGAAGCTCACAGGAGGAGGAACAGCAGCAGCAGCTATCAGCAATCTCGTAGGGCTTGTGCGGAATCTCGCTTGCATCCGTTGAAGCCAGAGCTCCACATTTGCAGATGTGCGCATCCTCCAGTTTTTCTTCCTCTTAACCGACTTTGGTGTCATTGCGGGTTCCGGAGCGCCACAGGCGGTGATTCTCCAACGCAACTGACGAACTGAGAGGAGTGCGATTGTTGTTTTGTGCATCATCGTAAGTTTAGGTGTGGGCCGACACGTACTCTGTGACAGACGCGAAGGTTTGCTACTTCCTTCAGCGAATCCAGAGTTGTGGACGGAGCCGTTAACGTAGGTGACAGAAATTGTAGTTTGGATTTCTGTGGTATCGGAGACTGTGTGCTCTGGAAGTGGTAGAGCACTCATGCCGAACCTTGAGTGGAAAGCACTGGGTGAAGAACCAGGTTGCCGACAGGCAGCTATGGATCCCCAGATCAAACTTTTTGGACGAATCCTAAGTGCGACGCCAAGTCACACTGTGGCAGGTGCAGATGCAGGAGTTCTCATCCCGAAGAGTGTGTCCTCGCCATCCAGCCAGGTACGTATGATGTAGTGTCTATCTCTCTCTCACCATTTGATTGCTCCGTATGTGAGATGCGATTCAGCGTATGTCAGCAAGTGCGGTGTTGGGGTTTTTGCATTGTATGTCTTGGTGTTGCATGTAGGTAGGGTTTACAAGCTTTTGTCCCTCGTTTGCATGTGCTTTACATACTGAAAACTCTTCACCTAGGGTCTCGACTATGACATAGCTAAGAGTGTGTGTTACAGGCGATGATAGTGTGGCAAGCGTGCGTGATATGCCATATTAGAGAATGTCGAGTGTCTTATGGGATTTTTATACCGGATGAGAAAGAGGTTCGAGTGTATGTGGCCTGTATGTGCCGTAGTAATGTGTGAGGAATATTGATGTGCTGGTGCGAGTTCCTGGTTTTGGCCCTGATGGATGCTGTGTTGATTTCAGGATGGTGGCGACAATATGCTCCGCGGGACTGAGAACAAAATTGTAAGCGAGAAACTCGTCTCTGCCAGAAGTAGCAGCGCAGACGAATTCTTGCAACTTTTCAAGAACACAGAGTCATGCGGGGCTGCTCCAGTAGGAGCCCAGCAGCAGCAGCAGCAGAATCAGCCGCTCCTCTGTGATGACAGTGAGGGAGGGCAGTCCGATGAAC
Organism: Pseudisothecium myosuroides; assembly: GCA_951799445.1. Taxonomy (NCBI): domain Eukaryota; kingdom Viridiplantae; phylum Streptophyta; class Bryopsida; order Hypnales; family Lembophyllaceae; genus Pseudisothecium; species Pseudisothecium myosuroides. The sequence goes on from OX637291.1 coordinate 31,102,117, forward strand.
AGCGGGACTCCCCCTCTGGCAACAGCGATGGCAAGAAGCCGGACAAGGTGGTGGCGTGCCCGCGCTGTCTCAGCCAAGACACCAAATTCTGTTACTACAACAATTACAACGTCAACCAGCCGCGGCACTTCTGTAAGAATTGCCAGCGCTACTGGACGGCCGGCGGGACGTTGCGTAACGTGCCTGTTGGGGCTGGGCGACGGAAGAACAAGACGGGTAACTTGCAGCAGCAAAGGGAGAACGAAGCTTCTCAGAACGGCTCCTCTTTCCAACTCGACTCTGGCGAATTCTCTTGTGGCCTGGGCTCTCCCAAAGCCAAGCTCCTGCATCCCAAACGATTGCCTGGGCAAGGCTCTCCACTGCGGAGTCCGGGGAGCTCCTCGCCTTTTGGCTCTGAGAGTGGGATCGCCATGTGTTCTCCGCCGTACTCGCTTTACCAGAATGGACGCCTTCCTTTTCAATCGTTCAATTCATGCAGCCAAGGCTTCACCACCCCAGGTATGTTATTTCCATCTAGCCATAACGCCTGTTGATTCCAAGTGTGCAAGCGGAGGACTTTCTTTGGTGACCACGAGAGCGAAACTCTCTTGATGTCAAAATGATCTCATCGCCATGGATGATGATGTCTCATGCATTCACTTGAAGTGGGTTGTTGATGATGATGATATCTCATGCAATGGATGATGATGCCTCATGCAATGGATGTTGATGTCTCACGCAATCACTAGTAAAGGGACGAGTAGGTATTACATTTCCAAGTGGTGCTTACCCGAAACTTGCTGATTGAAGGTCAAAGGAGTGTATTAGAAGAGGTGAGTTGCGGTTGGTAATAGGGGACGGTTTAGGAGACAGGATCAGGTTCCTTGTGGGTTTTGCATCCTCTACCTTAGACTACCTGGGGAATTTGTTAGATAGACTTTCTATAGTATACAAGTTGATATTGCAAGGAAACAATATCTGAAAAAGGGATTATGTGGTGCAGGTACAGAATTGAGTGCAGTGGGAAGCTCGGACACAGCATCCACTCTGCGAGGGCAGAGGCTAATATGCCTCCCTGCAGGAGTTGGTGTCGACAAGGATTGCTGCAGATCACCACGGAGTGAGCAAGTGCAAGATGCTTCCATGTTGCAGCAGCAGCGAGAGGCAACTTCAGACACGGTCAGCGAGTGGGCAGGCAACACCGGAGGACCTTCAGTGCGGTTCTTCAATGGGGAGTGGCCTCATGGTTACAATCTGGACTGGGATGGGAAACACGCACACCCGGTTTCGCAAGGTTTCGCTCCGGTTCTTACAAGCTACAACACTTCCACTGCAGGGCCGACACCAGCAACTCCAACATGGACTCCCGCTTGGGCATGGATGGGCAACCCTCAGTGGACTGGAGCCCCGCAGCAACCACTCCCAGCCACTCTTGGCAAGCGCCAAGGGGGTAGGGTGGAGGGTGGACCTCCTGCAAAAGTGCTGCGTACAGATGTTGAGCCTAGCTCAAACTTGAGAAGCAGATGGCCCATGCTGCAAGGGAGGACTCCACCAACAGAGGTGCGCTCCAACAGCACCTTGAAGCAACTTTTCCAGAATCCGAAGCTGGAACCCACCAGTGTTGGTTGTGAACCTAAGGACACTTTCATGAGCAGGTTGTTTATGAACGCGTCAGCGACCCGACCTGTGCCATCTCCATTGACCATTTGATCGTCTACTGGAGCCAAAGTTTCACTAGCTCTTGTGCTGCTTGCTGCATTCCAAGCTGCTCTTGAGCCCCTTTTGACGAATCAGGCGGTTTGGAGGTGCAGAATAAAGCCCACTTTTGACCGCCTCGTTTTTGTTGTATAGACAATAGTTGCACCTTTTTGATGGCAAATCTTTACCATGCCCTAGGTGTAGCTTGTCTTTTGGGTTCATCCTTAAACCCTATTCTATTCGTGGGCAGTTCCTTTTGTTTTTGATACTAAATCTGATGAGAGCTGAACTATGTCCACAGATCACCCGCTTGATCTGCTGACCTCGAGTTGATCTTTTGTCTACGTCGGCTTGGTAATACGTACTCTACTATCTACTCCACTACCGAAAGTGGGATCTGATGTGCAGGCGGTCTTGTCTGCAATAAAACGAGTAGTTTGTGCGCTTGTAGAAGAGACCCAAACATTGTGCAACATTTTTACTTATACTTATGAATATTTTGTAAATTACTGTCGAGATTGAGCTGATGGGAATTTTCGAATTCATGCTCATCTTTGAGACATCTTTTGAATGTTTCCAGCATCTACTCTTGTTTCGGGTGGTTGCTCCGCTTGTAATGACTTCAGTGAATGCATTACTTAGTGAGTCCCGAAATTGGAATGAACCCAAAGATGTGAAAGGTTTCCGAAACTGTGTTTTGGAAAGTTTTCGAAGGCTGTGTTACTTTAAGCTCATGTGTGGACTCACTTTGCGATGCAGGACCTCTGAACAACTTTCAGCCGAATATGTGAATTGCACCGCAATTGATGCAAATATTAAGGCGGAATTCAAAAAGTGCAGATTGTTACCATCATAAAGGTGGTGAGGACTTGGACTTTAGTTGCATGATGAAAATAATGCTTTTTTTTGCTTCAATTCACGTGGTGTAGTCTTTCATTTTGGTTCTTGCCCTTGGGAAGCTAAGTTTTAGTAGCAATGTTGTGAATTAAAAAATGTTTTGAAGGAAATTGACCCTCGTCTTCCCCAAAAATGAAACAAATCTTTATAGAAGGAAATTGGTCATTACATTCTTGCGCAGTTTGCATTAACTTACTGATCCTTTTCCACTGCAGATCTCAGTTTGAAAAACTAATGGTTTTTCCAAAAAGTAGAAATTGAATAGAATATATTTCAATCATGGTTGGGGCTGTCGATGGGTCTCAATTAACTTATACGGAGTACCAACTTCTTTTTATTGGCTACCAATGTTTTGCAGCAACTTTTTTCTATTGGCTACCAATGTTTTGCAGCGGAAAAGAGACTTGTGTCACATGGAGCTAAGAAATTTTTAAATAGTTTCTTATCAATCAATCTTTGACTCTGTATGTACCGCATGTGATGTGCTCACTATTGTCTCCAAAAAGAATGGGGATTCTTTATGATGTATTGATTCCAAGGCTGTTTTTATGCCAATCCTCAAAGAATGTTATACATAACATTCTTTATGAGTTGCATGAGTACTCTTGGTATCTCAATGAACATGGGCCGCAAGAATAAATACCTTTGGTATCAATGAGCCTGAGCCGCAAGAAAACGATTCTAGATTTCTCTTGTGTACTATCTCAAGATTATGTTTTGTATGCCAAAAAGTGGTTGTACTTTGTATATGAATTATTTATGCATTTTCAAGGTCGGCGAGTTTATGTGGGCACATGTGATATAATGATTGCGTGCCTATCAATGGAATCCATTGCTTCCCAAGTGAGCCAATTGTTCAGTATTTTAGTGTTCTGTACTCTAATTGTGCTGCTGTACTGTACAGTAGAGTAGCTTGCCAAAAGTAGAATGTCATGGAGAATAGCGTGGGGGTGGGGCTATTGATTTCATTTGGATTTTGATGTGAAGGATTTGAATAAGCTTGCTGCTGCTGGAGGGAAAGGAGGTGAATTTCATAGGAGAATGATGGATTGCGTGCAATAAGGCAGTCTGCTCTTAAAACAACCTTTTGAGAGCTGATTGCATTTGGGGAAGCGAAACTCCTTGAAACAATTTCCAGTAAATTTTTGGAGGAAGAAAAATGGAATGTAACCCAAGTCGTTTGGACCTTCTTGGAATTAGTTGAAGAAATGCAATGGTCACTATAAGCGACCCCCTTCTGCAATGTACACTGTTGGTACATTGAAGAAGCAAAATGTACCTTTGTGTTAACCCCTAAAGGACCAAGGCCTTTTTCTTTGCCAAAAACACTCAAAACTACCATATCTATAGCAAAGAGTAAAAAAAAATTGAAAATTATTTTTTTTCCACATCTAATTGTAGGATCTTACACATAACTAGTATGAGAGTGTGTGGAAAAAAATTCAGAATTTTTGACCACACAGATTGCAAGATATCTGTGTTTAAAGTGAAAAAAAAAAAAAAAAAAAGTTTTTCAGCACATTGTGGGACTAGATTTTTTGATTTTGAACATTTTTAACTTAAAATTTTTGCACTATAGAGTTTTGAGCTTTAAATCTTTATAGTGGAGAATTGAGTTGAGAATCTAGGGGGGGAAAAAAAATTCAAAAAATCTTAATTATCATTCTTAAAAAAATTGTTAAATGAAAGTAGGTATGAAATAGAAGGAAAATCTAAAATATTAATATATTTTAGGTGGAATTAAAATGCACTAATCCCAATGGTGAGATTGTTCTAGCAAGTAAATCAGACCATGTAAATTTTTTTTTTGAAAAATTGCAAAAATTGCATTAAAAAATGAATCCTACAAGTTATTTTTTTCTAGAAGATACTCTAACTGCCCAAAAAACAAGAATGTCCATAACTTTCTTATAACAAATCCAAATGAAATGAACCAAAGCTTTCCAAATAGAAAAAAATATAACCTATGAGAAAAAAAAATTCAAATTTTTGTCCATTTTTTTTTTTGCTGCCCGGGCTGCCCCCCGTCCCCTGTTTTGAGATTATTTGGTCATAGCTTTTGTTCCCAGGCACCGATGGTGAAAAAAATTATATTCCCACAAAGCTTATCAGTTTTTCTATCTCCAAAAAAAGTTTCAAAAAATCGCGACAAAATTTCAGCTTGTAGGTACCTATCCAAAAACGAATTTGTCCCCCAAAGGGACAACGGTCCTTTAGGGGTTAAAGGTCGCTTTTAGAATAAGGTCACTTCTCCAGCACCCTACTTTACCTATCCAAAACATATGACAACTTCTTTATTACATCAATGAATATGTAGGTTGCACATTCATTTGTATAAATATATATATTTGAACAAATGGGAGACCCACTGCATTAAAAGAAACCAAAGAACAACAACCAAGCCTCAATGGCTGGACAGAAAGAGCCACAAAAAAACGGCCCGCAGAGAGAACCAAGAGCCACTAAAAGAAAGAGCACTCTGGAGGACGAACCTTGTTCCATATAAAAAAAAGTATAAGAAGACAAGAAAAGAAGAACCTTTTTCTAAGTCCCCTTCCACCTTTATTATATAGTTTGAAAAAAATTGGTCAAAGTTATCAAATAGAGATATCTTCAACTAAGACCCCTAAAAGACTAACTTACTCTTTTTTAGCAACATAGCAATTTTGGGGAGGTACCTAGGATTAGAAGTTTGCATATTTTAGGTTGAAATTTTTACGAAAGGTGTGGACAAGGAATATCTTTCATGTGCACTAAATTTCATGACATTTGAAAACAAGAGCCAAAAGTTATTGCATAATATGTTGTTTGTTTCTCAACTCAAGCAGTCCGAGCAGATAAAAAACAAAACACTTTTTTCAAAAATAAAAATTTGAAATTGGTTTTCTAGATTTATATATACATGGAAAGCTTTGAATCATTCCATTTCGATCAATGAGTCAAAAATTATGAGGGGTTTTAGTTTGCAGGCAGTTATGGATTCTCTATTCTAAAATAAACTTTGAAGTCGTTTATTTAATTCAATTTTCAATATTTTTTGAAAAAAAAAAAATCCTAGGATGCACATTTTTTGTAACAACATTACAACCATTGGGATTGACATTTTTAAATTCTATAATTAAATTCTTAACAATTTAGTATTTTGAATCATTCTCTACTTCTTTCCGCCAGCTTACTATTTTTTTCCTATATGTTGTACAATTCCAAATGATTTGAAATGTTTAAGCATGTAGCCAACTTGTCTAGGAAAAATAATCCAAAGAAGCACCACCATTTTGGACATTTTTTTTTTATAGAAAAGTGAGCTTGTGAAGTGCAACTGCCCTATTTTTTACAAGTCCAAAAAAATGATTTAAGTGAATTTGAATGCTTATATGTTGCAGTCCACGCTGTGGAAATTTTTGAAATTTTTACCGCATGTTCTCAAGTCAGCGTACTACAAGATCCTACGGTTACATATGTTAAAAAATGTTTTTTTTCAAAAATTTGATACTTGTACTAGAAATGGCAGTTTTCGATCATTTGGGGAGAAAACATAGTCAAAGAACTTGAATGGTTAATTAAATGCCCAGGGTGTCACCAAGTGGCATTTGGATGATTACAAATGAGTCACTCTTGATGAAGGGTGCATTTACAATGTGTGGTGGTGGTAGAATTTTTTTGTCATAGAGATTTTATTGATTTACAAAAGAAGATGCTTGTCTTAGGATCATAGACAATTTATAGAATATATTTTTCTATTGTATTTTTGGCATTGTTGAGTTGCTTTCTCTTGATGTAAATTTTTACCATAAAAATGACTTCTTTTGTATTTAAGAACAATGAATCCCTTAAAGTCCTAGTTAGAAAGATAGATGTGGATTTTGATCTTTTTTGATAGAATAGATTATAATATGACTAGAATCTAGACATCCGGTTTCCATTTTTTGCAAGTTTTTCTTTCCTTCCCATCCCTACATGGACTCATTTAGAACCTTGTACAATATCCATAGAGTATTGAATGACTAGGCTAGTTACATTGTTGAAGAATAGACAAAAATTGCTTTTAAAATATATTTGGATGTATTTGTTCCATTTCATGTAGCTCCCACAATAAACTATTGATAACATTCATAGACCACTTGCTAGATGCTAGTTCTCTTAGAGAGATAATGAAATGATAGTTACCAAGTCTAGATTCTACTCCAATTTGAAATATGAAAGATTCCTAAAGTTGATGGTATTATTGCAATCTGAACTATTTAAAGATGTTTTCCGCTATAACATACACCAATGATGAAAATTTTGTATTTTTAAAAGTTTAAATTGTATTTGATGAGAATTGTTTTTCAACTTTTCTTTAGAAATTCATGGTAATTTCAATCTTGATTAATGAATTTGGAATTTTTGTGACTTATAGTAGAAATATGACTTTACATCTCTAATCAATAAAAATAATAAAAACTATCTTCTTTTATATTGTAACAAAGCAAGGCATACAAAGTGATGAATACTAATTTACACTATGTGTCACTCTACTAGGCTTGGTCCTTTACGGGTCAAAATTCATTTTATGCCATGTGTTGACCTTATATCATTGCAACATAATAACAAATATGATGAATCTAATGAGCAATGCAAGACTTTTTAATTCCTAAAGGACTAAGGAGTCCATTTTGGGATTTTTGAAAGTTTGGACAATTCTATTGACTTCATTTTTAGAGTTTTTGCTTGAAAACTATAGTGTAGCTCACGATCATCAAGGCTTACATAGGAGCTTTGTTTCATGTCATTTTGATAAGTATTGCAAAAGTTATAAATTATTTCTTGATTTCAATGTCGAAGCGGGAAGCAAGAAACTTTCATTTTTTAATTATTATTATTTTTTCTTAGTAGTATAGATCCATATCTTTATAAAAAGCTTTGAATCATTATATTCCAATTAATGACATGAAAATTATGAGTAGTATTGTTTTGTAGGCAACATAGGCAAAAATAATATATAAAGTACTTTTATTAAGTCAATTTTTGAATTTTTAAATAAAAATGAATACATGCAAATTAGCATGATTATTAGAATATTTTCACCATTGGGATTGACGTTTCTCAATTCCATGTAAAAATCATTATTCTTATTTATTTATTTTAAATTTTTATTAACAAATGGAATGAGCCATTGCATTAAAAAAAGATCACGGTACAAAACACCCAAGCCACAAAGGTTGGACAATGAAGAAATGAGAGCAAAAGGAAAACACCAATGGAGACAATTAGTGAAATAAACAAGATGGAGGACCCCTCTTGTTCCATAAGATAGTAGAGCCAATCCTATAGTTTTTCTTTTTCTTTTTGTAATGTACTTCCTTCCATTTCATTATTTTTTCTTGGATGCAAATGATCCTTTTTTTGTTATTTATTTTTTCATGTATAGTTCAACTCATTTTCCAACATCTTGTATAAAATACACAAGGAGAAGGACACATGCATTTTTGACTAAATTTTTTGAAAGACAAAACTTCACTTGTAGAATGGGCTAGAAAATACTTGTTTTTGAAGTTTAGACACTACAATCTTGCAATCAATGGGGCAATTTTCTCCAAAATTGTAGGAAGACATACTTGAACAAGTCAAGTACAAGATTCTACAGTTGGATTTTTCAAAATCTAAAAACAAGTCAAGATTGTAGCTTCAATTTTGGACCCAGAAACACCATAGTATTTTAGGAGTTAATGGTTCAATCTCAAATTTCAAATAGTATTCACTTTGAGGATAGACTTTGAGTTGAGCAACTCCAAATACGCCATTGACCCAAAACCGCCATCATCACTCTTTGAGCGTCTCCAAAATCAAAAAGTATTTGTATGAAAGAAACATAATTTGGAACCTCTACCAAATACAACTTTGAGCCTTCATAACTTTTGCATATGGTATCCAAATGCCACATTCTTCGGTGCGTTAGAACCTCCTTTGACTTGCCAACAAGAAAATATGAAAACTTGAACAATCTAATAATACTAACTAGGCACAATAGCAGAAATTGGCAGTTTGGGGGGTGCCCACCTCAACGACACTCAATGGAAAGATTAACCCTTAAAGGACCGGCATGCGTTTTTTGGATGTATAGAAATTTTGGGCAAGTACATGTGACTAGAGATTTTCATATTTTAAGCTGAAGTTTTAATAGAAGGTGGGTGCGAGGAATATCTTTCATATGCACTAAATTTCAGCACATTTGGAAATAGGAGTCAAAAGTTATGGCCAAATATGTTACTTTTTTTCGTAACTGGGTAGTCTAGGCAGCAAACAAAATTTGGCAAAATTTTGTTATGAGAAAGTTATGGACATTCTTGTTTTTCGTGCAGTTTGAGCATCTTCTTGAAAAAAATAACTTGTAGGATTCACTTATGAATGCTATTTTTATAATTTTTCAAAAAAAAAATTCTCATGGTTTAGTTTACTTGCTAGAACAATCTCAGCATTGGGATTAGTGTATTTTAAAAACCATCTAAAATATATGAATATTTTAGATTTTCCTTCTATCTCATACCTACTTCTACTTAATAAAATTTTTAGGAATGATAATTAAGTTTTTTTGAATATTTCTTTTTCCCCTAGACTCTCAACTCAATTCTCCACTATAAAGATTTGAAGCTCAAAACTTTGTAATGCAAAAATTTTAAGTTAAAAATGTTTAAAGTCAGAAAATCTAGTCCCGCATTGTGCTGAAATACTTGTTTTTTCCACTTTAAACACATATATCTTGCAATCTGAGCGGTCAAAAATTCTGAAATTTTTTCCACACATTCTCATACTAGTTAGGTGTAAGATCCTACGGTTAGACGTGAAAAAAAAACATTTTTCAAATTTTTTTACTCCTTGCTATAGAAATGGCAGTTTTGAGTGTTTTTTGGCAGAAAAATGGCCTTCGGCCTGTAGGGGTTAATCGGTGATGGAAGTGTTGCGGCAAGTTGTGCCCATGAACTAAAAAGGTTGTATCATGGCAAATTGGCAAGGGAATCTACAGTAGAAGATCTGAATATGATGTTCTAAGACCATCAAGAAAGACTGGAAAAAATATATTGAAGTCTTTGAAAACAAGCTGTAAAGTGACTCTGCATCATTTTGTGGATAGCAAAAATGGCAAGCTAAGTTATCAACTGAAGAAGCTTGGGTCAGTAAGTTTGAAGAAAGGATTGAGAAGGTACAAAAAGGGTGGAAAATTAAGAAAAACTTTACTAAAAGTGCAGGCCAAAAAATTGTAGAATCCTCAAAGGTCGTATGTTCAAAAATAAATAAAAATAAAAATAAAAAAAATTGTAGAAGGAATTGAGACCACAACAAAACTAAGTACAGGACCTGTTTCTGACACAAGGTCCCACTTGCGCAAGAAAGGGTGACCTATTTTTATTACTGAGAGAAATATGATGTTGATAGGGCCTTCATTATTGTGTAACAAATAGCACATTGACACTTAATAAAGTTGCTAAGACCGGTTTTTAGTTTAGCACTTCTCAGAAATAGATTTCCCTGCAGATCAAGAACAAGTTGAATTGTAATCTACACTTCCTAAACCTGATGAAAAATTAGCAAAAAATAGTGCAATCTTCATTATTTTTAATCCTCGACAGCAGAAAATTATCTTCCTACCATTGCTCAATCGGACATATGCTAAAACACTCAACATTGTCGGAAATAGGTTGTATACCTTATTTGCTACTCCACCATCTACATGTGATATAAGTATGTGTGAAGAAGAAGAAGAAGAACTTTGGTCATATGACCATTGTGAATGAAGAGTCTGTTGGGGATAGTTCTACTATGTAAGCCTTGTAGGCTTAGGTAGCGTGTGTGTGAAAAACATTAATATTTAACTATGTAACAATGTTGCAGACATTAACCCCTAAAGGTCAGAGACTATGTTTTCACCAAAACCGCTCCAAAACTACCATTTCTCATACAAGTACCAAACTATAGAAAAAAAACATTTTTGGACACATGAAACCGTAAGATCTTATAAAACATTGGTTTGAGAAGATGTGGAAAAAAATTCAGAATTTTCCACCGTGCGGATTGGAGGATATTAGCGTTTGAATTGACAAAATCCCTTTTTTTGTCCCTTCAAAAATCCGGGCAGCTGCACTTCACAAGGTCACATTTGTATGAAAAAATGCCCCAAATGGTGGTTACTCTTTGGATTCATTCTTCTAGGCAAGTTGGCTACATGCTTGAAAAATTTCAGATCATTTGGAATTGCACAACATACAGGAAAAAAATAGTAAGTAAAAAGAAGAAGAGAATGATTCAAAATACTAAATTGTTAAGAATTTATTTATGGAATTGAAAAATGCCAACCCTAATTTTTGTAATGTTGTGATAAATAATCTACATCCAAAGTTTGTTTGTTTTTTCAAAAATATTGGAAATTGAGTGAAATAAAGGACTTCAAAGTTTATTTTAGAGTAGAGATTCCATAACTACCCTCAAACTAAGAATCCTCATAACTTTTGACTCATTAATCCAAATGGAATGATTTAAAGCTTTCCACATACATATAAATCTAAAGAACCAATTTCAAATTTTTATTTTTAAAAAAAATGATTTTTAAAGAATTTTTTTGAGCTACCCGGGCTACCCGTCGTACACCAAAAATTACATATCATACAATAACTTTTTAACCATGTAGTCAAAAGTTATGAAAATTGTTGGGCCTTAAAGCTACTCCTCGGGCACATCTTGTGTGAAAATTTCAAAGAAAAAAAATAAAATCTCCACTCGTAATGAGCTGCCCAAAATCGCTATGTTGTCAAAAAACGGTGTTTGGACCTTTAGGGGTTAAGTGTCCAATGGATGACATAGAATCCTTCTATGTAAGACAAAAATGTAGATGTTTGTCTTTGGAGTTTTGTGTGAAAAGGAAAGGTCTTGCACAATAGTTTGACCACTAATAAGTGCTCTTGTTTTTTTTTAAAGCAAATGATTCACATGGTATCCAAAAGGATGATTTCCACAATGACAAATCCGGTGTTCTAGGGTTAAAAGTGATAGGTTTTCAAAGTACTTTTAAAAAATCAACTTGGTGTGGTTCATGGATTTAGCTTAAAGCATCTCCAAGTTCATGTTTTTGATGATAAATAAATTTAAAAGCATTTCAAGGTGATTTTTTTGGTTCAAATAACTTTACATTCATGAACAAAAGAACTTTCTTTTATGACCAATTTGATGAAATTGCGGTAAATGACACATATATGTACAAAAGACATAAGTAAGGGAGTTTAAGGATTAACTAATTGAGACGGTGTGTTGGAAAGAACAAGAAATTGTTGACTTGAAAACAAAACAAATATCCAAATAAAAGAACATTATTCACTACTTGTAAAAGGGTTCCATATAACTTCATTGTCATCCATTCAAGCTTTGTTGAGTAATGCAGGTTTTTTTTGGTTTTTTTGGTTGAAACAAGCAGAGAAAGAATTAGCTTCAGTCTTTGAAGATTATAGATGGTGGCCAGGAATAAAGACACAAAGGATGTACCCTCCAGTGAGTATGATAATATTAATTCCTACAGGACCAGGGGGTTGTCCAGATTTCTAAAATTGTGAAGATCTATTATAAAATGCAACTTAGAACAATATTTTAATGATGGCTTTCAAACAATAGTTGTAAAATATGATTTATAGACCACATCCATACAGTTAGATCAACAAATACACAAACTAATATCTTACAATAAAATTTGAAGTCAAAAATTGAAAATTCCTTCTAAAATCAATTGTAGATTGGATATTTATGATTTTTACAAGAATTTTTTTTCTATATGTTCAAAATGCTAAGTTCTAATCATAGTGATTTTTAAAGATTTTTATTTTGTTTTTTGATTCAAGTCATTTTTGAAGTGTCATTTTTTGAACTAAAAAGTTACTTTTTGAAGGTAGACCTACCGATACCGTGTAGCAGCTCATCAATGTTACAAGAAGTGTAAGCAAGATTACATCATACAACGTAAATGGCACTAAAACTAAAGTGGAAAAATGAGTAGGAGTTCTAATAATCCTTTGTGAGTAGCTCGTTCATTGATTTGTTGACTTTTTTGGTATCGTGCTCCAGCATCTTGCCCCCTTTGAATTATATAATATTTGCAAAGCAAAATCTTCATAATCTATATAGTATAAATGTTAAAGAATTAATACAAGAATCTTTAAAAAAATGCATTTTGGTGAATTTGGAATGTGTTTCCGTTCATTCATTGTTCAAAATCTTCATTCATAGTCCTTAAGGGGTTAAGCATATATATTTACTTTTAATGATGAATGAAAGTGGAACTATATTAATTCATTTTTTTTAATAGATGGGCAAATAAAGGTCAATTTTATATTGAAATTCATTTGCAAGTGATCTAATTTGAAGTATGTGGGAGGATTTTTTTAGCAAGTTGTGAACTTAACCAATTTTATTGAAACCCCAGTCATTGTGTTCTAGACAACAATTTAGACATCATTTATACATGGTAAACAATCTTCTTTAGAAAATTTTGAACTTAGAAATAGTGGGAAATGAAATTACCTTTAATTGTGATTATTTTATAGAGAATGAAACTCAACATGGGTTTTTGAATTTGAGTTTTGAATTTCATGTTCTACAATTTCCCCCACTTGGTCACAAGATAGAAAGGAAGGACTACAATACCTTAGGAGGGCTTTAGAATTCAATGTTCATTTGAATTTGTAAAATTGAAACTAATTTAATGATATGTATATCCCAATTTTTTTTCATATAGCTTTCAAAGTTGGATAAACTCATGATCAACTTTAAACTTCTATATCTCTTATTCAATACACCTTCAATGTTTGAATTGATTAAAAAATTGAGTATAAAGGAGTGTAATACTCTAAAATGATAGGATGTATGCCATTAATTATTAAATTTACTTACTTATTGGAGGTCAAAAAATAACAACGTGAATCTTTGTAAAATAACCATACACATATTGGACTTAGGATATGTTTCCTTTAGTGGAATCAATAAATCAAACATGTTGCACTTGTTTCCAAGCCTTATGATGTGGACTTTAGAGTTTGGTATACAAAGGCCAATTGGATGCATTTGGATTTTAGGATTTAGGCATACAAAGATTGGCCAAACATAGATTAAGGTAGGATGATCCATTGTTGTTGCTTTGATCGTTGTTCATATTTAGATTTATCATATTTACAATTTTTTTAAGCAAAAGAGTGGCAAACTAGGGACTGCTCAACATGTATTTCATGTACTCTTTTTTGAGACAAAAATACATATATAACTGGTTGACAAAACAAAGATCTTTTTTGATTCTCATTGTTGTCCTAGAGGAAGCTATTCACATTCATTTCACATTGTTAATGTGGCTCTCGTAATACCCTATATGGTTGCAAACAAAATCCAAAGGTTCCATCTTTCAAGATTGTTAGAAATAATGAATGAATATTTTATCATATATAGAAATGGCCACATGGTGTTCACTGAAATCATAAAATTGAGACTTTTCAACCTGATTCCAACCTTTTCAATCCTCAAAAGACGTCAAGACCAAAAAGTGGTCACTGACCATGACTTTCAAGATTCTTGTAGAAATGAAGAACACACCTAAGTAATCGCAAAGTACCTTGGTGATATGTCATGTCCTTCCAAGATTAAAATCCAATTCCATATTGAGTTGAAATAATACAAAACCTTATGCAACTTTTACCTACATTAGGATGCATGAGTGCAATGAAATTGGGTCCTGAACACCGCCGAGGACCTCATCCTCTAGTTTGATGTACTTTTTTCCTCTTTCAATGGAAATTGTCCATGTATTTCAAGAAAAATAAATAAAAAATAAAAATTTGGGTCCTAAACTAGGTGTCACAATTGGGCTAGGATGAATTTGGGTCTCACTAAGGTACGTACACCCAAATGTGCCACTTACCTTGAACACCATCTCTATTGTGTGTACATCTCCAAAATCAGTTCTATACCTATGTGGAAGAAACGCTTTTAGAACCAAACTTTGTTCCTTAATAACTTCTGCATACAGTATCCAAATGCCACGCTCTCTGGTGCATTGGAACCTCCTTTCACTTGCCAACAAGAACATATGAAAAATTTTCCAGTCTAATAATAGTAACTAGGCTCAGTAGCAAAAAGTGGCGGTTTTGGGTGTACCCACCTTTGAACCACACTAATTAAAACCTGTCAGCTGGTTGAGGACACAGGCCTTCTTGGTTGAGATGCAACTCTGCAAGCATGGCTTTCTTCTTGCATTGGAAATGGGCCCATTATTGGCCCTGTGACACAGCCTTCCTCTGTGCAACAGAGGCTTAAATACAAATGAAAAATTGGACCATGTGGAGGAGGTTTTGTCATGTCGCCACCAGCCAGGACATGGCACTAAGTTATTATCGCTTTTAAGGTACACAGCAACGACTATGATCATGTTGCCAGTACTATTGTACCATGCAACAGCGTTTAAATTTGGGGCGAATTTTCACCAAGATCTTTAAGGTAGACACACCCAAAACCGCCACATTTGGAACTGAGCCTAGTGGTCAAATTTTCATATGTTCTTGTTGGCAAGTGAAAGGAGGTTCCAATGCACCAGATAACATGGCATTTGGATAATGTACGCAAAAGTTATTAAGGAACAAAGTTGGGTTCTAAAAGCATTTCTTCCACATAGGTATAGAATTGATTTTGGAGATGTACATATAGTAAAGATGGCGGTTTAAAGTCAGTGGCACATTTGGGTGTACCTACCTTAGTCTCATTTTGAATGTGGCTATGCAACATGACGCTAAATTGTCCACGTTGATGTGGCTTGACATGGTCCACAGCTTGAACCATAGAACTCGGCCAAAGCACGGGTGGTTGGGCTCAATTGTAAGACTGTGACCCCGACGGAATGTAGGACGACGACGACAACGACCACCCACTTCCGTTAGTGATCCTTGAACTTCACTGCAATGTGTCCTACAAAATAATTTCATTGTTCTACGGGTCTTGTACAAAATAGAAACTTCAATTGCTTTAGGATTTATGGCTGTGGTTTTAAGGTTTATGGCGGTGGATTAGGGTTTGGATATGTTATTTTTACTATGAGCGGTTGAGTTCCTACCAATTTTGATTTAAATATCCCAAATGGGCTCTTTTACCTCCTATCACCTCATATGTATGTAAAGAGTTTATCTTCTCAATTCTAAATGCAAATAATGAATGGCTTTTGAAGCAAAGTGAGGTAGATGTGACATCATGCCGCATTAGCGTGGGCCCATTTCAATTGGACAATTTAACGTCTTGTAGAGGAGGACGCTAAATTGTCCATTTGACAACCACCCACGTCCTTCGGCAAATCTTGTATTTCATGGCAATGTGTGCTCCAATACAATTTCATCGTTTTATGGATCTTCTTGGGGAGATCACTGTTCTTTTTTTAGAAACTATGTGAGTTAAAAGATAGGGTCTATTTAAATCAAAGTGGAGAAATTTTATATAATATGTAGGGCTACTATAGGTTCCATAAAATGCTATAGACTCTATTATATTATAAATTAGGATATACAAAAACATCATATAGTAACAATTTTTATTATAAAGTTAACCTTGACAAATAGAGGCCTTGCAAAATTTTCATAGCAAAATGAGTTTAAATGTGGACAAATAATTTCATGTGAATGATAAAATGGACATAGTCAAGAAAATCTACAATAAAGGGTTATTGAATGAAATTGTGCCATG
Source organism: Pseudisothecium myosuroides (assembly GCA_951799445.1). Classification (NCBI taxonomy): domain Eukaryota; kingdom Viridiplantae; phylum Streptophyta; class Bryopsida; order Hypnales; family Lembophyllaceae; genus Pseudisothecium; species Pseudisothecium myosuroides. The sequence continues at coordinate 31,118,419 of OX637291.1, forward strand.
GTATAAGTAGTATATATATATATATATAAATTAAGTATAAGCGTTAGGATTGGCAAAAATTGTCACATTGCATGAATAGGGAGGTTTACCTTAGTGGGCTCAACAAACTCAAAATTGTAAAATATAAAGATAGAGTTTGTAGTCTGTTTAACTTCATTCTTTGAAGCCATGAATGCTATATACATTCATATTGAATGAAATTTTCATGGGATAGTTTTAATGGAGATTTTAGAATAATCAATGATAAACTTATTATTAACCCCTAAAGGCAAGAGGATGTTTAGGGAGAGGAAAAGTCCGAAACTGCCTATTTTTGATGCATTGTCCAAAATTATTATTATTGTTATTATTATTATTATTATTATTATTATTATTATTATTTTTTGAATTTTAAACACATAAAAGTTCTAATTGAGGTAGGCAATCTTTGAAAAAAAATTCAACCCATTTGACCTTGTGGATTGAAAGATTATAATGTTTGAAGGAAGAAATTTTTTTTATTTAATTCCTACAAAATATGGCCAGTAGACTTTGAACCCTCCTAAGATTAAAAGTTTGTTCTACACAAAATTGAAGATTTTAGCCATTCATATTTATATGATGTTAGGCTTATCCATGAAAATTTCAGAAGCAGATATGGACTCTAACTTACTCTAAGCAAGGCACTAGTCATTTTTTGATGATTTCTTGTGCAATGAGGAAATTTTCTATTTGAAATCCAAATGGTCAAAAATTAAAGACAAACATTTGGAATATGCTCAAAAAAATTCAATAACTTTGACTTCACATGTTGTAAGATAATAGGACTTGAAGTAGAAGAAAATGTTTTTTTTTGAAGCCATCCCAACATAGCTAATAAAGTTTGACTCCTCTTAGCATGTGATTTAAAAACTAGTTTATTTTTTGACAATTGTGTGCCATGTTTTATTAATTACATACTTGCCAAATTTCAAAATTTGATGAGCATTTTTGCAAAAGTGCCCCAAAGATGTCCAAATTGCCCAAGTTGCCAACAAAGTTCAAGGCTACATAACTTTTGATTTGGGTACTCAATAAAAAAAAAGTATATTCTTACTAAAAGGGTACATGATGTTCACACCTTGTTTAAAATTTTTGTGAACAACTGACCAATATTGACTTCGTAGGATCCTACCTAGATTTTCAATTGTTCATTCAACGAACAATTGGTCATTTGAGGGAATTCGAGTCCTCTAAAGGGCCGTGAGTTCCCACAACTTCTACTGAGTTCCCAACTGCTGGAACTCTGCCACTACAACAGGGTGACATGGCCGAACGACTGCCACATCAAATTTTATCATTTTTTTAACTTCTTAAAATGAGATTTGGATTTTTTCTTTTTTGAAAAATATTATTTTGATAGCTCGTACCGTGGTTCATAGCATGGGGGTAGATTGGGGAACAGGCTTGAAACGGCCCTTTCTTGCCCTCAAATCCCCTCTAATGTCTTTAGGGGTTTAAAAATACCATTTGATCAATTGGACACTTAAATTTATATGTAAGATATCCCCACATAAAAAACTACGTGAGAGAATTTACAAAATATAGGATATTAAAAATATGCCCCTTGTAGCTTTTTATGTAAAAATATGGTCATCTTAAATACAATAATTAAGGTAATAGCCCCACATCAAATACCCTCTTAACTCAAGTATATAACTTAAATTACAAGGAGTGATCTCCCTGGGTTTATTTGCTAACAAGAGAAAAATATTCTCCCCCTTAAAGCATTTTGCAACTTTGCTAAATTCTTTATTTTGATGGTTTTAGGTGGTTTTACTTTAGTAACTAATTAATGACAGCCATAGCAAAAAGGCCATTCATGCCCATAAGGAATACAATTTCTAAACAAGTGGATATTCTTAGTCCTAGAACGCCGGGCTAGTGACCATGGAAATTATCCCTTCTGGCAATGTATGACATCATCTACTTTGAAACAACCAAAAGTGCTCACTAGAGGTCAAACTACAATTTATGATCTTCCCTTTCTACACAAAATTCCGAGGATGAATAGTTGCAGTTTTGTCCTACACAGAAGGATTCTTTCTCATTCACAGACCAAAAAATGGTCGTGGTGTCATTTATGGGTTAAATAAAGCATGCGCACTTGTTTTGAGAAGCCACAACAAAAAGGTCATTCATGTGTTCAAGGTATACAATTTCTAAACAAGTGGACATTCTTAGATAAAACATGTGCACTTGTTTTGAGAAGCATCTATTTTAGGAGATTGTGCAGGATGGATAAATTCCGAGTCACCCCTTAGACATATTTTTTAAAGCATGACAAAATTGGCAAGTTTATATTTCAAAACTTTGGTCAACATAGCAAGGCACGGCGCACTAAAGTTATAAAATCAATTTATAACCTCAATAGTTTGCTTCTTGTTAGGATGCACCTATTCAGTATTTAATCACATCTGCTCAACAATGAACTTTTGAGTTTCAACTTTTCTGCACCTAACTTGAAGATGTTCAATGTGATTCACATAAACGACATCAAGGTAAAGTACACAGCAACGATTGCATTTTCAGGCTACAAATTTCTTATCATGCCGAAATTCTGAATCCGAGCTACGGTAATAAATTTGACAACAAAATCTCAGACGAACTCCTTAAGACAAGGCGCATACAACTACACAATGCCTGCTTAGCATTAAGAAAATGGCAACCGAAACCTTCAAGGAATAGCCAGCAGGAAAATGTATCCTAAATAATAGAGAATTTTCATATACCACAAGAGAGTTTAGGCTAAAACAGATTTGTACAGCGCACATATTATGCTTCAAGGATGGTGCACTTACAGGAGAACTACTATCTTCCATTAATAAAGCTATGCGACCGAGAACCGCTCTTCGGGTTGTGTAAGAGTTTACTCAGCACAGCGCTCATCTCTTGCAAGGAGATGGGTTTCAACACAATGTCATCCATACCAATCTGCAGACAGCGATCCTTGGTCCCTTTGTCTGTGTTGGCTGTCAAAGCCACCACCAAAGGCTCCCCGGGCCGAAACTTCTGCTTGATGATTTTGGCCACTTCGTAGCCGTCCATCTCGGGCATGCACAAGTCCAGCAGCAGCACCCTGAAGTTGCTGCCCGGCTGCGATAGAGCATTCAGACACTGTTGTCCTGATTCGACTACAGTGGTGTCACACCCTAACCTATCTAATAACCTGCGAGTCACAATGCGGTTCACGCCGTTGTCGTCAGTCACCAACACCTTGAGACCTTTCAGGTCTTCTTTATTCAGCTGCTCCTCCCGAGATGGCCGGTCTCTTTCCTTGGCTGAATCGGACTGCACCTGCAACCTCACGATGAAGGTCACTACTGAACCGCGGTTCAAACCCTCACTTTCAATCCAGATGTGTCCATTCATTAGCTGCAGGACAAAAAGGATTGTCAGAAAGGATTAAATAATAATAATAATGAACGACATTGACAAAACCATGAAGTAGAAGATACTATAACCGTTAGCGACCTGATCCCGCCTCCTATTGATTTGACCCGTCACCACCAGCAACTCAGCTATTCATACGCTTGGTTGGCCGTCAATTAGAGAGGGACGTAAGCATGATTTGGCTACCTGTCCACGAAAGCTGATCCTTGAATAGAATGGGATTGTCTACTGTCAATTATAGTGGTCTACAACTCTTCCGTTTTGAAAATATTAATACATTGTTATAATAACTTGAAAAGATAGTTTGTCTCTCGGTGAAAGCATACTCCTATGTACCCGTACTGGTTCAAACGATACGAGTGACGGAAAGATTATCCTATAAATTGGAAAAAAACACAGCTGCCATGATCTTACAGGTGTTTCAAAGCTATGCAAAAGCATAGGATGCAAGGAATTAAGATGTAGAAAAAGAGTGAAAATAAACAGACCTGAACAAACTTCTTACAAATGGCCAAGCCTAGTCCAGTGCCCCCATACTGACGCGTGGTTGCACTGTCAGCTTGCACAAACTTGTTAAAGAGGCGAGGGATATCGTTTTCCCTCACACCCAATCCTGTATCCTTCACCACAATTCGAATGTACGCAAAACCATCGCATGGGATGGGGCGCCAGCTCGGGTTTCTAGGGTCCCGCCTAATACTGGCGTCATACTTTTCCAGGCTGACGGAGATAGACACAAAGCCGTGTTTCGTGAACTTCACCGCATTCCCAATGATATTCAAGGTAATTTGAAGGAGCCGCTTCTCATCTCCTATTACACACTGAGGCACATCCATGTTTATGTCGAAGAAAAAATCCAGGCCTTTCCCCTTCGCCATTGGTTTTGCAAGATTCTCAGCCTCTCGCAACACAGCGGGGAGCTCAAAAGGACGCATTTCCAGGCTTAAGCTGCCATCCTCCAACCGGGAGAAGTCGAGCACGTCATTGATCAACGTGGAGAGCAGACTGCTGCTTTTGACAACAGTGTCCACCATACTCCGCTGCTCTGATGATAGCTTTCCTTCTTGTAGCAATGAAGACAGAGCTATGATGGCATGCATTGGCGTTCGCATTTCATGATTCATGACTGCCAAGAAATCATTGCGTGCATGAACCGCGGTTTCGGCTTCTTGCCGTGCATGCTGTAATGACTTGTTCTGATCCACTAGCGCGTCCCTTGTCCGCTGCGAGTCCTCCAACACTGCTGCATGGGACAACGCTACTGCAACCTGCATTGCCAGAATCAGTTCCACCAAATTCACCATCATTTCCTTAATGAACATAATATTGAATAAAATCATGTACATAACATTCTTGTGGAGCTGCCTCAACACGTTCAAAAACAAGAATCTGGATTCCTTTTGGACAAAATCTAGAGCTCCATAAAGTCATGTTCTCAATTGCTTAGAATGATCCTACATCCATGCGAAAATTCTCTACAGTGATTCAAATACTTCTTCAATTTGAGTCAGGGTGAGTGATACCAACCGCTCTCGAACGTTACGGGTATCACAAATTCCACGACGTATCAATTGAAGCCAACAACATCATCAGCGAGTGTTACCTGATCTGCCACAACTTCCACCATCTCGATCTCATGGGATGTCCACACTCGGCCGGTTTCACCAGGTAACACCAAAACCAAGATGGCGTACGAAGCATTGACGACTTCAGGTGTGCCTCCTTTGAAGTTTGAAACGTACAGCAAAGGCAGACGAACTGCTGCCATAGCACCTGCTAACACACGGTGGTTGCTTGCCTTCCCAAGGGCACACACAGGCGGAATTACTATTGCTTCGCTGGTTTGAACAATTTGCTGCACAATCTTGTCAGATGCGAGAACAGTGACCGGGATCTGTAAACAAGCATACTTCCCTTAGTGACAGTCATCATACATCAAAACACGGATCAAAATCCAGTGCACATTGATTCTTCCCCTTCCAGCTGATACAAAAATAAGCAAACCAAAAGCAATATTAAGGTACAGGAAGTTAAACCAAACGGAACCTGATCCCGTTTCCTATTGACTGATCCCTGTTACTAACAGCAATTCATCTTCAATACTACACTTCATCAGCCTCCAATTAGCAAGTTAAGTGTAAGCATGGCAAAATGTCTATGGCCAGTGATCTTTGAATGGAAGTGGGCTTGCCTACTGTCCCTTCAATAGAGGTTCACAACCTCCCACTTCGAATGATTGCATAAGAAAACCATAAATAGTGAGGAGAAAAGATCTCAACAACTTTGGCTCTTGTACCCACAGTGATCTCTCCACAGCTCTATAACTGATCTTCCAATGAAACGCATTCCTACAGATTGGCTGAAATGCTTAAAGTGAGAGAACGAGTACCCTCAACGTTACAAAAGAATACCAGAATAGAGCGGATAGGAGAGATTGTGAGTAAAAAATACCTGAAGATATCGTCTGTCAAGTTCGTGAGTGAGCTTCACCGCATCACCCTCGGGAGTCGGTTCCCAAATGGTGCAGTTTGCCAGCTCCAAGGTCTTGGCCAACTCCACAAGCGTGGTGTTCAGAATGGTGTGACGATCCAGGGAGCTTCGAATCTCATTCGTCAACATACGAACATTCCGTCCCGCCTCTTCCTGATCCTTGATGAGACCCATTTCTCTATCCAATTCGGCAGCTTTGTGCTTCAAAAAAAGCTCCCGCACCTAAAGAAAGCGTGTAAAACTATTACCATTAGTTACTGATGTTGAAACCCTAAACAGAGCAAACACCCCAAATCGTCAACCTAACACTTTAAACAATCGGTACATATTGATTAAGAGGATGTACACCACCTGAACATCTTTTCAAGTGTTCATTTCAGGTCATCTACCTTTGAACCTGTGAACCTTCATAGCTACCAAAATAACCATGTTTGAAGCGTCGGAACCCTCTCTCATATGTTAACAAGAACGTATAAATACCCAATTGAAAAAAGAGCTGTATCACCGATTGCTGCCCTTCAAAACCCTAGCATTGCATTCAAACACGAACTCTTTTGGGATTCAATCCGAAATTGGCTCACCTTGACATGAAGCAAAGTCGGTATAACATGAACCAACGTGATCGCCGTCGCACAAGACACCAACGCCGTGGCAATTTTGAGAATCGTTTGCACCAGCATAATCAGAAACGAATGCGGCCCATACGTCCAAATCGCAATGAAATGCGTCAACCCACACAACACAATGAACGCCCCGAACTGAATGATGATCCATCGAAACGGAAACACGTTGGAGAAGCTGACGAAGTACACAAGCTCCAGAGGAATGGAGAAATACGCGAGTGCAATCAGAAAGTCACTAGCTAGCTGACACCGCGTCACCAGCTCCAGCAAACCCCAATCCTCCTCGCAATTGCAACCCGGAAGACCTGGCGCGTTCGTCCCCAACCCCGCCATCACGGCTTTCACCACAACAAGTAACAAACAAACCACGGCCAGCGCCCATCGCCATAGCTTCCCCATCATCCCCCAAACACCTCCACCACAACTACTACCTCACCATGTCAACAACAATCCCATCAAATCCCACCCATTTCTAAAAACCCACCATTTCCATGAATCCCGAAGCTCGAATCGGTCAAGAGCGCCACACAGAACGCTCCCAATTCACGGATTGGGATACACGGGAACACTTGAAACCTAAGCACGCCATCGTTTTTTTGGCAACCCTAAACTGAGAGTCTGAAATTGAGCGCAGCTTGTATTCACAGGCAGTAGAAGAGAAGCGCGGAGAGCTGGGATGGCGGAAATGGCGACTGTGGTGTGAGTTCGGAATGGCCATAGCCAGATTAGGGCTGCGAAAAACAGGAAAACAGGGGTGGCGTGAGGTTTAGAAGCCGAGTCGAGGAATTCGTAAGCTTAGCAAGATTAAGTTATGCTAATTGTGAGATGGTTGGCGCCCTTGCTAAACAGAGCTGCTTCGGTGCCACGACCCAAGCACAACTCCCCTATTCTCTAGAATGTTCTCCGTCTCTAGATCCTATGGCACACTTACACTTACACTTTAGGGTATATCCTAGTCAAGCCAAGGGTGAGAGAGAGATATGGTGGGTGGAATGTGGGGTTTATGGGCGGTATAAGGTAACTACACCTAAAAATCGTACATATAAGCAATTCAACATGGTTCCTATTATTATAATGAATTTTTTTGGTGAGGTATTGTAAGGGGTTTCTAGATTCTCTTAGAATGCATTTTTTGGATACCATGTGAATAATCTACAAATTTTCAAAGTACTAAAAATAGGAATTAGGGCAACCAACTATAGACTCTTATGAATAGTGGAAGTATATTTTAGGCAAGATTTTAGATTGCGGTTTTAGAAAGCGGTCAAAATTAGCTGTAGTTATCTTATGATACAAGCCATGTGAAGATAAATATATTCCCTTGTTGAGAGTTTGTTCACAGAAAAGGGAAAAAATATAAGTTTGAAGGGGAAGTACATGTGGGGTTTTAACCTTTTAAGGTTTATTGAAATATCTATATTTATATCTATAGTATTGTATATGACTCTTTGAATATGAATTCCAGACTCAAATGTGGCAAAACATGCACTATTAAGTCAATATCTTTCACACTCTTAGTCCAAACGCCAAAAATAAAGACCATGCACCCCTCCTTGTAGAGAGCTTTATGATGATACGAAGAACGTGACCGAAGGACGCATTGTTCAAGAGATCTCATTATAACAAACAAACAAAACAAAACAAACTAACTAATTTAAATTTGTGTATGGATATGCATATGGATAGAATATGTTATCATTTTGGAGCTTCCAAAAAAAAAATAGGAAATGCAATAGTGATTCAAATTGGGAGTACCATGTATGAATAAATTCAGTTTAGCATGGATACAAACTTTTGTTATTATTATATTACTCAATTTATGCACCTTCTATATCAAAAAATATAAAAAATATCATGTTGTATCTAAACTTAGACTTTCTAAACCTTGACGGTTTAAATATCCTCGTTTAATATTTAATTATTTTGAAGATTTTAACACTAAGGAATAGATTGTCACTAAAATCCAATGTATCGGATGACATTCTTGTGCACATTATATATGCTTTGAACCTCGAAGGACATGGCCCTTTTTCTAATGTAGTCAGCCAAAAGTTATTATATTTGAATGAATTTTTTGCTTCGAATGTTTCCTTGAAAATCAAATATTGAACATTTTTAGTCCTTAACATCCTCCTCGGGTTGAAATTTGGCATTTTCACCATAGAAGTGTATTACACTATACAGTGCAATAATGCAAACCAAATTTTTGTATCATTCTATATTTGAGAAGCATGGTTGTATGCTCTCAACTTTAAATTGCAATAAAATATATTAAAGACTTCAATTTTATGAATTTTTCAAAGTTTTCAAGCAAACTAGAAATTAAATGAGCTTAAAGTATTTTCACACTTGGGAATTAGGAGTGGTGTTAGGAAGAGGAATCCAATCCATTAATTAACCTAAATTTATTGAAAAAACACTCAACACTAACACCACTCTCAAAATCTAGTCAGGACATAACTTTGGCAGCATTATTTTATTGATTTTTCCAAATGAAGAAGAAACCTATTTGAAGTAAAAAACTTGAATTTGCTAAAATATATTAAATAAGTATTCTACTTTCTCTTAAAACAATATCTCATATTAAATCTTGGAAAATAACTAATGTGAATTTATTTTAAGTCAAAGATGTGGTTATATCATTGACCTCTAAATGCCAAGGCCTTTTTTGAGTTATTGAAGTTTTTTCAAAACTAAACAAAAAGTCCAAGTTTTGATTACTTTTATCAATTTTATTTTATTTTATTTTCTAACCTTGTAAATTAAAATTTATGGATTACATAGGAAAAAAAAGCAACAGTAACACTAATGGAATTCCATAGGAAATAAAAACACTACTACTACTAATGGATTGAAAGATTATAATGTTTGATCAAGAGGGTTTTAAAATGTAAAAATGATTTGAAATCTTTCAAACCTCTTTTTATATGTCAAATCTAAAATGGACCAAAATCACACAACACAATTAAATGAATTAAACTCATTAAAAAATTAAAATTCAATTTTTCATATTGATTGGTTTACAAAATGACCAAATACAAGAAGCGGGTGACCCTTTTCACAAACAATTATAGATGGATATAATAAAAGAATTGACCAGAAGATTGTTCTTGAGACTTGAAGCAGGTGACCCTCTTCTCAACAATTGTAGATGGACTAATAGCACCTATAATGCTACTATGCTACTATCACAAAATTACAAGGCAAGATGGATGGCTAACTAAAATTCAACTTTCTTATTGCTCTTGGGTAGCTTGTCCTAAAAGAAATACTATTTTTAGTCCCACTCTCTCAAAACATTGAATGATCAAAAAAATTTAATGAGGTTATTAGCAAACTCAAAAGGAATGCACCCCAAGTAGTTTTGTAATTTTCTTGACACTCTAGTAATATTTTACAAATTTTCAAAGATGAAAACATATAGTAGTCTATACTTAACATTAATTAGACTTGTCTTGAATGAATACCCTTGAAGCACAAAATGTCTCAACTTTTCATTGATTGTTGCAAAACACTCCTCATCTCTCATCGGTTGCTTCTAAAAAGTTATGGTGGCTTTGAGTCTTAGTAGTGTTCAATTTAAGCCATCTTTTAGGTGTGGGAGAACAAAAAATGTCTCTTTTTGGTGTTGCTACTTTAGAATATTAGAGCATCACCATTGTTGCATGGTCAAGTGAATTGAGCCGGGTGGAAAGCAAAGTGAATTCTTGATAGCCCCCCATTGTATTTACACCAACCCCAAACATATGGCTGACCTTGCTTAATTTCCTTCCATCTACCTTAGTGGTCCCTTCCCTAAGACCAAATTTTGGAGAATCCTAGTCTTCTTTGCCCATTATTGGCTTTCACAATTGCATGTTGACTTCTCAACAAATAATTTTTTCATTTATTTTAAGCAATGCAAAAAAGAAATCATCAATGGAATGATGAAGATATATATATATATATACACATATGGATAAAATTTGTAGTATATGGATGAATTTTATTTATTCATCTAAGATAATATATAATTATCCAAATTAGAATAATATAGCCCCAAGACTTGGTAGCATTTTTCAAATTCATCCACTAATAAAGGAAGAATATGTAAGAAAATATCTTGCCAAATATTCCCTAAAAAAAAATTGTATCGCTTTTTCGTAAAAACTTGCTAAAAAAAGTATCCCCTAGTTTCTAACAAAATGCATATTGATGTTTTTCCTTTGCTTGGCGAGCAGGCTATGGCGGCGGGAGATTTTTGGATGGCTGAGCGATTGAGCGACTTGCATGATCAACTGTTTTTTGATTGATTGTTTGAACTTGCTTGATTAACTGTTTGAACCTTAACTTTGAGTGATTGGTTGAAAATTTAAAACCATAGTTAGGCTGATCGATTGTTTTTTGAGTAACTGAGCTACTAAGCTACTAAGCAGCTGTTTGAATAACTGAGCAATTGTTTTTTGAGCAACTATTAAACTTTTAAGCTATTGATTGTCATTTTTTTCATTTGCCTTTCATTTTGTTGAGCAGTGAGGTGTGAAGATTTTTAGAGACAAGTTTTTTGTCACCATGGGTCAAATTCAAGTTGTGCTTTTAGATAATTAAGACTTTCCTCTCAAATTAGAAGTCAATTCATGATTCATGCTTAAACCAAGGACAAGAGATGGGCGTGCAAGGGATGCAATGAAGCATGGTGGAAGCAATATAAGGAGCTACAAAGTCAGGTTTTTTAAATTTTGAATTTGATTAGGCCATATTCCTTTGGTGTTAGTTGAACATGCATATATGAGGCGTCAATTACACCTTGATTCAACAAAGCCACTTATTCAACCAAAGGCTTGTAAATGTAAGTATTAATTTCCAATCATACTAGTTGCAACCTCAAGTTTGAACTAAAGGCAACAATCTATCTAGTTGCAACCTCCAAGTTGACCTTTCACCTTTTTTTTACAGCATGTCTCTTATCGATTTTTATGTATCAATTTTTATGAAAAGATGACTGATTGTATGCCATATTATTGTTAATTTTTTTATTCTTATATATATTGTTGTTGCTGCTCTTGTGGCATATTATTGACATAAATCAATTTGCAAATTTGCAACATTTTAGTTTTAGTCTACATCCTGCTTTGAAGCTAATAATTTATGTTTGGTTTTAAAATAACAACCATTATTAGTGGCACTAAAATTGACACCACTAATTCTCTCTACAAAACTATAAACATAGGCTTGATCCAAATATATTTGTAATGTAATCTCTGTAATTGTTTAGGTGTCTAGATTTGTATCCTTTTGGTTGTAAAGATTGGATTGATCCTCAAAGCATTCTTGGAATCATAGTTCTGATTCATTGAGAGATTGGAGAACTCACTCGTGGAAACAAAACATATGCAAAGCTATTAGACAATAGTATCTTCTTTTACAATGCAAAATATATACAAGATGGACATTATGGAAGGCTACTATCTATTGTTTTGTCATTGTTTGACTCTCCAGAGTAGCAGCTACTAGACATGGGAACAAGTAAATTTTTCCTTGCAAAATTACGACAAGACTTCTAAACATCAATGATGGACCAAACACTAGAAGCAAGTCGACGCACATATACTAGTTCATGCCAATTGGCATTTCCATCAACCTATTTTCAGTAGTAGAAAAACAAATGCACATGATGCGAACAATGTTCATATTTGGAAACATAAGTGAGGACTTATGTTCTTCATTAATGGATCAAGGAGATGTGACAATAAGGTTACTATTGGAGCAAATATAATTAAAACAAAGGTGTATTTTCTTTCTCTTAGTTTTCGTTATCACTTAGGCAAATCCACATTATACTCCAATTTTGTCTACAACCGTAGTAGAATGATATTGAAGGATTTGTTTGGGGCTATTGACCAAAACAAGCAACTGACTATGGTTACTATGCATCGTAAAATCAGTGACTTTAAAATCAACCTTGAAGTTGGCTTATCTTAGTTAGTTTATGATGTCAGATAAGAAATTGGAGTTCAAATAGAACCAATGCTAGAGTCTAAACTCCAAATATACATTATTAGTAATAGCCAAGCTACAAAAGTCAATGCTTGAAAAGAAAAAAATTATATTGTTTCTATGGTTCTACCACCAAAGAAACTTGAATTTAGAGCAAGACAAAAAAAAATTTAGAATTAGATAGAAACTTCAATAGGCTCTATATTTGGAATCCACTTGCTTCCAACTTGGGTGCACTTGGCCAACGCAATAGGGCACTATGTGCTGTAACAAAAGAATTTAGAGATGCTTGGTGCCTTGCAACAATTGCTTCCTTTCCTTCTAATGAATCTCTTTTATTTTTAAATCTATGTACAATTATTCAATACCAATGGTGGAATATTTAGATGGAACAAACGGACAATTTGACTACCTTAAAGTAGTCACATTGGACAAATCAAGGTCACCAGACGTCTCAGACGAGCGGTGAATCGGACAGTTAAGATGGACAGTCCGTTTAATGTGATAACTATGCAAATAATATCTTATACAATAATTTGTAATTTATTTTTAAAAGCATTGATAAATTATTTAAAATTATTTTACTAAATAATTATTACCATACTGCTATCATCATCCACCTACTTGAATGGGTCATAAAACATAGGATAACTTTAATTTAAAACTGCATTAAAACCTCTCACTTTCTCTATGCTAGGCGGATCGTAAGTTACGTTTGGTTGCTCTACCGTCCATTTCTTGTAAGAGCTCTCCTCAAAAAAAAGAAGAAGATTTGAGGAGCAGAAGATTTTGAATATGGAGAAATGCTAGGTAGCAAAAAGATTCAGAATTTGAGCTCGTCTTTAGTTGAAGAAGACCCTATCGATAGGATGAGGGATGTGGATAGTTTTCTTTCACCTCAATGCTCGGGGGGGTCACTTAGAGTGTCCATTAGAAAACACGTGCGAACAAAACTTTGGACCCCCTATATTATATCCTAAAATTTAAATAAAATGAAATAAAAAAAATATGACTAGATTTTCCTACTTCAAAAGTTTATGTTTTGAATTATTGATATTTTTATTTGTTAATGATAATTAGGTACAAATTTTTGAAGTAATTAGATACACTGTACAACTGAAAAATAACTTTTACACCCCTATATTATATCCTAAAAAATTGTCTAAAAAATGAACAAAAAATTCCTAAAAATAGCTCTCTATTGAAAGTTCATTTTGAGTTGAGTATTGATGCAATGGTCATCTAAATGTGATCTCTATAAATATTTGAGTTGAAAAACATGCCGTTTTAGGCCATTTTCAACCTCTTGTACAAATCATTTCAACTATTATTTTAGTTTGAAATTTTGGCAATAGAAACCTATAGTCATTATTAAGCAACCCTCAAAATTTTAAGTTGAAATTATAGTTCATTAGAAACCACTTGTTCGCACGTGATTTGTAGTTAAATACTAGGTGCCCTCCCCGAGCCTCAATGTGAGGTAGCGGCAACTACTCAATAAGTTGCAACATCAAGAAGAAGAAGAAAACTTACAAGAAATGGACGGTAGAGCAACCAAACGTAACTTACGATCCGCCTAGCATAGAGAAAGTGAGAGGTTTTAATGCAGTTTTAAATTAAAGTTATCCTATGTTTTATGACCCATTCAAGTAGGTGGATGATGATAGCAGTATGGTAATAATTATTTAGTAAAATAATTTTAAATAATTTATCAATGCTTTTAAAAATAAATTACAAATTATTGTATAAGATATTATTTGCATAGTTATCACATTAAACGGACTGTCCATCTTAACTGTCCGATTCACCGCTCGTCTGAGACGTCTGGTGACCTTGATTTGTCCAATGTGACTACTTTAAGGTAGTCAAATTGTCCGTTTGTTCCATCTAAATATTCCACCATTGGTATTGAATAATTGTACATAGATTTAAAAATAAAAGAGATTCATTAGAAGGAAAGGAAGCAATTGTTGCAAGGCACCAAGCATCTCTAAATTCTTTTGTTACAGCACATAGTGCCCTATTGCGTTGGCCAAGTGCACCCAAGTTGGAAGCAAGTGGATTCCAAATATAGAGCCTATTGAAGTTTCTATCTAATTCTAAATTTTTTTTTGTCTTGCTCTAAATTCAAGTTTCTTTGGTGGTAGAACCATAGAAACAATATAATTTTTTTCTTTTCAAGCATTGACTTTTGTAGCTTGGCTATTACTAATAATGTATATTTGGAGTTTAGACTCTAGCATTGGTTCTATTTGAACTCCAATTTCTTATCTGACATCATAAACTAACTAAGATAAGCCAACTTCAAGGTTGATTTTAAAGTCACTGATTTTACGATGCATAGTAACCATAGTCAGTTGCTTGTTTTGGTCAATAGCCCCAAACAAATCCTTCAATATCATTCTACTACGGTTGTAGACAAAATTGGAGTATAATGTGGATTTGCCTAAGTGATAACGAAAACTAAGAGAAAGAAAATACACCTTTGTTTTAATTATATTTGCTCCAATAGTAACCTTATTGTCACATCTCCTTGATCCATTAATGAAGAACATAAGTCCTCACTTATGTTTCCAAATATGAACATTGTTCGCATCATGTGCATTTGTTTTTCTACTACTGAAAATAGGTTGATGGAAATGCCAATTGGCATGAACTAGTATATGTGCGTCGACTTGCTTCTAGTGTTTGGTCCATCATTGATGTTTAGAAGTCTTGTCGTAATTTTGCAAGGAAAAATTTACTTGTTCCCATGTCTAGTAGCTGCTACTCTGGAGAGTCAAACAATGACAAAACAATAGATAGTAGCCTTCCATAATGTCCATCTTGTATATATTTTGCATTGTAAAAGAAGATACTATTGTCTAATAGCTTTGCATATGTTTTGTTTCCACGAGTGAGTTCTCCAATCTCTCAATGAATCAGAACTATGATTCCAAGAATGCTTTGAGGATCAATCCAATCTTTACAACCAAAAGGATACAAATCTAGACACCTAAACAATTACAGAGATTACATTACAAATATATTTGGATCAAGCCTATGTTTATAGTTTTGTAGAGAGAATTAGTGGTGTCAATTTTAGTGCCACTAATAATGGTTGTTATTTTAAAACCAAACATAAATTATTAGCTTCAAAGCAGGATGTAGACTAAAACTAAAATGTTGCAAATTTGCAAATTGATTTATGTCAATAATATGCCACAAGAGCAGCAACAACAATATATATAAGAATAAAAAAATTAACAATAATATGGCATACAATCAGTCATCTTTTCATAAAAATTGATACATAAAAATCGATAAGAGACATGCTGTAAAAAAAAGGTGAAAGGTCAACTTGGAGGTTGCAACTAGATAGATTGTTGCCTTTAGTTCAAACTTGAGGTTGCAACTAGTATGATTGGAAATTAATACTTACATTTACAAGCCTTTGGTTGAATAAGTGGCTTTGTTGAATCAAGGTGTAATTGACGCCTCATATATGCATGTTCAACTAACACCAAAGGAATATGGCCTAATCAAATTCAAAATTTAAAAAACCTGACTTTGTAGCTCCTTATATTGCTTCCACCATGCTTCATTGCATCCCTTGCACGCCCATCTCTTGTCCTTGGTTTAAGCATGAATCATGAATTGACTTCTAATTTGAGAGGAAAGTCTTAATTATCTAAAAGCACAACTTGAATTTGACCCATGGTGACAAAAAACTTGTCTCTAAAAATCTTCACACCTCACTGCTCAACAAAATGAAAGGCAAATGAAAAAAATGACAATCAATAGCTTAAAAGTTTAATAGTTGCTCAAAAAACAATTGCTCAGTTATTCAAACAGCTGCTTAGTAGCTTAGTAGCTCAGTTACTCAAAAAACAATCGATCAGCCTAACTATGGTTTTAAATTTTCAACCAATCACTCAAAGTTAAGGTTCAAACAGTTAATCAAGCAAGTTCAAACAATCAATCAAAAAACAGTTGATCATGCAAGTCGCTCAATCGCTCAGCCATCCAAAAATCTCCCGCCGCATGACAGGAAATTTTAGCCTGCAAAGGGGCCGCTAATTTTTGTTTTTGGCACCCTCGCGGTGCTATTACAAAAGGATTACAAATATGTATTTTTTCTCAAAAAAAAAATTGAATATTTTTTAATTAAAAAATTAAAATATTATAATTTTTTTAATAAAATTTGACATGGCACTAACATTGCACTAATAGTGCCATATCAATGCCCAATTCTTTAAAGATAAAAAATAATTTTTTTATTTATCTTGTTTCTATAATTGCGTTGGGTTTTTTTTAAACTCATGGCCCCTTTGAAGGCTGAAATTTCTTGTAATGAAGCGGGACACATTTGAGAGCAAATGCAATGAAACCGGTAGCACATGATATTACACCCACCACTCCCCCTTTGGCAAGCCAAATTAGCTATGCAGCAATGGCATTTCTAAAGTAGTCTATTCTAAAAGCAACCAGGTTCTAAATGAAATTCCTATCTAGAAATGATTGACATGTTGCTTGAATTGGTTGATACTGTCAATGATGACTTAAATAGTTGCTTTAAGAGCAGACTACCTTATTATGAAGTTCTCTCAACTTCTATGCAAGGTAGGATCAGCTAATATTTCATATAATATACAAACACCATTCTTGGACTTCGCAATTTGCATGGAGAACCTCCACGGAGACTCCCAAAATAGCTTACCTACCTTAACTCCTAAAGGATTGGGGGTGTTTGAGAATAGTCCTTGTTTTCTTGATTAGCTCTTGTAACAAGCATAAATCCTCATTTGTGTGGAATAATTTTGATGATCCCCATTGTTGAAATGAAACAAGACTTAGTTAGCTTTCCTATTAAAATAACATCAACAAAATTGCACAACTTTTGAGAAAATGCCACCTTTTACAAGATTGATGAAAGATGTTCAGTTAGGGCTGGGAGTACTTTGTATGTATGCTGAAATCAAAATGTTGGAATTGGAATGCTCAAAAGTGCTCCAAAAATTTTGATTTTTTTTCCACAAGTCCATTTCATCATAATCTTGATGTGTAATTTTTTTCAAATCATTTTGAGGTGTAAAAAAAAAGATATGAGAATGTGAAGTTATGGCCTACATTGCCTTTTTCATTTTCAAAAAATTCACTAAAAATTGCACACTCAATCTAATCTCAATTGGATTGCACCAATAGATTCAACAAAGAAAATCATCTAAAGTCTCTTTGTTGCTTACAGACTATTAGTGAGGTTCACATATCAATTTTTTTACAAATGTAGTTGTAGAAGCCATGTGATGGCCTTAACCCCTAAAGACCCAAGTGACCATTTTCTAGTCACTGCCCCTGTTTTTTGAGCTGCCTGTTCTTATATTTTGAGTTTTTTGAAAAATAAAATTTATTTCTAGAAAATAGACTTTGTTACAAATCCAATGGCAGTGGTTTCATCAAATTTCGAGTTAAAGTACGCCTTCTGGAAATTTTCAAAGTTTAGCAGTGTAGTCTAGTTTACAGCTCGGGTTTTTTGTGTTCGGTTTGGGCATGGACTAAAAAGTCAGCCAACCAATAAGCTCCTTGACTAACTCATAAAGGTCAGATCCACTTTGAAAAGGTTAGATCCAAGAAGCTCAAGGAGAAGACAAGTGTCCCATTCTTTTTGATTTTGCAAACACTACACTAAAATTGGTAAAAAATGTTGGCTACACTAATTGTCAACAATAACACTAATTGTGATTTGCAAGGTTAGTGTTAGAACATTATTTACCCATTCTAACACTATTTTAGCTCTATAGTAAAATTTGGTCATATCAACATTTTTACGAGAGTGCATTTAGTGTTAGATGGAACAAAATATAGAAGTTGGAATGGTGGGGAAAAAGCGGTGTATGAAATGTTGAAATAAGCAATGAAATGCTGAAATAGGCAATGAAAAGCTGAAATAGACAATAAGATGCTGAAATGCTAAAATAAATAATGAAATGTTGAATTGCTGAAATAGACACGGAAGTGTTCTGGAAATGCTTGAATGACCCGACCATTGAGGCCAGTCAAGCCGTAAACGGCGCCGTCCTCGATCATCCAAAAAGTTACAGATTGGCGAGTGGCAAGGTTGGAAACTTGTGGAAGACGACAGAGAGGGGTACTGGGAGGAATTGCAGCAAGCGGGAGGTGGTCCATGGTCGGCTGCAAAAAAAAAGTAAAAATGTGGCTGTAAAAAAAAAGTGGCGACCAAAAAAAAAAACTATTTTTTAGAAGAAATAGAGGAGAGAAAGACAAATCCAATGGTGTCATCAAATGTTCAATCACATACCTCAATAAAAAGATATAGGCGTCGGAAGTTTGAAATCAAGCGGCGGGAAACCACGGAGTATACTCCCCCCCCTTCGGTGGAAGGAGCGCCCTTGATGGACCAGAGAGCTCTCCACCCTCTCCTCACAATCTCTCCAAGGTGGTCACCGGACAAGGGAAGAGTGGGGCAAGGAAGTAAGTGAAAAAGAAAGTTTTCTAGAGAAGGGAGGGCCAAAATTTGACGAAGGGAGGCGGAAATTATAGTTTCCCAGGGAAGGGCCAGAGTTTGACGGTGGGAGTTAAGTGCCCTTGCACTATTTACACATTAGTTGAAAAATAGTGTTGGGGGTAAAAAAATAGGGAACAATACTAATTATCACCCAACACTATTTACCAATTTTAGTATACTCAAATTTCAGTGACCACCATGCATTGCAAGCTTTACCATGAATTATAAAATTCTTGGAATGTTATGAAATTTTAGATGTATATTCTCAATTCTCTTATCTTTCACTAAGTACAAAAAGGCTTCATTTTGAAATATTCTCACAAAGATATGCTCCTTCAAAGTGAGCTGCCCTGTATTTCCATTGACCCAAATAAAACTTCAAAATTAAGTATCTCCTAAACCATGTAGTCAAGTAATCTGATTTTTTTTAAAGTGCTTACTCTCAATGTTAACTTCAAGAACCTACGGTTACATTATATCTGATCTAAAAAAAAAATGGATAAAAAAAATGGATTATGTTGTTGGCAATTTTGGCCCATTTTGAAAGGAAACCCCCTCTTGGATCCTTAGGGGTTAAGGTAGCAACCATTATAGAAAATTTCAACCCTCAAAGGGGCCACTAACTTTTCATTTTCAGCACCCCTACAATGCAATTACAGAAAGAATTTTTAAAAAAAAATTGTTGAAAAATTATTATTAAAAAATTAAAAAAAAATATTTTAAAATCTGACGTGGCATGTCAGTTCCACATCAGCTCTCAAATATTTAAAAATAAAAAATAATTTTTTATTTTATTTTTTCCATAATTGCACCGAGGGATTCAAGACTTGTGGCCCCTTCAAGGGCTGAAATTTCCTATAATGACCCATAACCTTGGGGGGGTGACAATCGATGCAGTAGAAAATGGCGTGAGATAAAAAATAGGGTCAGCTTAATTCATTGAAGGAAAAATTTATACTTTCGGTAGATCTACCATAGCATTGGTAATATGTGCTTAGTGCATTTATAAAAAAAATCGGGTATAAAAAAAGCCTTCATTTTTTAGTTTAGTAGAAAAAAAATAGGGTGTCAAACATTGGATACCCCTGAAATTCCTTAGTAGGTTCAGTTTTTTAATTAATGGTTTGGGGGTTTGGATGGGTGAGCTATCTTGGATTTGAATTAATTTTTAATTAAACGCTTTAACTTAACTTAATTTGGTGGTTTAGGTGGGAAACAACTTGAACATTTGGGAGGTTGGATGGGTGAGCTGTCTTGAATTTGAATTAATTTTCAATTACGCGCTTTAACTTAACTTAATTTGGTGGTTTAGGTGAGAAACAACTTTGGTTCAAGTTGGGAGTTTCAATGGTACATTGTTGGTATTGTGTGTTGCATTGATACTATTTCCAATGTTATGGAAAAAAATTTGCTCACGTTATTGCTTTTGCAATGTGTTCACATTCCTTTCAGTATTCTGTAGTTTTAAAATGTAGAAAAAAAATAGGGTGCCAAAAATAGACTCTCTACCCATTTATAAAAAAAAAATAGGGTGCTCATAAATACATGCTGGTAGCTTTTTATCTACCAATAGGGAGGAAAAAAAAGATGGGAGGGAGATAAATACCCCCCCATTAAATACCCCGTTATTGCACGTGGTTATTAAAATTTTAGGGGTGTGACCCCCGAGCCCATAACCGTCTATTTAACCCCTTAAGTTCTTTGACTATGTAGTCATTAAAAACGCTGAAAAATTGCCATTTCGAATACAAGTACCAAATTTAAAAAAAAAGAAGCTTTTTTGAACAAATGTAATTGTAGGATCTTGTACTATGCTTATTTGTGAAGATGTTGTAAAAATTTCAGAACAATCCACCGTTTGGATTGCAAGATATGAGTGTTTGAATTCATTTTTAAAAAAAAATTCCCCTACAAAAACCAAGGCAGCTGCAGCTCACATGGCCATATGGGTAAGAAAAAATGACCCCAATGCTGGTGTTTTTTTGAATTCATTTGTGAGTAGAAGTTGGAAACATGACCTAAAAATTTCAAATCATTCCAAATTGTACAACATTTTTGAAAAAAATGCTATGCCATGACAACATTAACAAAAAAGCCTTACATGGAGAATTCACACCAGCTGTGTGCTGGAACCCAGTCACTCTTGTTACTCTGACCTTCCATATCACCTACCCATGTGTTGATGGGCTGAATTCCAAAATTTCAACTCCCGTGTACACCTACTTGCTTGCTCTGCCCTTTTACAAAAAAAAGTAACTTATCACTCCATAACTTTGACTCCTTTATTCAAATGCTATGAAATTTTGTTCAAATGATAGATATTCCTTGTCCCCACCTCCTACAAAAGTTTTGGACCAAAATATGTTGATTTGCATTCACACCAGCTTGCCCAAAATCGCTATATAGCCAAAAAACGCAGTTTGGTCCTTTAGGGGTTAAGCAATTTAGCATACTTGGAGGCACCTTTTTTCTAGAAAAAATATTTTTTCAATATTAGCAATTGAAAATCATGAATTTAAAAAAAAAAAAAAATTGGATTAGGCATCTAATTTCTATGAATTTCCAAAGTAGAACTCCCTAGGGCACCCTAAACCACATTCTACTAAAGTTGCCTTGCTTGTAGCACCAAAATCTTAAAAATCTGAGCCTACCAACCACAATTAAACATGGGGATGGTTTCAAGGTACTTTTGGAGACACTTTTAGGGAACTCTACAATCAAAGTATGGGTACAATGATGGTTATGGGTGTTGCTACCTTATGGTCCTTTAGGGGTTAATGAATGTTTAAACAAGGAGCAATATTGCATTCCAAGCGGAAACATTGACAAATTTGCAACCTCAAACTAAGGGCTAGTTTATACCAAAAATCTTGGGCTCCAACCCATGAACACATGTGGTACTTTATTCAAGGGATGAGACCATTGTAAGTGGGGTACCATGCTTGAAACAAGGGACTTATAAAAACGTAGTAGTCCAAATATTTGGTGTAAACCAAAAGAGTTGAGTTATAGCCCAGTGTGCACTTTAGGCAGGCCAAAAACAAACTAGAAATGACCCTAAACAACCCATGAATGGTCAAAATAGCCCACAAACTTGTAGTAAAGAATTTTAAACAATTGACAAAAACAAGTCTCCCCAAATTTCTTCCTAGACTTCGGGGTTGGGTACCTCCAAGAGCTTCCTAAGAAATACTCCCCTTAAGTACAGGAAGTCATTATCCACTTTGGCCATGTAAGATTCAAATAAGGATTTTCATCTGCTGAAAAAATGATGGGCTACAACCCAAGTTTTAGTTGTTGTAAACCCAAAAGCTAGGTACCATAGCTATCTTCCAATCAAAACACGCCATTTCTTTGGGCTCCAACCTAAAGTTTTTTGGTCTAAACAGGCCCTAATATAGCCCAAAGCAAAACTCCTAAACCTTCTGATTGAAACCTTCTGAAACCTTCTGATTGATGTGCATTTACGCACCTTCAAATTTACAATCGTGCCATTGTTAAAATGAAGCTGCAATGCAATTCACGTACTGTAGATTTCATTTGAAGTATTAAACTCAAATTCTGAAATACAATAAATCAATATCATAAACAGAAATACACAAACAAAGAATACAAATATGAAATTTATCCTCAAAAATGAAATTGCAGTTAAAGCATGTAAAAATGGAGTCCTTGGCAAAATGGAGTCCGTGAGGGTAATCGGCAAAGCATTAAAAAATGGAGTCCTTGGCTCCTTGAAAGGAGCTTTCTCTCTGGGCTGGTCCGTTGAGATCCGGTAAACATACAGTAGACTCATACGAAGGTACATCTGTCGAGATAAACTACCATTTGAATAAGACACCATTGTCACTGGTAATGAATCTGCACTCCTGTGAAGGAGACTTAGTTTCCAAGAATTAATTTACACAAACACTCGAAGAGGCTGAGATAATATTCTTACTCTTCCAGCCAATCAGTAAAATCACACCCATGTATGAACAATCTAAGTAATATACATAACCCTCAGCTATGTGAGACTTTGAGAAGCAACCACGGTTGCTAACATGCACCTACAACCCTTAACAATATGTCAATTTTTCACAAACTCGCCAGGAAAGTACTGTAATTTGGAGCCCACCGTCTTGAAGAACAAGTTCCCGTTGCCCTTCCCAGGTTGTTGTCAGCACACTCGCTTTCCATACTATAGCGGAAATTGGCAAATGACTACAATACATGACATACCTTACGCTTGCGTGCATTCAATATGAACGCAATGAGACAATCTAAGAATGCAAGAGGTTGAAACTCCCTAAGACGTCAGAGCCAGAAGCCGTTTCTCAAGCTGCTTTGCCCCACGAAGCTTCTCCAGAGCCTCTCCTTGCTTCCCTGCACGTTTCAGTTGAACTGCTTGAAGCTTTTGCGCACGAATCTGCTCCTCTAACTGTTTCCTCTCTGCCTCCAATGCTCCAATGCTTGCTGGCCTTGAAGATGCTACTGTAGACCTTCTTGAGCTTGAACCCACATCACTACTCCGTGCTTGTCCAGTCACTCCTGTGGGAGCATTTACCGGCCCATTTAAGTCACCTTCTTTAAACCCTACCCCCTTGAGGGCCGCCAATAGCTGAGGGTCTAGAAGGTCCTCCACTCCAGCTACTTCCCCTAACTCTTCTTTCCCGTGCATTGGATCCAGATCTTCCATCTGCTTTTCAAGCTCTTTTGCCAATTCGTACTCTGCATCAGCTTCCTCAACTTTCCCTTGACGCCTCAGGCCCATAGCCTTGCGCTTATGAGCAAGTGACTCTTGCTGGAGCTTCATACGATCTTTCGTTTGCCGCACTTGTTTTTGCATCTCTTCCTTGTGGCCTGGACTCTTTGAAGGGGGGCTTGTCTTAACTGAAACCGAAGGAGGTTCGGGCCTAGATGGTGTAGTGTGTGCTATCGAAGCAACTTCTTCGACCCTGCTATGTGCGGATGCACTACCTGTCCCTGTGAAACATCAATGAAATTAGAAATCAAAACAATGATATGTTGGAAATCATCCCCAGAGATTGGCATATTACATACTGCCAAGACTGCAGGATTTAGCAAATGAAAATGGTAGCAAACGAAGGATGTAACCTCTTAAGTGCCCGAATGGCCCAAAGTCGCCGCTTCCATATCTTTAGGAGTATAAATAAACCATCTAGGAAGCTTCAAGGAAGGTAACAAACTGTCCCAATAGAAAGAAGAAATCATATCCCACATTTAAGATTGGAAATATGCTTTGAAACTTACTAAAATCGGCTATTAGCTTCCAAAGTGAACTGTGTATTTTTAGCCTGCCCACGTAAGGTGTCAATTACCTGCTGCTGCTGTCACTGTTGATGTCAATACGACTGCTTGAGATTCTTGCTGAAACGTATTTTGCTTCTCCAGCAACTTGGCCTTCCGAAGCTCCTCTCTGGCTTCTCCTGTCTTGCCCTCCCGCTTCAAGGCCAGTGCCTTCCGCTTCAGAGCTAAAATCTCTTGTTGCAAATTTGGTGTTGCTGGCTGCACATTTACCGTGGCATCAGTCGTAGGCTTGGAGATGGGCCTCTCTGGAGGGTTACGGGAGGCTTGTGGGAGTGGAGGTGGTATCTTTGATTGGCTCTTCTTTGTCTGCTCCTGGCTTGCATTTGACTTAGAGTGATCTCGAGAGAGTAACTCCATGGGATTCCCGGAATGGCGCTGCTGTGAAGGAGCAGCGGTATCCAAAAGAGGTGGGACAAGATCCAAGGTTTGGCCAATTTCACCATACTCACCTTCAAAAGGATTCTCTTCCTCCGAGCTTTTCACAACGTGCTTCTTATTATCAACGCCCTTCGAAGTACCAGTTTCGTTACCTGTTCTCTTTGCCTGGCCACGAGGAATGCCCCAGTCAAACTCCAGTAGCGATTCCACCTTCTCCCCACCTTTCCCAGTTTGGGCCTGAACACCCAAAGAATTTGAATTCGCGCCAGCTGGTTCCTTTTTACCAGTTGTTGGGGTAGATCTGGAAGGAGCAGTTCCCTCCTCCCCTAGCAACCCCATATCTGCTAAAGCAGCAAGCATTGCTGGATCTTGCATGTCATCCTCGGTAACTTCAACCTCATCAACCGGCTCATCATCCAGGTATATAGGTCGCGTGGGCTCTGGGTCTTGCCTGAAAGAAGAAGCAACAGTATAAGTCCTACAGAGGCTACATAAATTAATATCAAAGAGAGGCACAACCACTACAACGAAAAATATGGAAGCGAGGTAACCGGGAACGTGATGGTGACTAGAAATGAACTTGCGCTCACTTAAAGAGATGCTTGGAGGCTTGCTGAAAAGGAGGGTGACCCGTCGGCACAGCAGCAGCTGCTGGTTTTGATTCGGCAACTGCAGTCGGAGGAACTACTGCTGCTAGACCCTTTTCCAACTCTGCCATTTGCTGCTCGATAATTTTCGCCTCTCGAAGCTCAATGCGAGCTTCCTCCGATTTTCCCTCTCGTTTCAAAGCAAGGGCCAGTCGCTTCCGCCCTAGTAACTCTCTCTGCAGCTCTGATTTCGTTTTAGTTGACAACACATGGTTAGGGGTTGCCGGTGAAGTTGATGACTTGGTAGAGGCACCAGAAGGGGGTTCAGATTCTTTCATTCCAACTTGCACAACTTCAACTTTCTTAGTCTCAGCTTCCTGAGGTGGTTGTAGTTCACCAGCAGATATTTGGTTTGCAGGCATTGGGTCAGACACTACAGCTGCTCCGTCGTCCTTCTTGGGATCCGTAACAACCAAGTCTGCCGGATCCTCTTGCCATCCTACGGCAGCAAGTGCTGCAGCAATGTCAGGATCGACGAGGTCGGCATTATCTACCTCCACATCCTCCTCCTCACCTTCATCGTCCAAGTTGGGTAACCCAGAGAGGGCTGGCAGAGCCTGAGTCCCCCGCCGTGCTTCTCGACTCTGTTTTATTATTGCAGGCGTCTCTTCTTGATGCTGCAAGACTGTGTTCTCACAGAACAGTTCAAAGCTCTGATTCAGTATCACATATGGCGGGAATTGACCGCAAGGTCATGGTGTTGATAACATTCTAACATATCAGCTGCAGAATCCTCAGAATTTTGACGGAGGCTCTTTCCAGGCTAACAAAAGATTGGACTCATTAGAGCACATCGAAATTGACTTTCCAAATCTGCTTGAGAGTTAGACGTCTCAGTGATTACCTGCCTGAAGATCTTGGAGCTGCTGCTCAAGAACTTTAGCCCGGCGTAGAGCCTCCCGAGCCTCATCAAGACGACCTTCCCGCTTCAGAGTTAGAGCTTGCCTCTTGATACCAAGTATCTGCTGCTTTAAAGAAGCTTCGTCAACTGCCTCAGGCTTGGAAACGGAAGGCACGGGCTCATCATCTCCAAAGCCCATGGCTCGAAGGGCTGCCATCATGTCTGGGTCACGCATATCTTGATCTGTAACCTCAACATTCTCTTCATTCTCTTCATTCGCCTCTATTTTACCATCAAAAGTAGTCTCCGAAACTTTTAGTACGGGAGTTTGCGCGACAGGTGAAGAAGAGATTACATTCTCTAGTTGTTGTTCCAGTTTTTTAGCCTCTGCAAGTTCAGCTCGCGCCTCTACAAGTTTACCCTCTCTTTTTAGAGCAAGTGCCTTCCGTTTCTGGGCTAGAATTTGTTGCTTCAAGTCGGGTCCAGTTGTTGCTACAGTGGTTTTAGTAACTCTGGATTGTTGCTTGGATGCTCGAGAATCCAAGCCAGATACTCTGTCTTCTTCAAATCCCATGGCCCTTAGAGCAGCAGCCATTTCTGGGTCTTCCAAATCACTGTCATCCACCTGTATTCAAAAAGGAGTTGCAGATCACAATTTTTGCTGCTATTAACTCCGATTTGCCTAAATGGCCTAAATGGCCTAAGTGGCCAATTCCATATCTACAGGAGATGAAATGCATCATTTAGAAACCTTCAAGGAAGGTGTCAATATATTACTAGAACAATTCAATAGAATTTTGAACAAAAAAAATATGATTTGGAAGTTACTGTTTGGGCGATAAATTTATCGTCAAATTTAGAATACTAAACTAGCAACATGTAACAATTCATATGACTTTGTATATGCTTGTCCTTTATATACTATCCCAGGAGGCCCCAATGCATTAAAAAAGAGTCATCATACATACCTCCACATCAGCATCGTCATCGTCACCAACAAAACTGGTGAAAATGCTAAAATCCTCAGGAACACCCTGAGAAGAAGCCCCTTTCTTTCCTGCGTTGCCCTTTCCTTTTTCTTCTCTTTCAAGACCACGAATCAGGGCCTGTAATTCATCATCGTCTGAGGAATCATCCTCTCCACCGAGTAGGGCCATTTCCTCGGCCTTTTTCTCCAGTATCTTCGCTTTCCTGAGCTCCTCTTTTGCCTCTGCCAGTCTGCCTTCCCTTTTGAGAGCCAGGGCTTGCCTCTTGTGAGCCATTACTTCCATTGACACTGCACCATTTGGTCCTACAAAGGAGCAATCTTAGATAGTGCACCATTAAGAGTAGGAATGGAATGTAAATGGAACACGATAAGGGACCCCTGTACATGTGTCAAAACACACTGTACACAGAGTGCAAACCTAATGTTCCTGAAGAGATTCCTTAGTAGCCACTCCAGTCAGTGAACACCACATGAGAGTGAAATAGCATTCAAGCTCACCTGGAGCTACTGCACTAGTTGCCGCTCGATCTGACTTAGAACGAACTTCAGCAGCCAATTCCGCTAGCAGTTGCTCCTCACTCTTGGCAGCAGGTTTTTTGTCAGCTTCCCGGATCTCTTTATCACTCCATCCTAGAGCCTTCAATTCATTAAGGAAGTCATCTCTTTCAGTAGCAGAGTCTTTCTCTTTTCCCTCATCTTGAGACACAGCTCTGCGTTTCTTCAAGTTCTCACCAGGCTCAGACTTTCGCCTGCTAATGGCTTCCGGCGATGACACAGGGTCTTCTTTGCTTGGACTTATTTTATTTGCAAGTACACTGCTTGAACCAGCAGACACCCTCCGTTGGTGCTTGATCTCTTTTTCTAAAGCCTCTGCTTGTCGCTCCAGTTCCTTTGCCCTTTTGAAGGCTTTCAGTGCTTCTGCTTCTTTCCCCTGCTTTTTCAATGCGCTGTATCTCTTCTTCTCGTCTTGGGCTTGCTCATGCAATCTTGTCGGTGAAACAGGAGTTTTCCCCTGGCGAAGTTTAAGAAAACGAATTATGACAGGAATTTCCATGATGACTGTAGAATCGGAAAAACAAGCCGACTCTCTGTTTTCTTTAGAGATTCGACTTAACTAAATAGACTGTAATCGAAGAGTGACATTGCTAAGAAAATAGATACAAACTGCTTGCCTACTCAGTTCCAAAATAGGGTTTCCATTAAGTTTCCGAAAAAATCTCAGGCAACATCTTAAAGAGAAACTTCCTCACAATTCATGAGGAGACCTTCGTACGCCCACTGTGACCACAGTGAGATCTCCCTATGAATCATGGAGAAGATTCTCTATGTGATAGTATCTAAAAGTTTCTGAAACAATATGAAAAACACAAACATGAAAACCTAAAATCACAGTACCTGAGCAGGAGAAAGAAGTTCATGATCACCATCTCTATCAAGATCTGCCACACTGGCAACGATGCTCTCCACATTCACTGCTTCATCGTGTGGTTTTTCCAGTAGCTGCTTCAGCAATGCGGCTGTGTCGTCATCCTTGCTGATGCTTGCCTTGGACCCCCCTGCAAGGAAACGTCAGCACATTCTATTAAAAACAGTTTCCGTTCTAATATCGTTAAAACGATATCAGAACTGTACAACTACAATTATAAGAAAGAAAAAGGCTACCTCTCGGGGTCTTGCTCTTCCCATACTTCTCGAATTTAGCTGCCTCCTCAATTTGCTTGCACGGTTTACACACACGAGCGGGAGCATCCCCTTGGCCTCGCAAGTACAATCGATCCAACGTGCAATTGTTGCAGAAGAGACCACCACACCTGCGACAATGGTGCTACAAACCCGGTCTGAACGTCAAAATCCACTCCAAACCCTAAAAAACAATTCTACCATCCAACAAGGCGTGAAATCAATGAAACGAAAATCCACACGACAATCCCGACAGAAATCTGTCAACGACACAATCGCCAATCGCCAATTCGATTCAAGAAAAATTAGCAGAGGAAACAAAACAAAATATAACAATCCCATCCCATCCCTCTACTCCAAACCCTAAAAACCAATCCTACCATCCAGCAAGGCGCGAAATCGATGAAACGAAAAACACAAATAGCAATCTCAACAGAAATCTGTCAAAAACACAATCGCCAATCGCCCATTCGATTCAAACACTATTAGAAGAGGAATCAAAACGAACAGAGCAATCCCATCCCACCAAACCCTAAAAACCAATGCTCCCATCCAATAAAGGCGCGAACAGTCGATGAAACGAAAACCTTTACGGCAATCTCGACAGAAATCAGTCAACTCGCCAGTCGCCAATCTCCAATCTCCAATTCGATCCAAACACAATTGGCAGAGTAAACAAAACAAACAGAACCATCCCATCCATCCCATCCCATCCCTTAACTCCAAACCCTAAAAACCGATTCCACCATCCAGCTAGTCGCGAAATTGATGAACCGAAATCCCAAATAGCAATGTCAATACACTCACCAATCGCCAGTCTCCAATCACCAATTCGATACAAACACAATTAGCAGAGGAAACACAACAAACGTAACAATCCCATTCCTCCCGTTCAAACCCTAAACCAATTCTGCCATCTCGCAAAGAGCGAACCCGATGAACCGCGAAATCTTGAAGAAGAGAAGATCGGGAATTGCGATCTCAATTGGAGGAAACCAAAGCGACATACTTTGCGATTGAGCCACGTGAAGCTCGCTTGGCAGCCTTCGCAATTGGAGGAGTCGGGCGTCCACTCCTTGCCTTTCTCGTAGGGCTTCGGCGGCAGGCCCATCTTCTCCAAGCCCATCGCTGGGAAGCTAGCTGCGCTCGGCCTCGCTCATGTGCGAAATCAAGGCACTGCAATGGAGCTAGTCCGTCATGGAGGGCAGGGCAAGCAGCAACGGACACCTCCGTCGAGAACACGCAATATACCAAACGGGATCCTGCAGACACTGTTGCAATTTGGAGGGTCGAATTGTGATTCTTCCAAGCCGCGAGCTCCGGCTTTTCTACAGTAGTGTCGGGACGGGACTTAAATGAGAGAGCGAAACTTTTACATCCAAAGTACTTTAATCTGACCCTACTTTAAAGTGACATTCTGGAATATCTTGCATAAGGTAGGGGGCTGTAAAAGCGACCTGTCTCTAAATGCGATTTGGTAGATTCTGCCTCGTAACATGTACCAAAAGTGTACATTTCAGGAGGGGTCGCTTTTAGAAACCACTGTGTTTTCAACTTCAAAAATTCATAACTAATTCTATGAATGTCCAAAAAATATGAAACGACTTGGGTTAGATGTCAATTCCATTTTTCTTACCACGAAAATTTACTGAAAATTGTTTTAAGCAGTTTAGCTTCCCCCAAAATGCAAATCAGCTCTTAAAGGGTCGCTTTTACAGCCCCCTTCCTTACTTCTCACACTAAAATTGACTGTGGCACAATTGTCTCACATTCAAATTATTTGACATTTAATACCATTGAATATCAAGGAGGAAACATGTTTATTGTGTGTATGTTCTAAGGTGGAAACATCCAAAATTGTCCCTATATTCATAGACTTCTGTTAAAGTGTCAATAGACTTCCGTTAAAGTGTCAATAAACTTCCATTAAAGTGTCCCCCCAAAGTGTCACTAAACCATCTCTATACTTATTTGCAATTGGTGGGCTGATGATTTTTTTAGATTTTAGTTTTAGATCCAGTTATATGATGATTTCAGTGGCCTAGGGAGCTTTCATTTTGAAAATTCATAGATATTACATGTCATAGCCAAAAAATTTAACTTTTTATCAAGAAAATTTGTAATTTTCAATTGCTAATACTAAAAAAAATATTTTTTCTAGCGAAAGGTGACTCCAACTATGCTGAATTGCTTATTTTAACAGTTTTAGATGTTTCCACTTTATATGTCATTGGTCAAGTAGTGTAAAGGTTGCCCTTATTCAACTTCAAAATGGAGCCAATCACAGTTACAACCATAACATGCACATGTAGAAAAGATCGCCTCTCTTCTAAATAATCGATTAACCCCTAAAGTTCCTTGACTATGTTCTCACCAATAATGCTCCAAAACTGCCATTTGTAGTACAAGTTTCAAATTTTTGAAAAATATCATTTTTGGACACACGTAACCATAGAATCTTGTAGTACTCTGGTTTGTGAACATGTAGAAAAAATTTCAGAAATTTCCATCGTGTAGATTGCAAGATATTAGCATTTGAAGTGGCAAAAGTCCTTTTTTGACCCTGAGAAAAAACGGGCAGCTGCACTTCACAAGGTCAAATTATTATGAAAAAAAATTCAAAATGGTTGTGCTTCTTTGGATTCATTTTTCAGGGCAAGTTGGCTATATGCTTGAAAATTTTCAGATCATTTGGAATTGTACAACATATAGGAAAAAAATAGTAAGTAGAAAGAAGTAGAGAATGGTTCAAAACACTAAATTGTTAAGAAGTTAATTATGGAAATGAAAAATGCCAATCCCAATGGTTGCAATGTTGTAATAAACAATCTACATTCTACAATTTTATTTTTTTTGAAAATATTGAAAATAGAGTGAAATAAACGACTTCAAAGTTTATTTTAGAGTAGGCAATCGATAACTACCCGCAAACTAAAAATCCTCATAACGTTTGACTCATTGGTCAAAATGGAATGATTCAAAGCTTTCCACATATATATAAATCTAATAAACCAATTTCAAATTTTTATTTTTGAAAAAAGTGATTTTTTCAGACTGCCCAAGTTGACCAACAAACTACATATCATGCAATAACTTTTGACTCATATTTCCAAATGTTATGAAATTTGGTGCATTTGAAAGATATTCCTTGTCCCCACCTTCTATAAAAATTTCAGCTCAAAATATGAAAATCTCCAATCACACGTACCTGCCTAAAATTTCTATGTTGCCAAAAAACGCATGTTGATTCTTTAGGGGTTAAAGGGGGGTACCTCTAACTATGCTGAATTGCTTATTTTGATGGGTTTAGGTGTTTCCATCTTAAAAAGCTCTAGGTTTTAGTCCTCTTCCTAGAAGGCTCTCCTTGGGACTCATTGCATTCTATGAACAAGATAAATACAGAGTATATAATAGCATCAAAATCTCACAAAACTAGGGTTTCAATTCAAAACTCCCCACCCTCAAATATTTCAGGAGGTTGTAATAATGATGTGCTAATATGAAGGGAATCAATTGTAAAAAAGGTCATTTATAATTTTGAAGTAAATTTATTTATAAATCTTTTTCTTGATGTCACGTATCCATTTCAAAAAATATTTATACATTTCCATGCGTTTGAAAAAAATAGTCTTTTCAAGGTAATGTTTTAATAGAGGTTTGAATGTTCCTCATAAAAGGAATTGAATTTCCATTTTGGAATGTTTACCTATAAAGGACAAACCCAAGGGCTTGATTTTCAGAAAATCTTTACAATTTTTAATATTTAATATTTTAATGATAGATTCATTTTTAATATTTAACTACATACCAATTTCTTAATATCATTCTCATAATCTTCAAAAGATGCATCTATCATGTTGAGTTTTAGGTTCCAAATTACAATTTGAATGTGTGATTCTTGCATTGAAAAGTTTGTCAAATATTTTGAATAGTAGCTTAGAGACTCCCCATTGTCTTCAAGATGGTAGAAGCTCATCACTAAATGACCTTACAGTAAGTAAGCATTATGATGCCTATATCATAAAGATTCTACAATCCAATTTTGAGTAGCTTCTCAAGGATCCAAAATATCCTTTAATGGTTAAACTTTGCAATCTAGCTAGTTCTACAATTTGCAAGTTTGTTATCAAAATTCAATACAATGTAATTCTTCTTTTGTTAAACTACTAGCCTTTTTATAGAATTTTAAACAACAATCTTGAAATTGCCTTTTTATAAGTGCTAAATCTAATACCTCCTATTCCATAGAAGGTTTTTGACCAAAGACATGTATTGAAAGTTTTAAATTCACTTTCAAATTTCAATGAATAGCATCCATTATAATTCCTTCCTATATTTATGTATATGGTAATTAATTGTTAATTCTACCCTGTAGATCCGAAAGTTAGAATTTTCTATCTTGTGATAGATGAAAGTTGGTCGTCAAGGCATCTTCTCAAATTTATTAAAAATCATCTACAACATGGATGTTGACATTGAGACTTACTTCAATTGCAATTGTATCCTTAAAAATTAGCATCCTCTCACTAGCCTTACTCTCTGAAAAGCAGGCATACTAAATTTTAGTTTTTTAAAATCAAAGCTAACAACTATGAATTAACAAAACAAAAAATTGAGGTATGACACCCTTGGGTGAATGCAAGAAACACTTGTACTATTTTGTGTCACACCCTACAAGCTGATTTGTTTTTTGGCCATAACTTTTGCATTTTGGCTCCAAATGACTCAAGATTAATTTATAAAGGTAATCATGATTACTATATACATGGCTAATTTTTTGTAATTTTCAAAAATATTTTGTTGTCCAAAAATAACCCCCAATTTTATGTCACACTTGCCAATTTGGAGTTTTTTAGTACTATTTAGTACCCCAAAAAACAAATTTTGAGCTGAAATTTGGAGGGGATGGTCTTTCAGTAGCCTTGTAGCTACAATCTAAAGGAATTCTAAAATGAATTAATCGTATGTGGTGTGGAAGTCTACAAAGTGCACTTCTTTCTGCTTGCACTTTGTAACATATAAATTACTACCTTTGTCCCAAAATGACCTTCCTTTTGGACAAAATGTTCTAGATTAAGGCTAAAAATAACATTTTAAAAGTCCATTTTGCGCTATAAATAGGATTTAGGATTCTCCTTACTTCCTTAAAATTTTGAGTTTCAAAGCCCTTTTTAAAGTGCAGTTTAGGAGTATTGAAAACTAGAATTTTTTAACATTTTCAAGAAGCACTGGTAGGCACTTAATTGTCGACTGTGAGGTCATTGTTTTGTAGGCACTTAGTATGAATCTAAGACCATGTGTGGACATCTGTTCCACCTCCCAAAGCTTCATCTCCTTCAATCGGGCAATATTCAAGGAGATGCAAAAAATAAGAATGAATAATGTTGATTGACCCCTTTAACCATTTAATTTGTCTTTTGATTGATGATTTCGTGGTCGGAGGGGGAACTACTACTCAAAATTGTTTTGTTGGTCCCCAATAGCAATTAAAAGTCAAATTTGACCAATTCACAAGTCACAAACTGCAACAGGAAGATCATTTTGGGACAAAAAATGAAGGCCAACAGGAAGATCATTTTGGAACGGAGGAAGTATTATTTTGGAGGTTTTTTGGGCGAATGACCGTTTCCATAGAGTTCTTACAAATGGCCAATTTTCATTTTATGTATTTACTTTTTTTCCTATTTTAAACTAATTAAAGCATCAAAGTATCCATTTTTTTGAAATTTGGCATTTTTCTAATTCTCTTGTTTAGAAACATTTTCTATGCATTTCCTTTGGTGTTTCTCTTCATTTTAAAAGTGTATACATTAGACTTATTTTTTTATTTTTTAAAAATTATTTTTCTAATTTTAAAATGTTTCAAAAAAAAGGCATGAGTACTGTAAAATGCAACAAAACCGGCAGGTGTTTCTTACATTCACCCCTACACTCTCTACAATATACAATAGGGGAATTAAAGCTCAAGAACTATAGTGTAAGATTTCATCGCTTCTTTTTTATTTGAATATTTCTTCAATGTATTTTATATAGGTAAATATAACATTAATTTTAATTGCACAAATTAGAAAAAGATACCTATATAATTAAAAGCTCCTTCTATCATCAATGAATGATTTTTCCTTTAAATAGACTTGATAGACATATTTATTGATTCTACGTACAGTACATTGCTTAGTGAATTTGAGTAGGAACAAAAATAGAATCTCATTAAACCAATGTACAATGGAGGACAAAAGTCTTGTCGTCCCCTTTTGTTCCCACACAATCGTCCCCATTTTCAAACACTATTTTTTACAATTTTTATGCAATTCTTGCATCATTGCATTCCTATGCAGTGTTGATCATGCATACCAAATTTCAACTTCAAAAAAGCAAAATTCCATTTTTGGTGAATTTTTTAATTCAATTTTCATGGGTTTACATAGTATTTTATTGAAAACAATTAATGATGAATTTTCTTAATTCAATTGTGTAGATATGTAAGGAACATCCATATGCACATCTTTACTTCAACAAACATCTCCAAAAAAGTTTTACAATTCCCTCTATGAAGAATTCAATGTTGGGGTGACAATGTCCTAATTTTGGAAAATAGATATCTTTTTATTGTAATTAGACTTTGGCAAGGCAATTGTACCATGCTGCTCAAATGTACAAAATTGGTTACAACGAGAGGGTTAAATAGAAAAATCTACTTAAAATATAAAGATATCTATTTCACAAAGTTTGGTCATATGATACCTCATATTGAATTCTTTGTAGGGGGAATTATAAAACTTTTTTGGAAATGCTTGTTGAAGAAAAGATGTGCATATAGGTGTTCCCTACATATTTACAAAATTGAACTAAAAAAATTCACCATTAATTGTTTTTAATAAAATACTATGTAAAATAATAAAAATTGACTTTAAAAATTCACCAAAAATGGAATTTTGCTTTTTTGAAGTTGAAATTTGGTATGCATAATTAGGAATACATAGGAATGCAATGATGCAAGAATTGCATAAAAATTGTGAAAAATAGTGTTTGAAAATGGGGGCATTTGTGTGGGAACAAAAAGGGACGACAAGACTTTTGTCCCCCCATTGTACATAGAAGTAGTGAGTGATTCAAAATTGGTTATTTTCTACAAATTGAGGCAAGTCATGGAAGACTTGCCTTTAGTCTTTAGGCCCATAGAAGATTCAATCACAAATTCTAACTAAAATCACCTTTTCCTTTAACATATACATGTAATGAACTTGATTCTATTATTGCTTTTGATAAAATTGATTTTTTTGTGGTAGCCAACCAATGCTTTTATTTAACAAAGACTAGCTTGCACCTGTGCTAGACACCGTCACATTAGCCCTTTTTTTTGTTTTTGATAGAAAGCCAGACTAACTCTACTTCTAATTTCTTATAAAGCC
The DNA here is from genome assembly GCA_951799445.1 of Pseudisothecium myosuroides. Classification (NCBI taxonomy): domain Eukaryota; kingdom Viridiplantae; phylum Streptophyta; class Bryopsida; order Hypnales; family Lembophyllaceae; genus Pseudisothecium; species Pseudisothecium myosuroides. The sequence goes on from OX637291.1 coordinate 31,154,680, forward strand.
CACATGGCAAGGACTGATATTTTTTTAAAGAATTTTACTGGCAACAATGAATTATATATATAATCTATCTGGCACTATTTTGTTGGAATTGGTGGTATATTTTGGCACTTGGAGGAGTTAAAAGAATGCAAAAAAGGTGAATTTTCTTAGAAGGGGTGACGTATCACTAGTAGAAAATCTGCCCAGTTTTGTTGTTTTGGTCACGTTGATGATCAACAGATATCTGTTGATTAACATTAAAAATTGTTGATCATCAATGCGACCAAAACAACAGAACTGGGCAGATTTTCTACTAGTGTATTCTGGCACTTTGAAAATATTTGCCATGCTAGGGTGCATCCATTATATAGCAAGCTTCGATGTAAGTCTAGAGTACTAACACTAGCATAGAGACTAAAGTCAAAGACCATAACGACGATCTGCCCCAACTAACCATCCATTATAGGCTTCGTCATACGGGAAAGTTTCCAAAGTAAATATCTTCTGCAAATACATTCCTACCACACACACTCTAAATGTGTGACTAAGGAATTTTGCAGCTTGTTTTTCAAGAAGGCAAGAGAGCTGAAACACCTCTTGTCCTCCGCAAACCCCAGCACTTGAACTGTAGCAACTTCTGCCAGCCTGTAAAATTCAAGGAAGGCCTTAACTTTATAAATAATGCATGAGTCAAGATAACGCCATAAATGGGTCAAGGGGTTGAGGTTGAAGGGGGACTCTAGATGATTCTTTGAATTATTGAACATGGCTAGCTTGAATAGACCATGTTGAGTCTCTAGTGCATGGCAGTCCAAGACTGGTGGAATGAGGCGTTTCACCTTATCTACTTCAATTAGCTTTGGCTCGTAGTAGTACGACATCAAAATAGCTAAGTGTCTCAAAAAAGTCACCTTCACTTCATTCTGCAACCAGTACAAGGGGTAGACCATCCCAAGCACATCCATCACAATATGGGCAGGAAAACGGGACTCAAGCTCCTTCAATAGCTGCCTGGTTGCCTCTGTAAGACAACAATACAAGAGTTGGTGAGTCCTAAACAATAAGCACATGTAAGCCCCATAAAGCTCAATTGGCACCATGTGAATCAAAAAATGTTTGACCCTAAACAACAGTCTATGCCTGTAACTTACCTCCGTATTTTACACCGTTCTATTGATTCACAGTTTCACACCTTTCATCCAAAAACAAAAACAAAAAACAAAAAACAAAAAACACTACAGTATCTGTATGCATCCCAACGAGGCTACAATAATGTTCTTCTAATGTGCATATTGCATACAAGCATCTGCATCATAGACCTAGGATACAATTTTGATCCCCTTGGTGTTGCACTTGTTAGTCACGACAACTAGCGGAACATTCACAAATTCAAATCTTCATCACTCAAAATCCAACATTCTTGGACTTTAACCTAAATTCTTCAATAACACCCCTACATCAGCAATTGCGGAATTCCAACACAGCAAATCATTACACAACTGCTTTCTACACAACTGCCAACCAATTTAAATACAATACACACACTCTATCTACAAAAGGACAATGATACCTTATATGTGTTCTCTGTCTTAACAACAGATAGAAGGGAGGCAAGGATTTCACAATCAATAGGTTGACCATCGTGTTGCACCCAGATTTTGTCACCATTTGCTATAAACACTAACTATGTAGACTTGTTGCTGAAGTCGAAAAGCTACTTCATGTGTATCTAATTGTAAGAACAGTCTAGGATATTCTTGAATGCCCAAAACTCGTCTATGGAGAAAGTAGTTGCCTTGTCCACATACATAGTATACAGCTGACCCTCTGCAAGCTTCAACGTGGCCACAAAGTCGCAAATGCAAAAGTCAAGCTTCTAGGCAAACGTGACAAGCAAGTCCACAACTTCAAGTAGCGGCATCAATACTATCATTCCCAATAGGGCATAAGGGTCGACTATGATAATCAAGCATTTTTGCCAAGCAGGAGAAACATTTTCAGTCAAAACTTCACAACTTTCAAGGAACTAAAATCGGAACAAACATCATAGCCCCACGAATGCGAGAAGTGGTAAAAGTCCGTGCTCCAATGAACCTTTGCAAGGCAAGCAATAAATGTCGTCACAACACACTTTGCACAAAAAAACATATATGCAGTCCCACACGAATCTACTGTCATCAATATAGGCAAACACTCCAATCCAATCAGAATTATCCTGAGAAGTTCCCCTAAACCAAAAAATAGGGTTAACAAGATAGAGCTGAAAACTTGAAAGAAAAACTTGAAATGTAACCCTAAACATTTCAACATAGAGAGATCAATACAAATTTGATTCAAACTGACCATGATATCTGACCACACAAGCCTATTGTTGAAATGACGAGCAAAACCTTTGCAACCACTTGTAATCCATATCCACAACAAAAGAAAGAATCAAAGCTTCCCTCTCTATCATGATACTATACTTCAAAAAATTCCTTCTATTTTTATTGAGCTATATATACAAAAGAAACATATATTCAGCCCCATACGCATCCACTATCATCAACACAGGCAAACACTCTACTCCAATTAGAATTGTCTTGCAGAGTCCTCAATAACTAAAAAAATTAGGGTCTACAAGACGGAGGTGAAAACTTGAAAGAAAAACTTGTAATGCGCGACCTTGCAACATTGAGAGATTGATACAAATTCAATTCAAATTGACCAGGATATCCGCCCACGCAACCCCATTGTTGAAATGACAAGCAAGAATTCTGCACCCCAATGTAATCCATGTCTAGAACAAAAGAAAGCGACCTCCGTCCCTCTCTATCATGATAATGTACCTCAGAAATACAAATTCTATTTTCATTAAAGATTATCTATGCGAAAGCAACATACTGTACATTCAGCCCCGCATGCATCTGTTGTCATCAATTTAGGCAGACACTCCAAATCTGATCAAAACTATTGTAAAGAATTTTGAGGTTCTCGTTCATAGCAAGCATACCTGTATGAGTGCACAAATTCTACAAGTTAGTATAATCTATGGCCAGAGCACAAGAAAGAAGCCTCCCTCTCTTTTTGATGCTTGGCCCTTCAAATTTTATTCCGTTGAAAAATATTCATTCGACAAAACTCACCAAATATTCAGCCTTACATCTCTCGAGCGAGCTGCAAAAATTGACTACAGACAAAACTGCACTTGGCTCTTGTCTACATGACTCTAAAGCTCTCCACTTGCACCACCTCTTAACCACTCCGCAAATCGTAACTCACTTTTCCATCCTTCATAATTCCAATTAATATCTTTGTAACTCAATCGCAAAATCTCACAAGCAATTTCCGTCGTTTCACGTTAATCTAGTGAGAGCCAAATCTCAAGTGTCAAAAAATTCTAAAAAATGCATGATGCAATTTGTTCTCACCGTGACAAGAAAAAAAGACACAAGATTACAAAATAACAAGTTACGCAATCTCGCCAACGTTTTCAACGACTTCACTTCAATCCAAAGACAACCAACCTTCCAGTATAAGAAAACTCTCAAAAATCGTATGCCTAGCGCATATACAACACACTTTATTTTTGTAGAGACAAAAAGAACCTAAAAAAACTACAAAGTAGCAGGAAACAAGAAATGCAATCACGCCAAGCCTCCAGCAAAAAAAACTCTTCCAACCACAGACCAAATTCAAAAACAACGCCAAAAGATAACTGAAACTCAGGTTCGGCCAATCGTCACGGAACGTGGCTGTGGAGTCCGCAAAAAGGTCACTTAGGTTTGGCCAGTGCAAATCTTGTGGAAAAGGGGTGAACGACAAGAGACATAAAAAAAGAGGAGCGGGACGTACCTCAGCAGCGTCGTTCTTGCCACAATTAGCCTTCATTTTTGCCATGAGTGTTCGGTAATCTACTAGCAACCTCTGTAGCGGCTCCAATAGTGATACCCAATGCATAGTGACCTGAAGTAGAGGCTTGAGGCCTTTTGTCTCCATCACCTCTGTAAGCTTCTGATACTTACTAAGGTGCTTCAAGCTCTTTTTGAAATAAGCATGCGTTTTCTGGATCACTTGTTCCACAACTGTGAAGATAGGTAACGTGAACACACTTGGCAACAAGGTTGCATCGATGAGCCATGCAGTGCACCCCCATGTAAAACGGAGCGTACTTGGTTTGAATTTGCACCATGACACCACTTCTTGCCCCTTGGAAAGTGCTAATGCCATTTGTGCCGAAGCAGAGCAACCTCCTCGAAATTTCTTCAAACGTCAGATTGCCCCTACACTCTAGAGTTTTCGTAATCACCTCCATAAAAGTGTTTGCGCCAAATCCATCTACAATGATTATTTTTAATTGATGTCTTCACCTGATGGTACATAAATTCTGCCATTGTCTACCCCGAATCATCTGTTTAGTGCATTTGTGGTAGATTGGAGACATTGGAGAAGGAATATAGAGGAGGCTTTGCGTCTCCCCATACTTCACCATAAGATGGCCAGAGGAGAGGATCTAGTAGATCGTATTGAATTGGACGATTTTCTTTGACTTTGATGTGGAAGTAGTCATGTTCACGTGTTGCATGACTAAGGTGGATTGCCATGTTGCAAACAAGCGCAAGTTAATTTGATGACGGCTTGTTCTGAAAACATATTAGTCTCCTGCCTTGATGTTATATTTAGGTATGTTAAAAGCAGCCTTCCTCTTCCTTTTGTGTTTTGTGAGGGTGTCCCATTTTGGACTAAGGATCTTTGAGTTTTTTTCAAACGTCAAACACACTGTGCACTTAACAAACTATACCTGCTCGTCATTGCTTCGTATGAGTTTAGCCCACACTAACTTTGTCGCCCATTCATTCTGAAAGCGTCACGTTCAATCTTAGTTGGTTTTGGATTTTTTGGGTAGAGGCACCTGCTAGAAGTCCTCATTTGACTCCACATCCTCTTCTCCATCCGATATCTCTACGAGGTTGACCCGCAACTGCCGGCGTGCTTCAAGAGTTATCTTTGCAGGGGTGGATCGCCCACTACTACTGCTACCACCTTGCGATTGGAGAGGAGGCCAAGATCCCAACAATATTGTGTTTAAAGACATAGCATTTATAGAATCATCATTTGTCATGGACTGAGCAGTTGCTGACGTTGGACCCGATGGTAAGGTGCCCAAGTTCAAGGGCTATGGGTTCATTGCATTCCAAAAGCTTGTGAAAATTTTGCAATTGATAAAGCCTCCTATGCACTGCAACGTGACTGTGTCTTCCGGGCATACATCCTTCATTCCTTCCCTTTCATTTGATGACATCGTTCTGCAACTTCCCTCTCTGCAGCTCGGTCAGCTTGGGCCTTGGTGACTTCGGTGAGCTCCTTATGTAGTTGTGCACTTGCCTCCCACAACAATACTTCCTCAGCTCCTGCAACACAATTGGGCTAGTCACTGTTGTCTTCCACCTGCGGAGAATGAAGCTCCTTAACTATAGCTTCAATAAGGTCACAAAAAGCTAAAAAACAGAGAGTTTAGAAACTACAAAGGGCTTGACATAGCAAATAGCGTTGGTGATAAAGTCTCAAATCATAGCATTGCTAAATAACAACAACAACGTTGACAAGCACCGTTGGCGATCTCTCAAACCATGGCATCATCAACAAAACCCATAATCTAAAGCACAACTCGGTCACTAAGCATAGAGCGAAGCAAATGTATTGCAATTTGGGAGTCATTGCAGGCAACGAGACAGAGAGGGATACCAAGCTTGTAAACATACCCAAATATAAACTGCTTGCAGCCTCTCAATAAAAAAACCCACATAGTGGTCACAAATGCTTTCAGACTCCATTGCTAGACGGTGCCGTTTTAGACTCGGTTCTAGAGCAACGACCAGGCGAAGTAGAAGTGAATGTTTCATCTCCATAGACAAAGTGACTAGGGCTAGGGCGATTTATAGAAGCAGAGTGAGGAGGAAGTACAAGACCTAGAGAAATGAAATGAGAGAATGGTAATGAAGGTGGTCGTAGTAGTGGGAAGTCTTGTGTAGATTTTGGCCACTTGGAATTCAAAGTTGTGGCCTCCTTTGGCTACAAACAAAGTTCCTTCTGTGAAAACTTTGGCGACGGATGTACAGCTCAAGAAGCACTTGGGGCGACACACAAGGCATAAAGGAGGGAAATTGGTACAAGGATTTGAAAGTTTGGCGCTCCTCCGTGGAAATTCCTGGCAAATGCAGCGCTTGTTGCTGAAGCTTGCTGGCAACGAAGGTGAAACCCTACGCGGCTCTCTGGCAAATTTTTCTTTGTTTTCTTTTTTTCCTTAAGGCTTTTTTGCCAACCTTTTTCAAATGATGCTTTCTGGCCGCATGGTGCCAAAAAAAAAGGGTTGTGTCACATAGCAATGTCTACCACATACATCTCCAATTCATAGCAAAAGAAATTACTTATGTATTTGAAAGCTTTCTCATGCACAAAAAAAATGTATTTTAGTCATGCAATGTTCTTCTATATATAATTAAAAAATAATTATGTAGTTGAAAGTTTTTTCCTTTTTATAAAAGTTCTTCAATGTATAGTTATAAAGTTCTATAATGGTTAACCCCTAAAAGAGCCAACATCTACTATCAGGATTATGAATCTTTTCAAGAGTTTACTACCAAAGCCGTACAAATTGGATGAAGTACATCCAAGTATGTTGAAAAAGAAATTTTTGTCTACTTTTCAGCAATGCAATTAGCATAGTGATGTAGTGCTTCATTGTTATTGTACACGGTTGTAAATGAATTCATGTAGGGATAGGAAAAAAATGAAAACTTGCAGAAATGGAGATTGAATTTCTAAATTATACTCATATTATAATTATTTTGCCAAAGCCATTGAAAATCTACATTCAACTCCTCTCTTGGACTTTGAAGGGTTAATAGTTCTTCATACATATGATAACTCCTAAAGTTTTTCACATTTTGGGGCACAAAATTGCTTCAAAATATTCACACCCAAAGGAAGGCTAATATCTTCATTTATGTTTATTTTTTTAACAAATTCAACTATAGGATCCTTTTGTTAACTTGTTCAAGTATATCTTTCCAAAATTATAGATTGAATATCTTTACCGATTGCAAGTTCAATGTGCCTAAACTTCCAAATGTAGACTTTTCTAGCCATTCCAAAAGGTGAAATTTTGTCTTTCAACATTTTTAGAAAAAAACATGTATGTCCTATAACTTTTGAATTTTAATAAATATTTAGTAAAATGGTTTGAAAACATATGTGAAAAAATTACACCAAAAACAACTTACATATTCATCTTTAAAAAAATTATATAATAGAAAGTGGTATTCAATGAAAGAAAAATCTAAAACGCTAATGACTTTTATAAGGAATTGAGAATTGTTAATTTCAATGGTAAGAATGTTCTTATAAACAATTGGTATCTTTTGTTTTTGTTTTTATTTCAAAATTTCAAAATTGAGTTTAAAAGACGACTTTATATGTATGCCATATTTAACTACTTCTGGACTTTCAATAGTCCAGAAGTAAAGAGGCGGTGAAATCCCCTGATGTTTTTCTATGGATCTGGAGATCTCCTGAAATAGGAACGCTTTGCATGCATCCAATTCAGCACCCACAAGTATGTCGGGGAGTGCTTCATGTGCTTGGAAATGAAAGAAATCGTGTAGTTGTAACATAGCGGATCCGTGGTAGAGTTCACATGATTGTATTGGGAGATCTGTGGACCGGGTTTCCGTAGTTTAGGCATCCAATTTACAGCACAACTGAAGTCTCAGAACCTATCGAGAGATCCCCCGATGACCACCAGTTGTTGCAAACATGGCCCCCATCCCATATTAATCCCTCAGTGAGCGCTGATCTTCACATAATTCTATCGGGAGATCCCCTGACGGGGGTGTAGAATATGAGTCGGCTTCACTGACAATCTTGGTGTCGAAGTGGGGTACAATTTGATTTTTGTGCTAAAGTGCAAGTGATATCCGAGTTCATCAAGAATGATTCACAATAAGGCACGAGGGGGGCGATTCTTTCAAAGATATATGGTATCCCGAGAGTTCAAAGGAAGTACACACAAGTGGATTTGAAATTCAAACATCAGTTGACAATTACCAAATGAGCAATTGCTCTTGGGAATAAGGAGTCCGGTTCTAGGATTCACCGGGAGATCTCCCGACGGACTGCTAACATAGTGGAGCTAAGGTAGTCAGGATATGACGAAGTGACAGGGGCATATCACAGTAACTTACTCACAGTGACATTTGAAGAACTGTAGACCACTGAGTCACAGGTGCTCAGACGTTCAACATACATCTGAAGATGTATAACGGCTAAGTAAACATAATATTCCATCCAAAATAATGACAGTAGTTTCAGTTTGTGAAAGAACATCAAGGTTCTTTCACTGCAAAAAATAGTAAAATTCGTACTTAGTTGAATGTCTGCTATATAATTGTGAAGATGCAAAACCTAGAAGACTAGAATTCCAACAGTGTAACTGCGAGAGAAAAGAAATGCATTATTCAGACTCATTTGAGTGCATGTGTGACCCGAGCAATGTATTCTGTTCCGGACACAAACATAAACCACTTCCATTTCAGGAGACGAGAGGAAGAAAGAGATCCCGCGCTTCTGCTATCAAGTCGTTGCCCCCGTGCCGCACGCAAAGAATAGAAATCATAAACATATTAATATATTCATACAGATTTATTTTACATATACAAGTCACAAAAAGTAGCTCTGAAAAACTAATCGAAGAACAGTCCTACTGACTCAACGGACTATACTTCGAAACCCCCACTTGCGGTTGCGCTTACTGGATGTAGAATGCGTCGTGCGATATCACGATGGCAGTCGCACCCCGCAGAATGCATCGTGACATCTCACGATTGCCGCGACGACCGACACAGTGCGTCGGGAGTTCCCACGATGGCAGTAGCGACCCCGGACTAGGCACTCAATCATGGGTCCACCACGTTTGCCCGATTCAAATTCACTAAGGCAGCCTCCCTACTCTTCTGAGGAATCGTCCGTGATTTTTGATCCACTCTCCTGGACCAATTCGCATACACTGCAGCACCCGCGTCCACCCAGGTGGGGGGACTTTTTTCAACGACCCATTTACCGTACCAGCAATTCCGATAAAGCAATTCCAGACTCGTTTCGGAGTTATCGGGTCGCCAGTACTGAAGCAAGAACTTCCCGTTATTCACATCTCCTTCCACTCTGCATACAATAGACAATGTTCTTCCCTGCCAAACAGCACATGATTCCGGGACTTCCGGTCTGACAAGTACCCAACAGCCTGGTCGTATGTCTAGCCATGGATTAAAGCTTTCCCTTGGCGCTTCATTTGCAGGGCCGCAGTAAGGCTCCGGCTCCTCTTCTTCCTCCGGAATCACGTCCATGGGATTCACCGTCGATCCTGGGCGAGGGACTCCATTACGCGCCACCCTCCAATCGTGTTGTGGCCAGAAGCCTTCCACCAACTCCGGAGGACACTCGGGTAATGGTTCCTTCAGCTCATCGAGAACACACTTCCAGTAATCCACGTATGGACCGAACGCAGTTGCAAATCCTTCGCATCTAGAAATACCGTATTGCCAGTACTGAATGTATTTCTCGAGTCCTACCAGCATGAAACCCTTGTTCAAGGTAGCTTTCCGCGCCGCTTCCCTTGCCTTCTCTTGATTTCCATGCGGTATCGGAACCTCGCTGCCCCACATGGGCTTAAACGGAACAGGCTTAGGACAGCCGTGAGGGAGCATGGGCCGACCATTGCTGTCTGTCTTCCAAATGCGTTCAGAAGGTTTCTTCGACGGCAACCAGTTCGAATCAACTGCTGACCTTTTGAAGTTCATGACGGGGACCCCGTCAGTGTCCACGTAGAACTTGAACAGGTGCATCTCCCCCAATCCAATTAATTTTTCCCCGCGATCGCATTGGTAACCCTCCACGAACGACTTGAAATCCCCCACCTCCTGTATGAACTCCGGCATAAATGACAGTTCTTGGGACTGCATGAAGGCTTTCATGAGGTCAGCAACGACAAAAGTGTTCTTGGTCTTCAGGGCCTTGGAAAGGTGGCTGAAATATGCATCGATGTCCTCGTGAGTGTGTCCGACTAGTAGAAACCCAACCTGAATTTCCTTGAAGACACCTCGTGCAGTGAGCAAGGATAAGAACGCCATCAGATATTTGTTCTTGTTATCCTTGGCAGAGTTGTCAAGCTGAAGATATAAATTTTCAGGAAGAGGGGTACTTCCAACCCGAGCTCCAGGTTCGGTGAGGGTTAGGCTGTCCATACATCTAGACTTTCCTCTAAGCAGTGCCTCGAACAATGAGTTAGCCGGCGGATATGGAAAGAGGTCGCCTGCCTCTCGAATAGGTGGACCCTCCAGCCGGCGCAACAACCTCGCCAAAGACGAAATGGTGAAGTTGGAGTCCGCCGGCCAGCAAGATGGAGCATAATGGGCGTAAGCACCGTCACCATGGCCATGAGCTACCATTCCAGTAACGCTCATCGGAAGCTGCCCCAGACCGGCCGTGGCCTTCGTTGTCACCCGGAGTCTGGGTAGAGCTGTCTTGGATGTATCCATCTTGTCGTGAATTATACATAAAATTCTTCGAGGATCTCGTTTGGATTCCTCACGCCAAGACGCATACAAACGACGGCAAGAAGCTTGGTGATTCAGATGATGAGTCCGCTGCTTCACAAACTCCACGTACTCGGGGCTTCCTTTCGGAGACTTCAGAATAAACTGCTGTAGGTCGTCGCACGTAGTACATTTTGCAAACGAACTTCCGACAGGCTTAATGGAGACGTTGTTGAAGTTCTCCCGCTTGAGTCTACTAATAGTCGACTGGCTCACGGGCGGCAGACCGTAGTCGGCATTCAACTGCACATCCAGAATCGGTACGCTTAAGCATCGATACGAGCGAAGGGGAAGGAATGCAAATGACAAGCAATGCACCAGAACAGTGATCGTGATATCTCACGATCATTGATCTCGTCGGGAGATCTCACGATCAATAAAGCAGTGACAGGAGATAAGGGGCACTACCTCGTTGGCGTCTGCTCGGACTCGTTTCCAATTTCTTCCGGGAGGAAGGAATTTTAGAGTGTCCGTTCTTCCGTTCCCGATGCCGCGCATTTGGTGGGGCATTTGATCCGCATTCTCGTCAATAATGGCTTTCATAGTCCCAGCGACCTGAACAGTCCGAGCCCGCGGGCGCTTAACCCCTGTGTTTCCGTGCGTCCCTGATACGACGCCGTCGTTGTACATCTCGATGTAACTGTGGTAAGTGGACTTCGGGATGCCGTGAATTATGTGCCACGCCTTGCCACAAACATCAACTCCCTCTAGCGTGACGTATTTCCGCTTCCGCTCCCCGTACCTTTCGTGTAGTTGTCCTCCCACTCCAATCCCATATTCACGGCGCTCGTCAAACGACTTCAAGTAGTACTTCTGCCTTACTAACAGCGTGAACTCCTGGTTATAATGCTGACAACACAGACGTCTGCAGCACTTCTCCGAGCTGACTTTCCGAATCTCCTCGTCTGCCGTTTTGCGGGAGTACTGCGATTCCTTCAGTTCCAGATTGGGTTTGCGAACTAATATAAACCGATATGGTGCTTTCATTCTACCTCCGAGGTAAGCGAGAGGGTCGTCCATATCGGGAATGGCGGCAAAATGATCCACTGTCTCCTTCAACGAACGACCGTTGGGAAACCAGCACTCCGAAATTGGCCACCTGTCGTGAGACATTATGGCTTCGGTGTCACCCACAAAAACATCGAGGACTGTCACACCTAGGAAACCTTCACCAAGTGTCTCCTCTTGGAAATGATCCTCCGGACTCCAGCAAATGATACGACCCGAGGAAACGAGGAGTCCGTCGGCGTCCTTCCGATGCACATCAAGTCCAAACCAGGCTCCTTGACGAATATACGGACATGGATCCATCGGGGGATCCCCCGACGCTCTAACAACGTCGGCGGCTCTCCACAACACTACATTCTCTTGAACATCCTCTAATGTGTTCATACCCCTCTGACAAGGAAAGCATTTCAAATCCTGGAATTCTAATTTGACAGAATGAGGTCGCACCAGAATGTAAATCCAAGGCTCAACAGGTATGGGCACACCCAGCCACTGGCCCTGAGGACGAACCTCTTTAACGATTCCTGATCCAACTTCACCGAATCCAGGCACAAACAGCTTAACCCAATCACCATTCACAAACGCTTCACATCCACCGGTGGAATCCTGTGATTCACCCTCTACATGCGTTCCGTCCACATACGGAACTATCGCGTCAGCAGCAGACTCACAGAATGAATCCATTGTCAGAGTGAGCTTTATCGAATCCTGTGGACGAGATTAAAACGATCCGTAAAACCTGTACATCATACATTCAAGGAGTTAGGCATGTCTACAGAAGAGCGCTGCATTCATGGCATTGTAACCTCACGACATGAAGGACAGAAGCATCAACGTCTGTACAGTCGTGGGAACTCACGATCACACGGCAACGCAACATGAACAAGTGAATCTAGTTACTGTCAACAAGAAGTTCGAAAGCCCAGACGCGATAGTGCGATCTCAAGAAGGCCGTCCCAGAACCACTGGGAAGAAGCCAAGGCATCCAGGAAAACGTCGCAGAAGTTTAGAAGACATTAACCAAAGAACGTTCAGTACATTGTGGGATCCCACGACACTGATGGCGCTTAATCACTTAAACCAGAGATCGCGGTATTCCAAGATCCTCCTAAGGGATCACATAGACCGCTACAGAAATATAAATGAAGTACTGGGTCAAACTGAATCACTCTGATGAGTCCCCGACATATTATCAATCAATCGTGGGATCCCACGAGTTCGGTATCCTGTAAAATCCGGAAGAGTGTTTGTGAACCCCCCCAAGTAGGAGAACCTGGTGCCAACCGGAAATGTGATCGTGAGATCCCACGATGCTTATACAAGATCGACGAGGAGTATGACGGTCATCGAAAAGTAAGGCACCTAGACGTACACCAGGAAGGCCACAGCCAAGGTTCAATCGATCGTGGGATCCCACGACGAAATGATAGAACATCCCTCGACTACCAGACCGCGATATCTCTATACTCGAAGACTGAGAGGTCTCGCCCACGCTCAATAAGCGGAGATCGTGGGATCCCACGATGCTTACGTATGTTGGATATATACACGTATTCTACTGTCGTAGACTAACGTATCTACAGATGATCGTGAAATTAGGTTTCCTGTCACTGGTTTCATGACATTCGACACTCTATAACTATTCTCAGTTACTGTACAAAAATTCTCTACTTTTAAAGTGGATTTTGTTGTAATTCAGACTCCTGAACCTCCATGGGTACAATAAGAAACGTTCTTAGAAGTAGTTGAATTTGATGGCTGGGTTTTCCTCATGTAAGTTCGCCTAATTCCTAGCGCAACCTAATTTCACTACTTTGTGAAGACGTTCTGACCGGTTGTCATCCACATACAAGGTTCTCATATCAACTTGCCCTCAGGGCAGTGCCGTCCCGCGATTCAAAAGGAACCTCGGTGTCACCACAGCATGGTGATCCCTTAAGCACGTGAGTTTTTCGCAAAATGAGTACAATGCGCGAAGAAAATTATCGCAGACTCCGTTTCACTTTCAATCTACGACATCCTCAGTTTGTGACAGAGTGCAGTGGCGTCAATTCGACTACAAAATCCTCGACATTGGGAATCGCATAACACTTGCAAGGGATGCATTCTTACCTTGCAGCAACTGGCTCGGTCAGAACTTCGTGCGCCTCCACGCCCACTCTGTCGCCAACGCTGGCAGACACCCACTCGCCACTCCGCAGCCTGCTCCGCCTGTTCACGTGTGCAGACAAAAAGAGCAAGCTCCAGGTTCTTTTCGGGTTATGAACCAGGTGGCTGGTTCGAATTCTTCAGCTCTGAATTCCCGCCGCGAATTTTGAAATCACCAAGCGATCCTTGATTTCGAATGTTGGATGCGTTCTTCAATGTCGTGCCACAATCAACAACGGCCTGGGGGTACGTGCGGTCCTTCACTTCGGAAGTTGATTGCATTCTCGAATTCCGCGCATCTCTGACTACAAGGAGGGAGGGCGTGAGGCTCTTGACTTTCTGACTGGAATTTTGCAAATCCAGGCTTCACTGAAATTCCGATTCTTCACTGACATTTTGAAATTCGCCGCATTCAAGGATGGTATCGTTGCACCGTTTTCTAGGAGTCAATGATGCTTTGACCAAAGCGGATCAAACTCTGAAGACTTTCACTTGACAGAATGTCACACGCTTCCCCGATCAATACTCGGAATTCTTCCCCTACACGACTTGATTATACGTATCCTACAGAAACGAACTGTACCAAATCTCGTGAACCCAAAAGCTTGAGCACCTGAAACATGTGGAACACCTCACTTACAAAAAGAATCAACAAAAAGTTTGAACTCCCGAATGTTCATATTTGTTATTTTCTATTCCAATGAATGCAATCTTAGGGTCTAGGGTCCACAGTCATAGGGTCTACAGTCCACGGTCATAGGGTTTAGGGTACATGTTGTAGTGTATTGTTCACGGTTTCAAGGTCATGGTTCTTGGTTTCAGGGTTCAGGGTTTCAGGGTTTAATAGGGTTTAGGGTATACAGTGGCAGCGCTTTACATTAACGTTTTCAGGGTCTGCAGTTCATGGTTTACGGCTTTTAGGGTTTAGGGTATTATGAAAAATGAAAATGACGCTGATTATTTGTTTCCAATTTTTTCCTCAATTAAGTTTACGTCATCTCAGACTGGGAACATATAAACTTAAAATTCAATCTAACTCAATATTGCTAATTAAAAATGTCAGTTAACAGATTGATTTCATATATAATTCTTGTTATGTAGTACAACATCCTATGGTTTAATATGGGACTTTACGGATTAAACAATGATTGACACAATTTTTATTTCATCTACGAATTTTTAAATAAAGCACCAGGGGCTTTTTTGCGTTTCCCTCTCTCATTTTTTCCTGCGTAAACGGCAATCCATGACTTCTCGTTGTGTCACAATCCGTTGACACAATGAAAAGTCATAAGATTGTTGTTTACATAGGGGAAAGTGAGAGAGGGAAACGCAAAAAAGCCCCTTGTGAAGGACTTTGGATGTGCAATCATGATGGAACAAAGAACAAACTAAACCATTTATTTATTTTGTATTTTAAATCTCAGTCTGAATGATTTAATGAGTTAAATGCTTTCAAATTTGTTAATGCACTTTGACGGGTGATGAATGCTTAAACCTGGAATCATGTCATTCATGAGAATATTGTAGGTCATGCAATCTTCCTCTGGATTTTTGAAATGATCGAACGTGGTATACATCTACATCATTATTTGACAACGATGTACGTAATATTGTTATTTGTTATTGTTATTTGAACAATCTCCACCGATGTGAAACAAAAAATCGGGAATGAAATGCATGATGGCTTGAAACGGCTTAAATCATATTTAAAAAGTCATGAAATTTCATACATGCATGCATAAAATTTGATTTAGAAAAATGTAATTGTTCCAACCCTAAACCCTAAACCACTATTTTCTAGTCTTGCCCGTTGAAAAATTCTAATTCACATGAAAATAAAAAAATTGGGAATGAAACGGGCCCTGCCATTGAACTATGGCTTCATTTTAAAAATGTCATGGAATTTCACACGTGCATGCATAAAATTCTACTATGAAAGTTGGAATTGCTCTCAGGATTTAGATTCCACCACTATATTCACTTCTTGCCCCTTGCAAAATTCTAATTCACGTGAAGAAAAAAAAATTGGGAATGAAACGGTTAGGCCCTGCCATGGAATGGCTTCATTTTAAAAACGTCATGGATGGTTCATACATGCATGCATAAAATTCTATCGTGGAAGTTGGAATTGCTCTCAGGATTTAGATTCCACCACTATTTTTACTTCTTGCCCGTTGAAAAATCCATCTTAACGTGAATTAAAATAAATGGGGAATAAAAATATTGGGCCCTGCCATGAAATGGCTTCATTTTAAAAATGTCATGGATGGTTCAGACATGCATGCATAAAATTATATCGTGGAAGTTGGAATTGCTCTTAGGATTTAGATTCCACCACTATAATTATTCGCTTCTTGCCCATTGCAAAATTCTAATTCACGTGAAGTAAAAAAAATTGGGAATGAAACGGGCCCTCCCATGGAATGGCTTCATTTTAAAAATGTCATGGATGGTTCATACATGCATGCATAAAATTCTATCGTGGAAGTTGGAATTGCTCTCAGGATTTAGATTCCACCACTATTTTTACTTCTTGCCCGTTGAAAAATCCATCTTAACGTGAATTAAAATAAATGGGGAATAAAAATATTGGGCCCTGCCATGAAATGGCTTCATTTTGAAAATGTCATGGATGGTTCATACATGCATGCATAAAATTCTATTGTGGAAGTTGGAATTGCTCTTAGGATTTAGATTCCACCACTATAATTATTCACTTCTTGCCCATTGCAAAATTCTAATTCACGTGAAGTAAAAAAAATTGGGAATGAAACGGGCCCTCCCATGGAATGGCTTCATTTTAAAAATGTCATGGATGGTTCATACATGCATGCATAAAATTCTATCGTGGAAGTTGGAATTGCTCTCAGGATTTAGATTCCACCACTATTTTTACTTCTTGCCCGTTGAAAAATCCATCTTAACGTGAATTAAAATAAATGGGGAATAAAAATATTGGGCCCTGCCATGAAATGGCTTCATTTTGAAAATGTCATGGATGGTTCATACATGCATGCATAAAATTCTATTGTGGAAGTTGGAATTGCTCTTAGGATTTAGATTCCACCACTATAATTATTCACTTCTTGCCCATTGCAAAATTCTAATTCACGTGAAGTAAAAAAAATTGGGAATGAAACGGGCCCTCCCATGGAATGGCTTCATTTTAAAAATGTCATGGATGGTTCATACATGCATGCATAAAATTCTATCGTGGAAGTTGGAATTGCTCTCAGGATTTAGATTCCACCACTATTTTTACTTCTTGCCCGTTGAAAAATCCATCTTAACGTGAATTAAAATAAATGGGGAATAAAAATATTGGGCCCTGCCATGAAATGGCTTCATTTTGAAAATGTCATGGATGGTTCATACATGCATGCATAAAATTCTATCGTGGAAGTTGGAATTGCTCTTAGGATTTAGATTCCACCACTATAATTATTCACTTCTTGCCCATTGCAAAATTCTAATTCACGTGAAGTAAAAAAAATTGGGAATGAAACGGGCCCTCCCATGGAATGGCTTCATTTTAAAAATGTCATGGATGGTTCATACATGCATGCATAAAATTCTATCGTGGAAGTTGGAATTGCTCTCAGGATTTAGATTCCACCACTATTTTTACTTCTTGCCCGTTGAAAAATCCATCTTAACGTGAATTAAAATAAATGGGGAATAAAAATATTGGGCCCTGCCATGAAATGGCTTCATTTTGAAAATGTCATGGATGGTTCATACATGCATGCATAAAATTCTATTGTGGAAGTTGGAATTGCTCTTAGGATTTAGATTCCACCACTATAATTATTCACTTCTTGCCCATTGCAAAATTCTAATTCACGTGAAGTAAAAAAAATTGGGAATGAAACGGGCCCTCCCATGGAATGGCTTCATTTTAAAAATGTCATGGATGGTTCATACATGCATGCATAAAATTCTATCGTGGAAGTTGGAATTGCTCTCAGGATTTAGATTCCACCACTATTTTTACTTCTTGCCCGTTGAAAAATCCATCTTAACGTGAATTAAAATAAATGGGGAATAAAAATATTGGGCCCTGCCATGAAATGGCTTCATTTTGAAAATGTCATGGATGGTTCATACATGCATGCATAAAATTCTATTGTGGAAGTTGGAATTGCTCTTAGGATTTAGATTCCACCACTATAATTATTCACTTCTTGCCCATTGCAAAATTCTAATTCACGTGAAGTAAAAAAAATTGGGAATGAAACGGGCCCTCCCATGGAATGGCTTCATTTTAAAAATGTCATGGATGGTTCATACATGCATGCATAAAATTCTATCGTGGAAGTTGGAATTGCTCTCAGGATTTAGATTCCACCACTATTTTTACTTCTTGCCCGTTGAAAAATCCATCTTAACGTGAATTAAAATAAATGGGGAATAAAAATATTGGGCCCTGCCATGAAATGGCTTCATTTTGAAAATGTCATGGATGGTTCATACATGCATGCATAAAATTCTATTGTGGAAGTTGGAATTGCTCTTAGGATTTAGATTCCACCACTATAATTATTCACTTCTTGCCCATTGCAAAATTCTAATTCACGTGAAGTAAAAAAAATTGGGATTGAAACGGGCCCTCCCATGGAATGGTTTCGTTTTAAAAATGTCATGGATGGTTCATACATGCATGCATAAAATTCTATCGTGGAAGTTGGAATTGCTCTCAGGATTTAGATTCCACCACTATTTTTACTTCTTGCCCGTTGAAAAATCCATCTTAACGTGAATTAAAATAAATGGGGAATAAAAATATTGGGCCCTGCCATGAAATGGCTTCATTTTGAAAATGTCATGGATGGTTCATACATGCATGCATAAAATTCTATTGTGGAAGTTGGAATTGCTCTTAGGATTTAGATTCCACCACTATAATTATTCACTTCTTGCCCATTGCAAAATTCTAATTCACGTGAAGTAAAAAAAATTGGGAATGAAACGGGCCCTCCCATGGAATGGCTTCATTTTAAAAATGTCATGGATGGTTCATACATGCATGCATAAAATTCTATCGTGGAAGTTGGAATTGCTCTCAGGATTTAGATTCCACCACTATTTTTACTTCTTGCCCGTTGAAAAATCCATCTTAACGTGAATTAAAATAAATGGGGAATAAAAATATTGGGCCCTGCCATGAAATGGCTTCATTTTGAAAATGTCATGGATGGTTCATACATGCATGCATAAAATTCTATTGTGGAAGTTGGAATTGCTCTTAGGATTTAGATTCCACCACTATAATTATTCACTTCTTGCCCATTGCAAAATTCTAATTCACGTGAAGTAAAAAAAATTGGGATTGAAACGGGCCCTCCCATGGAATGGTTTCGTTTTAAAAATGTCTGGCAATTTCATGCATAAGACAGTGCATGTCGATATGGAAAAAAAGGTACAAGTTCAAAATACTCCGCTCATGAAGTGAAGAGGCATGAGTGGGAGAAGTCCAATCATGCTACATTTTTACGAACTTACCACGTAACCTAAAAAGGTCCTCTTCCGCCTGCGGTTCATTCAAAGAACTCTCATTCCATAAATCATACATAAAACAGTACATGTCGGTATCAAAAAAAGAATGTATAAATTCTTAATCTTCCGCTCATGAAGTCATGAGCAAGAAAAGTCCATGGATTGGTACGTTTTCCAAAATTGCGATACATATTACATGTCGATTTAAAAACAAAAAATTGAAGTTGTAACTTAATATTAATTTTTTTTTCATAAATTGAAGATCATTTCTGAACGTCCTTTGTTTGACATTTTTTTTTAATTTCCATTTTTTGCAAGTAATTCCAAGATCATGGGTGGCTGGGCTTGGTCACGTACTTTGGAGAACTGTCTCCAGATATGCTCCAAAACACAAGTAAATTAAATAGATTAACACCTAGTATGCCCCTAAAACCGCGAGCAATCACGCTCTTGTCCACATCTATTCAATGATCATTGGAAGACAATTTATATAGAAGACAATAAGATAATTTAGATATTATTTCTTCATTACACATTTGCCAATCATGTTGATTGTGTACATGAAAATGATTGCAAAGGAGATGAATGAGAAAGAATTATATAGGAAAATCATCAACAATGTTCCCTGTACTTATGTAATCGTTACAGTCATTTCTATTTAATTAAATAATTTGGACTAATCATTTTCTAGAGAAATGACAGAAGTGCAAACTAGAAATCAAAGTTCATTATGTTAAAGGCATTTTTAGCGGCTTGTAAAAAAATAATAATCATCGAAACCAAAGGTTAAACCTAGAAATCAATGTAGCAATCTATGAAATTAAACCGCTCATGATTCGTAACTAATGTTTGCATGGGCAGAGTATTTAAAATAGTAAAACTACATTTTTTTTTGTTAAAATTAACTCGTACAACATCATGCATGATTTATGGAATGAAGGGTCTTTGAACCGCAAGACCGAGGTTTTTTTTTTAGATTACGTGGTAAGTTTGGAAAAACGTAGCATGGACTTTTTCCGCTCAATCATGACTCTTCACTTCATGAGCGGAGTATTTACAACTTGTACATTTTTTTCCCATACCGACATTTAAAATAGTATAACTAGGTTGCCTTATTTCAACAAAGTTACTTTACAAGCCATCAAAGTAAATAAACGTTTCTACAATTATTTTTATTTGTAGACATGGAGTTTCGAGAGTTCCAATAGCAACAATACTTAAATAACAAATAGTGCATTCTTATAGAGAAACAAAAAAAATGTATGTGGTAATTATCGAATGTCACGAAATTAGTGAGGTGCAAGTGTGCGACCTAATTTCAGCATTTTGTGTAATGAGTGATTATTTAGCTTAAGACTTCTATTCAAGCCCTCCTCATGATGTCAGTAATCATGAGGAGGGTGGGCAGTCATGACCTCCGCCGTCTTGCACCTGACAGCGCCACGTCAGCAGACTCCCCCGCCGATTTCCTCTCCTCCTGGTCTCCTTTCCTCCCCACGACGTCTGCTTGCCACCCTTTTCTCCCGACGTCGTGTGCTTCTCCGTCTTCCTGATTTCATGCGCTTCTCCGCTTTCCTTCCTCGCGATTTCATTCTGGTTGTTGCAGTCCGTTAGTTTGGTTGTCTGAAGCTTGGCATTTGGAGTGAGTTGGGTTGTGTGGAGTTTCTTTGGTTGGCGGGGCGTTGAACTTCTGTTTGCGGAGTCGAGCGCGGCGAGGGACATTAGAGGAGCGTATAATTCAAATTTTGCTGGCGGAGTGTGTGTGCGCGGAGAACGAATTTTTGTGGCGGAGTGCGGTAGTGCGTGAAGCATTTCCTGGCGAAGGCGGTGCGCAAGCGTCCGGACCTGTGCGCGAGAAAAACAATACGGTGCTGGACTTCACCCACCTCATTGAACAGGTTAGTTCATTGTAGTCCAACCTCAAAACCTACATTTTGATTTTGTAGTTCTCTGGCGGTGAGGTTCATTATTTGACTTCTTTGTTGTAGAATTGTGATCGCATGGAGGTGTGCGTTTGCTCTGGAGTTTAGCTTCTAGGCTTGGAAAGAATTGATCCCATTCAAGCTTGTCAAATGAATCTAGTACATGGATACAATGGCTGTATGGCACTCGCCCTCCTTGCAGGTGTAGGCTCTCCTCACGCATTGTAGTTCACGGTTCATCACTGTAGACCCTAGAATGGTAACCTGGATGTTATTCACGAACTAGAGTTCAATGTGTATGGACTGCTGTGAGTGTTTGAATTGAAGCAAAGTGAAGTAAGGAATGGGAATGTTGCTCCCAAAGAGGAATGGAGCGAAGAGTTCATTGTATATTATTTAGTTAGACAGTACTCGTTTGTGAATGATATTAGGAACATGGTTTGTGCAGGGATTTTATGACTATGATCAGACACGCTTGTTTTCTGTGCGATAGGCTACTTAGTCCGTCGCTTTAGAATGATTTAAGTTTACCTTCTCTTCAATTAAATTCACTTCGCTAGTCATGAAGAAACAAGTTAAGAGTTTGTGATTCTCAGTGAATGATTGAAGCTACAATTTCTTCTGCATTTGAATTTCATGCCACAGTCTTTCGAAGAGCGGAAGGGCATTTCTGTAGTAGCTGAAAACAAGGCCGGACCCGTGCAAGCGGAAGCTACGATGGCAGCAGCTCCATCCCAGCGTACAGCAGACCTCCCAGTTTGGAAGGACCCGTAAGTTACTTTGAACTATATTCTCATTACTTTCCGTTTCTTGCTTGCAATGTCTACGTTATAAACAATACCAATAATTAGGGTATGGCTGTTTGCAATTGCATTGGTACGCACTCTGCTGAAAACGAGGGTAGTAGAGCCTCTGTCATAGTCGCTGTTATAAACATGGCCGAGAAATACGGTAGTACATATGCCGAGAAGAACACACGGTAATGAGTACGTGACTCTGTTACCACGGATAGTGACCCTAAAACCGTGCATCGTGGGATCCCACGACAGGGCAGTCCCTGTATAGATTCGAGCATCGTAGGATCCCTGACTTGAAACCCTAGCCGCCCACCACTGCGCGTCCACACGAGTTTTAGGGTTTGTGGCCCATCGTGGGATCCCCCGATGATAAGATGTGAAGACGCAATCTAAACCCAGACCACATATTAGGCACAGACCAGGCAGCGGATTGATAACCCATCGTGGGATCCCCCGATGGAGGATAGTAAGGACCGCGTCTGACCCAGACTTAACAATTAGAAGGCCACCTACATAGAGCATTCAAGTACTAAACCGTCGTGGGAAATCACGACGAGAGAGTCTAGCGTGGGTAGAGAAATTGAGATGCAGGCAGGTTAACAAATAGCGTTGATTATGTGAACAATCAATCGTGGGATCCCACGACAGACAGTAGTTTCACAGATCATCACCGATCACCTTCTAAGATATTCCAATATCCATTCTATGTTATTTGGTGCCGTCGTCATATGCCGGGACGCCTTCAGTTAGTGAGTTGAGATGCAGTAACCACCTGCCCACTACTGTCCGTGAATGTAACCGATCGTGATATCCCACGACAACGGTAATTTGTGAAACCAGATCATCAAAATCATCACGAAACCATTCCTTCGCTTTCATAACATCCGTCGTGGGATCCCATGACTAAGGATAAAAATTAAAGTTAGAACGAGAATAATATCGCACCACCATCTGCTCTATCGGACAATGTAGAAACTAACATCTCTTTCTACCATGCTGCAGTGCAATGCAAGTCGACGAAGGTCCAGAAGAACTGACACCAAGGAAGCTTGGTACCTTCATCGACTGCTACATTACGTCTTTGGAGTACACAGGTCCACATCCACCACAAGCCTTTTTCCGATGCGACGAGCAGATTACGCATTGGGGAATCGCCTGGAAAGCAGAGAGTGACGGCTCCGCCACTATTCTTCCCACGCTGGTGAATGGGACAATGGGGCATCCAACTGCCGGACTGAAGGTACTAGAAATGAAGGGGCTTGACGACGACACAGCGCTCCTAGTTGTAGAGGAGAAGGTTCCCCTTTCCGGGGAGATCATAACGTTTGGGCTGATCCTTGACTACGCGAAGTTCAGCCTCACTCTTTGCGAGTCTGTGACTGCAAGATCACATCTGATGTGCAAGGACACGTCTAAGCCTCGGTGGAAGCCTAAGGAGCTGAAGAACCAGTGGGACATAATCCTGGAAGACTTAAGAGATACAAACGCTCCCCCGCAAGCCGTGACAGCGGTTGCTCCCACGCCGTCCCCCAAAAAGAAGACCAGGAAGAGGAAGTCTGCAGTTGGAGCTCCCGGGGACGAAGTTGAAGCCGCAGCTGGGACATCCGGAAAGAAGAAAAAACCGGATACCCCGCTTCCGCTTCACAGGGCTGTGGCTCTAGGGGAGGCAGACGTGAAGAAGATGACACCGGAAGAGATGAATAAGATGAGGACCCTGTACGAGAACTCTTTTGGTGGCCTGTACAAATGGGGCAGGAAAGCAGTCTGTGACAGCAAAGGAGAGCTCATCCGCGTGCACTACGACTATCTCCACCAGGCACCTGTAGCACTGCTCGTGTACAGGGGAATTCAGGCAGAGCGGCTTGATGCGCTGACGAGGAAGGCACGAATCACACCTGATTATGACTCGGAGAACAGAGTCATAACAGTGCTTCCCCTTAAAGCGGGACCTTACGGCCCGGCGAAGGTAGTGTCGTACTATGAGAAGCAAGCGCCGAAAAAGGAGATCTTTGAAAACCCCAAGACGCACTACTACATAATAGGTGGCCAACACACTGTCCAGGCATTCAAGGACCTAATTAGGCTTGGTGTGATTCCCGAGAAGGACAAGAAGCTCGCCTCCACCTTCAATATTTTACCTGTGTGGACGGACAAAGATCACCACGGAGACCTAGTGCACTTCTCACGGGCGCTGAACCAAGATGTCGTCGGCGAACAGAAGGAGCAGAACTTCACGAAGCAGCTGCTGAACGCAAGAATCAAGTGGCGGAGTATGGGAAGTCCACAGCCAGCAATATTGGGCAGATCGCACTCAGTAGAGTACAATGTAAGAATGCTGCTAGAGTTGACATATTTTTTTGGGGGGGTCATCAGAGTGCACTCTACCTGACCATCGTGGGATCTCCCGATGGTCCTGCACTACATCTCAGACCTTCATTACGCTAGAACCTCGTCATCGTGGTATCCCACGACTAAGTCCTGGATTTGAGATAAGGGGTAGTTCTACGTTAGAGTGCAGCCATCGTGATATCCCACGACTTTAACATGTGAAATACCAGATAGCGCTAGTTTAGTTTTTTGTGCTGGCGGTTCAGTGCGTGGTGTTTTCAAATTGTGCATGTAGAAGATAGTGGCTCATCGTGATATCTCACGACTGCCTGTTGCCTAAACGACTTCCTCGTGGTAACTGACTGATCGTGGGATCGCACGACTGTTTATTGGACTTCTTGTGTTCACGTGGTCTGTCTACGGATCGCGTACTGACTGTTACTCCTTTGTTGGGCAGGCGTTTCAGCCGTCGGTGGCAACAATATTTGCGGGAGCAAAGGCGAAAGACATCGCCGAACTGAGAATCCCTCTACTCTTCCTGGAGAACGACGCTGATGTTGAGAGATGGATCAAGATAGAGGAGAGATTCATGGCAGGTCTCCTTCCCGACGCGGCGGGGCTGGTCGATGTATCGGGGAGTACGGATCGCAAACCGTTGGCGGCAAACGACTTCAAGCCCCTTTACGGACTTAGACCGGAGGACATCAATTTCCTTGCCGATCAAGTCGAAGCCCAGGTTATTAGCATGAAGACCTCCGTCGCAAAGTCGAAATCACAGAGAGGTGGAAAACGCATCATCTCTCTTGCAGACGCCGGCGCCAAAATTCGGTTGGTCAGGGCGATGAAGAACGAACTCTTGTCACACTACAAGGGTCATCTGCTGCCGGCGAGGAGGGTGGAGTACGAGCCTTACCCGGACTCTTTGTGGGTCGAGTTTGCGACGGAAAGGAACATTCAGCACGAGGATGTGGAGATGTGGGTCAACAAGGCAATGGAAACCCCTGCTGGAAAGAAGTGGTTGCAGGATCGGACGAAAAATCTCAACAGGACGTTCGACCCAGCTGACCTTCCGCAGTCGGTGATCCAAATGTGGGAGTCGTACTTCAAGCTGACGGCGGAGGAAGAATCGGTGCAGGCAAATGCACGTGGTTTTTCAGAGCACTATCTCTGTAAAACCATGGAGGAAAGCAGCTGGGACATCAGCGCCACCTTGGCGGCAGGGGACGTCATAGCGTGGAGGGGAAAGAAGAAGCAGCACCTCTACATCTGGTTCATGTTCGAGTCAACGTCCTGCGGGTGTCGCGCCAAAATTCTTGAAGAGCGGAAGTTGAAGAGACTCTTTGACGCTCTGGAGTACTATGATCCGCAGGACCAGACAATCGTAGCCCGCTCTGCCGCCGTTCTCCTCACAGATGCCGAAGGGTTCCACATGATTGTGGCTCACATAGAGAAACGAAGGATGGAAGTGAAAGCTAGGTTGTGGGACTGGCACGTTGTGAACTACATGGCAGGGCCCGAAGACTTCTTCCCTCAAGCTCCGGCCGGAGACGGGTACAATGTCTTTGTTGTCTTCATTTTTGGGCACAGCGAAGAGCACGAGCGGCGGACTTGCTTCAAAAGCTTCTTCCCGGGATTGGACCGCCTGACTCAGGTGTACAAGGCGGAAGATATGCCGGACGACTACCCTTACTGGCGTCGGCAGCAGATGCCGTATCTGAAGATCAGCAGTGCGTTGATTCTATTCGAAGGACTAGCTTGCAGCGACTATGTCTTTGTGAATGTCAACGGGGGTCCGGAGTTCACATATCTGGGCTTGGTATGCACTACAACGATTGTCTTTTCTTTTGTTCTTTTGATAATCTCATTTCGATTTCGGGGATTTGAATGTCACTAATTTCCGGTTGTTGTGTTTCAGTATTTGGAAGGTGGTAAAGTGCTGGAAGTTGTCGATTCAGCGGAAGCGAAGACGTTAAGTCAGGTCTTCGCCAAGCAGATTTGGGACGACAAACATGCGCAGGCGGCACCCCTTCCTCTTCCGGAGGCCGGACACGAGGACGAGGAAGTTGAGAGTGATGATGACGATGCTGTACTCGAAGACATCACCCAACACAGACCGGGTTCAGGAACAAGGTCGGTTGAGCACCCTAAGGTTAGTGTGCATTATTTGCTGAACCATCGTGATATCTCCGGACGTTGGGCAGCGTATATCTCTCGCATGCTAATCTGGGAGGGCAAACTGAGCTCAATTGTGGTGGGATATTGCCTTTCTCGCAGGCGAAATCTCCGACTCCCTCCCCCCGGCGAGAGCAGCTGATGGATGCGCCAAGTGGAGCAGAGGATGCAGACGATGTTCCCGAAGTTCATTCGGCGCAGGCGGAGCTGGCAGATCTGGCAGAGGAGCATGAGAGTACTCCAGAGCCGTCACCAGCTGAACGAATTGTAATTCCAATATCCAGCGGGTCGTCAGGCGAAGTGAATTCAGGTGTCCAATTAACGGACCCAAGGATATCCAAGAGGAAGCCGCTTAAGACGCCGGTCAAGGAACCCGACACCGCAATGGATACTGGGAGCACAAAGGCGGCCAAGCGAGCGCGGAAGACAGCACTCGAGAATCGGAAGGGGGGGTCCTCCAAGTGGACTCCAAGTAAGTCGTTGGTGCAGCGCAAACAGTCGCTAGCGAAGCTGACTGGGAGTCCCAATCCCGAAGCATCAGTCGTGGCAGAAGCGCTTCTGACTTGTGCCTTGGGACCGTTACCATCGAGGCCTGTGAAGTCGACTCAGCCGCAACAGGAGGATGCGCAGGCATCTCGTGCTTCAGGAGCTGACAGACAGCTTCCGGACCTCGACTTATTAACCCTGGAAGACACTCACCGACCAGCATCGGGGGATCCCACGATGACGAACGAGTCACTGGTCAAGAGCGGGGAGGATGCTGCCGACCTCAGCGAGGGGAGGAATGAGTCGAAGGGGGATGATGACCACCTCGGATCGGGGGATCCCACGACGGGCCATGCATTACCTGTGGAGACTGTGTTAGCTGTCTCTCGACGTGGTGCAGGGAGGGATGACCAAGGCCGAACACCGGGACCTGAAGGATCGGGGGATCCCACGATCGTTGAAGAGTCAGTGGTCTCAATTCATCATGGCGATCCGGCAGAGAGCGAGGGGGGTGAACATCAGGAAGGAGTGGTTGCATTGTCTTCGTCGGGGGATCCCACGACTGTGCGAGAGCGATTGCTCCCGCCGATGGGCATCACGGTTGCTGTACTGAACGACACCCTTGTTGACTTGGTCCCCCTGAGTCCCAAACCTGTTCCTGGAAGGAAGAGTAAACCTGTCATAGGGCGGGCGAGGATTGTCGACATTGCTTCACTGGCCTCCAGTGGAACACTGGAGGTTGCAGGAGAGGTGGTTCCTGATGACGGTGAGTGCCATTCTGACGAAGTGCTAGAGGCCATACCTTACGAGGCCGAAGAAATAATGAAGTTCTGTCTTGTTGATCGTATGAGAGCATTTGGTCATTTACCGAGTCTAAACCACTATGGGAAGAAGCGTCTCGATAACAACAAGGATATTCATTTGGAATCCGTAAGGCGAGCGAACCGTTTCCTTTACAAGCCCGTCTTTAAATGGATATTTCAGGATGGTCCGCGTGCAGTGTATGATGGAGGGGATCCACCTGATGCAGACGAAGAGTGGGAGGCATTGGAAGGCGGCGTTAGAGGGAGGAGGGTGGTGGTGGCTTCGAGCGACGACGACCTTGAGCCGGGATCTTTCAGTGGTGACCAGGGGGAAAGAGGACCAGTGAGCGCCGACGAGAGAGGAAAGGGGCAAATGCTCGTCGAGAGGAGAGGGGAAGGATCAGTGAGCGGTGGCGAGAGGGAAAGAGGACGATTGGGCGACGAAAGGAGGGCGGAAGGGTCGCCAGCTTGTAGCGTCCGAGCTCCCGCAGGTAACATGCCTACATTATTGTCAATGTACATTCGAGATAACGAATCTTGAATTGGCCGGTCACTGACTCTGTGCTTCTCTTGTATTCTGCAGTTTTTCGAGTGCCTGCTGAACCGGTGGCGAAGTCGTCGAATCAGGTAGAAAAGCGGCGGTATTATGTGGTCTTCGACCTTAATGGAGTTCTTGTTCACAGGTCATTCAATGATTTGAACAGACGCGTCGTAACACTTCGACCGAATGTTGGTCATTTACTTGACTTTGTGCACAGACATGCAAACATTGCATTCTGGAGCAGTATGACACCGGCAAATGTGACGAAGGTATTGAATCAAATGCTGCCGGGGACGTCTGTTAAGGCGAAGGACGTGCCTGTTCTCACGCAGGAAGATTGCACAAAGTCGTCCTATAGAGACCCCAATCACCCGGATAGGCCCTTCTTCCTCAAGGATCTAAATCATTTCGCCACTAAGCTGGGTTTGAGGTCAACCGAGAATGTTCTCCTCGTTGATGACGATCCACTTAAGAACCTCCTGAATGATTGTCATAGCGCCATTTTCCCCCACAAATTTGATGGGGACTGGAGGGACCAGTACCTTGTGGGGGTGCTCAGTCCTTGGCTCGGAGGTCTGTTTAAGTCACAGGAAGCTGTGCCGGCGTATGTCAAGAAGCATCCGCTCCACAATGGTCTGCCACCGGCGGTCCCGTTGACCAGACCGGGCTCTGACATTTTGAGGGCAGTAGTTTAGTTTTGGTTTCTCTTCCTTGACGGACTTCATCGTGATATCTCACGATCTCCTTTTGGCGTGCATATTATTGCTTGTAGCTTAAAACTCTTGAACATACTGTAAATATTGTAAATGCATTTTCGAAATACTGGACATTCTTTGTTTGTAGGAGGCATTGATTCTGCCTCGTAGTAAATGTGAAAATAAATTTTTTTCCTAAATGCCTTTGATTAAGATAATTATGAGTTTGAAGGGATCACCTCGACCTTGACTATTAATCCGCGTGCATGCACATCTAGAGATCTAATGGTATACCGTGGAAGTGGATTCTATCGGTAGATCGGACTGTTCTGGGCATTTATCCTTGTCTTTTAAATCTAATGTGAATGCATTTCCGGAGCATGACCCTCACTTAGAATTGTTTTCTTACTCTTGGTTTGCAGCTTTAATCTAAATTTGGTTCTGAAATTGTTTATCATATTACTCGGAAGAGTGGAATTTTTTGAACACTTTACTAGATTTTAACACTGGGCGTCATCATCTTGCGCGGCAAGCTTCATCAGAAGATCGCACGATACGACGTGACGTGTGAACTTTGAAATGTTGTTTTCGTCCTTGTATTGTCTTGTGTTTTTGTACTTGTGGATGACAGTGAAGTTGTAGTTGTGCTTCTACTGTTTGTTTGGGAGTTCTCCTGCAGTTCCGGTTTGCTGAAGTACGGATTTGAAATTGATAATTTTGTCCTCTGTCTTCGGCTTGATCGGAAGATCTCACGATCATTTTCCCTTGCATCGAATTATTAGTCTTAGGCGGATTATGTAATGTCCATTTTTGTTGCTTCAATCGAATGCAATTGAATTTCTGCTGCGTAACTTCCTTTGCTTGAGTATTTTCGGTCTTCTAGTATGTCACCCTAAACCTTTTTTTGTATTTGACGCGAATTCTAAATCTGCATCCCTTGTTAGTGCTGTATTCTGGGCTGCAGTGACACCGTAGAAGTATTGCTAATTTCCTTGCACTATGCAGCAAATAAGACATTCAGTCGCTGTTCTTCAAATAACTACCCATGCGTATTTTCAATTAGCGGTTCTGTTGTATTGCATATTGGTCGGGGGATCTCACGATCAATTGACGTCGTTTCTGTATGTACATGTCTGCGTACTGAGGCTTACTTGGTCTTTGCAGAAGGCGATGCTCTTAGTACTAACAGGGGATCTCTGCGTGAAGGGCGGTGTGGCGGATCTCCCACAGAATATCGAAATTCGGCCCGGCTTCCGTGGTCTTCTCCGACATTTCGTTCATGAAACTCACTGTGGTTTGTGGTCCGCAATGCAACCTTCAACACTGGCCGCTCTTCTTCGACGTATTCTACCGCCGGAAATTCTGTCAAGGTTTCTATTTTTTGCCGGGTCTGACAATCCACGGAAGAACCAGGTGTATCCCCATCGTCGTGCAATACTGAAGACTGTCTTGAACATTCCTTGGACGCGCAGGGTACTCTTGAATAACAGTGTTGTAATGCTTGTCCTAGATCCTCTTGATTGGGAACGTCCGCACTTGCTTCGACCGGCGTTGCATGTGAGGGATGATGTAGGTCCTGTAGAGTTAGATCGTCCGCACATTATAGCACCGCCTTTTGATTGGTCTTGGGCCCCAAAAAACATGTAGTTGGAAGTGGACTAGCTGGGTTATATATCACCTGTTTGTTGCATCCAAATGATTATATAAGTGGCGAATCCACCTTTTCTATCTGACTGTGATTACACCTTACCAAATGTCTGTAATTGCATTATGTTGCTTCATCCATTCTTTTGTGTTATGTGATACTTTGGGAAGTATCTTCTGAGCTCTCCCGATCTGTGATGTCGCATATTAATGCAACCCCGGATACAAATGTACCACTTACAGCAAATGTCGGAGTTGACATCATCTCAAATTCATTGATTTGTTCGAACACTCTATCCCGAAGGAGTATATTTCCTTGCACCGGGAAATCTCCAGACCACTTAGCATCCCAAAGCGATTTAAATCTCCTTTGAACGGCATTACGGACTCATTGTACATACCATCGGGAAGATCTCCCGATGGACAGGACCTTCACAAAGTCCAGAATTCCCCGTAAATTCCAGAAGTAGTTAAATATGGCATATGTTATTTCTACCTTCATTGCCTACAAAATTAAACTCCTCATAACTTTCACTTCATTATTTGGAATTGAATGGTTTGAATGTTTAGAGTAGGTATTAATGTATACAATATAATATAATTAAGTAATATATATATTTTTAGAATATATTATTAGCTGCCTGGTTTGACATTGAAATAAAAAAACTTCTAACTTTTCCAATATTTATCAAAATGATGCCAAACAAAGCTTCATACATGAATTAGGTTGATTAGCATCCATCCAAAAAAATTCATGCAAAAATTCTAGATTATGAAGCCAAGAGATCTTGATCAAGTTCTCAAAAAAAAAATGGATTCATTAGTCCTTTGGGGGCTAAAAAGTGTTCCTTGTGTATAAGAATTAAAAGTAACAATTAAAAAAATAAAATTAACCACTACAAAATATGGATAGATTTTTAAATTTACCTTGAGCTAGAGCACGTAGAAGTCAATGAACTTGAGTCGGATGGAAACGTTGATTGTACTGTACATTCTCAATGCTCAAATTAATTTTGAGTATTTTAAATATATATATATATATATATATATATATATATATATATATATATATATATATATATTGTATGTATGTGTATTGTAGTCTTGCAAATTTTTTGTTCTTTAGTCAATTTGTCTTTCACAGTGTAAAAAGAGATACTTTGTTAGAACAATTTCACATTATGTAGAAAAGGAAAGACAATTTGACTTGGTAAAGAGATTTTGAAAGATGTAGATAGGCAAGATACGAAGTAGGACAATTTGTCTTTGCAACGATTCCCACCTTGAAGTGTGGAACCGCTTGAGACAGTATAGCTTTGAACAATTTGTCTTTCTTCGCCCCCACTCTCTCGGTCTTCAGCAGCGTTCTTTCGTAAACAATTTGTTTGTTTCAGCACAGGAAGTGCTTTGTTAATATAATTGTGTAATCATTTGTCTTTGTGCTCATTCACTCGAGTCTCTTGTATTTCCAGTGATTGGATTTACTGTTGTGGAGATTGTGATTTTGAATTAGACAATTTGTTTGTTAAAGTGGAAAGTCCAGGTGGACTACTTGTGAGAGTTTGAATTGGGCATTATATTGTTGTGTAAATCTTGTATCCAGTGATTGGATTTCTTGGTTGTGATCTTGTGAATGAATTGTATAATTGTTTTTGTGAATTGATATATTTCCAGTGATTGGAATGACTGAATTATTTTAGACAAATTGTTTGATGTTCAATAGTAGCTGTGGTGGTAAACTGTGTTCCTTGTCTGGATATTCTTAAGACAATTTGTCAAGTTGTTGAGTGAATCTCCCATGAGCGGGTCACAGTTTTCACGTGGATATTACAGTGAGAATTGAGAGAACAATTTGTCTGAGTGAAAATGTGAGTGAAGTTAGAATGATGCGGAAGGAGATGGAATCGCCAGACAATTTGTTCAAGTGAAACAGTGAAGGACGAATGGCGCGGCAGTCCAGTTCGTGGGCGAGACAACTTATTCGTCAGAACACCTAATCGGTAATGTAAATTCTGACAACTTGTCTGTAACTCGAGTAAGATTTATAGGACATAATTATGGTGTATGTGCATATGCGGTGATTAATTTGTTTGTTAATTAAAATTTACAGACCAATTGTAAGTTGATATAATTGATGAAATGAGGAAATTGTGAACTGTTTTAATTAATAATTGATATATATTTCTGATTCTAAATTATTAATTTAAAATTACAGCAAGAGACAATTTGTATGATGCGTTGTAATTGTAAAATGTATTAAAAATTGTTGTTGATATTATAATATGTAATTTCAAAATAAATTGTTGAATGTTAAATCCTTGTTTTGATGCGAGTTAATTTTATATTTGACAAGTTGTCGATAAAATTAACTTATCATTGGAATATGAATGGAAACCAAACTTAGTGTTAATGAAAGCAATATTAAATCGAACATGAATAGTC
Organism: Pseudisothecium myosuroides; assembly: GCA_951799445.1. Taxonomy (NCBI): domain Eukaryota; kingdom Viridiplantae; phylum Streptophyta; class Bryopsida; order Hypnales; family Lembophyllaceae; genus Pseudisothecium; species Pseudisothecium myosuroides. The sequence continues at coordinate 31,187,772 of OX637291.1, forward strand.
TTTTTGAAGTATGTGGATGAATTATACCAATTGTCATGGAAGAACTTTGATGTGTTATGATGAGTCAATTTGTTCGTTGCTGTATGTTGATATTGTGAATTAGTAACTAATATAAATTGCAATTCGTAGCCTGGTGCTGCACTAATTGTCAAAAGCCGCAAGGTGCTGAATAGTGTAGTGACAATTTGTTTGGTCTTGACAAGTTGTGATAATGTGCAGAGAAGCTGGAAGCTGAAATTGCATTACACACTCATTCCCCCTGCATTAGTATAGGGACAATTTGTTGTAGAGGACTGGGACTGTTTTGATACTCATTTAAAATTAGTAATTTGGCTAGCTAAGTAGTGACTGGACAAATTGTTATGGTAAAAAACTTTATGGTAATTAAGGAATCTATATATTATATATAAATATATATGCAAATTGTTGCATTTAAAAGTCTAGATCATGCATGACAAATTGTTGAACAACCTGACAAATTGTCTTGAAATACCCCTAGCATACTAGACAGGACCGAGACAGCAATCATGCGTCCCATAGCATTATTTAATGGACTGGCCAACAAATTATTCCCTTGGGTATAAGAGTGTATAAATTGTCTATTAAGAAATAGTATGATAGTTCATATTGAATTCCTTTTCATCCTAGAAAACAAGTGACTATTTGACCATTCCCAAGATTTTAGAACTTCTATACTATTTCCTTGGGTTGTTGTCTATAAATCAAACTACAAAACAAAGTAAACAAGTATCCACCATACAAAACGAGTGACTTTAGTCATAAAACATCAGACTTATTGACCTTTCCTAGAGGAATTACCCCCCTATATTTATTGTCTTGGGGTTTTGTCGAGTAGGCAAAATCTACATTACATTTTGGTGCCGCTGCCGGGGAAAGGTCCTGGCTAATGGTGGCTAAAATGTAGAGTAGAAATACCTTATTTAGATTTTATCCATATTCAGAGAAAATAAATTTTAAGAAAAATTATCTAAAGAAAATAGAATATGTATCTTCCATTATAGAATTCTAAAACTAGAAATGGAATGACATGTATTTTCTTTATTAGAAAATTCTTAAAATTGGAACTTTTGATTTTGGATAAACTTTAAGAAGGTAAGGAATACTTATTACTTATAAAAATTTAGAAAACAAAATTTAAAAAAATAAAATAATAAAATAAAATAAATTATTATTATTATGGTAGATACCTTATTACAGCCGTAAACATGGGTCAATGCATGAAAATAACCCAAGAAATCATAAACGAGGTTTTAGCAGATGTCTTTCCTAAAGAGGACAAAGTAGAACAACCCCCAATTCCAAATTGTTGTAAAAGGACCATACCTATAGAAACATTGCTAAGTTATAATCGTGCTACCAACCCCTTGAAACCACCCACATCAACTTCTAAAAACATAAACTTGACAGAAAGTAGGGCATACACTAAAGCAAAAATCCAAGGTCGTAGAGAGAGTTATAACTGTCATTTTTGTGGAGAAACTGGTCACATTAAAAACACCTGTTTTAAGAAACAAGCATTTGATAGTACAAGAAGAATTCCTCCTACCCCTTTTGCTAGACCTACAATTCCAATTCAATTTTGCAAACCACCTCTTCCAACACAACAGTATGTCTCATATGATTCAGGTTTTGAAAATATACTTAGAAGTTTGAATCATTTAGGAAATCCTGAAACGCCCATAGGAAATTTACTTCAATTAAGAACTGTTATTAACACTTAATTTATTTTCACCCATCACAAAGTGTAATTCGTGAAATTAGGTCAAATTTACACTAGAAATTATATGTAAATGAATTACAATGGGACACTTGTTTCCGTGGGAAGCTCCAGAAATAATAGACGACTACTATTCAGGACCTTGTCTTTTTATGGCCCTTTACCGTTTATATAAAAACGCATATTTTGGGCAAGGTTTCCAGTTAAGTGGAATCCATATAAAAGACAAGCAGTTAAAAGAAAACATAGACCAACTACCTTTAGACATAAAGAGGATTATTTTTAGTAAAGTTTGGCAAAAGCTTTAACTCAAGAAAGGATTTGCTGTGAAAAGTGGAGAATTGCTTTTTGATTTTTCCCTACACTATTTAATTAGTCAATACGGGAAATTAAAATCCCAAACTAAAAGCAAAGTATCTAAAGCATATGCTGCTTGGACTGGCACTCAAATTATAAATAGAATTTATATATTTACTTATGGACCCATGAATCCAGCAGTAACTCCACTTATCCCAGACTTTATGTGTAAATAGAAAATAAATCCTTTAAGTCCATCATTTAGTCTAGTCTGCCCGACTAGTTTTAGTTACCTCCGTCTGTAAGAGCAATATCCCATATCGATTGTCCCGACCCGAAATCTCTACTATAAGAACCCAAGTCAAGTATAGAGGGATAACTTCGGGAGCATTGGGAGCTCGTTACCCCGACATGTTGTGATAAAGGGTCCCCAATGTTTCCCGGGGTTTTTGTTGCAAAAACTTTGACTTAACCTTTTACCTAAAAACTTAAAAAAATTCTTTCTCTATGGCCTCTGTAAATGACTGGCAAAAAGCCTAATCGTTTATTAAGAGAAGCCACACGAAAAATTCAGGCAGAAAGTAAACCAAAACATAGAAGAACAGCGGCTACTTACATTAATCCCTGTTTTTCACCACCTAAACCTCCTCCTAGTCCTGTAGATCCCACTACTGCAGAATCATCTATCAGACAATTTTAAAGATTAGTTACAGATTCTACCCAGAATGAATCTCAAAGTGAAATAACTGAATCAGAAATTGATTTTGAAGTTAGTGCTAACCTATTTAAAGGATTTGAGGAATCTACAAGGGGAGAAATAGCTGCTCAAGGAACTCCCTTAACGGATACTGCTACATCTTTAGAAAGGGAAGAATTTCCTTATCCCATAACTGAAGATTCTGTAAGTCAAGTACTGCACCAATCTTCAGTTAGTCCACAAAGAACGTCTATTAGTCCTTTAAGAACACCCACACCAGTATCTCCTAGAACACCAAATCCAGTTGAAAATTTATTTTCCACACCAAAACAATTTAACCTTTCTACACCTAGACCAAGTGATTATAGAACTAGTGCTGCTTTAACAGAGTATTTAAGAAATACATGGAATGAAGAAAGTCCTAGTGTGTTAGATAGATTAGAAAATTATTTATCACCACTTAGAGACGATAGAAGAGTTTCTTCCTCTGGTTCTGCACAACCAGAGAGAATTGAATCTCCACCTGAATCTCCACCTCATTTGGAAATATCTTCAGAACAATTTATAAACTATAATTTGGACGAAAATATTAACCTTTATAGTTTGCAAGGATCACCTTTTGCATTAAGCTTAGAACCTTTTCAACCGTTCCAAAGTCTTCCACCTTTGCAACCTTTTCAAATTCTTCAAACTCTTCAATCAGAATCAGAATTATCTGAAGATTCTGATCTAGATTTAGAAAACCCAGAATTTGAAGAAGATACGTGGGTAGAAGACTATAACATGGCACAACGTCCTTTTAATTTGGTCACTTTGCCTCAATACTATGGTGAAGCAGGCACTGATCCTGACTACCATATAAGTAGATTTGAAATAGTATGTGCAGCTAATATGATACCTGAAGCCAATTTCCTTGTAACATTTCCTGCAACACTGCTAGGGACTGCTCAGGAATGGTATCAAACACATAACCCATTTGCCAATTGGCAAGTATTGAAAGATGCATTTTTGACCAGATTTCGACCATTAGCTTTTACAGAAAGCCTACAGGAACGTTTAAGAACCATAAGAATGATGATAGGAGAAACTGTTGATAGCTATTATGGTAGAATGGACTACATTTTGCAAAGATGGCGAGGTCATGGGATTCCTGATGCCTATTTAACTGGAATTTTTGTAGGAGGTTTATATCCTCCTGAATTTAAAATATCCATTAAGGAAAAGAATCCTGTTGACCTAGCCACTGCATTAACCTATGCTAAACATTATGAAGAAGCCAGAATAGGGGAAGATCAGATGACTAGTATAGATCCTGGTATGTATCCCCCAAATCTAGCATATCCTCCATTGGGAAATCAAGGAGTACCCTATCAACAAGCTGTTTATCAGCCACCACCCCTAAGAACATATCCTGCACAAACAATCCAACCTACCATAGTAATACCTCCTAAACTTGAGGTCAAAGACCCAAAGACAGATCTCTTAAGTAAATTAGTAGAAGAAATGGCAGACCTAAGGGTTCAAATCACTAATGCCCCAATTAAAAGGTCAAAACCTAACAATACCAAGACAAATGTCTGGTGTACAAATTGTCAAGGGCATGGTCATTTACCTTCCGAATGTCCATCACCTACTACGGGAAATACTGATAATAGATCTCGTTGCACTTTTTGTGGAGGAAATCATCCCACTGAAAAGTGTTGGAATTTAGCAGCAATAAAAGAAGATTGGAGAACTGTAAAACAAGTCTTGCAAGTTGATTCTACTAAACCTTGGGTCAACAAAACAAATATTAATAAAAGACCTTTTTCTAGACCCAATAGTGGATCACCCTATAAGTCAAATGACAATCGACCCCGTTGGGGTGATAATTATAATGAACCTCCAGTTTGGAATGGACCTCCATCTAACCCTAACACCCACCGTTATGGTCCACCAGAAAGGGGAAAGCAAGTGGTGTGTTATAGATGTGGGGAATTAGGTCATTACTCTAATGAATGTCCCAACCCTAGAAAATAAGTAGGATACTCACCATTTTGTGGCAGATGTCGTCAACAAGGTCATTTACCTGAAGACTGTACTGCCCCACCTAGAAAATTTCCACCTTCTGAGAGAGATTATCCTAGACCTAAACAAGTCCAATTCCAAGCAGAAGGAAATATCAGACCTTCAAATCATATTTCCCATTCTATTTTTGAACCAAACTCAGAAAATGTCTTTGTAGCCACAAGAGCTACAACAGCTCAACAAAATTTACTAAACAACCAAATTTCTGATAATTTTGAAAGTGAACTGGAAGTACCTAAAATTATAATGCCAAGAGCATCTTTACAACCAAATTTAACACAAGAAAAAGAAGTGATACCTCTAGTAAAAATCACTTTAGATTCCAACCATCCTAATAAAGAAATGACTTGGAAGGAAATGCAAGAAAAATTTCTTAAACAACCTAGTCAACCCCAATCAACTATACCACCACAAGTCATAAATCCACCAGTAAATTTACCAACAATTTCTGCTAATACTATCCCTAGTTTTTATCAAATTCCTGCAAAGAGAATAAATTTAAAAAGTCAAGTTCCACCAAAACGTAAAATGCCTAGATCTATGAAATTAGCATCTGGAATGGAACCATATGATGTTTTGGCTAACCTTGATAAAATTCAACCTGAAATTAGTATGAAACAATTACTAGCAATTTCTCCTAAATGCAGAAGTGATTTGAGTACAGCATTAGTGAGAAAAAGGGTTAAACCTTTGGAAATTCATGAAATTTCCATGGATCCAGGAGCCCCTACGGTAGATGTAATAATTGATGGATCTTTAATAAATGGAATTCAAATTGATAGTGGATCTAGTGTTAATCTCATGAACTTCGAGACTATGGAAGAATTGGGATTAACCACTATGACCTCAACTCCAATTATTTTAAGAATGGCTGACCAAAGTAGAGTTAAACCTATGGGAATCCTAACACAAATTGTGACAACCATAGGTGGGATAGACTATAAAGTTGATTACATAGTATTCAAACTCACAGAGTCTATTTCCTCATATCCCATTTTATTGGGAAGACCATGGTTATACTCAGCAAAAGCGAGAGATGACTGGGGCAAAGGAACCTTAACCATAGGTAAAGGACAAAATAGAATTATTTTGCCTCTTTTTCCCACAAAATATGGGGGTGAAACCCAAGAGGAAGGAACTAGTGTCACCTCAGAAAACCAAATGGATAATGAGAGTGAAACTAGTGAGGAAGAACAAATACAAAAAGTTAATAAAGAAATGCCTTATAAAAGTATTGGATTAGGTGAATATTTCACCCCACTAGCAAACATAGAAGATTCAGATGATGCTATTTTGGCATGGGAAAATTCTGAAGTCCTAAATATAGGTATTGATGAAAATTCAGAGTTAGAACCTGAATCCCAATCTGAGGAAAGAGAAATAGATGACATGTTTGTTCATAGTGATACCACTCCTTTACAAAGAAAAGACTTTAAAGAATCTTTAAACACACCATTACAAGACATGAATTTAGGAACTAATGAAAATCCTAAAATTATCAGAGTCTATTCTAAAATGACCAAAGTCGAATTTAAATATTGGTCTAACTTCTTTAAAAGACATAGAAGTTCATTTGCATGGAACTATACGGATTTAAAAGGTGTTCCACCTGAAATTTGTGAACACAAAATAGTGCTAGAACCTGATTCTAAACCAGTGCGGCAAAGACAATATAGGATGAACCCCAAATATTCCTTAATGGTCAAAGAGGAAATTGACAAGCTTTTAGCTTGTGGATTTATCTTTGAAGTACCATATAGTGAATGGGTATCTCCAATTGTCGTAGTTCCTAAAAAGAATGGAAAACTTAGAATATGTCAAGACTATCGAAAATTAAATAGTGTGACCAAAAAGGATTATTTTCCTTTACCATTCACAGACACCTTATTAGATGGTGTGGCTGGTCATGAATGTTATTCCTTTATGGACGGATTTTCTGGATATAATCAAATCCAAATTGCTCAAATTTATAGGCTATTAACTGCCTTTACTACTGACTGGGGTATTTATGCCCATACCAAAATGCCATTTGGTTTGTGTAATGCCCCAGCCACCTTTCAAAGGTTAATGACTATAGCCTTTCAATTATATCTAAGAAAATTTATGGAAATATTTTTAGATGATTTCTGCGTCTATAGCACAAAAGATAAACATGTAGAATGTCTAGAAAAATGTTTTGTCCAGTGTGAGAAATATGGTATATCTATTAATGCAGCTAAGTCCCAATTTGCTGTACCTTTTGGCAAATTGGTAGGTCACATCGTCTCTAGCCAAGGCATTGCCACAGACCCAGATAAAGTTGCTATTATAGTCCAATTATCTCAGCCTAATACCATTACAGAAGTTAGAGCCTTTTTAGGTCATGTTGGGTATTATAGGCGATACATATACAAGTATGCTAATATAGCAATACCTCTGACCGAATTAACTAAAAAGACTGAAACTCCTCCTATTTGGACAGAAGCTTGTACAAAAGCATTTGAAACTCTAAAACGCAAATTAACAACTGCACCCGTCTTAATTCCCCCTGATTGGAATAAAGATTTTGAGGTATATGTTGATGCATCTAATGTTGCAATAGGAAGTGTGTTAAGTCAAAAAGATGAAAAAGGACATGATAAACCAATTTATTTTGCAAGTCGCCAATTGGCGGCTGCAGAAAAGAATTACACAGTAACAGAAAGAGAAGCCTTAGGAATGATCTTTTCTGTTCAAAAATTCAGACACTATTTGTTGGGTTATAAGTTTACTTTTCATGTAGATCATGATGCATTGAAATACATGATAAATAAACCCCAACTTAGTGGTCGAATAGCTCGATGGGTTCTATTACTACAAGAATTTAATTTCACTATTCAAGTGAGACCTGGAAAAAGTCATGCTAATGCTGACCATCTTTCTAGGATAAACCAAGAATTAGGAAGTGAACCTATAAATGATGAATTTCCTGATGCTGCCTTATTTCAAGTTGAGGTTATACCTACAGAATATGCAGACATTATTCATTTTCTTTCCACAGGACAATTCCCTTTAGAATATTCTGATAAACAAAAGAAAATGTTAGCCTATAAAACTAGCCCTTATACCCTAATTGGTGGGATGCTTTATAAAAAGGGAAAAGATGAAATACTAAGACGATGTATTAACCCTAGTGAAGTACCCTTAGTCCTAGAAGGCTGCCACACCGATGTTTGTGGAGGGCACTTTGCAGGATTAGTCACTGCCCAGAAAGCATTGCAATCAGGCTATTGGTGGCCCACAATGTTTTCTGATGCAGCAGTATATACACGAAAATGTGATCCCTGCCAGAGAGTAGGAAAACCCACACCCACTACTGCTATGCCCTTAGTCCCAATTTTAGTCCAAATTCCATTTGAAAAATGGGGCATAGACTTTGTAGGTCCAATTAACCCACCAAGTAGAGAAGGAAGAAAAAGATACATTCTTGTGGCAACTGAATATGTAACTAAATGGGCTGAGGCCCTTGCCACAAGAAATGACGATGCCAATACAGTGGCTAAATTCTTATATGAGAATATTATTACCCGATTTGGTTGCCCCAAAGAATTGGTTAGTGATAGGGGTATCCATTTTATAAATGACACCATTACAAAATTAACAGAAAAATATTTTATAAAACATAGAAAAACTAGTCCTTATCATCCAAGAGCAAATGGACAAACTGAAAAGACCAATGGTATTTTGTGTAAAATTATTACCAAAACAGTCCAAGGGTCTAATATAGATTGGGATGCAAGAGTCCTAGATGCTTTATGGGCTTATAGGACTGCTTACAAAGTTACTACTAAAAATACTCCTTTTCAACTAGTCTATGGACAAGAAGCAATTCTACCAATTGAATTGGAAGTACAATCTTTAAGAATTGCCCTAGATCATAGACTAGGTGATATGGAATCTTTACAAGAGAGAATGGTCATGTTGGAAAAATTAGATGAAACTAGACGTCAAGCCTATTTAAATACTCTAGCTATTCAAAATCGAAGAAAAAGTTACTATGATAGTAAACTAATCCCCAAGAATTTGTTACCGGATGATTTAGTTCTTTTATTTGATAGTCGATTCCAAAAATTTCCAGGCAAATTCAAAATGCGATGGTTTGGCCCGTATAAAGTTTTAAAATCATATTCTAATGGGTCTGTCGAATTGCAGGATTTTGCCAGTAATATTCATTCTACAAGGTATAATGGTTATCGTTTAAAACCTTACATAACTTGAGGACAAGTTCTGAATTAAGTAGAGGGCAGGCTATACTAATTGGATATTTAGCAAGTAGTGTCTATATTTCTTTATAATTTTTGAATTTATTTTTTGGAAATTATATTATTAAAAATATATACTATTACAAAGACAAATTGACATAAAATAATAATCAAAGGAAATGATTACATAAGCATTACAAATTAATGAATAAGTAATGTAAGTACAATTTGACGGGGTATTAATTTTTGGATAAGGATATTGAAAATAATACCCTGCATTAAATGAAAAGAACAAGTTGAAATTTAATAATGAGCTACCGGCTGTACCGGTAACTCAGATCTCCACCCGATTAGTGAACAACAATTTGTCCAAAGTAAGATTAGGGCAAATTGTTTGTGCGCATTGCGGCTGGTATGCGAGTGATTAAGCGGCGGATAATTTGTCGAGGTGTGTACAAATTGGTAAGCTTCTTATTTTTGGTTGAGTGAGAAAACGTGTTTTGAGAAATTGACGAGAGCAAATTGCCAAATTGAGAAGATTTAGGAGAGTTATTAACAATTTGTCTTGGAAAACTAAGCCAGGGTTTGAAGAGCGCAAGAAGGGGAGTTTTCAAGCATTGTGCGAGCAATTGTTGGTTCCTCATTCTCTGAGCAAGACAGGTTGTTTGCGTTAATCAGGTTTGAATTCTTTCCATCAAACAAATTGTCAGTCTTTCAAAGAATCATAAAGCGTGACAATTTGTTTGCGGGAACTTTGTAACTCTAATTTCATGATTAAGTTATTGTAAAGAAGAACCTTAAAACACTAATCTTGAAGTTCTCAAATTGATTTAATAAGAGGATGAAATGAGAGACAATTTGCCTAATTCTTTGTTCTGGAAAGTATTGATAGTCAGAACTCAGACATGATTTGCCGAAAGCACGTTTAAGTTAACTGGTTGTTGTAAGACTGAGAGGCGTATGTAGAATCGACTTTGACAAATTGTCTCAGAGTCTTTGGTGGTGCTCAATTAACTGACAAATTGTTCAGAAAAGAAACTGTGTTAGTTAAGTTAAGAATAATTCAAGTTTGCTGCAGTTGAAAATGAGAAACTAAAATCTTAATGCTTCTTGCTAATCGAATTGGAAATAATAACTAATTGTCGTCAAAGAAAAGCAAGTGGACGAGTTGTCATCTGATGAAGACTGTGAGTTTTAAAACCAGTCTCTAGTTTCAACTAATATGGTTAAATTGTTATTGGATCAGTTTAGTTGAAGATGGCCATATAGACAATTTGTCCAGGAGAAACTGTTTCCAAGAGAAGTGTGAGAATAGCAAATCGTTATACCTACTGGTAAGTCTTACAGACAAATTGCCAATGACTGAGTAAATTACCGAGTGAACGGATGGTTTTCGAATGAAATAGGGTGCAAAACAATTTGTCTATAGAATGGCTACTTACGAAAGATATAGACAATTTAACAGTTGTAGGTCCAAGAGTTAGAATAACTGAAGGATAATTGTATTAACCAAGACAAATTGTCAGTGCCTGTTGTGAAAGGAAAATATAAAGAGAGAATATAAATAATTTGAGTGAAATTCTTGAAAGATGATAAAACATGATAAACTGAAAACTTGGAAACATGATAAAAAGAACAACAAGACCAATTGACTAAACGGAAGAAGAAAAGAAAGGCTGCAGCTTTGAGATTCAGAAGCCTGAGGGAGCAACTTCAGAATCAGTAAAACAATTGGTCGTGTAGATAGAATACTGATAATTTGATAATTTACAGACAAATTGTTATACCAAACTGAGAGTGAAAGTGATCAAGAATAATTCATAATAAATCAAATTTGTTTTCCAAGAAGTGAAGTGGATAATATGAGAACAATTTATCGAAGCATGAGGAAGCAATTTAAAGAGTGATTAAGTGAGAATTCCGAGTTGGACTCAAGAACTGCAATCATGAGGAATCAGACAATTTGACAGGAAGTAAGAAATAAGTCGGTTAGCTCAGAGAAAATGAGAGCTGAGAGAAAATGAGCATAATGCGAGTTGAGAGCTGAACCACTTGAGAGAGAGATTAGCAGTATAGAGTCTAAGTCAAATTGTCAATGTGAATTCAAATTGCTTGTAACCACAGTAAGAAGACAAATTATTGAAGTATAAGAAGCTTGAAGGGGTAAATTATTCGAGAGTAAAGAAAGTTTTCCGAGAGATTCAGGATGGCTCCACCGAAAGAGCTGAAGGTCTTCCCTATTCCGCTGTTCCAGATACCAAAGGAGGTCCTTCAACAAATTGTCGAAGAATGGAAAACCCACCTCCGCTCTACAGGTTTGTGGGAGTATGTTCAAAGAGAATGGGACCAGCCTAACATGGAACAGGTGCAACAATTTGTCAAGGCCAGCAGTTTCGGACAAGTTGTTGACAAATTGATGGTCCAAGGGAAACCCTGCCAATTCGATGGAGGAAGAATAGGAGAGTTGTTGGGATTTTCCCCCGAAGGAAAAGGACTCACCGCCATTTCCCCCGTGTCTAAGGAGTTAAAAGAGCAACTTTTTGGAAAGAAGTTTCAAGCTGCAAAGAAGGCAGGAGGATGGGATTTGTTGCGGGTAGCTGCTCAGCTGAGTCACTGGTTACAATTTGTCAACCAGCGTCTTTTTATGGCAAGTCGTCCAGACCTAGCCACACTAGATGCTTTGTCAGCGGGATTGGCCGCATGGAGAGGACAACCGTTGGACTGGGGACAAATTGTCTACATGCAGATCAAGATGGAGCTGGCTCATAAAAAGTCTAGAAATCCAATGGCGTTGATCTCCGCTACCTACATTTCTAAGATGGCCAGATCCACTGCCAAGCAGGATTTGCACGTGCAGCCCATTGAAACAAAATTGCTGGAGGCTGAGAGCAGCCAAGCCACGAAGACAACTTGTCAAGAGAAAAGGACCGCAGAACACGCGCCGAGTTCAGGACTAGCGACTCCAGTCAAATCTTCTTGTGACAATTTGAAGAAAAATCTCACTCCCAAGTTAACCAAGCAGTATAAGGAGCTGCAGATTCAAAATGAGGTGATCCTCACGGAGTTGAAGAACGCGTTGGCCAGCGAAGACAAATTGCAGCAGGAGGTCAAGGTCATCAAACAAGAGAAGGACGATTTGACCAAGAAGACAGAAGAACTCCTGAAGAATAATGAAGATCATGCAGGCAATTTGTTAGCATTGCAGGTTACTATGAAGAGGGATCGTGATTCGTGGGAGACAATAAAAGCCCAGCTGCAGGAGAGACTTCACCTCCAAGAGCAGAGACATTTGGCTAAGCTGCAAGAAATAAAGAGTCAACCATCTCAAGACAAGGAGATAGCTGAAATGAAGACTCAATTGGAGAGCCACAAGAGGGACATTAAAGTACAGCAGGAGAATATGAAATTATTGAGGCACAATGCGAGAAAGGAGAAGGAGGAATTGGAGCAGAGGCTGAAGGAAGCTGAAGACAAATTGTCGTGCGTTAAGGACCCGCGAGTACCACAGGTGGGCGAGGCCAGTGCAAGAGACAATTTGTCTGAGGAAGATGAGACTGATGTACAGCTTCTCATCAATTCCAATGATGAATTGCATTCGAAGGTAGAGCTGCTAGAGAAGGAGAAGGAGCAGTTACATGAGATGATGTGGGAAAATCAGTTAAAATCACCTCCGTCTTTCTCTCTTTTCCGTACCTATGAGCTGCAGCGGGATGTTTTTCTACAAATTGTCGAGGTTGAACGAGCAGCAGTTTTGTCTCTCGAAATGTTCGAGAAAATTTGGCTTATAAGTGAGACAGGGGAGAACCAGCGTAACTTACTTTGCGAAATGATCGTGAGAGGTGATTTGATTTTGGAAGACTGGTCATCGTTATTTTTCCCCATTGTGGATATTGGAGCGCGAGCTTTGCTGTATTACGTTGTCTTGGAGAAGCAGCATCGCCGTCAGAGACAAATTGATGTTGCTGAGGAGACTGAGCGGCGGGTGCGTATTGCAGACCATCGCTTGACAATTTGTCCTGAGGAAGTCCTTCCAGACCATTTGGCCAAAGCTCGGATGATGGAGCTGAGAGAGCTAAAGGATGCCATTAAAGTTCCGGGTAAAGGACATGTAATTCACGAAGTTATGACAAATTGTCTGGAGCGGGAGCAGATATTCCAGCGGGGTGAGCTTACTAACAGCCACTACGTTTACAATTTGCATCAGACATTTACTCGACTGGAGAAGATTTTGGATAGAGCAGCCCAGTACGACTTGGTGATTCCTGATACTAGGGACTCCAGCCAATTTGTTTTACCATCGCCCGACTACAAGCCGGCTAGCTGGATGAAAGTCACTCCTCCAGTGCAAGGTTCTATTTTAACGCAGCAGTTTTTAGAGAAATACTACAATTTGTTTAATGACATGAATGAAGAACTGCCTATCCCATCATGGAAAGCATTGGAGTGGCTCGCGGAAGATTATGGGCAAATGGTGAAGGAGGAGCAGTCGTATGATCAAGTCTATTTGAATATTTCAGGGGACTGGCAAGTAAATCCGCCACCTGCTGTTTTGACAAATGGTCATTTTTGTAATTGCCCTAGGAGGCATAAGTGGGATCCCCATGCCACCATCAACTCCGTAGAGTACAACTGGCCTATTATTGGAGGGAGATACAACACGCCTGAGCAATGTTCAGAATCTAATGAAGCTTTCTTTGAGGCGCACCAGACTCACACCGATCCAGTCTGTTTCAGAGCTGCGGTGTTTTGCAAGTTTCTGGCTGAGATGTGCAGGCAACACAAGATTTTGGCCAACATTAATCACTTTGACCGGCAGCAACCTGAATTCCATCTTTGCCTTAAGATCCAGCACCAAGGGACACGTTGGCACCGGATTTTGGAAGTTATGGCCATTACCCATTTTTGGGTGGGTATTCATTTATGCTTCATCAACGAATTTCCATGCACTCGCTACTGGGCGTGGCAATATTGGTACGAGTCGCAAGGTGACAACAATCCAGGACTACTTGCCAGAGATCCACAAGTTGACAAGGCAATGGCCAAGGCAAAGCGGCAGCGTATGAATTGGCAGAATCAGAATCGTAACCAGAAGCGACCAAGGAAATATTGACGAGGGCGTCAATAAAGCTAAGTAGGGGGCTATGTAGTCTTGCAAATTTTTTGTTCTTTAGTCAATTTGTCTTTCACAGTGTAAAAAGAGATACTTTGTTAGAACAATTTCACATTATGTAGAAAAGGAAAGACAATTTGACTTGGTAAAGAGATTTTGAAAGATGTAGATAGGCAAGATACGAAGTAGGACAATTTGTCTTTGCAACGATTCCCACCTTGAAGTGTGGAACCGCTTGAGACAGTATAGCTTTGAACAATTTGTCTTTCTTCGCCCCCACTCTCTCGGTCTTCAGCAGCGTTCTTTCGTAAACAATTTGTTTGTTTCAGCACAGGAAGTGCTTTGTTAATATAATTGTGTAATCATTTGTCTTTGTGCTCATTCACTCGAGTCTCTTGTATTTCCAGTGATTGGATTTACTGTTGTGGAGATTGTGATTTTGAATTAGACAATTTGTTTGTTAAAGTGGAAAGTCCAGGTGGACTACTTGTGAGAGTTTGAATTGGGCATTATATTGTTGTGTAAATCTTGTATCCAGTGATTGGATTTCTTGGTTGTGATCTTGTGAATGAATTGTATAATTGTTTTTGTGAATTGATATATTTCCAGTGATTGGAATGACTGAATTATTTTAGACAAATTGTTTGATGTTCAATAGTAGCTGTGGTGGTAAACTGTGTTCCTTGTCTGGATATTCTTAAGACAATTTGTCAAGTTGTTGAGTGAATCTCCCATGAGCGGGTCACAGTTTTCACGTGGATATTACAGTGAGAATTGAGAGAACAATTTGTCTGAGTGAAAATGTGAGTGAAGTTAGAATGATGCGGAAGGAGATGGAATCGCCAGACAATTTGTTCAAGTGAAACAGTGAAGGACGAATGGCGCGGCAGTCCAGTTCGTGGGCGAGACAACTTATTCGTCAGAACACCTAATCGGTAATGTAAATTCTGACAACTTGTCTGTAACTCGAGTAAGATTTATAGGACATAATTATGGTGTATGTGCATATGCGGTGATTAATTTGTTTGTTAATTAAAATTTACAGACCAATTGTAAGTTGATATAATTGATGAAATGAGGAAATTGTGAACTGTTTTAATTAATAATTGATATATATTTCTGATTCTAAATTATTAATTTAAAATTACAGCAAGAGACAATTTGTATGATGCGTTGTAATTGTAAAATGTATTAAAAATTGTTGTTGATATTATAATATGTAATTTCAAAATAAATTGTTGAATGTTAAATCCTTGTTTTGATGCGAGTTAATTTTATATTTGACAAGTTGTCGATAAAATTAACTTATCATTGGAATATGAATGGAAACCAAACTTAGTGTTAATGAAAGCAATATTAAATCGAACATGAATAGTCTTTTTGAAGTATGTGGATGAATTATACCAATTGTCATGGAAGAACTTTGATGTGTTATGATGAGTCAATTTGTTCGTTGCTGTATGTTGATATTGTGAATTAGTAACTAATATAAATTGCAATTCGTAGCCTGGTGCTGCACTAATTGTCAAAAGCCGCAAGGTGCTGAATAGTGTAGTGACAATTTGTTTGGTCTTGACAAGTTGTGATAATGTGCAGAGAAGCTGGAAGCTGAAATTGCATTACACACTCATTCCCCCTGCATTAGTATAGGGACAATTTGTTGTAGAGGACTGGGACTGTTTTGATACTCATTTAAAATTAGTAATTTGGCTAGCTAAGTAGTGACTGGACAAATTGTTATGGTAAAAAACTTTATGGTAATTAAGGAATCTATATATTATATATAAATATATATGCAAATTGTTGCATTTAAAAGTCTAGATCATGCATGACAAATTGTTGAACAACCTGACAAATTGTCTTGAAATACCCCTAGCATACTAGACAGGACCGAGACAGCAATCATGCGTCCCATAGCATTATTTAATGGACTGGCCAACAAATTATTCCCTTGGGTATAAGAGTGTATAAATTGTCTATTAAGAAATAGTATGATAGTTCATATTGAATTCCTTTTCATCCTAGAAAACAAGTGACTATTTGACCATTCCCAAGATTTTAGAACTTCTATACTATTTCCTTGGGTTGTTGTCTATAAATCAAACTACAAAACAAAGTAAACAAGTATCCACCATACAAAACGAGTGACTTTAGTCATAAAACATCAGACTTATTGACCTTTCCTAGAGGAATTACCCCCCTATATTTATTGTCTTGGGGTTTTGTCGAGTAGGCAAAATCTACATTACATGTATGTATGTACATATATTTGTAGTAAAAACCAATAGTTTATTGACACTTTTTCAATTAACCTCTAAAAGACCAAGTATTCCAAATTACAGACTAAGTAAATCGAGTACAATTTTATGAAAGTAGAACAAATCAATGAAACAAATATACAATTTCATTCATGTTCTAATAATAGTCAAAATAGTTGCAATAAATTACATAGTCGAAAGTGTTCACTTGCATAAAAAACAAAAATAATTGTTAAAAACAAAAACAAATGCAATACTAATAATTGAAAATTAATAACTAATAACTAAGGTAGGAGGCTCGAATTTTGTAGGGACATTTAGAATTGATCCTACTAGAGGGCCAGAAAACGTGCACAGCTAATTGGAAATTGATGACCCTTTTCATAGACAGGGAATGCCAATATGTGTGTTCCATTTTAGGACAAATACGTGTTCATACTTATTATTGTAGTGAATGTACGTAGCTCTTCATCCAGTTTTCATTTGATTGAGTATAAAATATAGGTGGGGACAACGACCAGCAATGAATAGTGATTTACAATGAGGAAAAAAATTTCAAACTTTTACTGGTCATTTTGAGAACTCTTGTGAACATGAAAAACATCGTATAAATTGCTTTTTGGACTGTGTTGTTTTATTCTATGGCATGTTTTGAGTGATGACTGTTGTAGCTATGAGTGGCATTGGGGACCTACGCACATGAGGCTTTGAAATTGCTTAAGTATCTAATTCAATACGATTCGGAAATTAGAAAAAAAATTGCCCCAAATTGCTTCGCTATGTCTCCCTTTGCATATAAAATTTCAACATATTTGGCTGCATAGATTTTGCTACAGAGGTCTTGTTTTCTTTAGATGCATGCTTTGAGAGCCTTTTAGCTTATATAAGTCAAATTTCTTACTCATTCAGCAATAAACAATACAATCCAACAACAACATTGAATGAATCTAATTCTTATAAACAACCTCTTTACGAGCTAGTATGTGGTTAGGCAGAAAGGGTTGCTACTCAATTTCTCTCCAAGCACGCATCGCACACATGGAGTGTAGCCTATGGGGAGGGCAAGAAGGTTTTGCAGGCAGAGTATGTTGTTACAAGTGTTGTTACATGCGTCATGGAGGTCATAGAGTTTAAATGTGTGAAACTCCTTGTTATTTGTAATGTCACTAGAATTAGTATTTCATGTTGTAGAAAGAGGAATGATTGAGTGTGTGAGTGTTTTTTTAAAACACATGGACCAAACTATATGAGTTGAAGTTTTTTGTGTGGCTTAGATGAGTTTTTGTGTGGTTTTGGAGGGCTCTCTAGCTTGTCTGGTGGTCAACTACATGAAAGGGAGATTTAGGACTCCTATGAGCTCTAGAATTCTTCTTCTTGTCAATAATTTCAACTAAATTCTCTACTTTAGTCTCTAAATAGAGCATGCTCATTTCCTAAGAGTTTTCAGTGAATAGTGCAATTCAGTGGTAGTTGAAAAAATGGTGGGACTTGGCGAACAGATCATCAGAAGATAGGGAAAAGACCTATTGCACAGCAAAGTAAGGGTAGCAGCACTATTCATTGAATGAACAGTGTCTGGGTAGCCTACCATGGCAAACAAGTGTTGCCTCTTTTCCATTGAATTCAAATTGCAAACCTTGGATGTCCTTGGGTTCACCAAATTTTTCTCATCCATCCTTACTTTTTGTTTTTTTATCAATCCAATGATGCTTTCTACATTTCTCTAAGTTCCGTGTCAGATCGTTGGATGCTTTTTACGGTGGTTTTCTACACTTTGGCCCTTGCTAGAAAAAGTAGTTGATAATCTCTTTTTCCAATCTAGCAAATAAATTGAATTGCATTCTTTTTTTATTTCACACAATCCATCAATAGTAGCCACTCACCTTCCATTTACAATTAATCACACTCCATCCTGATCTGATCTCTACATGGGGGGGGTATGATTTCAATGTACACGGACATGGGTCTTCCTTGGCCACTTCCCCACGGTCAAGGGCCCATCCTTATAGGACTAATCAATTTTTTTTTAAGTTTTTAGCAAACCTGGGTGGAGAAATTTAAGTAGAATCCTCCAGAGGTCTAACCTCCCTACCATGCTCTTTGATATATAACAGATAGAAAAAAAATCTTCTAATTATAATACATACCTTTGTCTTTTCTACTTTCCTTATTTTTTTTAGTGCTTTCTATATTCACATAAAAAGAGATTCATCTTGAACTTAAAGAGATATTGTAAATTGAATTTGTGCTATTTATATATATAAATTATATAGACAAGATGTAAATTAGGTATGTAATTTGTCTTGTAATTGTTAGTCATCTTTCTTTCAATTGCAAATTAAAGTGAATATTTTAATAACATTTTTATACTCAAAATATTTACTTCGATCTTCATTAAAAAATAATGAATGCCTAACAATTGCTATGCATATTAAAGATATTACGTCACCTCTAATTTTGATTTTATAATGTTCATTACATTTTGACTTGCTATAAATAAATAAATTTCATTATCATTTGAGTAAATTCCAACATTTCAGGGTTAATTGAACACCTACAACGTCATTTTTAAAACAATTCAAGTAGTTATTTGAAATTCAAGTTTGGAATTTAAAAGATATAGAAGTTAGATATACTTAAGTTCATGTAGATTTTTTACCCCCCTAATGACTAGAGAGTAGTCCAAATTCCCAAAATTGTGAAGATGTTTTATAAAATTCAACTTTGAATAGTGATTTAATGATGAATTTCAAAAAAAAGTTGCAAAATGTGAATTATAGATCATATGTAGTTAAATCATCTACTATACTAACCATTATTTTTCAATAGAATTTGAAACCAAAAACTCGTAATTCCTTTCATAATTGATTACAAGTTAAATATTTGTACCTTCACAAGATTTTTTTCCTCTTAGTTCTAAGTGTTAAAGACTAATTATGGTGATGTTTTGAGATTTTTGACTTTATATATATTAATTCAAGTGTTTTTGAAGGGACTTCTTTAGACCTAAAAAAGTTAATTCTTGAGGTTCAACAATCTTGAGTTCCTTGAATTATAGAATATTTACAAAGAATTTTTTTGAAAATCTATAAATATTGTAAAAATATAAGATTATTAACACAAATATCTACAAACATTTAGATGGATGAAAAAAAAACATTTATTTGTGCTTAGAACTTGTTAATAGTCATCCGTTGTTCAAAATTTGAACTCTTGGTCTTTTAGGGATTAAAGTTGCTTTCAAAAATTGAAATACATCTTGGACCTTTCCACATATGTAGCTCAGTTGAAAAATGGGTCCGCTTATACCAATTCATTTATTTTGATTTTGTAGCATAGATAGTAGAGTTGAAATTTAAAGTGAATCATAATTAAATCCTATTGAGTTAAATTTTATGCATGCTTTATGCAGTAATTAGAGGTTCTACCACAAATTGAGTTTGAAAGACACTTCCAAGACCACATACAATGAATTAAACTATGAAAGAGAGTGTCAATTCAAGGGGCAATTATGGAACATTCTTTTATTTAGATGAGTTTTCAAACTCAATTGAAGCCTCAACTCATTTTTGCCTACATATATGCAAGTGTGCAAAATTTTTAAACTCAACAAATATTTCAAACTCAATTGTCTTTGCAAAGAAGGCCTCTACTAGGCTTATTGAAACATGGAAAATTCCAATGAATAATATATTCAATTTTATAGATAGTCAAATTTACTTAAATTTTTGGTAATCCATCATCAGACTTAAAGAGGAAGATTGAATGAAATAAGCTAACTTCACCTAATTGCAATCCATTCTTAAAACAACCAGTATAAATTCTTGCCTAAAATATACAACTGCCATTTATAGATACAAATATTTTCAAAACTTTGCAAATTCATATTTTATTCATAAGATGTCCAAAAAAATGCACTCTAACATAGTTTGGAATATCTTTGGCTTCTAACAAGACAAACAAAAGCCTAGATAGTTTAACAATATAAATCATGATCAAATGCTTATTTGGACAATATTATGTATAATTACTTCATAGCATCTTTAGTCTAGATTATAAAACCATTTGACACTTAGCAAAACGGATGAAATACATTTTAAAATAGTGATCCTCTTATCTTGTGTTGCTTGCTTCAACTTTGTATATTTTTCTTTATATTGATCCTCTCAAATGAGCCTTCAAGACTAATGGTAAGTAGATTATTATACTTGATTAAAGTAATGACGAAATCTTGTTCTACATTTTAAATAAGATGGCACGTAATTGTTTTGATAAACAATTAATTAGACTCATGTCCAGTTCCAAGAAATTGAAGTTTGGATGATCACATATGCATTCTTATACAGTTTCATCCAAAATTTGGAAATATTCTAGAATTTAGGAATAATTAGTTTGCTTAAACTAAAAAAATACTACAATTTTTTTAAACAAGGGGTTGTTGCTACAAATGTTGCAAATATTGTAGCAGTTGTACAATTAGTCTACTTTGAAGTGCAATTGTAGATAAAGGCTTGCATTGAAGTTGCTCTCCATATTCGTAAACCATTTCTGGAAATTTCTAGTACATTTGTAGGTTGTGCTCTGTAGCAAAAACATCACATACTATGGATTGTCTATATACAAAGAGTTTCAAGATCATCTCTCCAAATCCTTAAACATTCATCAAACATTTTCAATTTTATTTCAAAGGTTATAGCATCTCTAGTGGTTCAACTTTTAACCCCTAATCACCAAACGAGGTGTACTTTTAAATTGGGCCAAAATTGCCAAAAACTTGAGCAATTTGTTTTTACATTTTTTTCTTTAGATCAGATAGAATGTAACCATAGGATCTTGTATTTCACATTGGAAGTGAGCACCGTAAAGAATTTCAGATTATTTGACCCTACAGCTTTGTAGATATTTAAGTTTGAAGTTTTATTTGGATTAGTGGAAAAACAAGGCACCGCATTTTGAAGGAGCATATCTTATTAAGAATATTTTGAAATGATGACCTTTTTGTGCTTAGTGAAAGACAAGAGAGTTGAAAATGCTCATTTAAAATTTCACAACATTCTAGTCATTCAGCAATTTTGGGTGGAGCTTGCAATGGAGGGCGGTCACTAAAATGAGAGTAGTGTTTGTAAAAAAACAAGAATGGGCATACTTGTCTATTCCTTGGGCCCCTTGAATCTGCCGTTTTTGAAATGGACAACAATTGCATTGGTTGGCTAACTTTTAAATCCATGCCCAAACTGCCCCCCTCCCCAAACATGAGCTGTGAACTACACTACACCACTCAATTTTAAAAAATTCCACAAGGTAGAGTTTGATGAAACTATTGCCATTGGATTTATAACATAATCTACTTTTAAAAATAATTTATATTAAAAAAAATTCAAAATTTGAGAATGGGTAGCTAAAAAGGAGAGGCAACAACCACAAAATGGTCAGTTGGGTCATTTGGGATTAAGCACACTCTAGTGTTTTTAACCTTTGAACAACGCCATGGTCATTTAGTATCTGATGGATGACAGAGAATCCTTCTATGTAAGACATAAGTGTCGATGTTCATCATTGGAATTTTGTGTGGAAAGGAGAGGTCTTGGATAGTAGTTTGACCTCTAATTAATGCTTTTGATTTTTTTTAAGCAAATGATTCACATTGTGCTGAAATGATGAATTCTATGGTGATATGGCTGTCTTTTAAGGATTAAATGAAAAGTAGGTAAGAAATGTATGGTCTTACCAAAATATACTCCCAAGTACAAGAAAAGATGCATTGCTTGCCATTGTTTTGTAATTCCGCCAACACTAATACCACAAGTGAAAGGCATAAGCGGCACATCTCTACCCAATATTCAATGACTTTTGGAAAACATTGTCCATTCATTACTAAAAATAAAAATTTCCTTCAAGACTCTTGAATTTTTTGTTCAATTCTACTATGGCATCTATTTTTAAAATTATTTTTCATCTAGTAGAGATAATTGTAAAGTTGTCCTGTGTTTGTGAACCTATGTCAAAGGAAGGTTTTACTAAGAATAGAACAAAACAAACACGGCACCAAATTCAATTAGACATGAGTTTAGGTGCTCTAGGGAGTTTGATCCTGTGTTTTTCCCAAACCCCGTCTCCTAGTCTCGCTTGCACATACTTTACAATTAACCCTTTAGTGACCGGTCGACCACATTTTGGTCGATTTATGGACTCTATGCTTGTTGTAGGTCAAAATACACCTAATTTGTAAAAATCCAAAGAGGAACAGAGTTCGAGCATCTTTAGATGCTCACTTTAAACCAAATTTTTTTGGCAAGGCATGCAATAATGTGTGTGCTATGCTAGTTTGAATGAATCTGTACTAGCCAAGGAAATGTACAAATAAGCTTTAATCTAGGCAAATTTTTATCAAAATACACAAGCCATGAAGGCGCGCAACAATGTTGCTTGGCAAGCCCACCACCATCTAATCCATGAAATCCAAGGATGTACATGGATTAGCTAAGGTAGGAGGGCCAAAAACTACCCATCTAAAAGTTGAAACTGAGTTTTGTGGAGGTAAAAAATTTTGAATTATATTTCATTAAAATTTCCTTGAAAAACAAGTAGAATTGGCATCTAATCCAAGTTATTTCATATTTTTGGAACTTTATGGAATTAGTTATGAATTTTTGAAGTAGAAACGGCAAAGGTTTAAAAACCATGAAATGTACATTTTTTGTACATTCTTGTGAAGATGGAAAACCAACATGTACAAACAATGTATATTTGAGGAGTGGAGTGTTTTAGAGTGTGAGAGAATTTTGAACCACCTACTTTAGAGACACTTTTTACTTAATTGTAGTAGATTAAGTTCTCACTTCAATCTTTGAGCCATTCTCATGTCTAAATGAAAGCTTCGATCACCTTCATTCTTGTGGCAATACATTGCCAAGGCCTTGTAGCCTCAATTTCTACGGTCCGATCATATTTATCTGGCTCAAAGTTCATCCCAAGATAACTTTTTAAAAGTATATATTGAAAAAATGACTCGCCCCCCAAATCAACCAAGGTCACTAAAGGGTTAACTCTAATATACCCAACAGGTTTGGTAGCCGTCCTCAAAATAGTATTCCGTGCACTGACATCATCAATGATGACATTCTTTTTTGCTTTTGCTCACTACAAGACTTGCCATTGGTTGGAAATTAAAGTAGCAAGTTGTTCTTCGAGACACGATTTTGCCTAGAACGGAACTTTTAACGAACCACTCGAGAATGCTCTTCAGCTTACCACCACCGGGAAGTCCTCTTCGGAGGACATTTCCAGTTAAGATCCGCGCTCAGACTTCGAAGCAAGCGTCACGAACCGCAATTCCGGCGCGGCTTGCCCCCGCCAAGTCAAACCAACACTGAGATGACCACCACCATCGCCCTTGACTTCAGAAACCTCCGTCTCTCAAGTCCAAGACTCCAAGCAGAAAACACACAAAAAACATCCGAAAACAGCGGAAATCAATTTACATTTAGCTCCAAAAAAAACAGGGGCAATCGAACTCTCGTTTCCAGCGAACGACACATTCTGATGAGAGAATGAGAGTGAAGAGAGAGAGAGAGCAATCATCATCAACAACCTCGAACTCAAAGGATCTCATGAATCATTCCAACCAGAGACGGAAACGTAGTGCGCAAGATTCATCGCCCGAACCTTCCCCGGAACCTGGCTCCGTCCACTCCCAGCTGTCCGTCATCAATCATGGCCAAAGCGGCTTGGGAAGAATTTGCGGTCGCCTCTTTTTTTGAAACAAATGACGGAGAATTGATGAATTGGATTTTTTTTTATTTTAGTATGAAATAGAAAAAAGTAAGAGCGGCTTCGTTGGGGCCCACGACGGAGCAAATCGCGCAGGACTGCGAGGACTGCGAGGAGGACAACACTTGGAGAGCGCCTGCTCCTCAATCAGCATGCTGGGCTCTTCGTACGCTGTTTCCTTGGAAGCAGACGCTTTCCAGGTCGCTCACTGGCTGGATACTTCGCTTTGTTTGCTCTTTTGATTTTTAGGGTCTTGTTACTGTTTGGCGGATTTGGTTTCTTTGTCACACTCCGATTGTGAACGATCTGGCATTGAAACTACTGCTCTGGAGCTGAGCTTGAGTGGTGGTTGTCAACAAGAAGGTGTTTTGCTTAACTTGGTTCGGTTTGGAATTCGATCGTTAATTCTCTTTCTCTTTGTTTCTAGAATTCAATCAGTTTTCTCCGATTCTTAAAATTTTTGAGATCGGATTCGTAGTTCGTCTTCGCCGTTCAGTTGCGATTTGATTTTAATTTTTGATTTAAAATTTTGATTTTGGTTTTGGTTTAATTTTTGGTTTTCAGTTGCTCTTCGCTTGGTGGATTGTTTGATTGTTTCTTGTTGGAGAAGTAGGAATTGTCCTGTTTCCGTCTGCTCGGACTTGGCGATCTCATTCTCAGTCGTTGGAAATTCAGGAGCGTAAGACGAGCATTGCAATTGGTGATACTCTGGAATTTTATTTACTGCGCCGAGATTTTATTTCGGTGTGATTTTCCGATAGGAATTGCACTTGTGAATTGCCAGACAGATGAGTTGTCGGTGAGTCCTTCTGTCACATGAGGCTTCTTCTTTTTCAATTGTTCATGATTTAAATCCCAGCAGTAAATGAGCGTTTTCGGGCTTTCAGATTCAATTGTTGTGATTTCATTTTTTTTTGGTACTTGTTTGGTTGAATCCTCTCCTCCTTTGATATCGGAACTCGATGTTTGTGCGGTAGTTGATTAGGTTATGAGCTGCTCGTTGCATTTTTGTAATTATTTTTCTCAAATTTAGACTTAGAAAGAGTTGTGCTACGAAATTGGACCTAATCTAGAGGTTTAATTCATCAGTTAGGGATAGGAAATGCTTTCACTGAACTGCAGCATCAATGCCTGACGATCACGCGATCAATTGAACCTCTAATTTTTTTCTTAGAAGTTTATGTAGGGTTTAGGAGACTTTCTCTTGCCTAATTTGATTTTGTTGATCAAAACATGCAATGCTCTTCACTAATTCTGATGATAATATTATTTGACCCCATCTGAATTCTGTTTTGTACATCATACTCAATCAAATTGCCGTTTTACAACCCTGGTTTCTTGGGGATTAATTTTTAGGTAGAAAATGGTGTCAAGGGAGCCCAACGTGGAGCTGATGGCGAGAGTCAGCTTGGAAACCAAGTATGACTTGGATAGTGACGAAGATGAGCTCTTCAACGACGAAGGAGGAGGACACCGCAGCAACAGAGATGATGGTGAGGAGGGAGGGTTTGTGCTGCCTCCTCCTTTCCAAGGCAAGCAGCAGCTGCAAGCCATGCTGCAGCGGCAGTGGTTATTCAAGGTGACAACAGTTCATTGAAATTTAATAGGATTTTTTTTCAAATTCGCCCCTAAAATGCAGAACTAGAAGTAGTAAAAAGTACTAACAAAATCATAATAAATATTAGTAACTTTTGTTATAAATATCTCTATTTATAACTTCACCAACATATGATGATCCTTTTAGGGCACTCTTTTATCTTTCCATTGATATATTATGCAATTGTCTTTGAAGCTTCCTCAATGTAAATTAATTGGATGAAGTTCACTTTTCAAACCATCCACCATTGGATGGTTGAGCATTGAAGGATTAAAGGAAATTAGATATCATGTAAAGGGAATCTTCCTCATGATTCATGGGAAGGGCACACTAATATTATTATTTAGGCTCCTATATGAAGAGGTCTTTGTGCGATCATAGCAAAGATTTATCTACATATCATGGAGAAGATTTTTTATGTGTTGTTTAGAAGTTTCACTAGTGGAGAATCATCCCCTGTATTTGTTTCAAAAAACTAATTTTATTACGATGAGAAGGCTACAAAAGAAATCACTTTAAATGGCATTTCAATGGCATTACAATTAGCAAGGTTTATGGTAATCTGTGTAGGTTTCTTGGGAAGGAAGCTTTTTGCTAGTGCCTCCAAACAATTTAATTCTATTAGAAGCAAACTTAGGAATGTTAATGCAACTTGTTCAATAATTATGTGTTATTCATTGGGAGTTGTTTAGGAAATGCTTGAGCTTGAATAAGGTAACCCCATTGGATTGCAACCCGTTTCTAAAACTGAACCCTTCAAATTCTTGCCTCAAATGTAGAGCTTCTATTCATAAGAATTCCCTAAAACCTTGGGTTGATTTTGGGTACCCCTATTTTCATCACTTTGAAAATTCATAATTTTATACCATGTCCAAAAATGCATGTAAGAGAATCTGGATTCCCCATTTCATTCCCCCTAAGACCCCAAAAAACTTGAATAGTTTAATAATAGGAACCATGGTCGAATGCTTATTCAGACGATTTTGGGTGTCGTTACTTTACATTGTTGTGAACCGACTTTTATTGAAGAGTGTTTGTTTGGCTTCACGGTGGTTGCAGAAAAGAAGATGGGGGCAGACCCTGATGGAGCTCATCAGCCCTCTGTTGATGATGTCGCTTGTTGTGTGGGGGTGGTCGAAGAGCAAGGAAGACCATTATGGTCTTGAATTTCCTGTGAATTCGACTATTCCATTATTTCAATCACTCAAGAATGAGTATGGGACCGCACAAAGCTTATTGCAGCTCTGTCCACCTGACAGGCTTCTTTCTCAGGTATGACTCAGGGTTTTTTGTAGGTTGGGTATGCTTGGGTTTTTAAAAAAATTGACTTGTTCATTACAATTTGGATCATGCGGTTGGCAAAAGAGAGATGTTTAAACTCTAATGGGACTCACGTCCTATGTTTTTTTAAACAGCTTTGAGTACCCTACGCTAGGATTTGTTAAAAAATAATTCAAAAATAATTAAATATGACATCTAATGAAATTTTCAGAAATTATTATGTGACATAATTGAATAGTGTAGAAAATATTAATGAAAATAATTTTTATCTTCAAAAAAACACAAAGCCAGAGCTTTGAGTACTAGTAAAGCCGTGAGTATCGGTAAAGCCCTAACTACTAAAAAGCTATGAATATTGCCGAAGGTCACAATATATTTTGAACCATATTAAAGGTCATGAAATATTCCGAACCTTGTAAAATGAACTTCCAAAAATTCTAAATGGAGTTAATGAAAAAAAAATTTACCAAAAAAGAAATGATTTTGTATGGTGCCTAATGAATCTGACCCCAAAAATCTGGCACCATACAAAATCGGTAGGTCATGTGAGATCATTATGTGAGATCATTAGGGATTAATAATTCTACAAGATTATTGACCCAAATTAGTTGCATAACATTCTAGAGGAGTTGGAACCACTCACCCTTCTCCAATGCAAACTAATTTCTTTTCTAAATCAATTAGAGAACTGTTAGATTGAATTACAAAAATTTCAAGCAAATGAGAACACGACTTTGCAAGGACTGTCGAGATTGGGTTGTAAAGGAATCCAGTTTTTGTTTCGTGAATAGCTCAAAGCGTGTTGTGGCATCTCCTCGAGAAAGTTATGTAAGTTTATTTTTGAGAATCTTCCCGTTATTAATTGGAACTAACCGAAGTGCTGGTCTCGTCTGGTTTGGGGGTGCAGAATGTATCTCCTGAGGAGCTGGCTCTGATTGCAATGTTATTAAGGGAAGATGTATTGAAGGGCCTGGATGGGTTACAGGCACTGAATTACACGGGAAACATGACGTTGGCAGAGGCACTGATCAACGGTGAACGGTTGATAGGGAGCTTGCCCATGTCTCCGGCTCTCGTCTCTCTTGCTATGAAGTGTGTGGGCTCCGCATCCCAAATAGTAACAGCGTTTGATGCTTTCAATGATTACCATGGCCCCCTTCCTACACCCACCTTCGATGCATTCGTTGGACTTGGCAAGCTTATTCGGCAAGCAATTGGTATATCTTGTTTCTTACTTCTTTCGGTCATTTCTTTCTCAGGATTTTAATATAGTTTTCACTCTTGTGTAAATCCATTCTTTAGATCTGCCCTTAAAAACCTAGTCATGTTTAAATTCGTAGGGTTTATGCTAGAGAGACTGTCTCAATGGTATTTTTATTCTCAGGGTTTAACACAACTAGGATTTTTGTGAAGGGGGAGGTTTTCCACTTGTGTTAGTGAAATTATGTTGTTTCAAAAGCTTGTGGACAACATTGCGAGGAGAATCTTCTCTTTGATTCATGGAGGTCTTCCTATAGATCATTCGGAGTCATTCCCATGACACATAAGCGAACCCTTGGAAAATTGTGACTATATGGTGACTTTTTCATGAATTATGAGGCAGATTCTCTATTTGAAAAATGTCTAGAAGGTCTTGAAACGGTTTATTGGAAACCCTATTAAATACACAGTGCTCATTAATGCTTGGAATGATGAAGAGGAAAGTGTGTTGATATGATTGCTTACTTGTTTTTGAAGATCGAAGTGGCCAGCCTGGTGACATTATGCGGTTCCAAAACATGTTCAGTTGGTTGGTATGATTCCAAACCAAATTGTTTAATTTCTGTGCTTTTGGTTTAGATCTGACGGAGGGTTTCAAACTGGTGTAGCTCTTTGGTGATAGATTTGTGTGTTATTTCATGCAGTTGGGAAATCTTCTTGAACAAGGCCGTATCACCTTCGCGCCAAATTCAACAGAGGTCGCAGGCCTTGTGGATTACTTGCTTACTGAAAATGAGGTGGATGATTACTATATTTATTTTATTTTATCTCAAATGACCGTTTGCGAATTTTGAATGCATGGTTATGAAATGTAAACTTGATGCCGTTGATATTTAATTAAGCTCATAAGCGAGATTCACGTATTCTGTTTTCTCATATCCTGTTTCGCTCTTCATGAACCCTCTTGCTTTTGTGAACTGTCTTCATTCAAGTGCATAGTTTCATTCACTTTTGGGACTTGTATTGCTTTCAGTTTTTCAAAGAGGTCTATGGAGGAACGTTTGCAAGCGAAAAGGTAATAAAAACCTCAACCTTTTGTTTATTTCGCCATTTCAAGTTCTCTGGTTTTAGATGCCTCGTTTTGAGTCCGTAAACCCTAAACCCTAAACCTTACACTCTATCTTGTCTGTATTAATGCAATCAATGTTCTCTGTGTGTGTGCAGGAAGCTGTAAATTCTGCTCTTCTGAACTCGGAGAATGACAAACCCATTTGGGCCATCGTAGTGGTCAATAAATTAGATCCTGTTGGTGGAGATGTAGACTATAAGATACGAATGAACTTCACAACAGTGCCCCGTACTATGAAAGCTGTACACAAGCGGCACAAGGGTCTTCGTACATATTACAAGCGTTACTATACCTCTGGGTTCCTCAGTTTACAGGTCTGCTCTAACTTGGCTTCATGATTTATTATTAGTTCTCAGAGCGGAGATTTGTTTCATTTGAAGAAATTTCAGTCATTTGGCACCTAAGACTCTTAGTTCCATTCCACTCTTAAACGCTTCATGTCAGGTCCCTTTCTAGAAGACGATTTTTCAAGAAAAAATATTTTTATTATTGAATCATTTGTGACGAGAGGAGAGCATGAAAACTTGAATTCAGTGGTCAATTATGTTATTTAAAAAGAATAATTCACTTGCAATACCATTGCACAATGGATGTGGACATCAGGTTGAAGAATGTTATGACCCGGTATTTACTGTTGAAACTTAAGGACCAATTAACCTGCAAAGGCTTCTTCTAATTTCTGGCCCCTCGCACTGGGACAATGCTTATGCTTGAGCAGGACGCTGTCAATTCTTATGTCTTTAAGCTTGCCCCAAAGAGCGCGGAAGCTGATGTTTTATCTGAAAAACTGATGTGGGGGGCTCCTTTTCCAGTGCCTGCTCACACTCGAAACAAGTTCTACCAAGCAGTAAGTTTCCTATGCTGCTTCATTATCCAATCAATATTTGGTAGAAGAGGTTGGAATGGGAGGCTTCAAGTCCTCTTTCCTATTGAGTTCGAACGACTTGGTAGGGGTTTTATCATTAGCTTTGAACATTTCTGTAGCTTGATAGCTGGTTTAGCATAATATAATTTTTTTTCCTCAGCAGTGTCCTATTTACCACTCATTAATAAGCAGATGTAGAAATTGAATTCGGAAAGAGTCTAATCTGCTATCTATTTACTGTAGCGAAGCATATATTCAAATTAGTGCCTTGAGAAACTGATCTCAACTGTGTGTTGTGGCAGGTTGGACCGATGTTGGGCTTATTAATGTGCCTTACAACTTTATATCCTTTGGGCATGCTTGTTAAGGTGAGGTAGTTGCAAAATATAAGCTTTGAGTTCCCCCCAGTCTTAGACAATCAAAGATGTCCATACTAGTGAAAATCATGTCTTATTCCAGTGAGGGAGTGTCCACACTTTATTGGAAATGGTTACCAATGATCAATTTTAGCGAAGCCCTGCTGACTCTCTGGCTGGACCTGGTTAATAATGACCAGTTGCAACTAGTTTGATGGACTACCGGCTGGGAAAATTCACGATCCCACTAGTGATGACATCTTTGATTTCCTCTAGTTGGAAGGTTTTGCAGTTTTCATTTTTGAGTCTTGCAATTTCCGGGACGGGGGTCCTTGCTGAAGTTGATGGAGGTTCATCAATTGATTGTTCACTTTGCAGGCATTAGTTGAGGAAAAGGAAACTCGTGCAAAAGAAACAATGTATATAATGGGACTAAAAGCTTGGGTGTTCTCTATCTCTTGGGCTACAACATATTTGGTACGATTGGTTCTATTCTTGTTGACTTTTTTCCATTGTTTTCAGCGCAAGCGGGGAGACTGCTTTAATCAATGAAGTATTCATCAAGTCTTTCAGTTCTATTTAAATTTTGCGTAAATGATGATGTGAGATTATATTCATAATTTATTTTCTATATCAACTGATGGATCTCATGGACGTGCTCCTCGTGCAGGTGGTATTCTTTTTGATCTCGTTATCTGTAACTTCACTGCTCTCAATTACCGTTTTTCCGAGGAGGTGGGTTTAGATATGCTTTTCCCTTAGCTGAGGGTTGGAAGTGCTTGTTGGTTGCTCCAGATCATCTACTGAAAGACTCAGAAAAAACATATGATGTGTAGAATTCAGTCGAGGAAGCTGTCAATGGATTAGGTAATATGAAAAAGGAGCCCTCGGGTGAGAAATAACATGCTGAGCCATGGGAGTGGTGAGGTATGTTATTTTTCATAATGATGCTGTACTGGACGTAGCCTCAATGGCTGGATTTTTTTCAGTCATGATCAATCAAGGAATCAAGGATCTAAAATGTACAGCGTAATGTCCAAGAAGGACGATATTATTAGAGACAATCACGCTCTATATATTTAATGCTTGATTACCATCTCCAGAGGAATGGTCTCCATTGAGGTTATCTTCTGTTTTCACCATCTGACATTATAGAGAAAATTCTGGTAATTTTGCAGTGATCCAACCTTATTACTTCTGCTCTTCTTTCTGTTCACTACCTCTCTCGTATCTTTTGGTAAGCTACACATGCTCTTGCTAATTCTGACTCATGATCAAATTTCTCTTAGCTTCTATACTTCTTCCAACGTTGCATTATTTTGATTAT
Source organism: Pseudisothecium myosuroides (assembly GCA_951799445.1). Classification (NCBI taxonomy): domain Eukaryota; kingdom Viridiplantae; phylum Streptophyta; class Bryopsida; order Hypnales; family Lembophyllaceae; genus Pseudisothecium; species Pseudisothecium myosuroides. The sequence goes on from OX637291.1 coordinate 31,219,684, forward strand.
TGTGCTATAGATTTGACAAGTTTGATTGCAGAATGGATATCTAGGTTCTTTATGTCCATTATTCAAAGAGTTGGCAATTTGAGTGATTGCTCGTTGAATGTTGTTGCAGGGTTTTTTTTATCCGTGTTTTTTTCCAAGGCAAAGCTGGCTGCCATTGTTGCACCCTTTGTCCATTTTGGAGCTATTATGCCTCGTTACATTTTCTTCCGTGCTAGTGATGGGCAAGCCATTTCAGGGAAGTCGATAGCAGCCTTATTACCCCAAACGGCCTTCACTTTTGGTACATCACTCTCTCCTTGCATTTGAAGAAAGACCGTACATAATGTCATTGTCCTAATTCAGAGATTTTCTTTTACTCATTTTAGTATGAAATCAGAGGCTTCGCTTCAAAGGATTACTCTATTGGGGCCTCCTCTTCATATAAATTTGGGGTCTTTGACTTCTGTTTTTCTTCGTACCTCTTTTCTAATTGGTGTACATCTTTGGTATTTTCATGCAGGGGCGGATTTGGTAGGTCACTATGAAGGCGCTAATTTTGGCATTACATGGGCAAATATCTTTGAGGATGAGTTTTCTATGGCGTGGATTATTGGACTTCTGCTGATAGACACTTTCTTATATGCTGCTTTAGCGTGGTATGCATCACAAACACTTCTTCTAAGGCAGCTTACTCAGTATGTTGGTGGGGTTATTGAAGCATTCATCAATACATTGATTAATATTTGCATTTGGTCATGTCCGGCTGGGTGTTCACGAACTTGCTCTTGTGACAATATGTTCATGGAATTCACTAGCAGAGAGCCCACCCTCTTGGGTGTTACAGAAAAACTCTATTACAGTCAACAAGGTTTATCTTAAAAACTATCTTTAATTACATTGTAACTGGTAGGGTGCAATGTGGCTAGCTTTTGGGGAAGGGTTTTTCAACCAGTTATTCAAGGTCATACACATGGCAATGCACTTGCTTGAAATCACTTGAGTTGCACAGATAGGACTGATAAAAATGGCACACTGGGTCTTGCATGTGTAATTAGGTATCTGGAGCAAGTTTTACCCTCCGAGTATGGCTCCACGCAACCACCTTTGTTTCTTCTTTCGCCCTCCTGGTGGCGGGGCAGCCACCGTAGCACCGAAGCCACATATCAGGTCATTTTTAATTTGTTTTGTTCAATGTTGACTTTAAACTAGTCTAATTGATAAGATTGAGCATTAGGAGGTAGCAATCGTATGGCTTCTGTATAACATGCTAAAAAATATATGAGATATTAAAGTTTCAAACTATCTCTTTGAGGTACAATGCACTTGTACCTCAAATGCACTTGTACCATAATTTCAGTGGCTCCTTTTGCTATCTCACCCCAGGCTTGGTTTTGCACATGAGCTTGGTTCAAAATTTTAAACTTGTCATCTCAAACTCATTATTTCAAGCTTGTTATCATAAGCTTGTTGCATTGAACTATGTAATGTTTAGTGAATCTTTCATTCCTTGACAACATCACAGAAGTCCGTCCTCACTAATTATCAATTATTTCAGTGCTGCTTTAATTGATGCTAATAGTGCTGACAATAGTAGTTCTCATGGGATTGCAGAAACTCTCCACAAGCAGTGACGAGGGGGAAGACCGAGGGAGTATCTCAGATGCTGAAAATGAGCCATACGCAGCCAAGGGTCGGCAACCAGCAGTTAAGATTCGTGACTTGAAGAAAGTGTACCCTGGAGGTAAAGTAGCGGTGGAAAGCCTGACTCTGGAGGTGTATGAGGACCACATCACAGCCCTTCTGGGTCACAATGGGGCTGGCAAGAGTACTACCATCTCCATGCTCACAGGCCTCATCGGTCCTACTGGTGGAGATGCTCATATATGGGGCCACAGCATTCGAGATAACATGAATGGTGTCCGAAGGTATGACATACTGCGCATTTTTCTTTTCTTTTTTCTTTTTTCTTTTCACCTCGGAGAATGGAAATTATTGCAACAGAACGGTTTTCAGTAAAATTAGTCAGTTTCAGGATCTTTTAGACAACATCATAAAGAGAATCTTCCAATGGTTATAGGGAACATGTGGAGGAACCCTCATAGGGAGTTCTGCAGTGTTTTTTCCTTAGGTTACCAAAAGCAAGTGTCACTTGCTTGCTTACTACGTAGATGACACCTAATTTTGGTAGCTAGAAGAAAAACATATGTGTGATTTGTCTAACCCGTATGACCAGAAGGAGATTCTCTCTCTGATTTTGTCTAATAGTTTTAAAACCATGTGGTTTTACTGGAAAGCCCTGTTCAAAGGTATCAGTTGGAGGGTGATGAGAGTTTTGGCCTGGTTTTGGCTCCCTTTGATGCATTCCAAGGTTATCAGTCTGGGAGTATGTAATAGACAAGGGTAAGTTCCAATCGGGTGCCTTTTTTGAACAGGACAATTGGCATATGCCCACAACAAAATGTTCTCTTCAGTTACCTAACCGTAAGAGAACATTTGGAGTTATTTGCTTCACTCAAAGGCGTACCCAAGCTCTACATCGACCAAGACGTGAAAGACATGGTCAATAGGCTGGGGCTCACTGATAAGATGAACACTCGCGCTTCTAGTCTATCTGGTGGCATGAAACGCAAGCTCCAGGTGATTAATCTCAGGCCCTCTCTGAATTTGCAGCGAAAAGTTAGTCTGTTTGTACTACTACGATCATGTGTTTACTTTACCTCACCTCAATTCTGTCTTTTATTCAATCCAATTCTTCTAGTAATATATCTCTATATACTTATTTTTGTAAAAATTTGTTTATCCAAGTGATAAGCTGTTTGAACGATATGAACTACGTTGTGAATTAGTGTATATCATGTTTTGGTACACATTGAGATGTTGTTTTTTAGGCTGTGTGATTGGCATGCTCTGTTTCAGAACTTCGCTTGAATTTTTTTGTGTATTCCGTAGATTGGACTGGCGATGATGGGCAGATCAAGGGTGGTGTTTCTGGATGAACCTACGTCAGGGTTAGACCCTCAGTCCAGGCGTGCAGTGTGGGAATTGCTGCGCACATTCAAGACTGGGCGTGCCATTATCCTCACAACGCATTACATGGATGAGGCTGATCTTCTCTGTGATAGAATCGCCATCATGAGTGAAGGACGACTCAAATGTTCTGGCAGTAGTCTCTTTCTCAAGGTGACACTTACCCCTTCTCTAGCTGTGTACACTGTGTTCCCTCATCACTTGTGTTATAACATCAACAATACCTTAATACATATATATATATATATATATATATATGTTTCTGTTATCTTGGGATTGCGTGGCTAACACCATTGATGATGTAATTTTATTTGAGGTCTCGTCCGAATGTCCTCATGTAGAAGGAATGTCTCTGTTTATATAAAATTTGAAGGGAATTAGAATCCAAGGCAATCCTTCTAGGGTGTTGCCAACCCCTCAAGAGAAAGTTTTGGTTGAGAAGAGTCACGTTGATATTAACGAACAGTTACACTTATCAATTTGAATTTTGATAGTATATTTATAGAGGTGCACACATAGTATGCTCTCTTTTAAATTTTTAAATTCTTTTCCTAACCTTCCATTCTACTTTCTTTTTGTTTGAGTATATGGACATGGAATTGACATTGTGTGCATACATGCAAGGTAACAGCACCTAATTGTGACCTGTTTCCAAAACAGTTCCATCTAGACTCTTGCCTAAAATATACAACCTCCATACATGAGAGCGTAGTGTCAAATTTAGGTTGATCTATTTTCAGCATTTCGAGAATTCATAGTTTTTTCATATGGATTTCAAAAATGCATTCCAAGAGAATCTAGAATCACTTTTAAACTACTAATGAGATCCAGCAAAAGCTCTTACAGTTCAATAATAGGAATCATGCTCAAACCTTTATTTTGATGCATTTAGGTGTTGTTACCTTAGAGCAACTACACTGCTCATTTTAATTGATATTGCTACTTAATTAGGTTTCTTTAAGTTATAGTATTTTGCTGGAGACATATTTTTGACTATTCAAGCTCGGAGAACATATAAAATGATCAGTACTAGAGATATGTCAAATGCCGGATGTATTTTAAGTTTTCACTTAAAACTAAATAGAGACACTGAATAGTGCCTTTAGGTAGAGATACTGATTAGAATAGACGGTGTAACCTTGATCCGGTGGGCAAAGAATTGATTTGGTAGACATGATGAATGAGACTGTTGCAGGCAAAGTTTGGAGTGGGGTACAACTTGAGCATGACGCGAAGCAGTGCTGAATGCAACGACACCACAGTGACAACCCTGGTACACAAGCACATCCCTCAGGCGGTCTTATTAAGCTCTGCAGGAGGGGAGCTGGCCTTTCAGTTACCTCTCAGCAACAAGGGTGCCTTTGCTCCGTTATTCCAGGAACTTGAGGAGAGAAAAGAGGAGTTGCATATTGGAGGTTATGGAGTGTCCATGACGACGTTGGAGGAAGTCTTTCTTCGTCTTGCGAGTGACAGCGTCACAGGAGATTTAAAGCCCTTGGATTCAAAGCAGCTGGGTACGATTGAGGAACCACTGGCAGTGAACCATGAATCACAAAACGGACATGCCAATCATGATGTGGTGATCCCTGTTTCAAGCAGACGTTTTTTGGGCAGAGGTTTGCAAAGTAGCTTTTTTCGAGCATACGTTCAGATGCTTTTGAAGCGCGTCTTGATTGCCAGACGTGATTGGAAGGTAATTGCTTTGCTCACCATTATCAAGAATATAGGTCTTTGGTACGACCCTTAGTTACATTATTTATGCTGCAATGTTATGCTGTTATTGCTGCTAGCCTTCCCAGTTTATGTATGTTGTAGCTACGCAAACTTTTGAAACAGCAATTGGGGACCACTTTCGAATGCCCCAAGGTATCGCAATGCTTGTGTGAACTATTCAATTCTCTATCTTTTAATGACCGTTTTAAAATTCCATTTTTATTTATATATATATATATATATTTTTTTGCAGGGGTTGGCTAATTCTGTGTTGCTGCCAGTTTTCGCCATCTCATTGGTGATGTTAATTCTGAAGCTGAACATTGATCCAGCAGGGCCTTCAATAGAGCTGGATTTCAGAATATTCAAACCCACAGGGCAAAGAACTATTATCCCCGTGGCAGGGGTTTCTCTCAATGACATGCCCTTTTTTCGTGCAAGTGATTACGTGGAATTCCAAGCTCGAAACAACATTAACAACAGTGTTGCAATAAGTGAGGAGCTTCTACAGACATATTTGCATACTCCGACCAGATTTGGTAAGCATCACAGCAGGGCAAACTCCATGCACTATGATAGGATGGTTTATGCTAGTCGATTTATTTTAACGTGTAGCAACGCTCTCAATAAACGTAGTCTGTTTCAGGACCTTCTAGAAAACATCATAAAGAGGATTTCCCTGATAATTAATGGCAAGTTCTCTCCATAGTCATAGTCCTTCAGAGGCTCCTTGTGTATCATAGGCAGACGTCTCCATGAATCTTTCTAAAGGGTCCTAAATCAGTCTAATTTTATTGAAGACCTTATTATAAATACACTCAAGCCCTTTTTATTCTTACCACATAAGGTCCCGGCTTTTTCACTGTGACACAGTTTGAATTTGTGACAAGTGTGCAAGATATTCTAGAATGTCATTTTAGAGGTCATAACAAAGAGGTCCTAGTGTGCACTGAATACGATAAACTGATTGAGATGGTGAGCATGTTCTGCAGGTGCTGTCGTGTTCAATGACACTCTTTGGCCGAGTCTCAACACATCAAGCCTTCGAGATTTGAATGTGACGCAAGTTGAGGGGCTGTTAAATGGCGCAAGACTTACTCCTAGTAATGCTACAACCAGTTCATTTAACAGGACCTTTAGCGAGCTCGTCCAGTCGCCGACAGGGCAGGGCATATATTCCCCTGTCACGCTTTTGTTTAACACCACTTCAGACCATTCATTACCAGCCTTGATCCAAGAGCTCATGCAGGAAAGGCTGAAGGCAAGTGTGGGTGATGATTCAGCGACGTTGAAGGTGTCCAACCATCCTCTGCCCCTCACCAAGACGGAGTTTATGGAGCTTCAGACAGTTTTGTCCGTCTTGGCTGCCCTTTTTGTTCTTATCCCTTTTTGCTACTTGGGTGCCACTTTCGCGGTGTTTGTGGTTCGGGAACGCATTGTCAAGGCTAAGCTTCTTCAGGTGCGTTTGAACCCCATGGTAACTGCGGTTCTAATAGGGTTTGCAGCAAAATGAGCTTGTTTTAGGAACTTTCAGACGTCATCATAATGAGAATTTTCTTCATGGTATCGCTGAGCTCACAGTGATTGTATTGAGACTTCCCCATGTATCGTGGGGAAACCTGTGCATGATCACTGTGATTTTCAGCGAGACCTGTCCATGAATCATGGGGAAGATTCTTGATGTGTTGACGCCTTAGAGTTTTACGCGCTTCTTTTACAACGGTTTCGCTTTCTTAGTGGTGTTCAGAGTATGATGCTTTTTGATATCCTATTTTAAGATATATATATATATAAGCCTCACTCTGAGTTCTTTGGTTTGAGTGGGCGGGCAGATGGTGAGCGGAGCAAGCTGTGTGGCGTATTGGTTAGCAACGTACACTTGGGACTTGATCACATACTCAGCAACTTTAGCCATTACTATGCTTATATTTGAGCTGTATCAAGATAAATCATTTATTGGTTCATGGACGAAAGCTGGGGCCACATTTGCAGTCCTCATGTCGTTTGGAGCATCCGTGATTCCACTCACATATTGTTATTCTTTTGGTTTTTCGAATCACGCCAATGCCCAGGTAATAAATACCCAGTTCTCTTGTTACAGTCAGTTTATTTTCTGTGATTGCAAGTAGTCTTCTTTCTGTGTTGAAACATGCCGTGTGGAGGTGAACAAATCATGACGTTCTAAAGCAGTTGGCAGTGGATATTCTACTGTAGAGAATTGTCAGATCACTGTACAATCAAATGTATACAAAAAGTTCAACCACTCGAAACCTGGCACACTGGAGCTTCGAACATTTCTAAGCAATTGAGAATGTGACTTTGCAATGTTATTTCATGAACTCAAGATGAGTGTACAGAAGGAAATAGACTTTCTTCATGAACAGTTCCAAGGGTCTTGAGAGAACTGCTAAAGAATGTCGGGCATCTCATTTAGAGAAAAATGAGTTCTATAGTACACCTAAACTTAGAAGCCCACCCCTGTGGATCTGATATTTACATTCTCGGTGCAGCAACCACAGTTCATGACCAGGTCGCTGTTATTATTTGCAGGTGGCAATTGCAGGCATTCATTTTGTTACAGGTTTCGGCATGCTCGTTGGAAGTTTAGTTATGGGCGATATTGCCGAAACCAAGGTGAAACACTAGATCCCTGTGTATGAAAGTTGGTTTTTTATTAATATGAGATTGTTTTAAGAACTTTTTGACATCATAAAGAAAAGCTTCTCTGTGATTCGTAGGGAGTTCTGTGAGGTCTTCTTATATATTATTGGGAGGTCTCTGTCTGATTTCTAAAAGTTCGTGACAGTTCTTATTGAAAATGGTTCCTAGGATGAATTTCATCGAGGTTCTTCTACTGGTGCACGGGTTAAATTATCTTTATATTTAGGGCTGCTAATTGGTCCGATATTTGCCGGTCAAGAAGTAATTTTTATTTTGTTCTGAAATTTTTTTAGGTGTTGTTGAGCATGAATATTTATACCATTATCTTCTCTCGTCTTCCTCTTCATTACAATTGAAATTGAGGAGGGTCTAAGATTCATAGTCCCCATCCTCACTCTCAGAGAGTTGTAGATTTGGCAGTCCTGATTTTGTTTGGAGAAGAGACTTTTGTCTAATAACCTCCGCAGACATCTCGTCCCTCAACGGATTATGAATTTAGTAGTTGTCCAGCTAATCAGAAATTTTGAGCCGGTGCAAGATAAAAATACCTTTGTTCTTTCAAACCTTGTGATGCAGGCCTTGAATGAGAAATTGGTGTATCTTTACCATCTTTTTCCTCCCTTCAATCTGGGTAGAGGTCTGGTGCAACTATCAGCATTGGACTTTAGGCATCAACTGTTGGGTAAACCAGCTGATCCATTCAAGTGGAATATTCTGGGTCGCCCTCTCACTTACATGATAGCTGAGATTTTTGGCTACCTGCTTTTGACTATACTGATGGACAACGGCACTCTGCTCAAGGCGGGTTCTTATCTATGGGCTTGCGTTTCTCCGGCCTCAGTGCAGTCACGTCTGGCCGAATCATTGAATTCAGGTATGATTATCAACCCTAAACAATCTGTTGTTCTTCCTAGTGGTTCGTGTTCTGAATACTATTACCCTCCCATGTTCCCTTTAGGTTTGAAAACTGAATCATGCTTTCAAAAAATTACTCTGGATCACCGCCATGCTGTAAGTCATCAACCACGAACACAGTGAATAAACGTTGTAGTCCTTTGGGTGACACTTCAAGTTGCTAGCCTTACCGAATTTGTTAAAGTGCACTTTTTTTAACCATGTTATGAACCTTAATAACCTGCAGTACTCATCTATTGTGTTTCTATCACGTTAGTTGAAGTTGGAAGGGTAGATGGCTGTCCACCACTTTCCCAATATCATGTATGAGTGAAAATTGCCCTTGATAAGGATTTTTGCTGAATTTTCACTTTATTGAATCCATATTAAACATCTATAAAAGGGGTTCTTCTAAGCTTTCACATTTCATGGGGTGTTGCAGAGAAAACATCAGTGAAAGAGGACGTGGACGTGAGTAACGAAAGGAAGCGTGTGGAGGGGCGTCAAGCACGCAGTGATTCTGTCAGTGTGCAAGGCCTCCGGAAAGTCTATCCTGGTCGTGGCTCGGAGCCTCCGAAGGTGGCTGTCAGAGACTTAACCCTTGGCATTCCTCCTCGTGAATGCTTTGGTTTCTTGTAAGTCACTTAAAACTTTGTTCCTGGTACTACCATTGCGGATCTCTCTTGGGCAGGAATTTTTAATAGGGATTCGAGTAAGATCGGATTGTTTTAGCAACTTCTAAGCATCATTATGAAAGAGTCTTCCTCATGATGCATGGGAAGGTCTCTTTGTGGTCACATTCATCAGACGGAGGCTTCTTGAGGTGTGATGGAGATGTCACGGAGACATCCCCATGACACATGCAGAAGGTTTCCTATATGATGGTGTCTATATGAAGGTCACTACACCTGATTCAGACACTTCAAGAATAGAGTGTAGTTCCTATTATTTAGTTGCTCATTTTTCTTCTCATTCTTGTCATCAATTACAAGGAGAGTCTAATGCAACTAAGCATGCCTTATATAAATACTGTGTGCAAAGCTTATGAGCGTTCAAAGTTTCTTTGTTAGATCACCTAAAACGGACACAAAAGCTCTGATGGTAATGCTCTGTACATTCTCAAAATTCAATATATAATCATCGTCAAAGGTTGTCTTGTCGACCATTTAAGTTTCCTGTTGAAATTTACCTTAAAAGTTTCTGAACAATCTAATTTTACTGGAAATTTTGTTGTTTTCGTTTTGGGGCAAAATCCTAAATCCAACCAAGTTGCTGTACTGTACTATCCATTTGGTGCGTGCATTTACTACTGTCACACATTTATAATCGGATCATCTCTGACTTTTGTCGATATAAATTGTATTTGACCTTAGCTGAAATTTCCATGGATAACCACTTTCCTGTGACTTGTCCAGAGGAGTAAACGGAGCGGGGAAAACCACGACGCTGTCCATCCTCAGTGGAGACATAAGCCCCACAAGTGGCGACGCGTACATTATCGGCCACTCAGTCCTCCAAAACTTAGCAGCAGCACAAAAACAGATCGGGTATTGTCCGCAGTTCGACCCTCTCTTGGACCTCATGACTGCCCGAGAGCACCTGCACATGTACGCCAATCTCAAAGGCGTCCCCAAGGAAGACGTAACAGAAACTGTGAACGTGCTTGTGGAAGCTGTTGGCCTTGGGAAGTATGTTGACCGTGTGGCTGGTGCTTACAGTGGTGGCAACAAGCGCAAGTTAGCGCTGGCAATTGCTCTTGTAAGTGATGGATTTTTATAGCATTTTTTGAAACCACCGTGCTAGGTCCCTTTCTATATCTAGAAAAGGATGTTCATTGTTCAGTCATTAGCCTGTGTGGTTCGAGGGGAGAACAAGAAAACCAGAATTCAATGGTCAGTGTGTGAGAAAGGATTTTTGTTAAAGTAACCATAGACACCTCACTAGTGAGATTCTTATTTTCAGGAAAGGTAAAGGGACACCACTTGAATAGGTTAATTGAATGTTATGGGTGCGCAACGCATGGCAGGTGGGCAATCCAGCGGTGGTGTTTTTAGATGAGCCCAGCAGTGGAATGGACCCGGTGGCAAGGCGAGCCATGTGGAACTTGATTACAGACGCCGTTCTGGAGCGCGACATGAGTGTAGTCCTCACCACCCACAGCATGGAAGAGTGTGAAGCTCTGTGCAGTCGCGTTGGGGTTATGGTGGCTGGAAGCCTAGTCTGTCTGGGCTCCATCCAACACATCAAGTCTCGCTTTGGTTCGGGTATGTTCGTTATCCCTACATGTATAAGATATTATTTGGAAGGTTTTCATAACTTTCTCAACTATTTCATAGTACATTCAAATAATGCAATTATTTAACTTCAATGTAATCCTCTTGAAAATGGTGACAAGATTCATATTAATTTTTTTCCTCTTTTTTAAGAATACTAAACACACTCAGGAGCTGAAAGTTATGAATGCCGTGGGTTGGATTGCCAGGTTACACGGTGGAGATGCGGTGTACAAAATCCAATGCCCTGGCGGGAGTTCACCAATTCATGTCACTGAAGTTTCCGAATTCGAGGATGGAAGAAGAGCACCTCACAAGAGTTAAGTACAGCATTCCTGTGAAAGACTTCACCTTGTCACAGGTGTTCGGCACCTTAGAGACTGAGAAGCTCAGGTTAGGGCTGGAGGATTACAGCGTGAGTCAAAGTACTCTGGAGCAAGTGTTCTTGAGTTTAGCCAATGGACAACCTGAGGAGACTGTAAATTAGGTAATGCTTGCGAGCAGAATAATGTTATTGGACGTATTGCCAAGTTGTTCTAGATCATGTAGATTTGTATTTTTGGTTGATGTAAGGGCTTAGAATGAGGAGAAAGATTATGGGTTATAATCCTTTTCTGACTGCCCCTTGAGATTTTGCAAAGTTGCCTTGAACACCAAACTTGGCATTATGTTAACAGAGTTTGTACAAGGATGTAGGATATCGTTTAGAACTTGTGAATACCTTCAAGCTGACGTTTGTATGTACCGTGAGTCTCATCCATATTGGATGAGTGAGTATCAATATAAAGTGCACAGTTAATTACTCCTTCCATCTTGAAATAAGTGTCCACAATTTTGTTGAAAACATTTTATATCAATTTCATGGATTATGTTATGAAAAAAATTAATTCAAGAGGTTCCAAATTTTATATCACCAGAATCAATGAACTTTGCATGTGTTCATTGCAACCTAAATAAAATTGGACACAAATAAAGCCTCCATATGACCTACTCAAAACAACATTAACCCTTAAAGGACGGACTAGTGACCATGAAAATCATCCTTTTTGCTACAGTGTGAATTATCTACTTAAAAAAATTCCAAAAGCACTTATTGGAAGTCAAACTACTATAGAAGACTTCTCCTTATCACACAAAATTTTGAGGATGAATAGTTGCACTTTTATCCTACACATAAGGGTTCCTTGTCATCCATTGGATACAGAGCATCCGCCGCATCATTTATGGATTAAAAAAACATGAGGTCCAATTACCACACCTATTTTGGGATGGAAAGAGTATTTAGATGGATGCATTCTATCATCATGGTCAGATGTTCAAAATTGAATTGTTAGAGCTCCTATGGTTGATCTCAAGGCTTGCAATGGAAAAGGATTATGGATCATTATTACATCCAAGTATGATGAAAATGAATGTTTTGTCTACCGGTATTCTTCAACAATGTGACCCACTTGATCACTTGGTGCTTCATTTTTTTTACAAATTTTTTTAATCAATTCATGCAAAAGTGGGACAAAAAAAATACTTACAAAAAAAATCTTATGAATTTGGATTCTTCTTAATTTGTAATTTATTTTGCCTTAACCCTTAAAGGACATTGCACCCATTTTTTGCCTAATGAATGATAAAGAATCCTTTCTATATAGGATAGAACTACAAGTATTTGTCCTTGGAATTGTGTGAAAATCAGAGGTCATATACAATAGTTTGCCTTCCAAAGAGCACTTTTGCATTTTTTTTAAGCCAATGATTCACATAGTAGCAAAAAGAATGATTTTCACTATCACTAGCCTGCCCTTTAAGGATTAAAAGTTCTAGATCTACATTCCACATCCTACTGGACTCCCATAAGAATTAATTCAAACTAAGCATCCCAAAATCCACCCACAGATTTTTTTTCCATGGTCATTTGGCTAGTCCAGCACCCCTTTTCTAGTATTGGATGTACTTCATCCATTTCTAGTAGCTCCTATACAAATGAATTTAAACTCTAATTTAAAACCATCATAATCCACCCACTGGTTGTTGACTCTCTTAGCTGCTAAACCACTAAAGTACTCTACACAAAATAATAAAACTAGGCTACCCTGTACTAATTTCTCGACATTTGATACTATATAAATATTTTTATTTAATGTACAAGAATGCACTACTTTTGAATTAGGTATTGTTGTCATTGGGACTCATGAACCTACATGTGCACAAATGGAAATATTTTTAGAAATATTTGTTGACTTTGATGGCTTCTAAAGTAACTTTCTTGATGTAAGACAATCTAATTGTTACTCATAACATTGTTAAGTGGCTGAATTCATTCCCTCTAACAACAAGGATAATTCCTCCCAAGATGCTTGCCAAAAACTTCAATTAAAATAGGAACCAACCCATTGGCTGACTTTTCATCAGTGATCACTAGCTGGCGACTCAAGATTGGCTTGCAGACTGCTCTCTATAGTAAATGCGCAACTTCCAACGTTGGGGGGGCTCCTGCTTCTGGAAGGAGCAAAAGGAAAAAACCCCATACTGGTTAACCCTTAAACGACGGGCTCATAACCGTGGAAATCATCTGTTTTGTCACCATGTAGATTGTTGGATTAAAATAATGCAAAAGCACTCATTGGAAGTCAAACTACTTTAGATTATCTTCCCTTTCCCCACAAAATCTGGAGGATGAATAGTTGCACTTATGTCCTACACACGAGATTCTCTTGTCATTCATCGGCCTCAAAATGTCCGCCGCGTCGTTCAAGGGTTAACAATGTTATGTAAGGCAACCTAATTTCACTATTTTGTGTCAAAAAAGAAGCTTGGATTGGACCCAAAAGCAACAAGCACTACTAACAGCGGTTTCACCCTTTTCAACCAAACTTTGGAAACCGTATCCAATGTGGTGCTGCACATGGCTTGTAAAACGCCTTCCATCTGGGTTGCAAGTTCCTTTCCACTGAACTTCAGAGGACCAAAGCTGGAACTGATTGTCATCGAGGACAAGTTTGGGACACGATCAATTGTGCACGACTTGTTCATCACTGAAATGGCAGCCTCAGTGACTTGTAACCGCTTAATAGATGTGGGACTTTTCAATAGTCTAGACTTGGTCCAATCTATTTCCCATCTCTGAATGCACTTTGAAGTTGCTGTCCTTGGAAAGCTTACAATTCAAGCTCTGTTTGCTTCAGAGGAAAGAAAATGCAAAAAAAATTCTGTCGGTTGATGATCAATGGAAAACAACCCGGAGTGTCTGTTTTCGAGGAAGATCTGTTGTTTGGGACGTGCTGGTTGACGTTCTTGTATTACATCATGGATTTAGAAGTACAGTAGAACCTCCCTAAGTCAATCCTCCATAAGCCAATAAACCTCTGTAAACCAATCTTGTCAGACCGGTCCGGGACTAAGTTAGGCCACATAACAAAGGTTGTGACTAAAAATGACCCTCCAGAAGTCAATAAACCTCCGTCCCTAACGTAATCTTGTCGGACTGGTCTGGGACCAATCAACTTAGGGAGGTTCTACTGTAGCAAAGCAGGCACTCAGTTTCGTAAGAGAAGTAAGGTTAACCCTTAAAGGACAAACGGGTGACCCCAGATCATCCCTTTTCATTATCATGTAAATCATTGGCTTAAAAAATTGCAAAAGCACTCATTGGAAGTCAAACTATTGTAGAAGATCTCTTCTTTTCACAACAAAATTCCAAGGATGAATAGTTGTACTTATGTCCTACTAGACGAATTCCTGCCATTCATCGGATGCCAAACATCCGTATCAATGTTTAACCCCTAAAGGACCGTTGTCCCTTCGGGGGACAAATGCATTTTTGGGCAGGTACCTACGGGCTGAAATTTTGTCATGATTTTTTAAAACATTTTTTGGAGATAGAAAAACTAATAAGCTTTGTGGGAGTACAATTTTTTTCACAATCGGTGCCCGGGAACAAAAGTTATGACCAAATAAGCTCAAAACAAGGGACGAAGGGCCGCCCAGGCAGCAAAAAAAATGGACAAAAATTTGATTTTTTTTTTTTGAATTTTTTTTTTATTAATATTTTAGATTTTTCGTTTATCTCGTACCTACTTCTACTTAACAATTTTTTTAAGAATGATAATTAAGTTTTTTTGAATTTTTTTTCCCTAGACTCTCAACTCAATTCTCCACTATAAAGATTTAAAGCTCAAAACTCTATAGTGCAAAAACTTTAAGTTAAAAGTGTTCAAAGTCAAAAAATCTAGTCCCGCAATGTGCTGAAATACTTGTTGTTTTCACTTTAAACGAAGATATCTTGCAATTTGTGCATTCAAAAATTCTAAAAAAAATTCCACACACTCTCATACTAGTTAGGTGTAAGATCCTATGGTTAGATGTGAAAAAAATCATTTTTTTTACTCTTTGCTATAGATATGACAATTTTGAGTGTTTTTTGGCAGAAGAAAGGCCTTGGTCCTTTAGGGGTTAAGGGGTTAAGCAAGTGGCAAAAGGTTCCCCAATCCCTACAATAAATGGTCATAGGAACAATTATATTGTAGTTTTTGTTTAACCCTTGAAGGACACTCATGTTGAAAAGTGGTCAATGGATGACTTTATTGTTCACTGTAAGTAGAAACAAAGAATGTTCCTATTGGTCTTGGTCATGGGGGGGCACGTTCTCTGAACCTGGAAGGACGTTGACTCGGACATTTAGTGTCCGATGAATGATAAAGCATCTTTCTATTTGGAAGAGAAGGACAATGGCTTTCATCCTTGGAATTTGTGTAGAAAAGAGATGGTATTCTATATACAATAGGTTGATTTCCAATTGTAAGTGATTCTAGTTCATCTTTTGCTAATGATGCACACAGTGACAAAATTTCTTTTTTCCACAAAGAACAACCTGTCCTTTAGGGGTTAACCTTGGAACTTTCGACTGGTCACCGTAGAAATCATCCTTTGGGGTATTGTGCACATTACTTGCTTAAAAGAATCCAAGAGCACTAATTGGAGGTCAAACTATTGTGCAAGACCTCCTCCTTTTATACAAAATTTTAAGTTTGCATTTTTGTCTTACATAGAAGGATTCTCTCTCATCCATTGCACTTGATGTCCACAATGATGTTATAGGGTTAAGATTCTTATAGGACATTCATACCAGGTCTTTTGAAAAAGTGCATATATTGGTATAAGACCATGAAAGGTTCTATACAGTTGTTATTGTATTACATAACATTAGAGCAAAATTGGGGTCTATGGATGCCAAAATCAAAAGGTACAATTATAGAAATAGAAATTAAGAAGAGATACAAATATGGCCATTACAAGCTTGGAACTTTAAATGATGACATCAAATTTGATAGTGTTGCCACCAATAATAGCAAATGAAGAAAAACAATATTTTATTGTAGCATCATTTGCGTGTCCTCTAGATTGAGTTAAAAACGTTGTTGGGAACGGCTTGTACTACAATAGGATTGTCCTGATGTCAAAATATTCTTTTTAATAATCCATCTTCATTACTTGGAGTACTTCATTGCCAACATAGACCTTATTAGTACAGCAATGCGGCACATGGATGTTACCACATTGGATTAGCATGAATGCACTAAGTGCCAACACAACCTGTACCCACGCCTGTACCATACATCCTTTCTTGTTTCTAAGTGGTCCACAATAGTGAAAGCAACCTTGACAATGACAATAGAAATGTTTTTGTATGCATTTACAAATACCAAAAAGGTAATTTTAAGGCCTAAAGTACAATGTTACAAGATAATTTCAGTTAAACAATGTTGATTATAGGCATATATGTAATTTAGGCAGGACTTTAGGTAATATATAGCAAAACAAGTTAGGTTCTAAAAAAATTGTAGATAAGGATGTGTTGAGTCTCAAGGTAACAACAACGGAAATACTCATTAGTGTTTGATCTTCATAATCTAAATGAATGCCATAGTTATTATCTAATGGAGGCAAGTTTGAGTTGTTTCATTGCTTTGAGATCTCAAAATAATTATACAAGAAACAAACACAATGCCAATCTATTATTACAACTTTTTACTATTTGTGTGTATTCTTAATGCTATTGTGTACATAATCACCAATTCAAAAAGAGTCTTGTAGGAAGAGGAACATTACTTTGAAGTAAAAACAAATTGTAGGTCGGCAATAATCTAGATAGAAAATTTTCATTATTGCAATTTTTTTTCCAACATTAACATGAACTAGTATTTAGAATCTTGTACTACAAATATTGTAAAGTGTCAAGCAACCAAATTAGTCAAATTGTTAAGAATAGGAAGAAATTGCCTTTTTAGTGTACTTAGTCCATTTCAAATAGTTACCGTGAGAAGCCTTTTAAAATGTTCATCATCAACCACTATATGCATATTGGCTCTCTTAGGAGAAAAAATAAGATTCGTTATCAAAACTTCTAACATTTTTTATTATAACTTGTCTCTTCTTTGCCAATCACAATTTGCCAAAGTTATGAAAATTTAGTACGTATTCAAAACGTGTTAAAGTTTTTTTTAATTTATTTTTAATTTCTAAAAAAACTAACTTTTTGTTCTAATGCAAAAGTAAATTGGTAAAGTATTTATTATTTTGTTCTCTTATTGACCCTCAACTCTTGCTTTTATAGTGTATTTCTATAAACTATGACATTTAAGGGTTAAAATACAACTTTGTAATTTTTTTCTAAATCTTTATACAAAACTTGAAGGCTCATAATTCTCCAAATCTCACTTTAATTTAGAATTCAAGCTTTGAGAAGATTGTAGAAAATTCACACTATATGGATGGATGAAATTCATGTAAGATTAATTTGAGCTTTAGGAGAAATATACCATGGACAAAATCAACCAAATTTGATTGATTGTACATGCAAATTAACCCCCAAATGCCTAAGGCACCAAATTATGGTGATGATAATACTTTGAGGTTAAATAAAACCTTAAAAAATTATATTTTTAGTATTTTATATTTTGAAAAATTATTCTTGAAGTCTAGTTTTAGCATCAAAAATTTGATTTTGAAAATGAATGATTATGATTTTCTATTCAAGATTTTGTGAAAGGATATCCACTGCAAATTTTGATTTTCTAGTAACAAGGATTCTTGGAAATGAGCCCCAAATACACTAGATCTTGGAGAAAAAATCACATTAGAAATTCATTTAAAAAAATTATAAGAAGATTTTGAGAAATAATAAAGTTGATTGGGATTATGCACATTATTTCCTTTACCCTCATATTTTTTTAGTAACCATTTTTTTAGATTTAACATACGAAAAGAGGATTGAAAGACTTCAAATCACTTTCACAGTTTTAATACCGTCATGATAAACATTACTCCGTATAATCTTTCAATCTATAAGTGACATTGATTGTGTTTTCTTTTCCCAGGTGATTTCAAATATATCTAACTTGAATTTATACAGTTACAATTTTAAAAAAAACTTGATAAAACTTATCAAAATGTTGATTTTTTGTTCAATTTAGAGCAAACTTTCAAGAAGTCATTTAGGGGTTAAGATTATCTCCTAAAGAACCAAAATGTCTAATTTTGGCCTCATGTTTTTTGAGTTAGTTTGAATGTGAACATTTCTTTGTTCGGTTTGTTTTATTTTTTGACCAACACATGTAATGTTTTTCACAAAATTTGTTGACACAAGATATGGAACCTCATCAGTGTTATGTTTTACATGGATTATATTTTTCACTATATGATCAATTGAATTACTCCTTTTTCAAACCTGAAATCCTTTTTTGTCAGTAAGAGGATTGCAATGCACCCAAGAATGCAAAAGTCAAGGATGAATTGATAGTCGCTTCAATCATCAATCCTATGCCCATATGGTTTTTTGGGGATGTACACCAACGGAACATCTGACGAAGTGGCGACTTTGGGTCCCATACCTGCCCCAGTTATTCCTCTGCCCAAGTTGACAACAACAGTCTCAGAAAAGGTCCTGAGAACAAAACTTGTGGCTCCAGCAATTTGAAACCTTTGTTCAATTTGAGGTGCCGCCCCCCCAAAAACACAAAATTTTTTTTGGCTCGGCTGGTTTTTGTTCCCTGGATTTCATGGCCTCATGTTTCACTATTTTCAAGTAAACTGTACTTAAATTTTTTTAACACGGAGTATTTTCTTTTGGTACTATCAATAGAATACTCACCTGCAAAAAAGAGTGGAATTGAAGAACCCGCCACAGTGACCAGCCAGTGAGAGCATTCCCACCAACGCACTCTGGAGGCCGCCTCAACAACTCCGAGCAGGCCCTTGTATTTTTTCCCTCCCCACTGTCACTCTTGCAACATCCACTTGGAGAGCGGCCTCTTGAAAAATACACCCGGTCACTCAACAATAGCGAGCCCTCTCAAGTGACGCAAGAGTGCAAATTGGGGAGGTTCTTGTTGTTAGAGCTTGTCCACCTGGTTGTTTTGGGAGTAGCAGGGTCATAGCAGCTCGTGGTGAAGCCTCACAAGCAGACACATCGTCAGAAATCTAGCTTGGAGGTGGGATCAAGTGCAAGGGACATGAGGGACGGTGGGAGTTTGCGACCCACCCCTTGGCCTTCATCGCGCTTGGGCCCGCTCAATCTGCTTTGGCACGTCAGATTGAGCGGGCACTAGTGGGAATGCTCTAAGAGATTGTGCCAGTGAATCAAAAGTTGGATCATTAGAAGAGGTTTGAGGCCTCCGGAGGGCTGTTTCGGGGTTGTTCCCCTTCCTTGTGTTTCCTGTTCTGAACCAGCAGTAATGTTGTCAGAATTTAAAATAATAAATAAAAATAAATAAAAAAAGTGAAATATATATATATATATTCCCAAAACTCTGACGTGGCACTCTCTCAACCACGTCAGATTGCGCATGTGGCAGAGTTCCCAGGCTAAGAACACCTTGGGAATTCACAGTCTTCTAGAGGCCTCAAATCTCTTCTAATGACTGCATAGCATGGCTCCAAATTACTATCACCTGCAAAAGTAGTGTCCCTCAAAATTAAGATAGAACCACCCATAGTCAATCACTTACGTGATTTTCAAATAAATCATAAGCACTATGAGGCAAGTATATTTTTTGCTATATAGGAAGATAGGAAAAATTGGAACTACAAATTTTCCAGAATTTTATTCTCAAAATTAAAATTATTGTGATTTTTGGAAGCCTAAAAGTTGTTCAGACTAATAGCCACTATTTAAAGTCTTCCAATTCCAATCATAGAATAGCTACTTTTTAGCTTGTTATTTCCTTATTTCTTGCTCACTACTTTCGGACATGTGTGATAATTTTATTAGTCCCAACCTTGAAAAGAAAAGAAAAACATCCTAAGCTTTGGTTGGAAATTTGTTCTAACCTTGGTTGAAAATAGTTGCAACCTACAGGTTGGGTATGGCTTCCTGGTCGGAAATGGGTGGTTCTACATTACTCCATTCAAAGTAACTTACATTGAGGTAGAACCACCCATTCCCGATCAAGAAGCTATATCCAACTTGTAGGCTGCAACTATTTTCAACCAAGGTTAGAACAAATTTTCAATCAAATCTTAAGATGTTTTTTTTTTTCTCTTTTTCAAGGTTGGGACCAATAAAGTTATTGCACATGTCCCAAAATAGTGAGCAAGAAAATAGGAAGTAAGAAGCGGGAAAGTAGTCATTCTATGATTAAAATTGGAAGAGTCTAAATATTAGTTATTAGTCTGGATAACTTTTTGGCTTCCAAAAATCACAGTAATTTCAATTTTGGGAATAAAATTAAGAAAAATTTGTAGTCCCAATATTTCCTATCTTCCTACATGGCAAAAATTTTACTTGTCACATTTTGTTTAGAATTTGTCTAAAAATCGCTAAAGTGATTGACTATGGATGTTTCTACCTTACCTCCATTGCATTCAGTAGCCAACAACATCTCTTTCCACTTGTTTGCATGAGCAAAATTTTAACTCCTCAAAGACCAAATGACTGTTGAACGTATGCAGGTGATCTTGGGTAGGTGCATATGAAGCTATTTTTTTAACAAATGTTCTTCAAATTTTGACACAAGTTGTGAACATGTATCCCTCTAATGGAAATATAATTTTTTTTCCGATCGGGTACCCGGATCAAAATTTATACTGCCTTGAACTTTTTGGGCAACATGTGCAAAACTCTTCTAATAATTATGAAATTTGGCAAGTATGTAATTTACATGATACAAGATGCAAATGTATAAAGAATAACCATGTGTAGTGTAAAAATCTCGCTTTAGGATAAGTAAAAAGTCTGATGGTCTTGTTGAACAAGATTAGAAAAAAAAACTTTTTCTTCTAACTTCAAATATTATAATCATTCAATCTGTGTGGTCAAAGTTTTTTGAAATTTTTCCACATATTCCCATAGTAGTCTAATACAAATTTGTGTGGTTGAATTTTCATTTTTTTTCATTTTTTTCTCATTGCCCTGAAAAGTAACAATTTTTCACAATTTGTGCCAAAATGTGCCTCAATCCTTTTCTGGTTAAACTCAATAATGGTTCCAAGAATTGGATAAGCCTGTGCAAAGTTGGAAACATGACCATCCAAATGGATATAATAATGACAACTATTTGTGACATTGTGCACATCATTCAGTTATAAATAGATCTAGTAATATTTTCAATCTGCACCGCGGTAATTTTAAAATAGTGTGACCTGGCCTTGATTTGAAATTACATTCATACTCCATACTACCGTACACGTAGGTCAGTTTTGGCACTTTGCTGACAAAATAGTTTTTTTTTTGTAATTCGCCGGTTCGGCAGCCTGATTTGGATTTCTTCACTTTTGGCATTTTTCTTTAAAAAAAAATTTAGACACTCCTAATTTTGGATTGACTTTTTTTATTCATGCAAATAATATTAATGTGTCTTTTTTCTAAATTTTCTCAAGAATAGTTTTTGGATGTTCAAAATTAGCAATAATGAAAATTTTTCAAATTTTCAAAAATAGTTGTACAATTTTTAAATTTTTTGGCATTTTCCAAATTTTTCCAAGTTATTTACAAAACTGACCTACATATATGGTAATAAAAGAAATCAGTGTAACTTACCGTAGTTCATTTCAGCCCAGCCAATGAGTCGACTCTGAAAGTCTGAATATGTGGCTGGCGGTTATGTATTTCACCTTTTGCACTAAAATTCCATTTCATATGTTTCCAAAAAAAAAGAAGTCTGAACATATTATCCATACCTCAAGTTTGGCTATTTGTTTTGTTTGTTACGTTGAGATCTCCCGGACCGTACGTCCCCCAGTTGCGTGCTTGGTACCGTCGGAAAGCCCTTGGCGAGGAGCGGTGCACGGGCTTTGTTTGGACCTGCAATGTGAAAGTTACAGATTTTCCAAGTTTTTATGAATAAAAAAATCAATAAAAAATTACTTTTACTTTTGTTTTGACTGGGGCAACGGCACAGGGCGGGCACCTTATTTTTTCAATAAGTTATCATGACTTCCTGCTGCGCTTCTGTCAGATTGTACAGTAGTTGAATGCCGGCGTGCCGTGCACAGGCAGCCAAACTAGAATTCAGTTCCTCAACACGGGTAAAAATGATCAACAGTGTTTAATACGTATTCCCCGCCCTCTCGCGCAAAATACGTCAGCTTTTCAGGAATCCCGAAGATCTAGAACGAGCGGTAAATAGAATAACAAGTGAACTTCATTCCGGAACTGAATGAGTGGCTCCGATGGCCAGGGGGGACTGACCCCTCTATTGCCCCGATGGTGGATGACGGAGGGATGGGGGCTGTTCCCCTCCGTCATCCACCTGCGACCTGCCCAAGCAAAGTCTGCCCGGCCGGTTGACTCCTGACCCCGGACCCACTCCGCCCTTCCCTCCCAGCCCTCCGACTGCTCCGACCTCCTTCCCTCACATCTGCGCAGAAACGCGAACACAGCCCATCAATACAATCAATTCAAACTCTCAAACCTCTTGTATTTCCATTTAGAGCGTCTTTGCTGAATTGGAATGTTTTAAGGTTGTCATCTAGCACTGAATCTATGAACGACTGTGACTGTACATTACATGATTGTGTAATTGTGTTAAATTTTCAAAATTTGAAACAGAAACCCATCCGGGAACCTTGACAGTTAGAACATAAATATATAAATTCTTTATATGCTGTATATGTCTTCAAATGTGGAAATTGCTTCACTCCGATGCTTGCGCATCACTGTGACAGTGGTCTCCACAACTTCCAGCAACTCTTCCACACTGGAAGCTTGAAGTGCCAATTGCCGTAGTTCCTTTCTCCTGCCTCGCCATGTATTCATGCAACTGATTTTAGTGACGATAAAGGTGCATCGGCTGCTAACAATTGAGGTGCGACCATTATGTCTCTAGGAAATGAGTATTCAACCATGAAAGAAAGCTCTGTAGGGTCTAAGACAGATCCACTTCAGATCCGACTCTGCCGCAGCTTAAGATCCACCTTTAACGGAGCCTCAGAAAATTCAAAACACCTCTTCAAAAACACCTCTCCGCTTGTTCTTAATAGATTCCCACAATGGATTTAAATTAAAAATGAAGTAATCACCTTCAGAGTTCGGATGACGATCAGCATTCAGAGAAGAGGACGTCTCCGGGCAAGAGTGCGCGACGACAGAACGTCGGGAGGGGGAAGGGAGGTCGGAGGGCTGGGAAGGAAGGGCGGAGTGGGTCCGGGGTCAGGAGTCAACCGGCCGGGCAGACTTTGCTTGGGCAGGTCGCAGGTGGATGACGGAGGGGAACAGACCCCCATCCCTCCGTCATCCAGCATTGGGGCAATAGAGGGGTCAGTCCCCCCTGGCCTGGCTCCGATGGTGTTTAGTATTTTTTACACAACATGTCTAAGAAAAAATGAGTAATTGGGCTTCCAGCTATAATAAGGCGGGGATGTACGCTTATAACCAACATTGCCTGAAATGTGACACCTACATTTGAACCAAAAAAGAGTCACTATTTCTGAGATAGTGATCACACAAGATGTACACAATCAATACATGAAAGTCAACAAGAACTTAGTAACTTGTTCTTAATTACACCTACATACAGCTCTTTATAACTTATTCATACGGTGTCTAAAGTTTGCTGAAATGGTCTAAGAAACAATAATATTTGTTTTAGTAATAGTAACTGTGGTCAGTTGTAATCAGTTTGGATTCTCGGTCTGCATATACACCTCAGTGTTTCAAAAGTTTTCCACAACACGTCTCAAAAAGATGAAGTAGTTGTGCTCACTGACTGCTCAAACTGAGTGCTAGAAAGTTTTATCCACGCCAGCATGTCCGAAAACGTGAGTATCCATACTCGGTACTTCCGTCTCTGATGCCATGACTTTGTTTTTACACACCACGTCTGACAGCAAAAGATGAGTGATTGCGGTAAGTTCCATCATCTTCACAGAGAATGGCTGCTCTCCAACAGTACTACTGTACGTCCCCCCGGAGGTCGTGGCTTCTAGTTGGTGGAAACCGCATCATTCCAGATTCCATTTCTAGACTGATGCCTGCCAGTGCACATGGACGGGTTCTCCATGGACGAAGTCGTCCACACCCTTCGAATCTAAGAACTTATAGGCAATGCTCTTCGTGAGCTGGTCACAGAGAGAGAATCATGTGGATAATGGACGACAGACGACGCCAGTAGGGATTTGCTAACTTATTATTACTGTGGGTGCAACTTGCGGGAGACTGTGTCCTTGTGGGTCATACATACATACCAGTTCTTTCTCGTTCTCTCTCAAAGCCTCTCAGTCTCTCTCAGTCTTCCGAGTCTCCGAGGTTATAGGTTTTTCGCAAGGGTTTTAAGGATCGATCTCTTTCGCTTCATCTCTCTCACGAGATTTGCTTTCCTAGATCAAAAGTTCTTCCTTTTCCTTGTGTTGAATCCAAGGTTTGAGTTTGGGAAGAGTGAGTGTGGTTGATGGTGGAAGGGAAGGAGAGGACGATGAAGGGGTGCTTGATCGACAGTGGTAGGGGTGGGCTTACGCTTGGTGTAAACGATTTGCAATTAGGTTTGTAGCTTTGAGAACATCTTGGTGCTGGAGTGAAGGTAAGTTGCGATGAAAGGGCTTCATGGGCAAGCCGATTTCCAGACTCTTCTGGAGGGGCAACAGGGCCTGATTTGCCGGTTTCACCGGCACGAGCTTCAAGCGCACCAGTGCGGCTCCATTTTGTTACAGCAGATCAAGGCGCCCGTGGAGACTGTGTGGAGTGTATTACGGCGGTTTGATAAGCCACAGGTGAGGGTTCCAGGGATCCGTCCTGCACAAACCAAGATCTTAATCTCGTTAGTTAGGACCATTTCGTAATATTTACAGTCATACATGTCCATCACTTTCGTAGTACAACATTTAGACGACGTGAACTGGGCCCGGAGTATCTAACACACCAAGATCTTAGTCTGGGTACTTGCAAAATATTTCCATCACTTGCCTAGTACGACATTTAGACAACATCACACGTTGTGAATTAGGCCTGGAGTATCTTAATGCACCAAGATCTGCGTCTCGGTAGTTGCAAATATTTTGCAATGGTTGTCAAAACATATCCATCACTTGCGTAGTACAACATTTAGACAACATTAGAGCTTGTTTACGAAGAGAACTTCGCTTGCTGTATCTAAACAAGAGTATGTTTGCACAGATTTACAAGCGCTTCATCGAGTCGTGCGACGTAATAGACGGCGATGGCGGCGTGGGTACAATTCGTGAGGTTCACGTGGTGTCTTCCATTCCCGCCACTTCCAGTATCGAGAGACTAGAGATTCTCGACGAGGAGGAGCATATCATAAGCTTCCGTGTTCTGGGCGGCGGCCACCGATTACAAAACTACTGGTCGGTGACTTCGCTTCACAACCACGAGATGGACGGGCATATTGGCACTTTGGTGCTGGAGTCTTATGTTGTGGACATCCCCGAGGGCAACACCCGGGAGGAGACGCACATGTTTGTGGATACTGTTGTGAGGTGCAACTTGAAGGCGTTGTCTCAAGTCTCCGACCACAAGTTTTTCCACGAGTCCAAGTCGTCCAAGGTTGCAGCCAAGGTTACAACAGCGTCGCCCAAAGTTGTTACGGAAGCTCCAGTGCAAGCTTCGTCTTTGCCAGTTTCCATCACTGAGCCTGAGCTTGTGCAAGGGTAGGATTTTCAACACCAGTTTGGAAAGATAACCTGCTCGTCCTCACATCTAGATCATCTCTTCCATCTTTCGTTTTTGGAACGTAAATGAAGAGGTTCCATTGCACATCAACGTTCAAACACGTGCCTGGGGTTACAGAAAAATATAAAATTTCATACCTTTCACATGTGCATCTTGAGAGCTTGCTAGACGAGAGCTTGCTAGCTCGGAGAAGAGGCTCTATCATTGTGGATTATACGTAATTCAAAATGTAGTGGATCGATCATGTTCCTGTGGGGGAAGATTGTGATCGTGACAAGGCGTTTGGATTCTAGGTTTTCGGAGGTTTAAGTAGCCAATGAGAAGACTAATGTACAATGATAGATTTAGTGGGAGCTATGCTACGAGTGTGGGCTGGTGATGGCACCAATTTTAGGATTGCAATTTCGTTTCATATGTATAGTATCAACCTGTTAGGCTTGAGTTCTAGACAGAGACTTAAATTCATTTCAACATAGTGATTTTTTGATTTCCTGGGGCCTCAACCTTAGACTCTATGATTATTTACTTCTAGAGAGCACAGGAAACTTTCACAGATCTAGAGGGTTCCCATATATTAATGGTAGGTGGGAATGGAGCACTAGGTTCGGTAGCTGAGTGACTGTTTCGTTTATGAGCACCCCATAAGCCCTCCGAGTTGATAGGAACGGAAAGAAAGCACATCATTCCTGGTTTGATCGGAAGCGTATAAATCTATTGGCAGTAAATTCTGGCTCCTGAGCATCACAGGATCCTCGCATTTCACAAATTGCTTCCTCACTTTTTCCCAGATTCTTGCAGAATGATCGTCAATCCAAGTCTTGATCGTGTTTTGATTAGCAGTGCTCAGTCAAATCAAGTCTTAAATTTCGTGCAGGTTATCAGCAATTGCAACAATTTCCATACCATTATATAACCAGGCAGTGGTCCTTCTCATGCTGGGAGGGACTCATCAGTTCATTCATTCTTTTCACTGTAGGGCTCTCCTTTTCAAGGATGCAAATGGGACCCTTGCCTCATTGGTAAACAGTGTTATGTTTGCAGCAGTTTTGAGTTATTGTTTGCCTGATTATTCACATGTCTCACATGCTTGGGGAGTTCCTTCTAGGATTACACTTAACCCTGTGAGGACGGGTCACCGTAGAAATCATCCTTTTTGGTACAATTTGAATCATCTACTTAAGAAAACCCAAAAGCACTCATTGGAGGTCAAACTATGAGTGTATAAGACCTTTTTTTGCACAAAATTTCAAGGATGAATATATGCATTTTTGTCTCACATAGAATGGTTCTCTATCATCCGTCGGACAACTTTGGTCCGTTGTAGGAGATCAGTTTGTGCCACTTTTCCTCCACCATGTATCCCTAGTCTAGTGCATTTGAAGTTTGAAATGTACAGTACAGTACACCAAGCATATACAGTGGCACAAAGACGATGGCTTCACACAAATCGGGCCTCCTACCTTAGCCAAAGTTTTCGTGCTTTTTATTTATTTTCGGTTGCAAACGACAGAAGCTCCATTTGCAAAACTGGGCGAATCAGTGCAGTTGCTGACTTCTCGGCAGGTTGCATTCATCACATATCTTGAGCCTGTGCGTGGTTATGTTCGACACTTTGATCCCCTTTGCCATAATTCTAGATCTCAACATCACAGGGAGATTATTTCATTTTACTACCTAGGAAAACAGGGCATTTTACTACCTATTTTCCTATGTACTTAAGACTAAAGTAGTAAAAGACAGAATGTAGTGAATGCACTACCATCTCTACATTTCGAAAGTAGTAAAATGACAAATGTAGTGAATGGAAAATGTAGTAAATTGGGAGCATAGGAAATGAAAAATGTAGTGAATTGAGAATGTAGTAAACAAAGAATGCAGTAAATGGGAAATGTAGTGAATTGAGAATGTAGCAACACTAGTAGAAAAAAACAATGACCAAATTAACAAAAATCAACACAAAAATGCTGATTTTTTTTTGTTGATTTGGATGTGTTGATTCGGGTACTTTTTAACACAAAAGTGTTTTTTTTTTTGTTAATTGGATCAACTTTTTTTTAATTTTTTCTAAAATAATGCCACGTGGCAACAATAATGCATGCCATGTGGCACACTGCCAAATCAGCATGCCACATCAAGTACCCACCACATGGCAAGCCACCTAGGCAACCCCTCCACACGGACAAGCCACCTAGGCGGGCACATGGCAACTGGGGCGCTAGCAAGGTTTGAACCTTGCACCTCTTACTTAGGGTGCAAGGTTCAAACCATTGCACCACACACTCAACTACATGTGCATGTGTAGAATACTTATTTATTTATCTAGTTTATGTGGGTTTTTTTCGGTATTTTTCAAAGTCAGCAGACTTCAAAGGCCATTTAGTAATAGAAAAACAATTTTTAAAAAAAATCTTTGAACTAAGAAAAGTTTCTAAATCAAAGTATCTTTCATCTCCAAAAACCCATTTGCAATTTTAAGTCTCCAATCAAAAGTTATGAATAAATTTCAGAGAGGGTCTTTCATGATGTCAAAAAAAAAGTTCAATTCAACCCCGCTCTGAAATTTATTCATAACTTTTGACTAGAGACTTAAAATTGCAAATAGATTTTTGAAAATGAACGATAATTTTATTTAGCGACTTTTCTTAGTTCAAAGATTTTTTTTAAAAGTTGTTTTTCTATTACTAAATGGCCTCTAAAGTCTGCTGATTTTGAAAAATATCGAATTGTGAAAGATTTAGTTTAAAAAAAAGTTCAATTCCAACCCACTTTGAAAATTTTATTCATAACTTTTCATTAAAGACCTGAAATTGAAAACAGATTTTTGGAGATGAAAGACACCTTGATTTAACAACTTTCCATAGTTCAAAGTTTAAAAAAAAAGTTGTTTTTCTATTACTAAATGGCCTCTAAAGTCTGCTGACTTGATTAATGCCAAATTGTGAATGATTTAATTTTTTCTTTTTAAATCATATTATTTATAGAATACTAACCATGGTGATTTAAACATTTTTCAAATCAAAAAAATTACTTGAGATTCATGAAAGTCAAAATTAACACAAAAGTGTTGATTTTTTTGTTGATTTAGAGTTGCAGTATCCAAATCAACAAGGAAAAAAGTATATCAACTTGTATTTCTAGAGAATCTTAATTTACAAAATATTGAGATTTGTTGCACCCTCTTGAGAAATTGCCATAATTTTTTTTTGAAAAGACACATTGTGTCATCTTAATTGAAGGGTTAGAGCTTCAAAAGTTACACCTGAGATGCTTCAATCTTTAAAAAATAACCACTACATCCTTGCAAATACTTATTTTACAAATATTAAATCCAATGAAAAATTACACATCCATTTTTTCAATTAAAGTCAATTTTTCACTTGTAATATATGGTTTTCCAATCACTTTCATTTCAAAAGGGTAATGACTATCTAACTATCCAAACATCTTGCAAACAACACCTTCTCATAACATTCTAAATTATAATGATTTCCATAATTATGTGTTGCTAATAATAAAGAAAACACTTCTCTACCATGCATACTTATAATGCATATGTGATGAAGTGATCAAAATGTATTGTTTACTTCTCTACCATGTCATGTATTTCCCTATCATGGAGAATTATGTTGTATGTGATCGAAAGTAGTAAAAATGAGGTGTTTGCCATATTCTATATTTCACTATGATCATGCATAATAGTCATGTGAGCAAGAAAGTAGTAAAACTGGGTTGTTTCCTAAGTTATGTATTTTACTACAATCGTGCATAATAAGAATGTATGCTAGAAAGTAGTAAATTAGGTTGTTTACTATGTAATGTACTAAAATGACTGAAATTCTACATAGCGATTCCAAATCTCCACATGCTCACACTTTTGAAAGTGGTGTTTTCCTTGATTTTACTACATTGATAATGTAGGAAACCAGAAAAATCTCCTTGTGTATGCGCTTATGCCCTTTGCAAGTGGGTGGGTCCAGATTTGTGTTTTGCTGGACTCAGACGAACAGGAATGAATCTACAGCTGTCCGGCATCTGAGCCTTCTTTGGCAGCATAGTGCAATCCGAATAACGTAGCATCTTGAGAATGGACGCCGCTGTTTGTTGAGTTCGAAAGCTGCAAGTTAACTGTGCCGACGCTCGCTCGTTGATAAGACCAAATCAAATGAAATTCCTTTGCGATCACAGTGGTCAACACAGAACAGCACAATCGTTCCATTACTGGGGACATGAGCAGTTGTTTTTTTTTCATTTATTTTAGCCATTGCAGAAAGCGAACTTTACTGGAGTGATGAAGCTATTTACATCCACAAAATGGATGAAAGTAAGAATATCTTGTCAAGTATTCCTTAAAAAAAATTTGCATCACTTTGTAGGTGAAAATTTGCTCCAAAAAACAACCTGCATATGAATACACTAATTGAATACATCATACAATGGCTCTCAAAATGTTTTATATACGTAACAAAAATTGTTATAGCTGATTGAGGAATTAGAGATTTAAAACAAAATTTGGATATGTTGTGGTACAAGTAATACAATTACATAAAATAAAATTTGAAATTTTTATAATTTAATCAAATTTTTTTGTGAATTTTTTTTCAATAGGAGTAAATTTTTTCTAAGATTCATTAGTAAGTGAAATGAGAATTCTTTTTTAGAATTTTTTTTGTCAGAATTTCATGTTTTTTTGATATTTTATTGAGTGAAATATCATTGACAAGAATATGCCTCTAAATATTTATAATATTTATAATTTACTCCAAAAATCTCCAAAAAATTGTTGAAATTTTGATAAATATATAAAATATTTAGAGGCATATTTTTCATGATTTTTTGAAGATTTTTGGAGCAAATTATAAGAATTACAAATATTAAGAATCATATTTTAGACAATAATAATTCCCTCAATAAAATTTTAGAATTTGTGTAATTCCCCCTCCAAAATTTCAAAGTGAACTCTCATTCCACTTACTAAAGAATCTCAAAAAATTTACTTTTATTATAAAAAAAAATTCACTAATAAATTTAATTAAATTATAAAAAATTCAAAGATATTTTAAAACTTTTGAAAAATCATTTCATACAAGTGGGTGATTGCACGAAACACCTGTACTATTTGTTGCGTTTTGCAATAGTACTCATGATTTTTTCTGGAGTACTTTAAAATTAGAAAATCAATTTTTAAAAAATTTAAAAAACATGGCGAATGTATGCACCTTTAAGATGAAGGTAACCACCGAAGGAAATTTATTAATAAATTCTCTAAGTAGGAGAACTAGAAAAGTGCCAAATCACTACAAAATACATACTTTGATGTTTTAATTAGTAGAAAATAGGAAAAAGCTTAAATAAAAAAAATAAAAATTGGCCTTTTGTAGCAACTCTATGAAGATGGTCATTCACCAAAATAACCACCAAAATAATTTTTTAAATGTTTCAAAATGCAAGTAGAAAGAGGCTCACTTTGTGGACTTCTACACCACATAAAATTAAGTATTTTTAGAATTCCTTTGGACAGTAGCTACAAGTCTACTAGAAGACCATCTCTACCAAATTTTAGCTCCAAATTCGTTTTTATGGTTACTAAATAGTACTTAAAACCCCCAAATTGGCATTTGTGACAAAATATCGGGGGCTATTATTAAATAGTAAAACATTTTTTAAAAATTCCAAAAAATTCCACAAGGTGTATTATAGTCTTCAATACCTTGTGTATGAATTTTGAGTCATTTGGAGTCAAAATGAAAAATTTATGGCTAAAAAACTAATCAGCATGCAATGTGTGACAGAAAATAGTACAAGTGTTTCGTGCAATCACTCAAGTGTATTCCTTGCTTTTCAATATGTCCAATTTTTTTTACAAATCTAAATTTTCAATTAGTTAGGGCTATTTTTAAAGTGTATAAATACTTATGGGAGTCATGCAAAAGAAGTAACGCATTCTTGTATTTAATTCCAGTCTCTTGCATGGACTTGGGTGTGGATTCTTGAACAAATGGACTTTTAACCCTTAAAGGACCATTGTCCATTAGGGGGACAAATGGGATTTCAGACAGGTACCTACGGGCTGAAGTTTAGTCCTGATTTTTTGAATTTTTTTTTGAAGATAGGAAAATTGATTAGCTTCGTGGGAATATAATTTTTTTTTCAATCGATGCCTAGGAACAAAAGTTATGCCCAAATAAACTCAAAATAGGAGAGAAGGGGCAGCAAAAAAAATTCAAAAATTTTAATTTTAATTTTTCTTCTTCTTGTAGATTATGTTTTTGTCAATATGGAAAGCTTTTATTCATTCCATTTGGATTTGTTATGAGAAAGTTATGGACAATCTTATTTTTTGGGCAATTAGAGCATCTTCTTGAAAAAATAACTTGTAGGATTCATTTTTGAATGCCATTTTTACAATTTCTCAAAAAAATAAAATTTCATGGTTTAGTTTGATTGCTAGAACAATCTCACAATTGGAATTAGTGCATTTTAATTCTATCTTAGAGATATTAATAATTTAGATTTTCCTTCTATCTTGTACCTACTTCTATTTAACAATTTTGTGAAGAATGAATATTAAGTTTTTTTGAATTTTTTTTCCCCTTAGATCCTCAACTCAATTCTCCACTATAAAATTTAAATCTCAAAACTCTGCAGTGCAAAAAATTAAAGTTAAGAAGGTTCAAAATCAAATACTCTAGTCCCGCAATGTACTGAAAAACTTGTTTTTTTCATTTTAAACGCAGATATCTTGCAATCTATGTGGTCAAAAATTCTGAATTTTTTCCACACATTCTTATACTAGTTAGGTGTAAGATCTTATGATTAGATGTGCAAAAAAATAATTTTCAATTTTTTACTCTTTGCTATAGAAATGGTAGTTTTGAGCGTTTTTTGGCAGAAAAAAGGCCTTGGTCCTTTAGGGGTTAATTGAAGTTGGCTTTGAAAAGGAAAATGAAAATCAATTACATATTTTATTACATTTTTTCACCTCCAAAAGAACTTTATTTACATGTGAATGATGAATTGAGAAATTAGAACAATTTAGTGAAATTTACACATACAATCATATAAATTGTTATGAAATTGATTTTCAAAATTTCAATTTTTTTTGTTAGACCTACATTTCATTTAAAAAATATTCTTAAGTGAAAACAAATTTTATCACTCAAATATAGAATCTCCAAGACCATATTTTTTGCGAGTATGAAGTATGCATATTTTTTTACAGAACTTCTCTTAATTTCTGAAAATGTCAATGGATGCAATATAATAACTTATTGAACTGATTTCAATTTTTGACAATCTTTCTGAAACTATCTCAATAATCATTGTTTAGTCATATCATGTTGTAGCTGCACTTTTAGAATTTTTCATTCTTTTTGTAAAAATTTGTAGAAGACATTGAAATAAAAATATAGTAGGTAAATATCAATAACCTTTAATTTTTGTCAACACCTTTAAAATATTAAATTATTATTAGAATTCTTTTGATTTAGTGATATGTATTGAAACAATTGTAGCATGAATCCAAATTTCAACAATTAATTTCTCAAAATGACTACTGTTTGTATATTATAGCAAATGTATAGTTCAATCCTAGAGATTATTGAGAAATATTTGCTATCTTGAAATGAATTATAAAAATGTTCATTCTAGAGTATGCGATACAAATTTTAAACCTCCTATAATTCTCCTAAAGAGATATAATTTGTATAGCAAGTAGAAAACTTTGGAATGCATTTTAAAGATGCAACACCTTGTAAATAACACCTCCAAAATTCCAAATCACATTGATTACATTTATTTTTTACTTTTTAAATTCGTCAAATTCAGAAATAAGTTTATTTTGTCATTTCAAAACAGTTCACATACTTATTCACCTCTTCTCACATTTTCAATAATTTGGACTACCAAAAAATTTACAACTAGAAGATGTATTAATGATTATAATTCAAAATGTGTGAGACTTCAATCACAAATAATTTTTTTAACCCCTACAGGCCCAAGGCCTTTTTTCTGCCAAAAAACACTCAAAACTGCCATTTCTATAGCAAGGAGTTAAAAAAAATAAAAAATGTTTTTTTTTTCACATCTAACCGTAGGATCTTACACCTAACTAGTATGAGAATGTTTGGAAAAAATTTCAGAATTTTTGACCGCTCAGATTGCATGATATCTGCATTTAAAGTGGAAAAAACAAGTATTTCAGCACATTGCGGGATTAGATTTTTTGACTTTAAACATTTTTGATTAAAAATTTTTGCACTACAGAGTTTTGTGCTTCAAATCATTATAGTGGAGAATTGAGTTGAGAGTCTAGGGAAAAAAAATATATTAAAAAAAACTTAATCATCATTCCTAAAAAATTTATTAAGTAGAAGTAGGTACGAGATAGAAGGAAAATCTAAAACATTAATATATTTTAGATGGAATTAAAATACACTAATCCCAATGGTGAGATTGTTCTAGCAAGTAAACTAAACTATGAGAATTTTTTTTTTTTTTAAATTGCAAAAATAGCATTTAGAAATGAATCCTACAAGTTATTTTTTTCAAGAAGATGCTCTAACTGCCCGAAAAACAAGAATGTCCATAACTTTTTCATAACAAATCCAAATGAAATGAATCAAAGCTTTCCAGATAGACAAAAATATAATCTACAAGAAAAAAAATATTAAAAAAAAAAATATCAAAATTTTGCCAAATTTTTCTTGCTGCCTAGATTGCCCAGTTACGAAAAAAAGTAACATATTTGGCCGTAACTTTTGACTCCTATTTCCAAATGTGCTGAAATTTAGTGCATATGAAAGATATTCGTTGCGCCCACCTTCTATTAAAATTCCAGTTTAAAATATGGAAATCTCTAGTCACACGGACCTGCCCAAAATTTCTATACGGCCAAAAAATGCAGTCCGGTCCTTTAGGGGTTAACAAATTGAAAAAACACTCTAATCCATCACAAGTAGACTAATACATCTGGGAGATTGCAAGAAATACTATTTTTGATCCAAAAATGAGAATTTGAAGCTTAAAATTCAAAAATAAAGACTTCTACTAATGTTACACAAGCCCACAAAGAGATTTTCAAAAAATAATAAACTATCCACTTTTCATATGTGTTCAAAGTGCACTACCTTTGCACTAGTGTAAAGAACACGATTTTTTCCCCAAAGACTAAAATGGGTGAAAAAGAGCACCTTCAAATTAGGAAAAATGTACTTTTTTATTTTTAAATTTTTTTTATTTCTAAATTTCTAAAATCCAACATTTAAGTATCTATTTTCTTGGAATTTTCCATTGTTCCTTTTTTATCCATAACTTTTAGCGGTAAATTTTTTTAGATATGAAATAATAGGGACATACTATTTTCAATGCTTTACAAATTATCCATATTTTATTTTATTTAAATAAATTTATTCCAAAAATCATAGTATTCATTGAAAATTTGAAATAGGCCGTTTTGAGACAAAAGCGGCAAGTATTTATTGCAACAATCCGTCTCAAAAAAGTCCCCTTGTCATTGTGAATGACATTCATATGACTTTCATTGCAACATCAAACTTCATACTGCTTTTATATAAACTTTAGTTGAAATTTAGTAACTTATAAGTATACTACAAATTTAAAATTTAGAATTTTGTAAATTTTTAAAAAGCTTTTAAAGCTTTTGAATTTTGAAATTAAAAATTGGTTCAAAAAGCTTCCAAGAATTGCAATTTTTTTTAAAGTTATAACCTTTATCCTTAAATGACATCTTTTGACCTAGAAGGCAAAGCCCAAGGGGAAATAAAAAAATATCCTAGAAGTTGGGCATGATTTTTAATTGTCATAGGTTTGTGATAGTCACGGCATATAAAACTAAACAATGAATAGAGCTTTGACTTTGTAGCTCAAATGCGATGCTTGGCAAGCCTTATTCACTATAGAAGTGAGTCCAATAGGTTGAAAGATTCCAAAAAAATTCTTAAAGCCACTTTTTGTCAAAGATTTACTTGAATCTAAATCCAAAGGACTTGCCTATTGTTCAAACTTGAAAGGACAAGACCTATCAACAAAGTACTTTGCAATAGATCAATAGACCAATCTAACTTGATTTCTAGAACAGTATGTGCATTCATGATTTCTACACTAATCTTGAAAGTCATCCATCAGCCCTGTTTTTGGTCTGTGAAGTTTTTCAGGGTTAAGGGTTAAAAAAGTTACTGAAATTTCAGATCATGTGAAGTTCATACAAAAATTGCATCTAGTGCCGAACTAAAATTCTTACTCCAAAAGTCAAATGAATGTCACCTGACAAAGACAACGAGACTTTTTTGGAGTTGTGTAACTGAAAGGAACGCCCAATTACTCATGGATTTTTGGCAAGCGCGTTTCCGACAATTTCTTGACCACAATCAGAGTTCGAATCTTTCACCCTCAGAACTGAAGATCCATTCCATTACATCCATTTAAGATTGTTGGCCAATTGTATACAATTGGCATTGTTTCTGTTTCAGCAAACTTCAAAGCCGATTCTCTTGGCCTTCGATGCTTGTTACGTTTACATGCTATGGAGTGTTTCTCAATGCCGGATTCTCGGTAAGAAATTCGTGCGCGGTTCTCTGCGTTCTTTAATTCTTAGACTAGGGAGAATTGGAATCTAGTGTTGAACTGAGAGTCTCTGAACATTGGAGCTCAGAGATCGCTGTAAATCGTAAATTGTGCATACGAGAGTTGGATCGTTGGAATGCCACGGCTAATAAATATAGCTAGTATAACAATTCCTGCTTCCTAATTTTGCTGCCGTGGCTTCTCCGTCTTCCCACGCTGATCGACGACCGATAGATTTTCCGTTTTCTTGACGCTTTGTTTGCTTTCGTAAGAGGCTGGCAATATGTATTCGTGGTTTGATAACTAGAGGCTGCACGGCCTTCACATCAAGTTTGGTGTGACTGTTTTGATTGCCCTGTGCGCGCGCCAGGGCTTCGTATGAACCGCCTCGCGGCATTGCTTGCTGCTTGTGGTGGAATTGGAGGTATAGAGCTTGTCCTGAGGTTTTTGAGTTTCAATTTCGACTCTCCCGTTGTTGTATATCTTTTCGTGCACGAAGAAGTTGTTTCTTCTCAATGGAGCCACATACAGGGCTCAATGTGAGGTTACGAGACCTGCCTTCCGAATTCGTCGGGTAGACCTCCAACCAATAATGACATAGAATGACTTGGTTTCTAAGTTCGAAGTGATGACCGCGAAAGAATGAAATATGCACCTGTGGGGCCAGTCACATAGAGTGAGTAGCTGGCTGGCGCCCAGGAACCAATAATTAAAAATCAGTGAACAGAGAGAGTGCATGATCTCGTGGCCCAACCAATCCACTGCAACTCTAACTTAGTTCACGAGCACTGAGACAACTGAAACTTGGAAATCATCCAGAAGCGGCCAATTAACCGAAGTGCCAATTCAATTGAGTCAACTGTGTGTCATGAGGACGGGCCAGCCTGGAAATGTCATACTTGCGCAGACACCACCGGAAGCCAAAGAATTATAATATACAGCGTGCACATGAATCTCGTCACCACTAAATTGAAGTGGGGGCTTGAATGATGAATCAAACTAACTAACGAGGAATGCAGGCACCGATTGGAAAACGCCCTTCGGGGTCCCCAACCAATCCTGAGTTCCTGACGTGGAATGAATGGCTTCTAATTTCTACCTGAGTGATGGTCTAATTACAAAGAGTGGATTTTGTACAAGTTGCGGTGCCCGCCATGGAGCTGGCTGCTGGGCACCCATTCAACTAACTGCTGGCCTGGCGAACTCGGTCAGTTGACCCGAGAGCATACTCGCCGGATCTCGCCGGCGTTGCCCGTGAGCACATCCACCTGGCTCAGCGCCACCATGGCCTTGGCGAAGTTGGAGTTGAAGGTGGCGCTGTCGGTGTTGGCGCGGACGGAGCCCTTGGTGCGCGAGTCCACCCACATGCTCTGATCGGAAGTGAGCAAGCCCATCTTGTTCACGATGTTCTTGAAGTACTGCGAGTCGAACTTGGTGGGCGACACCAAGTCCAGCGGCACTCTGGTGCTGGTGATGTTGGCCATTGGGCACTTCTTCTTCAAGTCCTGGGCGAAGTGCGCCTGGAGGGTGGGGTCGACCTTGTCGTCCTGAATGCGGTTGTCGAAGGTGAGGCACGGCGCCTTCCCGAGGGTGTGAGCGCCAGCCAGCGCCACCATCTGCGCGGCGCTCAGGCCCTTCTTCTGGAACACCTTCAGCAGCGCCGGCACCGTGTTGTTGGGCGTCAGCAGATTGTCGGCCACCTCGGAGGAGCGGGACACCTTTCCGTCGCGGCGGCCGGCGGGCACGGTCCAGCCCTGTCCTCCCGTCAACTTCACGGTGTCGCGCACGGCGAACTGCAGCACGTCGGAGCAGGAAACCACGCCCGGGCAAGCCTCCTCCACGGCGGCCTTGGCGGCGTCGATGGCGTCGAAGCCGTGGAGGCCGCTATTGATGGTGTTGTTTTTCTCGGTGGAGTCGGTGCTGGATCCGTTGAGGAGCAAGGACGCGTCGCAGCCGCGGACGAAGCAGTCGTGGTAGGCGAGGCGGAGCACGCCGGGCGCCACCGTGCTGTCCTGCTGGAACGACTTGAGCATGGACTCGTAGATGATGGTTTCCACGTTGGGGCACGAGTGCTGGTAGAAGTCTTCTTGGCACCCGCCGTTGCCCGAGCTGGAGAGGCTTCGACTGGCGGCCGCCACGGGTGCGCTCATGAAGCTGAGCAGGACTGCTGCCGCGCACAGCACGGCCACCTGGCTGCCCATGGCAGACCTGGAAACGGCCATGTATCGCGCACTGGACGTCGAGGAAGTTGAATCACCCACTTAATTGGAAGAATGCAATTCGAGCGATCGGGCCTGTTTGTCCGTGATCGAACTGGAATGCTGGAAGTCGGGACTTCGGAGAATGTGCCTTGAATTGAGAAGTATACATACGTGTGAGATCGAGATCGAGGTCGAGCTGGGCACTTAGGATAGCTGATGCGTTCGTGATTGAGAGTTTCTCTGTCAAGTGATGAGAAGTGCGGAGGACTCACCACGCTTATATACTCCATGCCAGCCGTCTTTTTGCCTTGCCTCGTGGACCGTCGTCCCTCCGAGTCACTGAAAGAGCGTGTGTATGCCAATTGTATTTTATTGTATTTTACTCGCCTTTCCATCGGCCAGGTGATAATTCAACCCGACTTGCTGGTTCCCCGTGTGCAGTCTTGCGATGGACCCGGTTCCCAGGTTGACCGGTTGCAATTACTTTCTGGAAGTCCGACGGCCCCACTCTCCGACGCAGCTGGACTGGAGGATGAACTTCCTTCGAGGGAGTGAGATTGACACGGTCTTGGAATCTAACTTTCTTCAAAATGCAGTGTTCAATTCGTGGATGCACAGGCGTGGAGTTTTTGAGCTTGGACCCCAACTCCCGAACATGGCTTCGTAGGGTGCTCGTGCGACTTCCGACGTCCGTGGCTGAGCTGAGTCTGACTAATGACTATGCGGGGGTTGAAATTAAATTTCCATGTAAGCGGTGTTCAAAAGGCGTAGAATTCTTATTTATCCTGATCTCTTATTACTCCGTCCTTTGCTTCTTGAGGTGAATGACAGGCACTGGTGTGAGTACCGTAGGTTTTCTTTGAACTCCTTTGGCCAATGCGTACAGTTTGTAATTAATTTCATGGAGAATTCGTTTCGATGTGATTAGGATTTA
The DNA here is from genome assembly GCA_951799445.1 of Pseudisothecium myosuroides. Classification (NCBI taxonomy): domain Eukaryota; kingdom Viridiplantae; phylum Streptophyta; class Bryopsida; order Hypnales; family Lembophyllaceae; genus Pseudisothecium; species Pseudisothecium myosuroides. Next base: position 31,259,062 of record OX637291.1, read on the forward strand.
GTTACAGTCGGGGTTACAGTTACAGTGGGTGACTTATCGTCGGGTTGCATTCGTCATTTATCTTGCTGTGGTTATGTTCGACACTTTGATCCCCATTGACATAGTTCTAGAATTTAATATGCCCTTGCATCCTTTGCACGTGGGTGGGTCCAGATTGCGTTCTGCTGGACTCACACGAGCAGGCAGCATAGTGCAATCTGAGTAACGTTGCATCTTGAGAATGGAGGCTGCTGTTCGTTGAGTTTGAAAGGTGGAAGTTGAGACTGAGGTCGCTCTCTCGCTGATAGGCCAAATCAAATGAAATTCCATTGCGGTTACAGTGGTCAACAGATAACAGCACAATCTTTCCTGTTATTGGAGACATGAGTACACTGGTTGAATACATCGTACAGTGGCTCTCAAAATGTTTCCTGCACATGTTACAAAAAGTGCCATAGCTAATTGAGGAATTAGAGATTTTAAACAAAATTTAGACATGTTGTGGTACAAGTAACACAATTGCACAAAACAAATTTTGAACTTTTTATGATTCAATCAAAAGAATTCTTGAATTTTTTTATAGTAGAAATAAAATTTTCAAAATTCTTTGGTAAGTGGATGAGAATCCCTTTTTAGAATTTTCTAGTAAAAGTTTCATTAATTAATTTTAATAAAGTTATAGAGTGATCAATATATCTTTGACTACAATATGCCTCTAAATCCTGGGTATGCTTGCAACTCCCATGTTATATGGCTTTGATTATAATCACTTATAATGCATTTTAGTCCAATCTCAAAGGACTCATACAGTTTGCTTTAATGTGGAAAATTCTTGTAGCCCTTTTAACAAGGAATCCAAAAATGTAATTATATACATGAAATTAATATTTTTTGAGGAAAATAATAGCATTATGAACATATGATATAGTTTTTTTAATACATGTATCATTGGACAAGCTACCCAATTTTGGGGGGCTTTTTAATAAAAATTTAATTTTAATTGGAGGGAACTTTTTGTATGGATTTTTGAAAACTATGTATAGATGTAACTTCAATTCTTCATATATATTACTACGAGTATGAGTTTTTTTCTAATATATATGGAACCCAACATTTTGTACAGTGGGTTCCCAATCAAAATGGCGTTTTCAAAATCACAGTGAAGGAAATTTCAGTGCTACTAACTTTGACAGCCTCCCAAGGGCTCAAAAAATGATCTTTGAATATAAATTTTTTACCATAGCATCATCATTAAGTTAATTATAAGTGTACCAAATTTCAAGGGCATATGATTTATACAAATAAAGATATTCGAAATCTCCCAACATGTGTAGCCATGAAATTGTTTTCACTACTGCCAACTTTGACACCCTCCCAAGGGCTGAATTTTTTTTCTTTTTCTATGTAATTTTTTTCATAGGACCATCTACATGTTGGTTACATGTGTGAAAAATTTCAAGTCCAAAAGACCCCCACAAAAATAGATATTCAAAATCTCCCAACATGTGTAGTTGTGAGAAACAATTTTACTACTACCAATTTTGACACTATCCCAAGGGTTGAAAAATTGTTTATTTACCATGAAATTTTTATGATGAAATAATCTCTATGTCAATAACATGTGTGCTAAATTTAAAATTCAAAAGAATCACACAAAAAAATATATGCTAGTTCTATCAATGTGTACAACTGTGAGAAAAATTTCACTACTACCAACTTTGACACTATCCCAAGGGCTGAAAAAAAAATTTACCATGAAATTTTTGGCATGAGATTATCTCTATATTGATAAAATGTATGCCAAATTCAAGGTCAAAAGATTTACCGAAAAAAAGATATTCTAATTCTACCAACATGTGTAGTTGTGAGAATGACTTTCTACATCCGTGTGAAATTTTATCCAAAAAATGATACTATCCCAAGGGTTGAAAAATCGTTCTCACAACTACACATGTTAGTAGAATAAGCATAAAATTTTTTTGTGATTCTTTTGAATTTTAAATTTAGCACACATGTTATTGACATAGAGATTATTTCATCATAAAAATTTCATGGTAAATAAACAATTTTTCAACCCTTGGGATAGTGTTAAAGTTGGTAGTAGTAAAATTGTTTCTCACAACTACACATGTTGGGAGATTTTGAATATCTATTTTTGTGGGGGTCTTTTGGACTTGAAATTTTTCACGCATGTAATCAACATGTAGATGGTCCTATGAAAAAAATTACATAGAAAAAGAAAAAAATTCAGTCCTTGGGAGGGTGTCAAAGTTAGCAGTAGTGAAATTTTTTTTACGGCTACATATGTTGGGAGATTTCGAATATCTTTATTTGTATAAATCATATGGCCTTGAAATTTGGTACACTTATAATTAACTTAATGATGATGCTATGGTAAAAATTCCATAATCAAAGATCAATTTTGAGCCCTTGGGAGGCTGTCAAAGTTAGTAGCACTAAAATTTCCTTCACTGCGATTTTGAAAATGCCATTTTGATTGGGACCCCACTGTACATTTAATTTCTTTTTAATTTGGTATTCACCTAACTTTGGGGTCTTTTTAATTTGATATAATTTTTACAAAAGTCGTCCTTCAAGCCTTTTTAATGCCCTGTGCATAATTACGTACCTAGGCTCTAAATAATTATAATTTTTATAATTTATTCCCAAAATATACAAAAAATTGTAAATTTTTTGATAAGTATGTAAAATATTTATATATTATTTTTCATTATTTTTGAAGAGTTTTGGAGCAAATTATAATAACTATAAATATTTGGAGCCATATTTTAGTCAATAATATTTCCCTCAATAAATTCTTTTTTTTGTGAAATTCTTAGTAGAAAATTTCAAGAAGAATTTTCATTCTACTTGCTAAATCATCTAAAAAAAGTATATTCTATTGAACATTTTTTTCACTAATACATTAGGTTAAACTATGAAAAATTCAAAAAATGTTTTAAATTTTTTTGAAAAATCATTTTATGCAAGTGTCTCACTTGCACTTCAACATGTCTAAATTCTTTTTGAAAAATTCTATTTTCTCAATTAGTTATGACAATTTTTGAAGTGTCGGAATACTTATGAATTATACAAAAGAAAAAATATGTTCTTATATTCAATTCTTGTCTCTTGCATCTAGAGTTGGATTTTGATTCTTAAACAAATGGACTTCTAATCAAAATTGGCCTTGGAAATAAAATAAAGATCACATTGATTTATTATACACTTGCTAACCTCCAAAATACTTTATTTTCATCTAAAATCTGGGCATAACAAATTGAGAAATTAGAACAATTTAGTGAAATTTACATACTTTGACATGTAATACAATTATATAATTCATTTTTCCCAAAATTGATTTTCAAAATTTCAAAATTATAGTTAGACCTATATTTCATTTAAAAAAAAATCTAAGTGAAACAAATTTTAGCACTTGAATATAAAATCTCCATGACTATATTCTTTTTGAGTATGAATTGTGCCTATTTCTTTATAGAACCGTATCTTAATTTTTGGAAATGTCAATGGGTGCAATATAATTATTGATTGAACTAATTCAAGTTCAAGTTCTTTCTAATTTTTCAAATATTATCTCAACAATCATTATTTAATTATATCATGTTGTAGCTACACTTTTAGAATTTTTCACGATTTTGTTTCAAAATTTGTAGGAGACATCAAAATAAAAATATAGTAGATAAATGTCAATAACCTTGGAGTCAATTTTTACCAATACTTTCTATAAAATACTTAAATGTTATTAGAGATCCTTTGACTTAGTAACATGTGTTGAAACTAGTAGCTTGAATCCAAATTTCAACAATTAATTTCTTAAAATGACTATTGTTTGTATATTAGGGTCATTGGAAGAAGTACTATTCCTGGCATTTTTGTCTCAAAATGGAAAATTTCATTGAGTACTATGACTTTCGGATTTTTTTTTTCAAATGAATAAAATATAGATAATTTATAACTTTAAAAAAAATATGTTTGTAGAAATTCAGGCTTAGAAAAATTATCTTTAAAGTTATGCACAAAATGAAAGCAAAGGAAAGTATCAATCAAATGAATACTTTGATGTTGATTTTTTTTAAATAATAAAAAATTCAAATAAACAAAATTCAACGTTGGCCATTTTTCCTAACTTGAAGGTACTCCTCTTCCAACATTTGCATCTTTGGAAAAAAAAGATTGTTCCCTACGCTTGTATAAAGGTAGTGCACTTTGACCAAATGTGGGAAATGGATGCCATGTTGAGGGCTTCACCTATGAGTACACTTAGTTTATATTTTTTAGGAAAATCTCTTCATGGACTTGTGCAACTTTGGTAGGAGTCCTCATATCCCAATTTTGACCTTCAAATTTTCATTTTTGGATCAAAAATAGTGTTGCCCCTTTCCAAATGGCAAAAGTAGGCATCTAATTGGGGGCTAATTAAAAATAGTAAAATAATTTTTTTAAAGTAAAAAAAGGTTATTTAATATTTAAGACTATTACATGTACCTTCATTTCAAATTTCATATAAAACTAACATACAATGCAAAATTATGAGCAAACACACACTCTTCTGAGCAAAGAGGACAAAAATAAGGACAAGAGTTTCTTGCAATCATCCATTATAGCGAATCTATAGTTTCATCGTTTGGAGAATTAGAGTTTGGATTGTCAAGGAATATTTGCTATATTGAAATGAATTATAAAAATGTTGATATTAGATGGTATGTGGGGAGGATTTTAAATCCTCATATGATTCCCTTGAAGAAATGTACCGTAAGATCTAGCTCATTTACAAACTACCGATTTCAGGCATTCCAATTTTTATTGCAAAGTATAAAAAAAAATTGGAATTTTTTGTCTTGGATATTTAATACCCAATTATTACGCAATCCCAATTAAGCATACCAAATTTCAATTTCAAAAAAGCAAAATTCCATTTTTGGTGAATATTTGAAGTCAATATTCCTAGTTGTACATAATATTTTATTGAAAACAATTGGTGATGATTTTTTTAATATTTGATTTTACAGATATTTAGGGAACATCTATATGCACATCTTTCAAATTAAAAAACACCCATTAAGTAACAAAAATATGACCAAGGATGAGTTCAATGTAAGGCACTATGTGACCAAAATTTGTGAAATAGATATCTTTATATTTTAATTAGATTCTGAAACGCAACCCTCACACTATAATTAGTTTTGTACATTTCATTAGAAGAATTTTCAGCCCTCCAGAGGGCTACTCCGGAGTGACAAACCAAGCTATTAAAAAGCTTGGTTTGTCACTCCAGCTGACTGCCGCAATGAGCAGACTGCTCTCTGAAACAGTCAATTTTCGTGAATTTTTTTATTTTTTATTTTTTTTCAAATAATTTTTTTAAGATTAAAATAAAAAATATCTTTTTCTTTACTTGTAAAACTCGGTTCCCACGCCACTACCATTGCAGTTTTAGATGGGCGGGAATAGGAAAAAAACGAATTTTTTAGCAAAAACAAAAGCAAATTTCAGGGTACCCCGGAGGGCTGTGGAGCAACCCTCCGAAGGCTTGAATTCTCTCTAATGCAGCATGATGGTATAATTACTTTGCCAAAATCTAGTTAAAATATAAAGATATCTATTTCACAAATTTTGATCACATGATGCTTTACATTGAACTCTTCCTAGGTCATATTTTTGTTATTTAATGGGAGGGGGTTAATTTGAAAGATGTTCGTATAGAAGTTTCCTACATATCTATGAATTCAAATATTAAAAAAGTCATCACCAATTGTTTTCAATAAAATATTATGTAAAACCATGAAAATTGACTTCAAAAATTCACCAAAAATGAAACTTTTCTTATTTTAAGCTGAAATTTGGTATGCTTGATTGGATTTGGGTAAAAGTTATCAAAAACATGCTTACCAAAACTATACCAATTATATTACACATTGTACAAAAAAATTTGAATGCCTCAAATTGGTAGTTTGTAAATGAACTAGACCTTACTGTAATTTATATGGCATGTAGAAAACTTTGGATTTCATTTTAACCTATTAAAGACCGTGGTTGATTCTGGAGTCGGGCAAGATTTGTTGTGGTCTTAGGCTGAACATAGAAAAAAATACCAAACCGTAATGCATTCTGGGGATCTAATCGGGCAAGTGCAAGCTAGAATGTACCAAAGTTGGCAGAAACACAGTTATAAAAGTCCATTTTATTTTCTTGCATATGACCTCCAAATTTTTTAATTTTCTTTTCTATAAATTTTTTATAGTGTTTTAGAGTAAAAGGTGAAGAAATTTAATTGAAATTTCTTTTGTATATTTATATAAGAAAAACTTCAAAGATAACATCCAATCTTGATATATATCAATAAATTATAGAATTGATTATAATGAAAATCAATTCTATTGAAAATTAGGCCATCCTTAGAAATATTTATTTTAATTATTTTGATAAGATAGATTTGTGTAAAATTGATTTTAAGTATGTCTAATGCACCTCTCAAAATCAATACAATTTTTGATGAAATAATGATACATAAAAGTCCTTTCTTCAAAGAATAAAATAAAAATTCTATTAAGACATAAAACAATTCCATGTACAACAATATATTTTTTATATTCTTCAAACATCAAAATGATATTTTCTATTCCTCCATGAATTTAAGAATCATCATAAAAGTTAATGGACTGTGATAGTCTTCAAGTGAAAGACATATTTTTTGACTGAGGGATTTATTTTTTCCCCTACACGGCTACACCCGCTCAGCTTCCATCGGGTTGTCGAGTGACTGCCAAGGGCTCCGAAACCAAGTTAAAGTATTTAATATTAAGGGTTGACGAATTCTAATGCATTTTAACCCTAATTATTGGATACCTTGCATTTTAATCAAGTTTTGGGAAAAAAATGCAAATCCAAAATAGTTCAATGAGCATGTGCCACCAATATTTATTTTAATGAAAATGTAATGAATTTATTTCATTAATATTTCATGAATTCAAAAGTGAGTAGAGAAGCTCTTTATAAAAGTTGAATAGTAGTAGTGAACACAATCCATATAAATTGTTATTAGGAGCTCAACCGCTCATAGTTAAGTTAAAATATAAGAATTGCGTTAAAAATAGAATTTTAGACCACATTTAAGCAAAGTATAATATATTTCTTCAAATAACTTTGAACTAAGAAAAGTTGGAGAATCAAGCTAAATTTTATCTCCAAAAATCCATTTGAGGTTTTGAGTCTCCAACTAAAAGTTATGGACAAATTTCAAAGAGAATTTTGAGTCTCCAACTAAAAATTATGAACAATTCTTATGTTTTAACATAACTATGAGCAGTTGAGCTCCTATTAAGCCCAATTTACATGTCCCACATGGATTATGTTCACTATTACCACCCAACTTCTATAAAGAGCTTTTCTTCTCACCATCAAATATACCAAATGACCAAAAGGCAATTAGCTTCAAAAGCCACAAAATTATGTTTGATTTGACTTAATGTATTTAAGTTTTCAATCAAACAAATTAAGTCAAATTAATCAAAATTAAGTGGTTGCTTAATTTGATTAATTTGTTCATTTAACCGCGTGTATTCTATTGGTTGTATTTTGCTGCTTTAATGTATTTTTAATATCATCACCTGAAGCCTTCACAAAAGTCAGATTGTGTGAATTTCACATTCACGAGAATTTGTAGGACTAACAAAGACGTGGAAATAGCTTGGTATGTCACACCTTCTGGAAGCCCCATTTTTTTTGTAATCCTTATGTGGTCGATCTACAATATTAAGAAAAAATTATCCCTGTTGATCGCGCCATTGTGAGAGACAATCTTGGCTACTTGAGATTAGATTTTGATACAAATGTTTACAAAATATAACATACAAAATATGATATATACAATATACATACAAATAGTGCATACAATATATTAATACAATACAAATTACTTACATGGATATTGATATGGGATATTATGTCAATATTCCATAACAATTGTACTTATAGCAACTTCCAAATATATATAAATATGGGATGAGTTGGTATAAAATATATTTCACAGCACAATAAAACAATAGGTGCATTCTTCATTTCTAAAATAATCCTAAAAGTCATCCATAAGCCACTTTTTGGCCCGTGAAGCAAGGTCAATCGCAAATTTCATTAAAATGGTGATATTCCATATGCCATTTTCACACTGTGGAGTCTACACTGTAAAAGAGCCAAAGTTGCGGAATGACAGCCATTTTAGCAAAATTCACCATGTCAAAATATTTACTGAGATCATCTGAAGTTCATACAAAAAGTGAATGTAGTGCCGAATTAAAATTCATAAACCAAAAGTCAACAAGACTTGTTTTGAGTTGTGCCAAATTAATCATGGATTCCTCGCAAGCGCGTCAGTTCAATCACTTTCTTGACAACCACAATTCTGATCTTTCACCCAAGTTAGAAATGAACATTCATTTAGGCGGATTGCTGGATAATCAGTATGCAATGCTTGCCAATGTTGATGTTTCAGCAAACTTCCAATTCTCTTGGCCTTCGTTGCTTGATACGTTTACATTCCTTGGAGCGTTTCTTCTACCTACCTTTCCAGGTCGGTTCTTCGGTAAGAAATTCGCGCGTTCCTTAATTCCTAGAATAGCGAGAATTGTAACCCAGTGTTGAACTGAGAGTCTCTGAACATTCGAGTTCAGAGATCGCTGTAAAACGTAAATTGTGCATATGAAAGTTGGATCGTTGGAATGCCACGGCTAATAAATATAGCTAGTATAACACTTCCTGCTTCATAACTTTGCTGCAGTGACTTCTCCGACTTCCAACGCTGATCGACGACCGATAGATTTTTCGTTTTCTTGACACTATGTTTGCTTTCTGTGTAAGAGACTGGCAATATGTATTCGTGGTTTGATAACTAGAGGCTGCACGGCCTTCACATCAAGTTAGGTGTGACTGTTTTGATTGCCCTGTGCGCGCGCCAGGGCTTCGTATGAACCGCCTCGCGGCATTGCTTACTGCTTGTGGTGGAATTGGAGGTATAGAGCTTGTCCTGATGTTTTTGAGTTTCAATTTCGACTCTCCCGTTGTTGTATATCTTTTCGTGCACGATGTAGTTGTTTCTTCTCAATGGAGCCACGTACAAGGCTCAATGTGAGCTTACGAGACCTGCAAGCACCGATTGGAAAACGACCTCGGAAATTCGTCAATTCGTCAGGTCTCTAACCAATAATGACGCAGAGTGACTTGCTTTCTAAGTTCGAAGTGATGACCTCGAAAGAATGAAATATGCACCTGCGGGGCCAATCACATAGAGTGAGTAGCTGGCTGGCGCCCAGGAACCAACAATTAAAAATCAGTGAACAGAGAGAGTGCATGATCTCGTGGCCCAACCCATCCACTGCAGACCGTCCAACTTAGTTCACGAGCACTGAGATAACTGAAACTTGGAAATCATCCAGAAGCGGCCAATTAACCGAAGACTTGCCAATTCAATTGAGTCAACTGTGTGTCATGAGGACGGGCCAGCCTGGAAATGTCATACTTGCGCAGACACCACCGGAAGCCAAAGAATTATAATATACAGCGTGCACATGAATCTCGTCACCACTAAATTGAAGTGGGGGCATGAATGATGAATCAAACTAACTAACGAGGAATGCAGGCACCGATTGGAAAACGCCCTTCGGGGTCCCCAACCAATCCTGAGTTCCTGACGTGGAATGAATGGCTTCTAATTTCTACCTGAGTGATGGTCTAATTACAAAGAGTGGATTTTGTACAAGTTGCGGTGCCCGCCATGGAGCTGGCTGCTGGGCACCCATTCAACTAACTGCTGGCCTGGCGAACTCGGTCAGTTGACCCGAGAGCACACTCGCCGGATCTCGCCGGCGTTGCCCATGAGCACATCCACCTGGCTCAGCGCCACCATGGCCTTGGCGAAGTTGGAGTTGAAGGTGGCGCTGTCGGTGTTGGCGCGGACGGAGCCCTTGGTGCGCGAGTCCACCCACATGCTCTGATCGGAAGTGAGCAAGCCCATCTTGTTCACGATGTTCTTGAAGTACTGCGAGTCGAACTTGGTGGGCGACACCAAGTCCAGCGGCACTCTGGTGCTGGTGATGTTGGCCATTGGGCACTTCTTCTTCAAGTCCTGGGCGAAGTGCGCCTGCAGGGTGGGGTCGACCTTGTCGCCCTGAATGCGGTTGTCGAAGGTGAGGCACGGCGCCTTCCCGAGGGTGTGAGCGCCAGCCAGCGCCACCATCTGCGCGGCGCTCAGGCCCTTCTTCTGGAACACCTTCAGCAGCGCCGGCACCGTGTTGTTGGGCGTCAGCAGATTGTCGGCCACCTCGGAGGAGCGGGACACCTTTCCGTCGCGGCGGCCGGCGGGCACGGTCCAGCCCTGTCCTCCCGTCAACTTCACGGTGTCGCGCACGGCGAACTGCAGCACGTCGGAGCAGGAAACCACGCCCGGGCAAGCCTCCTCCACGGCGGCCTTGGCGGCGTCGATGGCGTCGAAGCCGTGGAGGCCGCTATTGATGGTGTTGTTTTTCTCGGTGGAGTCGGTGCTGGATCCGTTGAGGAGCAAGGACGCGTCGCAGCCGCGGACAAAGCAGTCGTGGTAGGCGAGGCGGAGCACGCCGGGCGCCACCGTGCTGTCCTGCTGGAACGACTTGAGCATGGACTCGTAGATGATGGTTTCCACGTTGGGGCACGAGTGCTGGTAGAAGTCTTCTTGGCACCCGCCGTTGCCCGAGCTGGAGAGGCTTCGACTGGCGGCCGCCACGGGTGCGCTCATGAAGCTGAGCAGGACTGCTGCCGCGCACAGCACGGCCACCCGGCTGCCCATGGCAGACCTGGAAACGGCCATATATCGCGCACTGGACGTCGAGGAAGTTGAATCACCCACTTAATTGGAAGAATGCAATTCGAGCGATCGGGCCTGTTTGTCCGTGATCGAACTGGAATGCTGGAAGTCGGGACTTCGGAGAATGTGCCTTGAATTGAGAAGTATTGGCGTAAGATCGAGATCGCTCGAGGTCGTGTTGGGCACTTGGGTTAGCTGATGCGTTCGTGATTGAGAGTTTCTCTGTCAAGTGATGAGAAGTGCGGAGGACTCACCACGCTTATACACTCCATGCCAGCCGTCTTCTTGCCTTGGCTCGTGGACCGTCGTCTCTCCGAGTGACCGAGTCACTGAAAGAGCGTGAGTATGCCAATTGTATTTTATTGTATTTTACTCGCCTTTCCATCGGCCAAATGATAATTCAACCCACCTTGCTGGTTCCCCGTGTGCAGTCTTGCATTTGCCGGCCCCGGTTCCCCGGGTTGGCGTTTTCATTTCTTGTGGAAGTCCGATGGCCCCACTCTCCGAGGCAGCTGGACTGGAGGATGAACTTTCTTCGAGGGAGATGCCACGCTGTTGGAATCTAACTTTCTTGAAAATGCAGAGTTTAATTTGTGGATGCACAGGGGTGGAGTTTTTGGGCCTGGACCGCAACCCTCGAACATGGCTTCGTGAGGTCCGACGTCCCTGACTGGGCAGTATCTGATTATACGCAGGTGGAAATGATATTTTTCTGTAAAAGTTGTTTAACTCTTGAATGTCGAGCTGGACGATTTGCAGTAGATGAATGATAAGAGAATCTCCTATGTAGGACAAAAGTGCAACTATTCCTGTAGCCTCCAATTTTTGTGTGGAAAGAGAAGATCATGAATAGTACTTTGACCTCTAGTGAGCATTTTGTATTTTTTCAAAGATGACGATGTCATCCAATGTGAAAAGGGATGATTTCCAGGGTCACCAACCCGGAGTTCAAGGGTTAAAACTCAAAAGGTGTAGAATTTTTATTTCTCTTGTTTTTTTATCACTTTGCCTCTTTGAGGGCATTTGAGGTTAGAGAGTAAGCAACAACGAGACCCTTCTTATTCCAAAAGATTTTAGTACCATTCCTACTAGCCATTCCATTCTCGCATTTAATATAAGAGATTACTATTGAATCAGTTAATAAGTTAACTCTTAAACGACATTTGATGACCTAGTGCGCAGTCCAAGAGGAATCAAAAACCTCCTTGAACTCTTGAAGTATGGTGTGGATCTTCCATTCTTCCTCCTTGTCCAAGCTTTGTGTAATCAAAGCACATTAAATTGATCAATGAACAATGTTTTTTGGCTACCTTTATTCACTATTAAGTCTAGAAGGTTGAAATATTCCCAAAAAATTCAAAGAACACTTTCTTTCAAAGATTCACTTGAAACCAAGCTTGTTGTTTAAGATTAATACCTTAAGGACTAACTAAGAGGTAGTCCAAATTTCCAAAATTGTGGAGATGTATTATAAAATATAATTTAGAATAATGATTTAATGACGACTCTCAAACATTTGTTGTAAAAAGTGATCCATGGATCATATTTATATGGTTAAATCATCTTGTACACAAATCAATATTTTCCAATGAAATTGCCAATTTTTCGTTTTTTTTTTAACTTCTTTTCTTATTTTTTACAAATTAAAATGTGCTAGTACCTATTTTTTTAAGATTTTGCTAGTTCATGAGACTTTTCGAGTTCTCCTACTTAGAGATTTTTTCTCAACTTTTCCTTCTTAGGGTACCTTCTTCTTAAAGGTTTATACATAAAAAATTGTTTTCAAATTTTTTAAAAATTGTTTTTCTAGTTATACAATACTCTAGAAAGAAAAAAGGAGTACTGTGGAAAACGCTACGCTTTCTAGCCGGTCTTTCTTACAATCACCCATTGTTAAAAGGGCAACTGCAAGAATTCTACATTAAAACAAATTTAATCACTTGAGATTGGACTAAAATGTGTTATAAGTGATTATAATCAAGGCCTTATAATATGGGAGTTGCGTACCCTGGTTCCCTAATAATAGAACAATTTTATTGTTCTTTGTTCAGTGTTCACTACTAAGGTAAACCAGCCCATCATGGTCAAATGATCCATGACAGACACCTAAGAAATGATCCCATGATGGTTACTCTCAGTTTATGAGATTTTGGCCCACAATCAATGCCTTACTTGACACTAATGGATTAATTAGTAACCTCATTAGAAACACCTAACTATTTCAGTGTAAATCACTATAGGAAGTGACTTTTTAAGGCCTTTCACTTTAGAAAATATTTTGACTACTTTAGAAGAGTAAAGTGAGCATTATGGATATAGTTGCATGTTGGTTTTGAGATAGTCTACAAACTCTTTTGGGCTGAACACTTCAAAAAATTATAGCTAATTCATACTTTGTTGAAAAAATATAATTTCAATTGCTCTTGCTATTTCTCACACTTGTCTGTATGTAGGAAAAAAATTAAAAAAATTCAGCCATGGCATGAGGGCAAACTAACAATTCTGACCATGATGGGTTAGTTTACCTTATAGCTACAATGAAAATTCATTTGATTTGGTCTATCGACGAGAGAGCGACCTCAGTCTCAACTTCCACCTTCCAAACTCAACAAACAGTCTAAAGTAATGCAACAAGCCTCCCCCGTTTTACCCTTGGAGAAAATGCAGGAATTTTTTAATTGCGAGGCATGATAAGATTTGTAAATTCTGAGTTCATATTTGCAATCAGAGGCCCCAAATTAGCTTGGAGAGGTCTATAACATACCCCAGAGACGGCACAAAATAGGGGATCTTTATTTTTACATTCACCTCTGGCTTTACCGCAGCCTCCATTCTCAAGATGCTACGTTATTTGGATTGCACTATGCTGCCAAAGAAGGCTCAGATGCCGGACAGCTGTAGAATCATTCCAGTTCGTCTGAGTCCAGCAAAACACAAATCTGGATCCACCCACTTGCAAAGGGCATAAGCGCATATTGAGTTCTAAGTTAGAATTATGTCAAAGGGGATCAAAGTGTCGACCATAACCACGCACAGGCTCAAGATATGTGACGAATGCAACCCGTCGATAATTCAGCAACTGAAACTGAAACTAAATCCTAATCACATCCAAACGAATTCTCCGTGAAAGTTATTACAAACTGTACGCATTGATCAAAGGAATTCAAAGAAACCCTACGGTACTCACACCAGTGCCTGTCATTCACCTCAAGAAGCAAAGGACAGAGTAATAAGAGATCAGGATAAATAAGAATTCTACGCTTTTTGAGCACCTTCTGCATGGAAATTTAATTTCAACCCGCGCATGCTCAGACTCAGCTCAGCCACGGACGTCGGAAGTCGCACGAGCACCTCACGAAGCCATGTTCGGGACTTGGGGTTCAAAACACCCGAAACTAAACGCACGCATCCACGAATTGAACACTGCATTTTGAAGAAAGTTAGATTCCAAGACCGTGTCAATCTCACTCCCTCGACGGAAGTTCATCCTCCAGTCCAGCTGCGTCGGAGAGTGGGGCCGTCGGACTTCCAGAAAGTAACTGCAACCGGTCAACCTGGCAACCGGGTCCATCGCAAGACTGCACACGGGGAACCAGCAAGTCGGGTTGAATTATCACCTGGCCGATGGAAAGGCGAGTAAAATACAATAAAATACAATTGGCATACTCACGCTCTTTCAGTGACTCGGTCACTCGGAGAGACGACGGTCCACGAGCCAAGGCAAGAAGACGGCTGGCATGGAGTGTATAAGCGTGGTGAGTCCTCCGCACTTCTCATCACTTGACAGAGCAACTCTCAATCACGAACGCATCAGCTAACCCAAGTGCCCAACACGACCTCGATCTCGATCTCACACCAATACTTCTCAATTCAAGGCACATTCTCCGAAGTCCGGACTTCCAGCATTCCAGTTCGATCACGGACAAACAGGCCCGATCGCTCGAATTGCATTCTTCCAATTAAGTGGGTGATTCAACTTCCTCGACGTCCAGTGCGCGATATATGGCCGTTTCCAGGTCTGCCATGGGCAGCCGGGTGGCCGTGCTGTGCGCGGCAGCAGTCCTGCTCAGCTTCATGAGCGCACCCGTGGCGGCCGCCAGTCGAAGCCTCTCCAGCTCGGGCAACGGCGGGTGCCAAGAAGACTTCTACCAGCACTCGTGCCCCAACGTGGAAACCATCATCTACGAGTCCATGCTCAAGTCGTTCCAGCAGGACAGCACGGTGGCGCCCGGCGTGCTCCGCCTCGCCTACCACGACTGCTTTGTCCGCGGCTGCGACGCGTCCTTGCTCCTCAACGGATCCAGCACCGACTCCACCGAGAAAAACAACACCATCAATAGCGGCCTCCACGGCTTCGACGCCATCGACGCCGCCAAGGCCGCCGTGGAGGAGGCTTGCCCGGGCGTGGTTTCCTGCTCCGACGTGCTGCAGTTCGCCGTGCGCAACACCGTGAAGTTGACGGGAGGACAGGGCTGGACCGTGCCCGCCGGCCGCCGCGACGGAAAGGTGTCCCGCTCCTCCGAGGTGGCCGACAATCTGCTGACGCCCAACAACACGGTGCCGGCGCTGCTGAAGGTGTTCCAGAAGAAGGGCCTGAGCGCCGCGCAGATGGTGGCGCTGGCTGGCGCTCACACCCTCGGGAAGGCGCCGTGCCTCACCTTCGACAACCGCATTCAGGGCGACAAGGTCGACCCCACCCTGCAGGCGCACTTCGCCCAGGACTTGAAGAAGAAGTGCCCAATGGCCAACATCACCAGCACCAGAGTGCCGCTGGACTTGGTGTCGCCCACCAAGTTCGACTCGCAGTACTTCAAGAACATCGTGAACAAGATGGGCTTGCTCACTTCCGATCAGAGCATGTGGGTGGACTCGCGCACCAAGGGCTCCGTCCGCGCCAACACCGACAGCGCCACCTTCAACTCCAACTTCGCCAAGGCCATGGTGGCGCTGAGCCAGGTGGATGTGCTCATGGGCAACGCCGGCGAGATCCGGCGAGTGTGCTCTCGGGTCAACTGACCGAGTTCGCCAGGCCAGCAGTTAGTTGAATGGGTGCCCAGCAGCCAGCTCCATGGCGGGCACCGCAACTTGTACAAAATCCACTCTTTGTAATTAGACCATCACTCAGGTAGAAATTAGAAGCCATTCATTCCACGTCAGGAACTCAGGATTGGTTGGGGACCCCGAAGGGCGTTTTCCAATCGGTGCCTGCATTCCTCGTTAGTTAGTTTGATTCATCATTCATGCCCCCACTTCAATTTAGTGGTGACGAGATTCATGTGCACGCTGTATATTATAATTCTTTGGCTTCCGGTGGTGTCTGCGCAAGTATGACATTTCCAGGCTGGCCCGTCCTCATGACACACAGTTGACTCAATTGAATTGGCAAGTCTTCGGTTAATTGGCCGCTTCTGGATGATTTCCAAGTTTCAGTTATCTCAGTGCTCGTGAACTAAGTTGGACGGTCTGCAGTGGATGGGTTGGGCCACGAGATCATGCACTCTCTCTGTTCACTGATTTTTAATTGTTGGTTCCTGGGCGCCAGCCAGCTACTCACTCTATGTGATTGGCCCCGCAGGTGCATATTTCATTCTTTCGAGGTCATCACTTCGAACTTAGAAAGCAAGTCACTCTGCGTCATTATTGGTTAGAGACCTGACGAATTGACGAATTTCCGAGGTCGTTTTCCAATCGGTGCTTGCAGGTCTCGTAAGCTCACATTGAGCCTTGTACGTGGCTCCATTGAGAAGAAACAACTACATCGTGCACGAAAAGATATACAACAACGGGAGAGTCGAAATTGAAACTCAAAAACATCAGGACAAGCTCTATACCTCCAATTCCACCACAAGCAGTAAGCAATGCCGCGAGGCGGTTCATACGAAGCCCTGGCGCGCGCACAGGGCAATCAAAACAGTCACACCTAACTTGATGTGAAGGCCGTGCAGCCTCTAGTTATCAAACCACGAATACATATTGCCAGCCTCTTACGAAAGCAAACAAAGCGTCAAGAAAACGAAAAATCTATCGGTCGTCGATCAGCGTTGGAAGTCGGAGAAGTCACTGCAGCAAAATTAGGAAGCAGGAAGTGTTATACTAGCTATATTTATTAGCCGTGGCATTCCAACGATCCAACTCTCGTATGCACAATTTACGTTTCACAGCGATCTCTGAACTCGAATGTTCAGAGACTCTCAGTTCAACACTGGGTTACAATTCTCGCTATTCTAGGAATTAAGGAACGCGCGAATTTCTTACCGAAGAACCGACCTGGAAAGGTAGGTAGAAGAAACGCTCCAAGGAATGTAAACGTATCAAGCAACGAAGGCCAAGAGAATTGGAAGTTTGCTGAAACATCAACATTGGCAAGCATTGCATACTGATTATCCAGCAATCCGCCTAAATGAATGTTCACTTCTAACTTGGGTGAAAGATCAGAATTGTGATTGAGAGTCATGCTGAGCTTCTTTTGAGTGGATAGTGATTGTCATGAAAGTGTTGGAAACGCGCTGGCCAGGAATCCATGATTAATTCGGCGTTCCTTTTTGTTGAACAACTCAGAACAAGTCTCGTTGTCTTTGTTCATTTGACTTTTGGTTTATGAATTTTAATTGGGCACTACATTCAATTTTTGTATGAACTTCAGATGATCTCAGTAACTATTTTGACATGGTGATTTTCGGTAAAATGGCAGTCATTCCTCAACTTTGCACTTTTACAGTGTAGCCTACACGGTCTGAAAATGGCATATGGATGTTGCCATTTTAATGAAATTCGCCATAGACCTTTCACTCTAAAATACTTCACGAGCCAAAAAGTGGCTTATGGATGACTTTTAGGATTATTTTAGAATTGAAGAATGCACCTATTGGCTATTGTTTTATAAAGGATCATTTTTGGTGATATGTCTTATCCTTTCAAAGTTAAACAATAGGCCAAATCCATGGACTTGGTTTTAAGTGAATCTTTGACAAAAAATAACTCTAAGATTGTTTTGGAAATGTTTCAACCTATTGGATCCACTTCTATTTATAGTCAATAAGACTTGCCAAGCACTGCATTTATGTTGGAAAGTCAAATCTTTGTTCATTTTTTAATTTTATATACCTTGACCATACAAATTAAACCTTAGACAAGGAGTGAGACCCATGCCCCACACTAAGGAGATTTTTTTATATCCCTTGGGCTTTTCCAAGAGATGTCATTTAAGGGTTAAAGGTTATAACTTCAAAAAAACTGCAATTATTCTAGGAAGCTTTTTGAATCAATTTTTATTTTTAAAGTCTTAAACTTTTCAAAATTGTAACTTTTATGAATTTGTAACTTTTACAAGTTACTAAAATTTGAGCTTTAGATCATATGAAATTCATATGAAAGTTGCATCTACTGCAATGATGCAATGAAAGTCAAGTGAATGTCATATGACATGACAATGACAAAGGGCCTTTTTTGAGATGTAAGTGGACATCATTGATATAGTTTAGATTCTCTTTTTGTATAGGATAAAGGATGTTCTTTTCCATTCATTCGTACAAAAAACAAATGTATAATTTCAACTTGTTATAGAAAAAACAAGTTGTGATTGAAGGCTCCTACACTTTCAATTATAGTTAGTTATGAATACAACTTGTGGTAAATTTTTGGTTTTTCCAATTTATTGGAGATGCAAGAAGAGCTGAATAAGTATGTATAGTGCATTATGTAACAAATTGCCACTTTTGCCGATTAATTAATTTAGTTGTAAAATGAATTAATTAGTTAATTGTGCTTGCAAAATATATTTTATACCAACCCACCTCATATTTATATATTTTTGGAAGTTGCTATATGTATAATTGTTATGGAATATTGATATAATATCCCATTTTAATATCCATGTATATATGTACTTTGTATTGTATTTATATATTGTATGCACTATTTGTATGTATATTGTATATATTATATTTTGTATGTCGTATTTTGTAAACATCTATATCAAAACATAATCTCAAGTAGCCAAAATAGTTTCTCACAATGGCACAATCAACGGCGATAATTTTTTTTAATAATGTAGATCGATGGTATAGGAAGGCGGGGGCATTTTTTTCACATGGAGATCAACGATTGCACGGGTTTTCACATTTGGGAGGTTGCTTTTGAACTTGGATATATAGAGTTTTTTGCATCTTTAAGGCACATTGTTGTAATGTGTATAGTTTGAAGTTTTTGTTTATAAAGCATTGCATTTTTTAAATGAAATCTAAAGTTTTCTACAAGCCATATAAATTACATTTCTTAAGGGGATTCATGTGAAGATTTAATTTCCTCCCTATGTACCATCTAGAATCAATATTTTTATAATTAATTTCAATATAGCAAATATTCCTTGATAATCCAAACTCCAAAGGATCAAACTATAGATTTGCTATAATGGGTGATTGCAAGAAACATTTGTCCTTATTTTTTTCCTCTTTGCTTACAAAAGTGTTTTTTTATTCATAACTTTTGCATTGTATGTTAGTTTTATATGAAATTTGAAATTAAGGTATATGTGGTAGTCTTAAACGTTAAAAAAAACTTCTATTTTTAAAAATTATTTTACTATTTTAAATAGCCCCCAATTGGATGCCTACTTTTGCCATTTGAAAAAGGAAAGTACTACTTTTGACTTAAAAAGGCAAATTTGAAGGTCAAAATTAGGATATGAAGACTTCTACCAAAATTGCACAAGTCCTCAAAGAAATTTTTTAAGAACTATAAATTAAGTGTCCATTTCCCACATTTGTTCAAAGTGTATTATCTTTACACAAGTGTAGAGAGCACAATTTTTTCCCCGAAGATGCAAATATTGGAGAAAGAGTTCTTTCAAGCTAGGAAAAATGATCAATTTGAATTTTGTTTATTTGAATTTTTTTATTATTTAAAAAAATCAAACATCAAAGTATTCATTTATTTGGTACTTTCCGCCATCTCTCTCATTTTGTGCATAACTTTTACAAACAAATTTTTCTAAGCCTAAATTCTTACAAACATACTTTTTTTACACTTACAAATTATCCGTATTTTATATCATTTAAAAAAAAATTATTCCAAAAGTCAAAGTACTCAATGAAATTTGCCGTTTTGAGACAAAAATGGCAGGACTGGTGTTACCTGTAGCGACCCTCATATACTAATGATAATCATTTTAAAAAATTAATTGTTGAAATTTGGATTCAGGCTACTAGTTTCAACACATGTTACTAATTCAAAGGATCTCTAGTAACATTCTAGTATTTTATAGAAAGTGTTGGTAAAAATTGACTCCAAGGTTATTGATATTTACCTACTATATTTTTATTTTTATTTTATCTACAAATTTTAAAACAAAAACATAAAAAATTGTAAAACTGTAGCTACAACATGATTTGATTAAACAATGATTTTTGAAATAATTTTTGAAATATTAGAAAGAACTTGAACTTGAAATCAATTTAATTAGTAATGACAGTTGCTATTATATGAGCCCATGAGCCTAGAATACTACACACCTATGTCATAGGTGTATATATTATAGAAATCGTCTATGATTATAGGATATATATGTTACAAATATCCATATTATAGGTGCTTATGATACATACACCTTTTATAGTGTGTGGTATCTATATTGTAGGTTCAATGCTTACAAGCTCGCATTCTTGGGCTCACATAGTAGCACTGTTGAATCAATAATAATATTGCATCTATTGACATTTCCATTAGAGAAATTATATGGCCTCTGGAGGGCCACTCCAGAGTGACCAATGAAGCTATTAAAAGTCCACTAGGGAGCCTATATGAAGTGTCAAAAGTGCAGTGTTATACAAGCTGACTTTCACAAAAACTGTCTAATTTTCACAAAAGTTATCAATATATTAATCATGGTACAAAGCAAGGTAGCAAGGTGTTTAATTGGCAATTTAAACTTATTTGTTCCAATTATGTCCAATTAAGCCAAAATAAGTGGTTATTGAAGCTAGTTGTTGAAGGCATCTAATTTCAATAGCCACTTACTTTAATTTGTGAGTTTAGAGATGAAAGAGGAACCTCTTTATACAAGTGGAGTAGTGGTAGGTCAAACAATTCATGTGGGATATGTAAATTAGGATTCTAGGAGCTTGGCTGCTCATAGTTAAGTCAATTGTAGGAATTGTGTTAAAAGCCAAATTTTAGACCTCATTTAGGCGTAGTAGATTAACTATTTTCAAAAACTTTGAACTAAATACATGTGGGGAATCAAATTAACTTTCCTCTCCAAAAATCCATTTGAGATTTGGAGACTCCAATTAAAATTTATGGCCAAATTTTAGAGAGGGATTGGAAGGGACATTTTTTTTAGATATTTTCAAACCCCCTCTTTGAATTTTGTCCATAACTTTTAGTTAGAGGCTCTCAACCTCAAACTAATTTTTGAAAATAAGACATAATTTAATTTTCCAACTTTTTTTGGTTCAAAGTTTTTTGAAAAAAAATTATTCTACTATGCCTAAATGAGGTTTGAAATTCGACTTTACACACAATTCTTATTTAAACTTAACTATAAGCAGTTGAGCTCAAATCAAGCCTAATGCGGGATTGTGTTTACTATTACTACCCAACTTGTATAAAATGCTTCTCTTTTCATCTTCTATCTCACCAAATGTCCATGAAATAAGTGTTTCACATTGCCATAAAAGAAAATATTTGAAGGAAGATGATCATTGGAATTTTTTGGATATTTTCTTGTTTTTCCACAACTTACTTAGTGTGCAAGGTGTATCCAAGTTTAAGTTATTTAAAAATTAAGGATTAAGGTGAATTAGAATACCTTAACGCTGATTATTAAATACTTGTACTTGGATTTCAAACAGGTGACAGTCATCCGATAGACCAACAGAAGCTGAGCGCATATAAGGGAAAAAAATTCCTAAGCCAAAAACTAAACTAAATTTTTGGGGTCCTTGGAGGACTGCGGAGCGGCCCTCCAGAGGCCTCAAATTGAAGGAACATTGTCTTTGAAAGAACATTTTCTTTGAGATTTTCTTTGAGGTCTTTGAGATTTCAATGTCAAAGAAAATGCTTTTTTCATAGAAAATCTCAAAGAAAGAGATTCAAATAAAAATTTGAATATTTTCTTTGAACATTTGATTGAATCTCTTTATTTGAGATTTTTTTCGCAGGAACATTTTCTTTGACATTGAAATCTTCAAAAAACATACTCTTTTAACATTTTCTTTGAAAAAAAATATTCTTTGACTATTATCTTTGAACATTTTTATTTTCTTTGAACTTTCTCATTTTCTTTGAACATTTTCTTAAGGGATTTCATTTTTGAACATTTTGATTTTTTTTGAGGATTTAGAACATTTTTATTTTCTTTGAATTTTTTTTTGAGGATTTGATCAAAGAATATCAAAATCTCTTTCTCTGAGGATTTCAAACATTTTTTTTGAACCTCTTTCTTTGAGATTTTCAAAGAAGATATTCCTTCAATCTCAAAGAAAATGTTTAAAAATCTCTATTCAAAGAAATTTCAAAAAAACATTTTTTCCATTTGAATCTCTTTCTTTGAGATTGAACATTTTCTTTGAGATTGAATTTCAAACATTTCAAAGAAAATGTTTGAAAATATTTTGAAATGTTTGAAATTGTTTGAAAATGTTTGAATTTTTTTTTGAGATTGGATCTTGAAGAAAATGTTTGAAAACCAGATGTCTGAAAAGCTCAAACATTTCAAAAAAAATGTTCCTTCAATCTCAAACATCTCAAAAGAAAATGATCCTTCAAAGAAAATATCAGAGAAAATGTTCCTTCAAACATCTGGTTTCAATTTTGTCCGTAACTTTTTTATAAAGATTTAAAATTTGAAACGGATTTTTGAGTTGGAAACTTTGCTTCATTTTCCCAACTTTCTTGGTTAAAAGTTTTTTCAAAAAAGTTTGTCTACTATGCCTAAATGAGGCACAAAATTTGGATTTTAATACTACTTTTAGTCTCTATTAACTATGAGTGGTGGAGTTCCTTTCCCTTCCAATTCACACATCCTACATGAATTGTAAATCCTACCACTACCCTACTTGGATAAATAGCTTCTCTTCACACACCCATACTCACCAAATGTCAATGAATGAAGTCATCACATTGCCATCAAAAAAAATTCTTGATGGTAGATGGTTATTGGACTATTTTGGGACATTTTATTTTATTTTTCTACAATTTGGTTTAAGTGCTTAAACCAAATTGTGGAAAAATAAAATAGTCTGATTACAAAATATCCAATAATCAAAGTTAAGGTGCTTTACAATACCTTAACCTTGATTATTTAACACCTTTTACTCAGCTTTTGGGCCATTAATGAGTGTCCGACATTGCAACTTATGGTGAGCAAGAATAGGGGAAAAAATTCTTAAAGCAAAAAAAATAAAAATTGCAGGGTCCTCGGAGGGCTATGGAGCAACACTCCAGAGGCCTTGTTCTTTCTCTCATTCAAAAATCAAGATACGTTTTTATAAAGAAATATGCACAATTCATATTCAAAAAGAATATAGTCATGGAGATTTTATATTCAAGTGGTAAAATTTGTTTTATTTAAGAAATTTTTAAAATGAAATATAGGTCTAACTATAATTCTGAAATTTTGAAAATCAATTTTATGCAAAATGAATTATATGATTGTATTACAAGTCAAAATGTGTAAATTTCACTAAATTGTTTTAATTTCTCAATTTTTCATAGCTAGTTTTTAGATGTAAATAAAGTTTTATAGAGGTTAGCAAGTGTAATAAAATATGTATTTGATTTTTGTTTGATTTTCTAGGCCAATTCCGATTAAAAAACTATTTGTTCAAGAATTAAAAACCAAGTCTATGCATGACATTGGAAGCAAATACAAGAATGTTTTTTTTTTTGCATAACTCTCATAAGTATTCCGACACTTCAAAAGTTTTCATAACTAATTGAGAAATCAGACTTTAAAAAAAAATTAGACATGTTGAAGTGCAAGTCAGCAAGTGAGATAATTGCATAAAATGATTTTTCAAAATTCTTCAAAATATTTTTGAATTTTTCATAGTTTAATCAAATATATTAGTGGAAAAAATGTTCAATAAGATATACTTTTTTTTAGATTCTTTAGTAAGTGGAATAAAAATTCTTCTTGAAATTTTCTACTAACAATTTCACAAAATTTAATCTTTTATTGAGGGAAATATTATTGACTAAAATATGTTGCCAAATATTTATAGTTCTTATAATTTACGCCAAAAATCTTCAAAAACTATTTTGAAAAATAATATATAAATATTTTATATAGATATCAAAATTTGTACATTTTTTTAAATGTTTTTGGAATAAATTATAAGTATTGTAAATATTTAGAGGCATACTGTATGGTAGTCAAAGATATATCAATCAATAAAATATCAAAATTTCTGAAATTCTTACTTGAGAATTCTAATAAGAAGTTCTCATTCCACTTATTAAAGAATCTTAAATTTTTTAATTCTATTGAAAAAAAGATTCAAGAAATAAATTGGTTAAATCATAAAAAAATTCAAAATTTATTTTATGTTGTGTTAATTGTACCACACCATGTCTAAATTTTGCTTAAAATCTCTAATTTCTTGATTAGCTATGGCAATTCTTGTAACATGTGAATGAAACATTTTGAGAGCTACTGAAATTTAAAATCCCTAATTCCTCGATTAGCTATGGCAATTCTTGTATTATGTTTATGAAACATTTTGAGAGCCACTGTATGATGTATTCAACTACTCATGTTCCCAACCTGGGTATGCAACTCAAGTATTATATGCAAGGGTCACCGTCATTAACCCCTAAAGTTCCACGACTATGTTTTCAATGATAATGCTCTTACGCTCAAAAACTGCCATTTTGAAAAAAAACTTTTTTTCATACATGTAACGTAGGATCTTGTAGTTTACTGACTTGAAAAAATGTGGTAAAAATTTCTGAAATTTCCACCACGTTGATTGCAAGATATAAGCATTCAAAGTCACTGAAATCATTTTTTGGCCTTGCAAAAAACAAGACAGCTGCACATCACAAGTTTACTTTTCTATGAAAAAATGTCAAAAATGGTGGTGCTTCTTTGGATTCTTTTTCCTAGACAAGTTGGCTAAATGCTTCAAAAATTTCACATCATTTGGAATTGTATAACAGGGTGAATGCAAGAAACACCTGTACTATTTGTTGCGTTCCGTCACACCTTAGTTACTTTTTGATTTTTGTTTTGGCTATAACTTTTGTGTTTTAGGTCCAAATGACTCGAAATTTATAGGGAAGCTAATTATAACTATAATATACTATACCTGATTTTTGAGAATTTTTAAAAAATAATTTACTATTTTTAAACAACCCCAAAAATTTCTCACAATGGCTGATTTAGGGGTTTTTAGCACCATTTAAGCGCAAAAAAACAAATTTTGAGCTGAAATTTGGAGAGAATGGTCTCTTAGTAGACTAATAGCTATTGTCCAAAGGAATTTTAAAAATACTTAATTTTATGTGGTGTAGAGGTCCACAAAGAGAGCTTCTTTCTACATTTTTTTTCAAAGATATAAAACAATATTTTAGTGATTTTTTTGGTCAAATTTCATCACCAAAAAGTCTTCTCAAATATTCAATTTTTATATATTTTTTTAAAAAAAATCTTATTTTTTAGAAATTAAAATGTTAGTAGTGGTATTTTCTTCACCGGACTTTTGGACATAGAATTCACATAGAATTCCTGTGAAGAAAATACCACTTCTAACATTTTAATTTGTAAAAAACAGGATTTTTTTTTTAAAAATATATAAAAATTGATTATTTGAGAAGACTTTTTGGTGATGAGATTTGACCAAAAAAATCACCAAAATATTGTTTTATATCTTTGAAAAAAAATGTAGAAAGAAGCTCTCTTTGTGGACCTCTACACCACATAAAAATAAGTATTTTTAAAATTCCTTTGGACAGTAGCTATTAGTCTACTAAGAGACCATCCTCTCCAAATTTCAGCTCAAAATTCATTGTTTTGGATTCCAATTAGTGCTAAAATCCCCTAAATCAGATTGTGAGAAATTTTTGGAGTTGTTTAAAAATAATAAATAATTTTTGAAAAATCCTCAAAAATCAGGTATAGTATATAATAGTTATGAGTAGCTTCCATGTAAATTTCGAGTCATTTGGAGCTAAAATACAAAAGTTATGGCCAAAAATAAAATAATCTACTAAGGTGTGACATATTGCATTAAGTGTTTCTTGCAATCACCCAACATATAGGAAAAAAATAGTAAGTAGAAAGAAGTAAAAAATGATTCAAAACACTAAATTGTTAAGAATTTAGTGATGGAATTGAAAAATGCCAATTCCAAAGGTTGCAATGTTGTAAATAAACAATCTACATCCTATGATTTTATTCTTTTCAAAAACTATTGAAAATTGAATAAGATGAAGGACTTCAAAGTTTATTTTAGAGTAGAGAATCCATAATTGCCTCCAAACAAAAACTACTCATAACTTTTGACTCAATGGACAAATGGAATGATTCGAAGTTTTTATCTTGTCCCCACCTTCTATTAAAATTTTAGCCTAAAATATGGAAATCTCTAGTCACATGTACCTGCCCAAAATTTCTATGTTGTTAAAAAACGCATGTTGGACCTTTAGGGATTAAAACAGCTTAAAGGAATTAAAAAATTTATATCAAAATAAAAAACCAAAAATTTAGGTGAAGAGTGAAGACCGAATTAAAATTAATTAAAATGTAAAAAATGTTAGAGGGTTGTTGCAAGAATGACCTCTTGTTTTTGTTCCACTTTGGCAACACTGGGCCTTTTTGGGGGGAGTACTTTAAAATTAGAAAAATATTTTTAAAAAAATATGAAAAATAAGACCAATGTATAGATCTGTAAGAAAAAGGTGCCCTACGAAGGAAAAGTCCAAAAAAATTCATTAAGTAGGAGAACTAGAAAAGTGCAAAGTTGCCAGAAAATAGATACTTGGATGTTTTAATTTGTAAAAAATAGGAAAAACAATTTACAAGGAAACTAAAAATTTTCCATTTGGGAAGACTTCATGATGAAGAGATTTCACAAAAAGAATGGTCTTGAAATCATTTTTAATATTCAGAATTGAGCGCGCAAGGGAGCCCTATTTGCATGAATGTAGAGGACATAAAATAAAATATTTTTAAATTTCCCTCGGTAAAAACATGATTCCCTACTATGAGAACACACCATAGAAATTTCAGCCCTAGATCATTAAATTTGGGGACTCCATAGTACTCAAAACCCCTAAAACTCAAAACGTGACATATTAGTTTAATTGTTTTTTAAATATAAAATGATTTTTTAAATTTTTTGAAAAATATGAGATATGATTACACTCAAGACAAACATCTTCAATAAAAATTTCAACTTCTTGCGAGTCAAGCTTCAAAAGTTATTGCAGAAGAAAACTTTGCCAATCCTTTTGTGACAATGTTTTAGTACAGGTCTTTCTTGCAATCACCCTAGGTTGTATACAAGTATTAGAAAAAAACTCACAATATATATGAAGAATTGAAATACCAATATATAGTTTTTAAAATTCCATATAAAAAGTTCCCTCCTGTTAAAATTAAATTTTTATTAAGAAGCCCCCAAAGTTGGGTAGCTTGTCCAGTTGTTCCATGATACATGTATTAAAAAACTCATATAATTAGGTTTTTAATGCTATTATTGTCCTCAAAGAATATTCATTTCATAAATATAATTACATTTTTGGATTCATTGTTAAAAGGACTACAAGAATTCCCTACATTAAAACAAATTTTATTATTTGAGATTGGACTAAAATGTGTTATAAGTGATTATAATCAAGGCCTTATAATATGGGAATTGCATACCCTGGGTCCCTAATAATAGAACAATTTTGTTGTTCTCTGTTCAGTGTTCACCACTACAGCTACAATGGAAATTCATTTGATTTGGTCTATCAACGAGAGAGCGACCTCAGTCTCAACTTCCACCTTTCAAACTCAACAAACAGTCTAAAGTAATGCAACAAGCCTCCCCCGTTTTACCCTTGGAGAAAATGCAGGGATACCGAGGCATGATAAGATTTGTAAATTCTGAGTTCATATTTGCAATCAGAGGCCCCAAATTAGCTTGGAGAGGTCTATAACATACCCCAGAGACGGCACAAAATAGGGGATCTTTATTTTTACATTCACCTCTGGCTTTACCGCAGCCTCCATTCTCAAGATGCTACGTTATTTGGATTGCACTATGCTGCCAAAGAAGGCTCAGATGCCGGACAGCTGTAGAATCATTCCAGTTCGTCTGAGTCCAGCAAAACACAAATCTGGATCCACCCACTTGCAAAGGGCATAAGCGCATATTGAGTTCTAAGTTAGAATTATGTCAAAGGGGATCAAAGTGTCGACCATAACCACGCACAGGCTCAAGATATGTGACGAATGCAACCCGTCGATAATTCAGCAACTGAAACTGAAACTAAATCCTAATCACATCCAAACGAATTCTCCGTGAAAGTTATTACAAACTGTACGCATTGATCAAAGGAATTCAAAGAAACCCTACGGTACTCACACCAGTGCCTGTCATTCACCTCAAGAAGCAAAGGACAGAGTAATAAGAGATCAGGATAAATAAGAATTCTACGCTTTTTGAGCACCTTCTGCATGGAAATTTAATTTCAACCCGCGCATGCTCAGACTCAGCTCAGCCACGGACGTCGGAAGTCGCACGAGCACCTCACGAAGCCATGTTCGGGACTTGGGGTTCAAAACACCCGAAACTAAACGCACGCATCCACGAATTGAACACTGCATTTTGAAGAAAGTTAGATTCCAAGACCGTGTCAATCTCACTCCCTCGACGGAAGTTCATCCTCCAGTCCAGCTGCGTCGGAGAGTGGGGCCGTCGGACTTCCAGAAAGTAACTGCAACCGGTCAACCTGGCAACCGGGTCCATCGCAAGACTGCACACGGGGAACCAGCAAGTCGGGTTGAATTATCACCTGGCCGATGGAAAGGCGAGTAAAATACAATAAAATACAATTGGCATACTCACGCTCTTTCAGTGACTCGGTCACTCGGAGAGACGACGGTCCACGAGCCAAGGCAAGAAGACGGCTGGCATGGAGTGTATAAGCGTGGTGAGTCCTCCGCACTTCTCATCACTTGACAGAGCAACTCTCAATCACGAACGCATCAGCTAACCCAAGTGCCCAACACGACCTCGATCTCGATCTCACACCAATACTTCTCAATTCAAGGCACATTCTCCGAAGTCCGGACTTCCAGCATTCCAGTTCGATCACGGACAAACAGGCCCGATCGCTCGAATTGCATTCTTCCAATTAAGTGGGTGATTCAACTTCCTCGACGTCCAGTGCGCGATATATGGCCGTTTCCAGGTCTGCCATGGGCAGCCGGGTGGCCGTGCTGTGCGCGGCAGCAGTCCTGCTCAGCTTCATGAGCGCACCCGTGGCGGCCGCCAGTCGAAGCCTCTCCAGCTCGGGCAACGGCGGGTGCCAAGAAGACTTCTACCAGCACTCGTGCCCCAACGTGGAAACCATCATCTACGAGTCCATGCTCAAGTCGTTCCAGCAGGACAGCACGGTGGCGCCCGGCGTGCTCCGCCTCGCCTACCACGACTGCTTTGTCCGCGGCTGCGACGCGTCCTTGCTCCTCAACGGATCCAGCACCGACTCCACCGAGAAAAACAACACCATCAATAGCGGCCTCCACGGCTTCGACGCCATCGACGCCGCCAAGGCCGCCGTGGAGGAGGCTTGCCCGGGCGTGGTTTCCTGCTCCGACGTGCTGCAGTTCGCCGTGCGCGACACCGTGAAGTTGACGGGAGGACAGGGCTGGACCGTGCCCGCCGGCCGCCGCGACGGAAAGGTGTCCCGCTCCTCCGAGGTGGCCGACAATCTGCTGACGCCCAACAACACGGTGCCGGCGCTGCTGAAGGTGTTCCAGAAGAAGGGCCTGAGCGCCGCGCAGATGGTGGCGCTGGCTGGCGCTCACACCCTCGGGAAGGCGCCGTGCCTCACCTTCGACAACCGCATTCAGGGCGACAAGGTCGACCCCACCCTGCAGGCGCACTTCGCCCAGGACTTGAAGAAGAAGTGCCCAATGGCCAACATCACCAGCACCAGAGTGCCGCTGGACTTGGTGTCGCCCACCAAGTTCGACTCGCAGTACTTCAAGAACATCGTGAACAAGATGGGCTTGCTCACTTCCGATCAGAGCATGTGGGTGGACTCGCGCACCAAGGGCTCCGTCCGCGCCAACACCGACAGCGCCACCTTCAACTCCAACTTCGCCAAGGCCATGGTGGCGCTGAGCCAGGTGGATGTGCTCATGGGCAACGCCGGCGAGATCCGGCGAGTGTGCTCTCGGGTCAACTGACCGAGTTCGCCAGGCCAGCAGTTAGTTGAATGGGTGCCCAGCAGCCAGCTCCATGGCGGGCACCGCAACTTGTACAAAATCCACTCTTTGTAATTAGACCATCACTCAGGTAGAAATTAGAAGCCATTCATTCCACGTCAGGAACTCAGGATTGGTTGGGGACCCCGAAGGGCGTTTTCCAATCGGTGCCTGCATTCCTCGTTAGTTAGTTTGATTCATCATTCATGCCCCCACTTCAATTTAGTGGTGACGAGATTCATGTGCACGCTGTATATTATAATTCTTTGGCTTCCGGTGGTGTCTGCGCAAGTATGACATTTCCAGGCTGGCCCGTCCTCATGACACACAGTTGACTCAATTGAATTGGCAAGTCTTCGGTTAATTGGCCGCTTCTGGATGATTTCCAAGTTTCAGTTATCTCAGTGCTCGTGAACTAAGTTGGACGGTCTGCAGTGGATGGGTTGGGCCACGAGATCATGCACTCTCTCTGTTCACTGATTTTTAATTGTTGGTTCCTGGGCGCCAGCCAGCTACTCACTATATGTGACTGGCCCCGCTGGTGCATAATTCCTTCCTTCGAGGTCATCACTTCGAACTTAGAAAGCAAGTCACTCTGCGTCATTATTGGTTAGAGACCTGACGAATTGACGAATTCCCGAGGTCGTTTTCTAGTCGGTGCATGCAGGTCTAGTACAAGCTCACAATGAGCCCGGTATTTGGCTCCCTTGAGAAGCTAGAAACAACTACTTCCATTGTGACTACTTGACGAAAAGATATACTCCTTATAACAATTGTTGAGTCGAAAATTAAAATCATGCGCTGTACCTGTAATCCCACCACAGGCAGCAAGCGTTGCCGAGAGTCGGTACACGAAGCCAGGGCGCAGAGGGCAATCAAAATTCGCATCTAATTAAATGTGGAGGCCGTGCAGCCTCTATTAAACCACGAATACCTATGGCCAGCCTCTTACACAATGATCAAACAATGCTTCAAGAGATCGGAAAATCGGTCGGTTATCAGCGCCGGAAGACGGATAAGCCACTGCAGCAAGTTTTCGGGGCCCTGAGGAGGCGTTTTGTAATATTCATTAGCCTTGGCATTCAAACGTTCCAACTCTCCTTTCCACACTTTACGAATTACTGCGATCTCTGAGTTCCAATCTTCAGAGACTCTCAGTTTAACACTGGCTTCCAATTCTCACTATTCTAGGAATTAGGAATGCAGAGAAACCGGCATCGAAAGGTACAAGAAACGCTCCAAAGAATGTAAACGTATCAAGCATCGATGACCAAGAGAATTGGAAGCCGTTGAAACATAAACAACGGCAATGAAAAATGTAGTTAATCCTAGAAGGACGGGTTCATGACCAATGATTTCAAGCCTCGGTGTCCATCACTCTGGTTGCTGCCATTGTCACCAGATATGAACGGAATTTTATTTATTTATTTTTCAGAGATGAAATCGTATGTCTTCTATAAGTCATATATATTTCAAGTTTTATTTGAAAATGTTTGAAATTAAGTCTTTGAATGTTTCAAGAAAAAATTGAAGAAAATTCATATCAAATACAAAATATACTCCAGAGATCTAAAATTGTCACCAAAGATGTATATTATAGAACATAACATCATGGTATAAATCAAAGCTATTGTATCACTCAATAATTAGAAAGTTGAAAAACCATGGTTATAGGCCAAAAGTTCATATTGCTATAAAAAATTGAAATTTATGAATTTTTCAATATTTCCAATTGGGGAAGAACAACCTTCACTTGATAAGCTTCATTTTTATTGTTTAGAGACTCAAATTCATAAAATATGGTTTTTGTGTCTAAAATTCACATCAAGAATAAATGATAAAAAATGGACAAAATACACTACAAGGATGATCTATGGATTACGCATCTTCTTCTTTAGAAAAGTCATTAATACCATAATGAAGGACTTTGCAATACTATTAATTGAAAATTTACTCAAGCAACTTTTAAGAAAATTATTGCATGAAAAAATGTTTTTTTCCATCCTATATACCTATAGTAATGTAAACTTCATGAAGTCATCCATTGGATACATATTTTCCGTAGCATCCTCTAAAGATTAAATTTTATCCCTTGCAACTTCCCATTCTATCAAGCCACCAATTCACTATGTGGAAATATGTATTGAACTTCTCTAGATCAATTCTTTTGTTTGGTCATTGCAAGAAAGACCATTCAAAAAGCATAGTGTTTTTCACAATACTCATTTTTTCTTTCGGGAGGGCTTTATAATTAGAAAATCAATTTCTAAAAAATGTGAAA
Source organism: Pseudisothecium myosuroides (assembly GCA_951799445.1). Lineage (NCBI taxonomy): Eukaryota > Viridiplantae > Streptophyta > Bryopsida > Hypnales > Lembophyllaceae > Pseudisothecium > Pseudisothecium myosuroides. Next base: position 31,291,594 of record OX637291.1, read on the forward strand.
AATATGTTTAATGTACACACATTTAAAAAGAAGATGGTCAATTTGATTAAAATGGCGGTATTCCATTATAATGGTACAACATTCTATTAAAATGGCACTGAATTTGTCAAAGATAACACTGCATTCCATTAAAATGGCATAGAATGTGTTACAAATGGCAAAATAATACCGCCATTTTAACAAAATTGACCATGAAGGTACTCTAGGAAGGAATAGCATAGAAAATTTTTCTAAGTAGGAGAACTAGAAAAGTGCAAAATCTCAAGAAAATAGATACTTGCACTGTAATTTCACATTTTAATCTGTAAAAAATAGAAAAAGAAATTTAAAAAAAAAACTAAAAATTGGCCATTTGGGAATAGTTCATAATGATGAGATTTCACCAAAATATAGATCTTAGAACCATCTTCATTATTCAAAAATTGCGCGCAATGGGAATGCTGTTTGCACTCATGAAGAAGACACAAAATAGTATATTTTTAGATTTCCTTTGGTAGGTCAGGTAGGAATATATTTTTCTACTATAAAAATAGACCATGAATATTTCAGCTCTAGATCATTAAATTTGGGGACTCCTAACGTAGTAAAAATCCCTAAACCTTACATTGTGACAAATTAACAAAAATGATATTTAAATATAAATGATTTTTCTTAATTTCTAAAAAATAAGGAATTTGATTACCATCAAGTTAGGTATTTCCAATAAAAATTTCATGTTCATTGGACTTTTGCTTCAAACATTATAGAGGGTAACAAGAGAGTCACTCGCTCCGTGACTATAAAATAGGACTGGTCTTTCTTGCAATGACCTTGTTTTGCATTAACCATACTAGATCCTTTTGTAGGGGCAATACGAAGAACCTGATCTCTTTAAAAACTTTTTTCTTATTAGATATGAGAAGCAAATTACCCCAAAAGAGATGAATGCTTTATAATGTTTTGAAGAAAATTCAACAAGATCGGTGTAAAGACTTTAGTTGAGAGTTGCTAACATTTTGAGCTATAGGGACTCTCAAAACGTTTTGTATGCTTACAAGAAAGTAATTGCCAGACCTAATTGACGAATTAGAGATTTTCAACAAAATTTAATTTGAACAAGTTGAGGTACCAATACTGCACTATGAATTGATAGATTGAATAAAGTTACAAGGGACCGAAATTCACAGGTACTGATTCTCCCAGAGACACGACTGCTTCTAGCACTGCACTCAGTATTGCGGTCACAATCCCCAGCAATGCTAGAAGCAGTCACTAGGGCGTATATGTATGCGCAATGCACGTCACTACACTAAAAAGGGTATTTAGTGTTGGCAACACTATTTGCGAACCATGACACTAAATATCATTAAGCCTACTAAAGTAAGTAACATTAAATGTAATTTCTAACATTAAATATACTCTATGGTAAATCTGAAATCTGAAAATGTTTACATTTAGTGTTAGAACTTATTAAAGGAAGGTAGAAGGGAAGAGAAGGCGAAGGCGGCGCATTGAAGTTTAGCACTACACTAATCGTCCTAAAATTGACATTTAGTGTAGGGTCAAGTAGGGTGGTAATTACACTAAATGTAATCCAACACTAAATACCCTTTTTAGTGTACCTACATAATGTTGCGCGCTATTGCGTCACTAAGGTAGGAGGTCCTTAAATGGACCATTTTAAGTCCACCTACCTCATCAATGACGGTAGTAGATTTTTCAGAGAATATGTCACTGCATTTAGAACCCGCTCCGTTTAAGGACCTCCTACCTTACCTACATAATGCACTGAGCGCTGCACTGAGCGCCGCCTGCACCATCCAGCTACAGTCTGTGACGACTCCAGAGCGAGCAACGTTCAGACACATGCGTCAGATAGATCGAGGAGCTAAAAGACAATGCCGTACGTACAAAAATCGTAAGCAAGCAAAGGTGACGTGCATTTGTACGTCCGGGTCTTGTCACCGTTGACGAAAATGCCCAATCAGCAGTATGAAATGATGTTGCGGTTATACTATTATTTTTTAGCCTCAACAAGATACACTAGAGATTACGCTTTGCAGTGGTTCCTGGTCCAACTTCGACTGCTGAGAAACGCTCACCTGGTTCTCTCCAAAACAGCTCGCCCTGCCTCTTTGCATCCTTCATTTCGGCATGGAGATATCCTGCTTGCAGATCCCTTAGTGGGTGACTCAAAAAAATTTACATCAAATTGTAGGATTCTGGGAACGGAAAATTCTAGAAACATCTGGATTCGTCTTCATCAACAATTACAGAAAAATTTCAAATCAGGTTAACTTCGCAATCCGGGCTTCTGTAATCTCGTCCAATGGTTCTTGCATCAGTCAAACAGTGCTTCAAAATGCCCTGCTTGGAGGTTTAACGAAGAATGTGTCGCTCTGAGCCTCTGCCTGCCTCTGCACATCTGTTCGTTTACTTTGGCTGGCGTGTTGCTAATGGATGCACACATACCGCATGGCTTCAGTAACGAAGACAGAAGTGAGGATAGAAATTCTTCACCACTGAACTCATGGATTACAGTTACAATTCTTCGTTTATTTTTGGTGATCCCAAATGCAAAGTTGGAAATGGAAATGGTTGGAATCCAACAGGTGGACTAAAGGATTTTGGCAATGGTAAATGGAGATCATCTACATTCTTCGGGGGAAGGCCTAACGTTTCCATTTCAAACCGTCCCATGTAAGCTTATTCTAGCCTGTTCATCACCACTTGTTGAGCTTGAATATTGATAAACCCGGTATAAACTACAATTCATATTAAGTCATTTTTGGCTTTGGCTACTTCCCAAGGTTTACGGGGTGTTAATGGTTCTAAAGACGGACAACTCATAAAAGTTTACAGACAAAGTATCTTTCCATGGCCCTCCCTAGCTCTGCTCATAGACAATTGAATTGGAAATTTTGGTTTACTTGAGAAAACTCATCTTCTGTATACGCAGGTTCAAGTAAGTCGAAATTTCTACAAGCTGTGGTTGAGTTTTCAAAGTCTATTTCATTGTATGTGGTCTCAAAAGTGTCTTTCAATCCCAACTTAGTAAGTTAGTACCAACAGTTAGTGGGACCTATGTAAGACTCCTGCTCGATTGGATTAAGCTATGGTTGAATTCGAATCTCAACTTCATCTGCACGGTCAAATATTCATTTTCAAATCTCATTTCTGATAAAAAGACATTTTCGAAAGATCCCCAGAAAATTGCCAGTCCCTCATACAGTATACCGGTATACCTTACATAGGCCGGGACCTTATTACCTGAAGGTACAATACCCTACGTCCAGATCAGTTTCGTGAACAAGTAAGCAAAATTTGAAGCATGTTCAAAATTTTATAAATTTGCAAATTATCCGAAAAACAAAGATATTTTATTTAAACTTCTTTAGTTTATTTTGAAATCTAAAATGCTATAATTAGAAAATTTCCGAATAATTTGAAAATGAAAAAATAACATGCCGCACAGTCAAAATTCCCAAATTGAACCATTTTGACACACAAGTTTTGAAACGACCTAGGGTACGGTAAGCTGATTGTAGACTCAAGACAGATACTGTACATAGATGGCTTCCTAGAAACCTAAAACACTGAGATTTTCAGAAGTACTCTGTATTTTTTAAAACGCCGAAACCCACCCATATTTCACACGCAGTTTTGTACACATGGGAACAATACAAGTCGTTTCCAAGTTGATACAGGTTCAACGTAGAGAAGTTCCAGAGTCAGGCTTCATCAACAACGACCTAACCTTGAATTTGGACCAACACTAAGAGCTAGAAATACAATATGGGAGAAGAGGCATTACAATCATAAGCTGAAATTGTAAATTTTTGAAGTCTGCGATGCTCAAGGGAAAAAGAGTAACTACCTTGGCACTTCCATAGCAAAAATCCTCTAAATTAGATTGAAGTACGTAGATGCTAAGATGGAGGCGAGGTACCTGAAAGTTGAAGGCTACAATATTTATCTCTCGGGTCTTGCAATGCCAAGCCAAAATGAGAACTAGTATGCTTTGGGGCCCATAATTACATCAAATGCAGAGCGTGGCCCTGGCCACTACACCATTTGGTGATTCGTGTTCTTTGTTGAGTTGATGCCATTCTTCCCATGATCACACATTTCGGAAAGGATTAGTACTAATCAGGCCGGCTGCCTGATGAATTATGTGCTCGTGCCGCATCCAATGGAAACTGGTCAAGGGAATCTCCTTTAAACCACAAGGATTTTAATTCGCCTCGCCACCACCCGAGTATCAGCACAGTGCCTGATCACATAAAAACGATAGTTATTACCACTTGAAGATAGTGAAATGCCGTAAGACTATTGAGAATCGCAGCTCCGTTACGCTAGCCCAGAGAAACTAGAGTTTGATTCAGGTATTTACAACAATACCAGCTTCCAAATATAAAGAACACAAATTAACGCCTAAGTGCCCATACGGTCAACAATGTCTACTTCAGTCTATACAGGAGTTCAGCTTAATCAATTAGGCGAAAATCTGTTCCAATAAAAGAAGAAATCATACCCTGCATTTTTTTTAAAAATAGATTTATGAATTGAAAGTTACTACGATCGACTAGCTTCCGAGGTGGCCTCTTTACGTATACTTGGGCACTCATGGGTAAAGAAACAAATATTGACAAAACTTGAATAATGGATCCCCATGACGTAAAAGAGAAACATACCAAGAGTGCAAGGCACAATATACAGGAGTGCAGGTTGCCCATTCCCATTCATGACATTCAGAGCGACGTAAGTAATAAACAAACCTGCAACCAAGTGAAAACGGGAGATAAGTCAACATTTTATATATACAAGCATTCTTCTTTCCAGAAGACTATTCAAGTCATATGGCTTCCACTTATTACTTCTACCGACCTAGGTCACTCACATACCCACAAGAAAGACCCAGAAAAGTAAAACATCCACAATGATCCGCCGTACTTTCGCTGAACACTTGAAAGTATAATTTTGTGGGTCTCAATGACAAACTATCAGAAAAGCACTTGAAACTCAAATGTGAATGATAGAGCCAAATCTGAGTGACTGAAACAAGACGTATTGTACCTAGTCCATAACCGACTGTGGACCATAGAAAGTAGCCCCGCAGAAGACTCTTTCTTGCTGTCCAGTCATACCTGCCACCATCAGCATTCGTCAGCAGCAGCGACCAGAGGTATGAATTCTTAGTAGAAAACCCCAAAGAGATATTCTAAAAATCTAGCTGCGTTAAACCTTGTGATTTGCAATGCCATATAAAGGAGGTTTCCAACATAAGATCTTGCAATTGTAATGCGGCTAAGTTTTCATAGAATTTCAAGATAGCTAAGCGCCAAGCTGAAAACCCCCAAGGGCAACAGACAACTCATTAACAACCATTGTATTGAAAGGAGTCAAGTACCGTAAGCAGAACGAGACCAACAGTCCAGGAAGAAGAATGTCTCCAAAGCCAATAATACTGTATCCTCCCCAAGGATCATACAACCTTGGGACCTTCAAAAGCATCGGTATCCCTTCACCATCACTTTTATCACCTCGTGCGACCTGTCACCATCAGATTCCAAACGAAACAGTGAGCAGAACAAATTTGTGGAAGTTGAGGATCATAGCCATAACTGGATTACAAAGTATTATTAATATTTCATCAAACATTGTTCTCAGTGCGCCATTTATACCGCCAGTGGATATTCGCAAGAATAACAAAATGTTCTCCATGGTCTTGCAAAATCATTGCAGTTCAGTCAACAAATGCGGATTGAGAAATGAAGTACTTACCACAATCATCACACTCTCGTGAAAAAATGCGGGCGAGATGAAAACCCAAAAAACATCATAAAGGAATGCGCAGCTCAAAAGTATTGTGGAGACCTGCATATGCAAGAAAAAGTCCACTTGAGTTTAATCAGATAAAGTAGGCACTCATCAGATAAACACAATCGGGCTGTACATGCTTTTCTGCTGACTGTCTCAATATCCTCAGCATCACACTAGCGCTACCTGCAATGGGAAAGTTTCATTGGTATTAAGCAGCATACCTTCATATTGGGCAGTCGAACAATCTGAAGAACTGTAAGAATGAGTGCTATTCCCTGTATGAGCCACCACGAGCAACACTTTGGTCAGTTTGTCGATTTTTCCATAATCAATAAAGGCAGTAGTTCGTGGATATGCATTTCCTTAGTAGCAATAAACTGAAAACTGAGACTAGTGTGCCGAAAGCTCGTCTAAAAATGAGTTCTATGTTGATTCCATTCAGATAAGTAAGTAATAAACTTACAAGTATATCCTGGCCTATCCAGGCATAGGAGTTCAAACGATAGTAGCCCCAGCCTACAGCAAACGTAAGGCAAAAGGGCGAGATACAAATAGCAAGGACAGATACTGCTCCTATAACAGGCATTTTGATGAAGGTCGTTCCTGCCTTCGGAAACCACCTGTGGAAAACTCAAGCAAAATCGCCAGTTTAAAACACCATCTCTGTTTGCCTGTCTTTCTTTTGAATAAATAAGCATTAACATAAATAGCACACGAACTTATGAACTTGTTAACTTATTAAATGTAGAGGGCGTCAAGTACCTGTACAGAAGGGACACAAGGCATGTCTGCAACCCCTGAAGTACCATGAACACCACGTGTTTCCTAAGGTTAGCAGATTGCTGAAAATCATGAACCAGAATCTGAAAAACATATAAATCCAGCATGCAGAGGACTACATTAGAGACATGATTAACCAACAAGACGATTCATATACTTGCCTCAAAGCCGCCAATGCAGAAAAGTATAACCAACACCCGCATAAACCAAGCCGACATGTAGAAATAGAGAAGCATCAAAAATGCAGAAGCCAGCAACACAAACAGCACCGCGGAGAGCACATTGATGTCAATCACATCCTTGCCCTCTTTCTCAGGATCCCCTTCGACCACTGGAATAAGCTCGGCTGGAAGCGCTGGTCGCTCCTGCTGAGACATGGATGAGTTCAATTGGTGTGAGTTAAACGTGACTTACACAAAACAAACATAGAGCCTTTTTTCAGGTTAACAATTGAACTAAACAGACGCAGCTTCTCATATGGTCGGCACACACCTATCAAAAATATTAAAGCAGATGTTGCTTTTATATTGTTCTATTTGTCATTGCTTCATAGATCTTCGCAACCAAAGGCAGATTGGGTGTTCCTCATTAAAAATTAATGGGATTTTTAATGAGGAATAGGAATTTTGCCATAAGATGGAGTTTAGAACAATCTAGGGAAGTCATGATTGTAGCAACGACACAAGCCATACTAGTATTCCATGAAGCTAGCGATGTAGACGAAGTAAGAAAGTATTAAACAAGATGTTGGTAGCATTATACCTTCAGGCGACGGTAGTGCTCTTGTGCAGCTTCTTTTGCAGTCCAGGCCGACCAGAACGAGGCACTCAAGATGGTGCCCACAGCCATCAACCACAAAAACACTTCTGCTATGTCGACGAGCGTTCTCTTTGGAGAGTACAGTAACACTCTCACTGTAAAGCCACCAGCAACAGAGATAATCAGAGCCCCCAAGAAGTTGATGCCAATAAACTATAAAGAACCCTTTCTTCCAAATCAATGGACTCCGTGATTCTACTACTAAATTATAATAACAGTCAGTGCTCATCTTAGTACAAGAATCCGGCATTTTTCATTCATAAAAAATAATCACAACGGAGATGTGACTTTACCTTCTTCGTTGAGATTTAAAGAATCCTCAAGATCGTTTCCAGCTGCCTTTGGTAACATGATAGACGGAATGGTGATATCCGTAAAGGTTCCATTTTCAGAGCAGACCATCTTGTACAATTCTGCACGGACGTTGTTCAAACACAGCTCAGACAAATGTATGTTGCCTGACGTATCCTTCATCAACTCTTAATCTAGCCATTATGGGCAGTCATTCAAATTTTTCTAAGAGCCCCTCACAGTACAGAAATGCAGATGCATTGGTTAGTAAACAGCTACATAACACCTAACAAAGAACAAAGGTTAGGAGCATGAGAACAGAAAGAAGTTAAAAATGACATAGCCCTAATTCAACAAGCCGCTTGCATTGGAAAAAATTTAAAAATCTGGAGTTCTTACAGAAGAAGGGACAGAGGACAGAACCTTGTTTTTCATTCACAACAAGAAGGGCAACCGCCCCTGCCTTCTGTGCCACCCTCGCCTTGGTAGTGAATTCACAGTTGCCTCGTCTAACCAGGGCTGTGTATCCTACAAGCTGCGAAGGCACCAGCACCAGCATAAGCACAGACTTCCCGACAGCATAAGCAGACTTTCTGTTACAACTTTGGAAACTCTTGGAATAAATTATTGCTAGCCCTGATTCGTTGATCACATCCCTTCAGGTTGCGAGGACCTACTGGTTTGATGGAATCAGTGCATCCATCTTCAGGATTCAGCTTTGCCAGTGGAGCACTATGAGCTTCTTGTTCATGGTCCGTGATCAGCCTGCCGAATCTGGCACCTACGCCTACCACCTCTGGCTCCTCTTGTCCTGCGATCCAGTTCCTCACTTTGACCTGCCAAAACAACCCATGGAAATATCAGCGTTGGCCTGTTCCACCAACACCCTATGAATAATCACTCGCAGAGAACCCACCTCTAGATGCGTTCTAGAATACAAGGCTAGATTCTCTACCAGTGGATTTCAATCACTTCTTTCTGTAATTGAGGGGGACGTAGAAACATATTACTAATTGCTTCAGCAATTTCCTTGTTCATAGTGAATAACAAGAGGTGCAGACTCGAGTAGAAAACCCAGACCTAACCGCATTCAGAACTACCAGTTGTAACGCCTATAAAGCCATTAAGGTAGCTTGTAACGTGACCCTGTCAATCGTAACACAGCGAGGTATTCTAAAAACCCACTGGAGGATGGTTTTTTGCTAGTGAGATTGGGTTGAAGTGACCCTGCTGATTGCTCATTCCAATTATAAAAATACTCTTTTGAAAAGAAGGAGATAAGGGATCTATCTGAACCCCAAGAAAGAAAAATGCCTTCGCTCTAACGTTAAGTCCACAGTAGTCGTATTCTGTAATACTGCTTTGGCAGAGCATATGCAGGTTTCTCGTAGCCTACATCTATGGCCCGTACCATTGACAATGCAAATATCCAACCAAACCTACATTCTTGTTCTCCAATCAACACCTCCACGAAGTCACAAACAACGTCTTTCTCACCGCAATGCTACAAAAGCAAACCGAAACTCCAAACGAGAGAAAAGCTAACAAGCAAGTAAGCAAGTGCGGGTAGAAGAGAAAAAATAAACATACAAGAACGAAGCTATTCGAGCACCCCGGTTGCGACGGCGAAAGCGAGTCGTCGTGCACGATGTCGTCCGCCACACCAGGCTGCACAAGAACACTCCCAATGACCAGCAGTACCAAGAACGCCCCATTCGTCACCCCTCTCCAAGAAGAGGGGCGCCCCTGCCCTCCTCCCGCAGACCGCTTGCGCTCCATTCCACCCAAACTTAGGATCTTTCCCCGCATACAAACTCTGCCTTGCCTCAGCTACAACAGCTCCCTTCCTCCTACAATTACCCTAACCCTCCCCGCACCACACCACCGCCATGGGCTCAAACTCCAAGCTCCTGTTTTTCACACCGGTCGCGTGCGATGCCGTACGTACGTACAGTACAGTACCGTCCACCCTCTGATCATGTCAGAGGCTCTGCAATTATGAGGAGCTTCCCCTCTCTGGCTCTCTCTCTGTCGCGGTCGGTCTGCGCTTGTCTGTCCGTCGTCCGGACCCACAGGCAAGGAAAGGAAGAAATTAATCGTGAAAACTTAATAAGCAACTCCGCATCCCACTTAAGTACTGTAATCGATCAAATAACAAACTCTGCATCCCGAGCATCTGAATCCCTGTACATACCAATTCAGCCATAGGGGTCTTGAGATTCCGCGAGGTGCGGTACTGTTAATGGGGTGGACGTTCAGCGATCCCGAGAATTGAAGCAAGACGAGATGAAAGATGGAGTCTTTAGCGGTGATGAAAGTATGCGGTGAAAGGAGAAGGAGGAGGTGAGGAGGACAGGCAAGGACGGAGCAGCAGTACGTCAAGGTGTGAGGGTGTTACCATTTACAGTACTTTCTGGTTGTCTGCAAGTGGCGGCCTGGCGAGGGGGCCATGGTCGCAACTCTTGCTTTGTGCGTGAGTGGAAGGGGCTGGTGGAGCGCTTCCTGGCTGCGTTGAGAGAGACGGTTCCTGTAGTCAACCAACCTCATGAGGAACAGGAAAACAGACCTTCGACGACATTCACTTGCCTAGAGGGAGGGCATCTCAAAGGGGAATCAAAATGATCTCCTCCTTCAAAGAAGGTATGGGAGCAGGGATTTTTTTTGGTTTTTGGAGAAGTGCTGAAGTGGCAACATACAAGAAAATGATGTAGTCAAATGCTTTAATGTTCATCTCTACTTTGGATAGAACTATGTTTTCATCTATATTAGTGTGCCATGTGCCGTTGCCACAATCAAAATAAAAGTAAACGTAAGTTTCTGTTTTTTTAACTCATAAAAATTTCAAAATTCAATAACTTTCACATTGTAGGTCCAAATGCCATGAAACAAAGCCCGTGCACCACTCCTTGGTGAGGGCTTTCCGACGGTACTAAGCAGGCGACTGGGGGGTGCATGGTCCAGGAGATCTCACAATAACAAACAAAACAAACAAATAGCCTTACTAACTCAAAGTATGGATATTTGAATGAGTTTCATTTAAAGTTAGCAATTTCATCCAAATTATTTTCAAAAATTCGAATAACTTGGCATCATCATCCAGTTTTTCTTCAATTTTTTCCTCAAGGCTTGGTGCTCTCCAATTTTTCCTTAATGCTTGTTACTTGCCTAAAGTTTGTATAGTCAAAAGTAAATAGTAAGTAGGAATTTGACTATGCAGCCTAAATGTGGTATTTGGCAAGCTATACTTACTGCTAAAGTTGATCCAGTAGGTTGAAACATTCCAAAAAAATACAAAAAACACACATTTAGACAACATTGATTCTCTCAAAACCAAGCCTATGGGGCTTAAAAACTATTTGCATGCATGGACCCAAACTACACCAAGGTGGTTTGTATGGAAAAGTAGCCAACTTGATTTTGGTTATGCCCACTCTCCTTCTCATCTACCTGACTCACCATAATTATCCTCCACTTGTCTCCCTATCTCACCTCATTCAAGATCTCCTTTAGTTTTTGGCTTGTTCTCAGATTCCCAATCATGGTCCTTCACACTCTATCATTTATATTAGTTTATAATTTTCATTATTACTCTCCTCCGTAAGTTCTCTTTAGAAATATCATTGCCACATGCCATTCAATTCCAAATATTAGTAGAAAAATGGATATTTTACTTTGAGAACTAATGCACATCCAAAAGCATGATATGGCATGGACCTAATCTTACAACTTGGTGCGTTGTGCTCCATCTCCAATCCCATCCAAGCATGTGAATAGCAACTTAGCTTGTCATCTAAGGTTTAACATTGTAATGACGTGGTGGCCTAAAAGTATCTAATGGATGACAAAGAATTCTTCTATATAAAACAGAAATACGGATGTTTCACTTTGGAATTTGGGATGAAAAAGGGAGGTCTTGCATAATAGTTTGACCTCCAATGACTACTTTTGGGATTTTTTCAACAAATGATTCACATGGTACTGAAAAGGTGATTTCTTGGGTGACCAACCCGGAGTTCCAAGGTTAAATCTTAAATGCTCAAGGCACCATATTTTGGTGTGCACTAAAATAGAAGGTCTATATAAAGCATCCATTCAAGAGCTAGAGATTAATTTGAAGGGTTGAACTTTTTGAAATATTTTTCAATAAGTTTTTCTTGAAAGACATATGGAATTAGCATCTAATGAAAGCCATTTTATATTTTTTGGAGATTCTTTGGAATCTAATTTAAAAATTTTGAAGTTAAAACACAATAATCAATAAAGCATCCCCCTCCTAAAATGTACATTGTTGGTGCAATGAAAAAGCAGTGTGCAAATAATGTACATTTCAAAAAGTAGGCATTTTGAGAGACCGAGCACTTTATGGACCTCTTGTCTTAACCTTCAAAGTTAGATAAATCTCACTAAAGTATTATTCTTGGTAGTCAAATACTTTTTAATTCCTAAAGGTACACAATGTTCTCCAAAATTGATGATATGAGAAAAATCATCATAAAGTACTATTTGGAAGAATATTTTGGAATTTATATACAAATAAAAGTTGTAGATTTTTGAGTTTTAGATTCCTTTCATTTGGTTAGATTCCAATATAATCAATATCTTTTTATAAAATTTTAGAAGGAAAAATTCAAAATTCCTTCTAAATTCAATTACAAGCAAAATTTGTCAATTTTTGAGTAAAATTTGTTGGAATGGATTTGAAATGATTGAGGTTCTCTTGACATGGTGATTTTTTGAAATTTTGTACTCTTTATATCTATAACTTCATTTTTGCAAATCAATTTTGAATTAGAGTCAATGCAATTTTGGTTTGATCAACCACTTGACACACTTTTGCATTTAAAAAAAATATGTATTTTGATAACACCAAATCCAATCATTAGAAAGGACAACAACTTGAAAAAATATCTTTACAAATTATGATGACTTTCATCCAAGCAATATGATAAAGAAACAAGAATATCAATCTATTTGTCATCCAGAAATTAAACATTGGAGTGCTAAAGGGTTAAAGTTTGTTTTAAGCATTAAAAATCTGTTTTTGAAAAAAGTTGTTCATGATTTCTCTATTCAAGATTTTGTGCAAAGGTGTCCATTACAAATCTTGAGTTTTAAGTATTAGAGGTTCATGGAGGTGAGGCTTAAATACACATGATCTTAAGGGGAAAATCACATTGGAAATTCATTTAAGAAAAATATAGAGAAAATTAATTATGAAAAGCCGTCAATCAATTATGATCATTGTGGATGTTATGTCCTTTAGCCTCATATTTTTTTCATGACGTCAATTTCAAATTTGACATAATTGAAAGACTTCAAATCATTTTTATATTTTTAACACCCTCTTCATCAAACATTATAATCTTTCAAGGCATAAGTGTTATTGTTGTGTTTTCTTTTCCTATGTAATCTAAAATAGATTTAGTTTGAATTCACATAGTCATATGATTTTTTTAAATTGATAAAACTAATAAAAATTTAGACGTTTCATTTAGTTTTGAGCAAAATTCAAGAGGCTCAAAAATAGCCTCAGGCATTTAGGGATTAAAGTAACTATATCTAAAAGCGTCCAAATAATCAATTTAGCATAATTTTCATATATTGTACTCCCTCCGTCCCAAAAATGATCTTCTTGTTGGCCTTAATTTTTGTCCCAAAATCATGTTTGTGTTGCATCAGTGTGTAACATTGCAAATTGGTCAAATTCGGCTTTTGCTTGTTATCAGGGACCAATTGAGGGACCAACAAAACAATTATGAGTAGTAGTTCCCTCTCCATCCATGCAATCATCAATTGGAAGAGAATGAAATGATTGAAGGAGTCAATCAACATTGTTCATTCTTATTTTTTGCATCATTTTGAGTATTGCCCGATTAAAGGAGATGAAGCTCTGGGAGGCGGAACAAAAGTTTGCAAATGGTCTTGGGCTCGTACTAAATGGTCACAATATGAAGACTTCACATTCAACATTTCAATGCCCATTGGTGCTCCTTGAAATGCCCCCCTAAATTCCACTTCTCAATATTCCAAAACTACGCTTTGAAAAGGGCTCCAAAACTCAAAGTTTCTAGGATGCTAGGAGCTCACTTAGGAGTACACTAAATTCTACTTATAGCGTGAAATGGGTTTTTTTAATTTAATTTTTATCTTAATCTAAAACATTTTGTTCAATAAAAAATTTGGGACGGAGGGAATATTCAAATTTTGTTGGATCTTGTTGGTATTCAAAAGAAGATTTTAGATTCTCTTTGAATGCATTTTTTAGATAATATATGAATAAAGTATGAATTTTCAAAGTGCTGAAAATAGGTGTTTCTAAAATCAACCCTAGACTCTCATGAATAGAGGGAGTTCATTTTAGACAATAATATGTAGGATTCAGTTTTAAAAAGGTGCTGGAATTAGATGTTGTTACCTTACAAGCAATTACTAGGCTTTAGACGAGTCCCATATTCAACTAACTTTGGGAGTTCTATATAGCAACCAGGCTCCAAAACCATTTTCTAATTCTAACGCTAAAAGATGGTTATCTAGAAGTACATATTGCTTTCTTCAATGTATCAACTATCAACATAAATATGAACGGTAGTGTTTTTATTTTGAAAAAGGAAGCCCTCTATGCCCTCTCTACATTGCCCAAAATTGGGAAGTGGAAGAAGGCAAAGAGGGTAAAGTCTTTTGACAAGAGTGATATATTGCCCCAAATGAAAAAAGATGATGAGGGGCAAAATCTTTTAGAGTCCTACATGATTCCAACTTTAAATTTCATAACTGGATCCATAAACTCAAAGTCCCAAAATATGATTTTAATTTGATTAGATGACAATTCCATTTATCATCTAAGAATGATTTAATGAAGAATATTTTCAAAATTCAAAATTTTAAAAGTTGCAAATCACATGGTAAATGGTCATTTTGTGAACCTCTTGCCTAACTCTAGTTATTATTTGCATTTGTATTATTGCAATAATTAGCCTATTGCAATGCAATCGTAGCAAAAATTAAGGTTTCATCAAGCTGCAAGACTTTATTGAAAAGTTGCATAAAACTATGTCATTAGGATTTGACAAATATTAATGAATAAAAAATTATATGGTAGAAAAAATGATGGAGGAAACTATGACACATTTTGTGTTATATAAGAGTTGAAAATTTTCCTTAAAATTTTTGTTGATGTATATTCTATACATTCAAATTCAAATTGTTTACTTTTTCATTTCCACCTCCTTATTTTCTACTCTATATCAATTGTTAGGGTTTCAGAACTTTGAGGACAAAGGGACCTTTTCTTTCTAATCCTTTTAGATACAATAATTTATCATGTTGGAGTGCGTGATACTAATTTTATTACTAGAATTAAACTATTTATTCATGACATTATTTCAAATGAAATTATTATTGCATCATACCTTTTTTATAAACATTTTTTGCAGTGATACTAATTTTGTAGGTGCTGTTAAATTTTGGCATATACCTTCACTAATAGTACAAATCAGTGTAGTACAAGTCATGATCTTCATTAGAGGAATCAAGCTCCTTAAATCCCTTAGGATTGACTGGGTCAAAATGGCCTACAGTTTGTCGTATTCACATAATAATGCATTCAAAATGGATGTATTTGCAAATACTTGCAACTTGAATATTGTAGGTATTAGTATAAGGAAAAATTAAAAATCTTTTTTGAAAAATTTAGAGATTCAATGAGGAATCTTTGCTTTAAGAAAGTGAGCCAACAATGTATTTCCTAGAAGATCGCATCTCTTGCAAGACTATACAATGCAAATACATTGCTAAGGGGTGTTAGGTTGTAACGGACCAGTGAGTGACTGGTTTAGCTAGTTTAAAGTGGTCAGTGAACTTCTCACCACGCTACTCACCTCCTTAGATGCTCTTCGAGATGCTGACCTCAGGATTTAGGTGCTTGTCCATTCGTAGATTACTGTTGCAACTTCTTTTGCAATTTGCGATGTCGCTTTGATCTCATCTTCTCCAGGTAGTCTTTATTTTGCAATCATCGTTCTTTAGGGATTAGAATAATTTGTTGAGTTGCAATCTTCTTTTCATTGCTATTATTTTGTGATGTTCTTGCATCACATTTTCTCTAAATAGTCTCTATCTATGGGTGGAGCAATTTTTTTAATTTTTTTAAATTTGTTAACCCCTAAAGCCCAGAGGCATATTTTGGACAGAAATTGTGAAAAACTGCCATTTTTAGGGCAATGAAAAAAAAATGAAAAAAAAAAGTTTTTTTTCAAAATCAACCGTACAAATTTGTACTAGACCACTATAGGAATGTGTAGAAAACATTTCAGAAACTTTGACCGCACGGATTGAAAAATTATAATGTTTGAAGTTAGAAGAATTTTTTTGCCGACCTTATCCAACAGGGCCAGCAGACTTTAACTCCTCCTAGAGTGAGATTTTTACACTACGCATGCTTATTTTTTTTTACATTTGCATCTTATATCGTGTAAGTTACATACATGCCAAATTTCAAAAGTTAATGAGCTTTTTTCCAAAAGATTTTCAAAAGATTCTCAAACTGCCCGAGCTGCCAGAAAAGTTCAGGGCAGCATAACTTTTGATCCAGGCACCCGATCGGAAAACAAATTAGATTTTCACTATGGGGTACATATTTTGACCTTGAGTCAAAATTTCATAAACATCCGACCATAATTGACTTCATAGGAACCTACCCGGATTTTCAATTGTCCGTTCAATGGACATTTGTCCTTAAGGGGTTAATTTTTGCACTGTGCATGAAATTTAATGAAACCGCTTTCTGGTAATTCTTCTAGTAGAACACAAAAACCTAGAAAGAATTAGTCTATTGAAAGCCCTTAACTTGAGGTGATGTTACAAGCTCAATATTATTGTACCTTTTTGATGAAGACCCTTAGTAACTATCACTTTGCTTCTGTTTATTGAGCTTGTGTTCACTTTCCATGAACAAGACAATGCTCAAAAGATTGTTGAGTATTTGATGAAGCATCCACTAATCACTCGTGTAAATTATGTTGGTCTACCTATTGGTTGTGACCTTCATTACTCACAGGTTTGTCTATGTGGGCATTTTTTCATGATTGGCTAGGACCTTTCATTTGTAGGTGGGCAAACTCATGACTGCAAGCTTATATGTTGTTTCCACTAGACCTATAGGAATTAAGCTAAAGATGAAATTGTTTGGATCATTGCAGTCTAAGGATGTAGGCTCCATTTCTAGCTTCAACACTAGATCTTTAGTGGTATCTTTTCTTGAGTACTCTCTATTTGCAGGTTTTTCTTCAGGTGAAGTAATGTTGTTTATTTACGATTTGTAAGGGTTGATTTGGACTGTAAGTGAAATTTGATGAAACTTCAAATGCAAAAGAGTTCAATAGACAAAGTCTATTTCTAATGCAACATCACAGAAGTCT
The DNA here is from genome assembly GCA_951799445.1 of Pseudisothecium myosuroides. Classification (NCBI taxonomy): domain Eukaryota; kingdom Viridiplantae; phylum Streptophyta; class Bryopsida; order Hypnales; family Lembophyllaceae; genus Pseudisothecium; species Pseudisothecium myosuroides. The sequence continues at coordinate 31,308,702 of OX637291.1, forward strand.
ATTGAGTGTTATTTCTTGGCTCGATCTCTACTACGTTGTTCAATTGCATAGTTGATGAAATAATTGCCTTTACTTGTGTGTTTTGCAACTTCTTTTTTGCAATTTGGTCGCGATAGATTGTTGTTTAATTGAGTGTATAATTGATGTCTTGAGGTGGTACTGCGTTAGGATAGAAGCAAGATGTATTGTTGTTGTTTGTATACGTAATAGAATGTATTGTGATTTTGACCATTTTTGTGATAGCATTTGCTCATTATTTAGGTTAAATGTAGTGTGATTTTTTCTTTCTTACAATTAAGCTTCCTTGTTATGTAAAATAAGGGACCTAAACTGCAGGTGACAATGCGATCGGGTTACCTGTACTACGCCCCACTTGGGGTTGATATGGCTATCCCAATCAATCATTGAATACGTAAGGTATTGTATCAATATCCAAGAACCTCGATAGAAGACCCTCGCCAAACCCCGCCTATACTAACATTTTTCACAAATTCAGGCTATTAGAGTATGTCCACCCATTTTGCCGCACTATACTAGCCTTGGCAGGGAACACAAGCTAAAAATCTGAGTTCCAAAATCTGCTTCCTGAAGTCCAAAATAGTGCTCAATACACCAAGCAGCCTCATAATACGGCCTAATAGGGGCTTGTCATTACAAAAAGTTTCAGCTCTCAAAGAGGCTGCTAACAGTTCATTTTCGGCACCCCTTCAATTACAAAAAATATAAAAGATTATTTTTATATTAAAAAAATGTTTTTTTGAAAAAAAAGATATTAAAAAAAAAAGTCTGACGCGGCGCTTACGTGGCACCAGTAGTACCACATCAACACCCGAATAAAAATAATTTTTTATTTTCATTTTTTCTACAATTGCACTGGGGGAGGGTCAAAATTCGCAGCCCCTTCAAGGGCTGAAATTTTTTGTAATGATTTTCAAGGCCAACATCCTAAAAGAGTTAAATTAGTGGTGGATCAAAAAAGATTAACAATTTAGATCATCAACTTTTTCATTCATTAGGGAAGTACTTAAAGGAAGTCAATTTAAAAATAAATTTAAAAAGGCATACTTGTAAGCTACAAATGAACTCTTATATACTTCAAATTTCATATTTGGGATGGTGAACAATGTGCTTTGGGCCAATGATTTGTGCAAATAATTACTCATTCATCCAAAGTAATTATTGAATATTTAACAACAACCTTCTTTAATGACCAATTAGATGAATAGAGGTAAATAACAAAATTGTACTAAGATATAAGCAAAAATATGTTAAATTCCAAAAAAGAATTTGGTCATTGAGGAATTAATTTTTAAATGTAAGTTAAAAGTCCTAAAATGGATTTATTCGGATTTTAAGCAAATTCTTATGATATCAAATTTTAATGTAATTTTTTGAATTTTTTTTGGAAGTCAAGGAATGTAATAGCTTTATAGAAATATAATATTTATTTCATTTGGTGCATGGATGAATAATTTATACCTTCCAAAATACAAAACACTTGATTTGGAATAGTAGGAAAAAAATCTCAAAAACTCAAAAACTCAAAATAATAAATCTCTCATTGAATATGTTTATGTCTTTTTGAAAAGCTTTAACTCATTCTACATGGATAAGTGATGTGAAAGTTGTGAAGAGTCTTGGTCTAGAACAAGTCACTATGCGAATGCCTTACAAACTAGGTGAAAGCAACTATAAGGTTCATTTTATTTACAAAATGTAAAAACTGGACTACTTACAAAACAAAGTACCAAAATAGCCCAAAATAGCCCCTAAAAATTCAATTTATAAAATATTTGAAGAATATTTTATAAAAGATCAAGTTACTAAAATATTCTTTGAATATACGTATTATTTCATACCTCCTTATAAAATATCCTTTTCACAAAACTAGGTTATTTATTTTTCACTAAGTGACTTCCCTAGGGTCTTGTTTTGCAGGCAAGTAGGGCATTTTTTGAAAAAAAAATATATAGAAGTTTTTCCAAACTCAATCTTTACAATTTTTTAAAAGCAAAACATTCATAGAAGGAAAATTACTTGCTAAATCAATTTGCCCAAAATGGAATTGAAATTGTTTCAATTCCATTTTAGAACTATTAATGATATAATTTTCCTTTCCAACTTATATCTACTTAACAATTTTCTTAGTAATGAAAATTATTAATTATTTTTTTGAAATTTTTCCCCTAGATTTAATTTTCGACTCAATTCTTTACCGTAAATATTTAAGGCTCAAACTCTTGTAATGCAAAAAAATTAAGTTAAGGGGATTCAAAGTCTAAAAACCTAGTTATGCGAGTGGGTGGAAAACATGGTCTTCTTTTCACTTTGAATACTAATATCTTATGTACAATCTACATGTTTAAATCTTTAATGACCAAGGAGTAGCCTAGATTTTCAAAATTGTAGAGATTATCAAAATGCAACTTAGAATAATAATTTAAAGATTATTTTCAAACAAATGTTGTAAATTATAATCCATGGATTATATTCAAAATTTGAAAATTATATCTAAAATTGACTATAGATTGAATATTCATAATTTTCACAAGCTTTATTTACTTTGGATTCATGTTTTTAAGTTTTAATTATGGTGAATTTTTAAGATTTTTCATTTTATTTATTTATTTATTTATTGAAGTTGTTCTTGAAAGGTCTTTTTGAAGGAAAAAAATTAGTTTTGAGATTAGACATACATGTTCCTTTGAATTACAAAAGATTTATTTAAAGAAGTTGTGAATCTATACCGTGCATATGTAAGAGTATTAAGGTGATTGCATGAAAGACTGGTCGATTTTTGTCACACTTTAGCAAGACAAGGTTGTCCTCTGCTATAACTTTTGAATTAAGATCCCAATGCCAAAAACAAAAAAGCTATTTCTAAATATCTAGATTGTAATTATATCCCTTATTTTTCAAAAAATTTAAAAAATTATTTAATATTTAATATTTAATTTCATTAATTTATTACACTTTCAAATTTAGGGGCTTAGAATACTATTGAGCAACTTCAATTAATGATTTTCAGTTGAAATTTCTATGGTAGGTAGACATGTTTCTTCTGAAGGGCATCTAAAAATACATTATTTTATGTCCTCCACATCTGTACAAAGAGGCCTCCCTTGCGCGCAATTGTGAACAATAGAAATGGTTTTGACCTCATTTTTTTGGTTGAAATTCATCACTAGGAAGTCCTCCCAAATGGCCAATTTTTAGTTTTTTTTATAATTGTTTTTCCTATTTATTACAAATTAAAAAGTCAAAGTGTATTTTTTTGCCACAATTCTATGTCCGAGAATATATCTCAAAAAATATATACTTTGATGTTATAATTTGTAATAAATAGGAAAAACAATTATAAAAAAAACTAAAAATTGACCATTTGGGAGGACTTCCTAGTGATGAATTTCAACCAAAAAAATGAGGTCAAAACCATTTTTATTGTTCACAACTGCGCGTGCAAGGGTGGCCTCTTTGCATAGATGTAGAGGACATAAAATAATATATTTTAGCTGTTCTTTCGTAGGAACATGTTTGCCTACCATAGAAATGTACCATAGAAATTTCAATTGAAAATCATTAATTTGAACCGCTCAATAGTATTCAAAACCTCTAAACTTGAAAGTGTGACAAATTAGAGAAATTGAATTTTAAATATTAAATGATTTTTTAATTTTTTTGAAAAATATGGGTTACAATTGCAATTAAGATATCTAGACTTTCTATTTTTAGTTTTTGGCATTGGGTTCATAATTCAAATGTTATAGCAAAAGACAACCCCGATTTTACCAATGTATGACAAAATTGACCAGTCTTTTATGCAATGACCCATTAATACAAGAATCTACAAGTATTTTAGATGAATGAAAAAACAAAGATTTTGTGTACTCATGATGTGTTTGTGTTCATCCATCGTTTGAAATTTGAACATTTGATCCTTCAGGGATTAAAATGCATGACATTTTCTACATATTCTCATACAAGTGCATGAATGGTTGAACATGCAAAAAAAAAATAGTTTTTTTTCCAATCATAACTATTTGCACTAGAAATGGTTGTTCAAAAGTGTTTTCTAGTGAAACATAGTCATAAACCTTTTATTAGGTGTTGATGGCTTTTGAATGTTCATAGCCTCTATATATGAACAATTCTACTTTCTCACTTTGAAAATTCACACAGCATAACAATTTTCATTGAAAAACTAATATCAACAAGCATTTTCCTATAGTAAGATTAGTCTTTCTTTCAAAAACATGTATGATCAACATATTCTCCAAGGTACCCAAAATGGATGGCAATAGATACATTCCTTTCACCCCTCAATCAGGATATTTTTTTTAGGCCATTTAGTGCAAAAATTGCACCAAATTTTTTGGCCTAACACCAAGCCTATAGAAAAAGAATGGTAGTAAAAAGGTGGAAAATCACCTGAAAACTTCAAATAAAAAAAAATCATGGATGAAATCGCCCAATTCTGGATAAGTGATATTTTCTATCCAATATGTGGATGAATGTTGAAATTTGGAGCACCACTATAACATTCAATATTGCAACTATGGCACTTCATCAAAAATGAAAAAAAAAAATCTGCCCTCAATGCAACCATTCACTAAGTGGATTACAAATGTTTCAAAAACTACACTTTCATCCAATGAATATTCATTGAGGAAGCTTTAAGAAGAACCATTTCACATATCAATGGATAGTAAAAAGAATGCTCTGTATGAATCAATGATATATTTGCAGGATTTATACATTCTCATAACGGAATTCCAAAAATAACCTTAATACCTCTAATTCAAGCCCTCAGGCCTGAAGTCATCTCTAAAACTTTCATCATCAGCAGCAGAAACGAACCAAGAAGGCACAAGATCTGCTTCTCAAGTGCGAGATTGTCAGATCTGCACACCCCGGTGGCAGCTAGCCCGTGACAACTGTTGCAGTGAATTCGGAAACCAAACTAGCTCAGATCTATCGAATATTAACTAACATATGAATCTGAAGAATTATACGCTCACTCACTACCGGCAGCCATTCAAATCCAATCCTTGAATTGTGTTTGCAGCAATACAAGCAAGGTCTGCTCCTTGTGCACACGGTGGGGGATCTTGCGGGTGATGGGCTGCTCGAGTATTCAGCACATCCATGCTGTGAATTGCTATGTAACACTTCTAGCTACTGTATTGTAAACCCTGAGGATTGCCAGTGATGAACTAGCATCCATCGGTTCTAGGGTTTAGGGTATAGGATTGCAACAATATCCAGCACATCCATGCGTAGAATTGCTAGCTTTCGATCAGGTACACATCTCTCTACCCTAAATGACCCTGAGGATCTGTTCGGATTTTGGGTTTGGGATTGGGATTTGGGGATTCGGGGGATTAGGGTTTCGGGATCAGTGTGCGGAGCTCATGCGGTTCACCCGGTTGCGATTAATTTGCAAGTAATTGCACGCCGCTACACTGGAGCTCCGATGAAAGAATCCTCCGTCATACGGAAAGAACATGACGCAGGAATCCGCCGTTTTGCGTTTCGGTCGCTTCGTAATGTCCACAGGACTAGGCGGGGGATGCACCTCCGCCATGTGCTCTGAATTCAAATGCCACCTCTCGATGCGCTTGCGTCGATGCAAGCACCGAACGGTCTGCTTCATCACATGGTTCACGGACTTCCGGTAGCTCCGGGGGTCGTGGTGTCGGGAGATCGCGCCCTCGGGGCCGTAAGCGCTCGGGTCGCTCATGATGTCCAGGGGATGTGGGGAGTTCAAGAATGCGGTTTCGGCTGCTCGTAATTCTGCGGTTTCATACTGCTCCTCGTCGTCGTCGTTGCTGTAAGGATGAAGCTTGGTAGTACGCACGGGGTGATCCAGGACGTACAGGCCACTTCCTGATGGCAAGAGAGGATGGCCTGGCGCTTGCTGCGCTTCCGGTTGTAAAATAAGCAACTGTCCCGTTGTGGTGTACAACTGCCGCTGTAAAATCAAACGTCAAATTCGTTAGAATGGTGACATTCCGAGAGAATGAGAGTTTTGGGCGTGTGTCTGAACCTCGCAAATAAAAAATATATATATTTCTTACGACTTCTGAGCATTTTAGATTTACGTTTCTCAGAGTTCGGAGCACTTGAATGTCACATGTCTGGCACTCAAGCTTATGTAACGAATTTGGCCATCATATCATTTACTTAGTCATAACTCTATGCAACCAAGAAGGAGGCATTTTGTTAAGAGTAGAAAAGAAATGCCCAACTCAAAAAGCCAAAAGCAGGAGCGACAGACATGACGTCTAGTTTGATCAACAAAAATTCCCTTGTCTCTTCCATAACATACATAAACATAAGCATAATTTCGGAATACTCTTACGAATTTTGTACGACGACACTCATTTGATTTGGCATCAAATAGCACATCAAAGAGGTCAAGCTTTGTATGGAAACGTGGGTAAGAAAAGGTTGGACTAGTAGCAAATTGTATTACCTGATTTACAAAAGTGGGCAGATTTCGGAACTTCTGGTTAATCCTCTTGAGCACCTCCACTATCTGATGTGGAATGTCCGACGCATAGATCCTCGGCACGAGGTCTCTTGAGATCACCACCGACTGAATGTGCCTCGGCAGAAACCCCAGTCGCTTCAGCAGCCGATTCCCCCCATTGAGCACCGAGGGCGCCCCGAACGTGTACACAGTCCCCAAGGCCGATACTGGCACCACGCCCCTGCACCGGAACATGAGCGACAGCAGCACCGCCAGGCTCCCACCCAAGGAATGCCCCGTGAAACTCACCCTCGCGCGGCTCCCGTACGCCGCCATGTGGGATTGCACCAAGGGGAGCATCTGGTCGTAGAGAGACAGGGCGATTTCGTACACGCCTTGGTGAACCATGACGCGCGTGTTGGAGTGCTCGAAATGGGTGGGCTGGAATTGGAGGTTGGCTTTCCAGGAGGCCATGGTTTCCGAGCCCTGGATGAAGCGGAATTGAAATCCGTAAGTACTTGACATCGTTTACGCCCAAAAGAACCTAGGATTTATGGTTATGAAACGATCGTTACTGTGAAAACAAAACTCATATGGAAGCGAGGTTTACTTCATTTATACGAGACAAAGTTTTAAATTATTAGTTTCACATAGAACCAAGATTTACATCATTAGATTTATATAGGACCAAGGTTTACGTCATCAGATTCACATGGACCCAAGGCTTACATTATCGGAATCACGTGGAACCAAGGTTTACACCATCAGAATTAGTGAAGAACGTTGCATGTGCTGGGACGAATAAAAACATACCCTGGTCAAAACTGCAAAAAAGGTTCACGTACGAGACCGTAGTGAGATTTATATGCTCAGATGGCGGTGAGGGATTTGGTTACCTGTATTGAGAAGAATCGAGTAGCGGTGGAGGGCTCGTCGCAAACGAACCATCCGCAAGCGCTGGACGCATTCGACGTCGAGGGCTTTTCGTCGTTTCCGGCTATGGTGGACGCGACCGAGCACGGGTCAGGAGAGTCCATGAACTTGGTCATGGCGGAGGCCATCTCCTGATCTACCGCTCTGGACAAAATCTCCGAGGAAATTCGTTGCTCCGGAGCATGTGCACCTCGGAGAGTTCCGTTGCTCCACTCCGTCGAGGATTTCCTGGATTGCAGGTACGTGGCGGTCGCGGCCAGGGCGTACGCCGTTGCGGGCGCCATCAGTGTTTTGTTGAATTGCGCCGTCGTGGCCGCATTCTCTTGCTGGATGGAGGAGGTGACCAGTCTCAGTCGGTGGTCTCTCTCAAGTTCGTCGCCCTGTGGAGATTGTTCCACACATACATGCACCCGCGTACATCAGTCAGGTAGTCAGATCATTCCTCAACAATTTCGTCGCTAGAAGCAACTGAAGCGTGATTTCACACAAAAAATATTGTACCCATCACACCTAATAAAAGTCTCAAATGAAAGGCAAACAAAATTAAAAAAACTGTCAAAAGAAACTGGTACTACAATAAACTCGTCTTTGGGGGAAGAACAAGCGCATTGCATGACATGCAAATTCTGGAGGGACGTGAAATAGAAAACAATTTAGACACTTGTGCGAAAAATCATCAGTAACGAGAACACAAGGTATTTGCAGTTGTGCACCCAGAATCGCCACTTGAAAGGAATGCCGTCTGTGGGCCGTGTCACGAGTAGGTGACGATTCTGTGTGCACTGATACCTTGGATGAAGGTCAAATTCTAGATAAGATATATGGCTTCCGAAAAAAACCTTGATTTCGCCGATGATGTACGCGAGATTGCTGAGATAGCAAGCTTGCGAGACGAGCTTCAACTCTCCCACCGGGTAGTGCCGAAGAAACTTCCCAAACGACTCTCGCGAGTGCTCCACACCAGAATTACTAGCGACCTCCTCCGCCACGCTTCCATCCAAAGTCTCATCGTCCACAAATTGCTCATACTCCAGCGACTCTTCCGAAATCCTTCGCGGCTGGTCGCTACCGCTTCCGGAGTTCCACAAGACTCTCGAAGGGCCAAGCATTTCCACTTGGGAGCGGTAGAATGATCCGCTGTGGCGCAGCCCTTTCCGGGATGAATCGGCAGCCACTCCGTGCGGGGTTAACACGCTGGAGCGTCCCAGGTCGAATCCTCGCACGTGAAGCTGCCCAGCAGCAGGGGACTGGAACACGGAGCCTCCTGCAGCTATGGCGGTGCTGACTCTCACCACGACTGCCTCCATCGCTCCAGCACTCCACTTAAGAAATTACATCCACACTCTGTTTCCAAGTTTCGCACTCCCGTGCAACTTTCAATCGATCAGACTGCACCAATTATATCGAAAATGACACTGATCGATCACATCGATCACATCGACACCCACGATTCAGTTGAACATTTGCAACCCGATCAGGTGAACTGTCCTGTACGTTCTGCTGTGAGCGCTTCAATCTAGGCCTCCCAAGCTCCTAGTGGATTATCTAGCCAGCTATTCGATTACGTATCTTGGGCCCCAATATTTCGCAAAAAACACCCTCTCACACTCTGATCAGGCGTCACTCGTCACTGCTATATTTCCAGAATCTGTCGATCAGGTGAGCATCGATATTCTCAAAGGATACCCAGGTGAACTGTCGAGCTAGCTACGCACTCCACAGGTATAAGTAGCCGCTTCACCAGGTACTCCTCACTATATAGAAGACAGGACTATTCAACTGCGGGTTGTCAACTTTCCAATACGGGCCAGGCCCTCAGTCTAGACTAGGAAGTTGAGCTAGCGCTACTTCCCGAGTACGTCGTAGGCCGAGTAACCAACCAAGCAACCGGGTGATGAAGCATGATGCAACTGATGAGTGAACTTCCGTCGTTGAACATCCGTCTTGGTATGGTATGGTATTGGAGATATGTTCAAGGCAGACGGTCCAACCGAGCATGCAACCGCAGACTGCATCCGTGACTGAGGGACCCGGACCGCCGTCGTCAGCGGGAACTGACTGAACTGCTGTGGCCGGGACGACGGACTGCTGGTGTCGGCTACGGCACAAGCCCACTTTTGTAAGTTTCGCGACGATGGTCGGGAACTCAGTCACCCACTTGGGAACACTGTCGACTCTCCCTACTGTAGTAAGAACGCCCTAGACAGTAGTACAGTACGCCGTCTTGCCTAGCTCGAACAAGACTGTATCCTAAATCACTGTCGTCGATGTCTGATCTCTGACTTTGAAAAAACAGACTTAGTGTGTGCCGAAAGTGTTGAAGGACGCTGGTTCCACAAAAACTACAGAAGAGGTCTCGGTCTCAGTCTCGGCCACGGCCTCAAAGGAGTCGGCTACTAGCTAGTAAGTAGGTGGTGAAGAGGAATGTGTAGCCGTTTTCAAAGTTACGGGGGCTTTGCCCTGTTAAAAGTTGCTACTCTGATTCTAAAGAAGAATTGGAGTTTTTGCTGGTGAGGTCCGCCACAGACTCAAGTCACTGACAGGGCTCCAGGTGGTGCAATTTGCTTGCAAGGAAGTGTTCAGTTAACTGTCTAACTTAATTAAGAAAGGTTTTGTGTGGTCTTTGGACTTTGGAGCATATGTTTGGAGTCCTGGAATCCGGGAGGAGGGCTTCTGCAGAATTGGCTGTTTGGTTGAAGGTTGATTCCGTGGGATTTGGACTTTGGGGAGGCGCCATTGGGGTTGAAGCCATTTGGGGAGGAGCCCGGCACTCCGGGAGATCGGTAACGGATTTGACGGGTCCGGGGCATTGCTGGGCATGGTCAACCGCCTTTTCGGCGAGGCTTTGACTGGTCACCTGCCTGGTTGCAGGGATCCATCAGTCCAGATCCGGCCGGCCGGCTAATCTGGCGCTCATGGATGAATGCTCATGGATGGAATTTGCTTTCCATGAACTCGAGGCTGTTCAGATACGCGAGAGTCAGGTGCGGCGTATGTGAAGTTATTTTTTGGAAAACCACCGAGTATCATATTGGTTCAATGTGGAGTATACCTTCTTCTTTTCTTTTTTTAACAATTGCAACTGAATTTCATTGCAAAGAGAAAGAATACAAGCCCACCATTCACAAATTTTGCAAGTGGCCTGGTGGGAAGAGTAGACCTTTCAAAATCTGATGTTGAAACTCAATTTTGGCACTTGTTTGCAAATTTTGATCTTAATTGTTACTAAGATTATCCGATTAATTTGACAAAAATTTGGAAAATGGCTCCAAACTTTAACTGAGAGGAACTCTAAAGGACATATCATTTACCATTAATGGTAATATTTGTAAATTTCATATTTGGAAGAAGAAGTTAATATTTGAAATTAATGATCTAATTTAGGGGAGGAGTTTTTACATCTATTTCCACAAGTGCAAAAAGAAATTCACACCTCCATCCCCTAGAAGGCTCGTTGGACTAATATAATGTAATTTGTTCAAGGCTAGGATTAGACTTGCTTTGGTCTTATAGACACAATTCCCAATCCCCCACTTTGGAAAAAAAATGTAGGAACTTATTATTTATATATGATAGAATTTGGAATGAAGAACCTCAAATTAGTTTGAAGAGGTTGAGAAGTACAAGAAAATTGGATAAATTTCCCAAATTTGTTAGAATAAACTATGTGATTTGTCAAATTTGGATGGGGCTTACCACCAATAGGGAATGTAATGGATGAAATTACATACGCAATGGACGGATGGACTAAAAAATTGTTGATTATTTCATCCTGCTTGCTTTGCAAGTTGCTTGTCTGGCCGAATTAGGCTCTTTTCTTAAGCTTAGAAACAGAACTAGCCCCTTATTTTGTGGTTGGTCCCATCGAAAAATCAATCCTACAAAGATCCTAGTTGGTTGAAATGTATGTGTATGACATTCTAGTCTTCGATTTTTAATTTTTTTAATTTCATAATAGTATGGGGTGTCCCTTCTGAGGCAATACTTAGTCATCCTAGTCTTATTTGGAATTGTAAAGTCCAAGGTGGAATATAAAATTTCTAAAAAAAATCTCTCGGGACCTCTAAAATTGGAAATCTCAAAAAGGGTTTGGCCTCCCTGTGAAGAATGCAACCAAGAAGCTTGCAAGGTAGAAATAACGAAAGGGATCCATATTGGTTTGAGCATTTTTGTTTTGGTCGGCTGAAAATATGTGCAAGTAAGATTTTGGGTGGTGAATGTTGTTATTTCTGACATTGACATCCTCAAGTCTCTCACCCTTTTTTTTTTGCAGGGCCCCAAAAAGGACTATTTACAATTCAAACGCTAATATCTTGCAATCCACATGGTGGAAAATTCTGAAATTTTTTCCACATCTTTTCAAATCATCATACTACAAGATCCTACGATAAATTATATGTGTTCAAAAATGGATTTTTCCAAAATTTGGTACTTTGGCAAGCGAAAGGAGGTTCCAACGCACCAGAGAACGTGGCATTTGGATATTGTATACAAAAGTTATTAACGAACAAAGTTCGGTTCTAAAAGTGTTTCTTCCGCATAGGTACAAAATTGATTTTGGAGATGTACACATAGTATAGATAGTGGCTTAACCCTTAAAAGTCAACGCAACCATTCTGTGGCCGATGGATGACAGAGAATCAAACTGTGTAGGACAAAAATGCAACTATTCATCCTCGGAATTTGTTGTGAAAAGGGAAGATCTTCTACACTAGCTTGACTTCCAATGAACGCTTTTGCAATTTTTTAAGCCAATGATTCACACGGTAATGCAAAAGGATGATTTCGAGGGTCACCCCTTCGTCCTTTAAGGGTTAAGGTCAGTGACACATTTGGGTGTACCCACCTTAGATGGTGTGGATTTTTCTACACCCATTGAGCAGTAGCTACATGGACAAGTGGGGGCTCAATGTGATGAGCCGGGTGGGGTGCACGGAGGAAACGCAAGGCAGTGGGTATGAATGAAGGCTACTGAATCGCGGCTACGACTATTGATCCCTTTGAAGAAACATCATGACTGAAGCTGGAAAAGGTTGGGACTCCCGCTCCTTATAGGGCCTCCGTCCTGCCCTTGGTAGGCCAATACGACAGTCAGTCGACTCCCAACTTGAACAATTTTCCACCAGTGAGTGGTTGCATTGGTTTGTGTAAAACTCAGACTCTCCTTTTTCATGATGTGCTTACCCATTCAGTGTGCTTACATTTGGTGTGCGTACATGGTGTGCCACCGGTGTTTTTTCTCCTGTAAAGATACAAGGACAGAAAGGGGGCACCGTGACAGAAAGGGGGGCAACGAGGCAGAATGTGGGCAGCAGGACAAAAAGTGGGCGAAAACGAGTTTGGTACAAACAGCAAGGAATGCACAGATTCATCCCATCTATAAATTAAGGTAATTGGGTCACTGATCGACGACCACAGGGATGATAGACCCAGTGCTTCAGTGCGTATGGATTGGTTGAATCACAATTAATATGTAAGTTATATTTACAATGAGTCTGTAGTATTGTCATGCCAGTGATTTTGGGCTTTTGACATGATCAGCGAATGCAATGTTCGAGGACCATAAGGTAGTATGCTCTAAAAGCGACCCTTTAAGGGCTGGTCTGCTTTTTTCATAGGTTTGCATGAACAAAAATATTTTTAATTCATTTTTCAGAGAAAGAAAAATAGATGCCAAATGTAACACAAGTGATTTCATATTTTTTGAAGTATTTTTGAATTAGTTATGAATTTTCAAAGATTTCTTGTTGTAGGTACCTATTTGTGATCCTAGGTCTTCCAAAATGCATTCACTTGCAACTTCTAAAGTGATTTGAGGAAATCAAGGGCAATGATTGGCTCTTGCAACAAAGAATATTTTTTTTTCGATTGAATCAATGGCTAAAGTGGTCCATTTAAGAACCACTTCATATCCATTCAGTACCATTTTATAGGGTCGGTTTGAAGGGGAGGGTCGTTTTTACAACATACTACCTTAGATGGTTACAAATGAGTAACCAACCAATGTTTTCCTATGATTGTACTAAATTAACCCTCGAACGTTACAGGGGACGTTTTTCAGATGGTGGTTTCTTGCAAGACTGGGTTCATCAAACTTTATAATGTTTGCATCCATACGATAAATTTTCCAAAAAATAGCAAATTTGCACTTATCAAGTTGTTGGCCACAAAGTTCTACAGTGATAAGGGAGATGACCCATTTCCAATCACTTAAGCAATTCAACATATCTAATGTATGGGTATGATGAGGGGGGAAATTTTTCCGTGTAGAGAAATTGATTTAAGAAGGATTCCATATTTTTGTACATTTTTTTCCTCAAAAATAAAATTACTATGAATTTTTTTTCGTGAAGATTCCGTTCAACCATTCTTGTTATATAGGTCATCATATTTCCTACCATAGGCTGATTACAAAATCGACAATGCTTCAATGCAGGTGATAATTGTAGCCTCCAATGTACATCTTGTGGTCATTCTATACTTTCAATATATACCTCCCCAATATTTGTGCTTCCCCTTCTCACAAATATTTGTGTGAGCTATCACCTAAACCACCAACTGATCATAAACAAAGCATTCTAATTAATAGAAATGGGTGGCTGATCGGAAATGGGTCGTCTCCCTTAAATGCAATAACTAATCCAAATTCAAGTTATGCCGCTTTTTCTAGAAAGGTCCTCCATTTAGAGTTGTTTGGACTGTGATGCTTAGGAATTAAGGCCAAGGTGAATTGACCTCTCATTCCATCAACCAAGGATAAATATAAAAAATTGCATCCTATTTTATACTATGTTACTTTTGAATTTCTTCATTAATCCTACCTAATTTCAAATCTCTGATTTTAAATATGAATTCAAAATTTCCATATTACATCATGGGTGGCAAATAAAAAGTTCCAGTGTTTTCCCGAGGGATAAACTACAGGGAAATGAGGGGTCAATTCAACCTGACCCTAAATTAAACATCTGAGAAAGTATAAGAAAAATACAAAGTTGGGCTGCACATCCATCATTGTGTGTTTATTTTGGACAAAATTGTGCACACTCCTTGGCAGGTTTGACCGGTCAAGTGTAAAGTAGTTTGACGAGCCTCTTGCGAAGGTAAAACCAAGGATGAATATAAAAAAAAAGACCCCTTATTTTGTGCCGTCTCTAGGGTATATTCAAGACCTCTCCTAGCTAATTTGGAGCCTCCGATTGCAAATATAAATTCAGAATTTGCAAATTTTATCATACCTCGCAAATAAAATATTCCTGCGTTTTCCCCACGGGTAAAACAGGGGCCTCCGCAAGAGGCTCGTCAAACTACCCTACGCTCGGGTCAGATTCGTTAAAAATTAATTCAAAATATAAATAAATATGGCATGTAATGAAATTTTCAAAAATTATAACGTGGCTTATTTGAAAGTGTAGAAAATGTTAATAAAAATAATTTGAATCCTAAAAAAAACCTAATGAAAAATGAACGTCTGATTTGGCAAAAATTAAGTTATTTTTGTAAAAAAAGTGCCACATGTCATCTTGTGAATGGTGTGAGGTGACATGCACCTATGAGAATCTAATGTGGAAATTCAATTTTGGCACCTGGGTGCGGAATCAAACCTTCTTGTACATAATGAGTGGGCAAACGACATCAGAGAGTTTCCTCTTGTGTCAAGCTGACAAATTGTTTTAAGACCGTACTCCCTTTTAAGTTTTTTTTCTTGAAACAAATGGACAATTTCCTTGCAAAAGGGAAACAGTACATAGAACCTAAGGACCCCGTCCCCAACAGAATTTTTACATTTTTCAGAAATAAATTTTAAATCAAAGCTAAGTACTGATGAGAACACACTCAACATCACCCAGCCTCACCCCAGCCTCGCAAGTGGCACAAGAGCCAAACCGGTGCCTCAATTGGAGGCAAGGAACCTGAAACGCTGCTCAAGTTTTGGTAAAGCCTGTACAGTATTGCAGTACAACAGGAGGACCCTCTGCTACAGTGCTAAAATTCAGTGAAAGTTCAGTGAAATATTATAATGCTTGGCAAACGAAATTCAAATTATTCTAAATCTGGTTAACGAAAGGGAAATTCGAGCTAAAAGAAAAGATTTCGAATGGGGTGTTACGAACCTGACCTCAACGTACGGTACTTTAGACTTGACCGGTTTGAGCCTCTCAGACTCCATCCCTCTAGAATGGAGCCAGTGCTGTGAGGCCTTGTGGCAGGTACTGTTCCAAAAGGAAAAGAAAATGTGAGCCTCGCATGTGATAAGCATGTAGACATAACTACCTCAGAAACAACAAATATTTCATTGCTACTTGGTGTTGTACTTGGTGCATCAGAATATTCAGTTGAACCTGCCAATATAATGGAAAAGGAGTGAAGCTTTTTTGTATTTCATAGCTGCTTGAAGAATCAAAGGACACCCATTGATCTTTTCTGTGCCAGACCTGTTTCATGCAATCATATCATGCAGCTTGCAGGAACGAGTTTGGCAGGAGCTTTCCTGCTTTTGTAGTGAAAAAATACAAACACATGTGCAAATAAGGTATGTTGTCAAGATATTGTCATGCGGATATTGAGGTGGGACTCTGAATGAAACTTGATGTTTACTTTTAGCTTGCAGTTCCACCGAAAACGCGGAAGCATTTTTCTTGCCAACGTCTTTGAGAAACTGACTGTCTTGCCCTAATAATCTCATTGTCCGCGGAAATCACAGTTCTCTAAGGTAACTACACCTAAAATCGACCGTTTAACCAATTCAGCTGATTTCAGTATGGTTCTCATTATTATATTGGAAATGTTTTTGTGGGGTCTTGTTGGTAGTCCAAAGGGGATTCTAGATTATGTGAAAATGCATTTTTTGGACACTGTATGAATAAACTATGAATATTCAAAGTACTGACAATAGGTGTTTTTAAAACCGACCCTAGACTCTCATGAATAGTGGGAGTACATTTTAGGCAAGAATCTGTAGGGGTTGATTTTAGAAAGGGGTCAAAATTGGGTGTAGTTACCTTACATTGTTACATATAGGGCAGTCACCGAGGTGGAGGGAATTATGACCAAAAAAAACAAGCTAAGGAGAAGGGTGAAATTTGACGAGGAATGCATTTTTTTTTGTCAAAGTATCCGACGGGCGACGGCGAGGAGAAAGCCCAATATAAACTCTTGCCTGAAAATGAATGAAGGATGTAATCAATGAATGAAAAATCTGTAATCATTGATTACGCGAATTTCACACATCAAGGAAGAGATTACGAGGAATAATTTGTCTGCCTTTTGAATGGAACATTTTGTGGCGGGGATTTACGATGATTGAAATGTTCATTTATTACTTGAGTTTCCAATCCATAGCCTTCTCTTTTCATTTTCATTACCCTAGGGTATAATAGGGGAATGCTACCATATGGAGTGTGGAGTTTAGAGCATAGAGCTTAGGTTTGGTGAACCTAAAGCTTGTTTTAGAAGTCATTTTTTGAAGCATAGGTACCTTTGGAAGGTGTATGTAGGTACCCTATAACCATTGAAGGTACCCTATAATATAAAGCACCTTATAGATAATACTATATGTACCTATAATGTAGGTATTCTATAATCACCAAAGGTGGTTTACGCTCTATGCTCCCGTACTATGCTCATATACTAGCTTCGCTCTGTATGTACTTTTATTCATAATATTATCTAAATTGTAAAAACATCATCCAAAATTTGGCAAATCTTCTGGTTTTCATAGACATTTTTTGACAATTCCATCCACTTTTTTCTTCTTTTTTCTAATTTGTCCAAAAAAAATCCAACAATTAATTATTGTATACCATAGTTGTAGGCAATTCAATAGGAAATAATTCTTTATGTAGATGACAAAATTTAGGTGAATTTTATCTTCAAAAAATACAAAATTATATGTTGAAAATACAAATATTGGCCCAAAAAAATTTGTATTTCTAGGATCTGTTGAACATTTTCTTTCGGGGAATTTTTTTTTTTGCTAACCCTGTCCTACACTTACAATATGTTGCAAGACTTGATTTTTAACCATCTAAGGACCGGTCCATGGCTGCTAATTTCAAGCTTCAACTATCATCACTCTGTTTGTTACCATTTTGCAACTAGATATGAATGAAAAATTTTAAATTTACTATTCAAAAATGAAATCATATGTCTGCTATAAGCTATAAAATTTTCAAATTTTTTGGAAAAAATTTGAAATTACTATGAATTTTTTAAGAAAAAAATGAATAAAATTCATATCAAATACAAAATATATTCAAAAAATATGAAATTTTCACCATAGATGTATATTATAGTATAGAACATTACGATATAAACCAAAATTACCATGCCATCCTAAATTAGACAATCAACAAACTATGGTTGTAGGCCCAAAGTTCATATTGCTATAAAATATTGAAATTTATAAGTTTTTCAAAATTTCCAATTGGAGTAGAAACAATTGATTAGCTTCATTTTATTAGTTAGACTCAAATTCAAAAAACATCATTTCTATGGCTAAAATTCACATCAAGAGAAAATAGCAAGAAATTACCCAAATACACTACACAAAATAGTGAAATTAGGTTTTCCCACACTAATTTCTCAACATTTGACACTATATAAATATTACCGTTATTATACAAAAGTATACTACTTTTGAATTAGGAATCGTTGTAATTGGGACTCATAAACTTCTATGTGTACAAATGGATATATTTGTAGAAGTATAGGTTGACTTTAATGGCTTGTAAAATAACTTTTGGAGTATAGGGCAACCTAATTTTTAAGGCAACCTAATTTCATTATTTTTGTACAAGGATGAGCCGTGGATTGAGCATCCTCTTCTTTAGAAAAGTCCATAATGAGGGACTTTGCACTAAAATAAAATAACCCATCATGGTCAGAATTAGAAGTTTGTCCTCATGCCATTGCTTAAATTTTTAAATTTTTTTCCCACATAAAGACAAGTGTGAGAAATAGGAGAAGCAGTTGTAATTATATTTTTTTTTGACAAAGTATGAATTAGCTATGAATTTTTGAAGGTTCAACCCCAAAAGAGTCTCTAGACTACTCCATAACCAACAAAATTTGTATCCATAATGCTCACCTTACTCACCTAAAGCAATCATTATATTTTTTAATGTGGAAGGTTTTAAAATACTGTCACTTTCTACAATGATTTACATTGGAAAAGCTGGATGTTCCCAATGAGGTTATTAATCACTCCATTAGTGTCAGGTGAGACACTGATTGCAGCCCAAAATTTCACGATTGAATATAACCGCCACGCGGTCATTTCCTAGGTGTCCATCATGGATCATTTGACCATGATGGGCTGTTTTACTTTACTATTCATTAAAAATGTACTCAAGGACCCTCCAAATAAATAAATTGGATGAAAGAACATTTTTTTTCCATCCTATAACTGCCAAATGAAGTCATCCACCAAACACTTAGTGTTCGCAACAACGCTCCATGGTTAAGGTAGGAGGTTGTAAATGCAACCCTTTCCTTCAAACCGTCCCTATATTTAGCTGTAGAATGGTTTGGAGGTGATCCTTAAATGGACCACTTTTGCTATTGAATGAATCAAGAAAAAATTGTTTTTTTATTGTGAGAGCCAATCATTGGCCTTGATTTCCTAAAATCACTTTCAAAATTGCAATGGGAGGGATTTTGGGAGACCTAGTGTCACAAATAGGTACCTACTACTGAAATCTTTGAAAATTCATAACTATTTCAAAAATGCTTCAAAAAATATGAAACCACTTGTGTTACGTTCCGCATTTATTGTTCTTTCTCTGAAAAATGAACTAAAAATATTTTGGTTTATGTGCACCTATGAAAAAGGCGGATCAGCCCTTAAAGGGTCGCTTTTTCAGCCTACTACCTTAGTGTGGATGAGAATGCCTTGCATCGATGATCTTTTTTTTTTTTTTTTTTAACAAATGGAACGAGCCATATTGCAACACCGTTGCACTTGAGGTGTATCAGAGCTCAGGATTTTGTGGTGTAAAATTTCACTACTTCTTTCCAAATTTGAGGCTCCCTGTATCAGTGTCTGTGATTGTGAGCCCATAAATCTTGGCTCCCAAATACTTGGCCCTGCTTAGGGCTTCCAAATCTAGGAACAGAATCGCCTCTATTTTGGGAACTGGAAGCTTGCACTCTTTGGAGGGCTAGCAAGAAGAATCTCAGCTCTGAAAATCCTAAAAAATCTCTTGCAGTTAAGGGGTCCCTTTATTTATGTAAAAAATATTAAAAACAACAACTGAAGAATAGAGTAAATTGTAAAGTTTGTCCTGTATTTGTAGCTAGGTGTCAAAGGAAGGTTTAACTAAGAATAGTACAGAAGGAACACGGCATCAAACTCCATCAGACCTGAGTTTTCAATTGGTGCTCTGGCGAGTTTGATCCTATGTTTTTTCCGAACTCCAACTCTTGTTCGCGTATTGGCACATTTTACGATTTATTCTAATACCTTTGAGCACTTGGACAATTGTGCACAAATGATGCCAAGTTAATTTGGTCATATTTAATCACAAATTAATAGGGCATAACAGTCTTCAAAGCAAAGGAATCTAATACTCTATGCAATTTTAAATTTTTTTTTCTTTATCAATTTGGAGAAATAGCCATCTATTTCTTCAATACTTGGGTGATACTTGGTGATATCTATATCAAAACTAGGTGATACCTAGGTAAAATTTGGCTATTGGTCTTAAAATACAACAATAATCTAGTTGTTAATTTTGAACAAAAACAATGAAAATTTCCTTTACAAAAAATAGCCAACTTCTTTTGGTTGTTGCCAAATAGCGAAAAATTGCGCACAAAAAAAACATTGACTCTATGTTTTTGAGGCTTTTTTCACTAACTTACATGAAAATCTTGAATTCAAGTTTGTCCATGAATTGTGGACCACCATGTAAGGAATTATTTTAGGTGCAATGACAATGAAGGACCTTCTAGCCTCCCTTTTCAAGAATATTATGGGATCACCTTAGATCCAAGATTTGAATGATAAAATGTAGTAGCCAAAGCTACATCACAAAGTTTAGACCCTACGATTTGGCAACAATTATCGTGTGGTTATCGTTGTTTCATGGGTTCATACCATAATCACACTGACTCAGTGTATTTTTACGCACTGAATCAGTGCGAAAACAATGAATATCAATAGCGTACGGTTTATGTACTTTAACTATACAATTGTTGTGTCAAAATTGCACAGCAATCATATAGTTAAAGTACATAAACCATATGCTATTGATATTCATTGTTTTCGCACTGATTCAGTGCGTAAAAATACACTGAGTCAGTGCGATTATGGTACGAACCCATGAAACAACGATAACCGCACGATAATTGTTGCCAAATCGTAGGGTCTAAACTTTGTGATGTATGAAGACCCAACCACACATGTCAAGAAGTTGACATGCGATGACTTTTTGTTGCAAAAATAGAGCTCATTTTCTTATACTTGAAATACCATATATTATGGTCAATTTCGGAGATCTAGATGATAAAATAAATATTATTAAAGATGTCATAGAAGATTTAATGGCACCTTCAACTATTGGTAGCATGCTATATGGCGCTTCAAAAATTAGGCACAGATGGATTGAAATAACTATATATACAATTGATTTCAACGTATGATAGATTAAATTTTCAATGTATGTTATGTAGGATGGTGTGTCTACAAAGTATCCTTCTAAACACTTGTCCAAATTTTCAGAAGGTTTGGTTGCGTACTTCAAAACAATTTTTAGCCCATTTCTTTTAGACTAAAAGAAATTGCATCTAATGTACTCACTTTGTGATATAAGAGGGGTGGATTAGTGCATGCTAAGAAATGGAAAGTGAAGACAAGACTATTGAGAATTAGAGGAAAATAAAGGTGGAGTTTGAAGAAAGGAAAGGAAGAAACAAATGAATGAGAGACTAAACCAAGAGATTGTTGGTAGCATATATGGAGATGTAATACAAATAAAGAAATCAAATAACATGAATTACAATTCTTTACAGAATGATGGTGTAGATTATAGCTCTGTTGAATATATGTTAATATTAATACAAAATTCTGCAAGGATAATATTATTGACTTGTATGTCAATGCCTGCAAAAAATTGGTGTGGAATTTGAATCTTCCATCTACTATTGACGCCCTATTGAGGTCACTATTTACAAAATATTGCATAATTTTCCTGAGTTCTAAACGTACAATATTTTTAAACAATGCCTTTTATAATATTTTTGTATAGCAAGAACACCCATACTTTTCAGCCTCATAACAAAATTCAAACCATTTTAAACCTCCTTCTCCATTGAAGAACAACTTTGTATCCAAAAATGCATCTTTTATAGAGATGTGGACAAAAATGTCCATTCACTAGATGAAATCTACGTTTGCCTCAACAAAATCTACTTGATGTGTTTGTTGAGGCAAATGCAGATTTCTTTTAGTGATTCCTCACTTGGACCTTTCCCTTAGAATCAATTCTTCAATAAATTTAGAACTAACTATATATATGAAATTTGAAAAAGGAAAAAAAATGTATTAAAATTTGAAGTATAGGCAATTTCTCTACCATCCTTTTAATTCCTTGCTAAGCACAAGTTTGCACCTATAAGTCCTACGGAATGTACCATGTGCATCATCATCCAACAACATTGTTTTGGCTCTAAACCACTCATTAGAACTTGAAAGTAATTCAAATCAAGCGAGCGACTTGTGAATTACAAAAACATTATTTTTAAATTGGTAGTATAGTGGTGTTGGATTTAAAACAAACTATGGAAGCTTCTACTGATTGTATTTTTAATTTATTATTTCTAAATCTGTTTACTATATGCCTCAAAACTTTATAGCTTTTGTCTTTCTTTCATAGCTTTTCAAGATATGTAGTTAGTTGTAAAATTTGGTGAAATATTAACTATGTGGTGAACCAAATCAACAAATGAAATGAAGTTAACTAAATCTACTTTCTAATTTGAAATTTTGAAAATTTTTTATAAAATCAAACTATTTATATCTATTTGAACTTTGGGCCTATCACTACAATATTTTGATTTTCTACTCATACAATGATGCAAAATTTAAATTACACCATGATGTTCCACACCATAATATACACCTATGGTGAAAATTTCAAAATTTTCAAGCATATATTGTAATTGGTATGAATTTTGAAAAAATCATTGTAATTTCAAATATTCACAAAAAAATTTGAAAATTTTACTATTTACAAAAAATATGTGACTTCGTCTCTGTAAAATAAAATAAAATAACTTCCAATCTTACTTAGTGACAAAGTAGAGCAAACAAAGCAAGGGATGTTGAGGTTGTTTACATAATTGGTCTTTTAACAAAACCAATAGCAAACAAGGTGGGGTGCTCACTTTGAAAGCAACCCTGCTCTAAAAGTAACCACTAACATAGAGGTGCATTTTGCTTTCTTCAATGTACCAATATTGTGCATTTCAGGAGGTGATCCCTTTTAGTGAGTATTGCATTTCAACTTTAAAAATATTGTAACTAATTCCAAGAAGGTCCAAAAATTATGAAACGATTTGGGTTAGATGCCGATTCCATTTTTCTGGAAATTGCTTCAAGGAGTTTAGCTTTCCCCCAAAATGCAATCAGCTCTTCAAAGGTCGCTTTAAGAACAGTCATGGCGAGGCTCTCAAAACCAGAGTTTTGAACTCCTACCTCACTAGTATTAATGAGGTTGCATGTATACCGGTATAAAGGGAAAATGCTATCCTTTACAAATGTTTTCTAGTTCTTGTGGAGAATTGCACATTTCCATAAAGGATGGTTGTGAAATCCTTCACTTTTCTACAGACATTCCAGAATTGCAAAGCTAAAATAGGTTCATTTTCTTTAAGGACTCCTGTACTAGTCAATCAGTAATCTTATTCAGTTGTACTTACTGCTCAGAAAATCAAGGCATAACTTGAGAGCGATTTTATACCTCCTGCACCCATTCAATTGAGAGGGCTTTTAAACGGAATAGGGGAGACGGACTCAGCTAGAAAGTCCATCAGGTTTCAGTTAGTTGTTTCCTAAATTGAACAACAGTCGAACTACGAAAGAATTTTACCTTCAAAATTCTATTCAGTGCCGGAGTTGCTGGACTATGGTATTGGTTTAACTAACTAAAGGCTAAGCATTGAGTCTCGCATGCCCCATCAGTACTTCCACTTGTAGGCCGTAAAACTCCTTCTTCAGCTTTTGTTGCTGTTCCTGTTCCCGTTGAATTCGCTCTTTCCAGTCTTTAGGACACCCGGAGCAATTTACTAGGAGGTCGGTAGACAAAATACCGAAATGACCACTCTGAAATGCAATTGGATCGATGTTCTTACTTCAAAATCTCTACACAACATATCAAAGAAATATACAAATCATTCAATCTTCAAATTAGGCAATTGCTTCGGAAATTAAGAGGCAATAAGTTACAAGTTCCTATCGAAACAGACAACTCCTTTAGTTTTTAACTGCATCAGGATAGACTCCAGCCTGTCTACAAATAGAGCACTGTGCATCACATTGGGCTATTCTTGGGCCTTCGTGCCGCAGAATAGAGGTGGCAGTGCACGCGCAATTGTTGCAGAATATATGTTCACATCCTAATGCTACGGGTTCGAAAAATGTTTCCTATAATGAAAAGGCAAATCACGTGAGACATTACAGAAATAGTGCATCTAGATGGAGTGCATCGATGTGAGATAGTTGCCAAAGAGACAGCTCAAAGGTACTAACCAGACATATAGGGCATGTAAGGTCGAAGTCCAGCGTTGCAGACTCTAGCAGCTTGCAACTGAGGGTTGGAGTTAAGTCTTCAAAATCACACGAAAATTCTCCAATCAATTGGGTCACAAACGAAGTACTCACTTTTAACACCAGCAAGGTTCACGTGCAGCGCTGCCACAATTCAACAAGAGACGGTGACTTCAAGAGCTGACCATGGCTGCATCCGATAAGCAAAGGTTGTTGCCCAATTATTTACGTAGGAGCCAAGGAGTTGTGGTCGCTTTGACGGAGATTGTTACGGGATGCACTCCAATTGAATATGGTGGCAGGAGTCGGAGTTCTTTGGGGCTTGGTCATGTCCATGACAATGTTTTGAGGCAGTTTTAGAGGGGAACTTCGAGAAGAGGGGATGTAGACCATGTAGAAGCACCGTGAGGAATGGCAGGTGGGATAAATTTATGATTCCAAGTGCCAGCAAGACACAACAAATGATGCACATTCTGGAAAAATATTCAAAGTTTCAACATATCGTCCAAGTTCATGTTGTCACACCCCCAGACTAATTTCCGAAATTTTTACTTATAATGCAATACCCGTTATGGTCAGGAGGTTCAAGTGCAGTGAAGGAATTTCACGCAGTATTATCTGGTGGAAGATCATTCTCATCAGCCATTCTCCCCAGTTCTTGTCCCGAAGCTCGGATGGTTCCTTGTTGTCCACAGAGCGTGGCAGGCAGTCGACATTCAACCTCTTACACCTGCTTGAGGGGTTCACAACAAACGTAATTATGACTCATGCAAAGTACTCGTAGTGCTTATGAGCCCAATAACACAAACGAATCTCAAATATGGTGTAGTCGCATGAGGCTAGGGTTGGATTGACAATGTCGGAGGGCAAAATTTTACTAAATGGGATTGATGGAGTGATTCTACTACTTGAACAAGGTAGTCAGCAGTGTGTTTGGTACAAGGTTGAGGCCCAGTGTGAGCATCACATCCAATTCACGTCAAGAATCAGCTCCGCAACCTTACCAGACCGTATCAATGTTGTGCCACACAAAAAGCTCGGTCCTCAATACATAGTAAGTTGTCAACAACGCAATAAAATTTGATCAAAAGTATGAAATTTTGGATGCACATTTTACTCCAACCCACAAATTCTTAACATTTGATCCACAATTAAGAATTTTCCGAGATCAACATCCCAATTAGCCAAGCAATTAAGTGAGGGGAACAAAATTTTCTGATGTCTCAGCATAGTACCTAAAGGCTGTAGTTTAACAAACAAGTTCTGTTTCAGGGGAATAATAGTACCTGAATGCCTCCCAAAACATTCAAATTTTCATTCTCACTCAAATTTTCATTCTCACTGGTAGCAAAACGTCCCTGCAAAAGCACATCACACCTCCTTAAATAAACTTCATATACTACCAGTTCTCGGTCTCACAATATTTGGATAGTGGTCCATCACACGGAACTCTTGAATGCTGACTCTTTGCTTGCACCAATGACAAAAGTTTAAAGAATTGCAATGATTTTCACAAATTTTATCACTATAAAGCAAGGCCTCACATGACTTCAGCATAAAAAACACCACAAGACAAAGCTCAACAAGTCTTTACAAAACTTAAAATCCAGCTTAGATGAAACCACGCATTGCATACGTCAGCACTAAAATTCCTATCAATCAATGGGCAACAAGAACACGGAGTTGACATCCTAAAAGGTCGGCTATCGAATGTGATGCGGCCACACCGATCCTATCCATAGTCTAGCTAACAGTCTTGTATCAATACAATGCTCGAATGGGCTGAATAGATAAAGAAAGTTGTAGCAACGATAAAGATCAAGTCCGATCAATGAATAAAATTTGTAAATTGGATCAGATTTCTAAAGTTCAACTCCAGCATGACAAACATATCGAAATGTCCATTTCCTACTTTAGCGACATTAGAGTTCCCTCGCCAAAAGATTTGGAAAAACATGCCCAAATAGCCGCAAGCTATAGCAATGCAATCACAAAACAAATTGAGAGAAATTAAGAGAGATTAGCTTACTTTGTACTATCTTTCGATCTTAGTTTTAAAAGTGCCCTGTGGCACAACTCAATTGATTCAAATTATTATGAATTTTGGAAGCCAAAAGTTGACCTAAACCCATATCCAATCTATAGACCTTGTCAATTCCAATCATTCAAAAACTACTTCCCCGCTCATTACTTCCTACTTTCTTGTTCACTACTTTGGGACATGTGTCATGACTTTATTAATTCCAACCTTGAAAAAGAAAAACATACACATTCCAAGCTTGGTTGGAAACCTGTGCCAACCTTGGTTGAAAATAAATGCACCCTACAGATTGGGTATGGCTCCATGGTTGACAATGGGTGGTTCTACCATGGCGAGAGATGCCTCAACCCTAAAATTCTAAAAGCCCTAAAAGCCCTAATAAGCCCTACTTCATTTTCCACAGCCGTTTCAAAACCCTAACGTCGATTGGGGTTTCTTTCGTCACTTAAGCGCTTCCGATGGCGGCTATGGAGACGCAGGCATCTGTGTCTTTGCTCTTTGAGCGCGATTTATTATCTTCGCTCCGCACTTCGATCCGTAGTGAGGAATGGTGCCGCACAGGATATGGTTTGGCAGTGACTCTCATTTCGTTTCTCTTCTGATTCTTTGCTCGACTCATTTGAGATCTTGGATTTTTGTTCAGAGTCGTTTTCGTAACCTTTGGTGTGTGATCGCCGGCTTCCGGTCAATGTAGTAGAGTTTGCGACGAGACAGTGTGTCGAATGACCTTGGCATGGTCTATGAAGATTTTGTTAACTTCTTTGAGTTTAGTAGGGTTGTACGGGCACTTAAAAAAGCAACAAGTGTAGGGTTTCCTATGAGCCTTGTTGAAGAACGAGTTGCCAGAGTAAAGGGGCTTAGGCGGAGAATTGCGGCGCACTCTCTCATCGAGATCGTCGCTTGCCATGCCTGTCCCAACATTGCCTCCTGAAGTTTTTGCTTTGGTTGTATGCCTGTGTTAGATTAGTTACACTCTAAACTTCGCTTATCAGGTCTTTCACTTGCGCCATGAGCTCTGAATTGGACGTCTTGTTAATAGAATAATGTTATGAATATTATTCCTGAAGCTTAGTGTTCTCCTGAGTAATCAGAGCAAGCTTAGAAATACCGATGATGACATTTTCATGAGCTCCATCTTAACCCCTACAATGGTGTAATGATGTTTTCATGACACAGGATTTCTGAGGTTTCCACCTGTTCACACTTCATCTGGCTTCCTTCTCTGCTTAATGCGCCATCGTTCTGTGGTAACCGTAGCTATTCCTGAAAAGGTGTACCTGGACACTTCAAACAAACAACTACTGTATCAAAACCGATATACTAACTCAATCATAGCAGTTGGAATTTGATTTTTTGTGAGAACCTTTTAATCGATTTGGATGTCACCGACATTGTTAATGCTCATGTCATGCAAGTGGAGATATTTAGGTGCTTCGAAATTGATGTCGTTTGGCGTTGTTTCAAAGATTATCAATCCAAGTGTGCCCGAGTGAAATAGATGTGGTGATCATACTCATTGATGAAGGCAACTCCTAATAACCCTGAGTTGTTGAAGCAGACATTAAAGGCTTGATGCACAACGATTGATGTATGACTGAAAAGCCAAGTCTTAGAAGCAGGAGTATGATATGGGTGTTGAATCTCGAAATGCTACAAATGCTACAACCATTTCGTAAAATGCTACAAATGCAAGTATCAGAAAAGTGGCTAGTGAAAGAAGCAGCAGAACTCACGAACAACTAATACGCGCAAGTCCTGGTTGAAGATGCACACTGATGGTTGTCAAAACTTTGGCAGTAGAACGATTGTTAGCTGCTGAACATATACGTACTCTGATTTTTTTTTCCTTCTTGAAACACATGGACAATTTTCATTGAAAGGGAAACAGTACACACTACACAGAACCAGAGAGACAAGCCCTTGGCGAAGATTTTAAAATTTTCACTACTTTTCAACCACTAAAGGAGCCAGGCCAATTGCACAGCATCACGATGACGGTCGCCATGAAGAACAGAGCTAATCTACACGGCCATCCCAGGACTGAGCTGGACTCAAAGTCTTCATGTAAGGTAGAAGCACCAGTATTTGATCATTTAAGCAATTTTGGAGCAGATCGGGAGCAGTATGAGGTGGCGGAAAATTTTCCCATGTAGGAAGATAGGAAATATGGGGATTGCAAATTTTTCAGAATTTTATTCCCATAATTGAAATTACTGTGAATTTTGGGAACCAAAAAGTGCATTTCATCAATAGCCAATGTCTATAATCTTCCAATTTTAATCAGTCAAGAACTACAATTTCCCACTCAGTACTTCTTACTTTCTTGTTCACTACTTTGGAACCTTATTAGTCCCAACTTTGAAAAGGACCAAAAAAACACATTTCCACCTTCCTTTGGAAATTTGTTCCAACCTTGGTTGGAAATATTGCACCAATGCAGGTTGGATATTGGGCGTAGTTGACAACTAGAGCTTCTACCTTACTAGTGCCACTTAGGTGAAATTCTCCATCTTGGAGTTCCAACTCATTTGCAAATGTGATCTTTCACCAAAAAAATTAGTTTGGAGTAGATTTTGTCGAAGCTTTAGAAGAAGGTACCTCTATTATCTAGATATAATTAAGGCATACAACTTGGTCGTCTTGAGCCATGCCACACGTGAGTGGTCAACAATGGCTTCCCATTAAACTTGTTCAAGTTTTCAAGGTGACCAAAGATTGTTGTTGAAGCAAATGGCATTGCGGTCCAACCATACAATCAAGATGACTAATTTTCTAAATAAGGCCCACATTGAAGTGCCTCTCTTCAGGCAATGTGGTAGCTTAGAGTCCAAGACGCATTGCTGCCACATGAAGGAGGCTCGGAAGGAGGGCTAGCTTCCAGCCATTGGAAGGACTTGCAAGGCATTATATATTACTGATTGAAAGAACAAAATTCCAAGCATACACTAGAAGAAACTCGCGTTTTTGTTGATCTTCGATTTTGGACATCACGACATCCATGACGGTGTCCTGATGCGTCACCGAGGATGTCATTTTTTTTGCGTCAAAGTTGACATGCAAAAAACATCAAAAATCTGAGATAACATGGCTTGATGTCACCATGATTTTAGCAGACATCACAGAGGACATGGATCAACGGGGTCCTCAAAGGCCGCCATGTGGCTGCCACCTAAGCGCCACGCGTGCACGGGCAGCCACGTAGGATTTTTTCATCCAATTTTGTCCATGACGTGGCATCTGAGGTGGCACCTGACGTGGCAATAGGAAAAATGACGTGGCATCCAACAAAGATGACGTGGCATCCAACAAAGATGACGTGGCATGCCATGTAAGCATGGTTTTTTTGTTGTTTAAGAATTTTAGTATTGTTTTTTGAGACGTCAACTTAGACGTCTACATGTTTTTTGAGACAACAACTTAGACGTCTAGATGTTTTCTAAGATGTCAACTTTGACATCCACACATTTTTTGAGATGTTAAATTCAACGTCTATATATCTTGTGACATCAATGTAGACGTCTACATTTCACTATAAATGTACTATTTGGCATGATATTAATATGGACAGTGACACGTATCTAAGTATCCTACATAACATTCATGTGCATTTCACAATGTCCAATACAACATGTCATACACAATACACCGTACACAATACGCCATACATAGTACACCATACAAAATATGCCATACAAAATACATCATATTTGAAAACTATATCACATGGCTTTACAAGCCACCTCATGTGAGTATATAGAGGGAAGAAGATAGGCTCTTTATACAAGTAGGATGGTAGGAGGGAAGACAAACCATATGGGATATCAAAAAAGTTGAAATTAAGTTTCTATGGGGCAGCATGCAGATGTCCGGTAGGATGTCCAAAGGATATAGTGGGTTGTCTACTTCTATGTCCCCCCACAAAGATTATCAAAGATTTCAGAGATATACTAGGAGACAATGTTGTGTTGGAAGATGAAGCTTAGCACCTATCGGTCCTATATATTTCAGTGGGCCAACACATAGATGTCCGAGAGGACGTCTGCAAGATACAATGGGTTGTCCTCATGTATATCTCTCAAGGCGTATTAGTATTTGCTAAATAGTGATGGGAGAGGTTTCAAGGCATACTAGTGTCTTTTAAACATTTAGGGGAGGAAGGAACGGGTTCTCAATAGAGAACAAGACATGCATGTCATATTGTTATCATATTTAGAATTGCTTACATAGATCTGATCGTCAATTTTTTAAATTGTCCTGAAAATTGCCCTACCTAAGATGTTGTCAATAGAATCACGGCAAGGACAGTGCAACTCATTTCTTATCTCTAGAAAAATGTAGTGACTACCTTGTTTGAACCTTTTTTCCTCTTCTATATTCATATGTTGTTCCATGTTCATGTATATTGTCCAAAATCGACTAAAAGACGTCTTCTACTAAGATTGAAGAAGAGAATAGAAATGATTATCTATATTTGTGGTATTCGTTGCCGTAAATGGCATATAACATAGAAGTTGTACGTGACAAATGATGATGTTGTAGAAGGCAAGGCATGAGGTCATACCCTAGAAATGATATGTAATAAGATGCCCTCTATTTCTTGTTGAATGTCTTAATTCTCAAAGAATGTACTAACACACACAAGATAGAAGGTCACATTCAAATGCAAATATATCCAATCTTGATCCAAGTTGCATCTCTAAAAACGTCCTCAGGTCTTCATAGACGTCTTTGGAGACATTCTATTCACTCTGACAATATCTCCCAAAACATCTACATGTTTTGAAGGACATCTTCAAAAATGTCCACGAACATCACTATAATACATGTTGGTAACATCCTAGATGTCATTGGCTACTTTTATTAACACTGCATTCATGTCTGTCATCTTCCTGCACAAATAGTAAAGAAAGAAATGTATTGTCTTTTAAAAAAGCAAACGAATATAGTAAAATATACCATCATTAATTTGTAAACACATTGAAATGCAAATGTATCCCATCTTAGTCAAAGTTGTATCTTTTGAAACGTCCTCAGGTCTTTATAGATGTCTCCATAAACATTTTGCCATCTCTAACTATGTCTCCAAATACGTCGTCACGTCTCAGAAAACGTCTTGGTAGACATCTCAACATTTCATATGACGTCTCCATGTCTCCATGTTTCCATAGACATCTCTGAAAAAAGCATAAAATACCTACAATGCAGCCCTCCTATGCTGATGTGGCATGTCATGTCAGCATTATTCGATGCCACGTCAATCAATTTCCACGTGGCATGCCACATCATCAATTTTTTTCCCAAAGACTGCCCCATGACTGCCCGGTCCCCTTTTTTTTTACCTTGGGCAGATGTTTTATCCAAAATTGCAATAATTTTTGGAAAATTACTCGCAGTGAAAATGGATCAACAAAGCTGACGTGGCTCTCGATGTTTTTGCTGATGATCTTGAGGACATCAGCTTGTCATCAAATATGTCATCAAAAACCTCGACGTTAATGGTAACACCAACTTGTTTTCATTCAAATTTGCCGCTGTCATGTGAAACATCTTTGGAATTCTACCCTAAATCGCAATCTGTCTCTCATACATCTTGATGTCCCCGTAGACATCATATGTTTTGCCTTCAACACTGTAAATTTGGTTTGACATAAAAAAAAACACGAGTTTCTTCTAGTGATACCTAGTTTTTTCACTATGGTGAAATCGGTGGATGATCGACTCATCAATACAACCTTGATAACTTTGACAAGTGGTCGAGATGTTTGGGTTCACAATCTTCCTCCAACAATGAACATCCACAGTGCAATGATGAAACCACAAACTAGATGAAACCTGCATCCTTTTGAGGCCGTGACTTGTTCCACGACTTCATTCTAGCAAGGCTTGAATCGCGTCACAATAGCGCCATTCCACTTCTCGTGGATTGGTTTGATGAGCTGTATACAACTAGTCAATAGGGATCGACCAAGTTTAATAATGTATGAATGCAAGGGTCCCGAATCTCACCACACCCACCTACTAGGATCAAATAACAATTCCACAACTATTTCCATGTAAAGAAGTGGACCCATTTTTGTTTGCACAATCCTTACTCACTTAAGCCATCCTGAGAGAAGCTAATTGTCTGGGATTTCTAATAGTGGGTGCACTCTAAGAGTCGAGGAAGAATGGCCCATTGTATATAACTAGTGTAGTCAAGGAGGTGATTGATAAGTTGATGACCTTGGGCCAAGCGAGGCTAAATATACTGTGATTTTGAAGAGGTTTCTAATCACTGGAGAAGTAGGTCACCTTTCTAGTCTACGTAGCCCTTGTTTATAGATGAAAGAACTAATTTTAACAAAAATGTTAGAATGCTACAATTATCTTGGGACAAGTGTGTATATTTTTTGATGAAGAAATGCAATTTCATCTATAAGTATATTCTATCTATTGCATGTTTCATATACTAGCAATACAATTGTTGCAACATTTGTAGCAACAACTCGTTGTATAAGGAAAAATAGAATTTTCTTTAATTCTAAAAGTATGCCGCTTTCTCATTGAGGAAGTCATCCAAACATGGTCAAAATCCTAGATGAATTGGTACATTTAATTAATCTTAATAAAATTGTAACATTTGCATCAACACCTTGTTGCATATGAAAAAGTGATATTTTCTATAATCCTAAAAGTTTGTTGCCCTATGACTAAAGTAATGAGCCTCAAATGAATCAGTACATTAATTCTTTGTTTCTATAATTCCCTATAAAATCATTCATTGGACACTTTTAGTCTACATTGTCAAATCGACACATTTTGGGATTAATAAGTTTTGTTAAAACTAATACAATTCATTCAAAATTTTGATGAAAACATGACCTTCCATCTGGATGAGAACGTGACGGATTAAATCGTCAGACAATTTACATTTAATATAACAAAAGATACCATATACTAGGAGAGATCACAGATGTGAATAGCTTCGTCACTCGGTCAGTAGCAACGTTCCCAAAACCCCTTTTAAGGAATTCGTGGAAAAGCTATCGCCACGACAAAGGGCAGCTCCTTCCGCGACCCTTCTTTTTTTGGTGAAAAAGGGCGGATAAAAGTGGGGAAAAAGTGGGGTAATTTGTCTAATTTTTTTTTATACTATCGTGAAAGCTGCGACCCTGTAGAAATTTCAGGAGTTCAAGTGGGCTACTTGCGGATTTTTTTACTCTTCGACATTGCTAAGTGTTGTAACTATAATGTCGAAATTGCTAAGTGCTGTAAGTATAATGTTGTGCATTATCAATTTTTTGACGTATGTGCACTTACAAGTGGCAATTGTGTAATCATGTGTAATGGAAATTTTTATTTCATGAATATGTTGAATGTCACTAACAAGGAAGTCAAACCCTTCTTGCAAAATGCAAGACTGTCCAGTGCAGTGTTAGTGTTCTATACAAACACCAAACAAGCCACATTAGTTGTATGGGTTAGAATTTAAAAAGTAACTATCGCCACTGTCGCAGAATTTCAACGTCACCGAAGCTCCAGCCGAGCACCACTGCAACAGTTCGCCACTTCACAAGTTCACATAAGCTCCAAGTCCGCGCGGTTCGTCAATCGTCACAGAAGCTCCAAGTTCGAGTAGTCTTCAGCGTGGCCTCACCGTAGCCCCACCGTATGAGTATCGTGTCAAGGTAAACATGAGCGCCAATCCGTGCAAAACCTCATGAAAACTAAGGTGAACATTGAAATGGCAATGGAAGGATACTGAGAGGATACTAATTTCCCTGTTGCCCCTATCTTCAGAAATCCCCTTACCGGCCGACCTTAACAACATCTCTCCAAGAAGTAATTTGCTTCCTTATAAGGAAAACTCTCTAAGGAATAGTACTGTTGGCCAAACATGCGCACAACAAGGGGAAGGTGCTTTCCCAGCCTATTTCTATGGCAGGATTTCAAGAACTTGAGAGTAGAAAAACATCTCTCGTCCTCTACAGAACCGAGTACTAAACAGCAACCTACCTCTGCAAGCTTAAAATACTCTGAGATCAACTTACACAAGTGGCAGGATTGTGAGAGTTTCCGCCAAAGTTTGATCACCGGATTGACATGCAAGGGCGGTCCGCAAGCAGCCTCAGAGTTTGCTTTCATAGTCACCTTGAAGAGTCCATGCTGTAAGTCCAAGCTTGAAGCGTTAAGCATTGCAGGTGCGGTATGAGAGTTCCCACCCTCATACAAAGGCTGTCCTCTGTTGACAAGACAAGATTGACAATAATTTCTTTTGAGAATGGCCAAGTGGTGTGAAAAACTGGCTTCAGCGCCCTCTTGCAACCAGTATTAGGGATAAATAATCCCAAATGCATCGAGGAGTTCCTGTTGAGGGAAGCGGCGATCCAACTCATCGGAAAGTGATTGCGCAATGTCTGTGAATAGTAAACCGGAGCACATGAGAGTCAGCGGCCCATTCAAGACCAGTGAAATCCAGAAACCACAGTTGTGAGTCATAGCTGCAAGAAGCTCAGAGCACAAGCATGAGCTAAAAGCCCATGATCGAGTCCAAGCAAAGCGAGCTGCAAGACCACGTACAGTAACTACCACAGCACCGTAAGTCCGGAACTGAACCAGGATTCGGAAGCTCAGTGCCCCGCCAAGCCGCCAGTGAGGCAATCATCTTCACAAAGCCTGAACTGATATAAGACAACCACTATAAAACACATTCAACACATTGTTCACAAGTATTGAGCAAAAAAATGGGAAATGAATAAGATGCACACAAGCAAACAAAAAAAAATGGGATATGAATAAGATGTACACAAGCAAACCAAAAAAATGGGAAATGGAAAGTCCAGTACTTGAGAACTGCCGTTCCACGTTGTCCTGGACACAGTGGTAATCTTCCTGCGTTACAAAAATATGCTCCCTGATTAGGCGGTCATGGCAGCGTGCGTAAGCCTATGTAATGGTCAAGTCAAAACACAAATGAGAAAGCCCAGAATTGCCAAGCACAGGCTTCCACTTCATTGGAATGTCCTTGCACTGGCCCGACAGAAGGTCGTTGTATGTGACAAAGTCCTCCTTGCCGTATGCGGAAGACCTGTCAATGAAAAGTCTGGCCAGTTCACTTTGGCAAACTTTAACTGCTTGCAAGAAATCGCACACAAAGATATCACGCGCCTGAGACAACTTGATCAAGCAATGCACTACATTGACTAAAGGAATGAAGCACGCCAACAATAGTAAGACCTCAACGTCAACCAGGAAATCAAAATTGTCACTGGCCCTTGTGATAGATTTCTGGCCAGGACCACCAGTTATGTTCAGTCCCATTTTGACAATCAGAGTTTTGTATTCCTCCATGATCCGCTGCGCTGGACTCCTCATGGAGATCCAACGCATCTCCACATTGCGCACCATTTTGTTGCCCTTAGTTTCCATGAGGTTTGCAAGTTTCTGCAGCTCAGCGTGGGGTTTGTTACTACGACAAAAATAAGAGTATACGGACTGGAAGAAGCCCTCAAGACGACTGACCATGGGATACTTCGACATAGTCTCCACAACAAGATTCAGACAATGTGACACACAACTCGCTCCCAAACTAAAGGGAGCCCACTTCTCACGGATCTAAATAGTCACTCCTGATTTAGGACCCTGAAACGTACTGACCCCATCCGCCCCAAAACAAATAAGCTTATATGCAATGGCCTCATGAGTTAGGCCTCCTTCGTTCAGCAAAGCCTGCATAATCACAAGTGTTAGATTGTCCGCCGTGCCTCCTTCTGAGACACAAGACAAATGGAGCAAATGAGGCTTTCTTTTCCAATTCTCCATAGTATAAACATGCATGCCGATTTAACATGTATTGTGTACCGCAGTGACCTCATCGGCAATGATGGACACAATTCTTGCAGACTGCACAGTGAACTTCAACGCAGTTAGGATGGAGGCATGCAGGTGTTCACTCATTTTCCACCCAGTACACTCAGACCAGTGCTTTCTAGGCATATGCTTCACTTGCAAGTGTCTAAGCAAGAACTATTGCCGCTCATAATCACACATAGGTCTACCATGAGTTAGAATTTGAAAAAGTGTGGCAAATTGTATTCCCTTCCGTTTGCAGTCGTTCTCCACACCGGCTGTGAGTTGATCGGCCACAGTGTCGGCGTGCTTCTGCGCTGCCCAAAGCTTACAGAGTTTGATGTGCTTGCAATCGGCCTTCACAAATGTATCGCCCTTCTTCAAGTGCAGAAACGGGACACCATCTTCTCAGCACGTCCGTTTGCCCTCATGTTTCTCAAGATTATCGACCTTCGGCACGAGAACTTGCTTCCTCCCAGTCATTGCTGTACAGCTTTGGCAAACAACCCCCGACAGATCGCCATTGGAATCGAATTTGGCCTCCGCCCATGAGAATTTGCAGGCCCACACCTCCTGCTAGCGCATGGTGATGGTGCCGGCAACTGTCTTACGCCTCTTCCGAGCACCCCGCCCTTGTTCTTCCCCGTCTCACAGCGCTCACCATCGGAATCCCCGGGCGACACAACACTCTCCTTTGAAGGTGGATCACGGAGTGCTGGTAGACAAAGAGATTGGGAGAGTCGGGTCTCGAAAACATGCGTGACCTCAAGCCCCGCCATGTCGTTTGCCAAGTCGCCATGATCAGCGCTGCAATTAGTTGGCAAGTATTTACCAACACCGAGACCAACACCGAGCGTGTTCCGACTAGATCCAAATGCCCGAACCCTGAAATTCTGAGGAAGCTTCAATCGTGGATCCATGAGAACTTGCACAAGCAACAAGGAAGGGCGGAAGAGTACCACAAAACAAACACAATTGAACACACCAAGTCGATCAAAAACAAGAGCGCGCAATTGACAGGAAAGCAAGGCTAGATCAATCAAGCAAACACGGAATGATCAGATGAAGCAAGCAAGACCCGTCAAGACGCTTAAATTCTCTAAGGTGATGGACCTAGAAGGCTGGAACTCTGGATTCTAGAAGCACCCGGCGCCTTGGGATCGCCATTTTCCAACTGCTCTCTGCAAGTCTGCAATTCCAAATTCTGAAATCTGAATGCCATTCAACCGCAGCCACCGTTTCAGAAGTGCAGTGAATGCAAAAGAGACACACAGCGCCCTCCAAATCTTTACAACAGCCCTAAAAAGGCGCGTTGGAACTTCGAAACTCAAATGGCAAAAAAATGCCGCTTTCAAACAAGCATCTGAACGACGCATTCAAGGCACGAATCTAGAGAACCTCAGCCTGCAACAATCAAGAATTCAAGACGAACACCTCCAAAACTCTAATCCTCCATTAATGCAAAATTAGTGAAACTAAGACACTGAAGGGAGCGCATCAGGCTAATGGTGAAGAAGACAGACCAAACCCTAGCCGCTACGTGGACGGCTCAGATGTTGCCAAAATTGCGAGAGATCAGCGGCTGGGGGAGCGCCACTGCGACGGACGAATTTCGGCAGGAGAGGACGAACGCGACCCCCCTGGAGGACAAAGACAGGGTCTGGCGAACGAAGCCCACATTCCGTCCGTTCTCTAACTCAAATCTGAATTTTTCCAAGATTTTTTACTATGTATGTTTAGCTCTGATCTTTTTTTGGTAAAATCTTGGCGCAATATAGCCAGTTTTAAGAACGCTGGTCAGTAGCTCAGTGCAGCTGCAGTGAAGAATGCTCTTTGGACTCAATCTGGAAAAAAACGATGTTTTTTGGTGGCGAATTGTTCACCACTGACAACACCAAGAAATAGGGTTTCGGTGACATTGTGACAGGGAATGAAAATAGAATAGTTTTGACTGTAGGGAGTGTATTGCACTTTCCATTTCATTTGCTTGTAGGAAATACTATAAGGTAGGAGGCTCAGAAATGGCATATCTAAGAGCTGGTCCACCTTTTTCATGTATTTCCTTAGATGCAAACATTTTTAGCTCATTTTTCAGACAAAGAAAAATAGATGAGGAATCTAAAACAAGTGGTTTTGTATTTTTTCAAGCATTTTTTAATTACTTATGAATTTTCAAACGAGTTGGGTCCTAGATCCCTATTTATGACCCTAGGTCTTGCATAATTAGTTCACTTGCAGTTCTAAAGAAAGATGGGGAAAGCAAAGAGAATGATTGGCTCTTGCAATTAATAATGTTTTTCTCCTTAATTCATTCAAGGACTATAGAGGTCAATTTTAGAACCACTTCATATCCATTTCACAGCCATTTATAGGTTCCATTGTTAATGCCCATGCCATTTTAGAGCCTCCTACCTTAAGACCTCTACCTTGCAGCTTGGCGTGCTAACTAGAGTCCTCTGTTCTCATTGCTTTCTTTAGGTTTCAAATTAGCAATTCCGAAACTAAGGTGTAAGGTGGGTCCCCCCCAAACCACCACTTTTTGCTTCAGTGCCTAGTTACTATTATTAGACTAGTCAAATTTACATCTTTTCTTGATGGCAAGTGAAAGGAGGTTCCAACATACCAAAGAACATGACATTTGGATACCGAATGTGAAAGTTATGAAGGAACAAAGTTTGGTTCTAAAACTATTTTCTTCCACACAGTTGATTTTGGAGATGTACACGGAGTGAAGATGGTGGTTAAGGGTTAGTGGTACATTTTGGGAGGCCCACCTTAAAATATTCATGTGCTTACTCTCTCCAAATATGCTAGTAGGGTTCTTTTGAAGTATTATGGACATGACCTAGAATTGTTTGTAGCTTGGCAGAAATCATTAGAGCAACCATCCTTTAAAGAATTTGGTATGCAAAGAACCTCCTTTTTTTGAGCTTGATACTAAGGAGGGGATCTCCAAAATTGCCACTTTTTGCTACTACTAAGCCTAATTACTATTATTAGCTTGGTCAAATTTTCATATTATTTTGTTGGCAAGTGAAAGGAGGTTCCAATACACCAAAGAACGAGACATTTGAATACCCATATATAAAAATTAGTGGTCTCCAAATCTACCATCTTCCTTAGAGGGATACCATCCTCGCCAGCATGATATGTAGAAATCATAGTCTTACATATTATAAGAAATGTGACAACAAACGGAAAGAGAATATTTTCTAGGAATTTATATCTATTTGGTGCAAGAACAATATTATTTGCTCTTGGGGCTTCCACAGTAATTCTCTTCCTTGGATCCTCTTCTTCACACTCAAGAGCTGACAAACTCAAGAGCTAACAAACTCAATTTGGATACTTTTGTTTTGAATTGAAACTTTTGTTTTTCAAAGTTTCAATTCTTATGGTGAATGTCTTCAACTTTACCTGTCGTATATCATGGCTATAAAGCAGTAGATCTTCAAGAATTAAAATGGTTTTAAATCTCTCAATATATATGATTTTTTTGACAAATTTGTCTTAAAACCTATTGAAAATTGTTGAATATAACATGTTTTAATAAGTTCTAAAAGATTGTAACAAATTCTAACTTCAAAACCTCAAAAAAAATCTTAAAAAATGTAGTTATGTTACAACCTAGAGGTGGATTTGTACTTATACTTGGATGGACACTTCAGCAACTAGCATCTTTCATTTGAATGTCATTTTAACATCTAAACATTGTCACGCTTCAATACAATACCATACATAGAAAATACTAGACCATTTTGTAAATCCTGAGACACGAAGGAGGTGCAATAATAATCCAAATTGGAAGTGCCATGTATCATTGAAACTCCAATTCAACATAAATACAAACTTTTGTCACCACTCTAAACCTCAATTTGTGCATTCATTACCGTATGCCATATACAAACCAAAAATCCATATTTTGTGGAGACTTGATCTTCTTAAACCTTTAAGACTCACACTGTGGGTGCATATTTTGAAAATTGAATGAATGTAAACAAGTCCTATATACACAAAAAAAAACTTGTTTTTCCATCCATTCTAATGTTTGTAGGTTCTAGAGTTTATTTCTTAACATTGATTCAGTACATATTTTGAAAACTTTTCTCTACAAAGTGAAAACAACCAAAACTGTCCATGTACCCACTTTTGACAAGTAGACTTCCATTTAACATGTCCCCTAAAGCATCATTAAAACATTCCCATGTTTAATTGCCATTAGAGGAGTGTTGATTTATCTAGATTTCAATTTTAGAACCAAGCTATGAGACGGTTTGACGGTTTTAGTTGCCCAAGCAATTTCACTCTAAAAATTCATAGAAATTACATGTCTTTTCCCAAAAAATCTATTTTTTTTTTTTAAATTATGATTTTCAGGTGCTAATACTACCCAAAAATATTTTTTTCTAAAAAAAGGTGCTTCCCTCTGTGCTGAATTGCTTATTTGATGGTTGTAAAGATTTTCACTTTCAGAACTTTTGTAATTCAAATAGATCAAGTATAATGGAAATTGTCCATGTGGTTCAAGAAAAAAAAAAAAAAATAGATCAAGTATGCTTCACTTCAAAACTTAAATTTTTCAATCCAAAAAATGACCCTGGAAAATATTATCGTACTTTGGAGGGAGGCCCTCCTATTGTGCACGTAGAGTTAACCCTTCAAAGTCACGATTTTTGAAAATAAACTTGAGGGCTAGTGGTGGCAAGTTATGATTGGCAATGAAGACCACAAATTAAGAGAGTGCAGGATTTCTTAGAATGTTGTTTTACGGAAGGTTTGAGTGCTTGCTGGTGGCCTTGATGAAAGCTTGAAGTACACGATGATTTGACACTCCGATGAAGTGTCAGCAATCAAGGACACAAGCTATGGTGATTTAGAAGTGCATTTCGAAAGAACAGCCAAGCACTTCCCACTCCATTCGATCTCTCACAATAGGACGCACACACAATATCAGCGTGCAAATCATGAGAAACCAAGAGTGACAACGTAGATAGACTGTTTACCGTTCGGACGAAGAGGGAGTGCGAAACAGAAGCATTCAAATGGAAGGCTTCACAAACGACATTCCTAACAATTTGCAGACATTTCCATGTTCCAGAGCCAGAGAATTTCATACTTTGATGCCCTGTCGTGCCGCACTTGTAATTAGTATTGGCAGTTGCAAAGATAGCTTCGAACAGGCCTAGGACTTTTAATTAGTCTTTTTTAATAGTAAGAAGCATCTCGTGGCTACGAGGAAGCATCTTTCATTCTTTTTCAGGTAACCGTTCAGTAACTTCAGTTGGGTTTGATGCATATGCCGATATTCGCCTGGCTATGGTCCGTATTGTAGTGTTTTTAAAATTTGATTCTGTAGAGGGAGCAGACTTTTATGTTTGTTTTTTTAAATTTGATTTTACACAGATAGCAAAATGTAAGAGCGACGAGCAATTATATAAAGGCGCGGAGCGGAGGAACTGCAGTGGTTGCATCCACATCAGGTATCGCCGAAAGATAGGACGGAATAGTTGTTGGAGGAGGATCTAAGAGTCGCACAGAATTGGTGCGCGCTCAGATACTCTCGTCATTCTGCTTGCATTGCCAGAGTCTCACGTGTAGCAATGGCTACACAGCCATCGAGTTGATTTTTTGAAATCTGACGTCTTCTCTCGAGGTCAAACGAGGTAGGAAAGAAGACCATGGGAGTAGCACGAACAGGATGATCAGTGCTCTTGCGGACTTCATCTTGTGAGATCTTGCGGAAGAATGTTGCCAATTTAGAGCTGTAAACCATCGCGAAATTTCGGATTTGGTATGTATTACGATTCTTTGTCGAATTTGTTTGGTGAAGCCTGCACTTGACCTTGAGCGGACCTAGCTCTTTCGACCATGTCGGTCTGCATTCTTGAGGTTCATATCCATTTCGTAGGGTTTTAGCTTTTGAAATGTCGCATTCTGGAGTTCGGTGATGTTCAGTGATGCTTTCGTACAAAAGGCCAATAATATGTTGTGATCTACGAGGCTTCCGAAATTGGGGACCGTGTTATAAGCGTACCGCTATGTCACACACATTGATAGGCTTCGTCACCAGTCATCGTTGATGGTTGCGAATGGTTGCGAGCTCCATCGTAGCTCGTTTTCGAGTCTTGTCACCCTGAAGCTTTTGGCTAATTCATGGCGAGGTGCCCATCTATTGACATTAATTTACTCTATTGCCAACGCTGTCAATTAACTTAGGTGTTTCAACGACGTTTGTGTCCCCCGTCGCTGTACACACTTGCTTTCAGAGGTGCGCATTAGTGTCACTCCAATCCCCAGCTGTTCCTTCATATATCTGAAAATATTCAATCAGCTCGTTTTTCTTTGACAGCATGATCTTTGAGCAAGATGCTGGGCAGTACTCCCTCATTGGTGAGCCGAAAAGCGAAGTCGAGAGAACCATCTCAAATTCCAGATGAGCAGACGCTGATCGGCGAGACAGACATGCCACAGGTAATGCAGGCGCATGCGTTGCGCATCGCGTCGGAAGCTTTGGACACGCACAACGCGACGGACTTCAAGGAGATCGCTAGCTACATTAAAAAGGTACGATAGCGAAAAAGTGATCGGCGCAGCGTTTGCTATCTTTGTGTGGAGCCATAGCAACAATGCATCTCTATTCGAAAGTCAACGAAATTAATTTCACAAATTGGATATGAACTTTAGTTCTAGCCTTTTGGGGACCAATCTTATTTTGTATGGTAATGATTCAAATAAAGCATTACGTAAGCTGCTGGTAACCCAAGTTGAATGTTATTAGTTTTTTTATTTCAGTGCTTTTAAAATTTGTATAAATTTCGGAAGTACACTTATACTTTCTCGTATTTCTTTTGGATTTGCCGTGCTGCAGCAATTTGACAAGGCCTATGGACCAGGATGGCAGTGTGTGACCGGTATTAGCTTCGGCTCCTACATCACGCATTCATCGGGTTCTTTCATTCACTTCTGCGTTGGAAAATTGGCGGTCATGCTCTTCAAAGCTGCCACTTAGTCACCGTGCCCTAATCAGGTCCTGATTAGACCCGGACCAATACTCAGTGAGGTCGGATCCGGGCCCTCTGCTGTTTCAGGAGATCGTGCCTGAATTGCAGAACGCTTGCGATCTGCATAATATTCAGCTTGAGAAACTTTTGGGTAGCAATCTGAGCTTGCAGATATTGCTCAATTGCCTGGCGTAATATTGATAATGGAAAATATATATCCAGAATTAAGAACCAATTTTTTCTTGACGGATGATATCGTGTAGGAACTGCAGGTTTAGAGCTGAGTTGTGGATTTAAAGAGCCTGAAAGGGTTCGCATCAACTCTAGAACGACGCAAGCCAGTGCAGAATGTTGCTTCTGTTTTGATCATTTTGAAATCTGTTGGCAAACCATTTGTTTGCAATGGATGTAACACAGCATTTGGTGTCTCTTTTAAATCAGTTCTATTATCAACGTTTAATGCAGTAGCTGTGGGCTAAGAGCGTCGCCACCCCTGCCCGGGCAAATCCGCAGGCCAAAGGCATGTGGCTGGAGCAGGTGGTGGTGACTGGTGAGGCTCTCACATTTGCCCCCACCGTGTCCTGCCCTTGAACTTCACAATTTGACACAGTGAAATTTGCAAAACTAATGAACACTGAGGATCAAGAGAAGAATGTACTTAATCAGCAAGCATTCATCAACTTCAATATGAACAATGTGTAAGACATGGTCTGCAATGCAAATTGTCACTTTATTGGTTGAAGTCAACAGATCTTCATGCTACAAACATAATAGATATCCCTCAATTACAGAGGATCCACTATTTTAAAAACTTGCAACTAAGAGATTTTTATGTTGCAAATTGCATGCACTTGTAGTGTCTTAGTTTCCCCATCGGTGAGAGTAGTGGTTGGAGTTGCAGGAGAAGCCACTGTTGGTGATGCTCCAATTACAAAAATCTCCCATGCACTGACATGGAAGGTTGTTCAAACCTCCAACTCCATCAAACACTTTCAGACCGGTTCGTGGCTTTCCATTGGCAGCGAAATCGCAGTGGTACTTTTTCCCTGAGTATTGTCCTGAAATACAAAATTAAAATGCCAATTAAAGACAAGCTTAGTGAGTCCAATGGCTTCTAACTTAGTTGCAACTATTGAGAAGGCCTTCTTTGTGTGTTTTTGTGAGGAGGTGTGTAAAAAGAGTAAGTTTTAGGTGGATGTAAGTAACAATTTTAAAATAAAAGTATTTGA
The DNA here is from genome assembly GCA_951799445.1 of Pseudisothecium myosuroides. Classification (NCBI taxonomy): domain Eukaryota; kingdom Viridiplantae; phylum Streptophyta; class Bryopsida; order Hypnales; family Lembophyllaceae; genus Pseudisothecium; species Pseudisothecium myosuroides. Next base: position 31,352,971 of record OX637291.1, read on the forward strand.
AACTGTTCTTCACATATTTGAAGAATATTTACTCTTTTCCATGGTGTTTCTTCCTATGTCATTTCAAATATTTTTATATAAAATTGTACCTAGCATAAATGGCACTTTGGAATCTGGACTAATCATCTAACTTTAGAAGGGCCATGGCTTAGAGTGTTACCTGCGTTGTCCTCAATGAAGAAGTAATAGCCACCGCCAGGGGGGACAATGTGGTATCCAAAGTTGTAAACCTTGTTTACATAACAAAAGATTCGAACGGCCTCGTTCATGTTGTTCTTCAAGGTAACATTCATCCCTCCTTCCACCCTTGACAAAGCCGGAGCAGAAATTAGCAGCACCAAGAGTAGTGTGGTTAGCTGGGAGACCACTTCTCCTTGTTTTGCCATGCTTGAACCACTGATGCAAGACCAAATTGCAAGCTTTTCTGAACACAATCATATGTTTATTAGAATCAAGTTGTTAAAAGATGTAATTCTCTTATAAAGGACTTAGTGCATCAAAGATCTGATACAAACTAGGATACAAATATCAACTTTGCTATTGCACAACTTGCAGCTTGAAAAATAAGTCTAGTTTTAAATCTAAACTAGATGAGTCTTATAACTCTTGATACCAAGAATTGCTCCAATCTAACTACATCAACAATAATAGTAAAAAACTCTATCAAATCAATATAAAAATGAACGGCTAAGGCATGACAATAGGGAGTGCCAATGGTTTACAACTTAAATTAGATATCTCATTGAATTCCTTTCAAATAATTCTATCAACCGTTCATAGGCTAACAATATGTAGAGACTTGAATTAATTCTAAGATCTATGCAATTGCATCTAAATGTGTCTCTTGAGATTGTGGCCTACAATTTTGCAAATGTAATTGCTAACATAAAGCTATTCGTGTACAAAATAATAACCCGAAGTAAACCTCACTCAAATTGTTGTTAATGATGAAGCAAGGTTGTTGTAACTAATTCTATACACAGTCTTAAAACTACAACTACAAGAATCAATTTTGCAAGACACATGTGCAATCGTTAGAATTTTTTTGTAATCATAAACTCAAGATCGACTCTAACAAGTCATAAATTGAAGACAGCCATAGCTATAATAATGAAGTACTTGAAAATTGTGGAGAGGCAAGTGCTTGGAATGGCAAGAGGAATGGGGTGCCTAGATCTTTATATACATTGCCGTGGATGATGGCGAGAAGATGAAGGTGGATTGTTTTGTGTACAAGGGATCTCCTCTTTGTGCGATTCAATCTTGTGCATATCAAGTTAGCAAAGTTTAAAGTTACAATTAGATTTGAAGGAGGTGACGTAAAAGTTGAACCCATATGAAGTATTATCTACTCAAGCTCGGATACAAGAGTCTAGGATATGTTTTTCATTACTAGTTACTAATTTCATTGTTAACTAAGCATAAAAATATTCAACCATTGGATCTTTTAAAAGTCTCATTGGATCTTTACAAGTCTTATTTAGTCACTTTCAATTAAGAGTTGTAAGAGGCACAAAAGGAAGAAGCAAGGGATATGCTTTTATACTAGTATCTATCTTTATGTTATATTGAGCATTGTAAAAAAGATCCAACCATTACATCAATGGTTCCAAGATCTTTTTTAAGTCTCTTTGTATCTTTTAAAAAGTTCAATGGATCTTTTAAAAGTCTTGTTCAAGTCATGCTCAATTGAAGGTCTTGTAAGCTTCCAACTCGTCACTTGAAACTCATAATTTTGTTTTGTTTTTACTAGTTTAAGTTAAGTTAATCATACAAAAAACCCAAAAAAGAGTGTAAAATCAAAATAGGTATATTATATGCTAATATAGTATTTGGTCCAAAATAAAGTGATATACCTAAATACATCAAAATCCCGCATGTGAATAGGATAGAGATCCAAAAATTATAGAAATTGTGAATATTGAGGGGATAGTGCCCAAATTGCCTAAATCTACCATATATGTGACTCATTCTACCTCAAACGATCTAAAGGAATCCTAGTGAGATCTCTAAGTCAATTTCCAAGGATGGGCAATTTCGTTAAAATGGCGGTATTCCAAGTGCCACTTTGGCGGTGTGCCAATTTCACCATCTAGGACTGGTATACATTTCAGAACGGCCGTTTGGAACCATCTAGGACAGGTATAGATTTCAGAACGGCCATTCTGAACTGTTTTCATGCCATTTAAAAAAAATATCGCCATTTTAACGAAATTGCCCATAAGGATAGATTTTAGTTTCTTAGTCGATTCTGAAAAATAGTAAAACCTCAATTGTTAGTCTAAAGGTGATACAAAGTCAAGATGGACCAAACAAGGGCATCTATGGTAGAAGTACAATGTTTTAGGGTTGAAATCACGCTAGAAATTCAAAGGCCAAATCGGTTTGCCAAAATTCCCTTCCGTGTAAAGATTCTTTGATTATCGATAATTAAAGGAGGTAGCAAGATTTTATTCTTCTTCTTTGAATGTGAAAAGTAAAAATATGAGCTTGCATGTCTTTTTTTGATTTCTATGAAAAGTTCTATAGAAAGTTCTAAAATTTCCTAACTTTCAGAAGATCCTCTTTCCGGATGGTCAATCCCTCAAGCAACAATGGGAAGTTCCTAGAAATTATCCAAGTTGCAATAAAATCTCACTAAAAATTAATATAGCTTCTTGTATGTTAATTAGACACTCTAACAAGTTTCATGATATTTCGACAGCTAAAAGTACCCGAACTAATAAGATTCTTCAATTTTGGCAAATTTGAAGATGATTCGTGGAGTTGACCAGTATTTTAGAAGCATGCAAAGTTAGAATGAGGCCAAAAGAGGGTCTTTTAGTACTCCCTCATACCTTTCAAAAAGCCTAGGCTAGTTACTTTTTCCAAAAAAGATAAATTTCAATAGTTGGATTTTTATCTTTTTTTAATTTAAAATTGACACTAGGTTTTGATGACTTTTTTGCGATGGAAAGGGGGAAAGGGAGCCTCTTAAAAAGAAATTGGACTTTTAAAGCTAATGATACTATCCATTTGTGACAATGTTTTTTTTCCATTCAAAGTACATAACATGCAGTAAAGGAGGATGTTCCCTCCAGATTTAGACCACTGTGACTATGCCACAACACTGCAGTCTGACCCCATGAGGCCCAAAAAAAAAATTGGTTTGTGATATAGAGACTTTCTCCCAAAGTTAGAGTCTTGGATCAATGTAAAAATTAGAAAATCCAAAGATTAAGATGAAAATCCTAAATGATAGGATTATCATTACAAGGGAATTGAATTCATCAAGGGGCTTTGAATTTTCTTACTAATTGAAGTGAGTATGAGGTTGTCGGCATCATCATTACAACCACCACGTGTGACCACTAAAAGTTGATAGTGGACACTTGGCGTAAAAAAATTTGTGGGAGGCCTGTGCTAGCCATCATCCATGACTAAATCAAGAATTTGTGGAGATGGATTGGATCATGGAGATGAGATTGTGGAAATGGATTGGGTAATTATAACGAATATTTGATCCCATTATGCAAATCTTGGCCCAATTAGTAAACTGAGAAGATTTTTTTCTATTCAATTTTTTGTATTGCAAAGCGGACCCTTCTTGGATTCAATTTTTTTTAAATGTCACATATTTAGATAAATATACCCAAAATGGCCCCCAATCCAATTGCAAATTTGCAACTCCTATCGTTGGACCCCAATTGCACCCTCTTGCATTTTATATGGTAAAAACTATAAAGGATTGGTATTAGACAATTGTAGAGTAAAAATATGGTTTAAAAGGTTGGAATTCGAATTTAAAAGTCATTGTTTATAACTTCAAAGAACACCTCTATGCACATTAGGAAAAATTTTAAGCCTTGAAGAGGTCGCAAGTTTTCATGACAACAATGCAATTATAGATTTTTTTTTTTTGGAATCTGATGTGGCACTACAAGTGCCACGTCAAATTGACAATATTTTTAAATCTTTTTAAATTTTTTAAATTTTTTAAATTTTTTTTCAAAAATAATATTTTAAAATATATATTTAAAAAAAAAATTGTATTTACATTGCCGGGGGGCCAAAAGTGAAAACCTGCGGCCTTTTGCAGGGTTCAAATTTTTTGTAATGTTGAGGCACATAGACAAAGGTCCCTTATTATTCCACAATTTGAAGGGAAGCTTTTGGAATACCATTGCAATGGTGTAGGGATTCTAAAGAACCACAATACAATCTAGAAGAATAAGAATACTCCTCCCTCCACAACAGTAGGAAGTTAAATATATGTTTTGTTTTGACCACCTATAGTGTGTCTTTTTGTTTTGAAAAATGAGTCAACCAAACAACATGGGCCCAAACATGGAAAAAAATCTCTAATTGTAAATCTAATCAGTCTACGTATATGCAATGACCAAAGGGGACACAGTGGCAAGGTAAACTAGCTTATAATAGATAAAATGATTGGTTAGCCCCGTAGGCATTGTTGAAAATTTTAAATTTTAATTTCTACATAAAGACAAATGTAAGAGATGGGGAAAAAAATTGAAATTTTATTTTTCTAACAAAGTATGAATTTTTGAAGTATGCTACCCAAATTGGTCCAAAAAATTCTCTAGACTATTCCCAAACCAAAATATCATGTAGCTATAATGGTCTTCTTACTCACTTAAAGCAATTACAATACTTCTTCACATGGCCACAACATGAAAGCTTTAAAAAGTCACTTTGTAGAATGAATTTATACTTAAAAGGTGGAAGTTCCTATTGCAATCACTACTGAATTATTCCATCACATCATCCAAAACATTGATACAATACAAGATGTTGACTTGCATTGCATGTGACAAAGCACTGATTTTGTCAACCTAATGTAGCCTCGGGGGGGTCACACCCCTAAAATTTTAGTAACCACGTGCGATAACGCAATATTTAATGGGGGGGGGGTATTTATCTCCTTCCCATCTTTTTTTCCCTCCCTATTGGTAGATAAAAAGCTACCGGCATGTATTTATGAGCACCCTATTTTTTTTATATAAATGGGTGGAGAGTCTATTTTTTGGTACCTTATTTTTTTCTACATTTTAGAACTATGGAATACCGAAAGGAATGTAAACACATTGCAAAAGCAATAATGCAAGCAAAAAGTTTTCCATAACATTGGAAGTAGCACCAATGCAACACACAATTCCAGCAATGTACCATTAAAACTCCTAGCTTGAACCGGAGTTGTTTTCCACCTAAACCACCAAATTAAGTTAAGCTAAAGCACTTAATTAAAAGGTAATTCAAGTTTAGAACAACTCACCCATCCAACCCTCCAAACCATTAATTATAAAACTGAACCTACTAAGGAATTTCAGGGGTATCCAATGTTTGACACCCTATTTTTTTCCTACTATACTAAAAAATGAAGGCTTTTTTCTACACCCTATTTTTTTTATAAATGCACTAAGCACATATTACCAATGCTATGGTAGATCTACCGAAAGTATAATTTTTTCCTTCAACGAATTAAATTGACCCTATTTTTTTATCTCACGCCATTTTCTACTGCATCAATGGTCTTCCCCCAAGAATGTAGCCCAAATTTCATTTACTGAAAAAAAATTGACATGGTTTGATACAAGATTTTAAAAAAATGCAATGGAATTTCATTGCAAAGGGCAAAATACAAGACTTGCCAGCCACAAGCGATCTGGTAGGGGAAAGACTTTAATCAATTTAATGGGTCATTCCGTAAGTATTTGTGATGGATATTTTGCCTGTCATAGGCTGAATTAACTTATAAGGTAACTACATCTAAAATCACACAAATAAGCAATCTAATCCCTAAAGGACCAGCATGCGTATTTTGGTTGTATAGAAATTTTGGGCTCGATTTTGGGCAGGTACGTGTGACTAGAGATTTCTATATGTTAAGCTGAAATTTTAATAGAAGGTGGGCGCGAGGAATATATTTCATATGCACTAAATTTTGAAAATAGGAGTCAAAAGTTATGGCCAAATATGTTATTTTTTTCGTAACTGGGCAGTCTGGGCAGCAAAAAAAATTTGGCAAATTTTTTATTTTATTTTATTAATATTTATTTTCTCGTATATTATATTTTTGTCTGTCTGGAAAGCTTTGATTCATTTCATATGGATTTTGTGTTGAGAAAGTTATGGACATTCTTGTTTTTTGGGCAGTTAGAGCATCTTCTTGAAAAAAATAACTTGTAGGATTGATTTCTAAATGCTATTTTTGCAATTTTTCAAAAAAAAAATCTCATTGTTTAGTTTACTTGCTAGAAAAATCTCACCATTGGGATTAGTGTATTTTAATTCCATCTAAAATATATTAATATTTTAGATTTTCCTTCTACCTCATACCTACTTCTACTTAATAAATTTTTTAGAAATGATAATTAAGTTTTTTTGAATATTTTTTTTTCCCTACACTCTCAACTCAATCCTCCACTACAAAGATTTGAAGCACAAAACTCTGTAGTGCAAAATTTTTGTTTAAAGTCAAAAAATCTAGTCCCACAATGTGCTGAAATACTTGTTTTTCCCACTTTAAACTCAGATATCTTGCAATCTGAGCGGTCAAAAATTCTGAAATTTTTTCCACACATTCTCATACTAGTTAGGTGTAAGATCCTACGGTTAGATGTGCAAAAAAAAACATTTTTCAAATTTTTTTACTCCTTGCTATAGGAATGGCAGTTTTGAGTGTTTTTTGGCAGAAAAAAGGCCTTAGGCCTTTAGGGGTTAACATGATTTTCATTATCATACTTTTTTTGTGGGATCTTGTTGGAAGTCAAAAGGGGAATGCATTCTTTGGACATTGTATGAATAAACTACAAATTTTCAAACTGCTGAAAATAGGATTTAGGATAATTAACCATAGACTCTCATGAATAGTGGAAATACATTCTAGGCAAGAATCTAGACTGTGCGGTTTTAGAATGCGGTTGAAATTACATGTAGTTACCTTACAATATTTAGAGCATCCTCAGTCTACCCTTTGTAAAAGTACTACAACGATAACTTCTGCAAGGGTTACAAAACAAAAACAAAAACTTGCCCCAATGCTAACAGCACCTCCCACTTTAATCTCAAGGACTCCACACGGCAAAAATTGGTCCTTTGCTATGGACCCTCCAAACTCATTTCTACTTCTTGGTCAACACTACTAATGGCGAATGTCCAAAATTTCCATGTGCTTTAGCTCCCACAAACCTCTAGAAGTTGCATGCATGTCAATAATTTCCGCCACTGTGCTGTTGCAAATTCATTTAGGGTTCCAAATACCGTTGTTGCATTGAGGTATATGAGACGAGAAAAGCTAGTGGAAAAAGGGGAGGAAAATACAAACTCCATGTACCGTTGCAGTGTCTTTTTCCAGGCGTAGCGTTGAGGATGTTCTTACCTTATCCAAAACTTCAACTTCTGACAAAGATTCAATCCTTTTCTCTAGCCCAACAGCCTAGCTTGGTAACTAAACTTAAGTTAGAGTCTATTTACACCAAAAATCTTATGCTCCAATCCATGAACACAAGTGGTACCTTGTTCTAGAGACGAGACCATTGTAAGTGGGGTACCATGCTTGAAACAAGGGACTTATAGGTAAGTAGGGGCCCAAACATTTGGTGCAAACCAAAAGAATTGAGTCATGGCCCGATGAACACATGGGCTAAATTTTTAACATTAAGTTATCTATAGAAGTAGGCTTAAAATAGGCCAAAAACATATCATAAACATGCATGCCAGAAAATGGGCCAGAAAAGGCTAAAACAACCTTAAAATGACCCCAAACAACCCAAAAATGGTCTACAATGGTCCAGCTACGGCTAGAATAGCCTTGAAAACGAGTAGCAAAATTTTTTAAACAATGACTAAAAAATGTCTTCCCGAATTTCCTTGACTTGGGGGGGGTGTTGGGTACCTCTAAGAGCTTCCTAAGAAATATTCCCCTTAGGTCCAGGAAGTCACTATCCACTTCAGCCATGTAGGATTCTAACAAGGATTTTCATTCACGGAAAAATTTATAGGCCACAACCCAAGTTTTCTTTGGTGTAAACCCAAAAGTGAGGTACCATAGCTATCCTCCAATCAAAACACTCCATTTCTTTGGGCTCCAACCCAAAGTTCTTGGTGTAAACAGGCCCTTACTGTAAGTTAATGTCATGACCTTCCGTGTACAATCCCCCCTAACTTCCTCTAGTGTTATTCTATCACTGTCAATACTTAAGGACTCTGCACCAAAGAGTCAAGATTCAATGTGGTCTGCAGTCTGCACTGCCTGCAGCATCCGCCGTAAAACAATTCAAGCTCTCTGGACTCTGGCGCATTTCCTCTGCCGCAGCTGTACGTCCAACGGATACTGCAGCTAATGCTCACACGTACACTCGCTTTGTTGTTGATTGTGTGATTCCGCTTCTCCACGCCCGCATTGGCGTGAACATTTGCAGTGGACCGTGCTGTTTCGAGCTCCGGACGTACAGTCTAGCAAACAACTCTTGAAGGTTCGCTACTGAGAAATCGAGGTTAGTTGAACCAGTCTTGCTTTTGATCGAGCTTGGTACGTGTTTGCTGTGCCAAAATTGGTGAAGATAGCTGGGTGTTTTTCCACTCCTCTTGTGAGGATAGTACGTACGAAAGGTAGGGAGGCCAAGAATGGCCATTTTGCTGTTGGGTATGGTCACTGGGAAATATTTTAGTTGGTGTTCTTATTGGTGCAAGAATGAGGATTCCAACGCAGCAAATTAAGAGTTTATTGTTTGGAAAAGCTATGAAAGGTCAATGTTAGATGTTTTAAAATCGCTTCAACGACAAATAGGTACATATGTAGTATCCTGGGGTGCACAGTAACTGAGCATCTGATCAAGTGGCGCTAAGGTGGGAAGGTTTCTTGTAATATGAACTTAATTGGAGCGCGAGGCCTAATAGCAGAGTGGGTTAAACAGCTGGATGTGCCTGAGCATTGTACCATTGAACTTCAGCGGTTCTCTGTTTCACCTGAGGGTTTCCGAGGACCGAATGAAGCCGTTTGATTCCGTTCTGAGCTGATTTTTATGTCAGTGATAATGTGATTGTTTTTTACGTTTCCAATCTTTGCTTGTGTATTCACAGCTTAAGAACATGGTCTTTGGAAATGGAATTGAGAAAACGAAGTCTAAGGCAATTGAAACGCAACTAACAAATGATTTCGCATTTCGTAACTTATTTCTAACAGTGATATGCTCGAAGCAAATGCAAAGTGTTACTTATTTGTGCAAGCCTTTTTTTGTCCTTTACAGATAATGAAGATGAATCGATCATCATTTCTTGCTGTCATTGCCGCAGTTCTCGTGGTCGTCATTCCCCAGACTCAAGCAGAAACAGGTGCAGGTTCCTTCGAATTTCTGTACTTACATTGATTAGAAAGATGCATACTGAATAAACTTCAAAACATACAGTCACAATACATGTTCCTTATACCTATAATTTGTAACGGAAAGTTTCTACACTTTCGAACTTTTAGGCTGTTGATTCTTTTATTAATGAGACTCTGAATCCAATATCCTTTGAAGCTATATCTTCTTTTTGTGTGAACTCGCTGAACTCATAAAGAACGGCTCTACATGTGTGTTTACATATTGAGTTGTACATGGTCGTTGAGTAACACGATGAGTACTTAACATAGTATAAGGTTGTAATAACATGACACTCTTCATTTCAATCTACAAGTTTTTGAGTTGTACATGGCTGTTGAGTAACAAGATGAGTACTTCCATATTTCAAATTTGTAAAAACATGATATTCTTCATTTCAATCTACATATTTCTATTCATTCTTACAACAAATCCCTTGTAAGTCTAGAAGATACAAGAAAAGTGTGAATAAGGGCACGCAAGGGGTTATTGTAGTGTCTTGGAAGTTGATTGTATGTAATTAATGCATCTCTGTGCTGCAGGCGAAGTGTGCTCGGGAATCGACTGCCAACAGGGGACTTGTGTCCCACTCAGCAACACCTCTTACCCCACCAACATCTTGTCACCGTATCTATGCGCGTGTAAACCAGGGTGGCAAACTGTGGAAGGGCTTCTGACCACTTTGCCTCCCGTGCTTACTTTGCCTTGCACTGTTCCCAACTGTAATTCCTACTTCCTTACCGAATGATGAGACTGGCTTGCTTTCTTGCATAACATTCTGAAACTTTAAGGCAGCGGACCCTTTGCGTTGCTTGAATCAAGGCCACTGTAGAAAATCTTGAGTGCAAGCTTGCCCATGTATTGTGAGTCACTGTAACACAAATATATTCTTGTTATAGTGATACTATAGAAGACCCTCCCGCCTTCCCATTCAAGAATATTATGTGTGTGTCTACAACTGCATAGTGTTTTGTCAGTCGTTTTTAATTCAGATAAACTACTTTTATAAATATTGCTTGCCATCCCTCTCCGAAACAAATTGATCCCCCTCCCCATCTACAGTCAACTCGATAGCACCATAAGGTGCAGCCCTTGGCGTAAGAGCCTCGCAAATATTACTCGGCACTAGATTAATGTTGCCTAGATGTTCATTTGACAATGTGAACAACCTTAAGTCAATGTTAGGTCGATGTTATTCTAATGTTAAGTTCACATTATTCTATGAATAGAACGTTGAAGGAATATGGGACTAATGTGATGCCTTGCAATGCAGGTACCCTGAACCTTGGCTGCAGCAGCTCACCTGCTCCTGCTCTCCAATCTCCACCTACATTGGAGCACGTTTCTAGCCGTAAGTCTACTGAAGGCACTGTTGCAATTTATGGGTACAGAAACTAATGGATGATGGACAAGTAACGATCAATTGTAGGGACCAGACCAAGTAGTATTGCATCCGAAAATCCTCGAGGAGGGGAATTAGTCTCTACAATGCAGGAGAGTCTGCAGAAATTAAACTCCCTGAATTTATTTCCAGTCACATCGTCACATTGGGATGTTCGAAGTCTTCGTTTATCAGGGTAATCAATTTTGAACTTATATTTCTAATTCTACTGGATGTCTTGATGATTCGGTGCAGCATGCTCCTTGCCTGGAATTTGTGGACAAGGCGAATGTGAAGTTACGGATTTGACGAAGTACCCTCCAATGTACAAGTGCAACTGCCTACCGGGATATGCCAATGTCGGCAACCTGTCAGCAGGCTACTGCCTGAAGGATTGTAAGATCAACTATATTCCATGGACTTGCTGTTCTGTAGGGTGAATTGTTTATGATATTGGTAGAGTTTTATGCAGTTTGGTTAGAGAGACCCCTTACTGTCGGAGATTTGGTTGTTGATTTTCAGGCGAAATAGGGACAAATTGCCGTGCAATTGGTGTTACTCTACCGTCCAAAAGCGCAGGTATACGTTGAAGAGCTCTCTTCTACATTCTCTGTGACTGCCTGCATTCATCGCTTCTCTTCATCTAATCAAGCATTGCTTTGGTTATTGTAAGCAGTGCTCGCTAAGGTTTAGCAATTTTTAAAGTTACCGTACTTTTAAGGTTGTTGATGAACACCAATACCTCAGTTCAACTCTAGAAGCAATCGTCATCTGATTTTTTTTGTAATGCAACAATGAAGTTTCAAAGTCTCAATTTATTGCACTACTATTGTGCGTCCACCTTATCTTGAAAATTTCCTAGCTCTTTTCCTCAGACATTGAAATTTCTCTAGCTGACTGAATTAAGTTCCCCACCATGCCCATTCCTCACAGAAAGTCTGCAATTGGATGTGGTCCTGTGCAGGATCATTCGAGGCTTCAGTTGGGAACAGTTTCCCAATCACTCTGGCTGTTGTTGCGGCCTCATGTTTAGCACTGCTCTCCCAGTATGCGATGGTGTAATGTGTCAGTCATCAGGTGGTATTCAAATGTATTCATGCTTTCCGGAATGTAGTGTTGGGATGGAATACACTGCTCACTTGGAACCTTAGTTGATTTCTTGTAGAAGCTCACTTCTATTATATGGACCAGGAGCTGCTGGAGTTCCTTTTGGACTTTCTGTTAAACTCTGTGGGCTTCGGCAGCTCTGGATGGTTTAATGCAACGTCATACATTCTCATTTCATGATCCTCACTTTGTATTACTTCAGCAATTTAGCAGTTGGTGTTTTGCATCTGACAAACTGGGTCGTTGCAAGGAACTTTAACCGAGGATAGAGGTGGTTGCCTGCTAAAGCTCACTATAATGTTTTAAGACTATTGAGAGGTGCAAAGCGGAGTTCTTCTGTAGAACTTGTTAACCCACTACGATGTAATATACAGTAAGTGCTCTCTTCTTTGAGTTCTTTGTGTCAAAGTGGTCACTCTCCAAAGTTCATGCATTTTGGGTATTGAATTTGGATGGGCATCAAAACAACATTGAAAATGCATCAAATTGGTATCTAGGGACGTTTTGGATTGGTATTAGGTGGTTTAAAGTTTAAACAAGGCAGTTGCAACTCCAGGGCAAGACTTTGTTCTCTATTTCCAAAGGTTATTGTGGTTTAGGAATCACCTCCTATTAATATCTATGAATTTCATCCATCGTCCTTTGATGAATCATTTTCTAGCTATTAAAGTGATTTTGATTGTTACAACTTACAACAAGGTCCAATATGTAGCTATACTTCAATTTTTTTGAACTTCGGTTTAAATTATGAGTTCTAGCTCATTTTGTGGAGGGTCAATACTTTTGAAAAGACAAGTTTTTATACAAGCCATCTAAAGTAGTGTAAGACTTTGAGTGTCTTTTTCATTTTCATTTAGTAATTCCCCCATCTTCTACCTTTTTCTTGTACAACTTGAAGATTGAGTCTTTTAGGAAGTCAAAGCTTCTCTTCTCTTTTTGAAGCACACATGTTAAAAACCCACTCTAACACTCAGGAACTTGAAAATCCACTTCAAATATGAATGAAGAAGAAGACTTCTTGATTCCTTTTCAAGTTTGGCGTGAATAGAGAGCCAGTTTGTCCAAGATCCCCTACCAGAGTCCACAGGGTAGTGTGAGAAAGTACTTCTAGCATCTATTTTGGACATCCATTTGTAAAAACATTGTTTCTACACAAGCCAGCTATCAATTAGTGCACCCCATAGTTTTAACAATAATTTGCACTAATTTGAGAATTATGGAAACTTTTAAGTTGCATTGATATGGTAGTTGAAGATATTTTGTATAAAACAAATATAATGTGGCCTACATTATATTCATCCCAAATAGAGTGCTTGTAATCCAACTTTCATTCCATCTTCATTCTAATTTATAGTCTATATAGATCACATTCATCTATAAATCATTCCATTATACTAGTTTTACTTAGTAGCGCATATTGCGAAATGAACTCACAATCAATAATTATAAATTTTTGCAATGGAAAAATATTTCTATCAATGATATTTATAATGTTTCTTCAACATGAATATTACTTATAGACATAGAATGGGTAAAAATACTCCTCCTTTGTAAAAAGATATTACCATATGTGAATTCATTTTGTAACATGCAAAGGACAAATTAATGTAGAGGAGTCTCACACTAATTGACTGAGGTGCACTTTACATCACAGAGAGGCAAGAAGTCGGAAAGGCCACCGCTCGTCTGGCCTCTCAATAGTGAAAAGCAGTCTATGTACACGCTTGAGTGTGAAAACATGGGCAATCGAAAGCGTTGCAAAGCTCCAAGAAGTGCCACACTAAAAAGCCCTTCCAGCAGAAAAACTCCGGAAGAATTTTGTTGCTAGTAGCAAGCCACATCAACAAATTTTTCATCCATGTACATCTTTCCTATCCCTCTAGTGTGAAATCCCACAGCCATGCACAACCAATTACAGTAGCTTGGTCCTACTGCTCATCAGGGCTTTTATTTTTGGCAAAATTTCACCAGATTCTAACTTTCTTTGACAGATTTCCACCACTATCTTGGTTCCCTCCAAATATTCACTAGCAAACAGAGGGCACGCAAGGGCTCCACTATTCATCTACAGTGCGAAAAAAAGAGCCCTGCTGCTCATGTGAAGCCCTACCACTTAACTTCTGTACTGAAATGACCCTCCTACCACAATTGATACCCAATATCCGCTTTCTGGTACCCTGGTCGAGGACCGGCGATTCAATCTCTGCCTAGTCCTCAGCCGCATCCTCTGTCCTAAACCCCAATGGCTCCACCTAAAGACAGGAAGCGGAGCACGAAGAATTGCAGCGATGGCGTCGAAGGAGGCTGCACCCTCGAAGCCCGATGACAGCGACGACGAGACCTACTTCGATGCCTCATTTTTTATTGACGAAGCGTAATTCTCCGCTTCACATTGCCCATTCATTAAAACTTTCACATTCATCGAGTTCTCGTAGCTTTAGAATCCTGTGGATCGTCACCCATTTTGTAAATTGAAGATCCGTTTCGTGTATCCAGATTGAAATAATATCTAGTTTCAATTACTCCTGCATTCAGATTTTTGTGTTGCTTAAAATTTGGCACACTTCTCCTGAGTTCGGCTTTGGTGATGGGATTGTGAGGTTTCGAATTCGGTACTGTAGTGAGCTCGTTCGGATTATTGGGGTTTTAGGGGGCCTTCAATTTCTGATGAGATTGACTCTTTTTCATTTTTCGTGAAGCATTTTTTTTCTTGTTGTGTTTTGCAATTTAGGAGTCTGATTAGAGATTTTTTTTACTCCTAGAAGCTTAAACCCTAAGAGGGCATTGTAATTACACGTAAGAGCGACGCTATGGTTACTAGCATTTGACTGAGAAATTTTTTATTGGATATTTTTAGCAATTGTATGGGGGTTTCTACGCACCAAAGTGTACTAGATTTGGATATTGAATACAAAAGTAGAAGGGTTCAAGTTTTATTGTTAGATTACCTAAAACCAAATTGAGTTCTGATGTTAAGGTGGTGTGACATTATCAAAATCAGTATGCATTCAACATTCAAGAATTAAGAGTGTTTCATTTGGGTATGTGTTTTGCAATGAGGTACCTCTGTCTTTTTGTTCCATGCATTTAGTATTCTTTCTCCTGTTAGACTTTTATGCATTGTGAAGTATTGACTATGTGCTGAGTAATTGTTTCGTTGATGGTTATCGCAGATATGTTGAAAAGGAATTCATTGTTGGCCCTCATACGATCAAAGTGTTGTGCCTTCAGTGTTCTTCTAGTAAGTGTACTTCTTTATTTAGAGTCTTTTTCACTACTTAATGAAGCTGCTAAGTACGGTTAGATGCACCTTAAAATTCGGTTAATCTCTACAGGATTAAGCCCAAATTGAGCCTCGTGGTTTCTTAGTAGGCATTTGGGGTCTTTCTATTTGTTAAACTTTATCGATTTCCTCACTAACGCATGCAATGTGTTACAGAAGAAATGAGGTCTGGTTACGATGGTGCTGAGAACAACTTCTGCATGTTTCTAGACATCAACATTTCTTCAAGTACTATGGGATGTTATGTGGTCTAACTGTCTTGACATTGTGTGGGTTGGTTGCAGCTGATTACGATCTCACAGGGCAATTAGTTTGGCCAGGAGCTGGAATTCTGAATGACTACCTAGTGAATCACTCGCATCTTCTTGATGGTCGCTCTGTGATTGAACTTGGATCAGGCGTTGGTAAGAAATCTTCCCTATTGAGTTTCTAGAGAGATTGCGAAGCATCTAGGTTTCTATCTTTTTAGTGCTCCCCAATTAGGATGAGAGTATCCACTGTGAAAGAATAGTACTGCTCCAGTTATCATAGTTTGCACCTGGGATAGTTTGATTTGTTATTAAAAAATTTGAAGTATCCTCTTGCAAACGTTTTACAACGTTAAAGTATGTGTGGAAGGTACGTATTAGGAATCAACATCGTGGGAGGTGGTTGTAGGTCTCAACGGTTTGCTATGTGCCCAATATTGTCGTCATGTGGTCATGACTGATCACAACACTACCGTATTAAAGGCATGCCAATCTCCGCATGCTCTAAACCTTCACCATCAATATATATTGTCTTGTTTTCATCTCGCCAGACTCGTATCATCTTAAGAATCTTCACTGGTCAACAGTTGTTTATCAAAGTGGTGATTGATGTAGCTTTGCTGTCCCCCGTCTGTAGCTACATGAATGAAATCAGAGTTTTAAAACTTGATTCAAGCTCCAAAACTGGTATCTGAAGAAACAGCGGTGCTTCTATGCAGGTCATGAAGAGAAATGTGGAGTTGCAGGACGCGGCTTTACAATCAAGTACGATCTTATGGATCATTTGGCATTTTAGATTCTTGAAAACACTTGGCATTTTATTTTTATTTTTCTTGCAACATTTCTACTCCGTACCCCATGTGCGCAGGATACTTGACGGAGCTCTTAATGTTATGACCTCTTTTTATTTGAACATGCTTAACGGCCAATATCCCCACATCTGTTATCTGTTTTTGTAGAGTTGGATTGCGAGGAGCTTGACTGGGGCAATAACGATCATTTACGACACATCAAGGACAGCTACCCTGACGGTTTTGACCTCATCTTGGGTGCTGACATATATATCCTCCCATCAAATTCTTCACTTAGATTCTGTTTGTGCCGAACTTTGGGTTAAAACTGGAAAGAAAAATCACTTCTAGAGTTTCCTGCGTATGCATGTAGACCCTTCTTTTACGTATGTTTTCAGGTTACACGAAATGCGTAATGATGTTTTCCTCAGGGTTTTCTTATTCTTTCTTTGCTACTGTTGTTTGACTCTTGCTAGCATTCTGCCTCTCATAGTTTGAGCTTTGCTGAATGTTCGGAGAGTAAAAGGGTTTTTTGGTGCTAGCAATAGACCCGCTTTTAGTATTCTCCTTGACCAGCTGGATCCACGTTATCATCAAAGTGCTGTAAAACCCCTGTTTGCCACCGTGAAGGCCCTCATGGAGCTTCGTCCTTCAGGAGCCTGCAAGTTCATTCTAGGCTATGTTTCAAGGTTCAAGAGGTTTGATACCAACCATATCTGGGGTTTATTATACATCTGTTCAAGTAGAGGCCCCAGGACAGTTCATATTGATGACATGATTTAATCAACCAGAATCTTGTTCTCTTGAGTCGCAAACTATTTGTCCCCCAAGTGCCCAAGCTTATAGTTTGGAAATCCACTTTGGAAGCTAATAGTTGATTATACTAGTAACTTTCAAATCAATTCTCTATCATATACTAATGTACAATATGAATTCTACTTTCTATAGGTACATTTTGTTTCCTTGAAGCTTCCTCCTATAGATAAGGAAGTCGCCACTTTTGGCCATTTGGGCACTTAATGTTATCACTATCTGCGTGCATGTTGCTAGTCCCAAAAGTCAATTCTAACACTAAATCCTTTCTCCCTGTGCAGTAATGACTTAGCTGTGAATGCCGAAGTTCTTAGACTGAAGATGCATATTGTAGAGGTTCCGGGAACCAGAAAGTCGCTAGCAGGAGGAGCGCATGAAGGCTGGGTCTATGAAATTTCAGAGGAATCTGACCTACTGTAGAATTTCAATCAGTTTCAGAACGAGCTCTATTCTGCAACAGGGGAGATTCTCTTTCTTACTTTCCTATTTCGTTACACTCAAGTTAACCTGTCATGAGCAGTAGTGACCAATCAATATAGAACACAAAGATACCAATTTTCTTCATCATACAATGTGTGCGTAGTCAAACTTGCAGATTCTTCTGTCATGTACAACGCATCCTTTTCATTCCTGGCTTGCTGGAATAAATTCTTCACAAATACGTCAAATCATATGTCAAATCAACGAACATGTTCTTGCAAAAGCGCAGGTGGTGGAGACTGTACACCTGGATTAGAACGGATACGTTTCGCAACTACCTCCCAGGAGCTTCGAAAGCTTCCTGCAGACCAATCCTTGCCACTCTTCAGACGGAAACGAAAACTGCGTTATGCAACGACTGAAGCTGTACCACTCTCGCAACGTTCATAACATTCTATAGACGCCCAATATTGCACTCAATAATCCATCCATTCTCATTCTCTCAAATGTTTAACTAAAGTCCATATGTCAGCCCGTTCTTTTTCAAGTAGTAACATAGAAAGAGCCAATAGGAGATAATAACATTCATGCTCATAAAAAGATTCAAAAGTAACACCTATATTCTCTTTTTGGTACCACAACATTCTTGAACTTGAAGGCGAGGGAGTTTCCGTGAATATGGGCTCCTTTCACTGTAGATCACATCTTGAATGCAAGCTTGCCTATGTATTGTGGGCCACTGTAACAGGAATATATTCTTGTTACACTGATACTGTAGAAGGGCTCCACGCCTTCCCATTCAAGAGTGTGACCTCCCACCTGAGATGAGCCCAGATGATGCACAAAAAAGAAGCCGATTCCTTGCGTTGAGGAATCCCTCAAGAATGTTCTGGGCGAGTGTCAGCACAAAGAGCACAACAACTGCATTCAAAACAGGAGCCTGGTGGCTAACCCGTGCTACAATTTCGAAGAGTATCTGATCTGACATGAGACACGAATGCGAACACGAAACCCTAACCCTAAACCTGGTCGACCTGCACGAGACCACCTAAACTCAGCTTTGCGTATCGATGTATTGGTCGATGTCGGATTTGAGAGCACTGAGCTGCCCTTCCGACGCAATGCGCAGCTTGGCGTCGTCGATGGTGACCATGTACTTGGCCTGAAACGCCGTCGCATGCGCATTCGGGTTGCAGAAGACCTCGAAGAAGACGCCTTCTTCCGTCTGGCGATACTCCATGTTGTTCCACCGCTTGGGCCGGGCGGCTTTCTCCTTCTCCTTGAACGTCGTCAACAGCCCCATGATGGCGGAGCTCAGCCCTTTGGCCGAGTCTAGAGAAAAGGGGATGGTGAGTGAAGTTTCCCCGATGTGGAGCGTAATCGGAGTCTTTGCTGCAACCACTGAGACATCTTTGTCAATCTAATGGAGAGATCTTGTGAAACAATAATCCAAACCCACAACCACTGATACACCTTTGTCACATTTCATGGTGACTTCTTTTGAAACAACAATCCAAATCCACGACCAACTGATACACCTTTGTCAATCTAACGGAGACATCTTTTGAAACAACAATCCCAACCCACATGTCCACATTTCCCACCAAAAGAAGGTAAAAGTCTTAAAATTTTTACGAGATCGCAACACTCTTGCCGTGAACACATTCGCTTCACAGAGAAGAGTTAAGAGCGCAGTGAGGGAATGTGGAGTCATGGAAGACCATAGACAACAAGAAAGAGGAGACAGAAGAAGATGCAAAAAAAGAGTCACGAGATCACAATATTGTTGTCTACAACGGGCCTCACAGAAGCACTAAAAGGACAGTGAGAGAAGATGGACGAAATGGAAGACAACAAGAGAGAGAGGCAGAAGAAGAGAAACATTAAGCCGCAGCACCAATGCAAACGATTTCCAGAATCTCACATAGCCAAAACGAACAGCAGCATTGGTTACGCACGATCACACAACGCATTCACAGAAATATTAAGAAGTATGTACAACCCAAATGGCGAGGGGCTTCGTTCTTAAATAAGATTTTCAAAGAAGCTAACAAAAGCCAAAATGCATTCAACCCTCTTTCATTATTCCATAGTTTGAATGCGTGACAAGTCCGCTACACTCAATGCTAAATTGGCCAGTGTGCATAATCTTCACGAATGTCATTTCAGAGAAGGTCATTACAAAGATGTTTGAGTGTAATAGCACTCACCTTGCACTTGCGCGGCGCAGACAGGAAGGCGTCTGGGGATGGCGGAGATCTTAAGTTGCAATTCCGGAGCAGAGGAAGTGCGAGCGGCGATGAACGAGGAACCAAGAGTAGCAGCTGCTGGATGTGCCATAGCCATGGCTATCGCCATTACGACAGAGAAAGAAAACGACAGAATGCAAATGTGACTTTGATGTCGAGACTTGAGGCTCGAGAACGAAGGACTCACTGCAGTGGCGCAATCCACCTTATCCACTTGTTAGGTCGACTTGGCAGGAATAGACTGGCCAGCGTTTTTGTAGATTTTCATTCCGCAAAGATGATATTTATGGACTATTTGAAGGAATGGCATCAATTCTATGTATACTAAAGTTATGCTGAACGATAATACTATTCATTACTGTAGGGATTTAGGATGTCTGAGTGTCGGATTTGAGGCTTTCGCAGTTTCACTCTAGTTTGTAGGTTCCGGTTGACCCCGAAATAGTACAAAGTTGACTAGGTTCTCCGAGGGCCTTGTGTTTCAGATTCGTGGAATTTTCTAGTTTTGTCAGTTGGCAGATTGTTGTGAGTGGGCCGCAGGTTTTTAGCAATTGCGTGTTTGGCAGTCACGTTTGGAACAGTGTCAGTCCAAGTTTTGTTGCGGAGACGACGATTGATGGAGCTCTTGTAGGCAGAAACTGGAACTGCAAGCAATGGAGATAGCGTATCGTAGCGTTAGAGTAACCTAGCAAGCCATTGTTTTTGTTGCCCGAATTTCTTAGTGGGGAATTTGGCTGTGTCTGTTGAAGCCCCTGTCCCTCACTCTGTCGGTTTAAGGGTTTCGCAGCTCTCTAATGTAGCGTTTCTTTCAGTAATTTCAGTACCAGTGCAGTTCTGCCTCCACCCACTACAATTTGTGAGGAATGATGTCCATGCGCTTGCGTTCGGGGCGATTGCGAAGGTGGGACTCCCTTGCAACACACTGAGCACGACTGCGCAAGACTGAGAGAGACCGAAAAAGATGGAGAGCTCTCACATTTGAACGTGGAGTGTCCCTGTTACTCTGCAACAGATTTGAGAGTCGGCAGGAACCGCAACAATGGGCGCGAGAGAGAGCGAGAGAGCGAGAGCAGCGTTCACCCACACCATGTGTCAGTGCTGCCAAAGTAGGGTATCTTAGGAGCAACAGGTACCTCCTCTTCAAATGAACCAGCGCGAGAGCTCGTGGGCATCTGACATTTAGGGTTTAGGGCTCACCGGTGACCCTCATGAAAAAAATCGATGGGCGCTTCAGTAGAAAACTTGTAGAGAAGCAGATCGAAGTAGCCAAGCTCGTCTAGATCTACCTTGATAGGGACTGGATTCTTTGGGTTTAAAGCTGGCAATGGTGAAATAGCCAAGCTCGTCTAGATCTACCTTGACGGGGACTAATTCTTCGGGTTTGAAGCTGGGCAATGGCGAAGTAGTCAAGCTATTCTAGATCTATCTTAACAGGGACGAGATTCTTTGGGTTTGAAGCTGGCAATGAAGAGGTTAGTGATGTCGTGATCGACATGGCCTCCATGAGAAGATCCTTATCATCGCAAATCCGTGAACCTCGAGCAACAGCAGCAACAACTGTCAGTTGCAAACTCGAGTTCTCGACTCCAGGAGCGTCTTCTTCTTCATCGCCGTTTTTGAGGGCGGTGGTGTTGGCAATGGCCATGGAAACTGGCCATGGGGGCGGGAAAGGTGTCCCCAAGATGAGGAGTTGGAAGAAGCTGTTGATCCAGTTCGGGGTATGCTTCGCTATTGGGTTGGTGGTGGGGTGGTTGACGCCGCAGCAGTGGCAGTTGTATGTGCCGGAGTCGGTCGCTGGCGAGGGGAAAGAAGGGGATGCGTTGTTCGGAAGGTCCATGGTTGGGGATGCGTTCAGTGAGACGAAGACTTCCGCCGAGATTGGCAACACTTTCGCAGGTGAACCAGCTATGAAACCTTGAGCCTCAAATTGTCAGTGCGTGTAATAACTTCTCTTGCAAAGAGTTGTCTTCATGCACATTTACTGAATGTAAGGCTTCTAGAATTCTTTGCAAGATTTGCATCTTCGTGCACTTGTACTGATGATCATAGCCCTTTCACTGAAAATGCACCTGGCTAGCTCTACGTAGTTGTGGATTCCGTTTAGCTAGGCTCAATCCACGACAAGTCCACAGGAAGTAATAAGTTTGAACTTCATGCCATCGCTTTTAAATGGAACTCGAGGTATGAAAGCCGTGAGTTCAGGTGACCCACCTGCGCTGTCCGTCGAAACCTTGACCTTCGAATTTCCAGTGCATCGGACGGCTCGTTTTTCAGGTGCTAAAGACTTTTTAGCAAGAGTTGTATTTGCATTTATAAGTCGTCATATTCGTGCACACCTTTCACTGAAAGTCACATGCACTACCTATTTGTGGGTTTTGTTTAGCTATGCTCATTCCAAGTGAAGTCCACTGGCAGTTAATGTCAACTCAATGCCAATGCTTAAACTGGAAGTTCAGGTATAAAAGCTGCGAGTAATGGCTTGCTAGACTCGCATTATTTTTAGCTTTCCGACAATTTATCACTTGCACGGTTTGACCCAGAAATCTCAAAAAATTGAACTGCTTGCTGGCTCTCTGTTTAGACTGCTATCATATTCGCCTGCTACTTCACTTGCTTGCTGTGATCTCAATACTTTGAGTTAGGAGGTGTATTATAACTCAGCAGAATTGCGGTTCTGGTAGCTTTCAAACAAGTTGTCACTCAAAACTTTTGGTTAAGTATTGAATCTCAATTTGAAATTATGATAACTCAATGGTCACACTCATAATTGCAAACTGAGATTTCGTATCCGTTTCTTAAGCAAAAAATTTCGAGTGATGTCTTGTTGTAAAGCCACTGAAAGTGCAGCTTTTTAGGCCTGACGTCGTGGTTTAAAGGATGATGGGAGTGGATAGGTAACGCTGTGGGAAATATGATCACTAGCAGGTGGTGGGGATGTGGAGATGCCGTTGGAGCCTCGGAAGCTGCTCATCGTGGTGACGCCCACCTACACGCGGCCCTTCAAGGCGTACTACCTGACGCGCCTGGCGCACACGCTGAAGCTGGTGCCTCCTCCGCTGCTGTGGCTGGTGGTGGAGATGCAGTCGCAGTCGCTGGAGACGGCGGCCCTGTTGCGGGAGACAGGGCTCATGTACCGCCACTTGGTGTGCGACCGGAACCTCACCAATGTGAAGGACCGGGGGACGTACCAGCGCAACACCGCCTTGGCCCACATTGAACAGCACCAGCTGGATGGCATCGTCTACTTCGCCGACGATGACAACGTGTATTCGCTGGAGCTCTTTCAGCAGATGCGCCACGTCCAGTTCGGTTCCATCTCTTTTCCCTCCTTTCGCTTGCTGGTATTCGCTGCTGCTTCTAACTGCTTTGAAAAGACTTTGGTTAACCGAGGATTCATTTGACCCATTTGATTGATCATATTGTGAGAATGAAAGAATTCAGATGGTACCACACTTACATGTCACCAGATGGTATGTCCGCGCTTGGTTAGGACCAGTGTTAATCTAGTCCAAATGTGCACCTGAATTCATTTTTAAGACTATTCTTAACACCAAGTGCAAACCTACCTTGAATAGAATAAACGATGTACTGATCCTGTGTGTGTTTGGGCAGGCGCTTTGGCACTTGGTTGGTGGGAATGCTGGCACCAGGCAAGTCCAGGGCCGTCCTGGAAGGTCCCGTGTGCAAAGACGAGGAAGTGATCGGGTGGCACACCAATGCGAAGAGCAAGCGTCTGCGACGGTTTCATGTGGACATGTCTGGCTTTGCCTTCAACTCCACCATCTTATGGGACCCTCGCCGGTGGAAACGCCCCACCTTGGAGCCCATTCGTCAGCTGGACACCATCAAGGAAGGTTTCCAGGTCAGTCCAATTCGTCGTTGAGACGGTCCTTATACATTCTCCCTTTCAACTCCTAAGACCACTCTACAATAGACTGTCAATTAGAGGTGGGGTCAGAGTTTGCAAAGGTTTATTCCTTCTTTCCTTTTTGAACCTTGCACAATTCTGAGCTCCAAATTCTCGTCAGAAATACTAGCACGCATGTTGAGTTTTGTCCCAATAGAAATACTTCTTTAAGAATCGTGGAATGCAAGTCTCGCCTTATAGTAACTTTCAAAGCATATTCTATCATTCAAAACTGAAGATAAGCTTTCCATTGACCTTTCTTGATGATTTATTTCAACTTCTATGGAAGCAACCACTTTGGTCATTTGGGCACCCGGATTGGCATTATACTCTCCATAGCTACTCTGAATAGGTCCTGTTTGAGTGGTTAGTATTACAGCCTTGGAATGTTAGACGCGCGAAGCCAGCTCTAATTAAGCTTGTCAATATTAGTTTGCAGTGAGCAAGGTTTGGCAACAGATAATCTAAAATTATGTGTGCCGGATATATGGGGAAATAGAGATCCAACATGCCGGAAACATGAGAAATTGAACTGCGGATCTGACCCTCGATGGAACTTGCACTAGTTTCTTGCCTCTTTTTCACCACAATGTTCTTCGTGCTTGTCAATTGCCGAAAGTTTGTATAATTTTCACAATTGTGCACCTATAAATTAATTAATTGTGAAACATGGTGCTGAAGCTTGGTCGCTACTGTTAAGTAAATTTCTCAGAGCAACGAGTGTGAGATGGGTACTTTACATATCGACCATGCAATAATGCAACTAAGTCTCCATATTTCTTTTGTGTAGTCATTTGGAGACGAGTTTCTGCACTTGTGCAGCAGAATTCACATGGTCTTCGTTTTAGCTACTCTGGCAGAATTTAAAATTCTGAGATCTCCCTTGGCTTGTGCAGGAGACCACATTCATAGAGCAGCTGGTGCCAGATGAAAGCCACATGGAAGGACGACCGCCGGGGTGCCTAAAAGTGATGGTGTGGCACCTGCACCTGGAGGCGCCCAAGGGATTTGCGTATCCTTCTGGTTGGACTCTCACGACCCCTTTGCACGCTAATATACCTGTCCGCAAAGACAACTAACGAATCTTCTCCTTCACACTTAAGTTTGTTGCCAACAATAGAAGACCAAGAACTGGCACTCAAGGAGTCATCTTCTCGCTACAAAGTAGAAGCACCTAAGAGCGACTCTTTGAACTTGGGGAACTGTGGTCTATGACTAACGTAGATTTATGTACAACGTTCCTGAACCGTGTGGGAATAAGCTGGTTTACGAATTTGGTATTGCAACCTATTTGTGAGCCTGTGTCTATACCTGAGTGGGAACTTAGAGCTGCATTAGAAAGCAGGTACTAAGGCTTTCGAATACTGAATATGACTTCGGCTAGTGTAGGATGCTGCAAAATCATTGCATGCATAGATGATTGATTCAAGCTTAGTAGGTCAAATGTGATCAGGCATGTGCCCAGTTGGTGATGCTGATCACTCAAGTGCTGTGCGAGAACCTCCCAATCGTTTTTGGAAGAAAGAATGTTGAATCTTAACATTCTAACTCTCGACAGTGATTGTATTAATACCTTAATTTATTAGCCGTATTCTCAGGCTTCCACTTTCTACTGTTCTGATTTAAGTTAATGTGTTCAGGTGTTACCTTGCCTGCAATTACCCGTTGCTGTTCAGATTATTTGATATCGCTACACTGAGTTGGATGGGCTTGTTCTGAGCTATCAATTACCTGTAATTTCTTCTTTTCTGGAGGACATGAAACATCCAATAACTCAGAACCTCAGGACATCACTTGGTAGGGAGTTAAGGGAATCACAATTATGGTACAAGTGGAAGTATCAAAGACGCTGAGGCTATGCGGGTGACATATTATTGCCATAATAAGCACACCACTGCTGACACCCCCAAGAAGGAACGCGTGGGACAGTAAGATGATCCACCATAGTTGATTGACTATCACAAGGTGCGCCCTTCAGTTATCGTGCTGTTAGTAGTGGGTGTTTGCATCAGATTTTTCACTGGTACATACCACTCACGGACCACACTTAGGACGTTCAAATAGAGCTACTGCTACATCAAGACTACACTATGACCGAGCTACCTACTTATAACTCGGCTTCTCATTAGTATATCATTCCTGCAAAATCAAGCGGTGCTGCAAAAATTGAGCAGGAGGGTGCGGCTATTTTCTGCTTTTTAACCCGAGTAATCACCGGTCTGAGAATTTTGGTTCAGTTTAGATGTCCAAGAACCTGGGTAGTACTTGTTGGTTCACATTTTTGTTTGTCTGGAGCCCTGAGGGCTTGGATCCAGCAGTCAAGTTCTTTAAAATAAGCTTGTGGTTTAGTTGTGCTCTCCAATGCTGAAAAACTCTTGGCGTCAAGCGTCTCAATATGGTCGATTGAAATCGGAACAGAAGTTAGTTCATGTTAAACTGGTCTCCCTCGAAGGTCTGGCCAAAGCGCCATTCAGACGGAACGGCATTCAAAGAGGTCACGGTCACACCATCGCTGGTCGTCACTCGGAAGGACAGTGCCTGGCCAACAAATACTGCGTTTGTCTGCCAGTTCTGTCCCCAATTTCGATGCATGGGCTGCCATTCGGTGTTGGATCCCATAATGTCAACTGCGAGAACATCGCCTTTACCGCCAACGTTGTGGACCAAGATGAGATTGAAATACTTATTCCCATTGATAGTGAATCTGATGCCACCTTTCTTCTGGCATGGTACTCTGGAGGACATACAGTACAACAGTTGTCGGTGAGTAGCTTGAAGTGTTGAATGCAAGCTATTAACTTGATCAATGTGTCCGTAGTTCTCGTGATAGATTACTTGACAAAGACTGTTTCTCTCTTGCAGCGTTACTGTCTGCAGAGGGACACCTATTGATGAGACTTCATAAGACTTGATTCACAAAAGCCTAGGCCGGAAAACACAATCCATAAATCTGTCTTAATTTCACCATAAAGCTCACCTTCTGAAGAGAACGGGGACAATGCCTGCTCTGAACGTGGCAAGTCTGGTGAAGCTAGGCTGTGCAAGATCGAAATGCCGCAACGGTGGATTGCACCACCCTGGCGTGCCGTCACCCTCACGGTTGGGAGGGCAGAAGTTCGTGGCTGTGACGGTAATTACAGGTGTACCTGGAAGACACCATTTTGAACGGTAGCATTGGAGTGCAAAGCAAGCTCCGCATTTTGCCCCGTTGTTAAAGAGTGCTGTGCTCAAGGCTGTCGAATCAACTCCATAGCCCGTGCTGTGGAGGTTTCCGTAACCACAAGCACCACCTGCACAATATTTATTTAAGGACTTGATTAGAGTCCACCGACCTGCACGTCAAACTACATCAGCATGCTAATTCCGGATTCGATGTAGCTGATGGCTCTTGTTAGAAGTGCTACAAGTGAGCACTGCCAGGTGTTCGGGGATTCTAACTTCGTTACTATGATTATTGATCATCTCCTGGTGTCTTTCTCTTCGGACTAAACAAACGTTTTACTTGCAAGTGGTGATTACGTAGTCATCGACTCTAAATAGTAGAAGAAAAAATCAGTTTCCAGAAATGTTATCTCCAATTAAACTTTGAACTCAATTAAATGGCAGGTTAGATAGTTGTCAGTGAAACTGTTCAAGGGACAAGATGTGGTACCCATAGTTCCTGAAGCATCAGCACCCCCATAGAAAGTTGCGTGAGCTTTGCGCCAGTTTTGGCCATTTCTTACGTGGAATCTTCCATCGACGTTCTTGGCGAGCAGCAACAAAGTAAGAACGAGTGTAGTTACGGACTTTGTAAAGTGCTGATCGTACCCCTCCATCGCCCCTCGCAAAGTCATTATTTACTGCAGCGAGAATCACATCGCGTTTTCCCTGTTAGAGTCCAGTTAAGAATACACCATCTCTCAAATGGTCTGACGACTTTTGAGTTTTGACGTGTGTCCAAGAACCTTCAAATTCACATCACGAGTAGTATGGAGGATTTTATTATTCGTGCAGTCGCGGCTTCATCTAGTCTCACGACAGCTCATTGCAGTTTGCACTGTTCGTTACTTGGTTCCTCGTGTGGAAGAGACTCTGCTATTGTTACCGAGACTGAGACCACAAAGTTTGCTATGGTGCCTTGAAGGACTTCAAGTCTATGATAATGGTCGCGGAATTCGAATGAGTACAATGAGTATAACAGACGAGGTGGCGAGGAGAAGAGGCAACACTTCGGGATGGAACGTGTTGAAGGAGGTATGGAATGAGGGGAGACACGACGAATTTCCACTCGGCAGGAGGAATGAAAGTTTCTCTCATCGTAGCACAGGCAGCCTGGAGACGGTCGCTGTCATGGTAGAGTTTCCCAGACAGCCTGTCTGAGGTCATTAAGAAATGATTACATATTTGAGTTCCAAGGGGCTTTTACGCAGAACCGAGTATCATTGCACTGGCGAATAGAAGCTACATACGTAACTAAAGGTGATCAGAGGAACTTAGAAATAGACTAACAGGAACCGATTTGACATTCAGGAGCCCGTTCATTTAGCATTGCAAAGAATCGCAGCAGGAGTTTATGATGATGCGTAGACATCGAGCTCGGAGAGTTGTAGAGACTTGACAATTGGAGCTAAAAAATACACGTAGTCTAGTGCAACGGTGCAAGGATTTGGGAGGGACTAGAAGCTCTCTTGATGCAAAGATTATAGCCGTACACATGAGCTTAGTTGTAGTAATTGAAGAAAGCTATCGTCTACTCTCAGAATGCAGTGTTCGCAGTGAAGCTTGCTTCAAGTAAGGATTTAAGCTGTCAGCACGCATCATATTTGTAATTGCAGTGTTTTTCAGAGAGTATATTCCGTCGCATGCTCTTCATTTCTTGATTTGATTTCTATTGGCATGCAAACTGAACACGATACATAACGTTTTAAGTCACGCTAATGTCAAAATTTGAACAAAGAAAATGGTAAGAAGATAGCAAACTTTCAAAGAAGGGGAGAATTTACCGAGGCAAGCTGCCTTCGTGGCTTCTTCAGCAAATAGCACGACACGAGTCACGAGTCACGTGACGAGTCGCAAAAATATGACACAAATGTTTCCGTTCACCTCTTCTGGCAATGAAGTTGACTAACGACCTCAAACTCCGAATCATGCAGACGAACAAGGCATCGCGATTTCATGAGGAAAGTCCAGCCTACGAAGACCAGAGCTAGAAGGAAGATATGAAGCACATCAAAACACCAGCTCAGCAAAAGAAAACCTCGAAGAAATTCTGCAGTGCCTCTCCATGCATAGTTCACAGAACAACACGAGGGACATACAAGATGACTACTCACACCTCAGAACATTTCAAACGCACTGCTCACTTTCACCATCAAAATTTTGAACAACTACTACGATATTGAAAACCACTGACAACAAACACTCACTCAGCACAAGATTGACAATCGCTTAAACGGCAAACGATCGACACAAGTGACGTGTGACGACGGCAATGTCAATATTTACGTCGACTCGTAGAGGCAATGCCAATCACGCCCTCCCAATGGAAGAGAGCCACGAGAGAAATAACGCGAGCTCGCGCAACTATGGAAGGTAAAAATACAAAACTCTCTCACAGGGCACAAAACAACAACTAAGGCACAAAATAACACGCGAAGGAGCAAGAAGCTAGAGCTCCGAAGCGCAAGGAACACGCACGGGTGCCCGAGGGGGATGAAACAGAGCAAAATTATAAAGACGAACTGAACTGCGGGACATGAAGCTCCAGCACGAGCGCCGACACTGACGCTGAGAGCGTGGACGGCCAAAAGCAGACGAGCGGCGACGGGGCAGCGAGGACAACGAAAGCACAGCGAGCAGAGAGAGACGAAAGGCGAAGAAGGGCAACGGAGGGCGGGGAACTGAAGAAGACGAAGACGGAGACGAAGATGGCGCGCTTTCAAGGCGGCTGGGGGCGGCAAGGCGGTTGACGACAGTTGAACGTAGCCCAATCTTTTCCGTCGCCTGCTTCCCTCCCCGCTCTGTCAGTTACAACTGACCCACTCACTATCGTCACTCCTCGCCACTAACTATCGTCACTCCCGCCCAGTGACTATCGTTATCATTTCCCCCATGTCCGTTATCTATGAATGTTCCACTTAATATCTTCGTTGTATGTACATCCACGATGTCCGTTTCTAGAATCTTCCTTACTGTGGAACTGGCCAAGAACCGAGGTGGACGAGGGTAAATGGATAGGGAATCTTCAAAGAGAACCCCACTCTTGGAATTGATTTCAAGCCTCAGTGTCCAACACCTCACTCTATTTGCTGACATTTTGCAGCAACTGGAAATGAATGAAATTTGTTTTTCAAAGATGAAATCATATGTCTACTAGGAGTCATAAAATTTTCAAATTTGGGGGAAACAATATGTGATTTTTTTAGGAAAAAAATGAAGAAAATCCATATCAAATACATAATGTACAAGTTGAAAATTTTGAAATTTTCACCATAGATGTATATTATAGTGCATAACATCATGGCATAAACCAAAGCTACCGTGTCACTTTAATATTAGAAAATTAGCAAATCATGGTTATAGGTTGAAAGTTCACATTGCTGTAAAATATTTAAATTTATGAATTTTTCAAATTTTTCAATTGGAGTACAAATTGCACTTCATGAGCTTCATTTCATTATGTGAACTCAAATTCAAAAAACATACTCCGTAATTTTTATGACTAAAATTCACATCAAGAGTAAATAGCAAGAAATGCCCAAATTTACTAGAAGGGTGATCCATAGATTAACCCTAGAGAGCTCTGACGTCCATTTTCAGGACGATGAACAGATTCAGATCCTTGTTTCTGTCTCATTCCTGCTTGGATGAAAGTCATCCTAATTTTTGGTGATACTTTATCAAGTTGTTGTCCTATCCATCGGTTGGATTTGGTGTTACTAGAATACTTACATTTCTAAAATTACAAATGTGGAAGTATGTCAAGTGGTCAACTTGCATTGACTTTAGTTCAAAACTAGATGTGCAAAAATGAGGTCAAAGATGTAAAGGTCACAAAAATTTCAAAAAATCACCATATGAAGAGAACCTTATTTCAAATCCATTCCAACAAGTTTTACTTAAAAAATGATAATATTTCACTTGTAATTGAATTTAGAAGGAATTCTGAAATTTTCTTTTCAAAATTTATAGAAAAAGATTGGTGATAGCATTAGTAGATCTAACCATACGGATAGAATTTAAAAATCAAAATCTACAGCTTTCATTTGTATACCAATTCCAAAATATTCTTCCAAAATGTAGTTTATAATGGTTCTTCTCAAATTGTCAATTTTGGAGATGAATCCAGGCGCTCCAGGGTTAAGCATCTCCTCAACAACCTCACCTATACTAAATAGAGAAATTAGATTTTCCATCACTAATTTCTTGTCATTTTATACTATAAAAATATTTATTGTTGCTATACAAGGATGTAGTGATTTTCATCATCTATGAACCATCTACGTGGCATTAATTGATGCACCAATTCAAAGCTTGATTCTAAAAATCACATTCCATGTGGACAAGCTGTGAGTCATGAGGTAACTTTTTTGGATAAGTCAACTTGATTTCACTATTCAGTATAGCTATTTTTTTAATTTTACCATCAAAGGTAGATAATAAATTCTACCCTACGCTAGAGTCAAATTGGTTAAAAAATCATTCAAAATATAATTAAATATGACATCTAATGAAAAATTCAGAAATTATAACATGGCATAATTAAATAGAGTAGAAAATATTTTTAAAACTAATCTTAATCCTAAAAAAACACCACAAAGTCGAAGCCATAAATACTTGTAAAGTCGCAAGTATCTGTAAAGCCCTAAGTACCGGTAGAACTGTGTGTACTACTAATGGTCACAAAATGTTTTGACCCATGCTAAAGGTCACAAAATATTCCTAACCCTCTAAAATGAACTTCCAAAAATTCTAAATTGAGGTAATGAATAAGAATTCAACCTAAAAAGAAATGATTTTGTATAGGCCTAATGAATCTGCCCCCAACGTCTGGTAGTGTTTTCTCCAACTTGAGAAAAAGAAAAGCGAGAGGGTCAATTCTACTTGGGCTAACTAAGTAACCCAAAGTTCTGATCATGTAATGTAGGAGAATCTAGAAGAAACACATTTATCATTGAAGATAGGTCACATAAATAGACTTATCAAATATTTTTGGATTCTTGTGAACACTTGATAGGGGATCCAATGCACCTAAAGGTTACACCAAGAGGGAATACTCAATTCACACCAAGAGGGAATACTTTGTTCCTGTGAGGGACAAAATAGACCCACTAAGATCTAGGGGTTGAATAACCCCCATTATATGCACTGTAGCACCATTACAGTACTTCAATGTCTTCTCTGTTTTCACAATTCTTTCCCTGCTTCTGAACTCCAAGAACTATAAAGAACAGAAAACTGAAGGGGAAATACTCTCATCGAATAGTAAATTGCAACGGCATGCACGACATGCTCACAAATTCCAAAGATGGAAATGAATCCTAACACGGGTGCACAAATACAACACAGGCCACAGGGCAATGTAATCGTTATATTTACAAAGAACACTCCGATAAATGTGGCATTTGCCAGCGTATAACTGTCGACGGGATCTGATAAAAATGATAGAACTTTATAATTAAAGAATAAATGCTGATGTTACAATTAAACTGTATGGTCCCAACAGCTGAAAGATGACACGGCCTCTTCCAGAACCACCTCCACTTCAAGCGGAAACCAGATCACAATCAGCTTTGGCGTCCTCCAATTATGGAACAAAATAAATACTCTCTCGGAAAACCTCTGCAACTGGTTTTCTGAAATCTGGCTAGTTTACAGGAGAAGATAGCAGAGTAAGAGTGCATCCTTGACACCACCACGTCTCTACATCTGACTGTTATCCTGAAGAAATACATCGCTTAAAAGCAAAACTCCAGCTAGGTTGGTGACTACTCCAAAACGCCATCGGAGTTTCCACGTTGCCCGCGTTACATTCAAGGTAGTCCTGCGTAAAGCGAACACAATCAGCACACAGAAGCCACCAGAAGTCCAAACCAAATTAGGAATGGGCACAGATTCAATGAGAAGGGGTTCTGGACCACATACTTGGAATCCGAGGACCTTCAAGCTTATCACTGGTGTTGGCCATCAAGAACTCCAAATCCTGAGGAGCAACGCTCGTAAACTGGCAGGTGGGTTCAAAAATATGGAGTCCGCTTACAGTCTCCAGGTCAACCTCCGCACGAATAACCTCAATGCAGTATCAACCACTAGGAAAACGGCAGGGGATTGATATGTACAGAGATCAAACTCTCGATCCAGATTTTTTTTTGTACGTTTTTTTGCTGTTGCTATGGATGGATAACTTTTAATGTTCTAATCTGATCCAGAAACTAAGCTCAGCTGTAGAGAAATCCACAGCAGCGTCATGAGCAACATGACACGCCAGCTCTAGGCTCTGCAGAAGAAATAGAGAAAAAACAGAGTTAGATTTGAGCAGAACAGTGAGACCCAAAGAGAGTGGGAAAACAATATCCCCAGGAGTGATCATCACTCTTAAGGGCAGAAAGTAACACCTTGATGCACATGTCGAGCGATCTAAGTACAGTTCAATTGCAGGTCTACGATCTACAAGAGGAAAATCTTACACTCCTCACAACAGTGACAGCACCAGCTAATAACATTGAATTCTCTGGTACAATTGCGTCAGACCACACCTTCAAACGAGACGGACTAGGACTGACCAGTTGAGGGAAAATTTGCTTATGGACCAATAGTTACGGACAACTTACTTGAGCTTTGAATCAAGGGTCTTAGAAATGGTCTTGTAGTAATGACGATGAGGTTCGTGGTCTCTGATCTTCCGGGGTTTGTGCACATTGTAAGCAGGGGTTATTATTGTGGATTTCTCAGTTTGAGCGCACTCTTGCAGGATCTTCAGGCTTGCGTAGCTGCCAATGGCGAACTTTTGATTTGCACCGCTTGAGTCCAGAGAATGAAGAGGAGCGAGAGACTTCTTCAGTGTAGATTTCGGATTCTCAACTGGTGTTGAGTTCGCTCTTGAAATTTTGGTGACCATAGGGGCTGGTGACGGCTTGGGATGCTCTGCAGGTTTTTGCTTCGATGGAGGCTTCGACAGAGGAGCAGATGCTCGTCGCAACTTGCTGAACAGTTTTCCAAAATCTCCCGTCAGTTTGTTGGTTTCTGTGGTGCCACCACCACCTGGCAATGCTGGTTTCAAGACCTGAGGAGAGCAGCATTAATAACTTGGTCATTCAAGAAGGTTTGTTTCAATGACAAGGTAACGCCTTACCGGGAAGCGAAACTAGAAATCTTCACTACGACGATGTCCATCTTGACGTCAGTGAAATTTACAAACCGATCAGCAGTATCCATCATAAAATCTAACGCAAAAAACCATATATCCTAGCTTGACATAAATAGAAATATAAACGGCCACGAAATTCCAGAGCTAGAACCTACACGCCGGATGAATCCGAGATGTAGATCAATTCG
This sequence comes from Pseudisothecium myosuroides, assembly GCA_951799445.1. Classification (NCBI taxonomy): domain Eukaryota; kingdom Viridiplantae; phylum Streptophyta; class Bryopsida; order Hypnales; family Lembophyllaceae; genus Pseudisothecium; species Pseudisothecium myosuroides. The sequence continues at coordinate 31,387,068 of OX637291.1, forward strand.
ATCATTCAGACAGGGGAATTACTTGAGAAGAACAAGACAGAAAACGGGGAACGAAGCAGAGGATACAATTTATGTACATCCACTTGAATTAGGGGAATAATAGCTCAAAAAGCTCCGCAGCAATGGAGCATTCAGAACTTGGGTGATAGAAAGTTCGAAGTTCATGTAATACCAAAGCAGGTTGAAAGCAATCCCAAGATAAGCGGGAAGTGGGGAGGAAATATGAAGTTACAGAAAAACAGAGAATTAAGACTAAAACTATGTTCAATACCTCGCCTCCGTTCTGCAAGTCGTGGTCGTCGTGCTTATGGACGCCATTGTTTCGGGGCACGGAAGGACGCGTGGGTTTAGAACCGGTTCCGTTCGAGTGTTCCTTCTTGTTGCCCTCGGTTGATATGAGCGATTTGGAAATAAGCTGCGAGACGGAGTCGTACTCGCCTCCCCCGCAGTACTGTGGATCCCAGGACCGGCCCACTGGCCCCCTCGGCAGGCCTTCTCTTGCTTTGAAGCCATTCTCAGTTTCAATGGATGAAGCGGACGCCCTCATAGCGGTCTTCGCCACACCACCTTCGCCCTTCTTCACTTTAATGCCATGCAAAGTGGGTCGGACGAACTTCTTGGGCATAGGTGGTGCTGGCGTGCCGATCTTCGTTGACCTCTCCCAACTAGGTTTAGATTTGGCGGGGCTTTTGATTTGATTTGGACGCGAGCGAAATGGTGATTTGCTGGTGTTCCGGGGTGGGCTGGGAGAATCGAGCATCACATCGTTGATGAAGGAGACTCGGAGAGAGCTACCTCGGCTTGACCCCGTGGAACGTCGCGACTGGCTGCTTTCATGGTCGTCGAGGGTGATGTCGAATGCAATTCCGCCCGTGCGCTGAGTAGGCGGAGGGGCGATTCCATTCACGAGACTGATGCTGTGATGGTGGTGGGATACTTTCGGACGATTGTCGGCATTTTCTGACTCCGTCGCGTGATTGTTGGATTCAGCTTCCGATTCGTCTTCCAGATCATCTTCGAGTCCATCCTCGTATGTCCCATCTTCGAGATCGTCCTCTTCCGGGTCCTCTGCTTCGTCAATTTCGTCCGAGGGTAGCTTAGGGTGCGCATCTCCGTGGATGGAGGGCGGCAAGCAAACGTCCCCGTTACTCTGGACAAGAGGTATGTAGCCAGAAATGGGACGCGAACGCACGCTGCCCTTCGGAGAACCGTCTTTCTCGTTCACTGGTTTCCAGGCACTGTAAGATGCCCCAGTGGAGTCCATGGAGGAGGCCTTCGTCTCTGACGGCTGCCATTCTTTGAGGGAAATGCAGTCGTAGGCATCGTCATCGTCATCAGCAACGTCCGGTCGAGGAAGCTCAAACGATACTTTACTCTGTGGAAGAGGTTGCAGAGGCTTCAGCTGCACTCCGTCATTCTCTCTCGATTTTCGCTCCGTCTCTTTCTCCATATCTGCAACACCGACTAGAACAAACATACAGGTCAAAACACGCAACATGCTGCTCCAAGCATACGATCCCCGCATTCGTAAAATGTCTGTTATTTACTCGCTAGAAATTACGCACTAGCGTCAGTATACAGTCTCTATTCAATGCACCTTCAATACTAGTTCAAGAGCACTGAAGACTATCTAGCAAAGAGAATAAAACTGAAATGTTTCAAAGTCCCATGAACAAACGTTTCCTGGGGAGACGGTAAAATTGAAGAGGGAAAACGACGTGACCCCACTAGAAGAGGATTTCCGACCTTATTGCACTTTTGTCTCCATCTGTAATCCCTAAAGCTACTCCAGAATTAATTGGCAAAAATAATAAGTCGTGATATCAGCTGGCAAAATCCACTACATTACAATCGTGTATTATGCCACATCACCAAGATTTCGGCAAATTCGAAGAAAAACTGGCTGTTCAGAGCCAACAAAACAAGCCATTAACGAACCACCATTTGATTCCACGATTCAAGTGAAGGAACAGAGGTATGCTGTTCGTGTTCAGAAAAGAATCAATCCACCGCCTCACGAGGCTTTTGATAAGCACTAGGCACACAGTTAAGAGGTAGCCGATGAGCTAAGAAAAAACACTATAAGCCAATCTTCGAGAGTCTATCGAGTTCTCACTGTCGCAACTAAAGCGTGTGCTAAAATCTAACGTCCTAAGGAGGTAAACGATTAGATAGTTGGCAGAATCAATGTCACCACTTGATCATGCTCAAACAAAAACGCCGGGCTCCAGAAAAGGGATAAACAATGAGGGCACAACAATCGGAACCGAGCGCGACCGTAACAAGTCCGCTATCACAACGGGAACAATGCATTCCCTCGCGAGGCTCCTTACCAGAGCTAGGCGCACAATTGGACAACCACAGCGCAGCCGATGAGCAAAAAGGAGAACTAAAAGTCCATCCACGAGAGTCTATACCTCCCTCCCTCCCGCAACTAAGCATTCACTAAAATTTAAAATCTTGAATATATCTACGTCTTGATAGTTATCAAGAACAATGCCATCCGAACCACCTGTTGCACACGAACCGCAGGCTCGAGAAAACACAGATACTACGAGATCATATCTAAGAGAATCGGACTTCCAGAGAGGCTACCAAACCAAGTGCGCTTCTCATAAAAGGAACATCTTACTAAACTCCACTCAAAAACTCACATTCAGAGAAAAGTACCAAAAGATCCACAGCGCAGCCATTCCACACCACATCCAATACCAAAACAACAACGAAATCTCCAATCTCATCACACGAAATCTCCAACCTCTTCAAACCTCACCACTCGGATCCTTCATCAGGCCGCACAGGAATCACTCACGCGCACAAGTTCCCCCGACACCTTCTGATCCAGACACAAGATTCTAAAACCTACGGCGCGTGATCTGGATCAAACTCACGCCGCCGCATCCACAAAGAGAACAACTACAATGCAAGGCGAGCGTGAGTTTGAGTGTGTGCGAGTATGACTGCGAGCATGAGCATGAAACGAGTGTGTTAAGCCATTAGTACCTAGCGAGGCGTGAAGGCGACAGGCAGGGCAGCGAGCGATGGCGCGAGGGTGAACATGAACGCCAACAAGCGAAGGAGGGAAGCAAGAGAGAGAAAGAGAGAGTGAGAGAAGGGGGGCAATGGGAAGAGATTGAGGAGATGGAAGTCTTGGGCTTGGAGCGTTCCTGCTCTTGGGCCTGAGGTTGCGGAGCAGCGGCCACAGAGAGACGCCAGGGACGACGGCGACGACAGTGTTGGCTTCATGAGGGGATGGCCGGCTCTTTCTTGTTTTGGGGCGAAGCCAAGGGACGGGAAAGGGCGCGGGCCGGGCCGGGAAGGGCAGGGCAGGGCAGGGCCGCGCTTTGGATATGGGACCCGTTATTTGTGGGACCCACCGAGGGTAAGGGTCTAAAGTCGCCCTCCCTGTCCTTCATTCCTCTGGCCCACCACTCTCCGCCTCCGTCTGGCTCGCATCATCATGAGTTGCTTATCGTCACTTTCATCATCTTCTTTAGTAGGCGGGCTGCCCGTCGGTACTGGAAGCTGCGTACGCGAAGGCTTACTCCCATACGGTTCCCTTACGTTCCCTTACGTTCCCTTGTTTCTTGGGGCGGGGGCAGCTGCTTGCCATAAATTTCTCTCCACTACCCTATCTTTTTAATTTAAACCTGGAAATGATGGGAAATGATCATTTGGATGATGAATGCTTGCTTGCTTTTCTTTTGATACAAAATGGACCAATTCCATTGAAAGGGGAACAAGTACATCGAACCAGGGGAGCAAAGCCCCCGGCGGAAAAAAAAATTTAGCTTTTCAACAAAAAAAATATCTACTTTTTTTTAACATTTTTTTAAACCTTTCAATTAATGATGAATGCTTTCAAAAGTACACTTTGGTCGATTGATATTTGTTGAGGTGCTTTGAAGAAAAGGCGAGTAATTTATATCAATGGAAAGGAAAAAGAATTTTCTTCATAAAGATATAATGTTGATATTTCAAAAGAATCGCAATTATTTATTATGATTTTTTTTCAAAATTATGGTATAGAATTATGTTTAGTTTTGGAATTTTAGGGGTTGAATTTTTGTTCCTATTTTGAAGATTTCTATCTTGTCCAAGTTACATTATTGATGCATTCTTCTTGAAAATAGAATTTCTTGTGCAAGAGGAAAACTAGAATAAAGGCAATGAAGCATGTCAGCAATTAAAGCTTTTTTAGATGATGGAAGCTATGTTAGAACCGTTGTGTAGCAATTCCTTTAATGTGTAGGACAATATATGAGCAAACTAATAGGTCGTATTTTCCAAACAACCTAGTTGTTGATTTAGTAGAAAGCAAGTGACTATCAAATTAGAGAAAGGGCATTAAAGTTCTTAGTATTATTCTTTGGAGCATCATTATTTGGGAGTTAATAGAATGCATGGAAAGAGAAATAAGTGTTGTGACATTAACCCCTAAAGGACCAAGGCCTTTTTTTGCCAAAAAACACTCAAACTATCATTTCTATTGCAAAGAGTAAACAAATTTGATTTTTTCTTTTCTTTTCACAACTAACCAAAGGATCTTACAGCTAGCTAGTGCAAGAATGTGTGGAAAAACTTTCAGAATTTTCGACTACAAATTGCAAGATATTTGCATTTAAAGTGAAGACAACAAGCTTTTCAACACCTTGCTTGACTAGATTTTTTTTTCTTTGAACCTTCTTAACTTCAAATTTTTACACTATAGAGTTTTGAGGCTTAAATCTATATAGTGGAGAATTGAGTTGAGATTCTATGGAAAAAAATTCAAAAAACTTAATTTTCATTCTTATAAACATTGTTAAATAGAAGTAGGTACAAGATAGAAGGAAAATCTAAATTATTAATATTTCCAAGATGGAATTAAAATGCACTAATTTCAATGGTGAGATTATTCTAGCAAGCAAACTAAAAGATGTGGAATTTTTTTTGAATTGTAAAAATTGCATTCATAAATGAATCCTACAAGTTATTTTTTCAAGAAGATGCTCTAATTGCCCCCAAAACAAGATTGTCCATAACTTTTACATCACTTATCCAAATGAAATGAATCAAATCTTTCCATATAGACAAAAATATAATCTATAAGAAAAAAATTCAAAAATTCAAATTCAAATTTTTGAATTTTTTTTTGCTGCTTGGTATCCTATGTTTTGAACTCATTTGGGTACAACTTTTGTTCCCAAACACCAATTATAATAAAACTATATTCCCACAAAGCTAATCAGTTATTCTATGTTCAAAAAGAGTTTAAATAAATCATGACAAAAATTGAGACTGTAAATACCTGCCCAAAATCTAATTTGTCCCTTGAGGGGACAATAATCCTTTAGAGGTTAATTAAAGTTGCTTACAACAGAAGTAGTTTCACTTGCTTTTGTTGCAATGTAGTTATATTATTAGCTATTGGTTTGATTTTCATTGAAAGTTTAGTTGACCAATGAGAAGATTATGTATTACATAGATGACAAAGTTAACAGATTGGGTGTTCAAAGTGCAATTTAATGAATCTACAACTTGCTTAAATTGCAATTACCTGATTCATTATTTGTTCTGCTTAAAGATTTTGGGGGAGAGTGACTTTCACTATAACAATTTTGTGTTATTAATTTCACTATATTTAAGACATTCAACTTCTATATGATTGTATTTCTGGATTGCAATCTAGACACCTTTTCAAAGAGAAACATATTGAGCCTCGCTATATCTACTTTGACAAAGTATCCCAACTTTGAAATACATAAACAATTTCTCTAATTACACACAAATATGCAATTGCTTCATCAAATTTTCAATTCTTGCTTTTTTGCCCCTGGATTGAATTTACAGTACATCCTAATAAACAAAAAAAGCATGTCTGTACAAATACGTAATAAATACATCTATATTTCTATTTATACAGAGACAAATAATTGTAAATACATTCCTTTGTATTATTTAGTCCTTATATTATTCGGTACATGATTGAACTACCCTCCGTACTGACAAGGGTATCATACATACTACCTTACTGTATGTATTCTCACTTTTTGGTTTTATTTTTACAGGGAAAGATTCCCAATCAGGAATGCATCATGTCCAATTGTCCATTCTCCAGCTTGTAGCTCATTTATTTCTTCCATTCCATTCCCTGCTATGAATGAGTGGTGTGTGAACCCCTGAATGATGAAATCTCCTTCTAAGCTAAGGTAACTGCAAAACTGCACCTAATTGCGACCTGTTTCTAAAACCAATCCCTTAAAATGTAGAGTTTTTTTGAGTGAGTCAAATTTTTCTTAATGAGTCGAAGGTCAATTTTGGGTATATCCTTTTGAAGCGTTTTGAAAAAAAATTCACAATTTAGTTATCCAACGTCTGACAAACATCCTTTCTTAGATTATGTATACTTTGTGGGTTTTGTTGTTACTAATTGTCACAAACAACAACTAAGTATAGTTACTATTTTTGAATGTTCAGTACAAGATTCTTACTGAATCTCATTGGCTACTAAAAGATGATTCCAACGCACTTTTGTATGCATTATACGGACATTGTACGAACAAGTCATGAATTTTCAAATGTATCAAAGTAAGATCATCCAATTCCAAGCATGTTCCCTAAAACAAAACCTAAACAATCCATAATATACGTAGATGGTTGTTACACAATGTTCAAAGTGTGAATACATGGATCAAGGCACGATTTTAGAAAACCCACCACTTCACGTTCGCCCTCTTCCAACTTTGGCTTATATAGTCATATCCAAACATCACCATTTTGTCTCACACCACTTGAATTGCACCTTTGTCTTCATACAATTAAAAAAAGAATGAAAATTTTCCAAACACTCGACACTAGTTGTTAAACGGATTTCGCTTGCTTTTGAGACGGTCCTACCTTATCTTCTAGGTGTATCCAAACCCAACACTAGAACACTATACCATAAGCTCTCACAATCTCACTGCATAACTTAGTACCTCTTGTGTCATGGACACCTAGGTTTTCGTGCCACTTTTAGGTCCAAATGCATGTGTCGCACCTTATCTATAGGTGTACATTGGACTTACTATCATAAGCTCTCACGATCTATCTAATTGAGCAGTACATCTTAGTTTGTGTCGTGGATACCTAGGTTTTTGTGTCACTTTTTGGTCCCTATGCAGGTGTCGCCCCCACCCATATATTTTGGACACTGATGATTCTGAATTGCAACAGATTTGGCTTGCACAAGATTCCCACTGAGGGAGCTCAATCAGCTCATTCCTTCGTGTGAACGGGGAAATCACTTAACTTAAGCTTCTAACTTACAGAGGGTGGGATCTCCGAGGCCTTCGGGCCGCACGCAGTCCGTCAGTCGGTCAGTCAGATTTGGCAGCTCATGAAGGTTCCGTCGATCCGCCCCCATCGATTCAGGTTCCATTTTGCTGCAGTCAGTGATATCGATAAATTATGATAAGCGTTAACGTCGTCGGTCAGTCCCGTTGCTGCGGTAGTGGAGCAGTGGAGTGCGGTACAGTACTTTCAGTTCCTAGCTTTACTTGATGTCCGTCACGTCAGTCAGTCAGTCAGTCAGTCAGTCAGTCCCCTGCCATGTTCAGTTCTGCCGGAGTCCGCCACTGCAGAATTTTCTGTTCCTTCCTTCCATGCGTGCTGGATAAGTTTCCCACTTTCCATTGTTTAGTCAGTAATGTGCTTCAATCTCCTCGGGAGAGGCGCTTCCACGGGAATCGATGCGCAGGGGGACGCCGGAACACTCTCTGGGAAGTATCCTTACAGTAAACGGACCATTTCCTTCATTCTTGAAGCTGGCTCGGTTTTTTTCAATTTTACTCGGAAGTCAGCCTGAGAAGTGGATTTTTTTCCGGTTGCAATCCTACATTTTGAAATTTCATTAGGCAATTTGCCGGATTTCTATATTTCCATTTGGCCATTTTCCTGAATGTGGAAAATAGAGCCAGTTTTTTGTTTTCGTGGGGGAGTTTTATTTCTACTCCCCATTTTTTTGTTTGATGTATCCCCGGCAGGAATTGAATTTGGCTAAGCCCCTACCAAACTAGGGCCAAGGATGTAGCCTTCTAAAAATACAAGGATCCCAAAGAGGGTCCAAGTATTTTCGGAGGCTGGTTAGCACTGCAGATTTTCAATTTCACACTTTTACAGATTGACAGTGAGTAAAAGCCATTCACTACTGATGCTTCTTAACAAAGGATAATTGGTGAGTTGGTGTGAATGTGTGATAGACTTATAACTTTATAAGAATATAAGTATACTATGTACACATTAAAAAAAATTCCTAGAAAGTATATGACTAGTCGGCTACCCGCCGAGAAAAAGGTATTTACATCGGTAATTTTCCTATATATCCCTAGGACGGACGGCCAAATTGCCGAGGTTTAATTTTCCTACCCGGTCCATTTCCGAAAATATTATTTTTTCATTCGGTAACCCATCCTAAACATTTCTATGCCATTCGGAAATCTTCAAAAAAATTCGGCTAGGTTGTAACTAGATGCCGGTACTTCCCGTTCATTGCGCCGGAAGACGGAAGAGTGGAAATACCGGCACTGGGGAAGGGCAAGCAGTGCTTTTTTTTATGCACGGTTCTTATGTACAACCAAATGACATTGGCTACATAACATTATTTAAAGTAGACAAGTCTATTGCCATGCAAACTACCAAAAAATATAGTGAATTAGGTCCTGAATTAGGTTGCCTTAACAATTAGGTTGCCTTAACAATTAGGTTGCCTTAGAGCATTGCCACCCATTCATTGCCAAGCTCCCGGCCCGGAGTTTGGGCGGGGCCGACCAAAAAAGAGTGAGCCATCCATTCACAGGTGAGGGACAAAATGAGACCAGGCTCGCCAAAAACAACACTGGCAAAACCAACCTACCAGTCCCTCTAGTTGTTGACTACATGTGTATTAATTGTTGTAATTCTATTAAACAATAGTATTTTAATGTTAATTGGCCCACCAAACAAAATTTCAGCCTCTAAAATAGTAATATTCGACCCTGTCTGCTAGCTCAGTTGGCGCATCAAGTTGTCAGAAGTGAGAGTGTGGCGGGAATGGGTGGGGAGGGAGGCAGGTCTGGGGGTGAAAGTCTGTCATAGAGCCCCGGGGAGCCCATTTGGCTAGAATGGCTGGCGATGCTTTTAATACCTCATTGCGTAAGGCCTGTTTGAGTTCAAAAACATCATTGCTTTTGAAATGTTATAGATCTAAATGTCACTAAGTTATAGAGATCTCAATTGTACAATCTTGTAGTATACGTGTTGTAAATAACGTGAATCAAATTTGGAGTCATTTGGCCACGTAGATTGCAAGATTACAATGTTTTAGTATTTAAAATGGATGCTAAAATTTTCCCAGCAACACATTTGGAGGTGAAATTCAATTTCTAAACCTACTCAAATGGAAAAAAAATTAACTATAAAGAATTTCAAAACCAGCATACAAACACATTGGAGTAAGAAAATATCATTGAATTGACTCATTATGTTTGCAAAATGGCTTTCAAATGTCCAAAAAATTACAAGAAAAATTGCAAAAAAACACATCTAAGGCTGAACCTCCTTCTACTAAATTGCTTCTCAGTCACTCATAATTTTTTGGAATGATATGAAATTTTAGCCACATAAACTAGACTAATATGCGCAACTTTTCCAAAAAAATTATTAGAAATTGACACTGTATGAAGAAGAAACAAACCACCAAAATTCAGTGTAATCCAAAAATGTTGGGATTTTGAACTTTGAATTACTCCCAAACATTCAAAACAACTTAGATTGATATGAAAATTTTATCACAATAACTAGACTTAAAGGGGAATATAATCCAACAAATTTTATTGAAAACAAATATTGGATGAAGGAGATACAAACCTCCAAAGTTGCAGCCTTCAGATGTGTTTGGTGAACTCAAATTGAACCTATGAACTTCAATTGGCTTACAATAAATCAGTACATCTTGGATTGATCTGAAAATTTTGCCACATAAACTAAAAAAGAGAATGCAAATTTTCCAACAAGTTTTACTGAATTTGGACATTAGATGCAAAAGTTATAGCACTTTGAATTGGACTTGAAACTATGTGAGGACACTTTTGGTCCCCTTAGGCAACGAAGGGTTAAGCAGAGAAGTTACTTCATGACTCATTGCTTGTCCACATGGAGGTGCATGCGACGACTTTCTAAACTTGGGCCAAAAACTGGTGCACGACCTCATGCAATACATATGGTTGTTGCATTATTGTATCGTTTTAGAGTAACAATACCTATTTATATAGTGTAGAATGTTGAAAAGTTAGAGAGGGGCAACCTAATTTCACTGTTTTGTGTAGCAATCTGCATATCTTGAGGTCAATTCCAGAAGGGGTACATATTTTTCAAAGGTGTGTGCTTGTTTCACAATTCAAACTCAAAGAGAACTATAATTTTTTGATTGTAATTGTAATATCTCTGAATTTCTAAAGTGGTCTTCTCTGAAATTACAAAACAATTTGTAGAGTGGAGTCATGAACATCCTATATAAACAACTCATAACCAGTCTTCCATGTATCCAATAGTACAAAATGTTTAGCATTAAAAAATTGAAAAGCTATCCCTTGTTGGCATTATTGTAGTGGTTTTTGTTAAAAATATGAACAGATTTAGATGGTTTTGGGACAAAATTTGGGCCAAAAGTAGGACTATAGAATCAGGCACTAAATAGAAATGGACCGGTCTACCTTACCAATGCAGCAAGGGGTCCTTTTGCATCCTTAAAAAGGATATCCATGTAGTGAACAATATTGTCTTAAATGGCTTTTCAACCAATTCCAATCCTTGAATTACATAATCTATCAAAGCATAATAATTTTCCTATATAGGGTGGACCAATGTTTAATTATATAATTTTATGTTTATTTTGTGAAGGAAATTTTTTCTATCAAAATAGCCAAATTACTACTATTTTTAAGACCAACAATCAAATTTTACCTAAGTATCAACTAATTTTGATATAGAAGTATCATCCCGAGTATCTTACAAGTACTGAAAAAATAATTGGCTACTTCTCTAGAATGATAAAAAATCATTGGAATCAAAGTTTTGAGAATGGTCTTCCTATAAATTGTTTTAACAATATTTTATGCGTTTTCAAGCCAAATGGTCCTAATTTTTATATTGCATTCGCAATAAATATATTCTTAAAGGACATTCCATGTTCTTGTTTGGTCAAACTTCATTATTTTTCTATATTTAAAACATACCTTTCTAAAATTTAATATTTTTTCATGTCAATAGTAATATGTATTCAAAATTTAACTTCATTTTTTATATAATTAAAAGTATTAAAATGATTTTTTCAAATAATTTCTTTGCAAAAATCATAGGAATTACAAAAAATTTAGAATTTTTTAGAGAAATTAGAAATAATAGTAATAAACATCATGGTTTAATTGGTATACTCCTTGAGCTCATCTTAGAAGAAATTTGATAGAAAAGTTCAAATGTGGTGTATTTTGAACTTTCAAGATGCTACCTTCATAGTATTATAAAAGTTGCAATTTCAACAATTTTGGAAAAAAATTAGAAGGAAATAAAAGTAGATTATTGGAACTACATTTTATTGGAATCAAGCTTTAAGACATTTAAAACCAATAACTATGTGAAATTCAAGTTTAACCCTAAAAAAATAAACTCCTTGTGCAAGTTTGTCCTTCAAAGATTAACTTTTGTATAAACTTCCATTTTTTTTCTAGTGCAATATTGAGGTGTTGTTTTATTTGTAAGTTTAACCACACGTAAGGTAGGATCACTTTAAACCAAAGCAAATTTATTTGGCAACCAATTTGAATGGAGTGCCTAGGAGTTTTCAGTTTTGAATCATATGAAAACAAAGTGCAACCAATGTCTCATGAAATTTAAGAACAAACTTGAATTGGTGGATTTTTTAAAAATGCGCCGTAATTTTTGGATATACATTTTGAACATTAAGCAACAAGCATTGGCTTATTTCTTTAATTATTTAAATCTTGCTTTTGGGAACATGCTCAAATTTGGATAATTATTCTTTAATTGTGTCTAAAGAAACAATTAAACATTATTCATGTTATTAAATTGCATAATTTTGTGTTGGATCCATCTTGTTGGAAGTCAAAAAGAATATAGTAGATTCTCTTTTTATATATGTTGTGGGCACTGTATATATAAATTATGAATTTTTAATTTGTAGGAGATGGTTTTAGGAAGGGAGCACTATTAGATATGGTTACTGTGAAGAGGAATATATATTTCATCTCGGATTTCATCCACATCGATAGAGGTTTTGGTTGGAATATCAATAATTCCACTAAAGATATCATACCAAGAATTGTCAGATGCCTCAAGCACTTTGACATCCATACTTAAAATGATGAATAAAGTACTTCAAATGATGTTTTATCCTAGTACATGTTCATTCATCCCAATAATTTTGGAATCTTTAGAAGAAGACCTTTCTTTATGACCACTTTGATGAAACTAGGATAAATAATCTATTTGTACAAAGATATTAGCAAAAATTTGCAAGAATCCAAAAAAGGATAAATATACTAACGTATTATAATAATTTTTTATTCATCATGGCTTCTATTATTAAAATGCCTTTAATTAGCCTTTGTAGAATCTTATACGCAATTCAAATAGAATTTGGCATTGATAATAAGAAAATCTAAAATATGTTTATACATAATAAAGTGAAATAAAATATTCATGGATGACATTTTTTCACTAGGATTCAACTTTTCTCTACACTATTGCTAATGAAGAATTAAAGATGTTAGAATATTGAAATATTGAAATTTAACATCTTCAATTTGTAAAGCTATGAACATGTAAGATGTAAATTTTGAAACATATTATTAGTTATTTAATTGTCTAGAAATTTGTTGTCTATATATTTGTAATTTCAAAGTTTAAAATATGTATTTTTAAAATTAAATGTTTTTAATTTTTGCTTTTTAGTTTTTAACTCCTTAATCCCTCAAGGTCTAACAATTTTTTAACAATGAAGGTTTTCAATGATTTGTCTCACTTTGATATTTTTTTTGCATATGGATGTGCTTGAAATTTTTAATTTTAACTATATAAATGTAAAGCCTACTACTTATCTAGTATGCAACGAATCAATTTTGAATAATATTGACTGTTGGATTTTTAGATTATAACAATTTTGGATGATCAACTTAATAGGCAGAAAATGTAGTTTTGGGGAAGAAAAATTATAAAAAGATGATCAATGCTTTTTTACACAGAAAAAAAAAATACTTTGGAATCTAAGGCAAATATAGTATTTTTAATTTAAAATAATTAGAAATAAAAAAACTTCCTCAAATTTATATACGTTTTCAAACAAAAGGAGCAAAAAGTCAAAACTAACCACATTGTATCCTACAAAAAAATTTAAAAATTAATATATGAGTCAATTTTTGAAATTTAGCAATTGATATTATTAGCAAATTGTTTGGAATACTCTTCAAAAAGTTTGGAACCATTCTAATTATTTTGTATTCTTAATCGTACCAGATTGAATTTTATATTTTAAAAATTGCTAAAAATACAAATTTGACATTTTTCCTCTAGACCTAGTTTGTTTGTGTAGAGTGAAGACTAAAAATGTCCAAGGAAATGTTCTTTTCCATCCCTATTACTCCTTTCATTGGAAAAAATTATGTTTGCTCCTTCTTTCTATTAGAACAAATTTTCCTAAACAAATTTTTAAATACTTCCTACATTAAGATTTTAAAAATTAGAAAGTGCAACAAGTATGTCAACTTGTTATTCTACAAGATCCTATTTTACAAAATATTGAGATTTGTTTCACCCTATTGAGAATTTGCCATTGAAAATTTAAAGAGGACACATTGTGTGATTGTGTCTTCTTAGTCCTTGAAGAGTTAAGGATCAAGGGACAGTTACGATTTCCAAAACTGTGAAGATATATTATAAAATGCAACTTTGAAGAATAATTTAATGATGATTTTCAAACAAAAGTTGTGAAATATGATTTATAGATTATATCCATACGTTGAGATCAACTATTACACTAACCAATATTTTTCAATAAACTTTGAAGCCAAAAATTGAATTTAAAAAAAAAATCAATTACAGATTGAATATTTTTTATTTTCTCCAGAATTTTTTCCCTTGAAGTTCAAAAGGTTAGGTTTTAACAGGGGTTTAATCACATTGATTTTTGAAGTATTTATTTTTATTTTTATTCAAGTCATTTTGGAGGGTCATTTTTAAAATTGAAAGGTTACTTTTGAGGTTAGACCTGCTTGTACCTATTGAATAGTAGAATATTTGCAAAGCAAAATTTTCAAAATCTATATTGTACAAATGTTAACCTATAAACGTCGCGGAGGACATTTTCCGGCCGATGAATGATAAAGGTTCTCTCTATGCAGGACAAAAGTGCAACTATTCATTTTCCAAATTTTGTAGGAAAAGGAAAGATCATCTACAATAGTTTGACTTCCAGTGAGTGCTTTTGCATTGTTTTTAATCCAACAATTCACATGGTGACAAAACACATGATTTCCACAATTATGAGCCCGTCATTTAAGGGTTAAAGAACTAATACAAGAATCTTCAAAAAAAATCAATGGATGAAAAAACACATTTTTATATGCTTGGGATGTGTGTGTTCATCTATTGTTCAAAATTTGAACACTTGGGCCTTAGAAGTTTATTTTCTAATCTTTTAAAATTAGGATGCACAAAATTAAGAACAAACTCAGAAAAATTGTAGCTTCAAAATTATGGAGCTTGATTCTTGATGAATTCAAAATTTAATGGATTTGATTTTGTTGCCTTACAAAATGTTATGTACTTCAATGAACACTTTTGTTTTCAATTATCCAAAGTATTGAAATATGTGATCTCAACTAGAGTGATGAAGCTCTTATATTCAAAAATATGCAAGTAATTGATGAAACATCTCTAATTGATCTAAATTTATATAAATTTATCCAAAGGTTTCAAAATCATTATAATCTAAAATTCTTGTGAATGATTGTTGAGGATTTTATTCATTCAAAATTGAAAAATATTTCTTTGAAAGTTTCAATTTTTCAAAATCACCACAAATAAAATGCCTGACCTAAAACTCAAAAGAATTATGTTGTTCCTCAAAATTGGACATATGAGTCTTGTATAAGTCAAAGTGTAAAGTTAACCTCCTACCAAAAATGTTGTCATTGTAATTGACCAAAATTAGTATCAAGATAGTTTTAAATGTAAAAAAATAAAATTTTAATCTTATTAAATAAAGAAGGATTGAGACCTCTACCTCTTCTATAAGGTGAAAGCATAAAAACACTTGTATAGTTTTTTGTAATATTTTTTGTATCTAACTCAAATGTAAACATAATTTTGGAGGCATGAGTTTTTTGTAATTAATGCTAGAAGTTTGTTATGTAGCCACAACTATAGACTATATTTTTTTAAATTATATAATATCATATATTATTTATTAAAAAAAATTTTTTTTATAGAAATTTGTTGTATCTATGATTTTGAGTATTATAGAGTATCCAAAACAATAAATATCACTTGTACATTTAAAGGAGACATTGATTTCCTCTCCTAAGGTTACAACCATACATCAAGTGGTGTTTAAAAAAAGTAAATTCCTTGTTGTCTATGTGCGTTCAAAAATGACTATCTTGCGTACACATTATTAGACATTCAAAAATATATTTTTTTTATCAATTATAGTCAATGAAGGCATTACATATGGTATATTATATTATATAATGCCTCTCCCTCCATATCTATGAAAGGTCCAAGTCACTCCTAGATAGACTATAGAAAAAACTTAGAATTCACAAGACTTAAAAAGAAATAAAAAACAATCTAAGCAACCAAGGTAATATAAACTTGTTACAAGAAGAAAATTCTATTAAATAAAAATAAAATTTTCACATAACATTGATAAATAGAATCATTTTACCCCCTCAAGGACCAAGGCCTTTTTTCTGCCAAAAAACACTCCAAACTGCCATTTCTATAGTAAAGAGTAAAAAGTTCGAAAAATGCTTTTTTGTACATCTAACCATAGGATCTTACACCTAACTAGTATAAGAATGTGTGGAATTTTTTTTAGAATTTTTGACCACACAGATAGCAAGATATCTGCATTTAAAGTGAAAAAAACAAGTTTTTCAGCACATTGTGGGACTAGATTTTTTGACTTTAAACATTTTTAACATAAATTTTTTGCACTACAGAGTTTTGAGCTTTAAATCTTTGTAGTGGAGAATTGAGTTGAGAGTCTGGGGGGGAAAACAAATTCAAAAAAACTTAATTATCATTCTTAAAAAATTGTTAAGTAGAAGTAGGTACAAGATAGAAGGAAAATCTAAAATATTCATATATTTTAGATGGAATTAAAATGCACTAATCTCAGTGGTGAGATTGTTCTAAAAACTAAACTAAACCATGCAAAAAAAAAAGGAAATTAAGAAATTTGAAAAATTTGAAAAATTGCATTCGAAAATGAATCCTACAAGTTATTTTTTTAAAGAACATGCTTTAACTGCCCAAAAAACAAGAATGTCCATAACTTTCTCATAACAAATCCAAATGAAATGAATAAAAGCTTTCCATGTAGACAAAAATAAAATCTATGAGAAAAAAATATTAAAAAAAAAATTCAAATTTTTGCAAATTTTGTTTTGCTGCCCGGGCTACCCCGGTCCCTTGTTTTGAGCTTATTTGGTCATAACTATTGTTCCCGGGCACCGATTGTGAAAATAATCATATTCCCACAAAGCTTATCAATTTTTCTATCTTCAAGAAAAGTTTCAAAAAATCACGACAAAAATTCAGCCCATAGGTACCTGCCTAAAATGCCATTTGTCCCTTGAAGGGACAACGAACCTTTAGGGGGTAAATTGTTTTTTTTAATGTTTTTTATGCAATGATGATTTGAGTCTGTCATCCCATTAATCATCTATCTAAATCTTTGTGTCAATAAGAAATAATTGTTGGAACAAGATTCAATGATATTATATGCGGAATGTTTGGCATACTATAAGTAAAAAGCACAATCTTGCTAAATTTGGTTTCAAAGAAAAATATGTTTTGCAAGTTAAAATTGAAGTATTTTGTAAGATTTTGATTTTTTCATTTAAAATATTTAAAATAGAAACTTTAAGAAAAACTAACATTTATTTTTAGAGACATTTTACAAAAACTCTATACTACATTAACAATGATATTTAGTGTTATCTTACATTTAGTATCACTTACCATATTACTTGATTCATCTTTAATAGAAAGTTGGTCATGGAGTAGCAATGAGAGCACCAAAGGCTTGGTACTAGAGGCCCGTATAGGCACTAAGCTTTGGTGCTTCAATACCATCTTTCTACTAGTATAGGTAAATTTTCATTTAGTTAACAAACAATGTTCAGATTGCCACAATTATTGTTGGTAACATTAGTGATTTTCTTGACATTTAATATACTACATGTCAACATGAACACTACTAAAAAATACAATAATTGACAAATAGAGTATATGTTGACATTTAGTGTTGGTAACACTACTAACATTGTTGACAATTAGTGTTAGAATTTGTAGTCATGTTGCAAACACTAAATATCATTATTACTAGTGTATCGTACTACTATAATATTCTATTTGATTCTTTTATGTTACGACCATAAATATTGATGTCCCCCAATTTTATACTTTTGTATATAACAATGTGTAAACTGATTGACATAGGTCACGTGGTGGCACTCACATACCTCAAGGAGAAAAAATTCATGGTGTATTTGAATATATAAAAAAACATACTTTTCAGAATTCAGATGGGTTGTAGTATCTGTGACATTTGTCCACTACTATAAGGTAGGAGGTTCATAAAACATTCATTTAAGAGCTTAAAATCAATTTAAGGAGGTTAAACTTCTTGAAATATTTTTCAACATATTTTTCTTGAAAGATAAATGGAATTGACATTTAACCCAAGTCGTTTCATATTTTTTGGACCTTCATGGAATAAGTTGTGAATTTTTGAAGTTGAGATGCAATGGTTACCAAAATTGTCTACTTCCTGAATGTACACTATTTGTACATTGTTGGTGCAATGAGAAAACAACATGTATTTTTGTATCAGAAGACACTTTTAGAGCCCCACTGCTACATGGATCTCCTATTGTGGCGGTAGACAAAATAATGCAAGCAATCCTATTTGGTGTAGCACTACAACAACATTTAAATTTTTGGAAAATTTTTGCCAAAATTTTACCTCACTTTGGTAGTGACTACCATTACACTAGAAAAAAAATGGGAAAAATATGACTAAATTCACTAGAAACGTCTCCAAGAAATACAACACTCACCCAAATTTGGATGCATTTTACTAAAGTTATATAATATTGTAGATGAAAGTATGCATATGGTGAATGGATATTAAAAAATGCTTGATTGTTTTGACCCTCCTGCAGTTCAAGGTGTTGGTTGGGAGATGGCTTTTTCTTGGAGGGGCTTTATAGTATTGCACTATAAAAAAAAATTGGCAAAAAAATGGCAAAAAACAACTAAACTAAACAAAACAACTCTTTATTTGTTCCTCAAATTACTTATTCTTTACTTTGAAGTCCTATAGTTTTCTAAATAAAATAAAATCTTGTTGTTTATCTTGAACTTTGTTAATCGTAATGATAAAGTAGTTGGTGTTCTAGGTTTTATTTGACTCTTAAATTATTTTGTGACACGTCATATTGAATTTTGGAGAATTAACTACCTTAACCCTGGAGCGCTCCAACGTCCATTTTCTGGACGATGAACAGATTCAGATCCTTCTTTCTGTCTCATTCCTGCTTGGATGAATGTCATCCTAATTTTTGGTGATACTTTATCAAGTTGTTGTCCTATCCATCGGTTGGGTTTGGTGTTACTAGAATATATAAATTTCTAAAATTACAAATGTGGAAGTATGTCAAGTGGTCAATTTGCATTGACTTTAGTTCAAAACTAGATGTGCAAAAATGAGGTCAAAGATGTAAAGGTCACAAAAATTTCAAAAAATCACCATATGAAGAGAACCTTATTTCAAATCCATTCCAACAAGTTTTACTCAAAAAATGATAATATTTCACTTGTAATTGAATTTAGAAGGAATTCTGAAATTTTCTTTTCAAAATTTATAGAAAAAGATTGGTGATAGCATTAGTAGATCTAACCATACGGATAGAATTTAAAAATCAAAATCTACAGCTTTCATTTGTATACCAATTCCAAAATATTCTTCCAAATTGTAGTTTATAATGGTTTTTCTCAAATCGTCAATTTTGGAGATGAATCCAGACGTTTAGGGGTTAAAAGTATTTAAAATGGATAAAAAGAAAAATAGTGAATGATATCTCCAAAATCCCTCTAAAACAAATGTTACCAATTTACTAATATTTGAATGAAAGTCCCTACCAAGATAAAATCTTTTAGATGAATGTACTCCTATACATACTCAGTTTTCATCCCCTTACATACATGCATTTTAGGGTTCATGTCCCCATGCCCTACCAACAAGAAAACCAGACAAATTGGCAGTCCGGATTCGTAACTTTTGATGCATTTCAAGTTTCCATTCTAATATTCACAACACCATTACCACCCCAAATCTTTGATTAGGCCCACCAGGCCATAGCAAATTCTAAAATTAGGACCACCCTAACTATTTTTCTCTCTCCTAAACCCAGACTAATTAAAGGATTTTGTCACCACACTACCCTAATACCTGGCTCCTGCTGTCAGTGAAAAGAGCAGCCGGGGCACGGGGGCATGGACAGATAAGTTATGTGGATGCAAATATGGTCGAGAATTCAGCATGAATTTTGGCTGATAAGAAGGAAATGGTCTCCACCCCCATGCCTTGGGCTTCAATAAGCCAGCTCCCAAATTTGCTGCATGTCAAAACTCAAAGCAGCCAATGAGAGGGTGGTGCTCAGCTTTTAATCCCCACAACTTTGTGCTTGCCAAGTTGCCATCCCCCTAAGCCAAGGAAAAGTCTTGGGCTTCCCAAGGACAACTTTTTGTGTTTTTTGTAGTGCCCCAAGCAGCATTTTTGTCCCGTTGTACAGACTCTAGACGCATTGCTGCCTCAAATATGATTCTCTTCAAAACTTTATGAATGGAAATTGTCCATTTGTTTCAAAAAAAACACTAAAACTTTATGAATTATTAAAGGTATGTTTGCACTTGGTATTTAAGACTATTGTTACTGAAGGTCTTAGGCCGGAATGAAAGTAGACCAACTTCTGGACAAGATTCACATTGCAAACATCACCTCTAACACCAAGCGCAAACATACCTAAAAGCCCTTGGTTAAAAGTACAAATTATTAGAGTGGATGAACCTCTCAACCCCTTAACTCCCACGGCCCATTTTTTCATCAAAAGTCACTCAAAACCATCATTTCCATTGCAAAGAGCAAAAAATTTAAAATTTGTGTTTTCTTTGCATATCTAATTGTAGGATCTTGTACTAGACTATTGTGGAAGAATGTGTGGAAGAAATTTCAGAAACTTTAACTTAATAGATTGGAAGATATTTACATTCAAAGTGAAGAAAATAATTTTTTTTGCACCTTGCTTGATTAGTGATTTTGGCTTTGAATTTGTTTAACTTGAATTTTTTGCACTAATGATTTTGAATTTCTAAATTTTTATGTCGAAGAATTGAGTTGAGAGTTAATTTTTATTCATTTAAAAATTATTAAGTTGAAGTAGGTTCAAGATTGAAGGAAAAAACAAATTGTTAATAGTTCTAAGATGGAATTGAAACACACTAATTTCAACGGTGAGATTGTTCTAACAAGAAATTTTATCCTTGTGAACCATTTTTTTGGAAAATTGTAAAAATTTGCATTCAAAAATGAATCCTACAAGTTACTTTTTGAAGAAGATGCTTTGATTGCCCGACAAAAAGATTCTCTATAACTTTTACATAACAAATTTAAATGGAATGAATCAAAACTTTCCATGCAGATGAAAATACAATAGAGTAATCGGCCATTTATCGCACACATCGAAACACTGCACAACAACAACTCCCAATGACCAAACACTAACCGTACAACCACCCCTCCAATGGCCAAACACTAACTGCACAATTCAACTACCAATTCAATTGTGATGGGAACAAAATTATGTATCACTGCCCAATGACTGCACACTGTGCGGTTATTGGTTGCAAAGAATTTTAATTACATTTGAGCTTCATCACCTTCAAATTGCAATAAAATTTGTAGGAAGAAACATTTTTACAGTTTGTTTTTTGAAGGTGAATCTTAACATGACACTTAATAATCATGCCAAATTTCAAGACATTCAATTCTCTATATTTATGTGGAGAAAGGTTTGAATTTTGTTTGTGCGGTGATTGGCAAAGTTTATTATATATGAGAAAACAAATCTCTATAATTTTGAATTTTAAATTTTCTAGGTCTTTGTTTTTGCCCACCAAACTAAAATTTGGGCTTATTGTGCCATAACTTTTTCTCCTGGGCACCGATTGAAATAAATAATTATACTCCCAAAAAGCTAATGTGTTTTCCTATCTTCACAAAAAGTTTCAAAAAATCCCGACAAATATTGAGACCACAGGAGCTTGTCAAAATCCATTTTGTCCCTTGAGGGGACAACGGGATTTTAGGGGTTAAGAAGTCATCCAATTTGTGAGGCTAGTTAGCATTTGGGCTTGAAAACATGTTTATTTTGCTAGTGAGTGTGTGACCTGAAAACAACTTGCCTCAGCTACTTGGTGGTTGATTACCCGACAAGGACTTTGAAAGGATAGTTCATTTTCTTTTTGGTCTAAGCCACTAGGCTTGGTAGTAATGGTTTTAGCCTTAAACAACATGCAAAGTGCCATGGGCTTGGTTTTGAGAGAAACGTTGATAAAAAGTGATTTTTGTAATTTTGAAAAAACATTTTGATCTAGTGGATCCACTTCAGTAGTGAATATGGCTTGCCAAGTATCACATTTAGGCTGCAAAGTCAAAGCACTATTCACTTTTTGATGCCTTGACCGAACAAACTTTGGTCAACAAGAAGACCTATACCTTAAAGTAACTCCTAAAGGACCATTGAGCGGAATTTAAGGAACGAGGCCCTCAAGGGTGCCTGCTTGCTCCACGAGTGCATAAAATTCAAGTGAACTTCACATTTGGTCATTGACCCTCCACATTTGGCCATATTTAGAGGGTCAATGGCCAAATGTTGCTTTGGTAACCGTGATTTGCTAAGACCTCTATAATTTCAGATTTTAACCTTGCTTTTGAAGTACTTGTCCAATGTTTAATTTTAAATTTTCTTGTACCTTCTCCAAATTCTTTCCGATGCGCTTCCAATGAGACAATTTTCAAGTTCTAATTATTTACCATTCAAAAATTAGTTATACCGATACCGGGCCATATACCGGACCTCCATTGCAGATGCTCCAAGCCCGTTCCAAACCCTAATTGCTTCTGAGCATCCTGCCCTTGCTCGTTTCGAACCTTAATTGCTTCTGCCTATCTCGAGCTTGCTCTTCTCAAACCCTAATTACTGCTTAGCGTCGTGAGTTTCCTCGTCTAAAACCCTATTCGCTTCTGCCCATCATCATCAGATTGCTCGTTGCTGCTCAGTGTCTTGAGCAGCAGCTTATCAGAATGGGTGGCAAGGAGGGGCGGAAGAGAGGAGCGGAAGAGATGGCTCCGGACTCGGACGAGGAGGTGGCTGAAGCGAGCACTGCACCCAATGTGGAGAACAGCCTCGCACCTGCAGATGATGATGGTGGCGTTTGGTTTGTGCTGGAGAAGGCTTCCTTGGAAGCCGCCAAAGTGGGCAAGGTAACGGATTGCTGTTTTCAGTTCTTTTTTGATTTGGAAATGCAATCGAATTTTGAGTATGAGACAAAGAGCTTGCGACGATTTGTATGAATGGGATTACGTGTGTTTGGGGTTTTTTCGAATTTGGGTTTTTGGTTTTTGGTTTTTGGTTTTTGTTTTCTGTTTCTGGGGTGTTCTGAGTGGAAGTACTAGACTTGCTTGGAATTTGTGAACCAATTGCTGTTCTCAATTTCTCTTTTTGATTTGGAAATGCAATCGAATTTGTCAAGTATGAGACAAAGAGCTTGCGACGATTTGTATGAATGGGATTACTTTTGTTTTGTTTTTTTTCGAATTTGGGTTTGGGGTTTTGGGTTTTTGATTTTGGTTTCTGTGTGTTCAGAGTGGGAGTACTAGACTTGCTTGGAATTGGTGGAGCAACGAAGTTTGCACATGGTTTGAGGCTCTTGTGATCAAAATCTGTAGTTTTGGTATCGTTTCTTGAGAAGATCTAGTTGTAGGCTTTCGTTTCGCTGTGCTTGGAAGTTGGAATTTAGAGAGGGTGACTTTAGGGGTTAGGTTTTAGGTTGGCTGCTGGAATTACAAGTCGGTGAAGCTGCAGTTTAAGGTTTGGCTTTATTACGAAGCTGCAATTTGGCAGTCGATGAAGCTGCGATGCTGCAAAAGGATGCGGTGAAGCTAGGGCTCTGGACTTCGCTGTGAAGCTGCATTTACTGCATCCTTAGGTCGCCACAAGTTTTTCAATTCAGTTTTTTTCTGATTTCTTATTTTGTGATCCTTGTGCCTCGTTTATTTGCAGAATTATCAACTTTTAAATTGTGATGACCACGCCAACTTTTTGCGCAAGCATAAACGAGACCCTGCACATTATCGCCCGGATATTTTACACCAGGTACTTGTCAATTCGAAATATTAGTTGATCTTTCGTCGAATTTTGAATAACTGTCTTTATTATCATGTGGGACACCCTTACTTGTGCCCAGGTATGTCTTATGTATTAGTAGTCTTATCTTTGGCTTCACTTTGGAACAGGCGTTGCTGGCAATTCTTGACAGCCCAATGAACAAGGCAGGCAGATTGAAAGGGCTTTATGTACACACAGAGAAAAATGTTCTTATCCAGATCAACCCACACATTCGCATACCAAGGACGTTTAAGAGATTTTGCGGACTGATGGGTTAGTGCAATCTTTATGTTTGTGCCTTCCCTTTTGAACTCTTCAAATGTAGCTTCACTGGTTTATCTTCTTAGTGCGGGCGCAATATCAGTGTTCCTGCAAAACTTGTTGCGGTTTCAGATTTGCTAAGTAACTAAATATTTCACCCCTCATTAACCTAAAAATATATTACAAATGTGTATCTTCTGTAAATTACTGCCACACGGTCTAAAAGGTTAAATTAGTGTAGTTTTTGCATGTTGAAGTTCATGATTATGTTCTTGGAATCGATTGGATTAAGACCCTCATCTAATATTTGTTCGATTTGGCATGTTATACATCATCACTTCTAATCCCCTCTGCAATTTCATTCGCGTGCTTATGGTATGCAGTGCAATTGCTCCAAAAGCTTACCATTCGAGCAACAAATGGGCCTGATAAGTTGATGAAAGTGGTGAAGCAACCTGTAACTCGGCATCTGCCTCTCGGTGCCCGGCGAATAGGTATTTCAGTGAATCCCAACTTTAGTAGAATCTCTCTTCAAATTTTCATCCTGTGCAGAGTTGTTTGTTGCTACGGTATATTTCAGGTATACTGAATTACCTTATTAGTGGCTGCGCAAATTTAGCGTTCCTACAAATTTTTCTTTCTGCGAAATTTATTACCATCTTGTGGAAATTAGTACTATACAGTTATATTTCAGCCTGCACTAATATAAGAAGGTGTGATTTTGGTAGGTTAGTGTCACTTGTACAAATAGGTCAAATCAGTATAGTTCGTGTACAATGCTGCTTTGAATGTTGAATGTAGAATGATTTGGAAACCTTTGGTTCATTCCTTGTTGCACAGGGATGTCATACAGTGCTCCTAAAGTTGTGCAATTGCGAGAGTACATAACTGCGACCAAAGAATCGAGTCCTCTCGTCTTTGTGGTGAGTTTAGATTTCTACAGAGACCAGCGTCTTTTTTTCAACCCTTTCCTTTGACCTTTGAAGCGTCTTGTCTTTCTCATCTCCTACACTTCATTTTATTAGACGCCTAAGATTGACCCCTATTTGATCAGTGCCGGAAAGCCTATTGCGCGTTTGTGTAATTGTTAGGCTTAAGAGCTTGTTAGTCTGAAGTCATGATGGAATTTGTTGGTACTTTCTAAGTCGCATATCTGAAACAGGTCGGCGCAATGTCGCATGGAAAGATTGAAGTGGACTATATAGATGATCTTGTTGCAGTGTCAGAGTATCCTCTGAGTGCAATGTGGGCCATTGCTCGCATTTGCAATGCCTTGGAGACCCAGTGGAACATTGTATGAGAAAATAGTGCCTGTAATTTAGGTTTTAGCAAAAAATGAGATGAAGAGAAAAAGCCCTTTAGTACATGTAGTCCCCGTACTCTCGATAATTGGAGACTGGTGTGGAATTTTTTTAAAATGTAGCAGTATTTCTGCTGAATTTCCGCTAACTTTTGGGTCGACGCAAGATTGTTACTAATCCATGTAACCGATTTTTGTGGTTCTAATCCATGTGACGATCTGTGAAGTAGAGCAAATCATAGCCTGGGGTCTGCTACCAAATACCGGTACCTGAATGTTGGTTGTCTTGTTGCTCTGGCTTGTAACTGTAAGATTGCAGGGATTGGTAGTACATATACCAATTTAAAAATCAGCGATGCTCTTGGATTTCAGCGAATAAGATGCATTTTAAGTTACACCCTTGGCTTTTGTTGCCGTGGTGCTACGCAAAACACCAAATGAATGCCGTTTCACCTTTCCAACAAAAAGATATACAGTTTTGAACGAAAATGTCAAATTCAGAGCAATGTATGAGTAGTCCACAACAGAGGCACAGGTGCGGAGGGGTCTATATCAAAAGCCTTCTATTGCAATCACTTTTGCCATTAGTGTGGTACAGTTTTGGACTTTTTGTGTTGTTGCAGTTCAACCCTTTAAGGACTTAGAATCTATGATATTGTAATGACTATTTTGATTGATCATATTGTGGAAAGTATACTGTAAATGGGGAAACTTTTATATCATTAGATTGAGCGAAGAGCATTTGCATGTGTTGGTTCAAATACATAATTATTTGAACAAATAAAAATCTTCAAAACTGCTAAAATTACATGAGGCTAAATATGGGCTTCATGGTTGTTACCCATGGACTTTTGAGATGGTTCCAAGCCAACGAGATTCTGGCCAACTTGAATGGATACCTAGCATACCACATTGGACGGCCATATGAGAAGATCGTCAAAGACACCAACCGTGTCTTTATTCACGAGTGCTTAGGAAGCCAAAGACTATGGTCTCAATGTCTCATAGATGTTGTCATTTCCAACTCTTTATGGCCTCTCCGTGCTGCTAATGGTTCAACACACCTTCCTCCTGCTTAATCTCTAATTACCGAATGAGGGTGTACTTTCAAAATGGGTCAAAATTATCAAGAACTTGAGCAATTTGTTTGTTCATTTTTTCTTGAGATCAGATAGAATGTAAGTGTAGGATTTTGTAGTTCACATTGAAGGTGAGCACGTGGAAATATTTTAGATTATTTGGCCACACGGTTTAGTAGATATTTAAGTTCGAAGTTTTATTGGGGTTAATGGAAAAATAGTGCAACACACTTTGAAGGAGCATATCTTAGTGAGAATATTTTGAAATGATGACCTTTTTGTATTCAGTGAAATACAAGAGAATTGAGAATATTCATTTGAAATTTCACAACATTTTGGTGGAGCTTGCAATACATGGTGATCATTTGAATGAGAGTACGATAGTATTTGTAAGGAAAATAAGAATGGACACACTTGTTTTTTCCTTGAGCTTCTTGGATCCTTGGTAGGTAACAATTGCATTGGTTGGTTGACTTTTCAATCTATGCGTAAAATGAACCAAAAAATATGAGTTGTAAACTATACTACACTTTTCAACTTAAAAAAATTCCAGAAGGTAGAGCTTAACTTGGAATATGATGAAACTACCACCATTGGATTCATAATATAGTCTATTTTTTAAAATAATTTTTATTTTAGAAAAACTCAAAATTATTTTAGAAAAACTCAAAATTAACCCTTGAACGCCGAAGCGAATGTTTTGTGTCCAATGGATGACAAGGAATCAAACTATATAGGACAGAAGTGCAACTATTCATCCTTGAAATTTGTTGTGGAAAGGGAAGATCTTCTATAGTAGTTTGACTTGCAATGAGTACTTTTGCAATTTTGGAGGCTATTGATTCACATAGTAATTGGAAAAGGATGATTTTGAGGGTCACCCCTTTGGCATTTAGGGGTCAATATATTCCATGATTTTATATTCTATATAAAAGGCCCTCAATGAGTGTCAATTGGATGAAGTTCAATTTTCACAACATTCATCATCCATATAGTGCATAGTGAAGCTGAAGGGGTTAAGGGTTCAGAGCCCTAATTTCTTCCAAGTATCGTAAGAGCATCTGCAATGGAGTCCCGGTATATGGCCCGATATCGAATAATTAACTTTTGAATGGTTAATAATTAGAACTTGAAAATTGTCTCATTGGAAGCACATCAGAAAGAACATGGAGAAGGTACAAGAAAATTCAAAATTAAACATTGGACAAGTACTTCAAAAGCAAGGTAAAAATCTAAAATTATAGAGGTCTTAGCAAATCACGGTTACCAAAGCAACATTTGGTCACTGACCCTCTACATTTGGCCATATTTAGAGGGTCAATGGCCAAATGTTGCTTTGGTAACCGTGATTTGCTAAGACCTCTATAATTTTAGATTTTTACCTTGCTTTTGAAGTACTTGTCCAATGTTTCATTTTAAATTTTCTTGTACCTTCTCCAAGTTCTTTCCGATGCGCTTCCAATGAGACAATTTTCAAGTTCTAATTATTTACCGTTCAAAAATTAGTTATACCGATACCGGGCCATATACCGGACCTCCATTGCAGATGCTCTAAGCCTGTTCCAAACCCAAATTGCTTCTGAGCATCCTGCCCTTGCTCGTTTCGAACCTTAATTGCTTCTGCCTATCTGGAGCTTGCTCTTCTCAAACCCTAATTACTGCTTAGCGTCGTGAGTTTCCTCGTCTGAAACCCTAATCGCTTCCGCCCATCATCAGATTGCTCGTTGCTGCTCAGTGTCTTGAGCAGCAGCTTATCAGAATGGGTGGCAAGGAGGGGCGGAAGAGAGGAGCGGGTAAGGTTGAAGTGTAGAATTGAATATGTCTACTTTGGGTGAAGACCATTAGGAAGGCCTTCAAAAGGCTACAAGTTCTCATCAACTTTTAAAATCACAATACATTGCTCTTGAATTAATCAGAAAAATGGCACATAAGCATGCCAAAAAAAACATTGAAACATTGAAAAGTGATTGTCAAGGCAAAAAAACATTCAATAACTATTAGAAAACACTTGAAATTTTACTTGAAATGGAATAGAAAAGGCCTCCTAATTCAAGAAACTAAAAATATTGTAAACTTCTAAATTATGTGCAGAGTATGGGTTGATCATGGAGAGTGTAGAGAACAAAAAGCATGAATTGTATAGGGAGGTAAGCCTTTCAATTCACCAAATTCTTGAGATGCAAGAGCCTTGATGCACACAATTCATATTCTAAAGTCAATTGTCTGATGAATGAAAATGCAATCTAATATATCAATATCATGTCATAACCCCTAAAGGACCGGCATGCGTTTTTTGGCCGTATAGAAATTTTGGGCAAGTCCGTGTGACTAGAGATTTCCATATTTTAAGCTGAAATTTTAATGGAAGGTGGGCGCGAGGAATATCTTTCATATTCACTAAATTTCAGTACATTTGGAAATAGGAGTCAAAAGTAATGGCCAAATATGTTACTTTTTTTCGTAACTGGGCAGTCCGGGCAGCAAGAAAAATTTGGCAAAAATTAGATTTTTTTTTTTTAATACTTTTTTTCTTGTAGATTATATTTTTGTCTATTTGGAAAGCTTTGATTCATTTCATTTGGATTTGTTATGAAAAAGTTATGGACATTCTTGTTTTTCGGGCAGTTAGAGCATCTTCTTGAAAAAAATAACTTGTAGGATTCATTTCTAAATGCTATTTTTGCAATTTAAAAAAAAAAAAATTCTCATGGTTTAGTTTACTTGCTAGAACAATCTCACCATTGGGATTAGTGTATTTTAATTCCATCTAAAATATATTAATGTTTTAGATTTTCCTTCTATCCTGTACCTACTTCTACTTAATAATTTTTTTAGGAATGATAATTAAGTTTTTTTGAATATTTTTTTTTTCCCTAGACTCTCAACTCAATTCTCCACTATAAAGATTTGAAGCACAAAACTCTGTAGTGCAAAAATTTTAAGTGAAAAATGTTTAAAGTCAAAAAATCTAGTCCTACAATGTGCTGAAATACTTGTTTTTTCCACTTTAAATGCAGATATCTTGCAATCTGAGCGGTCAAAAATTCTGAAATTTTTTCCACACATTCTCATACTAGTTAGGTGTAAGATCCTACGGTTAGATGTGCAAAAAAAACATTTTTCATTTTTTTTTACTCCTTGCTATAGAAATGGCAGTTTTTATGTTTTTTTGGCAGAAAAAAAGCCTTGGGCCTTTAGAGGATAAAATTGTTTGTAAAGGGAATGGAGGATCAACAGAGTCCATTAATTGCTTCAAAAAACACTCTTGACATAGTGAACACTGGTTATTAGGGGTAGTCTCAGCCCCTCCGAGAATCATCCGCTTCTCAGAGATTGGACGCGTGGCTTTGCGTAACTGGTTTCCTGTTGTTTCGGGATCGCTCAACCTCTGAGGTTCAGAATGTGCCGTTCTTCTCCTCCGCAGGTGAAGAAAGGAGCTGTGAACAACATTTTCTCCGAGAAAATGTCAACTTCTGCTCCGTGATTGGTTTGCCGGGGTTGCCGTGGTGTTGTGCAAGTGAACCTTCTCGGAGATTTCATTTTCGCTGCAAAAGGGGTGTCACAACCCCTTCACAAAACAAGGCTCCCCATTGGCTCCCCATTTCATGCGCCTGAAGAAATTTCTCAGAGAAAATCTCAACCTCGGAGGGACTATGACTACCCCTATTGAGAGGCTTGCAGCCAACCTTCCTGTAAGTTACTGTAATTGTGGCCATCTCGGTGGAGTGGTGACAGAATTAGAAGTTGGATAGAATAGGTGTATCAACATTTAAGCTTACTACTGTAGAAAATTTACAACAGAAGCCCACCAACAACGCAATAAAATCCTCAATGGCTTCAGCTGCTTTAGTAAATTCTACCAAGACTTCAGGAAAGGAGAGAAGCCTTGCAGTACCGTACTGTTCCCGGGATTTTATTTTTTATATTTTAAAGTACAGTACTGTGACTTGCAAAATTGACTGGATTGTTTGTGAAGCCAACTGAACGACGTCAAAAAAATATGCAGATTATGGATGAAACATCATTTATTCATCCTACTTTATGAACATTCATTCCAATATGACAAAATCAACTTACTTTGAATCTTTTTGATAAATTTTTGTGATATTATTCATTGAAAATTGGAGAATATTGAGCATAAATATTCCAATTTATTTGTCCCCAAATCAATATTGGTAGAAAAATCACCACATGTAAGTCCCTTGAGGAAGGATTCTATTTGAGACGATTATTTTAATGATTGTTTTTGGAAGAAGAGAAATAGAACATTTTACAAAATACTTTCCAACTTTGAAAGGACAAATTCACCAAGATTCACCCTGATAGAAATTCAAAGGAGAACAATATTGCCACCGACATTTGGATGAACATACATAACTTTGGATCAATAGTTGATGTTTGATAATCTGCATAACTCTGAAAGTAAAATAGCTTCATCACTTCAATGACAATCGTAACATTACGTATCACCAGGCACTGGTCCTCCGCATGCTGGGAAGGTATTACGGTATACTTTACTAAAAACTCGGGAGAGGCTGCCTTAATGAATTAATTTAAGGATTAGGGTTGGCTGAGAAGCAATTCGAGTCAATTTTGTTCACTGTAGGAGTCCCCTT
The DNA here is from genome assembly GCA_951799445.1 of Pseudisothecium myosuroides. Taxonomy (NCBI): domain Eukaryota; kingdom Viridiplantae; phylum Streptophyta; class Bryopsida; order Hypnales; family Lembophyllaceae; genus Pseudisothecium; species Pseudisothecium myosuroides. The sequence goes on from OX637291.1 coordinate 31,418,077, forward strand.
TTCAAGGATGCAAAAGGGACACCTGCCTCATTGGCAAACAATGTTATATGATCACAAGTTACACTCCCTTGGAAAACTGAGGATCAAATCCTTGCCCTTCTCTTCTCTGTCCCTAAGTCAACTCATACTTGATGCCACTCAATGGTGTATCCACATCAAGTGGCCTACTCTAGACAAAAAAAACGATGCTGGTTGGCTGAAGTTGGTGCTTCTGGCCAAACCACCAATGAGTTGGTTACCAATTCAATTATTTCAATTTCTTTACAGTTGCAAAGGTGCCATGGAAGTCTTTGGTATGGGCCAATATGTCTACCATACTTTTTACACTCAATAATTTGAAAAAAAAAGCCCTTGAAACCATAGATTTACTGCAACACCAATCTGTATGTATCATGAGATTCAAAGCAAAAAAATGGCATTCTCATCTTGATGTCTTTAGAACCTGCCTATCACATCCCATTTTCAACATGCCCACACAGTATATTCACCATTATTGTTGTACGTACTTTTGCTCTCAATTTTGCAAAAGAACATCAAGAATAAACTCGTTTGCCAAGTTTTCCACACTTTGTTGTAGACCAGCACTTTTTGGAGACTGAATTTTTGGTTGAGAAGGACCTCACTCAAAGTGACTGACTCTAATAAATAAAGAAAAAGCAACACAAATCTTCAGTCATATGAACAAGTGGTTACATTTGGAGAGCCTTAGCACTAGCTCTCAAATTTGAACTAGATGGAACTAGATTGTTGATCTAAATTTTACGGAACCGAACTGACTCTGAGAGTCTCTCTTTCACTCTCACTGATGAGAACATTTTGCACTTAAGGATGGATTGCTCAAGTATAAGCTAATTCTCTAACAATCGTATTGTATGTCAATGTATTCTAAACTTTTTAGTCACATTTCACAATTTAGTATTAAATTTAGGTCAAGTCCAAGAGTGACATTTACGCAAAAGTTATAAGAAGTCAAAGTTCAATTGGTAAAGTTTTCAAACCTGTGTCATGATTTCATTGTCCTTTGAGTATCACTACCGGTAGTGGAACGGAAAGGAGGGTCTCTCGTATTGTAGATTGGTACCAATTTTTCTCTCTTTCTTCTAGTTTACCAGTTATCATTATCTAAACATATTTGGGAACACTTTGGGATATATTTGGGCACACTTTGGGGCATATGCTTGATTCCACCATAAAGATTGTCCAACATTGTATTTCCTACAGCAGAAAAGTCTTCTTCAGAGAGGGAAGCTCAAAGCCTCAAACGCACTGATGACTCTAAATCCAAGATTTATTCCACCTGTCTAGGTGCAACTCAAGTACTAAATTACAAAGGATATGAACAAACTGGTCATTGTTGTCAATTTTTACCAGAAAGCCACTTCCAGACAAAAATTGAGTAAAGTATTCCTGAAGAAGACTTTTAACACACATTTTATGTTGCACTTTCAAAGCAAAATAAGTCGGATTCTTCAGAGTTTTCAAAATGTATGTATAGTCAATCTCAAATAATGATGCATCCATTTTCATATGTGAATGTGGTTTTTCATCAGTAAAGATCTGTCCAATTAAGACACAATTGATTCTTCAGAGTTTTCAAATTCTATGTATAGTCAATCTCAAATAATGATGCGTCCATTTTCAAATGTGAATGTGGTTTTTCATCAGTAAAGATCTGTCCAATTAAGACACAATTGAGCCTTCCAAGCAGACTTCAATTGAGTTACATTAAGTAATACACCAGTGACTGTAGCTAATAGAGCTAAATTCTAGGGCAAAACGTTGATTTCAGATGCAGAATCAGAATCAGATGTAGAATACTGAAGAGATACAACATGTTCACAATGAATATTTCAAGACCATGCCATCAATTGGAATCTGGAACTACCAATGATGAAGTGACTGGAGAATAGAGAACCTCTACATGCACAAATGGCATTATAGCACATGATATATACCCATTATGAATTTTGTACAATGGTGAGTGACTATACCAGAAGAAGATTCAACCCCTAGATAAAAAGTTTCTTAAATTATTCTTCAAGAGGAGATTACCTTTGCCAAACTTTACAGCTCCTCAAACATCCATATTTACACTCCTGCAATGCATCACAACATGACTGGTTACTGGTACTCTATTTGAAAATTGAAATTGAAAGTTCAAGTGCAGCACACAGTCCAGTATTCTTCGAGAAGCTCCATTGACTTGCTTGCACAAAGCAAAGAGTCCATGTCCAATGAGCTCACGAGCTAGTTTACAAAGATAGAGGCTCTCAGTTGATTGCACAACTAGCATCCAATTAAAGGTTTGTGTTACTGCACATTGGTGCATGATTTTCCTTTCTTGTCATCTGTGTGAAGGTTATTGTAGCTGCATATGAATGGAATGCAGACCAACACTGAAACTGAAATCGGCATGGCTCCCACAAAGTTAGTCAAGAGAGGGCCATGAACACCTGGAGCAACTTGGAGAGGAACCATGACATGACTCCGAGAGTATGACATCTTGCATATGAAGCAGTGGGGACACACCTGTAACCCCCAGGATGAGCACACGCATCATTGACCAGAAACAAGGGGTGCCCGCCAATTCTAAATTCTTTGTCAATAGACTTCCGCTGCCTCTTCAGCCCTAGCTGCTGCAGGATTCGAGTCCGCTTTAGAGGAATTAGGAAGCACTTTATAAGGGTTGAGTATGCCTTTCGGATCTAGGAGAGTCTTGAACTTTCTCATGAGCGTTATCTGCAGATTGCCACATTTAACACCAAATGTTCTCAAGATGATAGATAATATAGAACATTGTGCAAAACCGGTACGCAATAAGTAAATCAAATGGCTAAGAACTAGTTGAATTTTATCAAAACTTCCGTAATCTAAAATGTTGCTTTTAAGCCTCTTAAGCTGGTAGGTGACGGCAGTGGCTGTACACTTGCTCGTATAAGAGCAGCTCACAGACGTTGTAATACTGAAAGGGACGTCACCCATACAGTTCTTGTGAGGTTTCAAAGTGTGAGAGGCAGAAAGTCGTTGAAAAGTCAAGACAAGATTAAATTTTCCAATTTCACATTTGACCATATTACTTCTCAAATCTCCAATGCATAAAGAATTGAAAGCACCAGTAGTATATTATTCTCTCTGCTGAAATTTTTGAATGTGTTTATAACTTTGCGTACTATTGTAGTAAATGTGCTGGTTAAAATCAAACAAGACTATGAAATCACTACTAAAGTTTGTTGGGATCTTACAGCTTCGGCCGACTTGCTGTAATGAAGTGCATGGGGCTTCATCACACCGAGCCCGTGCTCCGCACTCACGCTACCCTTGTGCTTAGCAATCCATTCAAATACGTACGGCTCAATTTTTTCCAGCAGCTGAATTGCAAAATAATCCAATTAGTCAACAGCACAAATTGTTCCTCAAGCAGTACTATCAAATGTACATTCAACAATTTTCGCTCAGCAAAGTAGACCTAACGTCACATACACACAGCCATCAATAGAATGATGGAAAGTTAAGATCACCTGATCGTCATACTCTCGAGCAGAAATATTCAAGTGTATGTTTCCATCCCCCAAGTGGCCGAAGGCGACCACCACCGCAGCAGTTCCTGGAAGGCAAGAAAACCCCTTAACAATTTTCCAAACAGAAAAAAGAGAAGCGAAATTAGGGACATATCCCATGCAGACCGAACAACAAAAGGAAATGCTCTCACCAAGTCGGTCTCGTAGATCTTCCACTATTTTATAATAATGTTTTGGGGCTAACGAAAAGTCATATTTGTAGACAGCACCAGCTTTTCCAAGAGCTTCTGCTATTCCCTGAAAGCACTCGAAGTATGTGATTAAATGTTAAAGAGCACTATGCAGATGGCAAGAGAAAAGTAGAAAAATCGTACAAACAAAAGATATTTCTCTGAAGATCAACAAATATGCATGTCATATCCGATTCTGCAGCTAGACGCACCAAAGTGCAAGACAATGACGCCCTAATGGATCAGGTATTAACTGACCTCTCTTAATTGCCAAAATGAATCTGCCTGGCTGATGTCTTGTGCAACAACGCCATCCGCAACAAGGCCCTTCTCCAAGGTGCTCTCTAAAAATGCATCTAGCTTCTCCCTAATGTGGTCCACATACAACACGTAGCCACTTTGCATAAAAATAACCGATTAATAAATAAAGCGATATATGCTACCGTCATCTCCTACACTTGATTTCATTTCTGAAAAGAAGTCAGAGAAGTGGCAGTTTTCAATATCCTCGTACATTTCTATTCTGATTTTTTCACATGTTTCACAATATACATCCCTCATATTTAGCATCTGAAAACTCAAACTCCAAGAAACGGCACATGAGCTACAAATCATATGCTGGAGCATCATAACAAGAAGATTGCCATACTTGTCATGAGATTCATTGCTGCCTGTTGTCTCTATCAAAAGGTAGAAGTTTTTCCAAGAGTGCGGCAAAGGATCCCTTATTCCGGACAAATGAGTCAGAGCCTGCCACGTCAAAAAAATACATCACATAGAATCGAGATCAGTAATTAACAGCCCGTCAGAAAAACGTCTCGATGCTATCTCTATCTGGTTCAGTGATTGCGGATGTACCATTCTGTGATAATGAAGATCCTCGGATTGAAATGATGAACTAGACTTCACAGAAATGCTCCTGATTCTCATAATATGCAACAATTTGCAGTGAAAAGGACCTCTACATAGAACATCAGATTTCGAGAAACTTCTTTTCTGCACTGAGTATAATATACCAGGTACGCACAATGTCAAGAGCAGGCCGATCTATGAATTCAAAAGCTGATAGAATTTCACCCAATTGTAGCTTTGCTTCCTTCAATACTTTCTGCATCAAGAAGGAACAATAGAGAAATCAGTTTCTATACTTCCGCGTACTATTGGGAGTCGTTCACAATCTTGAGATCGAAAGGGTAAGATAGAGCTTAACCTGGCAGCTCACAAAGTCATCACACGCAAGGAATGCTGAATTGACCGACCCAAGCTTCGAAGGCACTAATATCGACACTTTGGTCACCACTCCCAAAGTTCCTTCACTCCCTGCATTGCCAAGTGAACACGAATAATCTGATCAGGTATTGGAGTTTATCCCTTAGTAGAAAGTGGTGCGCATTAGAGTGCCCAAAGAAGTTACAATTTGAATGCAAAGATGTGGTATTGGCTACCAATAAATAGCTGCTTCATGTCATAGCCAGTATTGTCTTTAATCAATGTCCCCAACACGTCCACAACCGAACCGTCAGCCAGCACAACCTCAAGCCCTGCCAATTTCGAGCAACAATCAGGAACACATATTTGTTGCTCAAATTTCAACAGCTTATATATTCTCGAAACAAGACTCTAGAGTTATCTGAAGAAGTCTTCCCCATCTCCGTATACTCCAATCATGCAGAGGTCATAGATAATGCACAGACCGCAGAAGATGCTGAACAGAAATGACAAGTTATTTTATTCGCCATGAAGGATGATAGCGTTAAATGGCGTCAGAAGTCTAACGAATTGAGAGAGACGAACTCAATACGTTATCGGAATTTATGATCGGAGGAGGCAATGATCAAGATTCTCTTCTACTTTCCGTGATGGATCGAATCATCAATCTGCCTAGAATAGCAGCAAGCAAAAATAAGTAAGAAAATCTACCGAGGACAGTTCCGTGGAGAGAGCCATATCGCAACAGTCTTAAGCCACCAGCGTTGGTGGACACGTTGCCTCCAATCTGACAGCTCCCCTTTGCACCCAAGTCCAATGGCATCGTGAACCTTCAACCATGAACATATGTGTCGAAGGCGACGAAATATCTGAGTAGCGAAAAAACAGGAACAAAATCGTGCAATCTAAAGACCCAGAGTCGCTAACTTTCACCAGCAGCTCTTTCACGTAGCTATGTGCTTCAAAGTAAAGAATAACCAACGGCTTAAGATTTGTTCACAGATCTGAGAGGTTTCTGAAAATGCCGCAGCAGGAATAAAACGTCACACTGGAGAACCCTAGCTTTTTGCAACGCAAGAAGCAAGTATTTTTGCTTCACACGCATCAAAGAAAGCTTACCCCTTACTCTTAATAAAGTTATCGAGATTCTCCAAAATGCATCCAGCTTCACAAACCAAGATTCCACTGACCTACATCAAGAATAGTGGTCACAGTTGCAAATCAGAACGCAAAACATAATGAAATATGTAGTAGCTATGTGTCGAATCTTGAACTTGAGATTCTTTAAATATGGACTCTAAGAAAGGGCAAGCCACAAATTTCAAGTTAACTTACCTCATCGAACGATATAATCTTATTCATCGCTCCAAGGTTTATGATGACCTGCCAATGAACATAATGAGAGTTCTTCCTTATGAGAGACATAATCGTATTGCACACCACAAATACAAAAAAAGCGTCAGCATTATTAAAGCAAGGAGCTCCACCAACGTACTTAATGACAACAGAAAAACAAAAAGTTACCTCGTCGTGAACTGGAACACTACCTCCCACCAAGCCAGTGTTACCTCCTTGTGGCACCACTGCCAAATTTCTGGAATTGCAATGACGGAGGATCTCCGAAACCTGTCACCAGAGGCGCAAATTTTAACTTCAACCAACGCAGAGGCCTGCGGGCTAATGAGAAGAGGCACATTTAGCACGAACAGAGAGGGCGACACATTACACAAACCTAGGAAAAGCAAGGCATGAACCAAATTCGCATCAAAGTTCACGTAAAAAAAGCAACACTATGACGTGCTATTTATATTACTCCCCAATCAGAAGATGCGAACTATTTCATTTTAGTAGTTGGATAAAATGCAGCCAAAGCGATCTGGCAAGTCAACTCTGGCACATCATCGTCGGTCATTGATGCAGGGATGCATGCCACTGTTGCATTTCCCCATAAGAAATGCAACGTAACAAAAACAAGATCACATGTCTTCTGCATATCTTACCTGTCGGGAGGTCTGGGGTCGAAGGAGTAGCTTGCTATGACCTTGATACTTGTGCATCCAATCTATATTCGCCACAGCTAGCTCATCCTTGTCAGCTGTAACACCCTTCTCACCAACTGCATCCTTAAAATATTGCACGTCCGATTCTTTGAGTTTGTCAAAGCGGCTATTTCGGTTGGTTTTTGTGGATACTGCAAACCTCCTTGTTTGATGCCTCATGCACCTCTCAAGCAAGGAGCCTCTCCCTGCCTCAACGGACCAGGCTAACTCGCCGTCTACCTCAGCAAGCTTCTTGCTGACGCTACGATCTGCAATTGACCATGAGAATAATGAATGCTAAGATCTCAGCTCATGTCGACGATTTCTGCTGGACAAATAATTGCAGGAGCTCATGCGACTCAAAATGACCTCATCAATCAATCTATGGAAGTCAGATATCACAATTTGGAAACTTATAACAAGAGATCCTCTTCTGTAAACAGACGACATTTCCAGAATACTAGGACAGCGTGAAGGATAGACAAACAAGAGCATTATTTGTACATTTGGACAACACAGGTGTGTCATCATTTCCAGTGATTACAGACACACAACTGCAAGTCACGCATAATTCTCCTACTGGAACCGACAAAGAATAGATAGCCAACGACTCCTGAATCAGCAATTACTGCCTTAAGAGTCAACTTATCCTAAGCAAGGTCCCCTGAAGACCTTAAACCATGTCCGGAAACAAAAATCACACAGAAGACTGAGCTAGCAGATGGAATGAAGTCAAGCTTCACCTTGATCATTGTGTAGGTCACGATAAGGCACCAGCTGCTCCTGGTGGGAGAACAGCTTCCCAGAACTTTGTGACCATGTTACTGTCCTCAAGAGCCTTGCCCTAATTAATTTATCCGCAGCTCCTCTTGCCGAATGCATCGCTGATCGGTCTCAGAGCCAAATCCAGTTAACTCGACCCCTGAAAGCACACCGAAGCGTGCCAGCTTGGCGCAGCTGAATCCAACCCGAAAACTACAAACCTGTGGTGGTGCGAGGGAGTCCAACACCCTTCAAGGCTCACCTCAAGGTTCTGTCCCCGAAAAGACATACATCACTATGACATTTGACAATGAGCTGTTCTCGACATTTCCGCAATAACAATCGAGACTAGTGCTTCCGCAATGGCTGAAACCTACATCCAAAAAAATCAATGAGGAAAAGGAAAAGACAAAAAGGCCATAAGTCAGAGCACGATTGTAGAAAAAATTCGATTCAGACACGCCTAACGCCGCTGACTCAACACAATAACCTAACAAAATTTGAGCTAACAGACACACAAGATCGAAAATTCGAAATCAATTGAGAGTAAAATTAGTAGAAACACTCGATATCAACATCAATTGAGAGTGAAATTAGTAGAAATATGCAATCTCAACATCACTGAAGAGCAAATTCAGCAGCAAGCTGGAAAAAAGTGCAGGAAATCGATCCAAACTCAACACAGTAACCTACCAAAATGCAAGCTAAAAAACACACAGGCAAGATCGCCACCAATTAAGAGTAAGCTTAGTAGCAAAATGGAAAATCACAGGAATCTCAACAAACAACATTGAAGCACAAATAACCAAAAAAGTCACTTCGAGAAGCCAAAAAGCGAATTGCGAACGCACAGCAACTAATGTCCTCGAATCAAATCACTCATTAAGCTTAGCACTAACAAAATTTGAGCTAAAACGAAACAAGCAAAAACACCATCAGTTGAGAGTAAATTAGTAGCAAGTTGGAAAAAGCGCAGGAAAGCGATCCAGATTCAACACGATAACCTCACACAATTCAAGCGAAAGAAAAAACACGCAAGAACAACATCAATCGCAATTGAATTTAACAAGAAACACGGAATATCAGCATCAACTGTGATCAAATGGTAAAATGGTAAAAAGGGGCGGGGAAGCAATCCAGATGCAACATAACAACCTAACAAAACTCAAGCTAAAGGAAAACACGCAAGATCGACCTCTATTGAAAGTGAATTTACAAGCAACACGCAATATCAGCATCAAGTGTGACCAAATTTAGTAGCAATCTGGAAAAAAAGCACGAGGAAGCAATCCAGATTCAACACAACAACCAAACAAAATTCAAGCTCAAGAAAACACGCAAGATCGACCTCAATTAAAAGTGAATTTAAAAGAAACACGCAATATCAACATCAATTGAGAGTAAATTTAGTAGCGATCTGGAAAAAAGCATGAAGAAGCAATCCAGATTCAACACAACAACTTAACAAAATTCAAGCTCAAGCCAGAAAAACACGCAAGATCGACATCAAGTAAAGGTGAACTTAAAAAAAGAAACAAATTTAGTAGCTGAAAAAAATGCGGGGAAGCGATCCTTCTCAACAACACAACGTCTACCAAACAAGAATCCACTTCGAGAAACCGAGAGAGGCAAAGCAATTAATGTTCTTAAGGGATTCTGAAAAGGAAAGTTACGTTACTTAACCTTGTTTAAGACCCAAGCAGCAGTGGAATAAAGGCAACGAACCTCCAGCCAGCGAAAGGAATGTCTGTTGAGGAAAGGCTCCAATTGCAATTGCTGTTCGGAGGACGGGCTATGGCGGAAATTGTTTCGGAGGAGTTCATACAAACCGATCGATCGGCATGCTGACGCCGATGTTGAGCAATCGCCGGGCCGAGAATGCCGAGGTGGTGAGGATGTGGACGCTGGGTTCCGGCTGCGGCTGCCACGTGGGTAGTCTTTGTGGCGGGTATCTGGATGACCGGCTTCGGCCATGATATCGGCCAGTGTTGGGGCGGGTATTGGCAGAATGTCCGTGGAACAGACATTTCAGAAATTGTTTTTGTTTCAGTAAGGTAGTCTGCCATCCTTGACAATAATAGATATTTCATTAATCCCTGAAGTTTTTGGACTATATTTTCACCAAAAATGCTCCAAAACTGCCATTTCTAGTACAAGTATCAAATTTTAGAATAAAAAACATTTTAGGACACATGTAACCATAGGATCTTGTAGTATGCTAGTTTTAAAAGATGTGGAAAAAATTTCAGAATTTTTCATTGCATAGATTATGAGATATTAGCATTTGAATTGGCAGAAATCTTTTTTTTGTCCCTGCAAAAAATAGGGCAGTTGCACTTCACAAGCTCACTTTTTAATGAATAAATGTCCAAAATGGTAGTGCTTCTTTGGATTATTTTTTCTAGACAAGTTGGCTACATGCTTGAAAAGTTTCACATCATTTGGAATTGTACAGTTATAGGAAAAAAATAGTAAGTAGAAAGAAGTAGAGAATGGTTCAAAACACTAAATTGTTAAGAATTTAATTATGGAATTGAAAATTAACAGCCCCAATGGTTGTAATGTTGTAATAAGCAATCTACATCCTATGATTTTATTTTTTTCAAAAAATATTGAAAATTGAATGATCTAAACGACTTTAAAATTTATTTTATAGTAGGGAATCCATAACTGCCCGCAAACTAAAACTCCTCATAATTTTCATCTCATTGATCAAAATGGAGTGATTCAAAGCTTTCTACGGATATATAAATCTAGAAAACCAATTTCAAATTTTTGTTTTTGGAAAAAGTGATTTTTTCTGATCTACCCGGACTGCCTAAGTTGAGAAACAAACAACATATTAGGCTATAACTTTTGACTCCTATTTTCAAATGTTATGAAATTTAGTGCACCTGAAAGATATTTCTTGTCCCCACCTTCTAGTTAAAATTTCAGCCTGAAATATACAAATTTCTAATCACATGTTTCTGTCTAAAATTGCTATGTTGTTAAAAATAGTAGACTGGTCCTTTAGCCCCTAAGCGCTCAAACGACCATTTTATGGTCGCTGCCCGACTTCGGGCAGATTTTTCGGGCGAAAAATAAAATAAAATAAAAAATAAAAATAAATAAATAAATAAATTTTTGAACAAAAATTGGGTTGTCTTTCTATATTTATACTCAAAACTAAGATCGCTACGGTCAAACAAAAATTATAAGAGAAATAGCACAAAGAGTCTAGTATTTGCCTAGTGTTGAAAAACTTACTATTTGGGGAAAGTGTTGGTGTTCTCATTACTGGATGTTATGCATTTTTTCACAAATCAATAGAAACCACAATTTTGACCAATCAAAAAAAAATTCAAATGCTAAAGATAAAAATTGTATTTTTGGTGAATTTTTGAAGTTATATCTTCAAAATTCATTTGAAGAGAATCTAAAAAGAATTTTATAATTTTAACCGTACGGATGTTTTTTACTTTTTGTGCTTCACATTATCTTCTTTGATGCAAACTTCAAAAAAATTACAAAACTTATATTTTATAACACATTTGTGTTTTGTCCAAACCCCTTGGGCTTTTAGGGGTTAGGGGTCGCATTTAGAACTATGTCACTTTTAGAGCGGCTACTTTAGTTGCATAATTCCAGATATCCATCACACATTGGAATCAATTGACCTCTATTTTTGGTGCACAATGGGGCCAGATTGCAACATTTCATATTAAGCATGCTATAGGGAGCTATATAGTGAAACATTTGCTTGCTTTTTGAATAAAGCCCTCTTTCCATTACATGCATGACGTTGTGGGGGGCAAGTTTGTAGCTAATGAGAGTTTCAAAAATTGAATTGATTAAGGAATGTAATTTTATATTTGAAATTCTTAGTCCAAGAAAGAGAGCGATGTGGACAATGCTCTCATTTTATGTGGAAATGAAAGTATTCACATTTGTATTCCACTGGAATTTGCATCACACGTACCTTTCTAGGTAATCTTTGGGCCAAAATAATCATAGCAGATCATTTAAGAAGAACACACATTATGATTGATTACAACTTAGAAAATATACTAAAATTATAGTTAAGAGCACTTTGTGGTCGCGTCTCATTTTGTAACATCTATGAAGGCCCAAACCTTCAAAAGCGTGATTTTTAGAGACAATTCACAGACGTTGCAAGTTTTTTTCAATCCAAGGCTTCTCAATCTAAGGATGAAGAGGGTAAAAGGTCCTATTCAAAGCCTATCGCATACAGCTTTATTGATGCAAAAATTCCCCTCCTTTGCTCCAAATCTCCAATAATTATCTACTCAAAAGTAGCATTTTTTTTGCCAATTTTCTCCATATCAAGAAGAAATCTAGATCACTAAAGAAATCACCATTTTGGCTGAAAAATGCATAAATATAACTAAAAAGTAAATTTTTGTTTAAAATATGGATGAATGTATAATAATATTGCTTGATCAACATGCACATGAGTGATTGCTATCTTAGAACTATCTAAAGAATGACAATAGGTCTTGTAACAACGAGGATGTTATTCATGAGTTGGATCTTGGTTATAAACTTGGTAACCATTGGGTAGCAAAGAGGCTACAAAATGGTTATAGGTTGTAACAAGCTCTCTTTTTAGATGAAAATCAATTGGATGGATATCTACTTAGATGAATTTTGAAAGATTACAAACAAAGTATTTTCCTCATGGATGGATGCACTTAAGCATATGTGTATATATAATTAGAGGTGATGTGGATCAGGGCTTTTTTTTTTGGCTTTCTGGTGCCAGATTGCACCCCAAAAAATAATTTGGCTAAAAAATGCCAAAAAAAATGCCCCAAAACTTGGATGAAATCGCCAGAAAAGCTTCAAATTATAAAAAAAATTGGATGAAATCGTCAAATTTTTTATGAAAATCATATTATAGACATGTAATATGTGCTAATGTGATATTTTCTATCCAATATGTGGATGAATGCTGAAATTTGGAGCACCACTATAACATTTTAAATTGCCACTTTGGCACTTTTCAAAAAATGAAATAAAAAGCCTTGATGTGGATGTCGGCACTAGTCAAAGAAGAAACATTCTTGAAGCTTCTAGAAAACTCCATTTGCCATCTCATCTTTGGTATACAATTAGATTGCCCCAACTATAAAGGAGGGTGATTGCAAGAAATACTTATATTATTTCAATCAACTTTATGTGTTCATTATTTCTTGGCCTTAACTTTTGCATTCTCACTCCAAACGACTTAAAATTTATAGGCAAGGTATTCATGAGTATTATACAACTTGACTAATTTTTTTAAATTTTTTCAAAAATAAATCCAATTTTTGTCACATTTGTCAATTTAGAAGATTGTAGTACTATTTTTTTTTTGATAACAAATGGAGAACCATTGCATTAAAATAACCAAAGTAACAGCCAAGCCAAAAGGCTGGACAAATGAAGAACATCAAAGCATGAAAGAGAAAAAGGAAACAACTAGAGAAATTAGCAAGAGGGAGGGCCCTTTTTGCTCCAACTAGTAAAACTTCTAGTCCTTATGGCAAGCATCAAGGAGTGAAGCCAAATGCAATCAAATTTAAGCCAAATTCTATCAGAATATTGAGGACTCCGCTTAGCAGCAATTGTTGCCCTAAGAAGGGCAGTCCGACTAGAATCTAACAGTTTATTCCATAAAGTTTTTTGGAGAAGCTGTGTCAGCCAACGATCTTGAGCAAAAACAAGGTGGTTGCGCATAATCCAGCAAAGCCAGAGTGCAGCTCCTCTAACAAGCGACCAGATTGTGCGGGATTTATGGAGCATCCTAGGAACTGGCATCCCAAAAATACATTGGATGGCATCAAGTCTTTGATGGGGACCCAGTACTAGAGATGAGCCACAAATATGGTGAAGAATTGTCTATGCATAATCCCAGATCTCTTGGACTCTCGAGCATGTGAAAAATCTATGGAGGGGAGGCTCTACATTCCCAATAGAACAACAAATACACCTAGTGTTGATGCCCAAGGCAATCTGAGCACACCATGAGTTAACTGCAACTGCATTGTGCCTAATAGACAAAATAAAGGCTGCATCCTTTTGAGGGCGGGCCTTCATCCAAATTTCTCTTCATGGTGGTAAGAACAAATCCGGAAGAAGAGTAGGCCATTTGGAAGGAATGGAATGTTTCAGTTGAGTCGATTTGCTTAAGAGTTTACGACCAACGAAGGCAGAATAATCTGGTAGCCTTATCCCACTATTCTATTTTCATCTCCCGGAGTTGAAGGTGAGCGAATCAGTAGGACCACAGAATAGTAGATGGGGGAAGCAGCCTCATCCTTTTTTGATTTCAACGATACAAATTCAGCGAACTAAACCTGTGTATACTGCATTATTGGAAGATACTGGGAGAAGGTACAGCTGTCGGGAATTAGTACTAACTGTTGCTCTCTTAGAGCTACCTTGGAGAGAGAGTGTGTGAACTTGAGGTCGTAACAAGGATAAATCTATTGTGTTAACACACCAAGTAATCTCCGGAAGAGTGTCAGTGGGTTGGGAGAAGATTCTGACCCAGTCACCTGGAGACGCTTGCTCTGGCTACTCTATGAAGAGCTGTAACCAGTTATGAGGAATCTGAGATATGAGGAAGAACCAGTGATGACGTTCTACTATGGGAAATAGAAATTCAGCTGAAATAACATTCTATGACTTAAATTCTTTGATACTGATTGTAGTACTATTTAATATCCAAAAAATTGAATTTGGAGCTTAAATTTAAAGAGAGTGGTCTTCTAGCAGACTTGCAACTATTATTTAACCCCTCAAGGACCGAGGCCTTTTTTCTACCAAAAAACACTCAAAACTGCCATTTCTATAGCAAAGATTAAATTTTTTTTTTCATATCCAACCATAGGATCTTACACCTAACTAGTATAAAAAAGTGTAGAAAAAATTTCAGAATTTTTGACTGCATAAATTGCAAGATATTTGCATTTAAAGTGGAAAAAACAAGTTTTTCATCACCTTGCGGGACTAGATTTTTTTACTTTGAACATTCTTAACTTAAATTTTTTGCACTACAGAGTTTTGAGCTTTAAATCTATGTACTGGAGAATTGTGTTAAGAGTCTTGAGGAAAAAAAAATTCAAAAAATCTTAATATTTATTCTTTAAAAAATTGTTAAGTAGAAGTAGGTACAAGATAGAAGGAAAATCTAAAATATTAATATCTTTTAGATGGAATTAAAATGCACTAATCCCAATGGTGAGCTTGTTCTAGTAAGTGAATTCAACCATGAAAAAAAAAATTGCAAAAATTGCATTCAAAAATGAATCCTACAAGTTATTTTTTTCAAGAAGATACTCTAATTGCCCAAAAAATAAGAATGTCTATAACTTCCTCATAATAAATCCAAATGAAATGAATTAAAGCTTTACAAATAGGCAAAAATGCAATCTATGAGAAAAAAAATATATAAAAAAGAATTCAAATTTTTGCAAATTTTTTTTGCTGCCCGGCCAGCCCCCCGTCCCTTGTTTTGAGCTTATTTGGTCATAACTTTTGTTCCCAGGCACCGATTGTGAAAAAAATTATATTTCCACAAAGCCTATCAGTTTTTCTATCTTCAAAGTAAGTTTCAAAAATCAGGACAAAATTCTAGCCCATAGGTACCTGCCCAAAATCACATTTGTCCCCCAGAGGGACAACAATCCTTTAGGGGTTAAAGGAATTCTAAAATAACTAATTATATATTTTATGGAATTCCACAAAATGAGCTTCTTTTTGTTTGCATTTTGAAACATGTAAGATATTATTTTAGAGGTCCTTTTGGTGAATGACCATTTCTATAGAATTGTTATAAATGGGGAATTTTTTTGTTATTTCTATTTTTTTCTATATTTAAAAAGTTAAAACATCAAATTATCTATGTTCTTGAGATTTTGCATTTTTTCAATTGTCCTACTTAGAGAAAATTTTCTATGCTTTATCTTCCCAGGGTACAATCTTCTTAAAGTGTATACATTGGCTATATTTTTAAAATTTTAAAAAATTATTTTTCTAATTTTAAAATATTCTATAAAATTAAGCATGAGTATTGTGAAAATACAACAAAATCAGCAAAGATTTCTTGCAATCATCCAAGAAACGAGCTTAAAATGCCTAACTGAATAGTTGCATTTCCTATGGAAGGGATTGAACTTAAATTTTTTTTCACATGTAAATAAATGTAAAGTAAGGTCAAAACAATTGAACTTATATTTTTTGGATAAAATATAAATTTTAATGAATTTTTGAACAACATAGCAAAAACTAGTGCAAAAAAATCACTAAAATTTTCCAAAAACAATATAAAGTGCATCCATAATGGTTATATCAAATGATTAGAGTGACTTTCTAAAATGGACATATTTATTGCATTAAAATAATCAATTTTAGTGATGGGTTACTCTCAAAATTTAGAAGTATTTATTAGAATAGAAAAAAAAGGAAATTGGTTCCACAATAATAATTCTTGGGAGGTGATGCATATGCATTTTTAAAACAAAATTGCATATTTTCAAAATTAGCGTGAATCGTTATTATTACCTAATTAATTGACATTAATTGATTTTGCTTAAATACTTGAAGGTTATGTTTGCAAAGTTTCATTTTCTTTAAAATTATGAGTAATTGAGCCAATCTATCTTTTTAATTTTGGAGTCATTTTATTAAATTAGAGAAAAAGAATAAGGTCTCAAATAAAAAATCTTAGGGGCCGCTGCAATATATTCACTTTCAAAAGAATTCACATATTTTAAAAATTTATATAAACTTTTGCAGCTATCTATGTATGGCCCTTGACATAACTAGTAGAATTGTTATTCACATATTTTTCATTCAAGCTGGTCTACAAACACTATAACTCTTCTTCTTCTACTTGTTGTGACTATAGGGTGCACTAATTGAATTAATTTTAATAGTTGATTGTTATTTTGGCAACCGCCTCTCATTTTCTTAGAAATTAAGAATAATTGAGCACATCTGGCCCTTTAAAAAAAAATTGAGGCACTTTTCAAGATTAGAGAAAATGAGTAAGTTACAAAACAAATTCCACGTATACGTTCGAAAAAAATTCACATAATTTGAAAATTTATGTAAGCTAGTGTGATCACTCATTAATTGACTAAACTTGAATAGTTGAATGTTATATTTGAAACTTTTTACATCTGTTAGACATCAACATGCGTATGTAGGTGGATTGAAATACAAACTCTTGAATTGTTCTGCCCATAAATTTGCCATATGTGCTCTATAAATCTTTTTTTTTAATTAATGAAATTAATTTAAAAAATTAAAAAATAAATAATAAACAAAAAAATCCCCAACAATAGTGATGGATGAATGGAAAATTAGAGGGAGATTTACTTGAATTCAATTTATGAGGTATAGAATGATAGGAGCTATTCATCAATTCAAATGGTGAGAGAGCTAATGAGTACAAGCACACAAAGGATTGAAGATAGTTTGAAAGTAGAAGGTTCAAATGTGCTACCTTCCGGTGCATTCATTCAAAAACATACATTCTTGATGGACATGGTCGTTACATATTGAAATTTTAACAATTGTGGTAGATTTGAGGAATAATATTTTCTTAGTATCTATAGTGATATCTATAGGAACATTTTTAACCCTTAAGTATCTTGAATCATCTCTTAATTTGAAGTTTTGTAAATTAAGACGCATTATAAACAACAATTCTAATATACCTATTGATATTTGATTCTATAATTGTCAACATGGGCATCTTTTGGCAAAATTATGGCCAAAAGATGTTCGTTTAAATGTGGCGGATATCAAATGCATTCACCCACAAATGTCCACTATGGTAACTAAAAATTTATTCTTAGTAAACAAACAACTTTTGAAAGGGTAATTGTAAGAATTGATTTGGTGGTTGATTTTGGTATGACATATAGCGTGATGGACTTGGCATTCACAATGACTTTTGAAGCATGAAGCTGATGACTTAAATTTTTTATTAAAGATGGTTGTTTTGATATTTATCATATCTTTTATTTTCAAAAAATTTAAAAATCATTTATATAAATTAAAAGTAAATTTTTCTAATTTGTCACACTTTGGAATTAGGGATTTATAATACTACAGAAGTCTGCAAAATTAATGATCTAGAACTGGAATTTTTGTAGTCTATTTCCATACTAGGTGGATATGCTCCTACTAAGGGGCATCTAAAAGTTTATTATTTTATGTCCTTTATGTTCATGCAAATAGGGCTTCTTTGTGCGCGCACTTATGAATATTGAAGATGCTTTTGAGATCATTCTTTTAGTGAAATTTCTTTACCATGAAGTCCTTCTAAATGGCCAATTTTTAGGTTTTGTAAACTATTTTTTCTATTTTTTACAAATTAAAACATTGAAGTACCTATTTTGTGAGATTTTGCACTTTTTAGTGCTCCTACCTTGAGAATTTTTCTATGATTTTCTTTCTTGGGGTAACTTTTCCTACATGTGTATACATTGGCTATAATTTTAATATTTAAAAAAATATTTTTCTAATTTTATAGTACTCCCTCCAAAAGACTGAAAGCTACCAAAAGGCTACAAATTAGTCATGTTTTCTTACAACTACTCTTAAAAGCAAAATTATTTATTTTCTGGATGGGCAGACAACTATTGGTGATAGAAAAAAAATACTTTGGCAAATAGCATAATGTGTGGAAGAGTATATTGAACTTGGGAAGTTGTATTTGTGGGTGTTTTATTGCAGGTGGGGAGGTTCAGGATGAGAAGACAAAGAATGGTCGAGCAAGGACTACAATAAAGTATTCTAGCATCAACGAAAGTAGATGTTATTTATTTTTGAATGGAATGTCGTGTTTTCATTTCGACCAATGTATACTTTAATGAGTCAATGCAAACAAGCATGACATTGCTAAAGGGTTGCAAGTGGATGTACAATATCTAGATATTCCAAACATGAATTATATCTTCATGTGTGTATAATCTCTGTCATAATGAGAAAGAGAAGTGTGGTGTGCAATCGGTAGGAGACTTAGCCATCATTATGTTGTATCCTAGTGATTTTAGGCCCCTTGAAAACCTCTAAGATTGGGGACGATTTGATTTTAGTGTTTGAGAACTTGTAGAACAAAGAAGTGATGGCTTGTGTTGAGGAGAAGTTTGAAAAGACACCTATGAAGTTGGAGATGATGGAAGAGATGTATTTGCCGTGGAATTAGGACCTTGTGATCTTGAGCATTACAATCGTAGTACCTAGGATCTTGAAAATACATTTCATGGATAGTGAATCCATTATCGTAGACAATGAAGTGATTTGGATGGAATTCATATACAATATATTGCAGGTGATATATGGGAAGAAAATGGTGATGGTGAATAGTATAGAGAGGTTTACCTAGGTAAATGTTAAACAAATGTTGAGTATGGAAGGCAAATTACCTAATGTTAGACTTTTCTAGATAGATAATGGCCTACTACTTGGTAGGCTTCAAAGAGTACTTCAATCAAGAGAGTACTTTTGACTTAAGGATAGAAAAAGTAACATTACAAAACAAGTGAAAAACAAAACAAAAAAAACAATCAACTTAGGGGTGATTGCATGAAACACATGTACTATTTGTTGCATTTTGCAATAGTACTCATGATTTTTTCTGGAGTACTTTAAAATTAGAAAATCAATTTTTAAAAAAATTAAAAAATATGGCCAACATATGCACCTTTAAGATGAAGGTAACCACCAAAGGAAATTCATTAAAAAATTCTCTAAGTAGGAGAACTAGAAAAGTGCCAAATCTTAAGAAAATACATACTTTGATGTTTTAATTAGTAGAAAATAGGAAAAAACTTAAATAAAAAAATAAAAATTGGCCATTTGTGGCAACTCTATGGAGATGTTCATTCACCAAAAAAACCACCAAAATAATTTTTTACATGCTTCAAAATGCTAGTAGAAAGGGACTCAATTTGTGGACTTCTACACCACACAAAATTAAGTATTTTTAGAATTCCTTTGGACAATAGCTACAAGTCTACTAGAAGACCATCTCTACCAAATTTCAGCTCCAAATTCGTTTTTATGGGTACTAAATAATACTGAAAACCTCCAAATTGGCATTTGTGACATAATATCGGGGGCTATTATTAAATAATAAAACATTTTTAAAAATTCCCAAAAAATAGACAAGGTGTATAGTAGTCATCAGTACCTTGTCTATGAATTTTGAATCATTTGGAGTCAAAACCCAAGAATTATGGCCAAAAAACTAATCAGCACGAGACGTGTGACAGAAAATAGTACAAGTGTTTCATGCAATCACCCTTAGGAGCATCATCATCAAGCAGTGATGAAATTGGCAATTTTTATCCTGGTTTTAACAAGTTATCAAGTTTTGGGGAGGATATAGGTGATGTTGATACTCCTCATATGAATGACGCCGGAATGGAGCAAGCGGGCATGGTAGACATGGAGGAGGACCTCAATTATGTCCTTTCACAACATGTAGAGAATATGAACAAGGATATAATGGTCAAGGAGGCTAGCTAATGCAAATTTATGAAGACATGAAACTACAATACCATTAGAGGACCTCATGTTGGCATTCACGTTTCTAGAGTCTATGAGTTTGGCACTAAAAGAGGACAAATATTTCTATGACAAAGAGAACATATGATAGTGACAGACTTGTGAAGAAAAGCAGTGCAAATATTACCAGGTCACTTCCATCTTAGAAGGATCCACTCTATCTTTAATTTTATTTGAGGTAGTGTGATTATTGGTAGTGATTGCTATGGTGGATAGATCATTGGACTACGTTGATCCAACCCCCAAATTGGATTTGAATGAAGACATATCTGTAGATGGTACAAGGGAAGAAAAAGACTTGACACAATTATCCACAGTTATATTGAAAATACAGGAAGTTGCAATGCTGCAATAAAATAGCAATGCACGTCAATGTATTGTAATAAATGTATTAGTGTGGGTACCATGTAAGTTTTTTGAATGTGTTTGTAGTTATTGTAGCGTATTTTTAGTGTTTTATATTAAAGAAAAAAATAGAAATGCAACGCTGGTGGAGGTACCTTAGACTAGATTTTGATTTTTTGAATGAATCATTCTTCAAGTGATTATAATAATTGTTATTGGCAATTTCTAAATTGGCATAAAAAATAAAGTTTGAAAAAGTCTTTGCATTATACGATGACAACAATTTGAAACCTAAAAACAATAAGAAAATTTGAGATCACGAAAGCGTTAACATATATAGAAGTTTGGAATGTAGGAAAATGGTGCCTTCATCTACAAATATGCTTTCATTAGTATAAGCGGACATTTTTGGTCAAGCTTGTGTATTGCCTCACGCCGCAATCACATCTCACCGAAATCGATTTCCTCCTTTTTGATGTGCCATGGCATGCTTTCTTCTCTTGATGCATTTTTTTTCTAGCTAATTAGGCATGGCATCCACAATAGTGGACTTAAATCAATTTATCATGAGAGTTTGCTTTTGAGACATTGAAGCCCACCTTTCAGGCCTTAAAATCAAGTAGGATATTGTGACAATCAAGCAAGATGTTGGATGATGTTGTCGAGCAATATTTGGCACAAAGTACAACTCATCAAGAGCAACATGGAAGATAAAAGGGAAATATTGTCCACAATTTTTGGCTTAGAAGATAACATAGTCTAAGATTGGATTGAATACACTTTTTCTTTTACTCCAACTGTCTTGTAGAATTTTAAATCTCATCTTCTATCAAGTCAAGATCCACTCAAAGTCCTAGATTCCATGATTATTCATTGTAGAGTAACCTTTGCTAAGATTCAGTTTGTTATTGTGTTGGACAAGTTAATTGGGGCGAAA
This sequence comes from Pseudisothecium myosuroides, assembly GCA_951799445.1. Classification (NCBI taxonomy): domain Eukaryota; kingdom Viridiplantae; phylum Streptophyta; class Bryopsida; order Hypnales; family Lembophyllaceae; genus Pseudisothecium; species Pseudisothecium myosuroides. The sequence continues at coordinate 31,439,687 of OX637291.1, forward strand.
ATGGGTTTGATCCTTTTGTATCTTTCTAACTCTATGCTTCAAAAATGATGAAAAATGTCTGCTTGTCCAAAAACGTCTTCCAAATGATGTTTAGCAATGAGTTTTGGTAGACAAAGATGGTCATGGATGAAAAGGCACAAATTTCTTTTAAAAAGGAAAAAAAGGTGGCACTTCGCAAAGTACAAATTCTTAATCTCTTTTAGTAGACACTTTGGAGGAGACAAAAGTCTATCCATGACTTCTAAAGTGGAATTCAGACTTGCCAACTCAATTCATTGAAGATCTTTAAAGTCATAATGTCTACATGTAGCTCTCTCCTCACTACAAGAGAAAGAGGTGTTTTAAGTATACTCTTATAAATAATGACCTTTTAAGCTGATTTTTAGTAAAATCTTACTGAAAATATATGTATTTTCAATAAAATTTTACTAAAAATCTCCTTAAAAGGACATTATTTATAGGCTATACTAACAGGATTATACTTAAAACACCCCTTTCTCTTGTAGTATCTAAATGTATTAATTTTGTTCCAAGTTATCATTATAAAAAAATTGTGTTTTAGGTGACATGAAATATAACAATCGATGTGTAAGTTGATAGATTTTAGGTGACATTGAATATAACAACCTGCGTTTTTATGTCAACAATGACGTCCATTCGTCCAATGTAACATCAAGTCAACTTAGACATTGGAAAATTCTGGTTTCTTATAATGTATTGTGTTGAACAAATTGGTTGGAGAAGAAATGAGTCTGGTCATTTTCTATCTTTCCATCTCCACGCTTTGAAAATGATGAAAACGTCCTCTTGTCTAGAAATGTCTGCTTGTCCAAAAATGTCCACCAAATGGTGTTTGGCAACGATTTTTAGCGGACAAAGACAGTCACAAATGAAAAGGCACAAAATTAGTTTTAAAAAAAGAAAAAAGATGGCACTTGGCCAAATACAGATGGACAATCACTACAAAGAAAAATATATCCTAATTGACAAAAATTTGACATAGGGTACAAAGCCCTATTGTTGCACAAACTCCTACCATTGCGCACCTAAGGATCTTATCTTTGCGCACCAAACTCTAGAGTCTTCATTCCCTTCACCCTCTCCTTGCTAGGACTCCGAGTGTTGTGTTTTGTGTTTCTTCTTGTAGTGTTGGCATGCTAGTATGGCCTGCATTGCAAAAAATTTGGAAGCATGTGTCCTCTTATTAGAGTTATTCGTAAAGTCCCCCCTAGTTTGGAGGGGACTTTTTCCGACAAATTTCCTCCGACGGACGATCCCACACGCAACCACTAAATCGCAAGCAAAGTCCGGACCAAACTTATTTTTGGTCGATTTGGGTGCTTAAGAAAGTTTGTACCCACTTTTGTGTTGACTTTTTGCCCAAAACTTGCTTTTTCTCAAAACTGCGGGGTTTAAACCCCGAGTTTGGGTACTTTACGAATAACTCTATTGTCACTCGATTGTTTTCCTATATTCTTAATCTGGCTTTTGGAATTTTTGTTGGTTTGGTTGCATACTATCCTCCCGCAAAGGATTTGTTGTAGGAGCATTTGTATGTACTTGTACGCTATAGTAGTTCAAATTCAGCATTGGTGCTAACAGCAATGGCGGATGGGAGCCTCGGACCTCAAAATTTTGTATTGCTTGGGAGTGGGAAGAAGGAAATATTGTTGAACCGGGTGTGCGTTAGAGTACTAGAGTAGAGAAGCAAGAAGCATATGTGACTAGAGGGCAAAGAAGGCTATGCAAGGACAAACCGCAGTGGAGTGTGGAGATTTAGCAAGCAATTTGAACTTGGTGTAAAGAAGGAGTGATGTAGCGGTTGGAGCGGTGAAGGTTTTTGGTTATATTTTCTAGCTAGACACCATGGGCGAGTCCAAGATGGATAAAGATGAGATCATGGAACAAGTTGGATGGGGAGCATTTGGATCGGTGACGAGATCGGTGATCCTCGTGAATCACAAGAATAAAAAGAAAAAGTTGGATTTCAAAACATTGAATTGGAGTCTTTTTTTAATTTTTTTGTTTTTTATGTTGCTCATTTCTTTCTTTCAAGCTGTTGTCAGTGGAAAGCAAATTATTGTTTGCTTCTTGTAAATTCATTTTAGTGCTAAAATTAGATCTTTACTTTGGCTTTTCTGGTATTAAATGTCTTGCATCACAAAGTTTAGAATTTGCAAATTGTCAACAGTTATGATGTGGTTTTTTGTTGTTTCATGGGTTTGCACATTAATATACAGTTTAGCGCATCATTACGATGCATTACTTTACAATTTATTGCATTGTTATGATGCGTTACTTACATTTGAAAGTAATGCATCGTAACAATGCAATAAATTGTAAAGTAATGCATCGCAATGATGCACAAAATAGTATATTAACGTGCGAACCTGTGAAACAATTATAACCACATGACAACTGATAACAAACCGTAGGTTCTAAACTTTGTGATGTGGAACTCATTTCAAGGCAATCTTGCAATGAATTCTTAACTTATGTATCGACTCTGCCATTCTGCTATGTCATTTAGGAGGGCTATGTCTCTTTTAAAACATAGTGGATGACAATTTTTCTTGTTTAGGTTGCAAGATGTAGAATTTGTTCTTGTTTTATATTGATTGGCAGTAGCCATAGGCAATCATTGATGTTGAAGAATAGGTGTTAATGTATAATTTTGTGCATTCGCTTTTTGAATGGCAATGAACTTATTTCAAGTGGTATTTAGAGAGCGGGTTGCATTATCTAAAGTATCGACAACTACTTGACTTCTTTCAATAGGAGTAGAAAGTTGATTTTTTTTATTGAGTGATGTTATTAATTTCTTTGCCTCAAGGGCACATCATCAGTTATTTTGCGATAATGAGTCCCATCATGTTATAAGATTGAGAGAGAATTTGCCTTTGCAACATTTGCAATATACAATAAAATGTCTAATTTGATGTTAATATGACTTTGGGTGGATAGATGGACGTTTTGGGTCAAGCTTCTGTATTGCCTTACGTCGCAATCACATTTCTCACCAAAATTATTTTCTTCTTCTTTGATGTGCCATGGCATGCTTTCTTCTTTTTGATGCACTTTATTCTTTTCTAGTTGCTTAGGCGTGTCATCTACGGTAGTGGACCTAAACCAATTTATCATAAGAGTCCACTTTTCAAACCTTGAAGTCAAATACAATGTTGAAGCAATCAAGCAAGATGTTGGACGAGCTATATTTGGCGCAACTGAGTACAACTAATCAAGAGTGACATGGAGGATACAAAAAAAAATATTGTCCACAATTTTTGGTTTAGAAGAAGAACTAGTCTAGGATTGGATAGACTACTCTTTTTCTTTTACATACTTTAGCTGTCTTGTAAACTTTTAAACTTCATCTTCTATATCAAGTCAAGTTCCACTCAAAGTCCTAGATTCCATGATTATTGATTGCAAAGTTGCCTTTGCTAAGATTGTTTGTTATTGTGTTGTATAAGTTGGTTGGAGCGGAAATGGGTCTGATCCAAAAATGTCTGCCAAATGATGTTTGGCAATAGATTTTAGTAAATTTAGAAGAAAAAAAAGGGAAAAAAGGTGGCACTTTACAAAGTTTGGATAGATGATATATATGCAACAACTCAAAATTGGAAGTAGATAGGTTGATGGTAATTCTACTCTATGTAAAAGACAATTTTTTTGCTTGTATAACACATCCATCTGGCCATGCTACATCCAATGGATGTCTAGCATCGAGAAAAATCTAATCAATTTATACAAAACATTGTAAATTTTGATTAATAAATTACATTAATATAATCAAATATTGCTTGGCTTTGTGAAAAAAACATGAAGAAAATTCATATTAAAATATTAAATGTATAATATTTTTGTAAAAATATAGATATATTTTCAATTGAAACATTATGAAATAAATCAATTATTTACATCATTTTAAATTTAAAAATATAATTATAAATCTTCAACTTAAAAAAATAATAGAATATTTATTTTTAACAATAATAAAATAATTTAAATACATGGTTATGGATCATCAATGATAAAGAATAATAAAATATCTATTTTATATTGTTTTTTGAAGTTCTCAAATAGGATAGAATCTAGACTTGTTTTTTTGGTTTGTACAAAAAAAAATCAATTTGAATGACAAATCATGAATAAAATGCAAAAAATAATAATTAAAATGTGATGTATGCTAATTTTTGAAACAAAATTCATATATTATTACGAGATTCTAGATCAATACATAGACACGATTATTATTTTTGGAATTAGGATTTACCTTTTATTATCAATTTTTTACTTCATATTAATCTTGCCCTTAGTTTTTAATCTATTTTTCATTTTCATTTTCATTTTAACATCAAATATATCAAAATACTTTTTATTTATGATTTACACTTTTGTTTAACTCTTGATTTACACCTTCATCATGTACTCATAATTTATTTATTTAAACTTACATTTTTCTATCCTATACATAAAGCACTTTCATATACAATATGCTTGTATCAAATACATACTCAAGTAATAAATGTTTTATCTTTTAACTTTCAAAAATAAAATAATTTATTATGTTGGAGTGTGTTTAGGAGTAAAACATAATCCAAATTCTAAGAAGTGTACTAAAGAATATTTATTAGCAAAAGAGCACGGAAGAGCATTCTATCACTAAGATATTTTCTATCTTGTTCAAGGGAATTTTATTAAATATTGGAGTAGAATATTTATCCTATACAAAAACTATTTTTTATATTTTGTTCTAGGTTTTTATTCTAGTTTTCATCCTCATTTTTTACTTTGATGTCATATGCACCGATAACCTTTCTTTAATTTATTTTTATTTTTAAATCAATTTTACATCTTAATTATGTATTTTCAATTAATTTATTTTTATTTTAACTTACATTTTTCTATCCTATACATAAAGGACCTTTTAATTTAACAAAAAATTATATACCCTACATATTTGTTATTTTGATCTTACACTAAATTTTTACTCTATTTTTCATTGTAATTTTTATTTTAATGCCATATATGCATTAGAGAACTCTTTTTTAATTTACTATGACTCTTGCTTCACTTTTATATCTCAACCCCTAATGTCCCAAGGCCTTTTTACATCAAATTCCATTCAAAACTGCCATATCTATTGCAAAGGGCAAAAAACTTTAGGAATTGTTTTGTTTTCATATCTAAAAGTAAGATCTTGTAGTAGACTAGTATGAAAATGTGTGGAAGAAATTTCAAAAACTTTCACCACGTAGGTTACAAGATGTTCGCATTTGAAAAAATAGGTACAAGATTAAAGGAAAAACTAAATTGTTAATTGGTCTAAAATGAAATTAAAATACAATTATTCCAACGGTGAGATTGTTCTAGCAAGCAATCTAAATCTTGAACAAGATCTTGATGACCTTTTTTTTATGAAAAAATGTAGAAATTGAGTTAAAAAATTAATCTCATAAGTTATTTTCTCAAAAAGATGCTAAGATTGCCTTCTAAGCAAGATTGTCCATAACTTTTTCATCACTAGTTCAAATAGAATGAATCGAATCTTTATATGTAGAAAAAAATACTTTTTGAGAGAAATAAATTTAGAAATTTTTATTTTGACTTTTTGTGATTTTTTGGTACTATCCAACGAACCTTGTTTTGGATTCAGGGTAGCATAACTTTTGCGACTATGCATTGATTCAAATAAAAATTTATATTTCCAGAAAACTAATGTGATTAACTATCTTCAAAAAAAGTTTAAGAAAATCATGACAAAAATTGAGACTTAGAGGCCTATCCAAAATCCATTTTGTTCTCTGAGAGACAATGGGACTTTATAGGTTAATCATGAGCTTGTAATTTTTTATAAATTTAAATTAAATTTTTATCCTATGAAATATGTATATATGCATACATACACAATAATATATTTTCTATCCTCTATATGGGAGCACTTTTGAGATGTATATGGCAGTGTGTAATATGGGCTCAACTATTTAAAAAAAAATTAGAATGATTGAGCAAATCCACCTTTTTAAAATTAAAGGTCCAAAATGGGCACCACAAACTTATTTCCAAGAAAATTTAAACCACTAATTAGAGTGAATTACTATTACAATTGCAGGATACACTAATGGACTAAACTTTGAGTAGTTGAGTATTATGTTTGCAACTTTTTATAATTTCTTAAAAGAATTAAGATTGATTGAGCTAACCCAGCTTTTCTAAGTTGTTTGCACTTTTCAAGATTAAGTTAGAGCAAATGACTAAGTTCAAAGTACGCACCACACACATATTTTCAAAAGAATTCACTTAATTATGAAATTAGTGTAATCTAGTGTTTTTATTCATTACAAAAAATTTCAGCCCTCAAGAAGGCCGTTAGTTTTTTATTTTCAGGCCCCCCGAGGTGCAATTACAGGAAAAAATAATAATAATATTTTTTTTTAATTTTTAAATTATTATTTTTTCCAATCTGATGTGTCAATGACGTGGCACCAGAAGTGCTGACGTGGCACCAATAGTGCCACGTCATTTTTTGAATTTTCAAAAAATTAATTAATTAATTTTCTTTCTTTTCTTTTCTAAATGCACCGGAGGGGTGCAAGACTCGCGGCCTTCTTGAGGGCTGAATTTTTTTCTAATGAACAACACTTTAATTGACTATAGATAAATTCAAGTAACTGAATGTTATATTTGCAATTTAAAAAATTAAGCCTAATTGATCCAATTTTTCCTTTCCAAATTGTTTGCACTTTTTGAGGATAAAGCAAAAGAGCCGGGTCCTAAATAGGCACCATATGTGTTTACAAGAAAATTCATATACTTCCAAAATTAGTGCAAATTAGTATTTTAATGTGGGAGGGGAGAATCGGTAGCTAGTGTATTATATACTGTACAGGGCAATCGCCGAGGTAGAGGGAATTTTGAAAGAAAATAGGCTAAGAAAAAGGGATGAATAAAAAATAGGTCCTTCGAAAAATGGACGAAAGATGTGATTGATGAATGAAATATCCATAATCACCAATTACGTGGATTTCATGCATCAAGAGGAGATTATGGGAAATGATTTGCCCGCCTTTTGAACAGGATATTTCTTAGCGGGGGTTTATGAGCCAGTTCATTTTCCCCCAATCCATTACCATTACCATACCGTACCATTACCTTAAGTTATATTGTTTGTTTTGTTTTGTTTGTTTGTTACAATGGAATCTCTTCAACCATGTATCCCCTAGTCGCATTCTTGGTACCGTCGGGAAGCCCTTGGCAAGGAGGGATGCATGGGCTTTGTTCCGTGGCGTTTGGACCTACAATGGAAAAGTTATTGAATTTCAAAGTTTTTATAAAATTAAAATAATTAAAAATTTACTTTTACTTTAACTGTGACAACGGCATAGGGCACACTAGTTGTTGGTTGAAATCAAAACTTCAAGGCAAATTACCAATCACTAATCCACAAAATTTTTTATTTTTACCAAAGTTACAAGAAAAAGTTATTATCAATGAAATTTTTTTTCCCAATATATATACTAGCCAGTTGGACCCAAAATTTCTCCCCAACCCCCATGGGACACTCTAGTTGACTTCAGTTTAAATTCCAGTAAGTTCACCCTTAAAGTTCCTTGACTACATTTTCACCAAAAGGGCTCCAAAATTGCCATTTCTAGTACAAGTGCCAAATTTTTAGGGAATTTTTTTTCAGACACATGTAACCGTAAAATCTTATAATATGCTAGTTTTAGAAGATGTGGAAAAAATTTCAGTTGAATGAATGTTCTATATTTGCACCTTAAAATAAAACATCAAACAACCTCATGTTAAGAAATTTTCTATTTTTACCAAAGTTCCAAGAAAAAGTTGTTATCAATGAAAAATTCTTTCCCAATATATAAACTAGCCGGTTGGACCCCAAATTTTCACCCCAACCCCTGTGGGACACTCTAGGTGACTCCACTTAACCCTGTAACGACGCCAGCGCCATTCCATGGCGTTTGGATGACAACAAGATGAGCTGGAAAGAGCTTGAATTCACTTTTTCATCTATATTTTCCTAGGAGACCTTCTATGTGGGGTTATGAAGAGAATCCAATCGAGTTTGTAGTCTTGCAACTGTTTGTCTGCAAGTGAATGAGAAGTTAGTCAAAAAAACGGATCACAAAATATGCTATTTTAGTGTATTTTGGGAAGTTGTTGCTCCTTGCTTGAAATCTGAAATTTCTCCACAAAAATGATATTTTTTGAGTTTGAGCCCAACTAACAAAATGAAGGTCATCTACTCTAGTTTCTTCTCCAATTTGAATTTTCAGAAAATTCCTAATATTGAATATTTTATTGCATATTGAACTTCAGGTGCATTTTCAATGTCTATTATTTTCTAATTATAGAATGACACGGAAATTGAGTTTACACCATGATGTTTGTCATTGTAATATGCACACATGGTGAAATTTTCAGATTTTTTGAAATAATTATCTATTTGATGTGATTTTTCTTCACTTTTTCTTCAAAAATTCTCAAAAAAATCAATTTTCCTCAAAAAAAATCTAAATTTTTTGTGAAGTAAAGAAAACATGTGGTTTCATCTCTGAAAAATAAATATAGAATTTTTCATACATATCTAGTTGCAAAATGGCAACAAATTGAGTGTTGGGTAGTGAGGCTTGGAATCAGTGGTCATAGGTCCGTCATTTAGGGGTTAACCCTCCAGTAAGTTAACCTCTATATTTGCACCTGAAATTAAGTAAGTAAAAAAAACTCAAGCAGCCTGATTGTGCCACTCCCTCCCTTCGCGGTTGGCTTCCCAAGTTGCTTGCCCTGGCTTTTTCCACATCAGAGCCCAGGAGTCGCGGGCGGGTCCATCCAGAATACCAATACTTTTGCCGCAAGTAGGGTTGGGTTGGAAGATAGGACGCGCACGCCTCAGCTCACTTGCTGGCAAGGAAAGGGAGTGGGGAGTGGGGAGTGGGGACGGGACGGGACGGGACGGGCACCAGTTGTTGTTCCGGCCTGCGCTGGCTCGAGGGGAGGGATCCACAAGGAAGCGACCACATACAGTAGCCGCGGCTCCCCGCAAGGCAACCAAATTTAGAACCGGGGGAATAAAGACGGACACGGGAGTCGGGAGTCGGGAGGCATCATCAGGTCAAGTTGGATGGATCATTGAGAAAAACCAGTTCGGTTGTGCAGTGCAGTGCAGTGCAGTGGTGTTTGGTTACGGAAACACGGTGCGTAACCCTTGCATCTTCATCTGGTGCAGCTTCAACTATTTTCGCCGTCTTCTCCTCTTCGCCTCGACCCTCGCCATGGTTCAATCGGGGCTCTGACGCCGCCGCACTGCCGTTTCTTTCGTTCTCATGCCGTGATTGTGGATCACACAACCTTCTGGTTTTGGTTTAACCCTTTCATTGCAGCTTCAACTATTCCGCCATACCTTGGTTCGCCGTCTTCTCGTCGACCTCCGCCATGCTTCAATCGGTGCTCTGATGCGGCCACACGGTCGTGGTTTTCTTGTTTCGGGATTGTGGATCGCAGCCAACACGGTGTTGCGTTAACTCTTTCATTGCAGCTTCGACTATTTCGCCATCGCGTTCGCTGGCTTTTCTCTCTTTTAGACCCCGGACTATGCTTCAATCGGTGCTCTGAGAAGGCCGTTCTCAAGGTTTCCGTGATTGTGTGTGGCGACCGGACTCGGCGGCTGTCGGGAGAGAGGGATCCGTTGGCGTCCGTCCGACAGGTGTGGTTTTCTTTTTTTTGTTTTTGTTTAGGAGGTTTGGATTTGGGAGAGTGTGTGATTTTTTTGTGTTGTGGCATTAGGTTTCGTGCTTTTGGTTGCGATGTTTGGTTGTGGCGCTGTGTAATCGCGACGGGCGAGGGGTTTTGGTTGGAGGGAGAGAGATCTGTTTTGGTGATTGTCATTCGGTGGTGGTGGTGGTAGTGGTGTGGACGACGATGTGTCGGTGTGGAGGAGGGGAGAGGAGAAGGAGAATGTTTTTGGTTGTGTGTGTGTATGCTTTTTAAGTTTGTGTCTGTGTGGAAGGGATTAAGAGTTCTGAACGGTTCTCTGGTTTAAGGATTGAGTTTGATGCGTGTAGAGGAGCTACGTGATTTCGAATGGATCTCTGGATTTGTTGAAGTCTTGTTCTTTGTGAGGAAGTCTGTTGTAGGTTTAGGATCGCTGAGTGATTTGTGTTGGTTGATTGGCCGGCTTTGTATGTTATGAGGAATGCACGATTGAATTGTTCGTTAGTCATATTTTTTCTAGGAATGAAGGGCAGTGTGAAGAGCGAGGTTTTGGCAGTCAGTCTTAGGAAGTAGATGCCTCAGCTCAGCGTGTCATGTTAATTGGCTGCTTATGTCAGTGTTCTATCCATTTTATTACAGCTTTGTGGAATAACCTAATTCTTGCTTCTGGGGGCGAAGGCTTAGTCTTGTAATTGAGCTGATTTGTGTTCATGTCGGTTGGCGTGCAGAGTGCGAGTTTTTTCTCTCGATGAATCAGATGGAGATGAGGTGACGCAGCACGAGTGTAGCTTATGGAAATTGTTTCTTTTCAGCAGTGTAGCGCTTGGACTAATCACGTTGAAGCGCGGCAACCTCCCAGGGAACATTATTAGAGAATCATGGGTGACGATGGGATGATTTATGGGAGTGATTATGGAGATACAGAGTCTGAAGGGGATTATTTTGGAGACGATGAGGATTGCGGAGGCTACGAAGATTATGTCGGAGACGATGAAGATGTTTTGTCTCATCAGGATGCACTAGATATCAGTCATAAGGTGCTGCTTCGGTCTTGAATCTGTGTATCTTCTACACTCCGAGTCCTCTGATTGCGTCTAGGCAATAATTCCGCATGAGAGAGTCCTAGTCATTTACCGTGTTGGTTCCTGGGGTTAGTTTTGGTGAGACTGTACTAGTTTTGCGTGGTTTTCTCAGAACCTGAGAGTGTATTTTCTTTTGCGAATTTTGGTTTCTTTTGTTTACCAGAGGTTTGAGCACTTAATTTGCGGGAGTGTATACTGTTTTTAAAGTTCACACACAAGCCCGGGACATGATGACACTTAGACTTTCATGACCCTTGCAACCCTGGGCACCTTGCTTAGTCACAAAGTATATGAGCGCCATTTGTGAAATTATGCTGATCTGTGATCTGGGGTGCAATGGAGTGCGAGGCAACGGCCGTATGCTGCGAGTACTCTTCTTCTGCCTGCTGCTCAGTTTAGACTCTGCATCCATGTCCTGTTACCCATGAGACTGACGTGAATTATGGCTTTCTTCTCATTGCAGGTTATCACAAAAGAGTCCCTTCTCGCAGCACAGGTTGGTGTTTGCTGTGCATACAGAAACCTTTCTTGTTAGGAACACGTGATGCATGCTCTAGTCTTTGCTTTTGGGTCAATCCGTTGGGCTTATTCATTAGTAGACGACTTTTTGTTGTATATTAGGTGAGTGTAACTTGGAAGTATTTGACCCATCAATGACACTGGCGGTCTGACCGAGGCTTATGCTTTTAGATAGTCAAAGAGTCTCTTTTATTCCATTGCTGGCGTGTTCAAAACCTCTTATTGTGTGTTTGTGGATACTGAAATACAGAGTGAGGACCTAAGAAAAGTTGTGGAGTTTCTGGCAATACGACAACGTCAGGCACGAACTTTGCTTATACATTATCGCTGGAATGTGGAAAATCTGTTTTGTGCCCTTGCGGAGAAGGGTACTGCTCCAATATTCCTGGAAGCCGGTTTGCCACCACCTGATACAAAATCTGCCGTACCTGTTGCTGGCGACACCAGCCAGTTTGTTAGGTGTGGGACATGTCTCGAAGAAGTGTCAACAAGTGCATCTACACGAATGGATTGTGGACATGCCTTCTGCAACGAATGTGAGCATCTTTGACCATCTTTACTCTATCAAACTCTTGTTACGGAAAGAGTAAGAATATTCATTGAGATAATGCCGCTGTGCTGTGTAGAGGCTTCACCATTTCTGATAGGTCTGTAGGAGTAACTCTGAAATTGGTGTCTATCAGACATTAAATTGTTTATTTATCTATTTATTTTTGTATTGCGAGGCTAAGTATTTGAAGTCTCTTTTTCGTTCAGGTTGGACACAGTATTTTATTATCAAAATTAAGGATGGCCAGAGTCGACGTGTGACGTGTATGGAGCACCAGTGTGGTGCAATTTGTGATGAAGATAAAGTGCGAGATCTGGTGGGTTCAGAAGACCCAGAGTCCGTTGAACGCTATGAGCGGTTCCTATTGGAGTCTTACATAGAAGACAATGCCAAAGTGAAGTGGTGTCCTAGTACTCCTCATTGTGGTAATGCCATTCGACTGGAGGGGGAGCCATACTGTGAAATCGAATGTATATGTGGGCAGCAATTTTGCTTCAACTGCATGGCTGAACCTCACTCTCCATGCTCCTGTCATATGTGGGCACTGTGGGACAAGAAGTGCAAGGACGAGTCTGAGACAGTAAATTGGCTCACCGTCCATACTAAGCCTTGTCCGAAATGCCACAAGTCAGTGGAGAAAAATGGTGGATGTAACTTAGTCAGCTGTATTTGCGGTCAGGCATTCTGGTGAGTCTCCTTTGTCAACTTCTATGAGTTTTTTGCATTTTTTTGTCGAGCACAACAGAACAGATTTATTCACTAGGATAAACTTCTCGTGTGCGCTTGCAGTTGGCTATGTGGAGCTGCAACTGGTCGAGAACACAACTGGAATAGTATTGAGGGACACAGCTGTGGTCGTTTCAAGGATGAGAAGGAAAAAGAGGCTGCAAGAGCTCAACGAGACTTGAAACGATATATTCACTACCACTCACGCTGGAAAGGGCATATGGATTCCTTGAAGTTGGAGCAGAGGCAGCAAGATGCTGTCAAAGAGAAGATAACTCAGCTTGAAGAAAGTCATTGCCAAGTGAAAGATTACAGCTGGCTTACTATTGGTTTGCAGAGGCTATTTCGTGCCCGACGGGCTCTGTCCTACTCATTTGCATTCGCCTACTTCATGTTTGGGAATGAGTTATTCAAGGATGACATCTCTGGAAAACAAAATGCCATCAACCAGAATCTCTTTGAGGATCAGCAGCAGCAGTTGGAGGAAACTGTGGAGCGTTTGTCTAAGCTCGTGAAGCCTTTTGACACTCCTATGGAGCTAAATACTGATGACAGCTCCGTGCAGGATATCCGTCTTCAAGTTATCAACCTAACCACTTTGACGGATGGTCTCTGCAGGCGCATGTATGTCTATCTTTCGAACTCTAAACCTTGTACTTGCAATTTTCATTCTATATTTTATGTCTACATATGTTTTGTATTCCCTTTCTGCTTTTGAAGTATTGTGGTTGCACTTATCTAATTAGTTCAATATTCTTAGTATTTGGAACAAAAGAAGACCTATATTCGGGCCTGCCTGGTTTTTTTTTGTGATTCGTCTGAGACGATACAGGCTTAGTGTCTTCTGCTTTCTTAGTCCAGGTGTTCTGTCCCTGATTTCGAGTCTTTGCATATGATCTATGTTACAGGTACGAGGTGATAGAGAACGACCTTTTGGGTTCATTGCAGCTTGCTACGCATCACATTGCTCCTTACAAGACCGGAGGTGCAGAAAGAGCTTCTGAGATTTCTGCTGAAACAGTACCTGAGAGGACTAAGAATGCAGAGTCCAGGTCCAAAACAGACTGCCCTTCTGTTGCAAATGGTGAGTGTGTACAGATACGAGCCGGTGTATGACAAGCTTACACTACACTGATCCTCGTTAGTAGTCCAGGGGGTACTAATTACGAAGACATGTTCGATTTGGAACACTGAGTATACCACATCTGTAATTATAATCATTTTCAGCGTCCCATGAAGGTAATGATCACACTTGACAACGAGTGTGGCACCTTCGCTAGTGCTTATTCCTGCTAATTTTTGCGCTGATCATTAGCGAACAGTAGTATACTTTGTAGCCACCGCTACTGTAGTAAAAATTTAGACATTTAAGAATGGCAGTGGCTCCTAATATGCAAGCACGCCAATCTTAGTTTCGAAGGACTTGTAATTATAAAATTTACTCTTGTGGGTGATCTCCTTACTGTGGACGTTCTCAGAAGTTGACCTGTGATCCTGAGGCATAGGTAGAGCTCAATTTTGTTCACAATTTTTTAGGATCATTAGTGATCCCGGGGCCAGCTTTTCAATCATTTGGCCCAATTTCAGGTCTGACCTTAGTGTTGTTGCTGATCTTTCTGGAATAGGAAACCATGTCGATGCAGAGCTTGGAGGCAAGCAGACAATGCTCGAGGTCGAAGCTTGTGACAAAATATACAAAAGGCCGCATTTTGAACCTAGTTCTCCAAGATTCTGCAAACGGCTTGGTAAAGAGCTTTCTGTTTCTGGTCCTTCAGTAGTTGGGGAGGCAGGGAAGACGTTGGGCTCAACATCTGAAACTCCAGTAGAGAACGATGCAGCGATAGGTTCTGCTCCCAGTTCTAGCTTTTCTACAACTTTGTGTATGATGGACACAATAGCTCTTGGCAGTGAAGATATAACTGGACAAGAAAGGCTGAAGCCTGCGGGCAGGTTGCTTCACCTTCATAACTTGAATGCTTCACCTCCTGGTGAAGCTGATGGCCAAGACGAATCGATGCAACATCACAGTGATTCGACCAACTGGCCGTGTGGGGCTGTGAATGCCACCTGTTCCAGTGACTTTGACTCTCATGCAGGCAGACGGGAAATGAATATCAACAGGTGACCTCTTTGGTAGAATTGAAGTAGACGTACTTGATATTTTCTTATGGACAAATCATATTTCTCATGCATGCAGGTTCTGGTTTTGGGCGGTAAGATGTCATTCTCAGCGGTTGCAAAGTGTAGGTGTGGTGTAGTTTGCGACCACTCGTACTTGTGTGGTGGCAGAAGTTGCAATCCAACCCATCCACGCAGGATAGGGTGTCGTCTGCTTTTGCCCTCTCCTTATTAGCTTGGCCTGTGCTCACTGTTCACCGTTTGGGGAGCCACTTCCGATCTGTAGTACGTTATTTGTGGGCTGTAGTTAGCCAATGTGAGTTGTGTGGAATGACTTTACGGAGAGAATGATTTGAATTAGTTGTGTTAGGTGAGTTTGAAGCACGGACTACTTCGTCAATACCAGTAATGTCTGTTCAACCGTGCTATTGCAATTATTGTAAGGTACTTAGGACTTGCCAAGATGTTGCAATAGCACAGTGTTTGGTTCATGAGTCACAGATTCAGATACGGTTTTGTGAGTTGTGTTTTAAGTCTGGGTAGATGTATATGTACGCTATTTAACCTTTTCAATATTCTGCATTGTTTTGGTTTGCAATTTCTTTCGTGCTCATGTTTGTGAGTTTGTTTGCAGGACTTGGGACGAGAGGTGATGCAGGTAGCAAACTGCCACGGAATAAGTGAAAGGTGAAGCCTTCTATTGAGAATTTTGGATGAGAAGGCTTACTGTTCCTCTGAGTACCTTGTAGCAGGCTCAATGTCCTTCATTCTGCTGCAGCCTTAGTTCTCCTGCTTCAGGGACCAACCTCCTCCAATTCATTTTTGAGGACGTTGTATGTTTTAAATCCCACTCGGAATGAGAGCGAGGCACTCACTTAGTTTTGCGTCTCTTTCAAGGCCGATTGCTGTGGAATACATCCGGTTTCCTCGGCCGCTATTCTTAAGGAGCGCACAAAACGGGATATGTGCGAAACAAGCGTGCGACTACTGGCTGCATGCGATTGTTCATCTTTTTGCCAGAAACACTATTACAGCCTGATATCTGATTTTAGGTGTGCATCACCAACCGTTTGCCTCAGACTCAAACTTATCAGGTCTTGATTCCCGGTGTATTGGGAGTTGCAACCAAGTTGCCTACCTCTTTTAAGGACATGGGCAGTTCGGCAGGTATGCGCAATAGTTATTATCTTGGCTCAATAGTGGTACTTTTTTTTATCGTGTGAATACATTGCTGTTTGACGGGTGCACACTTTAACTTGGGGTGTTTAGGAAGCAAGTGATTGATGCCCACACATTGAGAGGCATCCTTATTGTGAAGTTTTCTGGGACCCAAGCAGTTATTGTAGTTTTGTGACTACGGTTATTCTGTCTGCTTTGTACCAGTAGACTTTTGGGGTTCTGGGTTCTTCTGAAACCAGAACCGTTTTGAAAAAGAGAGTGGATGGCTTTTCTTAGCATGTGATTCTCATAAGGTGTTCAAACAAATAGGAAATGGAATGCCAACCTGGGTACGAATTTTTTGTCATTTCTGTAGACATGTCGATACATTTAGGGGCAGTGACAATGTACTACTTACGCAGTTGAAGCAGAGACTAGTTGTCACCTGCTTACGTCTGTGTGATACGATAAATATTGAGGATTGGTTATAGAACTGCCGGGATGTCCTCGTCTTTCCTGGAAAGGAATTATATCCTTTCTTTCAGACTCTCACGAAAACAAGGTGGTGTATTGAAGGCCTCCTTTTCGGGGGATCATTTTTTATTCACTGATACCGATCATGGAATCAATGTCTTAGTGAAGTTTAGAGTTAAAAGTGTTTTCATTCAGGTAGAGAATGCTAGAACCATTAGCGACCTGATCACCGTCTCCTGTACCGACCTCTATCACGAACACTTAGTTGGACTTGCTAACTCTTTGTTGAACTTATTAGTGTTAAAAGCATTAATTGGCTAGATGTCGGACCTCTGATCTTTGATTGGAAATGGGGTTGAGTGAGCTATACTCTACTGTGCACACCTTCATCTTGGAAGGATGAGGCCTGTCACTAGGTAGTCAACTGAAATTTATCAGATTCTTGGATGTGTTGGTGCATTCTTTGTTCGTATAAGTTCTTTGAAAGTCATTCATCAAACACTTTGTCCTTCACAATGTTAGCATAATTGCAACATATCTATGAGTTTATTCATTTTGATTGTAAAATTTTGTGTCACAGCTCTATGTCATAATTAGTTAAGCAGAAGAATTTGGTACTCTTAGCTTCCAAAGACCCCAAAACTGGTTTTGAGTTTATAACATTCTTGCCTATAAAGTTGTACCATGAAGAATGTAAATATATTGTAAAATGTCAAAAATATGAAAGTCGTACCTGGTGGCTGGATTCGTCAAGAATCAGCTTTGGAAATTGATGCTGAACTTTTTGGTATGTATATATAATTGTACGGGATAAAAAAGAGTTTTTATATTTTTATAAAATGTTTGTTGAATCCTATTTGCAAGCTTTAATTAATTATTTTCCAACATTAGCAAAAATTTATACTCCTTCCATCCTATAATGACTTTGTTGGCCTTAATTTTTTGTCTCAAAATGATTTTCCTGTTGCACTTTATGATGTTGGAATAGGTCAAATTTGGCTTTCGATTGCTTTTGGAGACTAGCAAAACAATTCTAAGGGCTAGCTTATATGTGAGCCCGGTGGGTAAAGAAAGCAACTAAAAGATAAGAGCAGTGCCACTGATGATCTGCAAATGTGGAAGTAAGAGAGAGAGTTCTATCGATTCTGGTGTATTCCACATTGTAGAAGGAGCATAATAGTGTTTTTTATATTTCGACCCTGTTGACTCCTCCCAACCACTGATACATGTAAGGAGGCCTTAAGTACCGTACGTTGGAGGCATGGTTGGTAGATGTCAAAATTTTCGGAAAATTAATTTTTCAAAAACAAAAAAAATTGTATGGCGGAAAAAAGAATATTGGCAAAAAAATTCCATTTTTAGCATTTGTCGAACTTTATTTTTCGGAAAAAAAAAATATTAGGCAAAGAAATGCCGACCCTGCCTCCAACGTACGGTAGTAGTTCCCTCTCCATCTATGCAATCATCAATCAAAAGACAAATGAAATGATTTGAAGGATCAATCAACAATGTTTGTTCTTATGTTTTGCATCTCTTTGAGTATTTCCCAATTGAAGGAGATGAAGCTTTGGAAGGTAAAATAGAGGTCCAAACATAGTATTAGGCACATACTAAATGCCCATAAAATAAAAACCTCACAGTTGACAATTAAATGTCCACTGGTGCTCTTTGAAAATGCCCCAAAAATTCAACTTTTCAATTCTCCAAAAACTACACCTTGAAAAGGGCTCTGAAGCTCAAAGTTTCTTGGATGCTAAGAGTGCACCGAACTTTACTTACAATGTGAAATAGGTCTTTAAATTGTTATTTTAAACCTTAATCCAAAACATTTTGTCCAAAAGGAAGATCATTTTGGGACGGAGGTAGTATGATGTATTGTTTACTTTTACGAAATTTGAAGTACAGTGCTATTGCAATTTGGGAAGTTATAGAGTCAAAAATTAATTTCAAAGTCATCCACTTATAAAGTTGCTTTTGATTGTTCTTTTGTAGAAGCACTCCAAAAAAAGTTACATTCGCTTTTGAGAAGTCATTGCAACTATGTTTTTCTTCTATATTGACATAATTAGTCTACATCATCAAGATCCATCTCCATCAACATTGTAATAGGTTGGCATTTATACAAGGCAAAAGAATAGAATTCAATAAAAAAGAATACAATTGATATTTGTATAGATGATAATTGAATGTCTTAACCCCTTAACAAGTGAATCCTTTTTTGAATTTTAGCATATTTTAGTATATATCTTTATAAATATAATATTGTTTACTTTGATTTCATCAAATTTATCATACATAAAGTATGGTTTTTAAAAAGTCAAGCATTGGTTGGATGAATGAAGTTTCATGGTCAAAAAATCCCTTAATATCCCTTTGTTCATTGTCCAAATTTTGGTTTTCTGAGCGCTAAGGCGTCAATAGAATCAAAAGCATAAACTTGCAAAAGTAAAATGAGCAAAATAACTACTATACATTTGTACACAAGCTAATTCAACTAGTTTGAGAATCTTTACACTAATTTGAGTGAATGTTGGATAGATGTGTTTTAAAAAGTTCTAGTACAAATATATGCCATAAACAAAGTTATTTAACACAATTTTCAACCTGATTTAATGTGAGTAGTGAATAATGAAGCCAACACATTTATATGGGCTAAAATGATAGGCATTGAATAGAAACATAATGTACTTTCTACATTGCTTTGGGCGCAACAATTGTACTCATTGTAACATCCATATATGCTTCAATGCCATGTATTAATTTTAAATGCCATGTTCTAAATTTTGGATTTCAAAAAGAAGTATTTTTAACTCTTCACAATGGTTAGGTTTCATCTTTCAAATTTTATCAAAAAATGTGTAGATTCTAAAGCTTGTTACCCTCCATAATATGTTGACAAAATAAGTTGGAAATACATATAAAAATTTTCAACAAAAAATATTTTATATTCATGCTTGAAAGAAATAGTAAGTAGAAAAAAATAGAGTATGATCTAAAATACTAAATTGTTAAGAATTTAGTTATGAAATTGAAAAATTCCAATCCCAATAATTGTAATGTTGTAATAAACAATCTACATCAAAAGATTTTATTTTTTTCAAAAATATTGGAAATTGAATTAAATAAAGGATTTCAAAGTTTATTTTAAATTAGGGAATCCATAACTACCCGCAAACTAAAACTTCTCATAATTTTCATCTTATTAATCAAAATGGAATGATTCAAAGCTTTTCATGTATATACAAATCTAGGAAACTAAGTTCAAATTTTTATTTCTTAAAAAAATCGTTTTTTTGAGCTGCATTGGGAGCAACATAAACTACATATTATATAACATCTTTTTAACCAACGACGCTAGCATGTGAGCCTAGGAATGCAAGCCTACGAGCCTTGAGCCTAGGTGTAAGTAGGTACTCTACAAGTATTGAAGGTGCCTATAACATATGTACCTATAATAAATATCCTATAACTATGGAAGGTGCCTATAACATAGACACCTCTAATATAGGCATCTAGATATTATAAATATCATATAACCATTAAACCATGGAAGGTACCAATAACATAGACACCTATACTATAAATATCCTAGAACCATGAAAGGTGCTTATAGCATAGGTATCTATAATATAGACACCTATAAGTTAGGAACCTATAATATAAATGTCCTATAACTATAGAAAGTACCTATAACATAGGTACTTATAATATAGGAGTCTAAGCTCTTAGGCTCATAGGCTCAAGATCCTAGGCTCACATACTAGCAACCGTGTCTTTTTAACCATGAAAATTATTGCGCCTTAAATCTACTCCTCCACCACATGTTGTGTGAAAATTTCACAGAAAAAAATTAAAATTCGTTGGTAGTGAACTGCCAAAAATTGCTATGTTGCCAAAAAAGCTCAATTAGTTTGGTCCTTTAGGGGTTAACTTTTCCTCAAATTACTTTAGCTAAAAAAATTTGGGAATATATGTTTATTTTTAGCTACAAAAATATATTTGTGACTTCATTTATCCATTTGAAAAGTTATAGATAAAGTTGAGGGAGAGAGAGAATGCAAATGAACCTCCGTACTCCTCTTTGTCTATAATTTTATCTATAACTTTGAAATATTCAAATCACAATGGATTTTTGGTGATAAAATATAAATCAAATAAACACATTTTCTTGGTTGTACTTTTTATGAATATTTTTTAATTACCATGCTTAAATGATGACCAAAATTCCACTAAGTTCTAAATTTTTGCAGTTTTAACATGAGTGGTTTTGCCCCACCCTTGCTCCAAATTATCTCATACGTACTCTTTGTGTACTTGCAATGCATGCAACCAAAGACACTATTTCCATTGTATTTGAGACAATAATTATAACTCTTATATTGAGCATGTTAGACATAATCACATTGTGTACAAGACTACCAGTAATTATGTTAGAGATTCTATTTGTAATAACATAATTAGAAGTCTAAGACCAATACATCATTGCTGCAATTATTTTCAATGATTTCTTGTTATAGATAACAAATATGTTATTTTTATTGTGCTTAATATAAAAATAATATAGTTTCATACAATTTTAGAACTAGATTTGTATTAGTGTAGTCACTAGTACAAATTCATGTTAAAATAACCTATTTCAAACTATAGTTTTATGTTAAATTTGCTTTTTTTTAAACGCAGCTGTGTTAATTTCATCCCATATTTTATATGAAGTCTAAAATGGATCTTCTAATATGTACTAATGAGTGTGAACATATTTGAGTGAAATTTAGATGAAAATGGATGAAAGTTGAATATAATTGGATGAAAATTGAATCACAATCACATTATAAAAATAGTGTAGACCACATTATATTGATTTTATATAAAATATCTTGAATAGCATTATTAGTATGCCTTACAAATTCTCATAATTCTCATATTAGTGTTAGTTAGTGTTATTATTGCTAGATGCGATAATGAATAAATTGTGTAGCAAAGTGGGGAATTGTCACATAAATCAACCAATATTTGTGCACTGATACAAATCTATATTGAAAAAAACATTTCAAATGATAGTTAATTTTGTGTTAAATCTAGGTTGAAACTAACACAACCACGTTTTCAAAAATGCAGATTTAGTACAAAACCATGATCTAAAATGATTTTTCCAACATGGATTTGTTTTACGGTCCTTATTACTAGTTAGTTTTTATTTTTATTTTTTTTGAACAAATGGAAGAACCCACTGCATATATTAAAAAAAAAAAGTACAACTCAGCTAAGCCTCACGGCTGGACAATGAAGAGAATATGAGCAGAGAACCAAAAAAGAAAGAAAAGAACCAAGAAAGAAAACCAAGATGAACTTGAAAACAGAGGGACCAAAGTAAGCCACGTGGGGCGGGCAAAACTAAGCGAAAAGGCAAGGCAAAGGGCCATTCCTATTCCAAGTATACCACCCGTCCTCCTTAGTGGCTAAAATCGAAGATTGAAGCCAAGTTTTCTCAAACTCAGCCCAGATCTTCTTTGCTTGCTGTGGTCTCTGATGGGCACAAGAGTGTGCTTTAATTTGTGCTACCCTCCCTGAGTCGAGTAAAGACGTCCATAAGGCCTTGTGAATACGCTCTCGAGAGCACGTAGTTTGGGTAAAAACCTTACTATTCCTAGATATCCAAATGATCCAAAGTGAAGAGCCTCTAACAAAGGACCATAGTAATTTGAACTGAAGGAATCTACATGGAAGTTTGTCACCCCAAATATACAGTGCCTGTAACTAAGTCTCGTATGTAAGATAAATTTTGACTGATCATCACATAAATGGAAGAGGATAGACTGAGCATATTCCCATACCTCCTGAGCAGTAGTAGAATCTGTGTATGGGAGTCTCTGCAATGTTGGTTGTGCAACAATTGCACCTAGTATCAATACCTAGATTGATCCGGGCCCTCCACAAGTGTACCGCCACCGCGTTGTGCCACACGGACCACATAAAGGCTGCTTCTTTCTGGGACCGTTTTTTATGCCATAAGTCACGCCAGTCTGGCAGAAAGTCGGGTGGAAGATGGCCAATCCACTTCGAGGGGATAAAATGTTTGAGCTGAGTTTGTTTAGTGAGTAGCAGTCGCCCTATAGCTGTTGAATAAGCTGTCAATTAAGAACCATTGGTCCATAACCATCTCCCTGGATCAAAAACCAAGGCTTGAATAGCTCCAGCAAATAAGAAGCTAGAAGTCCCTTTGGAGCTTTTCCTGTCTTCCAGAACTCGAACTCTTCGGATATAGCCTTCATAACTTGTGTCATTGGCTGAACAAGTAATCACTGCATTAGGGGATATTTGAACCCACAAAGAGGCTTTGAGTTTTCTTACTAATTTTAATACTAATGGAATGAGGGTGAGGGTGGCCATAGATTCATTATTTCCACCACGTGGCGTGAGCTCCATTCTTCATGATGAAACCATCATGAGATTTATATGATCGTGGAGATGGATTGGATAATGATGACAAATGTTTGAGTTTAATATGCAATTCTTGGCCCGATTAGTGAGTTGAGAAGGCTTTTTCTATCTAAATTTATGAGATCATGGAGATGGATTGGGTAATGATGACAAATTTTTGAATTCATCATGCAATTCTTGGCCCAACTAGTGAGTTGAGAAGGCTTTTCCCACCCAACTTTTTGCATTACAAAGCGGCCTCTTTGGGGGTTCAAATATCCCCTAATGAAAGTTGCCTTGATGAAGGGCCGATGATTGCACATGTGGTCGTGATGGGTAAGGAAATTCTTTGGGGCTGTGATCTCTGTAGATGAAGGCCTTGATCGTCCACCTTCCATAATAAGATTGGTAACTCAGCAGCCAAAGTACTGAAAATGCCCACCCATTGACCATCCTCTACCTGATCAGTGTCTCTTGTCAAAAAACCGACCCATTCCCTTGGAATATGTGAAATGAGGAATCGCCATTGGCAATGTTCCAAATCTGTGAGTTGAAAGCTAGCTTGGACTTCTTCCCATGGTTTAAATTCCCGCCTTGCTAAATCCCAAAGGTCTGCAATGGTTCGAAGGCCAATCCGCGCCAGTTCACGCGCCCTCGTCTGAGTAAAGTGAAAATTCGAACCAATATAGCTCATGGACCACCACAAGCTGGTCATTAGCACCTCATTTGCATTTGTGGGTACAGTAGGCTCGATGAATTTGGCAATTCATCTCTAAACTGCTGTTATTCTATTCCAGATTCAAGACCCTCTTGTGACGGAAGGATTGTGTACCATAAGCCAAGCGTGTAAAGGATACCAATACCCGAGTTTTGAGTTTGGTTTCATTTTGAGAATCCTATGTCTAAGTAAGGTTTTGAGATTGGAAATCCCAGGCTCGATAGCGTACAACACCCATTTCACAAGTAGGGCCAGAAGGGAAATTTCGGGATCCAGAATCTTTAGACCTCCAGCCTCCTTTGGGAGGCAACAATCCTCCCAGTTGACTCTTGTCTGTGTTATGCTCGGATCCACTCCACAGGTAGTTCCAAAGATTATCTCTGACAGCTCGAATGGCCTGCAGCGACCCCGTCTAAATTGCGATGAAGTAGTATAGGGTCGAAAGTAGAATGGCATTTATCACCGTAACTCTCCCTGCGAGCGACAGTCTCTAAGTGGTCCAGTACGTGAGTTTCTTATTGATTTTTTCCTTTAGAAACTCATTCACGTCCTGTGTCTCCAAGGTGATACCAAATGGGGCTCCAAGGAGTTTGGTAAGTGAACCCGGGGGGCCCAAGTAAAGTCAAATTTATTAGTCCAAGCAAGTCTAATTAGCTTGGAAAACCAATAACTGATACTTTTCGTCCAATTGATAACCAAGCCTGATGCAATTCCAAAAATCTGAAGAAGGGATATGGTGTTTTGTAAAACTACCTCCCGCCCAATGATGGAAAAGCCTGTGTCGTCAGCATACTGCGACAGTAAGTTAGTTTTTTATTGAAATGTTTTAATGTTTTGATGTACTTTACTTGAAATAAGCATGGGGAAATTTTTTGCTTGTCGTCAATTTGCCTTGATTTTTATTTTGAATCAATATTTTAGTACATTTTACACTAGCTGCCAATAATCTCTAATTATTTTTTGAACAAGAGAGTGTTGAATCTAAGATTAGTTCTAGTACATCTTCAATTTTTAGTTTATAAATTTATAATTTATTTCTATGTTCTAGTGCAAAAAATGTATATTAAAAAAATATAAACTCTTATTCAATTACTAACAAAATCTAACACAAACTATTCAATTGCTTTTAGTAAATATTTAATTATATTTGTAGTTTTAAACTTATTTAATAATAGAATCCATGCTCATATGATTATTTGATTGCTTTTAGTTATAAGGTATGTAAATCCAAAAGACACACCTCTTATTTTCCAATATGTAAATTATGCACTTGAATAAACATTACCATGTACTCAAAATCATAAGTTTTCAAGAGCAAGGCAAATAGTTTTTAAATGCAACCAATAAGAGCTAGGACAATTTTTATTTCAAGAATGTCCATTTAAATGAGTCAATCTAGTATTATGTGTAGGATACTCTATATTTTTCAGTTTGAAAATTTGCAAAACATTATTTAATTGTCAAAAAATTACAAAACAACTTTTGTTGGATTTTCTCTTTAATTTGATGATAAGTTTATATAATTTTTTTGGTCATTTACTCATTTACTCATGTGGTCATCAAATAATGGGTTCAAAAAAAGTGTTGTAGTATACATATCTTAGTTACCTTCTAAAACCCTTTAATCAGAGTAAAAACTTCTAGACTTCCACACTAGGATTGGTATATCTAAAGTACATATACGATAAACCACTCTATGGAGGTAGAAGACCCATCACATACACCTTGAAAATGACCCTTTAGAATTTTGTGTTAACTCATGACAAATTTTTTTCAATAAATGAGATTTGGACTACATTAGGTTTAGGATTAGAAGCCACAATCAATATTATGGATGATGGTGATGGAGTGATTGGTGAGTGTAATAGGAAATTCCACCTTATTCATCACATGAAGTGATCTTTTTAGGCCTTCATGTTGTAGCTATGTTAGGAAAGATTGTAATTGTTGTAGGTAAGATGACTATTATGGATTCATTTTTTCTTGAGACTCTTTTAGATCAATTGGGCAGTGTTCTTCAAATATTTGTAACAAATTCATACTTCATAAAAAAAAATGAAAATTCAATTATTGTCCCCATTTCTCACATTTGTCTTTATGTGGAAAAAAAATTAAATTTTTTGAACAATACCAATATGGCAAATCAATCATTCTGCCTATCACAAGCTAATTTACCTTATATATATTTCATAGTTTTGTACATAGCTTACACACAATAATTTCTCTACTCAACAAATTTAGTCTAACAAAAAGATATCACAGCCCACATACAAACATTTAGAGCATTTCCAATAGGGCACGTCATACTGCCATGGTAAAAGCTTTGGAGTGCCCAGAAGCCTGTAGTTGTCTTAGTTGTTACAGCCTTTTTTGTTTTTCAACGTACACTACTTGAAACTTTTGTTTCGACATTTCATCTTCTCGTTTCTCATACAATTGACTTGTGGCATAGGATTATCAAGAAGATAGAATATGGATGGTGTTTTTGATAGTGCCCCGTGGTCGGGGATGTTTGAGGTGAAAGAAATTACAAGAATACCCGGTGTCACAGGTGGGCAACTTTCACCAATGGGAAAGCGAATTTAGACAGCTTTTAGGAGCATTTTGGCAGCAGCCAGGAGAATTTTTGTAACAAGCGGAAGAATTTTATCGGCAAGCAGGTGCGGTAGATTGTGTGAGTGCTAGAGTGGGGTCTCTGATTTTTGATGTAAGCTTGCGGAATTTAGGAATGGGCTTACATTTTTTTGAAATAGAGTCTCAGGCTACAGGAATGGGCAACGCCGAAGAAGGAGAGCTGAGTGGGAGAACAAGGTTTAGGGTTTAGAGGGGTTGTGAAGAAGAAGAAACAACACCAAGGATAGGAATTTCAACCATGATGAAGAGAGGCATTCGACACGCAATGTTTTGGCCATTAGTCAAAACCCACTTTGTAAAAATCAATATAGAGGGGGTGCATTTTGGCAATGCATTTTTGAATATTACAATGAGAGGCATCCAAGAGATTCAAAACCAGCTAGGTCATTTGAGAGTAAGTGGGATTTGATTAAGTATAATGTCACTTGCTTCTGTTCCATGTATCAATAGATTATGTCCTTAAATACAAGTGGAACTTCTAAAGTGGCCTTGCTTCGCATGGCCAAGGAGCTTTACCACACCAAAAGTGCTAAGAATTTGAAGTTTTCTTATGAACATTGTGGGCTTCTCGTGAAGGATTTCCCTAAATGGATGTCTGATTGGAGTACAATGAATCCTCTAATGGCAAGTAAGAGGAAATCATAATCTTGTAGTGAAAAATCTTAAGCTTGCACTAGTTAATAAGTCCGTACTTGGCTTATAGGAAAATGTTGAAGTTGCAGGCAATGAAGTTCTTAAACAATGCTTTATGGACACAAAGGTTGCTAAGGAGGTCTTATGGAAGAGTAAGGTTAAAAAGAGGTTGGGATATGCTCAACTCAAGGCCACTACAAAATTGACAACAATCACAATGCAAAAAAAAAATATTGGAAGAACAAAATATGCTCTTGCTCATAACAATTTCTAGTTCTCAAATTGTTGCTCTTGCTGTTTAGGAGCATATGAGACTATGGCAAGAAGAGGAGCTCATGAACTATAATTGAGGCTTGAATCCGATCGACTAGCTATGACAAAGTTGAAAATTGAAATTGTTGCTACTAAGAGGGCGTGGAGAGCAAGAGACTTGGCAAAGGACCACGAAAGGGAAAAAATGTGGCGATAACTACTGGAGTGCCAGCAGTAACAACAACAACTCACCATAGACTCCGACAAATTACTAGACTGCACCTTTAATCGCAACCAGAGCGAAAGAGTTGATTTTAGCAATGGCAATGCCGGATTTCCCTTCTATACCAAAGTTGAAGCATCACCTTTTGCTAGAGCATGAGGACACTGCTAGAGTGCTACAAGCAAAATTCCCGGCTTTTGGTAAAGTTTTTCAATGTAGTGCAAGCATGGATCTCCAAGATTCCACAAAGGCAGTCTCTCTTTACAGGAAATGTATTGCAAGAAACAAATGAAGGTAATGTTGGAACTCCAGGGTGATTGCAAGAAACACCTGTACTATTTTCCGTCACATGTTCAATGCGGAAGTTGTTTTGTACCATAAGTATTGCAAAAATGATTGAATGAATATGAAATTCAAAAGCAAGCTTCCTATAGCACTAGAAAATGCACTTGAATTATTTCAAAATTTTCAAAATTAATTTAATAAGTGAAACTGAATTTTGAATATATGTCACATTTGCGATTTTGGTGGTTTTTAGTACTATCGATTACCTTTTTTGAAGAGTTACATCATCAAACTTGGTAGGCTAACTCTTCTAGTAGAAATACACCTTTCCGAGAGAGAGATTTCCAAAAAAAGTTTCCAAATGTGTTTTATATTGGCCTAAAGTGTGCTATATTCAGGCTAAATTTATATTGAATTAAAAAAAAAAATTAGTTCTAATTTTAATCTTCCTACTTTGCTATTAGTTGGCAAGAATGGCCATTTTTAAAATAAAATTTTCAAACTCATTTTCTAATTTTCAAAAATAGAAATGTGAAAGTCTCATTTTCTAGGGTAAATTGTAGCATGTGGCTCAAAATAATACTTCAAGGTACACAGAAAGACTCAATAGTACTGCTGGGGCTTGTAATACCTTCTATCTACTAATGAAAATTATTTTTTAATGGCAAATTAAATATTTCCTTCCATTTTTGTCATCCAATGATGAACATCACATGTTGCCAGAATAGTAAATTTGAAATCCAATTGACCATTTAGATTTTATGTTCCATGCCTTCAATAGTACTGAAGGTGACTCATAGTACAAAAAGTACAAAAAGTACAAAAATGCAAAACGCAACAAATAGTACAAGTGTTTCTTGCAATCACCGTCCACCTATTTGCATCGTTACGTTTTGGACTAGAACAAACTGATTTTTGCACTTATTCAAGATTAAACCGTAGTTTAGGATGAAAGTTATGCTTTGCCTTGTTTCCAATCTTTAATTCTACAAAAAAGAGTGGGAATTTGGAAAAGAGGAAGTAAAGATTTTAAAAGAACAACACAAAAAGTGAATTTTTTTGTCAAATTTTAACTATTCAGGGTCGCAACAATATTTTGGTTTGCGTTTGAAATTTCAAACTCATTATTGTGTACATAGAAAAACTTAATCCGTGATATTTTATATTTTTTTAATGATTCTTGATCGTTTGCTATGCTTCAAATACTAGGCAACATTCTCTATGTTGAACCATCAAATAGATTGCATTGTGTGCACAGGTCGAGTTGACAATTTAATTCCATTTGTTTTTGGTATGTGATTACCTTGTTTATCAATTGTACTTAGAGTAGTATGCGGTATTTCCTTTGGTGACCTAGTGAATGGGTTGCATTGTGCATACAAATGGAATTGACAATTTCATTTTATTTATTTTTTGGTACATAATTCTACCTCGTTTGTTTTGCTAAAATTATTCACTGCATTTTCTTTGGCAACATAATAAGTGGATTGAATTTGTACATAGAGCAACTTCAAAATTAGATTCCACAACTTATTTGCTCACATTATTATTTGTTTTCTATGCTAGAATTTTTAGGCGGCATTTTATTTAAAAACACTGCAAATGGTAAGGATTGTGTACATAGGGAGAGTGAAGAATTTCATCACATAATTTTCTTGGCACATTCTTGCTCATTTGCTTCTGCTGGAATTTTTGAGCGGCATTTTCTTACTTGAAACTTGAACTAGTGAGGATTGTGTTTGTATGGGGGACATTTCTTGATTCCATTCTTTATTTTTTTGCTTACAAGGAAAGTTGTTATGCTTTGCTTAAATTTTTGGGTGGCATTTTCTTGCTTTAGATTCCAACTAGTGAAGATTGTATTTGTTTGAGGAAGAATTGAGGATTCTATTCCTTAAGTTTTTTTGTTTATCCCGTTGTATTGTGTTGGAATGTTTGGGCAACATTTTCTTGCTTTAGACCTCAATTAATGAGGATTGCATTTGTTAGAGGGAGAACTAAGAATTGCATTCTTTATTTTTTCACTTATAGGGAATTCCGTTGTGTTGTGGTAGAATGTTTGGACAGCAGTTTCTTCTTTGAGACTCTAGAAGCTAGATTTAGGGTTTGGCTTTACGATTTATTTGATTTCACTTTTTATTTTTTGGTGTATCACTGCATTGATTGAAGTATGTTGCAATTGTTCTTGCTTCACATGTAATGACATTTGAAATGTTTATTTTATAATTTTGTACAGTCTAGGAAATTTGTAAGAGAGTCTGTTGAATTTAGTGCAACTGCAAGTGCTAATCTTCAGTCAATTCGCCATTCTCATAGGAAATTCCCTCCAAGACTTGTGGAGTTCACTTCACGGATTGGGATTCAAGGAGCTAGGACAAGGTTCTTGTAGTTTCAATTTGGCATTGGCTGGTGGCAAGGGACGAAATTTGAACTCGGAGGTGGAGTTTGAGCAGGCAGTGAGGCAGGTGGCTTGTTAAGTTGTAGCTGCCTCGCAATATACCACTACATCAACTTAAAGTAAATTTTGGTGGCATGGATTTTACTATTGGCTTCACACGACAACAATTCTTGAATGGATTTGCATGCAACGATTCAAAGTAGAAATGGTACAATAGAGCTACAAGCCGACTCCAATAGTGAGTGGCTTGACAATATGAATGAAGTTGATGCAAACATGCCAAGTACATGGCATGTGTTAGGGGTGCAAGGGAGAAGTTAGAGAGATAGTGTCCAAGTATATACTAGTGTAAGTATAAATTTAATCTTGAATGGTCCATAGTAGTATCATTAATAGTTGTTCAAGTTTCAAATCTATATGTTTATTAAAATAGATCTTTTTAAGCTCCGCAAGTGTTCAATGAGGTCTCTCTTCAAGTTGAAATATGTATAAGTATTCTCTATCTCTATTGTACCTCTAATAGTTGTTCAAATTTGAGGAGTTTAAAGCAATATTTTCACTAGTCTTGCAGTACTTACAATCTATAGCATCTGCACATAGTCCATAATATAACATACTTAATGCTGAGGTGATCTCTTGATGTGGAGATAAGCCTTTTGCACTAGTGCAATCCCTCTTTTACACAAAGTAGTTGTCACATGCTCATATCTTGTTTATGATGCTCACCAATAAAGAGTGTTGCATGCGGTAGTGTTGCTTAAGAAGGGCCGGTCTGTACGCCACATCAACATGTTAATCATGCATCGTACATTCATGTATAGAATACCTGAATCTGTCGACATGTGTTGCTCTATCTAGATGGAAACCACCCTCCACAAGAGACACCATCGGTTCATCATCTACAAATCCTATTATGTATACAAAGTTCAACATTATCACATTTTCTGCATCATCTTCTCTAAGAAAATCCCTAGCGGCAAGAAGCCTTTGCCTCCATTTGTCCATGGTATATTATTAATGAACAAAGCACTCTAAATCCTCCAATAAAGAGTCCAAAAGCAACAAGAGACAAGACCAACTTTCAACTGGAAGACTTCAAAAAAGCTCCCAGTTATCCTTAGTTGAATCCAAACAAACAGGTTTTTTGGAGGGGCCAAGTGCCCAACCAAATACCTGAAGAAAAATTCCTAGTCACGTCAAAGCCTTGCCATGCCTCTTAATTGCCTTTACTTCAGAGACTATGAATTGTTGCATTTCTATTCCATTTACAATGGGGGTCCAAAAACCAAGCAGGGCATGTCTAACAAAAGTCACACGCTAGAATTGATTTAGCATACTCATTTTGACATACACCATTGGAGATGTTCTTATAATACAATATTTGCAAACAATATTGACCTGATGGACACATTAATTCTACACATATATCAATTATACACAAGTATTGATTCACACATCTTGAAGAATGAAAATTTTGTACTTGTTTGATAAGGACATCTAGCTTAATGTCATCTATCATCCTAAATGTAAACTAAGTCACAATTTCATCGGTTTGCATAGCCAATTGGTCATGTATCCATTCTTTTACATTTTCATCCAAAATCTAGAATCACTTGTAAGGTTTAATCCCTTAAGGACCTGAGGATAGTCCAGATTTCTAAAATTGCAAAAATGTATTATAAAATGTTATTTAAAAGATAAAGCTTAATTATGACTTTCAATTAAATAATACTTGTAAAACATGATCTATAGATCATATCCATATGGTTAGATCATCTAGTGTACAAACCAATATTTTTCAATAATATTTGATGCCAAAAATTGAAAATTCTTTCAAAAATTGATTATAGATTGAATGTTTGTGATTTTTATAAGATTTTTTTCTCTTAAGTTCAAAATGTTAATTTCTAATCATAGTGATTTTTGAAGACTTTTACTTTGCTATTCTATTGAAGTCATTTTTGAAAGGTCAATTTTTGAACTGCTAAAGTTTTTTTTGAGGCCAAAACTACCCGTATCCTTTGATTTATAGAATATTTTCAAAGCAAAATCTTTAGAATCCATACCATACAAATGTTAAAGAACTAATATAAAGATCTTAAAATAATGACAGATGAAAAAACGCATTTTTGTGTGCTTAAGATGTATTTGCATTCATCCATTGTTCAAAACTTGAACACCTAGTTTCATAGGGGTTAATCCCTTAAAGGACCAAACGTTCAAAATTCAAAGAACAGACAAACGCAAGCACAT
Source organism: Pseudisothecium myosuroides (assembly GCA_951799445.1). NCBI lineage: Eukaryota > Viridiplantae > Streptophyta > Bryopsida > Hypnales > Lembophyllaceae > Pseudisothecium > Pseudisothecium myosuroides. The sequence goes on from OX637291.1 coordinate 31,471,859, forward strand.
CCCAAGCTCAAAAAACTGCATTTTTCATCTACCAAATCTTTTGTAGATTCTTATGCTAGTTCTTTAACATTTTTACAATATAGATTTTGAAGACTTTGATTTGAAAATATTTTGCAACTCAATGGTTATTAGCAGGTCTAGCCTCAAAATGTAATTTTTTCAATTCAAAAATGATCCTTCAAAAACAATCGGAATAAAAAAGTACAATAAAAGTCTTCAAATATGATTGTGCTTAGAGCTTAAAATTTTGAAATAAAAGGATAAAATTCTTGTAAAAATCATAAACATTCATTCTACAATTGATTTTGAGAACAGGAATTTCCAAATTCTAGCTTTGAATTTAATTGAAAAATGTTCATTAATGTATTAGTTGAACTAATTATATGGATAAAATCTATGGATTATATTTTACAACTATTATTTGAGAGTAGTCATTAAATTATTACTGTAGTATCTTTTCAATTTGGGCAACCTTTGCCAAATATTTAATAAAATTTAAATTTTTAGCTTTGGCACTTAAAGGGATTTCAACAATTTTCATCATCCAAAATATTGAATTAATAAAATATTTGGCATTTGTACAAATATCCAATAAAACATGCAACTAAATATTATATTTGTCTTACAAGTGAGCGACAACATTAAGATTTGTTTTACAAGAGAATTGTTTATACATAGTCTAATCAGTCTGATGAGGATTACCAATATGTATGGTTTCATTATTCAAAAATTATATATGAAGGATCAAATAAAACTTTCTTTTATTATAAAATTAAACTGGATTTTTTTCCATACCTCAAATTGTGATTAGGTTCATTGAGAGTATGTTTGAAACAGCTTAAATTGGTTGAATTTCAACAATTGGTAATGACAATTTTCAAGATTTTAGGCGGTTATCATTATAATTTTCCAAAACTACAAATTCCTTCAAGAATAATTATTTTTTGCCAAAATTGAAAAAGTTTAAGTGTATTCTAAGTTGCATTTAAATATAATATATCTTTAAGATTTTGAAAATTTGAATTATTCCATAGTTATTAAAGGGATAAGTATAATCATAACACTTACCATGTATTTTATGCCTAGGGCGTATTGTTGCAAATGTTGCACTAGTTGTACTAATAAATGTAATTGCTAAAAAAACAATAGTTAATGTATAAAGTCATCCACTTCCTTTCTATAATATTTATATGCCATTGTCCTTGATGCTCCTTATAAATATGAGTTCTAATATAAATATGCCGATATTCTCATTTGACATTCTTGATGGGGGAGTTTTCAAGCTACAATGGAATATTTGGGACATTGTAGTGCACTACAAAAAATATGGTGATTGAAAAAAAAAATAGGTTAAAAGAAAGGTAGGCAACACCATCGATGGTTTTTTGAAATATTCAAAGTACTCAAAATCCAAAATGATTCTTTATTTCAAAATTTCAAATTAAATGCAAAAAAGGTTCAAGATGTAGATATAGATATAAATACAAATCTAAATTTTTTTTGCACATTTTAGGAATCAACAATAAAAGAACCGGCATTGTCTTATTGATGTCATCTAAGTACTAAAATATACAAAATGCAATTTTTCCCCAAAAAATACTTTTAGAATAAAAATCTCATTATAAGAGAAGTAAAAACTTTACTAGCCCTATTGGACAAGTTTGAAAAAAATATTTTCTACCAAATTTTCTATTAACTACAAATACTATTATTTTGAAATTTGTGCTCTCAAAATTCTTGTAAAAAATCCACATGTTCCAAATGTTTGTCTCTAAGTTATCAATGTTTGAATTTTAAATTAAAAAAATTCTCATTGTGCAAGAAATCATCAAAAAAAGACTAACATATGACCAATCTATTGGACCTCCTTATATTGCATGGTGATTTAGAATAAAATAGACCTCTTACTTGCTTATAAAATTTTGCATGCATGAATCTATTAACATGTGGCATTAAATTTATTTTGGAAAATATGCCAATCTTCAAAGGGTTAAATAAATGTCTCACAAATATGTATATATATGTCTTAGATGTGACATGCCAAAAATATAATTGGATGATGACTAATAAAATCTTAAAAGAATCCACAATTTTTTTTCAAGAATATATATACACATATGTATATATATAGCTATGCTAAGTTCATTAAAAATGTAGTGATTTGAATTGGTGCAAGAGTTGAAAAATTGACAAAATGCAATTTTTTTACTACAAATCAATACAACCTAGTTTTAAAACACCCATGGGTATTTCAAATCATAAATGGTTAGATTCCAAGAACAAAAAATAATTTTTGCATCTTTTTGTCAATAAATTCTTTTGTTTGCTCCATATAAAAAACTTCCAGTTATATTTTCTTTTTAAAATGTAGTTTTCACATCTAGATTTACAAGTGTTGATGTGGCAAACAATGAATTCATGGTGACTATACTCATCAATAATGAGATAGTCTAATTATACACTAAATCTTCTATTTGATTAAACGTATTTGTCTAAGTATATATTTGTCTAATCAGCCATGATTGAGTTTTAAAAAAAATTGAACATCTATTTACCATTTAGTAGTTGTCTATTCTTAGTCTTCCTATCTAACATTATCTTCATGTAGATCTCTATCATGGTTGTCATTGACTATATATAGATCCTCAAGGCCTTCTTATGTATAATCTTCAAGATTTTTTTGCATATCACTATCTTTGTTTTGGTGTTGCCATCAACTCTAAGCCACTTGCACATCAATAGATCTCACACAAAGTGTATTCTTAATACATTAGAAGGAAAAAGAGGCCAAGAGAGGATTGTTTCAAGATTGTGAATAAGCTGTGAACTAGCATAGTACAGGCCAGTATAAATAAATAAATAAAATTTATAAATTTATAAAATAATGTTATCTAACATGGCAAGTTCTCAACCACATCAAACTTTATATCTTTGTAATTTTGGATTCATTTTAACATTAATTTTTTTTTTCCATTTTAATTTTTTTTTAATTATTTAATTAAACTATCATGTGCAATTTAGGCCTTGTACTTTGATGATTTTTTTTTAATTTAATTTTTTTAGGGGCTCAACTAGCATTCCTCACAACGTTCTCTACTGTCCAAAAATTGGCGACCCTCCTCAAGCCTCATTCTTCTTCTAAGGGAGGTTCCAAGAATGTAGGGATCTTTGCTCGTTGGGCAATTCACAAAAAATTCAACCTCCATAGCATATTTGGTGAAATCCATAAAAATTACAAAGTGAACTGCATCTATATATACGCTAAGAACAACTTATTTACTTAAATATGTACAATACCAAAAAAAATAAACAAAAACTATACCACTGCTACATATTCAACACTTCCTTCTAGAAGTTCCAATCTCTACAGTTAGGACATCTTGATAAACTCATGAAGATTTCAATCTTTGCAATACATTAGGCAAAAGCCTTAACAACTTCCAACTCTAATGGGACATTGGACAAAATCCCACACTATGTCTGCCCCCACATCAATGAATGCAAAAAGATTTTCAAAGATTTTCAAAAGAATTTTATGAATTTCAAAATCCTATTTAGTGAAATTATATTATTCACATTTTTACCTTATATTACATTTATTTTGATGTTTTATTATTATTATATTTTATAATTTTTTCTATTTTGGAGAGTAAAATAATACCTAAAACTTTTATTTTTAGGTTTGGATGGTATTTTAATTTTAAATTATTAGTCAATCATTCATACTTGTATATATATCTTTTAAATTTGTTATTGTCATTTATTTAATTTTTTGATTAATAGTCTATCTTTTTTAGTGAAATAATTCTATAAATTGCAATGTAACTAGAATTTGGTGAAGGCAGCTAGGTCCCAAAGATGAAAATCCTATGGTATTGGCTAGCTCAAAGATCGAAGTGCAAGAGGCAAATAATAACAAAGTAAAGTATACGAATTTCATAGAAGCTACATGGGAATTGTCTAGTGAAAGGTTTGCTTGGGTTGAAAAGGAAGCAAGTATATGTGCACAGGGTGGTTGTCCCTCTAAGAGGAAGAAGTAGCCACCTAGTAGGTTCAAACGATAAAGTGCATGGTGTGCAAATTGAAGAGCCATTGATTGTTTTACATAAAGCTAAACTGCATCTTGTAGAGTATATGGCAATGCAGAGGGAAGCACCTATAGAATGATTTGTACATGTATTAGAGAATTAGTATATTATTGAGTGCGCTTTAAACCTTGTAGTTGTAGGCATTCATATGTACTTGTAAAGAAAGCACAGACTAATATGTCTTCAAAAAAGTAGGGAGTGAAATTGTACAAGGTATTTATTAAACAAGTTTTTGTACAAAGAATAAATGATGTATTCAATGACTCCCTTCCAAAAAAATTTGAAAGTTCTTTTTTTGGATGGTGTATAGGCCAAGTGCAATGTTGCACTGTCCAAGTGCAAAACTGTCTATTCCTTTAAAGAGTATACAGGGAACCTAATTGTGGTCGTACTATGGGTTTTGTATTTGACATAGAAGGTCCACAAATTGAGAAATACAATAGGAACAACATTTTGTTCTCATCTTGAGCTTGATCCAATTACACATGGCACTACCAATTTAGATCATTATTGCACATTCTACATATCTTAAAAGCAACAAAAACTCTCAAGTATTCTATAAATATGGTGTTGTATTTGAGCATGATAAGGTTGAGGTCTTAATATGACATCCAAATGAAAGATGCTAATTGTTGAATTGTCAATCCAATTGTATATTTCATACTACACTTTAATATAGAATTTGTATTCTAAGAGTCAAATATAGTTCAATGAATAGAACTCTTCGTGACATTACTTTAAAAACTAATGTTAGTTTAAGGTCTTTGAAAACCATACCTACCCGCAAACTAAAACTCTTCATAACTTTCATCTCATAAATCAAAATGGAATGATTCAAAGCTTCCCGTGTACATATAAATCTAAAGAACTCATTTCAAATTTTTATTTTAAAAAAAAAAGTGATTTTGAAAGAAGTTTTTTGAGCTACCCGGGCTGCCCGCCGACCAATGAAAATTACACATCATGCAATAACTTTTTAACCATGTAGTCAAAAGTTATGAAAATTTTGGGGCCTTAAAGCTACTCCTTGGGCACATCTTGTGTAAAAAGTTCAAAGAAAAAAATTCCATTCATAGTGAGCTGCCCAAAATTGCTATGTTGTCAAAAAACAATGTTTGGTTCTTTAGGGGTTAAATGACATCCCCATGAAAGATGCTAATTGTTGAGATATAATTCTAGAGGTGTATATTTTTTCATACATTATTACATTCATCTCTCTTCCCATAATACTAGTCCCTTTTGTTCTTTTCATTTGTCCCGAATTACATGTATCTTTTGGCAATGTACATCAAAACTAATTTTAGGGTTGAAGATGATTTTTGTTTTTGACATTGATAATGAAATGGAGGAAAAGAAGTCTAGTTTAAATCCACTTTATAAATCAAAAAAATTCTAAAATTTTAATTTTTCATGGCAATTTGAAGTTGATTTGGTTAAAGACTAAAAGACATTGAAATTTTCATTGAATCTATTGAATTCTAAGTTTTTTTTAATAGATCTAAACATACAAAGAAGGCAAGATAGTTGCAGAGGAAGTCTTTTTCATCTATAAAACCTAGATCCTTATTTGTGTGTGGCATATTGTATTCATTGTAACCTCATAACTTACTTTCTTATCTTTTTTTGATTGCAATTGAGAGCCATGCCCACTTGTTTTGCACATTCACTATAGAATCATTTAATTGTAATACACATTAAAAAATCATAGTCAGATCCTGAATACTTTCATTATTACAAAAAAGGAATGATATTATGGGACGGATGGAAAAATCCTTATTTGAGGAGTCAAATATGGTGATGTATTTATAATTCTCTTTAGTCATTTAGCCCCCATGTTAACCACTAATAACTGTTGCAACCATTTAGTGGTCACTGCCTTTCTTTGAACAACGTTTTTGGGTGGCAATAATTTTTTTTTAATTTTTAATTTTTTTAAAGGAAAAAATGGGTTATCATTAAATTTGGTATACTAAAACCTGAATTTTTGTTGCTTAATTTTTATGAATAAATGAACACAAATTGCAAGATATTAGTGACCTATTAACCCGTAAAGTTCCTTGACTATGTTTTCACCAAAAACACTTAAAAACTACCATTTCTAATACAAGTACCAAATTTTAGAAAAAAACATTTTTGGACATATATAACTATAGGATCATGTTGTACGCTAATTTGAAAAGATGTGGGAAAAAATTACTAAATTCCACCACATGGATTGCAAGATATTAGTGTTTGAATTGACAAAAATCCTTTTGAGGGCCCTGCAAAAAACAAGGCAGCTGCACTTCACAAGGTCACAATGACAATGAGGTGAAAAGAGTGAACATTTCTTCCTATTTCAATTTCTCCCACCCCCCCACCCATTTTGGAAAAATCCAGAGCCGTTGATTCAATTACAAAAAAAATCCCACTCCTCTCCAATGCCATTCATCTCCATTACAAAAGTAAGGCATCGCCGTTGATTGCCATCATGAGAAACAATCTTGGCCATTGGTGCTATGGGATACAAAATACAAATACGAAATGCAAGTATAAAATATACACATGGTATACAAATACGAAAATACAAATACGGATAAGGAAATATGGATTTGGCAAACAGATTTCAAATTTTTCATATTGTTTGTAAGCCAAAGTGATGTAATGCAAATACAAATATGGTGTGTGTGGGTGATACTTGCAAGCATCTGTTTCATTTTCAAAACCAATGACACAAAAACATGTGTATCCTTTTCACATTTTTTGGAAAAATTTAACCACCAATGGTTGAATGACACGTTTACTCCATCAAATTTTCATATATGGTTTTTTCAAAAAGCCACTGTTTTTCACAATGACAATGACAATGAGCTCAAAAGAGGCAATAATTGCCTTTTCCAAGGTCACATTTGTATGAAAAAATATCTAAGTTGTTGGTGATTTTTTGGATTAATTTTTTTTAAGGCAAGTTGGCTATATGCTTGAAAATTTTCAGATGATTTGGAATTGTACAACATATAGGAAAAAAATAGTAAGTAGAAAAATGTAGAGAATGATTCAGAATACAAAATTGTGAAGAATTTTGTTACGAAATTGAAAAATGTAAATTCCAATGTTTGTAATGTTTAGTTGTAATAAAAAATATACATTCAAAGATTTTATTTTTTTCTAGAAATATTAAAAATTGAGTAAAACAAAGGACTTCAAAGTTTATTTTAGAGTAGAGAATCCATAATTGCCTGCAAACAAAAACTCCTCATAACTTTCATCTCATTGATCAAAGTGTAATGATTCAAAGCTTTCCACATATATATAAATCTAGAAAATCAATTTTGAATTTTTGTTTTTGAAGAAAATGATTTTTTCTAATTTGCATGGATTGCACGGCCGAGGAACAAAACCACATATTATACAATAATTTTTTTAATCATACAGTCAAAAGTTATGAAAATTGTTGGGTCTTAAGAAAAACTTGTTCCCATGTTGTATGAAAATTTCAAAGAAAAAAATAAAAGTTCTATTTTTGTAGTAAGCTACCCCAAATCGCTATGTTGCCAAAAAACACAGCTTGGTCCCCTAGAGGCTAAAATTGACTATTACAAAAAAAATAATAATATTTTTTAGATCAAATATAGGATTTAGTTTTGCTAATTGGTGGAAGGAAAATTTTTAGACAATCATAAAAATTTTATACAAAAATTGCAATTTCAAATAATTATCAAAAAATATTTTTATATCATATTTCCAAATTTGAACATACAAATACTTTCTTTCCTAATTTATGACATAATCAACGATGCTATGTGTGAGCACAAATACGTGAGTCTACGAGCCTTTAATCTAGTTGTAGATATAAACCTACAACCATTTGAAGGTGTTTAAAACGTATGTACATTATAACATGGGAAAAGTCTATAACATAGATATCTATAACCATAGAAAGTATCTCTACTATAGACTCTTAGGTTCACGGGCTCATAGATTCTATGCTCACATGCTAGCATTACCCCTCCTTCTTAATTCATAGGTGCCTCCTTCCTAGTATTCCAAAGATATGAGGCAAATATCAAATAAAAATCTCACAATTTCACAAAAGATGCTAACTTAGATTATACTCATTTGTTGATTTTTTGTTTTTTCTTCCAACGCTAGGTGGATTGAATGGATGGATGGGCTACACAACATGAATACATGATAGATATAGGTACCTAAGTTTAGGTAAGAATCAATGGTGGATAATGCTAGGTTGTGGGCCACTCAATGAAGTCAATAGGAGGAAATTCAAGCAAAATTTTGAATTTTGAATCTTTAAAACTAAAAATATAGATACTATTTGGAATGTGTTCTATTTAGTTTCCTTCTTCCTACTTAGAAGAGTAGATTTTTTCCACCCTTCTTAATTAATTTCTTTGAAAATTTTTCAAACATATTAGAATGTGTGAAGTGTCTAGAAAGGACCAAAAAATGACAATTTTAACCCCTAAAGGACCAAGGAGCCCACTTTGGGCTTTCTGAGAACTTCGAAAAGTTATATTGGCTTCCTAATTTGGAGTTTTTGCATGAATCTATTAGGGTGGATGGTACTCATTATAATCTACATGTGAAGCTTTATTTCACGTCATTCCAACAAATCTTTCAAAAGTTAGAAGGACTTTTTCAATTTCAATGTCAAAACAAGCAACAAAAATATATTCTAAAAAATATTAATTATTTTTTTGTGATTGTATAGATTAATACCTACTCAAAAACATTTGAACCATTCAATTACAAATAATGAGGCAAAAGTTATGAGGAATTTTATTTTGTGGCCAATGAGAGTTGAAAAAACATATAAAGTTATCTTTTGCTTTCAATTTTGATTTGTTTTTAATAAAAATAAAGGATATTAATTGTTCACTAGAACACTCACCATTGGGATTAACAAGGGAGTGCTAGCATGTGAGTATAGAGTCTATGAGCCCATGAGCCTAGGAATTTATATTATAGATGCCTTCTATGATTATAGGTGTCTATGTTACAGGTACCTATATTATAGATTCATTTTATATTATAGTGTATCAATGTTATAGGTACATATGTTATAAACACCTTCAAATGGTTTCAAGTACATACCTACAACTAGATTCAAGGTTCATAGGCTCATGTCTCTGCACTTACATGCTAACATTGTTGACAATTCTAAAAAAAATGAATATAAAAATCTTTTGATTAAAAATTTATTTCGTATATTCTCAATCCATTTTCTAGCATATTGACTAAAATGCACAAGTTATAGAACATACATGTTTTTTTTCTTCTAAAAATGTCAGTAGACCAAACTTCACATTTTAGAAGGGCTACAAAAACCTACATTTTGAAGTTTAGGCACATTGAACTTGCAATCGGTGGAGACATTCACCCTCAAATTTGGAGAGAATGTACTAGAACAAATTAACCAAAGAATTCTATGGTTGGAATTGTTGGAAAGTAAATATTGATGAAGATTTTGACCTTGCTTTGGAGACCAGTATTTTGAAGCAGTTTTGGGCCTCTAAACATGAAAGAATTTTAGAGGTTAAAACCTATACCTTCATTATAAAATACACACAAAAAACTCCACATTAAGTCTACAATTAGTCCCCCAAAATACAAGAACATGATTTAAGATTTGTCTTAGTCACCTCTTATGATCAAAGTCATAATTAAGAAAATTATCTACCTCCAAACAAAGATAAGATTAGGATTTCTTTCTTTATCAATAGCTTTCCATTGAAACTTGTCACATGACGGCTTTTAAATTTAAAAAAAAAAATCATCAATAAAAGTACAAATAAAGTAGTGCATGTCCCATCAAAATCTCACATTAATAATGAGGGTAAGGGACTAAGAGTGACGTGGAGTGATGAGCGGTCACGGTCAACCTCGTCCCAAGAAAACGCGGAGTGGCAGTCACCATCAATTCGCCTCAATCTGCGGCGGCCCCGCCCGAAAATAAAGAAGCTCCGTTCGTCCTTCGATCGACGTCCACCAACGTCCGTCGACGATCGTCTTCGTCGGCATCTTCGTCGACGAATGTCGGACGACCGACGACCGACGACGCTTCTCGTGGCGTCCTCGTCGCAGCATCTCTGACTTGCATGATAGCTTGAAGCCAGCCGCAGCTCCACTTCAACTTCAGTTTTCCTAGGACGTCGACGGTGTGTGTGTGTTGCTGCTGCGCGCCAGCCGACGAATCTCGGGATGGGATGAGCTTTCTTGCGCTGTCGAGGTTGCTGTTTCCAGTTCTCCGCGGGTCGTGGAACGAGTGTTTGTCGAGCTTTTTTGGCATTGCGAGCTTGTTTTGATGCGCCTTGGGTGAGCGCTTGCAACGGGGACGTGTGGTTTTTAGCATTCGTTTGGTTGAGAGATTAGCTGTTTTGTTGTAATGCCGATGAGATTGCGTGTTTTTATTTTTCTGCATTTTTAGAATATCTGAACTCCGAGGTTTGGAGCTCCGTGAATCGCGGGGGATGAGTTGCTGGGTCCTCGTCAATTTTGATGATTTTCGGGAGCGTAACAAGATTGGTGAATGCAGGTGACGGAGCGGTCCGACAGTAGCCATTGAGAGTGAAATGGATCCGTTCATTGAGAAAGTGGAGGAGTTGAAGAGGGAAGCTGAACTTGTCAAGGAAACTTGTCCTTGTCAGAATAATGCCACCACCGTGACGCCTCCGCGAAGCAGCAAAAGAAAATCTAAGAAAGGGGCCAATGCCAATGCCGGTGCCAGTGCTGCAGGAGGCCAATTGCCGAATGGAGCCTGCTCCCCTTCGCCTTCCAACGTTCAAGCTTCTTCTAAGGTGACGCATTATTCGCGCTGGTTGATTCTCTACATTCATGTGAAGCTACAGGCATGGCTCTAAGGAACTAAAACTCTAATTAAGTTTGCCTTCCCTCAACATCCAGACAGGACTCGTACCTACTCGCCGTTAATGCTTAAGCCCGTACTGATGATGGTTAATCCCGTACCATTGATGTTCCCTGTTCACAGTTTGCTTGTGCTAGTTGTAATTATCCAGCGTACACGTTCTTTATCATCCCTGTAGACCGTTTCAACAAATGCATCAAATGCTCTGTCGGAGAAATTCCAATGTATGTCGAATGCCTGACTGTTACAATTCGGAGCAGGTGGGCTTCGAGGGGGACGGAGACGGTGACTGGATTTCAGCATTTAAGACAGAAGCTGGGGTTTGGACGGGTAAGCCGCTCGTGGTTCTCAGTCTCTTTGATGGACTCGGCGGTATCTGGCAATCGCTTACTAATCTTGGCATCCCGTTCAGCGGGTACAGCTCTGAAGTGGTAAGCTCAAAACTCACATTTCAACAGGCAGCTCTTCCAATGGAAGAGGATCCTTCACTTAGGAAACTAGTTTATTTTTAAAATCGAATTAGGGTTCATTATCTTGAATGTCGCCTCTGTATATCCGAGCTGTGATGTATAATCTGAAGTACGTAATTACAAGTTTTTCTGTTTTGATATTCATCAGTAATAACCCCGAAACCCTTACAATGGGACTCTTGCTTGTCAGAATATTTTCTTCAAACGCGATCTTTAACAATACCAGGTCATTAGGTAGAGCAAACGCTTTGAAGTGTTGGTCAGCAGAGAGCGTCCTTGCGTCCAAGTCGTACAGTCTTAGACTAGGTACGTAATGGATTGCGGACCGTAAACTCTGGGATTGGCTCAGGCAATCAAATCAAATGCGATCCTTCGAATCAAAGACCTGCATCATAATGTGATTTTGTGCATATGTGAGTTGATGCCCGGGTGTTTTGTCACAGCTAAGTGGAGCTATTGAAGTGGTAAAAGCCCGGCACCCTCGCGTCAAACATGTGGGAGATGTCACGAAGTTGCAGCTATCTGCCATACCTGAGAAAGTGGATCTTGTGGTTGGTGGATTCCCTTGTCAGGATCTAAGTATCATGGGGAAAAAAGAGGGGTGAGGGTCGAAACATTGCACTTGCATGGTGGATCTCAAATGTCGTTCGAAGGTCGGAATTGGTAAATGTCGTTCCTGTATTTGTCTGGTGTTTTCGATCTTTGCCTTCAGATTGATGAAGAATTACCGTAATATATGAAAGGCAACGCAATTGCTAAAGATATTTTCGTTTTAAAAATGAGGCGTCTCAACTGGAGTACATTGCTGGAGCCGTGTCTCTTGTCCTTATTAGAGCGACTGCCAGCTGAAAACGCAAACTGCAAAGATACCGTAATCTTATTAAAGCTAGGGTTGTTGATCGGTTTGTACGACTTTTAGTTTGATTTGTTGTGGTTCTTGTCCGCCAGACTTCATGGAAAGAAAAGTAAACTTTTCTTCGACCTTCTTCGCGTGTTACAAATTTTCAGACCCAAATGGTAAGACAACGGCATCGTTTTTAGTGCATGTGTTTTATTATCTTCAGGTTTCAAAGTGTGAACGTTTGGTAGCCCATGTTTCTACGCTGCAGCTAATGTTGTTAGGCGATAGTCCTAATAAAAAGGTGGAGATAAGCTAGGTTCATCCAGAAAGTCGAGCGACCATGGCGACACACGCTTGTTTACGTCTGTTTATCGCAATATTTATCCCCGTCTTCGGTTGCAGGTTCTTGGTGGAGAATGTAGCATCAATGACTTGGGTTGACCGCGGGGAGATTACTAGACATCTGAAAGTGTCTCCCCTGGAGTTAGACTCCCAAGAAATTACAGCTAGTAAACGCCGCCGTCTATACTGGACAAACATTCCTCATCCTCCACGTCTTCCTCGCTTACGTGATCACCCATCCACGTCCCTTCAAAGCTGCCTTGATGGTGCACTTGCACTAGAACAGAAATGCGGAGTAAGTTTTCACATCTGAACTGAATAGATTGATCCGCATTGAGCTTGCATGATTTTGCTGATGACAGTGCCTGACTTTTACTATCGTTTAGGTCATCCTCTGCAGCAACTTGTACAAGGGTGGTACTGCAAGGCTAGAACTTGTGCTCGAAGAATCAACCAAGAAACTACGTTACATTACACTTCCAGAAGTTGAAAGACTTATGGGTTATCCTCGAGATTACACCAACGTGGTGGCACGAGAAGTCAAGAAGAAGACTGAAAAAGTAACCGAAAAAGTAACCGAAAAAGTAACTGAAAAAGTAACTGAAAAACAACAAGAGCAAGAAAAAGTTTTAGAGACACCATTGTAAGCCTACTAATTTCTCTTCCCCTTGATGATTCCTGAAATTGTTTTCTCCACAGTGCGCGCTGGCTTTTGTGATATTGTGGTACAACGTAACATATATTGGTAATGGTGTTACTTATAGTACGTAAGGATGTTGGGTTTTCTATATGTTACTAGGAAAACAAAAGCTGCTGAGCCTGAACCGAGCCCTGAACCGCCTTCCACAAGACAGCTGCGTAAGAACAGGGTGTCGCGGAACTTCTATGAACCGCAAATTTGGGAGAAGAAGCCTAGCTCGAAGCCTACTCGAGAGGACAGTTTGAAGTCCAATGACAGGTGGTTTCTCCTTGGCAACACCTTTTCGGTAAGATCGTCATCTTATCTTTTTTGAAGTCGTAACACCTCCATTTCGGCTTATAGTTGATATCCAATTTTTAGAAGCAAGGGAGATCCTATATTGGATCATTTTTTCTGATTCGTTTTGCACTTCACTTGGGCAACGTGGCATCTGGTACGAACTTCTGACTGAAGCCTTTTATGGAAGTAACAGGTGCAGGTCATTGCGTACCTCACCAGCCCTCTTCTGAAAAGTGAAGTGCGTTCTCAAGGAAAACCGGTGAATGTTACTGGGTCAGTGAAAGAGGAGGAGTTATCAGCTATGGAACCTGGAGATGTATGTGCCTTTTCGTTTCGCGATTAATATCCTGCTTGAAGGATACGCAGTTATGGGACCTTGAATCCATGTGCATCCCCAAGTCAGTTGGCACTGTTGTATAGGGTTAGCTTCAGTTATGTAGGTTGGAAGACGGGTCTTCGATGTAATGACTTTTCTCTCTTGGTCATTATTACAGAGCAGATGTCACTCCGATCTAATAGTGAGGTGGCAATTGCTTGTTGGCAGGTTTGGGCTTTGTTCAATGAGAATGGGCGACCGAATTGGTATGCTGTCATTCAGTCTAGGACGGGGGACAGATTTTCTCCAATAGCGGATGCTGGGAACAAACGCAACGTCACCAAGAGTCCCCTGAAGATAGAAATGTGAAGACTTCAATCACTTCAAACTGTTAACTTTCTTCCTCCAATCAAATAGCTTATGTTATTAATAGTGCGAATAATGTATGCCGTTCACTCTGTTTCCTTAGGATTTGGTGGTCTATTTTTCCGATGATTTGATGATCCCTGACATTTCTTGAATTTGATGCATGGAACATGTCATGACCGGGTGTTCAAATTTTGCTTTTTGCAGGCAATACCTCGAAATGTCACCGAACTACCTTCGAGAGGAAGTGGATGAGTGGAACCCACAGCGAGGGTCTGGCTTGTTGAAGTTGCGTCCGGTAACTGATATTCAAGACTCATGGCTGGCATTCTCTCACAGGTGCATGACATTGTACACTTGTTATTATCCTATTTTCTTGTTTGTCAAGTTTAACTGAATGCCTTAATCTACTGGCCGACGCACGGAATGAAGTCATACTCTCTCTCTATGACAGTGTTTTGTTCTTGTAGTTTTCCTATGAAGCATTAGTCAGCGTAGTATTAATGTCTTTGTTGGGTTTGTGTAAACACATGTGGAAATTTTTGTGGCGAAATGAATTGCAACCTTGAACTAGGGAACATTAAATGTGAATGGGGATCCATGCTCTCTTTGACTGAGCTTATTCTGTAGGGTGCTCTTGAACATCTCTGGGCTGACTTTTGATGTTTTTTTGGACAGGGTGTCGAGCGTCATCAAGTTCGAAGACTCTTATTTCGTTTACCCAGGAAATGATGAGGTGTGGGCTGTTTATCATGCCGAAACATGGAGCCGTTATTATGTGGTGAGTTCATTACTTGTACCTAGACCCTGCCATACTGTAACAACGAAGCCAGTGAGCGAGAAATTGAAAGTTGGCCGCATACGAAAGCTGTACTGCTGCTGCCATCAAATAATCGAACCCGGGACATGCAGCAGTGGTCGCTCAATGTGGATTTGGGATGTGTTTGCTCCGTTTTGCTCCTTGGTATCTGTAGTTCTAAGTTGTGCATACTAGGATTTGCTAGACAGTCGAACTGATGTGGGGCCGTGTGTGACTGGGCAGTACGTGGCGGGGAGCACTATCAGCTGCGACAAGCTGGAGACAGACAAGCCAGGGGACGAAGGATTTTATGCACGCTGCCTCCTTTTGCAGAGGACTTCGGAACACGAAGTTTACCTGTAAGGTTCTCTTTGTGCCTAGTACTAGCTCTTTGTTTTAAAATCAGTTCTTTCAGGTTAACGAAATTTGCTATATATGTTTCTTTAGTCTAGTGAAGAGGCAATGAAATCGCAATGAGCATTCGTATGTTCTACTATGGCCGGCCACAAATTAAAGTCTACCTTCAGAAAAATGCATGATCATTTTTGTAGAATGTTACAGGTTACAACTTTGGATGACGGAGTCCCATTAGTAGTAGCAGGGGTCCCATTCTTCTTTGCGTGCATGAATGCACCATGATCTAATTGAATGTAGTGACTTATCCCCATGCATGTGTCGATCGCCAGGAAAACCTCCACTGAGATGATCTTCACGGACCTCGAGCGTTTCTGCTTCCGAGTGCCACACCACATCCGGAATGAGGCGAATTTGATGAAGGTGGAGACATCTGGTGCGAAGAGCCGAAAAAGCATGGGAGCTGACAGGGAGGCGACTCCCGGGTACGTTCCTCCCCGAAAGAAGGGCAAGAAAAGGCAAGACGACTCGGACGATGATGACCTCATGGATGAGATGGTGGAGGACGGCTTCACGGCCGAGGAAATGATGGGCGGGGAGGAAGTCCTGGAGGCCATGAATGCTGATGCGACGGAGGGGGCAGAGTTGGAGCCTTCGACGCCTGCTGTGAACGGGACAACCCCTGCTACTCCTAATGAAGGCGTCAGCGTGCCAGAGTGTTGAGATGCCGTCTGGACAAGCAAGTGGGTGCTCTCTGAAAATGGGTTGTAAAATTGCAGAAGCGCAAATCGCAAGGGATCTGGAATCAATTTCGGGTCCTGTATCATAGCGTGACCATTCTTGTGTCGAAGCAGAAATGAAATAAGGTAGCATTCCTGAAATGTAGGTCACGAAGGTGGGCACATTGGAAGTTGTACATACAGCCAGTCAGAGTCGGCTTTAGACTTGGTTCCCGCAACTCTTTTGGTCCTCAAAGTAACTCATTGTTGTCAGGATCGAAGGAGCATACATTCAGCTGTCCGTCATTGTTCCTTGTTCCTGTCAAATTATGCGTGATCTGATGACTTTCACAACTTATCTTCAATTCTTTTCCCCGACTCTAACTGGTTTTGTACCATTTTTTGATTTGTTTTCAGTTTCGAAAATTTGTTTCTGAATTCTAGTTTGTGGAGTTTCGTTTCTGACACGTCGTTTGTAACGTAGTTTCATTTTTTGTTTGCGACTTTGCACTACTTCTGATACTCAAAACTCCATTTCCGTTTCTGATTTTTTTTTTTCATTTCTAAAGTGGGCTGCAGTAGCTGGCCTAGCTGAATGAAGCTATGGTTCTGACATTTCATTTCACTGCTTTTTCTGAATTTTTGTTGAATTTTGAGTTTGAATTTTTTGGGAACAAGTGATACTTTATTGTCTCTACACCGAAGGGGAGGAGGCTTTGAATCGACAGAACATAAGGTAGCACAGCTTACTCCCATCTTTTTAAGAAATTTGCCTTATGCTGTGTATCAAGTCACAATTGATTAGTTTGTGTTGATTACCGTTTGGGAGATAAACTTAGTGCATACTCCCATCTCTTTAAGAAATTTATGAAGTCAAAATTAATTAGTTTTGGTTGATTACCCTTTAGGAGATAAACTTAGTGGGAAAGAATTTATCTAAACCCCTAAAAAGTCACCGAGTGGCTTCTGCCCTCAAATTGGAAATGTCAATGTCACATCCCTAACATGTGCAAGTAAGTTAAATCTGCAACTAAACCTCCTATAGAAAATTTGAAATCTCAATGTCACATCCCTAACATTTGCAAGTAAATCTCTTGCAAATCTGAAATTTGTAGAAAATTGAAATGTGAAATGTGACCACCAGTAAATCTCAATAACTTAGTGCATACTCCCGTTTCTTTAAGAAATTTGCCTTTTGTTGTGTATAAAGTCGCAATTGATTAGTTTGGATTGATTATCCTTTGGGAGATAAACTTAGTGGGAAAGAATTTGTCTAAACCCCTAAAAAGTCACTAAGAGGCTTCTGCCCTCAAATTGGAAATGTCAATGGCACATCCCTAACATGTGTAAGTAAATCTGCAACTAAACCTCCTATAGAAAATTTGAATTCTCAATGTCACATCCCTAACATTTGCAAGTAAATCTCTTGCAAATCTAAAATTTGCATAAAATTGAAATGTGAAATGTGACCTCCTGCAAATCTCAATGTCGGCATCCAAAATTTGCAAAAAACTGCAAATCTTGATGTCCTAATTTGTAGAAAACAAATCTCAATGTTACATCCCTATTATTTGCAAAAAACTGAAATGTAACCTCTTAATTTGCAGAAAAGTCACATCCTTGTTATTTGCAGAAAACATAAATCTTTAACTGAAATGTAACCTCTTAATTTGCAGAAAAGTCACATCCTTGTTATTTGCAGAAAACATAAATCTTTTGCAAGTCTGAGATTGTACTCTTAATTTGCAGAAAAGTCACATCCCTGTTATTTGCAGAAAACTGAAATCTTTTATAAGTCTGAGATTGCAGAAAACTGAAATGTGACCTCCTAATTTGTAGAAAATTGAAATCTCCTGCAAGTCTAAAATTGCAAAAAATTGAAATGTGACCTCTAAACTGTGACCTCCTACTGCAATTTTGAAATTGCAGAAAATTGAAATGTGACCTCTAAAATGTGACCTCCTACTGCAAGTCTAAACTCCTACTGCAAGTCTGAAATTGCAAAAAATTGAAATGTGACCTACTACAAGTCTGACATTGAAATGTGACCTCTAAAATGTGACCTACTACTGCAAGTCTGAAATTGCAGAAAATTGAAATGTGACCTCCTAATTTGCAGAAAACTGAAATCTCCTACAAGTCTGAAATTTGCAGAAAATTGAAATGTAACCTCCTAATTTGTAAGTCTGAAATTGAAATGTGACTTCTAAAATGCGACTTCTAAAATTTGACCTCCTATTGCAAGTCTGAAATTGCACAAAATTGAAATGTGACCTCCTAATTTGTAGAAAACTGAAATCTCCTATAAATCTGAAATTTGCAAAAAAGTGAAATGTGTCCTCTTACAAATTTGAAATGTCAACGTCAACTAACTAACTAACTAACTAACTCATCAATTTAAAAAAAACAAAAAAACAGAGTGATTAACTTTAGAGGTCTGATCCCAATTTAAGTAGAATTAGCTATCAATCCTCAATCAGTTGAAACAATGAAAACATCATGGATTTAGGGCCCCATTGTGTCAGTCTCAGAAAGTCAATCAAAGTCTAACATCACAGATCTTTTGTTTTAGTTGATTGAAATTAGTTAGAGTTGAAGTTCAAGTCTGAGAGAAATCAGTAGTCAATTCCAAAAAGAAGAAAATTATGGGTCAAAGGTCTTTTGTTTTAGTTGATTAAAATTAGTCAGAATTAAAGTTTAATTTTGAGAGTGATCAGTAGTCAGTTTCAAAAAGAAGAAAACTAGCAAGGATCATGGGTCTTTTGTTTTAGTTGATTAGAATTAGTCAGATTCAAAGTTTAAGTCTGAGAGAAACTGTCAGTAGCTAGTCAATTAGAGCCTCAAATTTCAATCAAAAAGGGCCAAATCAAGTTACCATGAGAAACCATCAAAATTTGGGAGGATCCTTGTAGGCCATTCACATTCTCAAAATACACAACCTAGTCTGGAGCCCAGCTCCGACCAACATCAATAAACAAGCCAGTCATCAATGATTTAGAATAAAAACCCAGCCTAATGATAGGAAATTAGAGTCTAAATCCAGTGATAGAAATCCAAAGCCAAGAGCTTTTGAGAACAAAATTCAAACCCACCCTATTCCATAGTTGGAATTGGGAGCCACAGTGATAGGCCCTTGAGCCATGGGAACGGGTTGTTAAGTCGTAGGAACAAGCTGTTAAGCTGTGAGAACGGATTGCTGGGAACAAGAATTGCCTTGAGAAAGTGTTGTACCTTGGAGAACGGATTGTGCTAGATATCGAAGCCATTGATGGATATCAAAGACCATATTTGGGTATTGGGTAAGGGACTCCGGGAACGGGCTATCCTCTCTGGGAACAAACTGTGCCTTTGGGGAATAAGCTTGTCGCCAGGAAGCAAGTTTAAATGCTGCCAGTGGAGTTGTGAACACTGCTGCAGAGAACTGCGAACTCAGCTGTATAGGTCATCATACCAGGTTTGGATTTTAAAACAATACAAACCAAATTTAAGTTGCTAGAAAGATTATTGGAAAGAAAAGGGAGACTCATCTCCAACTCTATGATGTAAGCTAATTGAATAGTTAGAATAGGTAGGAAGAAGTGATAGCATTTACTAGGAGCTTGCTTACAAAATTGGGAACTTCACAATCAAAAGAGTCTAAATAATGATCAATGGAGTTGCAATTGTGGAAATGTGGAATAAGAAGTGAGAGGAATGAGAAGGTGGCTTGGTTGTTGGCAAGTCTAACAATCAAAGAAGATTAGGAAGAAATCCAAACAAATTCTATTAGCCATTAGAATTGGAGATTAGACAATTATTGACTTGGGATAGGGGGACAAAACTCTTGGACAAATTTGATAATTGATTTAGATAAGGGTCACTCTACAATTATTGACTTTTAGACAAAGGGGACAAGATCTTAGAGGATTTGACTAATTGTCTCTAGTAGGGATAATATCTTCTTTAGGCCAAGTCTATGAATTGACTTCAATATTTGAAATGAGAATGAATTAGAGAGAGAAAAGAAATCAAGCGAAGAAAGAAAAGAAGATAGAAATTCTTTTGTTGAAATTTCAAAAACATAGCCGAAGTTACAATTTAGGTTCAGACCTTTAAGCCTAGTTTTTACTTCAAGTTTAGTTTAATATTCTTGTGGAATATCTCTAGAGGTTTCCAAAAACATAAAATACATAGGATTTGGAGTTAAAATGAAGAAGATATAGGTGGATGAAGTTTAGTAATTAGATCGGATGAAAAACACCTAGGAATAACCAAAAGAACAAGACTAAAAAATTAAGAAGTAAAAACAATTTAGAATTCAAAAGTGAAATTAGAAGTTAGTTTTGGAATTTAAGTTAGTAGTAATTAGTGGATGAAGTTTTAAGCACCGATTAGCGGCATCGATCTCAAAACTGGCTAAATTTCGCTCGATTTCTACTTAATTTTTTTTGCCCTCAATGTAAATTCAAAAAAAATCTTCCAAAAATGAACATTTGGCTAAAAACCCTGAACTTGTTTTGAGAGCATTGATTAGCGGTCAAACTTCATCCACCTTTGATATGTTATATGTATGCAAAGAAATCTCCTACAAATTTGAAATTTGCAGAAAATTGAAATGTGACTTCTGTGCAACTAAACCTCTTGCAGAAAATTTGAAATCTCAATGTCTCATCCCTAACATTTGCAAGTAAATCTCCTACAAATTTGAAATTTGCAAAAAACTTAAATGTGACCTCCTACAAATTTGAAATGTCAACATCACATCTCTAAAATTTGCAATCAGATCTCTTGCAAATTTGAAATGTCAACATCACATCTCTAAAATTTGCAATCAAATCTCTTGCAAATTTGAAATTCTCAGAGAAAATTGAAATGTGACCTCCTACAAATTTGAAATGTGACCTTTTGCAAATTTGAAGTTTGCAAAAAATTGAAAAGTAAACATCACATCACACTTACATTTGCAAGTAAACCTCTTGGAAATTTGAAATTTGCAGAAAATTGTAAGGTGACTATTACGTCACTAACATTTGCAAGTAAACCTCCTGGAAATTTGAAATTTGCAGAAAATTGTAAGGTGACTATCGCGTCATTAACATTTGCAACTAAACTTGCTACAAATCTTTGCAGAAAATTTAAATTGTGAACGTCATGTCACTAACTAACATTTGTAACTAAAGCTTTTGTAAAAGATTTGAATTGTGAATTAAAACCTTTTGCAAATCTTTGCAGAAAATTTGAAATGTGAAAGTCACGTCACTAACATTTGACAAAAACTTGAAAGTAACTAAAATTTGAAATGTGAACATTACTTCACTAACATTTGCAGAAAATCTGAAACCAAAAAATTTGAAATGTGAACGTCATGTCACTAAAATTTGAAAAAACTTGAAACTAAAATTTGAAATGTGAATGTCATGTCACTAACATTTGACAAAAATTTAAAACTAAAGTCTGAAATGTGAATATTACATCACCAACATTTGCAAAAAAGTTGAAAGGTGAATGTCACATGTATTTGCAGAAAATGTAAATTGCAGAAAATTTGAAATGTAAACCTCCTGCAACTACATTTGCAAATGACATTAACATTTGCTACAACTTCATTTGGAAACATTACTAAATGTAAACGTCACTTACATTTGCAAAAAATTTGAATTGTGAACGTCACTAACATTTGCTACAACTTCATTTGGAAACATTACTAAATATAAACATCACTTACATTTGCAAAAATTTTGAATTGTAAACGTCACTAACATTTGCAAAAAAAATTGAATTACAAAAGATTTGAAATGTGAACGTCACTTATATTTGCAAAAAAATTGAATTGTGAACATCACTAAATGGGAATGTTGTCATGATGTGGGCCATTTACTAATTAAAAGATAGGCATCTTATTATGTCTAAGTCGGTTCTAAATTGAAAAGTGGTTATGCTCGCTGGATGGTTTTGTTGGACATTTGTCTCATATTGTTTGCAACCTTACAACTTTCTTGTGGATACTTGAAGGCTTGGCTTCCTTCTTTGGAGCTTTCTTGTTTTTCCAATTCTTTGGAATCATTTTCTTTTGAAAAGTTACACTTTTTGTTGAAAATTGTAGTTGTGCTGTAAGTTGTTTTTATTTTTTGTGTTGTTGTGAGGATTATACTTTAGAGCTTGAAAGGATGCAATAGGAAAACTTGAGAGGGTTTTGAATGCCATTGTATCTTATAGGTTTTGAGAGTTGATTTTTAGGGTTTGGGTTTCTGGTAAACAGGATTTGCTAAAGCATTAGCACTATTGCCTTTATTGTAGGGAACTAGTTTCTTTTGGCATTTGTAGTTACTTTAGGTGTTGAATAAATTACTTTAGTCTTTGACAAACATTTACTACAACTAAGAGCCCTGTGTTTTTTTGGATAGGCTGCAAAACCTTACAACAACGTTACTAACATTTGTAGAAAATTTAAAATGTGACCTTGCAACTACGTTTGTAAACGTCATTAATATTTGCAGAAAATTTGAAATAAAAAAAAATTGAAATGTGAACCTGTAGAAAATTTGAATTGTTAAAATTGAAATGTCAATGTAACATTATTAACATTTGTAGAAATTTTGAAATGTGACAAGAAAATTTGAAATTTGAAATGTCAATGTCATTATCATTTGTAAGAAAATTTGAAATGTGACAAAAAATTTGAAATGTGAATGTCACTAACTTTTGCTGGAAAATTTGAAATGTGAACTTCTTGCAACTACATTTGCAAAAAGTTTGAAATGTGAACGTCACTAAATTTTTTTTGTTGAATCCATTGGTGCAATCCAATCAGTAAATGATCAACTGTATGTGAGAAATTTGAAATGTGAACCTCACTAACATAATCCATTGGTGCAACCTGACATTTCTTTCTAACATTTCATTTCATTTGTTTTTTCTGAATATTTTTTGAATTTTGAATTTGAATTTTTGGAAACAAAAGGATACTTTATTGACTCTACACTGAAGGGAAGGTAGCTTTCCATTGACAGAAGCTAAGGTAGCACAACCTATTCCCATTTCTTTAAGAAATTTGCCTTCTTCTGGTATCAAAACCACAATTGATTAGTTTGGGTTGATTAGCCTTTGGGTTATAAACTCAGTAAAAATTTGAAATGTGAACCTCTTGCAACTACCTATGCAGAAATCTAGCACTTGTAGAAAATTCACTAACACTGACATTTGCAGAAACTTGCAAAAGATTTGAAATGTGAACTGTCAACATTAACATCACTAGCATTTGTAAAACTTTACAAAAAATTTGCTAACATTTGCAGAAATTCAATGTCAATGTCACTAACAGTTGCAAATTTAACATTTGCTGAAATTCACAAAAAAATTCATTAGAATTTGTAGAAAATGTCAACGTCAACATCACTAACATTTGCAAAAATTTGCCAAAAATGCGGAAATTGTCAATGTCAACATCACTATTGTTTGCAGAAATTTTTGTATAAAATTCACTAACATTTGCAAAAAATGTAGAAATTGTCAACATCAACATCACTATTCCTTAATATAGCTTGTCTTGCCTTGCCCTCCCCCCGCAAAAAACCAATAGTTGTCAATCATATGTTAAGAAAAAATGACCCCGCGCCCCTGCCATTGATCTCATTTTCATCTTTGTTTCATCTCTGTCATTAATCAAGCTAGTTGTCCACCTGATCAGAGAAATTAGGGTTCGTTTTAGAGAGTAGGATTTGTGCCACCCCACACTGGAGCTTCACCGATACAAGTTTTGGGTTTTCAGTATGAATTCTTTGATGTCTGTAGCATCGTCGAGTTTGTGAGGACTAGACAAGGTAAAATGTGAGTTTGCAAGGTAAAGTATGAATTGGCTGCTAAGATCAAGAGTTTGTTGATCATTTTGCAGCATTGTGGAGTTTGTTGCAGTATCGTGAAGCTGAGGGTCAATATTTGTTGTTTTTGTATTGGTATTGTTTGATTTTTGTTTAGGGTTTTGAGACATTAGATGTTTTTTGGGGGGTCGGGAGGGCCGTTTCGGGCCCGTTCCCGACGCTGGTCCCCCCCGCAGTTTCAGGGAACGGCTGTTCCCGATAAAAAAATTTCAAAAAAAAAAAAAAAAAAAAATTTTAGTCTTGAAATGAAAAAAAAACAGAAAAAAAAATTCATTTTTTTTCCGACGTGGCAGTCGCTCGGCCACGTCAGCGAGCTGCCGCGGCCCTGAATTCGGCAGTTCCCACAGCTGGGAACACGCAGCCCTCCAGGAGGCTGAAATCTCATCTAATGGTGAGTTGATTTCTTAAATTGTTCTCAATATTTGTTGTTCTTGTTTTGATTTTGTTTGATTTTTGTTTAGAATTTTGAGGGTTAGAAATTGATTTGTTGTCCTCACTTCTAATTAGAATCACTCAATTTAGCTTGTTTCGCTTTGTCAATAGTGTTTCAAGTTGCAAGGTGAGATCATGGCATCTAATGTCTTCATTTGGATTCCAATTTTTGATGTTTTGATTTCAATGCCAATGTATAGGTGCTTGTGACTGCTATGGATGTTACATGTTGACAAATAATTTAGGGTATTCTTTAGGGTTTGATTTAGGATTTGACAAATAGGCACTACAAGAGATTAGGGTGTTTTAAGTAGTGTCCTAGACATCACATCTTTCAAATAACGTCTTTTAAGTAAGTTTTTATGTAAAATTTTACTAAAAAGACAATCTATTCAGTAAAATTTTACTTAAAAACTTACTTAAAAGAGGTTACTTAAAAAACGTGATGTCTAGGGCACTACTTAAAACACCCCTTTTTCTTGTAGTGAGGCTTAGAAAGTATGGGACTTTTTAATGTTTAAATTTCATTGTTGGCACCGATTCATGATGTATTTTTTTATTTTTTTCCTTTGGTACTTACTAATATTCTAGGGATTGTAAGATTGTATTGAAAAACATTATATACTATATTGGTTCCTCGTTGATTTATATAACCCTAAAATCCTAAATGTAACAAAAGTGCTCATTGACTTTAATCCAATGTGTTTTGATTATGTTTTCATAAATATGACTATGCCATCTCAAAAGTGTTGTACAGAACACTACCAAAACATAAACAACAATTAGAAACCCGTTTTTTCAAACAAAATTCTAGAAAAAAAGCTCTAGCACTTCCAAAACAATTAGATCTTAGTGTTATCATTTTTGTAGGTAGCTCTGACATTTTCCTTGAGTATTTGAAAAAAATGGAAGAATTTCTTGAAAATAAATGTAAATCTGGATTGTATTCCATCGAAAGAGGTGGAACTCTTTCAAGGCTCCATTTGCAAATGGTGTGTTGATTTATGACATCCTTGGCAGCCATAATCAATAAACAAATGAAAACTAATTTCGGATGGGATAAAGCTGCAACAGTTCTTGTAGGGCACTACGTTCTCAATAAAACACTCCGTAACACTATTTTGCACATATTCATTGGCATGTTGGCGTACTGCATCAAAGACAAAGGCAAATATCACTTTAATCGTGTGCACCGGAATGTGACCCCTCGGCACATCAAAAAGGCATTGAAGAGTATGTCAAGCATGGTACTCTGTTTGCTAGAATCGGATCATTTTGACTCATAAGAATCTCATTGAGAGGGTCGCTACATTCTGCAAAAGCCTCAGGAGGTTTACTTAGAAAATTTTATTCAAAATGGTGCAATCAAAGATAGGATGTGTTTGTTCTTTGGACCTAAAAATTTTGAATTTTCTTAAAGATAATATAGGGTGGGAGAAATTTTAGTTTTCAAATTATAATTAATATAGGGTTGCCAATAATATATCCAATTTTATTTTTTTAGATCTAATATAGGGTTGGTATAAAGAGGACTATGGTATTCTATAATGGTGTAAAAAGTGTGTACAACTGGGGTATAAATAGGGTGTTAGTTACAACTAGGATATGAACACAGAACCAAAGGACAAGTTCTTGGCCGAAATATTTTGCTTTAGATTTTGATTTTGACACAAATGAAAATTTCCAGTTGCAAAGCCAAAACCAGGGTATTGTAGTTTTGACACCTCACTCCAAGGAAAATTTCAATTATTGTATTGTAGGTTATTTTTTATTGAACCTCTGTCAGTGATGAGGTAGTGATAGACATTCTGAAACTTAATAGTAATATGTTAAGGATCCCATGCAATAGTAGATTCCATGCAATAAATTGACACTATTTACTATGCAAATTGCCCCATGAATAAACCCAAAATAATCAGACCCTGATGCTTATTATTAACCTCTAATGACCTAAGGGGGGTGTATTTTCAAAATGTGCCAAAACTGCTAAAGACTTGAGTAATTTGTTTTCTCATTTTTTCTTGAGATCAATTAGATTATAACCATAAAATCTTGAATTTCACATTATGAGTGAGCACCTCAGAAAAATTCAAATTATTTGACCTCACGGTTTAGGAGATATTTAAGATTGAAGTTTTGTTTGGTTCAATGGAAATACAGGGCAGTGTACTTTGAAGGAGCATATCTTTGTGAGAATATTTTGAGATGATATCCTTTTTGTCCTCAGGCTCAATGAAAGATAAAAGAGTTGAAAATATACATGTAAATTTCACAACATCTTAAGCATTTTTCAATTCATATGGGAGCTTCCAATACATGGTGGTCTCGGGGGGGTCAGTGTGTAAAAAAATAAGGGGATAGGTGCGAACACCAAGTATTTTTTAGGGGGGTATTACTTTTTTTTTTTTTTTTTTAAACACGCTATTATTATATAATTTCCTACTTTGGGTTATTAGAGAAGGGGCTTACATTACTTATAATTCTAAATTGATATGAATAAATGATATGGTAATTTAGATTAAAAAAAAATTCTACTGCAATTTTTGTCCTACATTAAATTTCTTTCAAACTTTCTTTTCTTTCCCCCACTAATGACTACTTACAACTAGAACTCAACAGAAAAGTGTAGTCAATACTACTATTGTATCTTCCATAAAAATTGTCAATGACACTCATTTACTAGGAAGGGATCATATTATTGAATGCTATCAATTGAACTTTAGGTTTAGGTCCTTTTTACATGATTAATATGAATGATACAGAGATTGCTTTTTGATATCAACTTTACTTTAACTTACATTGTTGATTCAATGTACATGTCTTCACCGTATGCACAATAATATGTAAAAATTCTTTTTGCACTATCATGGTAGTATGAAGTCATAGTATGAAATAGAATGCAAAAATATTTTTGTACAATCATGGTAGTATGAAATGGTAGTATGCAATGGTAGTATGAAATAGAATGTCCTCATTGTATTTACAAACACAATGAGTGAAAAAAAATGTGCTTATCATGTCTAGTTATGGAGACACAAACAAAACTGAGCTTGTACACCTGAATTCAAACATGCAGTACTATAACTAATGGGAAAACTAGAAAGCCACTTGAAGCCAGCCACCGTCTACAATGTAAATTAGTAAAGTCAAACACTTGTGTCTACAATAGAAACATCCAAAGCCGTCAATATTAAGCAATTCAACATAATTGGAGACACTTTTTCCTAAAAATAACATTTATGTAGTATTAGCAAGTGAAAATCATGAATATTCCAAAAAAAAAATTAGATTTTTTGGATGTGGTATGTAATTTCTATGATTTTTCAAAGTGCCAGCTCCCTGACCATTGAAATTGTCACATAGGTGGACCCTAAATTGAAATTTGCAAAAATCCGTAGTTAGTAAATCAAAGTTAAGTATATGTCTTTCAAATGCGTCAACAAATCAAAGAAAGTTAAGCATTTGTAGGACACATTGATGAAAGTCTAAGGACACATTTAGTGATAATCTAAAGTACAAGAATGGGAACATGATCGCTTTTGGGTGTTTCTATCTTACATCAATTCAGAAACATCAACAATCAATCCTTAGGAGGAGGCCTTGTCCAAGCTGCCTCAAGCTATCGGACAACATAACTTTGACCCATGGGCTGCAATGAATTTCAAAAAAATAAATTTTGGCATGTCACACAAACATTCAACTCTAGTATAACTTTTTAAAAATAATGTGCAAAATTCAAACCGTATAACCTTGCCCAGAGTTTTTAAAAGAATGCAATGTTTGAAGCTCCCAAAAAATTCTAGTAGAATTACCTTTTTGGTGTTGACAGTATTTGTATTTTCATTTTTAAATCAAAATCATTCATTACAAATATAAAGTTAAGAGTACTCAAAATTGAAGTTAATTGCAAAATTTTACAACCTCATAAGTTCTTGCGGGTACTACATATGGTGTATGATGCAAGTCGGGATGTCTAAATTTCTAACAATCTGTGATTAGCTCATTTTCTAAGTTGCATGACAGCCACCTAAAGCCAGCCAACATCTACTACAGAAATTAGTAAAGTCTATAAAATTATTGAACACTTTGAATATGCCATTCACAAGGCAACAACATTTAATACTTTTGGTCAAAAAAAAGAATAAAAAGGGGGGTATCCTAGGTCTAATTTTTTTCTAATTGGACCTATTTTTCTATACCCTATAGTAGTTTAAAGACATGTCATGGAATTTTTGTACCCTATAGTATAAAAAATCAAATTATAATTTTTATCTCAAATGTTTTTTAGGCACCCTATCATTTGTTCGCACGTAGTTTTCTATTGCTCCCGCTCACTGCACCCCCCGAGATGGTGGTCACTTAAATGAGAGTGGTGTTTGTAAGAGAAAAAAAGATAGGACACTTGTCTTCTCCTTGAACTCCTTGAATCTATCCGTTTTGAGGTGGATTTTTTTTTTGAGGTAGGCAAGAATCACATTGGTTGGTTGACTTTTTAGTCCATGCCCAAATTGAACCCAAAATAATGAGTTGTAAACTACACTACACCACTTTACTTTGAAAAATTCCACAAGGTGGAATGTAATTTGGAATTTGATGAAACTACCACCATTGGATTTATATTATAGCCTTTTTTTTTAAAATATAATTTTTATTTTCAAAAAAACTCAAAATTTGATAACAAGAAGCTCAAAAAAGAGGTGCAACAACTAGAAAATGATCACTTGGGTCATTAGGGGTTAATTTCGCACCGATGCATATGGTTGCTCAAATGCACGCAATGCACAGGACTTGGCCTGTAGAATTCCTCTAAAGCGTATTTGAAATAGTTTTTTTTTACACAAGTATAGGTTTATAGCAAGAAAAAATAAGTACAAGTATCCAATCACAAGCGGCTTGGGGGGGCCTTAAATAGGATTTTATATAGGAGTTGAGTGTTTATAATTAGGCTTGTGCACCAAAGTGATCCTAACCAGGTGCTCCTCATTCACAGTTGTGTAGATTGATATGTTTCAGTTTATGTGAGTTCATATGAAATATATTTGCACGCCAATTGTAATTCGTGCGCATCATTCTTTGTAATTGGAATATGTTTTGTACTGTGGAGGATTAACAAATCATTGTGTGCAGTTTCCTTCATTCATATCTCCATTTGAATGTTTAAATGAATGGTACTAGAGTGTGGAGGAATTTGTGGTTGGACTTTATGCTTTTCAACTGAACTTGTCGGGCATCATTTTAAGAAAGCCATTTCATTTAGTCCATGGAGAGATTCATTTAGTTCATTTCATTTAGTCCACACGAGCTTTGAAGCCAACTTGTAAAATTTTAAGTATGTTTTGAGCGTCCTACGTGAAGGTCACATTCAACAAAAATTAAGTCATTTTGGTAAAAATGTGCTATGTCATCTTCTTAATGGTGTGAGGTGATGTGAACCCCTGAAAATTTGATGTGTAAATTCAAAGAGTACCGAATGAAAACTTCACACACAGTATTTGAAAGTAGTTATGACAATTTGAATGTAGCGAGTTCTAATGAAAGTAATTCATTATATATAATGAAGATAGGGTGTGAGAAAAAGACCTCTCTTGCAAATTTAAAGTAAGTGAAGGGCCCTTAAAAATATGCGAAGTTAGCAAATTAGGTAATGATAGGGTGTGTTTAATTAGTCCAATCCATCAAAAGACTCCCCTAAAAATATCCTTTGTTCACACATGATATATGAAACCCCAAATAGTGCCTCCCTAAGGCAGGTGCAAGATGAAGAAGCAATTGGAAAGTATTCTTCCCAGCACCTTGTTGCCAATGCTACAATCCAGTCAGTATATCCCATTAGCTTCTTGGGTTGTATCTGTTTGCCAAGGCGGCATGGAATATACTAGGGCCTCAATACTATGAAAATGTATGATGCAATCACATACTATAAACATGAATGATGTGATTCAAATTTTGTTTGAGCATACAAATCCTAGATCTTGCCTTGTACAGTTGTCTACACAATTAAATTCAAAAAATTCATCACTAATTTTTTTTTGTGAATTTTCATGTAAAATCATGAAAAAAAATTGAAAAAATTCACCAAAAATGGAGTTTTGTTTTTTTGGAGCTGAAAATTTGGTATGCATGAGGGGGATTGTGTAAGACACAATTGTTGATTGGGGGAACAAAAAATTTCAAGTATATTATGAGTAGTGGCAAAAAAATTGAGTGGCCCTAAAAGGCAGGATTAACCTTTTTTGTAGGCCATTGTACAATTGCCCAAAACCACTGCTTAGACTGCAATGCAGACTACAACTGATGCCATATTAATTCCTGTAGTGTACACTGATCGTGATGACTTCAATAATTTTCTGTTCTAAGATAGGAGGTCCAAAAAGCAATCACCTAAGCCCTGAAATTGAATTTTGGGGAGTTAAAACATCTTGAAATATTCTTTAGTAAATTTTCCTTGAAAGACAAGAGGAAATGGCATCTAATCCAAGTTGTTTCATATTTTTTGGAGCTTTGTGGAATTAACTATGAAATTTTGAAGTTGAAATGCCATAGGGCTCTAAAAGCGACTACCTCCTAGAATGTACACCGCTTGTACATTTTGGTAAATTGAAAAAAAAAATGTACCTCTGGGTCATGTTCGATTCAAAATGCCCAGTTGGAGATCGAGCCTCCTACCTTAGTTATGAGGATTTAAACAGTTTTCTTGTTTTTTGCAATAAGGTGGGTATCCTTAAACCGTCACAAATTGCTCCTGTGCCTAATTACTACTATTAGACTGTTCAAATTCTTCTATATTCTTATTGGCAAGGGAAAGGAGGTTCCAACGCACCAAAGAACGCAACATTTGGATACTGTATGCAAAAGTTATAAAGGAACAAAGTTTGGTTCTAAAAGCGTTTCTTCCAGAGGTACATAACTGATTTTGGAGATGTACACACAATGAAGATGGCGCTTTAAGTTCAGTGGCGGTTTTGGGATACCTACCTTATGTCTACAAAACTACGAGTTCTTTTTTTCCTACATTTTTTTTTCAATTCATTTGCTCTGGTCATAAAATATTTAGATGGAAATACTTTGTTGCTATTTGAATT
The DNA here is from genome assembly GCA_951799445.1 of Pseudisothecium myosuroides. Lineage (NCBI taxonomy): Eukaryota > Viridiplantae > Streptophyta > Bryopsida > Hypnales > Lembophyllaceae > Pseudisothecium > Pseudisothecium myosuroides. The sequence continues at coordinate 31,503,365 of OX637291.1, forward strand.
CAAAATGGCCCATTTGGTATGAAGGCATACAATTGGATTCTCCACAGCTGGGGTGGCCTATGTGGTGGCAACCATTGCCACAAATTTCACCTCCTGCATTCATGTCATACCACACAAGCCTGTGGGGTTACACTTGGGTGTACGGGAGTATATTGATGGAAATTTTTTACATCCTATAACTACATGCCACGTGTAGAAGAAGTAAATTTGAATTGGATCTGAATTAGATGTGTATTTGTTTTGTCATAATGCACTCAGAAAAGGCAATTCTTGCCTAGCCTTAAACCATCACTAACATTTGCAGAAAATGTCAACGTCAACATCACTAACATTTGCAAAGATTTGCAGAAAATTTGAAACTTTGAAAAGTCATCTACCAACGTCAACTTCACTAACATTTGCAAGAAGATACAGTGACAACCGAAACTGAGTACTGTAAGCATCAATGGACAAAGTCCAAAAATGTATATATATGAAAGTTGTAGTGTACAACATGCTGCACATGACCATGGAAGTTTGAAGAAAAAAATAGTTGTGATTTGAAAGAAAATCAATTTCAAAGTTAGCCATGTCTAAAACTCAGTTTTGTTCAACATGATTTGGAATTCTTTTATTTTTGTCAATTTTTTTTTAGAACTCCGAAAAAACTTTTTGTGCCTTGGCATGTTGGTATACATCATTTCAAATTGTTGTACCCACAAATTGAAGGAAATTGCCATTTATAAAATTTAAAACACCAACAATTTGACAAACATACAAATGATGTTTGTTCTCACAATATTTGATTTTTTTTTTGGAATTGAGAGCTTGGGATAGCATTAGCCATTGCAGAGAGCATAGGTTGCAATATGGACCATTGTTACATCTTTGTGCTTTTGCATTTGAAATATTTGTTGAATTTGACAATGCATTCAATTTATATTTTGCAATTGTATAATGCGTTTTTAAATTCAACTTCTTTTGTCCAAAGACTAGAGTTGATGATGCACAAAATTGATCCAACAAATCTCAAAAAAAAATGTATCATTGTCAATATCATCAAAAAACTGAAAATTGCCAAAAATTATACTGACCTTCATCAAATTTTCAATTTTTTGATGATATTGACAATGATACATTTTTTTTTTGAGATTTGTTGGATCAATTATGTGCATCATCAACTCTAGTCTTTGGACAAAAGAAGTTGAATTTAAAAATGCATTATACAATTGCAAAATATAAATCGAATGCATTGTCAAATTCAACAAATATTTCAAATGCAAAAGCACAAAGATGTAACAATGGTCCATATTGCAACCTATGCTCTCTGCAATGGCTAATGCTATCCCAAGCTCTCAATTCCAAAAAAAAAATCAAATATTGTGAGAACAAACATCATTTGTATGTTTGTCAAATTGTTGGTGTTTTAAATTTTATAAATGGCAATTTCCTTCAATTTGTGGGTACAACAATTTGAAATGATGTATACCAACATGCCAAGGCACAAAAAGTTTTTTCGGAGTTCTAAAAAAAAATTGACAAAAATAAAAGAATTCCAAATCATGTTGAACAAAACTGAGTTTTAGACATGGCTAACTTTGAAATTGATTTTCTTTCAAATCACAACTATTTTTTTCTTCAAACTTCCATGGTCATGTGCAGCATGTTGTACACTACAACTTTCATATATATACATTTTTGGACTTTGTCCATTGATGCTTACGGTATGGTTGTTTGAATGAAAATGTTTCACAATAGTACTCAGTTTCGGTTGTCACTGTAGCATTTGCGGAAATTTGCGTCAATGTCACTAACATTTGCAAAAAATGTAGATGTCATTGTTACACTATAAGAACCTATGTTTTAGGTTTTGAATTTTAGGTGACATTCAATGTCACAACCCATGTTTTTATTTCAACAATATATAATGTTCAATGTAACATCTTGATGTTACATTGGACATTATTGTTGAAATAAAAACATGGGTTGTGACATTGAATGTCACCTAAAATCCATCACTTAAAACATGGGTTTCTTACAATGTCACTAACATTTGCAAAAACTTGCAAAAACTTTGAAAGAAAACTATTTTGTCACTAACATTTGCAAAGAAAATTTGAAAAAAAAATTATTGTGTCATTAACATCTCCAAAAAAAAATTGCAAAAAATTTGAACTGTGAACTGTTAATGTCAACATCACTAACACTTGCAGAAAAATTTGAAATTTGAAATGTCAACCTTTTGTAACTACATTTGGGTGATTGCAAGAAACACTTGTACTATTTGTTGCGTTTTGCATTTTTGGACTTTTAATACTTTTTGTACTATGAGTCACCTTCAGTACTATTGAAGGCATGGAACATAAAATTTGAATGGTCAATTGGATTTCAAATTTACTATTCTGACAACATGTGATGTTCATCATTGGATGACAAAAATGGATGGAAATACTTAATTTGTCATTAAATAACAATTTACATTGGTAGATAGAAGGTATTACAAGCCCCAGCAGTACTGTTGACTCTTTTTGTGTACCCTGAAGTACTATTTTGAGCCACATGCTACAATTTATCCTAGAAAATGAAACTTTCACGTTTCTATTTTTGAAAATTAGGAAATGAGTTTGAAAAAATTATTTTTAAAATGGACATTGTTTCCAACTAAGAGAAAAGTAGGAAGATCAAAGTTAGAACTAAAAAACCATTTTTAATTCAACATAAGAATATAGCACACTTTAAGCCAATATAAAACACACTTGGAACATGTTTTTGGAAATCCCTCTCTTGAAAAGGTGTATTTCTATTAGAAAAGCTAGCCTACCAAATTTGATGATGTAACTCTTCAGAAAAGGTACTCGATAGTATTAAAAACCACCAAAACCGCATGTGTGACATATATATTCAAAATTCGGTTTCAGTTATTAAATTAATTTTGAAAAAACTGAAATAATTCAAGTGCATTCTCTATTGCTATAGAAAGCTTGCCTTTGAATTTCATGTTCATTCAATCATTTTTGCAATACTTATGGCACAAATCAACTTCCGCTTTGAATATGTGACGGAAAATAGTACAGGTGTTTCTTGCAATCACCCACTTCCAAAATATTTGAAATGTTAGTATCAACGTCACTAATGTTTGTAAAAAATTTGAAATGTGAACCTCCTACAACTAAATTTGCATAAAATTTGAAATGTCAACATCAATGTCACTAGTACTTGCATAAAATTTGAAATGTCAACATTAATGTCACTAATGTTTGCAAAAACAATTGAAATGTCAACATCAATATTACTAATGTTTGCAAAAAGCTTGAAGTGTAAATGTCACTAACATTTTTTATTGAATCCATTGTTGCAATCCAATCAAGAAATGATTGACTATGTCTAAACCTCACTAACAGTTTCTATTGGATCTATTAGTACAATCCAATCAAGAAATGATTGACTATGTCTAAACCTCACTAACAGTTTCTATTGGCTCTATTAGTACAATCCAATCAAGAAATGATCAATTGTATGATTTTTGTAGTTGCAATAGATTTAAAATGTGAACTTCACAAACAATTTTTGTTGAATCCGTGTATTCAATCCAATCAAGAAATGATCAATTAAGGCCGAGCCACCCATAACTGCCCGAATAAGGAATTCTGACATGATCCGGTGTAGTGAAGGCAAAACAAATATTTTTTAGAGGTACATTGATAGAAACGACAGGGATTGCAAATTTTTTTGGTAATTTTATTGTTTGAACTGAAATTTTAAGAAATTACTAGACCGTCACTTCAAGTCTTCACATTTTTTTTCTACACTTCAAAATGATTTGGAAAAAAAGTTACACATCAAAATCATATTGATATGTACCCTTGGAAAAAAATTAGTTTTCATAGTACTTTGGGGCCATCACTTCAAATCTTTCATATTTTTTTCCACATTTCAAAATGATCTAAAATACATTATACACCAGAATTGTGTTGATATGTACCCTTGGAAAAAAATCAGAGTTTTTGGAGCACTTTTGAGCTTTTCAATTTGCCCCTTCCCATTTCAACATTCTGATTTAAGCATGTCTACAAAGTGTTGCCTAACCAAACATCTTTTATCAATCTTGTCAATGGTAGCATTTTCTCAAAAATTGTGCAATTTTCTCAATCTTTTTTTTATAAGAAAGCTACATAAGCCTTCTTTAATTTCAATAGTGGCAATCATCCAAATTATTCCACACAAATGAGGGATTATGCTTGTTACAAGAGCTAGTCAAGTCAAAATCCTTAAGGGCTTAAATTTTTTTTTTTAGATTATATAAATACTTAAAATAAATGGTAGTAGCTTCCTATTAGTATTCATAGGCTGGTACTAAAATTGTTCTTCAGAGCATAGGAATCCAAAGATAAGAGCATCAAAATTTCAAGAAGTGACTAGAGTTCACTTAAATTATATTATTGAATAAGGTGACTTTGGATGAAAAGCTTGGGTGTTGGAATAGGTACAAAGTTGGAAATAGGTTGGTCTACCTTACCTTGAGAGCTATCTAGCTTACTCTTGCAGTGTAACTGCTTGTTTGAATGAGAACAAAACATCACACTGAACAATCACACCTTGGCAAAACCAAATTGCATAAAAGACATGTGACTAGGCATTTATGCTTTCAATTGAGTTGTCAATGCTCGTGCTTCAATAAATTATTTTTAAGAAACTCAAATTTTTCCACCAAGTTTAAGAAATTGATTTAAAAAGAGCCAATTAGGAGACATATTACATGGAAAAAATCGACTTCTCAGTACCAATGATCTCAAAACAAGTTCAAGGTTTTTAGCCAAATGTTCATTTTTGGAAGATTTTTTTTGAATTTACACTGAGGGCAAAAAAAATAAAGTAGAAATCGAGCAAAATTTAGCCAGTTTTGAGATTGCTGCAAGTCAGTACTTGAATAAATTTGTTTAAGGAATTATAAACAAATTCAAGAGAAATGCACCCTAGGTGAATTCAATTTTTTTCTAAAGTATTACTTTCTAAATTTTCAAAGTTGGGAATATAAGGTACCTAATATATAACACTACACGTATTAAATGTCCTTGAAGCCAAGAAATAAATGTTTCAATTCTCATTAGTTGCTTCAAACAACTGGGAAATTGCATGAAACACTTGTACTATTTTCTGTCACACGTCGCGTGCTGATTAGTTTTTTGGCCATAATTTTTGAATTTTGACTCCAAAATCCAAATAATTCAAAATTCATAGACAAGGTACTTATGACTATTATATACCTTGTCTTTTTTTTTTTGGAAATTTTTAAAATGTTTTACTATTTATAATAGCCCCCAATATTATGTTACAAATGCCAATTTGGAGTTTTTTAGTACTATTTAGTACTCATAAAAAAGAATTTGGAGTTGAAATTTGGTGGAAATGGTCATCTAGCAGACTTGTAGCTATTGTTCAAAGGAATTCTAAAAATACTTAATTTTTTGTAGTGTAGAAGTCTATAAAGTGAGCCCCTTTCTACTTGCATTTTGAAACATGTAAAAAATTATTTTGGCAGTTTTTTTGGTGAACAATCATCTCCATAGAGTTGCCAAAAATGTCCAATTTTTATTTTTTTTATTTGAGATTTTCCCTATTTTCTACTAATTAAAACATCAAAGTATTTATTTTCTTGTGATTTGGCACTTTCTAGTTCACCTACTTAGAGAATTTTTTAATGAATTTCCTTTGGTGGTTACCTTCATCTTAAAGGCGCATACATTGGTCATATTTTTTAATTTTTTTAAAAATTGATTTTCTAATTTTAAAATACTCTAGAAAAAATCATGAGTATTGTTGTAAAACGCAACAAATAATACAAGTGTTTCATGCAGTCACCGGATTCTTCACCTCTCATTGGTTGTTTCTCAATATTTGTGATGGTTTTGAGTTATAAAAGTGCATAGAATGGTTTGCCATGCACTAAGCCTCATGTGGTTTAAAAATTGAATGTTGGGGTTAATATGTAACCTCAAAGGAATGTTAAAAATGATGCTACTACTCTAAAATGATAACTCCCTTGCATTGGATGTTATCTAATGATCTTCAATTTTCTTGTATTTACATCAAAAAATGTCTATTAATGTCCCTTTCTTGGGTCTAAGTTTGTTGGTGTTCCCTTGGAGGCAAATTTGTGAAGATTGTTGAACCTGTATTTTACACTCTTATGGTATATAAAAGTAATCCTTAACCCCTCAAGGCCTAACAACTTTTTGACAATGGAGGTATTCAATGAATTGTCTCACTTTGATATTTTTTTGCACATGGATGTACTTGAATTTTTTAAATTTAACCCTACAAAAGTAAAGATTATTTTGTCTAGTATGCATGGATTTAATTGTGGAAAATATTGATTGTTTGATTTTTTGATTATAAATTTTTTTGATGATCAACTTTATAGGTAAAAAACACAATTTTGGGAGAAAAATCATATGAAGATGAATAATAATTTTTTACCTCCCCTCCCAAAATGTAATAGAATCTAAAGTAGATGCAATATTTTTTAATTTAGAAAAATTATAAATAAAAAACTCTCTCACATTTGTACACATTTTCAAACACAAGGAGTAGAAAGTCAAAATTGACCAAATTGGATCCTAAAAAATTTCAAAAAAATTATATTTGAGTCAATTTTGAAATTTAACATATGATATTATTAGCATATTGTTTGGAACATCTTCAAGAAATTTGGAATCAATCTAATTATTTTGTATTCTTAATCACACTAGATTGAATTTTGTATTTTTCAAATTGCTAAATATAAAAATTTGAAATTTTTTCTCTAAAACTAATTTGTTTGTGCAAAATAAAGACTATAAATGCCCAAGAATTTTTTTTCCCATCCCTACTATTCCTTTCATCGGAAAAAAATTATGTTTGCTCCCTTTTTCTATTATATAACATTTTCTAAATAAATTTTTAAATATTTCTTACATGAAATTTTGAAAGAAAAGAAAGCGCAACAAGTTTATCAACTTGTTACTCTACCAGATCCTACTTTACAAAATATTGAGATTTGCTTCATCCTACCAAGAATTTGCCATTAAAAATTTGAAGAAGACACATTGTATGATTGTATCCTATTAGTCCTTGAAGAGTTAAAGTCGTGAAACGTCACTCTTTATTTGGTCCTTCTTTCAATTTTTATCCTTGATATTATTTGAATTTTGATTCAACTTGTTATCTCTTGGAATTGTCAACAAAGCATGAAACCTTGTATTGTAGTCATGTTGACTTGTTACCTCCCTATATTGAATATATTAAGGTTTTGTGCCATCCTTATACTTCCAATGTTGCTACAATAGTTTATACTTCATTTTACATCTCACAATTGAAAGAATGGGGCCAAATCCTTAATATAGATAGAAGACAACTCAATTTGACTAGAGTACGTGCAGCCACGCCTTGTTGTAATTCCAAAACAAGGTAAATCCAAATCCAAATACTATTTATAATAAGAATTGAAAGAGGGGGCAAATGAATGGTGGCATTTCATAGTTTAAAGAAAGAATGCCTGTTACCAAGCTAATTTAGTACTTGCTACCTTGGAAAAATTGTTTGATAGTTTGTGTTTGATAGTTTGTGCATTATACACAAATTGGAAAGTTGAAAAAAATCCTCTTGCAAACAAAATCAAGTTATTTTTACAATCAAGTTATTTTCAATTGGCAATCAATGATTTTTTGTGATTTTTCAAAATTTGTTGAGACAAAATTGATAAAACAAAGGTAGGTCCATCTTAAACCTCACAGTAACACGTCCCTTCCAAAAAAATGTAGTGTCATAATGCTAAAGGATTATTTTTGAGTGAAAGGTGATGAAAGACCTCTTTGCCTAAAAGGATCTCTATTGGAATTGTACAAATGTAGGTGCTCTCCTTCTCAAAGGCCAACCCAACAACCCAACCCCACTGCTATGTTTGCCAAGGGCTTCCACCTCATAAACCCCATAAACCCAAGGCTCGTCAGTGCTTCACATTTCCTTAACAATCTGAAGACTCGTCAGTGTTGCGCAGCTCGTGTTGTTGTTCGTTCTGCGATTTGGATCGAGATTGTTTCCTCTGCGAAGACCTCGTTGGTGATAAGCATTTTCTGAAGGTATGTCATTTATCTCTTCTTCTTTCTTCTTTTGCCTTCCGTTTTCGCTTTCAATCGGCAGCTGGCGCTAAAAGCGTCTTGATGCGTTTATTGAGAGAGATGAGAGAGTTTTTGATGCTTCATCTGATTCTTTCAGTTTCAACTCTGATAAGCCTTCGAGCTAAGAACGAAGGTAAACATTTTTACTTGGCACATTAAGAGCTGAGAGTTGTTGGTGTTATTAGAATCGTCAAATTTTGATAGATCTTTGTTATCGGATTAATAAGCAATGGCACTCTTCTTCTTTCTTTTTTCATTCGAAGTACAAAGAATTAGTCTTCCTTTAACCTCATGAACGAGCTGCTCGATTTAAACTTATGTGGACATCGACATTGTTGAATCAGTGAACAATAGCGACCGGACCTGGGCTGGCCTCAAACTCTCCCCCAATCCTTACTTCAGGAATTGCAAGGCCTCTACTTCCATAGCCACGCCTTGCTTTGGTAACCCACGTTCAATTCTTATTTCATTTTCATTTCCTCATGCTTTCTAAGATCCTCAGGAATCCGTGTCATGTTGTGTTCACTTCCCGTGATCAAGTTCCATCCTTGGCCCGGAGGTTCTGCACTAGTGTACTCTTGATTCAATTCAAGCTGCCAAAAAATCAAGCTGACCAATTTGCAAAAAAATTGAATTCAACTGCTCAATACTTCATCGCGTACCCCATAGACCAAATCCATGACCATTGCGACCTGACATGTGCATCAGGGAGCTATAAACTTCATCAACCACGGACATATATAGGCACCCCTGCCGAATCTTCCCACGGACAAAGGCCCGTCCATACAAGGATATACACAAAGCATTCAGCATCACACTTTCAAAAGGAATAATTGGGTCAAAATATAGTTCTTCTGAGATTCATAAATATACAAATCTTTGAAGTACCTGGGAGAGACTTGGAAGGTATCAGAGCACATCACTATGTTTCCAATCGGGACTGCCTCAGTTATAATCCCCAAAAGTCAAACATCAGCTATAACCTGCAACCTATATCCACAGCCATTTGGTCATCCTTGAAAATAAGCACTACGCAACAAGTGGCGTTTGCATTGGTGTTTTTCATCCACAACCAACTACACAGCAACCCTGTGGGAGGATGAACCTGCAGCGTGCGAGTCTTCACCTCTCACCCAGATAGTCATTAATACGTAATCTACGAGAGGAAAGAGTCCCAGTCGGAGTCGGAGTCCATGTCATCGTCATCGTCTGCCAAAGACGATTCAGAAGCATTGGCTTGAAGATCAAGGGAATCGGGATCGGAATAAGGATCTGATTCATACAAATCACCGATCCCAACAGTCCCAGCGGCAATGTTCAACTTCTGCCAATTCTTCGTGGCCATGTTGAACAAACAAAACCTCCCAGCCGAACCAGTTCTGAAGTCCCATGAATACGCAAGCATGAAATCTCCACAAAAACTTGCGTGGATGGAAATGTTCTGGGCAGCCTTGGGATGGAGAGGATACAGAAAGCCTTCGGCGGATCGCAGCCACGAGCACAAAACTTGGGGCAAACAGTCGTATACTTTCCACTTGTGCAGCGGTTCATCCACCAGCTCCCACACCTTAAGGGACCAGTTCTCGTTTCTTAGTCCAGATTGAAATTTAGAGGTTGCGTTGAAAATGCGCCCATTCCATGCTCCCAATGTGTCGCGGCAGTAGTACTGCGGTTGTTGCTCGGAAACCCAATCATAGGGACTGGAAAGAGAGCTCCAGCTGGCTTTTTCGAAATCGTACACGAAAATCTCCCGAGCCTGTTTTGTGGTGATATACACTCGTCCATTGCAGTCGGCACACCCGGTGCTCGCCTGCAAACGGCCACCCATTTCAAGCTTCTGCACTCGACATGGCTTCGTCTGCCACACCCCTGCTTCGTACACTTGGGTGTCAAAATCCTGGCTACCACGAACAACCCTGAACGAGCTGAAAGGGCCTTGTTGCTCAGATACGCTCATCCCAAGAATCATGTTTTCGTCAAGGCTTGGCGGAGTGGGAGGCAGATCCAGGTGCTGGTACGTCTGGGAGTGCCAGTGAAATGCATGAGCATAGTTACCCGATGCCTTGTCGTGGGTGGAATAAACCACGCCTTCGCTCGCAACAAAGTCGAAGGAACGACTCTCAGTCCAACGCGGAATCCAATCCCAAGACCGGGACAAGGCGTTGTAAACTAGGATCCCGTCGAGTCGTCGGCCATCCTCCCCTTTCGCAAACAAGCTGAAAAATGGCTTGTGTATTGGCTCCTTGAGACCCAAACGCTTGCACGCAATAACGTACCAGTCTTTGCAGACTGTGCGATTCTGGAAGAACTCTTCAAAGGGGAGCTTGGAATATACGTTTTCCGCCAAGTCGATGTGGTGCTGTAAGGTACCCCAGAGATTCTCGTCAAGGCTGGTGTGTGTGCTTGACTCGCCACGGCCACTCTGAAAGTTTTCCTTCGTTTTTGCTGATCTCTTTTCCATGATGCTGTTCTCCATCAGAAGCAAAAACACTGTCTCTGCAAGAGCGGAAGAGATGAACCCTGCAAGAACGTGGCCCTATCAGCAAGGTAATCGACCAAAAATGACCAGATTCCACGATGAATAGGTGAAAGTCAGTCTTCGTGTCCGTGAAAGTCAGTGATCGGACACTCCTAGTCCTCAGCGTTGTTATGGGTTCATCTGTGAGACTTCTCCAGTAATCCCTTCCAAAGTCTCGCTGGTGAAATGTAAGTTACATAGAAACTGCAGGTCTCCATAGATCGACAAGAAGAATCTGGTCCACCAACACTCTACTGTCACTACTAATGAAGACAGTAAACGTCAGTGCTAGGGAGCGAGTTAAAAGAAAACGGCACTTCAAGCCGGATATTACGAACAGCCCCGCTGTTTCACAAGAAGCTACAGCCCTATTGATACAAGTCCCTGAAACCATTCATGGTGTCTGCAGCTCAGTACCTCTTCAGCTCCCGGGTAGAAAGTCCATAGACCACCGGGAAATGGAGAGCACACAATCACGATTCCGCACCTCGCACATTTGCATGCATTGAACTCTTTGACCTTTAGAATTACTCTACCTACGACGTAAAAATTAGCTAAACCTGCCTCTAATTAGCTCAATCACTACACGAAGGCGCTGCTCAAGTATCATAACGGCAACGCAAGCACAGGAAGAAACTACGGCTTACTCAGAACACTTCATAGACACTCAACACTCAACTCCAAACGCAGATTGAACTCAACATGAAATTCCAATGTTTCATACAAAACGACCATCCCCTGCACAGCGAAGTAAGTAGTCTAAGATAAAACGCCGTCGCTGATCACAACCTCAGTTGAAGAACCCTTAATTTCATAACAACAAAACAGGAGAAATACGTACAAATGCAACGGCACAGCCTCCGAAAAGAATGCGGGTGTACAGAAAGAGAGCTAGCGCGCAAGCAGTGGAGCTCAAGCAGTGGAGCTCGTGAATGGCGTTGTGGCCATGGCTGCCGCCTGCCGGTTGCCGCACTTGATGTGAGTCTTCCTGCCAATTAGGAATTTCGGTCGGCTTCAACAATTGGGTACAGTCGGCTTTTGCTTCCAAGTGGCATAAGGTAGTCTGCTCTTAAGGTGGTTACCCCCAACACCGCCACTTTTTGCTACCGAGCCTAGTTTTTAGACTGGTCAAATTTTCACATGTTCTTGTTGGCAAGTGAAAGGAGGTTCCAACGCACCATAGAATATGGCATTTGGACATTGTATGCAAAAGTTATTAAGGAACAAAGTTTACATTGAGATCTAAGAAACCGTAAGGCGTCTTGCGGCTTTCTTGGTACCGTTTCAAAAGTTTTTGGCAAGGAGGGGTGCATGGACTTTGTTTCATGGCGTTTGGACTTACGTTGTGACAGTTATTGAATTTTAAAGTTTTTATGAATCAAAAAATTTAATTTAATTATTTTTTATATTTTGGAAAAAACATTACTTTAACATTGCATGTCCAAACGCCACCAAACAAAGCCCTTGCACTCCTTTGTGCATAGAGATTTCTATTTGTGCCAACTTTGTGACGTTTGGACCGACGGTGTAAAAGTTATGGATTATTTTAAATTTAAAAAACTGAGCTAAATTGTCTTTTATTTTGGAAAAACTATAACTCTTACATTGCATGTCCAAATGCCACAAAAAAAGTCCTTGCACCCCTTTGTACATAGAGCTTTCTGTTTGTACCAACAACACATCCTCTTACACTATGGTGTGAAAGTTATTGATTTCAAAGTTTTAATGAATTAAAAAAATTATTTTTATTTTTACTTTTATTTGGTTGTGGCAATAGCACAAGGCACACTAGTTGATTTTAAAGATGTACACTGAGTAAAGATGGCGGTTTAAGGTCAATGGCACATTTGGAGGTACCTACCTTAAAGCGACCATTTGAGAGCTCATTGCCTTTTGGAGAAGCTAAAGATCTTTAAAACAATTTTTAGTAAGGTTTCGTCAAAAGAAAAATGAAATTGGCATCTAATCCAATATGTTTCATATTTTTGGAACCTTTGTGGAATTAGTGACAAATTTTTGAAGTTGAACCGAAGTGATCACTAAAGGGACCACCTCTTGAAATGTACACTTTTGATACATTGAAAAAAACAAAATGTGCCTTTGCATCATGATCTCTCTTAGAACATGGTCACTTTTAGAGCGGACTGCCTTACCTTCGTCACGCAATCTAGTCCATACTATGTTCGGGAAGAACCGGTGGCCCGTTCAAAGTTAGATGACGGAATTGAGAAAAAAACTAATTGGAACTTCTAAACATCAACAAAAAATTGGTGAAAAAATCTATGAAATCTCTATTTTGAATAAAGAATAGAGAAAATAATTGGACTTTGCACTTGACAAACCGTTTCAATCTTAGAAGTTGAAGGAAAATGGTCACTAATACTCAAAAAACTTCCTATACTCTAGTCCTCCACAAAGTTGAGAAGATGGCAAACAAATTTGTTTTTGGTCGGCCTGCTAAATTCACTATGTAGGCATTTGAACACTTACACTTTGTTCCCTTCTTTTCAAACAAAGCGACTTCATTTTCAATCCTGGTATCTTCACTAAATTTGAAACTAGGGTAAACAGCCCATTGGGGATGCTCGTTCCAATTGCATCCTTATCTACATCTATTTTATATTTTTTTGCCTTGAAATGTAAGAATTTTGATAATAGGGTTGCAATTGGGAAGAGAGTCAATGAGAGTCTATATATAATAGGAATGCCTACAAGTTATAAGCATTTATAAATATGTAGATTATAGATGCAGCATCAATTATTCATACAAATGTGGTAACATCATTCTTCTATAAAAAAATGAAGGGAATGGTGGTAATTTCATCTATTCAAAACCAAGACTATTTCAAAGAGTATTCCAATAGTTTTTTCAACATTGCAAGTTAGAAAAATATTGCCACATATATAATCTTAAGACTTTGACATGTTGTTGCTTGAGCCCCTAGGAATCCTCCCTTCTTCCTAATGTTGGCAAAGTCGAGGGTTGTTCATCACCATAGGAATTAGATCTTGTCTATTGTATTCTTGCAAAAGCATGATTAGGTAGTTGCAACAAAATAAATAAAAATGACTATAAAGTTACAAGCATTCATGATTAACATTGTCTAATTTCAATTCGTCATAGGGCCTTGATTTTGCAAGGTCCCAGCAACCAACTAGTGGGCAGGGGCAAGGTCCACCTATTGGTCAGAGGGAGCATAGAGGCTCTCTTTGCACTACCAAGCAACGGGGAAGCTCTGGAATGCCCTGCAATAGGAGAGGCCCTCCACCCACCAAAAGCGTCTTGCCAGAGAACCCTGGCAGGTACCACGCAGGGGCCTTCGCTGCATTGAGCAAGGGCCTCCGCCCAATATTTTAGTTTTGAAATTTTTGGTTTTGAAATTTGTTCTTCTAATTCTTCACGTCCATTTCATGATGCAATTTGGTGGCTTCACAGTTTCTGAAATGCAAGTGGCGCTCCAAGCCTACTACAAAATTATTGAAAACATAGGCTTATAACCTCTAAACTAGTGAAATCTTTGCAATCCTATTCAATTTGTGTAGCCTACAACTCTACATTGACATTTGTGTGTCAAGTAGTTGTCAAGCTTGGCAATTCACTTTGTTCTTCAACCTAATCAAAGCAAGATCATTCAATGCACCTCAAAATAACCCACCCACTTCATCAATTCAACACAAAAATCTACGTACTACACTAGTAATCCACACCCACTTGTCAATCCACAAAGACTTGCACTAAAATTAATTCACATTGACCTCCATTCTCTTCATCATGCAAGAAGTGGAGGATTTCATATTTTCTCTTTTATCAACCAACAATGTGAAGCTTCAACACAAGGACAATTTGTAGAACACTTGCAAGCTATAGAGGAGCCATGGCACCAAAGAAATCTACTGCAAAGAACAAAGAGGTATGCTTTTTTTCTCTTGATTTTTTCTCTAACTCTTCTACAAACTTGCAATTTTTTTTTGTGTCTTTTTTTTCTACTGTTCTCTAGCTAGATTGCTTGGAACGGGCTACTTGTGAGGCGCAGCTACAGATTGCTAGCAAGACCATCTATGGAATCTATTCCAACTTCCCGTAGCCCTCCACCTCGACCAACTTCAGTATTTGACTACCCCACACCTTTGTATGTGCTTCCCGTACAAGTTTCAATACAAGATAATTTCTTGCCCAAAGATGGAGAGGAGATTGGTGAATATGACAACAATTTTCTCCTCCAAGAATTTGGAAGAGAAGGGAGAGAGTTTTCATGTAAAGAATTGGAGGAAGATGAGATTGAAGAAGGAGACTACGCAAACGATGAATCAAAAACACTAAAAGAATTGTGGTTTCCACCGAAATTATGGCACTCATCTGTGGCTCACAATTCATCGCCTCTTGTCAAGACATTTTGAAATTCTTGGACCGCATGAGGGAACTCCACCTCCTACAACGGTGATAGAGTGTATAGAGCCGTTGAAGCCAACAGAGGCAAGAGTGCTTTGGAGATAGGAGTCCAATGGCCGCCCCATACCAGACCGGGGCCGACTCTGTCGAAGGGGCCTGGCCAGGGCTCCATTGGAGGAGCCAACCTTGGCCACACTACCTCCAACGACCCCCTCCACCCACCCCATTCAACCCCAACCAAATGTACAAAATGAATTTGGCAGGGAAGGGGGGGCAAATGGGACGGTCCTTGGGCTGCTTGTGGAAGGGGTTGGGGTTGGGCACTTTGGGGAGAAGGACTCTAATGAATTTCACATTCAATTTGAGGGGGGGGCAATTTGATAGAGATTACAATGATTTTTATGATGTAGAGGGGAATTTTGATGACAATGGGGATGACTTGCATGGAGTTCGGCATCATCACGATGGGAGGGATTATATAGAGATGGACATTGAAGGAAGAAATTTGCATGCACGATATGGCTATGAGAGTGATATGGAAGTTGTCTATGCACATGTAGACTTCAATGAGGAGGAGGATAGTGATGATGACATTATGCCTGATGATGTCAACAACGTTAGAAATGTGTATCGCAATTCCATGTAAAATCAATCATATATTACATATAAGCTGGAGCCTAGAGCTTTTGAGGGGCGCACGGGGTCAAACATTTCATAGTGCTATTTTTTGACTTTCCTCAATTTATTTGAAGTATTTTGGCCACTATGGATTTTGCATTCTATTATTAGAAAGATGAATCAATATGTGACAAGCTAAGTCAATGCCAACGATAAGATTTATGGCGGTCCGAATTGGGAGCCCCTTTCCGTACAAGAACTCAAGGTTTTTTTGGCTATTATTTTGTACATGGGCATGAAGCGCCAACCGAATCTAAAATCATATTAGCACACTAGGGGCTCTCTATTTCATTGCCCCACTATTTTGGAGCTCATGTCTCGATCTCGATTTGTATTGTTGACTAAGTGATTGCAAATTAGTGATCCACTTTGCTATGAGAGTGATAGCACACAAGCAGGTTATGACAAAATGGGCCAAGTGAGGTGGTTGATTGATGTCATTTGCAGTAATTGCAAGAAGGCATGGAGTGTTGGAAAATTCGCCACAATGAATGAAATGATGATTTGCTATGAAGGCAAGTATTGTCCGGCACGGCAATACATGCCCCCAAAGCCCCCAAAATGGGGCTTGAAAGTTTGGTGTTTGGTAGATTCAGTATCAAAATATGTATGGAATTTTGAGGTCAATTGTGGTAAAAATCCTTTAGTAGAAGAGGTCTAGGCACTACATGAAGGGATTCATAGAGAGGCTAGATTAGCTCACAACATGGTCTCGCGCTTATTTTCTACAAACAAGGGCAAAGGGCATGTCATCACTATGGATTATCATTTTTTTCTCATCCATTGCATTATTCAAGGAATTATTGAATAAAGAAACATTTGCAACAGGAATAATTTGGTGTAATTGAATAGGCCTACCAGATGTATTGAAAAATACAAATGCCTTCAATAGACATGCTCAAGGATCATTGGAACGGCACATGCATGAGTCCTGACAAGTGAGTTCTATTTTATGGAAAGATAAAAAATTGGTCTTCATTATTTCTACACATGCTATGTCCATTCAATTTCTATGGCAATTTCTAGTGCTATCCGTTCCACGATGCAATGGAGCAATTTGAGACCAAATTCAAACTTCGCCAATGCACCATGAATAACTTACACACATGCACAGCGTCTATATTGCAGACTAATTGCATGCCTCTTACACTTGCAAATCCGGTCACATAAGTAGTGGCACCGGGTTTTCTTTTTCCTTATTGATATGACTATAGTAAATATGTACATCATTTATTTGGACAAATGCAAGGAGTGCAACCCTCCTTGCCCTCCTATGACACATTTGCAGTTTTCAATTCAATTGTGTGAGGCACTAACTAGAAATAGGCGAAGAGAACGGCACTTACAATTTACAGATGCACTGCATCATAGGCATGTGTGCTATCTAGCTTTCACTGACTTTCACAAACTTTATGTGATTTGCAACAACAGCTCACCCCCTCTGATAAGGCCAAAGACTCATTGCCCGTCATGTAACAATAAGTTTATGTGCTTTTGCAAAGGATACTTTCAAATTTACCATGAACGCCTACAATGAATACTCATACATATTGTAGGTATAATTTCTATGCTCCACCTTATGAATTTTACTTTGCAAATTTTATTTTGAAGACAATTGTAGTTCCTATTTTGTAGATGCAAAGATGCATTACGTAAATGTAATCAATAAAAGATTTTTCTTGTTATCCATTGCAGAATGATTTTTAGATATCATATGTATAAACCATAATTATTTATTCACATAAATTATTGAATTATTTACTTTTCTATATAATAATTGTTTATTTGTGTGATTCATTTGTCATTAGAAGAAGATGCTTTTGTTTGTATTTTAGAAAATAATGTACGTTGGGGCACTGATGGCAGAAAAGGATGTGACCAGCATGATGGGGTTATGGCAAGGTAACAAACATAGACCCTGTAATGTAGTGATGGCAGGGTAATAAGTACAAATTCTGTGATGTAGTGATGGCAAGTTCAGCTTTGTGATGTAGTGATTTCAAGTTTAGCCCTGTGATGTAGTGATGGCAAATTCAATGGCATTGGAGGTGTCTCCTCCCCCAGTTCCTAGCCCCCCACCTTCTCCTATGGCATTCCCAAAGCCATATTCCATTCTCTCTTCATATAGTGCTTCTAAATTCTATAGAAAACATTTTTTTTTTCAATTTTTGTTTTGGAGATTGTAAATGTATACTACATATTAGAATCCACCTTTTAGATTTTTGAGTTTCAAGTTTATGTGGTGGAAAACTTGGTCAAAAAACTATGAGAGGCATTGAGAACTTTTAGACATTATTGCATTGCAAGATTTCTTTGGATGTATTCCATGTCTCTTTTTGACTTGAAATTTTTGAGAGACATTCCTAACATAATCTACAATCTACAATATGCTAAATATTTCTTTGAAGTTCCATGGAACTCAAAGGTCCCAATGATTAGAACAGACCAAGGACATAGTGGGAGCATATTGGGAACAAACCTTGACCCTTTTTCTATACCATGCCCCACAACATATTCTATTCTATCTTCACATAGTGGTTCTAAATTCCATATCAAATAGAGTCCTTGATTTTTTCCAAATTTTTATTTTGGAGATTGTAAATGCATATTATATATTTCAATCCACCATTTGGATTTTTTATTTTCAAATTTATGTGGTGGAAATTTTGGTCGAAAAATATGAGAGACATTGTAAACTTTTGGACATTGTTGCATTGCAAGATTTTTTTGGATGTATTCCATGTCTTTTTTTGACTTGAAATTTTTGTGAGACGTTCTTAACATAAACTAAAATATACTCAATTTTTAAATTCAGCACCTATAGTGGAAAAATTTACCACAATCAATGGTCAAAGGCAGCTAAAAATGTCAGGCACATTAAAAAAAAAAAAACTTTGAATTCAAATGCTAATTTATTTTAATTCATGTGATGAAATGTCACAAAATTTTACCACATTTTTTTTAACAAGTCTAATGCAAGATCCTACGGTTAGATTTCCGAAAATACTATTTTGTTGAAAACTTTGTAAACGCAACAGTAGGGGCAGTTTTGAGTGGATTTTGGCAGAAAATGGCCTTGGTCCTTTTAGGGTTAAATGCCATTAGATACATAGAGAGGCGGTTATGGGTTGTTTATGGGACATTTATGACTCCACTCTATGGGCGGTTTTGTAATTTTGAGGCAAACCACTTTAGAAATTTACAAAAATTACAAGTTTAATTCCACTTGAGTTTGATTTGTGAAACAAGTGCATACTTCTAAAAAATATGTGCCCTTTTTGGAGTTGGCTCCAAAATATTTGAATTTCAAATCAAGGTGGTAACAAGCTTGTCTACTTTATGTAAATCCACCATATTATTGTTCATTGTACTCTTTTCAAAATGTTGTTGTGCTTGATTTATAAGTGACATGACTATCAATTATTGGTATTTTTCTAACATAAACTTTGGAAGTGATTATTTTTCTATTTCAAGCATTAGTGAAAACATTTAGTAGTGGCCAAGGAATTATCATATGATAAAAATGTGTCCTTAAATCAATTCTTCACAATTCATGTCCCAAAACTGTGACTTGAATTTCCAGAAAGCTTGTTTTTGCCTTTTTGGAGTAGAAGATATAGTTATTTGGATGCAATTATCTTTTTTTTCCTCCTATTTGATTTCAACATTAATATTTTCAACCAATAATAGCCACAATGCAGATCTTGTGAGTTTATTTTCTCTTGGAAAACTACAGCACTTATTGTCAACAGAAACTTTGTTGTCCTCTGAGTTGGTTGAATTTATTTCTTCATTGCACTTCCAACAAAAATGGTTTTCTATAAGATAAGGGCACCTTAACCCCTAAAGGACCAAGGGTGTTTTCTGTCAAAAACCACTCAAAACTGCCCTTTCTGCTGTGTTCACTTAAGAAAACAAAAAAAATACTTTTTTTTAGAATCTAACCATAGGATCTTGCACTTAACTTGTCTAAGATCATGTGGTAAAAATTTCATCAAATTTGACCGTACAGATTGGAAGATATGAGCATTCAAAATTGAAAAAAAAGTTTTTTTGGACTCTGCCCTACAGCTTCAGCTGCCTTTGACCGGCACTTGTGGAAAATTTTTGCACTACAGACTTTGAATAAAATATTTTACCATAATGAGGGTAATGTTATACATATGTCCACCAAATTTCACCTCAAAAAAATTAGTGGAACACATCCAAAAAAATCTTGGAAGGACACAATGCCCAGAGGATTGACTATACACTATCTTTTTTTGCTAACAAGTTTTCTACCTCATAGTTTCAATACTCAAAAATCCCAACGGTGGATTGAAACATTTATTTATCTATGACAAACTCCCCCAAAAAAAATTAAAAAAGAATAAAACCTCTAATTTCTATTGAAATTAGAAGGCTTTGGAGAGCCAAAGTCTTTGGGGCAATGGAAAAAAAAGGGACCCGGTTTGTTCCCTTGAGTTCCCACTATGTTCCCTACAGCGTTCCATTGCATGGGACCTCCAACTCACCACATCATCCACCTACAATGCACTCCATCCATCAAGTGTTTCCATCCACCTACTTCTATATCAACTTCAAAAATTCATAACTAATTCCACAAAAGTCCGAAAAATATGAAACGACTTGGATTAGATGCCAATTCCATTTTTCTTTCTATGAAAATTCACTGAAATTTTTTTATAGGTGTTCAGCATCCCCTGAAAGGCAATCAGCTCTTCAAAACAGCCATATTACCTTATCTCCATCCAGATGGTTCCTGTGATTCTTCTTTTGGATAGCTCCTGACAAAACTTGCATATGCCATGTACATGTACATCAAATGGCATGCAAACTAGAAAGGACATGAAATAACATACTTGCATTCTTTTGAAGACATCAAATATGCAAGCCACGAAGGCCATTTGAACAATGTCCATGCTTCATAAAATAATGTCAAAGGCTTTCAAATTTTTTTGCTGCTTATGAAGACTTCGGAAATTCCTAGTTTTTCTATAGAAGGTCCAAAAAATTAGAATACTCTAGAATTTTACTTTTTATAAATAAGGTATCTGAGGATAGTAAAAAAAATTAGAATATGAGAGAATTCATTCTTCAATCCCAAATATCTATAATATTAGAATAAATAAAATCTCATAAATTTATAGCTGCACTTTGCTTTCAAGAATTGAAGAAGAAATTGAATTTTTTTTTCCAAATTCTCTTTCTTTCGATGGAAATGATCCATTTGTTTCAGAAAAAAAAATCCATTTTTAAAAAAATTATTAAAAATAAAATAAAATAAAAAATCCATTTTTTTGGGTGCAATGATGGGGGCGCATGCACGGCCTGGCAGCCCCCGCACCCCCTCCTATGACCAGAGGTGGGCACCCCCCAAGCCTCCCCCGCCTCATGTGACTAGGGATCACCTGACCAGGTACAGGACTGGGGGAAGGAGCTTCACCCGTTCATAGGGGCTGCCCACCCCAGCTTCCACCTCCTTCCCGGACAACCTGTCCTCCTTCGAAGTCAACAAAAATGTGATAGCCCAGCCTGTCCCAAAGTTTTGTTTCCCCAAAAAATGCTCATAACTTCTTCGTCCGGAATCCAATTGAAATAAAAATTACATTTTTGCAAAGCTCTCGTGAAACTCCACAACCTCAAAAAATCTCAAAAAATCTCACTCCAAATTGAGACAATAGGAACCTACCCGGACCCAATTTGTCCCCCGAGGGGACAAACAGTCTTTTAGGGGTTAAAATGTCCCTGTACCCAATGACGTCCCTTTCTAGGAAGGGTCATCATTTCGAAACCTAAATGTAGACATACCATACATGGCTTATCATCTTTTGACTAAAATAATAAGCCATATATGGTCCACCTAGAATTGCATTTCAAAATGACGTCCCTTCCTAGAAAGGGACACCATTAGGTATAGGGATGCCATTGGGTGCCTTTACCTTACTCAAAATGATTGAAATACTTAACTTAAAGTATCTAGTGACTGTAAATCAATACAAGCTATAGTATAGTGTACCCAACTATTCATTTGTCAAATCACTCATGCTTTGTTGTAATTCCAAAAAAAGGTGAATCAAAATTCAAATACTATCTATAATAAAGTTAAAAGAAGGACCAAATGAATGGCGACATTTTGCAATTTAAAATTAGTATGCCTATTACTAAACTAATTCACTACTTGCTACCTAGGAAAAATTATTTGAGAGCATGCACATTTAATAGAAGTTGAGAAGTTGGACAAAAACCACTTGCAAGTAGAATCAAGTTATTTTGGCAATGAATGATTTTTGTCTAATTTTTCAAAGTTTGTTGAGACAAAATTGATAAAGCATGGGGAGGTCCATCCTAAACTGCACAACAATGAAGATGTT
This sequence comes from Pseudisothecium myosuroides, assembly GCA_951799445.1. NCBI lineage: Eukaryota > Viridiplantae > Streptophyta > Bryopsida > Hypnales > Lembophyllaceae > Pseudisothecium > Pseudisothecium myosuroides. The sequence goes on from OX637291.1 coordinate 31,525,460, forward strand.
CCTTCAAAAAAATGTAGTGTCAAATTGCTAAAGATTTGTTGAAGATTGACTAAAGGAATGCTTTTGAGTTAGAGGTGGTGAAGGAAGTCTTTACGTAAAAGATATCTTTATTGGAATTATATAAATATTAAAATTCTCTTACTTTAGTCTTGTATTATTGAAGTTGGACAGTACAAGTAATTTACTTGTTTGTTTCAATAGGAATACAATTAGACTAGCTATTCTTTATGTCAAAAAATAAGACAAGAAAAATTTGTATTTCAAGACATGGGCCTCAAAATATTCTCTAGGAATTAAAAGATCCTATTTTAGAGTTGAAATTTGAAAAATGTATTTTAATCTAAGACACCTTAAAACTCTCTTCATAGAAAATAACAAGACCCTTCTAAATACCTTTCAAGCATGTGTGGAATCATTTATTTTACACAAAGCTTTCCCATACTTATAGGCAATATCACTGCTCAAATAATACAATACTCTCAACTCACACAATTTAAAAAAAAAACCAATGAACTTTTGATTCACAAGAGTTTTGAAATAACATTAGCTCAAACCATTTCTCTATAAGCTTGTAAAGATCTCTCGCATAAGATACATGATTGTAAAAAAATTTCCTCAAGAGATTGAAAGATCATGTAATTCATTCAAATTTTGAATCAAACTTTGCACACAATCTTTGCACCACATGAAGAATGATTTATTTTAAGAATTCTTTCAAGGAACAATTGCCTCATATTCTTTATCCAATAAGGTATGTGCACCCATAATTATCAATGTCAAAAATACAACACCTACATTGGACCAAAAAATGTTACTAAATCCTAATTATTGATGACATAAGATGTATAGAATCAAAACATGAGAGCAACTAAGTGAGCCTAATGTCAATTTTAGATATAACCACAAACAATATTTTGAAAAATTCATAACTTCTTTGTATGGTGTCCAAATAATGCATGCTAAAGTGCGTTGGAATCTTCTTTCACTTGCCAATACAATCCAATGTAAATAACACTAATTACCACTAATTATTTTTGGTGATTACAAAATAGTGAAATAAGATTGCCCCTGACTAATTTCTCAACATTCTACACTATATAAATATTTATTGTTTCTCTGAATGAATACACTACTTTTGAATTAAGTATTGTTGTAATTAGGACTCAAGAACCTTCATGTATACAAACAAAAATATTTATAGAAATATTTGTTGACTTTGATGGCTTATAAAGTAACTTTTTTTAAGTAATGCAATCTAAGTGTCAAGGCAACCTAATTTCATTATTTTGTACATTGGTGATTATGGGTGTAGTTACTTTACATGAGAGTTCTCCTTCTCACTTAAAGGGCAACCCAACAATCCAATTCCATTGTTATGTTAGCCAAGTGGCTTCCACCTCAAAAAAACCCATAAACCCAAGTCTCCACCATGCATCTTCAACATGACTACATTCTAACTCTCCCTTGTCAAATGCTTGGGGCTTAGGGCTTCACATTTTCCTTAACAAATCTAAAGACTCAGTGTTGCGCAGCTCGTGCTTTGGATTGAGATTGTTTCCTTTGCAAAGACCTCATTTGTGAAAGCATTTTGGGAAGGTATCAACAATGGCACTTACCTCTCCATCTTTCTTCTTTTGCCTTTGATTTTTGCTTTCAATTGACAATTGGCAATGAAAACGTCTCGATGATGTGATGATTGAGAGAGAGGACAGAGAGGTTTTGATGCTTCATATGATTCTTTCAGTTTCAACTATAGTAAGCTTTTAATCTAATTTGAAATTTAATGGAAATTTGAAATGTGATGTCATTTGAAATGTGATGAAGTCTTGAAATGCAGGAAATTAAAAGTGTGCTATGAACCCCTGCTAATAAGAAGTGTGATGTGAACCTTGAAATGAAGAAAATTTGAAATGTGATTTGAAATGATTGTGCAAAAAATTTGTTGAAAATGTGATTTGAAATGTGAAAATGTGCACCTCTTGCATCTCCGTTTGCAAAAAAATTTGAAATATGATTTGAAATGACTATGCAAAAAACTTGTTTAAAATGTAATTTGAAATGTGAACATGTGGAGAAAGTTTGTTCAAAATGTGATTTGAAATGTAAAGATGTGCACCTCTTGCATCTCCATTTGCAATAAAATCTGAAATGTGATGTGAAATCATTGTGCAGAAAACTGTTCAAAATATGATTAGAAATGTGAAAAAGTGCACCTCATGCAACACCAATTGTAGATTTTGAATTGTGATTTGAAATGTTAATTGCAACTCCATTTGTTCCATTTGGAGAAAAATTTGAAATGAGATTTGAAATGATTGTGCAAAAAGTTTGTTCAAAATGTGATTTCAAATGTAAAAAAAGTTGAAATGTGATTTGAAATGACTGTGCAGAAAATGTGATTTGAAATGTGATTTTCAACTCCATTTATAAAAAAAATTCAAGTGTGATTGAAATATGAACTATGTGGACTGCAACTCTATTTGCAAAAAATTTGAAATTTGAAATGTGATTTGAAACGCGACAACAACATCATTTGTAAAAACTTTGAAATTTGATTTTAATGTAAACTGCAATTCCATTTGCAAAAAAATATGCAATGTGAATTGTAATTCCATTTGCAAAATGTAAATTTTTTGCAATTGCGTTTACAAAAAATTTAAAACTACATTTGGAATGTGATTTGAAATGTGATTTGAAATGTGATTTGAAAGTATATTTGAAATGAGAATTTTTGCAACTATATTTGTAAAAAATTTGAAATATGATTTGAAATGTAAACTTCTAACCTGTTACTATATGTGTAGAAAATTTAAAATGAGATTTAAAATGTGAATCCCTTGCAACTACATGTGCACAAAATTTGAAACTACACTAGCAACATCTTGCAACTACATTTGCAAAAAATTTGAAATGTCAACATCACTAACATGTGCACAAAAATTGAAATTTGAAATGTCAACATTAGTAACATTTGCTAAAAAACATTTACTAAATACTTGGAATTTGAAATGTCAATCAATCACTAACATTTGCAAAAAATTTGGAATGTGAACATCACTAATATTTGCTAAAAAATTTGAACCTCCTACAACTACGTTTGCAAAGAATTTGAAATGTGACAAGAAAATTTGAAATGTGAACACCACTAACATTTGAATGTAACAAGAAAAATTGTAGAAAATTTGAAATAAGAATATCACTAACATTTGTAGAAAGTTTAAAATGTCAACATCAACGTCAACGTCACTAACATTTGCAAGAAAATTTGAAATGTGAGAGAAAATTTGACATGTGCCACAAAAAATGAAATGTGAACGTCACTAACATCTTTTGTTGAATCCATTGGTGCAATCTGGTCAAAAAATCATCCATTGTGTGATTTTTGGTGAATTTTTGGAGAAGAAGGAAGTTGCTTTGGCCAGTCACTTCAAATCTTCATATTTCTTTTTCACACTTCAAAATGATGTGAAAAAAATTACACATCAAAATCATATTGATATGTACCTATGGGAAAAAAATCAAAGTCTTTGGAGCATTTTTGGGCCATCACTTCAAATCTTCATATTTTTTTTCCTCACTTCCAAAATGATCTGAAAAAAACTATACATAACAGTCATATCAATATGTATTCTTTGAAAAAAAATCAGAGTTTTTGGAGCACTTTTAAGCATTTTGACTTCAACATTCCAATTTAGCATATTGGTAAGGTAGGCAGACCTAATTCCGCCTGGTCCCCAATGCCGCTCCCTACGTTTGACCCCTTCACCGTGCAGTTCAGATCCAAATATCTCGTAATTAATGTGGCAGACGGCAATGAGATTGGGAGGGCGTCAATTTCTTGTGGTTAGTTGACGGGTTTCTTGATTATGTGATCGGATTTAAATACAGAGAGGGTTGGTGATGAAACTTGTTTGCATGGTCGAATTTTCGTATTACAGTAATTGATTTTCAGTGACTGCAAATTTGGAAAGCGGTTTGCATTGGACAAGTGTAGGATTCAGTGAGGACGTAATAAAAACAATCGGAGGCTGGAATGGTGCTCTTGTGGAAACGGCGGCTGGGTTGCAAAATGTGCAACAAATGCAACAATAACGCACGCCTCCAGGATGAGACCATATGAGGGTTGTGGCACATCCTTGGGGTGCAGAAATCACATTGACAAGTTGCATGAGTGTATTGTCTAGTTCATTGAGAGTTTGTGTATGCATTCAATCGCTGAGCATTGCTTACTTTAGTTGACAAAGTGAATACCTATGAGACCAAGCACTGCACATTGTTCATGTTAGATCGAGAAATTTGTACGTAGAAGTTCCATTACTTGATATCGGGAAACATTCTAGCAAGTGTGACAACTACTTTGTCGAGCTGAATTATCCATCTTAGAAGTTTAGTAGGGTGTACAAACTGTGGAGGCGGACGAAGCGACCTGAAGACAATCCAAAATTTCGGTAAGTGATTGCATTGGTCAGCACTAGTGAAACTTTCATTTATCAATCAACTTGCAACGGATCTCAGATAGCATGTGTTTGATGTACTGATATCATGACAATTTCTACCGTCTTCCCGTAGTTTATTGGAATTAGAGAAGCATTGGTTGATAAATGCAGGTGCTGGTCCACTTCATTGCATGATAAGCTTGTATATAACACAATATATCATTACAAAGATTGGAGCTAGGTTAGGAGTCTCACCTGTGAACGTCCACGCAATGCTTCACAAAGTCAGTGACCTGCTCAGAAATTAAACTTCCGTCTTTTGTCTGCAATTCATGAGTACACATGATCTGGAATTCGTCAGAATTTTGTGAGTTCACATAATTCTCAGTAGTTCTATTAGAAACTAGAGATGGTTTTCCATGCCTATTGTTGTAACAATGCCTTTACTCCATTATATTACACACTCTAATCCCTTGCATGGGAGCATGGCGCATGTGCAGCTCCCCGGACCATTCATTGAAGTCATGGGAACTACCGTAAACGCATCACAATGGCCACGCACACGTGACGACCAAGAGCAGGTGGGCATTGGAGCTCACGCGACACGAGCTATGCCTTGGGCATCTGCCTTCAGCCCGACTCAAATCCGACTTCATCCAAGAGTCGAAAACTTTGTGTTTGCACCGAGAGCAGGGATGCCGACCCGGGCCTCCATTCGGCAGGCGCATCTCCACGAAGTTGGAACGGCACCCTTGCAGGGAGATCAGCAGGGGCTGCCAGCTCCGGGAACTCTTCATCCACCGTCACCGCAACTGCTTCATCCGACTTCTACCGGCCAAGCTGCGAACATGCACACGTCCCCGCCATCAGCACAATCTCATGGATCAAGCAGAACTGCAGCGACGTCAAACTCCTCCGACCAATCTCCGTTGAACCCATGATCTGCACCTAGCCAGCAACCAAGGCAGGGAATGTGGTCAAGTGCGATGATGAAATTTGCATTCAAAGCTGTGGAGCGCGGAGGGCGCATTCGAACTATCGCCCGTCATTATGGTATCCCTGCATCATCTCTGAGGGATCACTTGTATGGACGGACTGTGCACAGAAAGTGAGGTTGCCAGGGTGTTCTCACCAAAGAAGAGGAGGATGACTTAGAACGATACCTGCTTCAAATGCAAGATCTTGGCTATCCCTTGACGATTGCACAGCTGCGATTGAAAGTCGCTGAGATTATTCAAACACGGGTGACTCCATTCCGGGATGGCATTCCTGGGGAGGGTTGGCTCCGCTGGTGGCGACGAAGGCATCCGAATCTCGTTCTTCGATCCACACAGGGTCTAGAAACCAACAGAGCAAGAGCATTATGTGTGGAAAACGTCAACTCTTTCTACCATAATCTAAGCATCTTCTATGCACGACATGGTTATGATAGCAGCCACATTTGGAATTGCGACGAGACGGGAGCGCAGGCTGGGAGAAACGGCGATGGTACCTTAGTATTCGCCAAGCGTGGCTCCCGATCTGTGCACAGCATTATCCTAGACCAACGGGAGTGGCTGAGCGTCCTTGCTTGCGTCAATGCCGCTGGTGAGTATGTTCCCCACTTTTACATTTTCAAAGGGAAGCGCATGAGGAGAAACTACATCGAAAAATGCGAGGCAAATGCGACCATGGCCATGCAAGCTAAAGCTTGGATGACCGGTTGTTTGTTCTCCTCTTGGATTTCGCATTTCGTTAAGGCTCTAGAGGACAAGGGAGGGATCTCACCTAACAACAGACACCTACTGATTCTTGATGGTCACGGGTCACATGTCACACTAGAGGTGGTGCATAAAGCATCGTCTATAGGTTTGGACGTCCTCACGTTACCCTCCCACACCAGTCACAGACTTCAGCCCCTTGATGTTAGCATCTTTAGGCCGTTCAAGTGCGCTTTTCGAGGTTACAGAGATGCTTGGACTTTACAGAATAGAGGACGAGCTACACAGAAGGAGGATCTGGCGCAATGGGTCGATTTGGGACTAAAGAGAGCTCTAACTAAACACAACATCCAGAAAGGATTTCTAGGCACTAGCATCTGGCCATATAATCCGAGAGCATTAGATGACAAGATGGAACCAAGTAGGCAGTTCGTGCATCATGCTAATCTTGCAGGCAATGAAGAAGATCAGCACGCGATCAGGCTAAATGAAGCTCCTCACAACGATTTGAACATGGGGGGTGGAGATTTAGACAGCAGAGCCGACCTCGACGCCATGGAAGAGGATTTCGTTGCAGCACCAACCACCGATGAAGACGGACAGGCGTTGCCCGGGCTTAGCACCGACAAGGAGGATGAAGAAGAAAGAATCCCAGCTGATGATGTCGGACTACAGGAGTTGCTCGGCAACCGAGTTTGTGATTCTCAAATTCATCACAGCCACTTTTTTGTGGATAATCCAGTAGTCGCAGATCAAGGCAGTTCGTCAGACTCCGACGACCCAGATGCAAACAATGTTCCGGAGGTGCAAGGCCCGATCTCTCCACCGCAACAACACTTCTTCCAGCTCCCAAAGGTCCCTGGTCCTGCACAACGGCGAAGAAAAGACCCGATCATTGACTACAGTAAGTCAATCATAATGACTAGTGAAGATTACCTGCGAGCCATGGAGGAGAAAGCGCGATTGAAAGAAGAGGCAGAGCAAGCGAGGGAGATGAAGAAGAAAGAAACAGAGCTTACAAAATCAAAGCGGGTGGAGGAGAAGAGAATCAAAGAGGCGGAGAAAAAGAAGCGGCAACAGGAGGCTACTGCAAAGAAGGCGTTCAACGAGCGCTGGTCTGCAGCAGCGATCGCGAGAGCCGGAGATGAGCTCCATCGACGAATCAAGGCAATGGCACCACCTCTTCCCGGGCAACACACCGGAAAATTTCTCACGTATTGTCCCCCTGTTTGCCGCAGCAACCAGAAAATTGCGATGGCGCGACTGCGTGCCAAACGTCAAGGATGTGCTTTTGATCAAACAATCGTCACCACTCCCCCCCCTTGGGCTCATCGCGGCGATCCCCGCTGGGCGCTAAATGAAATTACGGAGGAAGATGAAGATCCATGAACAATTCAAAATTGACGCAGCTCCTCCCGCCTTCGCAACTCCTGTCTCCGCAACGGCTACGTCTGCCACCCTACGGATGCGCGGTGACAGGTAGTAGCAGAGCAGGTACAAGATTCCATTGATTGAGAAGAATTTGCATCTGTGTGGTGATGCAGCCGCGATGGGCGGAAAAAGGCATGCTGGTGGGCAAGGTGTACAGTTGTGCAATCGAGAACCACGCTTTCAGGGGACAACTTTATCTTTATATGCTTATTATATTAGGAGTTACATGCTCGCCATACTGACATGCTCTACGCGTGGCAACAGCACATGGGTGGTTGTCTGTCTAGTTCTGTGCTAGGTGGAATACGGTCCAATTTTGAAAACTTTTCTGTTCACTGCAGTCAGTCTCAGGTGAACAGAAGCTCGACCTTTGTGTAGGTCTACAGCTGGTTGTAGGGACCTACTGGTCTGAACTTTGCACTTAAATAAAGACTTCGGCATATTGTATTTCATGAATTTTTTGGTGTCCACACACTCAGTTTAAAAAAGCTAATCTTACCAAGAATTCCTCCAGTTCACCAGAGTCCCTGTAGTACCCTACCCTCTTAAACAGACGGGTATGGGTCTGCCTACCTTACAAAGTACTACCTGAGTGAACATTTTTCATCAATCTTGTCAATGGTGGCATTTTCTCAAAAATTGTGTGATTTTGTCAATCTTTTTTTATAAGAAAGCTACATGATTTCATTGGTGACGATCATCAAAATTGTTCCACACAAGTGAAGAATTAAATGCTTGTTACAAGAACTAGTCTAGAAAATAAGAGCTATGCTATGCTCACCCCCCAGTCTTGTAGGGGTTAAAATTGTTTCTTTGGAATTTCTATGTATATTTGAAATAAAAGGTAGTAGCTTTAGGACTATTAGTTTTAATAGATATGTATTAAAATTATTCTTCAAAAAATAGGAATCCAAGGGATAAGAGCATCAAAATTTCAAAAAGTGAGTGGACTTCACTCAAACTATTTGTGTGTCCTATGCTGTTGCCACAACCAAAATCAATAAAAAAAATAATTTTTTTTTTATTAATTTATAAAAATGTTAAAATTCAATATTTTTCACATTGTAATTCCAAATGCAACAAAACAAAGTCCACGTAGAGAGCTTTTTAACGCTACCAAGAATGTGACTAGTGAACATACGATCCTAGAGATCTCACTGTAACAAACAAAACAAACCGCCCAATTTAATATATGGACTAGTGTGCCATGCCATTGCCACAACCAAAAGAAAAGAAAAGTAATTTTCTAATTTTCTAGTTCATAATAAAAACTTTAAAATTCAATCACTTTCACACAATAGGTCCAAATATCACAAAACAAAGTCTGTGCACCCCTTCTTGTAGAGAGCTTTCTGACAATACCAAAGCATGACCGGTGGACAAACGGTCCATGAGATCTCACCATAACAAAAAAACAAAAAACAAAAACAAACTTACTAACTAATTTAAGGTATAGACAAGTATGCCCTGTATTGTTGCCACAATCAAAATAAAAGTAAAGGTGATTTTTTATAATTTTATAATTCATAAAAACTTCAAAATTCAATCATTTTTGCATTGTAGGTCCAAATGCCACAAAACAAAGCTTGTGCATTCTTCCTTGTAGAAGGCTTTCTGAAAATACTAAAATACGACCAAAGAATGCGCGGTCCAAAAAATCCCACCATAACAAACAAACAAACAAACAACGTACCTTAAATTATGGATTGTATGATCGAATATAGAATGATTTTGGATGAAAAGTTAGGGCTCTACAATAAGGACAAGGTTGGAAATGGTCTACCTTACCTTCAGAAAGTTGTAGTAGCGACCTTTACTTGAGCTACTTGTCCCATTGAAAATGAAACATCACATTGATCAGCAAACTGCAAGAATCAAATCTTGGCGAAACCAAGAAGACCAAATTGCATAAAAGACTTGTGATAAGGCACTTATGCTCTCAACTAAATTCCTAGTCCTTGCGCTCCAATAAATTATTTTTAAGAGGTTCTAGTTTTCCACCGAGTTAAAAAAATCAATTTAAAAAAAAACTAATTTGAAAATATGCTCAGTGGAAAAAATTGACTTCTCTATACTTGAATAATTTTTTTTTATATTATTAGTAAATTCAAGGGAAATAAATGTGCTTCATATGGTTTCAAATTTTTTCCAAAGTAATATTTTTCAAATTTTCAAAGTTGGAAACATAAGATACCTAACATATAACACTAGACATAAAAATGTCCTTGAAGCCAAGAAATAAATTTTTCAATTCTCATTAGTTACTTCAAGTGACTCGTGACTTAGCTTGTCATTGGTTGTTCTTGAATATTTGTGGTGGTTTTGAGTCACAGAGGTGCACATGGTGGTTGGATGCACCAAGCTTTGTGTGGTTTAAACATGCATGTTGGGGTTAACTTGTAGCCTCAAAGAGATGATAAAATGATGCTGCTACTCTAAAATAATAACTCCCCTGTATATTCAATAATATCTAATAATCTTCAATTTTCTTGTATTTATATTGAAAAATATTTATTGATGTCTCTAATCCTACTTAGACAAGTCTAAGTTTGTTCCCTTGAAGGCAAATTTGTGAAGATTGTTGAACCCGTGTTTCAAATCTTGTGTTATATTTATATAATCTTTAAAACCATAAAATTTCACTATTTATTTGGCCCCTCTTTCAATTCTTAACCTTGATAATATTTGAATTTTGATTCAACCTGTTATTTCATGGAATTGACATTAAAGCATGATTGCTTGCCTTCTAGTCACATTGACTTGTTTTCTCCCTATATTAAGTATATTAATTTTTTTTGTGCCATCCTTGCACTTCCAATGGTACTAAAAAATTTTAAAATCCATTTTACATCTTAGAGTTGAAAAAATGGGGCCAAATCTTTGATATACACAAAATAGTGAAATTAGGTTGCCTCAACAAATAGGTTGCCTTGCACCAAGAAAGTTATTTTACAAGCCATCAAAGTCAACAAATACTCCTACAAATGTTTTCATTTGTACACATAGAGGTTCACAAGTCCAAATTACAATAATACCTACTTTAAAAGTAGTGCATTCTTATACAATAATCTCAAATATTTATATAGAGTCAAATGTCAAGAAATTAGTACAAGGCAACCAAATTTCACTATTTTGTGTAGATAGAAGGAAACTCAATTTGACTAGAGTGCATACAATCATGCCTTGCTGTAATTCTAAAAAAAGATGAATCAAAATCCAAATACTATCTACAATAAGAATTAAAAGAAGGGCCAAACAAGTGGCAGCATTTCATATTTTATCTCCTAAAAGACCAGCATGTGTTTTTGGAAGTATAGAATTTTGGGCAGGTATGCACGACTAGAGATTTCCATGTTTTGGGCTGAAATTTTAATACAAGGTGGGGACGAGGAATATCTTTTATATGCACTAAATTTCATGACATTTGGAAATACAAGTCAAAAGTTATAGCCTAATAAGTGGATTTTTTTGTAATTGGGCAGTTCAGGCAGATAAAAAAAATCACTTTTTTTGAAAACAGAAATTTGAAATTGTTTTTCTAGATTTATATATACATGGAGAGCTTTGAATCATTCCATTTCAACCAATGAGTCAAAGGTTATGAGGAGTTTTAGTTTGCAAGCAGTTATGGATTTTCAACACTAAAATAAACTTTGAAGTCGTTTATTTCACTCAATTTTCAATTTTTTTTGAAAAAAGTAAATCTATAAGATGTAAATTGTTTGAAAAAACATTACAACCATTGGGATTGACATTTTTCAATTCCATAATTAAATTCTTAACAATTTTGAATTTTAAATCATTCTCTACTTCTTTCTACTTACTATTTTTTTCCTATATGTTGTACAATTTGAGATGACTTGAAATTTTCAATCATGTAAAAAACTTGCTTAGAAAAAAGAAACCAAAGAAGCACCACCATTTTGAACATTTTTTCATAAAAAAGTGAGCTTTTGAAGTGTAGCTGCCCGGTTTTTTGCAAGGCCAAAAAAAGGATTTTTATCAATTCAAACGCTAATATCTTGCAATCCACATGGTGGAAATTTTTGAAATTTTTTCAACATCTTTTCAAACCAGTGTACTTCAAGATCCTATGATGATATGTGTCAAAAAAAGTTTTTTTTCAAAAATTTGGTACTTGTATTGAAAATGGCAGTTTTTGAGCGGTTTCAAGAAAAACTTAGTCACAGAACTTTAGGGGTTAAGATAAGTATGCCTATTACCAAGCTAATTCACTACCTACTACCTAGAAAAAATTGTTTGACAACTTGCACATTTTACAAAGATTGAGAAGTTGGACAAAAACCACTAGAATCAAGTTATTTTGGCTATTGATGATTTTTTTGCAATTTTTCAAAGTTTGATGAGACAAAATTGATAAAGCATGGATAGGTCCATCCTAAACCACACAATAACATGTCTCTTCAAAATAATATAGTATCATAATTCTAAAGGGTTGTTGAAGATATACTATCTCTTGTGATGATGCATCCCCCTCCAAGTTACAATTATCCCCCCCCCTTCTTTGTAAAAATTGAGAGCCGTTGATCTTGTAAACAAGAATTCTCCCCCCCTCCAAAGTTGTTGATCTTGAAAAACAAATAACATGGATATGGATACTTTGTGATACACATATGCATACATATATAGAAGACATATACAAATATAAAATACAAATAGAGATACAGGATACAAATAAATATATGGAATATATATGCATCCATAAGGAATACAGATATGAAATACATACAAAAATCCCACTAATATATCCCATATAGATTGGTGGCCAAAGTACTCCTGAAAAATACAAATATGTGTGGGGTACTTACTACTGAACAATGTTATTTGAATTAATTAGTTCATGTGCGTGGAGGTGTATCCCAAGGGGGATTAAATTAGAATTAAAATTAGAATAGCCACATGAGTGACTATGCACTCAAAAGTCAGTACATACAATGAAGATATATTAAAAGATTGTCTTTGAGTGAAAGGTAGTGAAAGGCTTCTTTAATTAAAAAGATAACTCCATTGGAATTATATAAACATATAATACACTTGACAATCACTGTATAGACAATATCAAATCCCATTCTATGTAAATAGAGACTTGCATGTTTTGAAATTTGGCATGGTTATTAAATGTCATGTTAAGATTCACCTTCAAAAATAGAATGCATTTCTTCCTACAAATTTTATTGCATTTTAAAGGCCATGAAACTTAAATCTAGTCAAAAGTTCCTTGCAACCCTTCACCACATAGTGTTCGGTCATTGGGCGGTGATACAAAATTTTGTACCCATTACAACTGACTTGGTAGTTTAATTGTGGGGTATGTTGTTGTGTGGTAAATGGTCGATTTACTATAGTTATAATCCCCAATTAATAGTCAAACATCAGCTATAACCTGCAACCTATATCCACAGCCATTTGGTCATCTTTGAAAATAAGCACTACGCAACAAGTGGCGTTTGCATTGGTGTTTTTCATCCACAACCAACTACACAGCAACCCTGTGGGAGGATGAACCTGCAGCGTGCAAGTCTTCACCTTTCACCCAGATAGTCATTACTGATACGTAATCTACGAGAGGAAAGAGTCCCAGTCGGAGTCGGAGTCCATGTCATCGTCTGCCAAAGACGATTCAGAAGCATTGGCTTGAAGATCAAGGAAATCGGGATCGGAATAAGGATCTGATTCATATGAATCACCGATCCCGACACTCCCAGCGGCAATGTTCAACTTCTGCCAATTCTTCGTGGCCATGTTGAACAAACAAAACCTCCCAGCCGAACCAGTTCTGAAGTCCCATGAATACGCAAGCATGAAATCTCCACAAAAACTTGTCCGGATGAAAATGTCCCCAGCCTTGGTATGGAGAGGAAACAGATAGCCTTTGGTGGATCGCAGCTACGAGCACAAAACTTGGGGCATGCAGTTGTATACTTTCCACTTGTGCAGCGGTTCATCCACCAGCTCCCACACCTTAAGGGACCAGTTCTTCTTTCTTAGTCCAGATTGAAATTTAGAGGTTGCGTTGAAAATGCGCCCATTCCATGCTCCCAATGTGTCGCGGCAGTAGTGCTGCGGTTGTTGCTCGGAAACCCAATCACAGGGACTGGAAAGCCAGCTCCAGCTGACTTTCTCGAAATCGTACACGAAAATCTCCCGAGCCTGTTTTGTGGTGATATACACTCGTCCATTGTAGTCGGCACACCCGGTGCTCGCCTGCAAACGGCCACCCATTTCAAGCTTCTGCACTCGACATGGCTTCGTCTGCCACACCCCTGCTTCGTACACTTGGGTGTCAAAATCCTGGCTACCACGAACAACCCTGAACGAGCTGAAAGGGCCTTGTTGCTCAGATACGCTCATCCCAAGAATCATGTTTTCGTCAAGGCTTGGCGGAGTGGGAGGCAGATCCAGGTGCTGGTACGTCTGGGAGTGCCAGTGAAATGCATGAGCATAGTTACCCGATGCCTTGTCGTGGGTGGAATAAACCACGCCTTCGCTCGCAACAAAGTCGAAGGAACGACTCTCAGTCCAACGCGGAATCCAATCCCAAGACCGGGACAAGGCGTTGTAAACTAGGATCCCGTCGAGTCGTCGGCCATCCTCCCCTTTCGCAAACAAGCTGAAAAATGGCTTGTGTATTGGCTCCTTGAGACCCAAACGCTTGCACGCAATAACGTACCAGTCTTTGCAGACTGTGCGATTCTGGAAGAACTCTTCAAAGGGGAGCTTGGAATATACGTTTTCCGCCAAGTCGATGTGGTGCTGTAAGGTACCCCAGAGATTCTCGTCAAGGCTGGTGTGTGTGCTTGACTCGCCACGGCCACTCTGAAAGTTTTCCTTCGTTTTTGCTGATCTCTTTTCCATGATGCTGTTCTCCATCAGAAGCAAAAAAAACTGTCGCTGCAAGAGCGGAAGAGATGAACCCTGCAAGAATGTGGCCCTATCAGCAAGGTAATCGACCAAAATGACCAGATTCCACGATGAATAGGTGAAAGTCAGTCTTCGTGTCCGTGAAAGCCAGTGATCGGACACTCCTCAGCATTGTTATGGGTTCAACTGTGAGACTTCTCCAGTAATCCCTTCCAAAGTCTCGCTGGTGAAATGTAAGTTACATAGTGATTGCAGGTCTCCATAGATCGACAAAAAGAATCTGGTTCACCAACACTCTACTGTCACTACTAATGAAGACAGTAAAGGTCAGTGCGAGGGAGCGAGTTAAAAGAAAACGGCACTTCAAGCCGGATATTATAAACATACCCGTTGCTTCACAGAAGCTACAGCCCCATTGATACAAGTCCCTAAAACCATTCAAGGTGTCTGCAGCTCAGTACCTCTTCAACTCCCGGGTAGAAAGTCCATTGACCACCGGGAAATGGAGAGCACACAATCACGATCCCGCACCTCGCACATTTGCCGCCATTGAACTCTTTGACCTTTAGAATTACTCTACCTACGACGTAAAAATTAGCTAAACCTGCCTCTAATTAGCTAACTCACTACACGAAGGCGCTGCTCCATTATCATAACGGTCTCACAATCAAAGAAAGAAAGGACGACATACTCAGAAGGACTTCAAATACACTCAACACTCAACTCCAAACACAGATTAAACTCAAAACGACCATCCCCTGCACAACGAAGTACGTAATCAAACATAGAACGCCGTCGCCAATCTCAAAGAACCCTTAATTCCATAACAGCAAAACAGGATAAATACGTACAAATGCAACGGCACAGCACCTGGATGTTACACTAAATCAGTCTAGTCAGCTTGTAGTATGAATCGATGTAACGCTCTAGAATCCTACAGTCACAGCTCTTGACTATACTTAGCGATTCACAGATATAAAGACATGTCTGTCTTTCTGTATTCTTAATCATTATCATAATATGTAATACACAATCTACTTCTGTGTGCACATACTGCATACTGTTTTCCACACATGGTATCAGAGCGTACATTGATGTGCCTTGGTTCGATGAACCTTGATCGATGCGCTTTGGTCGATGAGCCTTGACCGATGCACACCTGTTGAAGAACATGTGTTTCCCGGAAACACCCAAGGTCGAATTGAATTCTAGTGAAGATGTATTCGACCTCCTGCTCACAGATGCAGAACGTATCGAGATAGAAAATCCAATTCATAATACGAACCTATTCTTGAACCTTGATCTCGCTGAGAGATTCTTTCAACTTGAAATTCAACCCATTGACGTAGTCTCTGCTGACTCTGAAGATCTCGGACTCCCTTTGCATTTTGATCTTGAAAATATTCCATATGGAATAAATAATGCACCTACCTCTTATAATAACATGTTGAACCGACCAGGTCAATACAATGAAATGAATCCTCAATATTTTGAGGATGAGGATGATTCTTCTTTATCAATACCATATTCTATCTATCAAGAACTCTAAATATCATGGCTTCTTCTTCTGCCATGAGCTCGGCTTCCCGAGCTTATTCAATACCGGCTCTTAGTGCTGGGAATTATGCCACATGGAGTGTAAGACTCGAGATGCTTTTGATTTGCTCCGAATTATGGAGCGTTGTGGAGGGTACCGAAGCTGCTCCACTTTCCAGCGATCCTGCAGGCCTAACAGCCTGGAAACTCAAGGACGCTAAAGCTTGGTCGGATATTTTGCTCCACTGCGATGAAAAACAGTTACTAGCCCTTCACCCACTCAAAACTTCTAAAGAAGTTTGGGATCGAATTAAATTACTTTATGAAAAATCGAACAAAGCATCTCAAGTTTATTTCCATAAACAACTTTGTCACATGCAAATGCATGAATCTGATGATGTAATCGAATTCATCGAAAAATGGCAATCTACATTACAAGAGGCTGCAACATCAGGATGTTCATTTACAGATTCACAGCAAGTTAATTTATTACTTGCCGCACTACCCGATTCCTGGAGTGCATTCATAACAATTCAAGGTGGAATTCCGAATTTAGAATTCACTACTTTGATTTCGAACATCCTACAACAAAATGCTATTAATCTATCAAAGTCTACTAAAACACAATCCAGTGCATTTTATATAAAAGGGAAGTTTGTGAAACCTTCTCCTTTCAAACCTGGCCACTTTAAGAAGTCCAGCTACTCGCGGAATCCTACAAAGAATTTTTCTTCTCAGCATCCATCATCTTCAAATAGCAAATCCATGGCACCTATTATTTGCCACTATTGTGGCATTCCAGGTCATAAAGTCCCGGATTGCAGAAAGAAGAAACGTGATGCACAAAATACCAAGCCTCAAATTAATAATCATATTACAACCGATGACCCAATTTATCAATTTTCAGCTATGGACACTCAAGTGTCCTCTCAATCTTGGTATTTAGATTCAGGCGCCAGTCAACATATGTCGCCTCTGAAGACTCTATTTCGGGATTATCAAGTTTTGAACCCTCCACGACTAATTTTGTTGGGCGATAATAGTTCCCACAACGCCGTTGGATTTGGTTCAATTTTATTGAAACTTCTTACAGGACAAACGATACTTATCAAAGATGTCTTGTTCGTTCCGGGCCTTGCCAAGAATTTACTTTCGGTAACCCAACTCACCGCTACTGGACAAACTAGTATTCTCTTCACCCGTGATGAATGCATTATCACAGCTAATTCAACAAATTCTAATCAGAAATTAATACTAAAAATTCAAAAAGATGGCAGTTTATTTTCTCTTGGAAAAGGTGTTGCACTTCCTAATTCTGTCTATAGTGCTACCAGCATTGAAACTAGTCTCTCCAAACCTGTGATCGAGACAATTCGCTAGCATTATCGCCTTGGACATTTAAATCTCCAATATTTAAGCCATATGCACAACCATTCCTTGGTTGTCGGTTTACCTCCTATTAAAACTTCGCTACCAGTCTGTGAAGGCTGTCTTTATGGCAAGCAGCACAAAGAACCTTATCTTAAAGATCCAGTAACTCGGGCCACTGAGGTTTTAGCATTGATCCACACCGACTTGTGTGGACCGATGCATACCCCATCACTTGGGGGTGCACTATATTTCCTTTTATTTGTGGACGATTTTTCCCGTTATACTCACGTTTATTTCCTTAAGCAAAAATCAGCAACTATGACTCATTTCTTACAGTATAAAACACTGGTTGAACGACATACAACTAAAAAGATTTTAATTCTTCGTTCTGACAACGGTGGCGAATTTACCTCCAATCAATTTACTTCATATTGTCAACGTGAAGGTATTCAAAGACAATTCACTAATCCTTACAACCCCGCCCAAAATGGGGTTTCTGAAAGGAAAAACAGGACGCTTGTTGAATCCTCTCGCAGTATGTTAAAAGTAGCAACACTAAGCAACTCTTTCTGGGCTGAAGCAATTCTAACTTCCTGTTATCTCCAAAATTGCTCTTACACCTCTGCTCTTGATAAGGTGACACCTTACGAGCTTTGGACAGGATTTAAACCTGATCTTCGACATCTCAAGATTTTCGGTTGTCTTGCTTATGCTCACTTACCATCTGAGCAGCGACACAAACTTGACACCAAAACAGTCAAATGTATTTTCGTTGGTTATGGTGAGCCTATTGGAGTAAAAGGGTATCGCTTGTACAATCCCGATACTCAACGAGTATTTTTAAGCCGTGATGTTATTTTTTCAGAGGATTTTTTCTTACCTGGGGGCATTATTTCAAACTCTGGGCCTCTTATCAATCCAGTTTCAGGATCTGGTGATTCATATATAATTCCCGATCCAGCTCCTCAAGTTTCCTCTACAGCAGATCAACCTCTTGATTTTGTTCCTGGTGATTCCCCATTGAACAGTCCTGGTCCTGCCTCTGATGCCGAATCTGACGTTGAACCATTGGTTGCTGCACATCATGGTCCCACCCAAGACCATAATATTGAATCCAAACCTGAGCTCTCTCCGCACCTTCGAGCTCACTTAAGACAACATCAGACCCATGCTTCTTCACCGCGTATTTCCCAACGACGAAATAAAGGCCAATGGAATTCAACTAGGTATCATGACAAACAAAACTATGCTTTTGCTTTCATGACCCAAGTTTCGGAACCCACTACTGTTCAAGAGGCTTTATCCTCTCCCGAATCTCACCATTGGCAAGCCGCAATGAATCATGAATATGATTCTTTAATTCAAAATGGCACCTGGCAGCTAGTGGATCCACCACCGAATTGCTCTCTTATCTCCACCAAATGGATCTTTCGTCGTAAGTACAACTCTGATGGAACGTTGGCTCGATATAAAGCCCGGTTCGTTGCTCGTGGATTTACACAGCGGGCAGGCATCGATTACTCAGAAACTTTCTCTCCAGTGTTGAAAATGATATCTTTGCGTATATTACTCGCCCTAGCAACTATTCTTAACTATCATATCCATCAAATGGACGTTACAACTACGTTTCTGTATGGCTTGCTCAAAGAAATAATTTATATTCACCAACCAGAAGGTTTTGTCAAAAGCGGTCATCAATCTAAAGTTTGTAAATTATTAAAATCTTTATATGGCTTAAAGCAATCTGCTCGAGAATGGTATGAAACTCTCGAATCGTTTGTTCTCAGTCATGGCTTTATTAAGTCTAAATCATATCCCAATGTCTATGTTAAGCGATCAGCTTCCCTTCTTATTATTCTTGGCATATATATTGATGATCTCGTAATTATTTCCAATGACCTCGAATACTTAAACTTTCACAAAACCTTACTATCCCAACGTTTCTCTATGACTGATAATCAAGAGATTACTTATATCTTGGGCATTCAAATCCGTCGAAACCGCACTACGAAGACATTAACTCTTTCTCAAGACAAATATGTTTCTGATATTTTACAATGATTTAATATGCAAACTTGCAATCCAATTAGTACTCCTTTGGAACCACGCATTAAATATTCTTGTTCTCAAAGTCATGATCTGACTCCAACCGAACTTAATTCTATGAAATCTGTCCCCTACAAGCAAGCTATCGGTAGTTTGCAATATCTTGTGACTTGCACACGATGGGACATAGCATATTCTGTTAACCACTTGGCCCAGTTTATGTCCTCACCTGCTCCTATTCACTGGATAGGAATCAAACGAATCTTACGATATCTACATGGAACTATGACTTATGGCCTTACATATTCCGCTCCATCTACGAACACATCTGGTTTACATATCCTCCGTGGCTGGAGCGATGCAGATTGGGCTTCTGACATCGACACTCGACGTTCGACATCGGGATATCTTTTCCAACTGGACCTTACCTGTTTGATCTCTTGGCAAAGTCGGAAACAAAGTATTGTCGCATTATCTTCTACCGAAGCTGAATACATTTCAGTAGCTACAGCAACTAAAGAGATGCTCTGGATTCATGCCTTTCTTCATGAATTAGGCTACAAGCTCAAACTTCCAAGTACTCTTTATTGTGACAATCAATCTACAATTGCTATGACAGAAAATACTAAACACCATGACAGATCAAAACATATTGATATCCGTTTTCACTTTATCCGTGAGAAAGTACAGGAACACCAACTACAATTGGAATTTACTCCAACCACCACTATGTGGGCTGACGTACTCACCAAATCACTACCTAAAGTCAAACACCAAGCCTGTTTGCAAGGACTTCTCGGACATTCTTCTTCAGCATCAACTCAAGGGGGAGATTTGCTATAAAGCTTTTTACTTTGATTCTTCATTAGAATACCAACTATACAGCTGAAGGGGGAGTGTTACACTAAATCAGTCTAGTCAGCTTGTAGTATGAATCGATGTAACGCTCTAGAATCCTACAGTCACAGCTCTTGACTATACTTAGCGATTCACAGATATAAAGACATGTCTGTCTTTCTGTATTCTTAATCATTATCATAATATGTAATACACAATCTACTTCTGTGTGCACATACTGCATACTGTTTTCCACACACTGGATGCCGGATCTGACCGAAGGCGCAAACTCCGAAATGAAAGCGGGTGTAGAG
The DNA here is from genome assembly GCA_951799445.1 of Pseudisothecium myosuroides. Taxonomy (NCBI): domain Eukaryota; kingdom Viridiplantae; phylum Streptophyta; class Bryopsida; order Hypnales; family Lembophyllaceae; genus Pseudisothecium; species Pseudisothecium myosuroides. The sequence goes on from OX637291.1 coordinate 31,546,013, forward strand.
AAAGAGCAAAGAATAAATAGTGAACGCGGGAGCTACTGTAGCGGGCAACTCGTGAAGAGCTCGTAAAGAGCTGGTGTTGTGGCATAAGGTAGTGGCCATGGCGGCTGTTGCTGCACTTGGTGTGAGTCTTCCTCCCAATTGGGCGGCTTCAAATTGGGTACAATCGGCTTATGCTTCCAAGTGGCATAAGGTAGTCTGCTGTTAAGGTGGTTACCCCTAGCACCGCCACTTTTTGCTACTGAGTCTAGTTTTTAGACTGGTCAAATTTTCATATGTTCTTGTTGGCAAGTGAAAGGAGGTTCCAACGCACCAAAGAACGTGGCATTTGGACATTGTATGCAAAAGTTATTAAGGAACAAAGTTACACTAAGATTTAAGAAACCGTAAGGCGTCTTGCGGTGTTCTTGGTACCGTTCAAAAGTTCTTGGCAAGGAGGGGTCCACAATCTTTGTTTCCTGGCGTTTGGACCTATGTTGTGGAAGTTATTGAATTTTAAAGTTTTTATGAATCAAAAAATTAAATTAAATTACTTTTTATATTTTGGAAAAACCATTACTTTCACATTGCATGTCCAAACGCCACCAAACAAAGCCCTGGCACTCCTTCGTGCATAGAGATTTCTATATGTACCAACTTTGTGACGTTTGGACCTATGGTGTAAAAGTTATGGATTTTTTTAATTTAAAAATTGAATTAAATTGTCTTTTATTTTGAAAAAACTATAACTCTTACATTGCATGTCCAAATGCCACAAAAAAATCCTTGCACCCCTTTGTGCATAGAGCTTTCTATTTGTACCAACAACACAACCCCCTACACTATGGAATGAAAATTATTGAATTTCAAAGTTTTAATGAATTAAAAACTTAAAATTTATTATTATTTTTATTTGGGTTGTGGTGATAGCACAAGGCACACTAGTTGATTTTAAAGATGTACACTGAGTAAAAATGGTTGTTTAAGGTCAATGGCACATTTGGGAGTACCTACCTTAAAGCCACCATTTGAGAGTTGATTGCCTTTTGGAGAAGCTTAAGCTCCTTCAAACAATTTTTAGTAAATTTTTGTCATAAGAAAAGTGGAATTGGCATCTAATCCAAGTAGTTTCGTATTTTTGGAACCTTTGTAGAATCAGTTACGAATTTTTGAAGTTGAACCAAAGTGATCACTAAAAGCAAACACCTCCTAAAATGTACACTTTTGATACATTGAAAAAAGCAAAATGTACCTTTGTATTATGATCACTCTTAGAGCATGGTCACTTTTAGAGTGGACTACCTTACCCTTGTCACGCAGTCTACTCCATGCTAAGTTTGGGAAGAATCGGTAACCACTTCAAAGTTAGACGATGGAATTGAGAAAAAAAGAAGTTGGAACTTCAAAACATGAACAAAAAATTGGTGAAAAGTAGAGAAAATAATTGGACTTCGCACTTGACAAACCGTTTTAGTCTTGGAAGTTGAAGGAAATTGGTCACTAATACTCAAAAAACTTCCAATACACTGGTCCTCCATGAAGTTGAGAAGATGACAAACAATTTTTTTTTGGTCGGCATGCTAAGTTCACTATGCAGGCATTTGAACACTTACACATTGTTCCCTTCTTTTCAAACAAAGCGACTTCATTTTCAATCTTCGTATCTTCACTAAGTTTTAAAGCAAGGATAAGCAATCCATTGGAGATGCTCTTTCCAATTGCATCCTTATCTACATCTATTTTATATTTTTTTGCCTTTAAATGTAAGAATTTTGGTGATAGGGACACAATTGGAAAGAGAGTCAATGAGAGTCCATATATAATAGGAATGCCTATGAGTTATATGCATTCATAAATATGTAGATTATAGATCAAGCATCTATTATTCATACAAATGTGGTGACATCATTCTTCTATAAAAAAAAATGAAGGGAATGGTGGTAATTTCATCTATTCAAAACCGAGACTATTTCATACAGTATTCCAGTAGTTTTTTCAACTTTGCAAGTTAGAAAAATATTGCCACAAATACAATCTTAAGACTTTGACATATTCTTGCTTGAGCTCCTAGGAATCCTCCCTTCTTCCTAATGTTGGCAAAGTTGAGGGTTGTTCGTCACCATAGGAATTAGATCTTGTCTATTGTATTCTTGCAAAAGCATGATTGGGTAGTTGCAACAAAATAAATAAAAATGACTATAAGGTACGAGCATCCATGATTAACATTGTCTAATTTCAATCCGTAACAAACATCATGAATGGTTAAGAAATGCACTGCAAAGTGTCAGTAAAAAAAGCCATTGAAAGAAGTCATTCAATAATTGCCATTAAGGTAGACCACCCCAATATCATTCACTGCCCAATTCTGTCACCTTACTTTTGACTCCGATTCTGCCTAAACAAAACATCAAAATCCATTCATTTTCTGACAAAATCAATGCATTAATGCCAACTAGGGACAACATATCAATCCATTATTGGTGAGTACTTAAACCCTCAAGGACCATTGTCTCCTTGAGGGACAAAATGGATTTTGGGTAGGCTTGCATGATTGGGCTTTTTGATTGATTGTCATGTAATTTTTTGGGGAGAGAGAGTTTTCTAAGAGCAACTTGGTGATCTAAATTTTTTTGCAATTGACTTCATGATTCAAAAGTCATGACAATTCTTCCAAAATTTCCACGTCACGAGCAACTTAGGCAAGGCAGCTAGCCTTGATTTTGCCAAGATCAGCTACCATGCATGGATGAGGAGGGGAGAAGGGGGATGAAGAATGGGCGGGGCAGGGCCCTAAAGTCCTAGCAATTGATTAGCAGTCGAAGGCAGGGTCCGCCTATTGGCTGGGGGGAGCATTGAAGCTCCCTCTGCATTGTCATGCGGCGAAGAAGCTCTGGAGTGCCCCACAACAAGGGAGGCCCTCCACCCGCCAAAGCGTCCTGCTGGAGAGCCCTGGCAGGCACTATACAAGGGCCTCCGCTACATTGAGCAAGGGCCTCCGTCCAAATTTCAGTTTTGAAATTTTTGGTTTTGAACTTTGTTCTTCTAATTCCTCACGTCCAATTTCATGGTGCAATTTGGTGGCTTCACAATTTTTAGAATGCAAGTGGCGCTCCAAGCCTATTATAAAATTATTGAAAATATAGGCCTATAACCTTTAAATTAGTGAAATCTTTGCAATCCTATTCAATTTGTATAGCCCACAACTCTACATTGACATTTGTAGCTTAAGTAGTTGTCAAGCTTGGCAATTCACTTTGTTCTTCAACCTAATCAAAGCAAGATCAATCAATGCACTTCAAAAAAAACCACACACTTCATCAATTCAACACAAAAATCTACGCACTCTACTAGTGATCCACATCCACTTGTCAATCCACAAAGACTTGTATTAAAATTAACTCACATTGACCTCCACTCTCCTCATCATGCAAGAAGTGGAGGATTTCATACTTTCTCTTTTATCACCAACAATGTGAAGCTTCAACACAAGGACAATTTGTGGAACACTTGCAAAGTCTTGTTACCAAAGAAATCTACTCCAAAGGGCAAAGACATATGCTTCTTTTCTCTTGATTTTTTTACTAACTCTTCTACAAACTTGCAATTTTTTAAGTGTCTTTTTTTTCTACTCTTCTCTAGCTAGATTGCTTGGAACGGGCTACTTGTGAGGCGCAGAGCCTGTAGATTGCTAGCAAGACCATCTATTGAATCTATTCCAACTTCCTGTAGCCCTCCATGTCCACTTCCACCAACTTCAGTATTTGACTACGCCACACCTTTGTATGTACCTCCCGTACAAGTTTCAATACAAGATAATTTCTTGCCTAAAGATGGAGAGGAGATTGGTGAATATGACAACAATTTTTTTCCAGCCAAGAATTTGGAGGAGAAGGGAGAGTGTCTTCTTGTAAAGAATTGGAGGAAGATGAGATTGAAAAGGAGATTATGCAAACGATGAATCAAGAACATTAGAAGAATTATGGTGGCCACTGGAATTACGGCACTCATATGTAGCTCACAATTCAGTGCCTTTTGTCAAGACATTTTGAAATTCTTGGAACGCGAGAGGGAACTCCATCTCTTGCGACGGAGATAGAGTGTATAGAGTTGTTAAGGCCAATGGAGCCAAGGGTGCTTTGGAGATAGTAGTCCAATGGCCGCCCTATGCTTGATCAGGGTCGGCTCCGTCGGAGGGGCCTGACCAAGGCTCCATTGGAGAGGCCAACCTCGGCTGCACTACCTCCAATGGCTCCCTCCAACCCCAACTAAATGTAGGGAGGCATTTGGCAGGGAAGGATGGACAAATGGGATGGGTCCTGGGCTGCCTGTGGGGGGGTTGGGCACTTTGGAGAAGAAGACTCTAATGAATTTGAGGTTCAATATGAGGGAGTGGAGGGGACAATTTGATAGAGCTCATGATGATTTTTATGTAGGGGGGAATTTTGATGACAATGGGGATCAATTGCATGGAGTTTGGCATCATCACGATGGATAGGGTCATGCAGAGATGGGCATCAAAGGAAGGAATTGGCATGCACAATATGGCTATGAGAGTGATGTGGAAGTGGTTTGTACATGGGCATGAAGCGCCAATCGAATCTAAAATCATATTGGCACACTAAGGGCTCTCTATTTCATTGCCCCACTATTTTGGAGCTCATGTCTTGATCTCGATTTGTATTGTTGACTAAGTGTTTGTACATTACCAATCCACTTTGTTATGGGAGTGATAGCACACAAGCAGGTTATGACAAAATGGTTCATGTGAGGTGCTTGGGCCTCTTCTACTATAGGATTTTTATCACAATTGACGTCAAAATTCCATTCAAATTTTGATATTGAATCTGCCAAACACCAAACTTTCAAGCCTCATTTTTGGGCTTTTGAGGCATGTATTGCCGTGCCGGGTCATGAAGGGTTTCGTGGAGAGGCTAGATTAGCTCACAACGTAGTCTTGCACTTATTGTCTACAAACCAAGGCAAAGGGCATGTCATCACTATGGACAATTTTTTCTCATCCATTACATTATTCAAGGAATTATTGAATAAAGGGACATATGCAACAAGAGCAATTTGGTGTAATCGAGTAGGCCTACCAGATGTATTGAAAAATACAAATGCCTTCAATAGACATGCTCAAGGATCATTGGAATGGCGTATGCATGAGTCCCAACAAGTGAGTTCCATTTTATGGAAAGATAAAAAACTGGTCCTCAATATTTCTACACATGCTATGCCCATCAGTTTCCATGGCAATTTCCAGTGCTATCCGTACCACAACACAAGCAATTCGGAACCAAATTCAAACTTTGACAATGCACCACAAATATACTACACACATGCGGGGCGTCTATATTGCAGACCAATTGCGTGCCTCTTAAGTACACTTGTCAAACCTGGTCACATAAATGGTGGCATCGGGTTGTTTTTTTCCTTATTGATACAATTGTAGTGAATATGTACATCATTTATTTGGAAAAATGCAAGGAGTGCAATCCTCCTTGCCTTCTTATGATACATTTGCATTTTCGAATTCAATTGTGTGAGGCACTAACTAGAAATAGGCGAAGAAAACGGCATTTACAATTTACAGATGCATCGCATTGTAGGCGTGTGTGCTATCTAGCTTTCACTGACTTTTGCAAACCTTATGTGATTTGCCACAATGGCTCACTCATTGTGGTAAGGCCAAAGACTTATTGCCCGTTATATAACAGTAAGTTTATGTGCTTTTGCAAAGGATGCTTTCAAATTTGCCACGAACGCCTACAATGAATACTCATATTTATTGTAGGTATAATTTCTATGCTCCACCTTATGAATTTTACTTCGCAAATTTTATTTTGAAGACAATTGTGGTTCCTATTTTGTAGGTGCAAAGATGCATTACGTAAATGTAATCAATAAAAGAGTTTTCTTGTTATCCATTGCAGAATGATTTTTAGATGCCATATGTATAATCCATAATTATTTATTCACATAAATCATTGAATTATTTATTTTTTTCTATAATACTTATTTATTTTTTTCTATAATAATTATTTATTTGTTTGATTCATTTGTCTTTAGAAGAGGGTGCTTTTGTTTGTATTTTAGAAAATAATGTATGTTGGGGCACTAATGGCAGGAAAAGATGTGACCAACATGTGATGGGGTGATGGCAGGGTAATAAGCACAAACCCTGTGATGTAGTGATGGCAAGTTTAGCCCTGTAATGTAAGTTAGTGATGGCAAGTTCAATGGCATTGGAGGTGTCTCCTCTCCCAATTCCTAGCCTCCCCCTGCATTCCTCTATGCCATGCCCAAAGCCATATTCCAATCTCTCTTCATAGAGAGCTTCTAAATTCTATAGGAAACATGCTTTTTATTTTTTCCAAATTTTTTTTTTGAGATTGTAAATGCATATTATTTCTTTGAATCCACCTTTTGGAATTTTGAGTTTCAAATTTATGTGGTGGAAAACTTGGTCGAAAAAAATATGAGAGGCATTGGACATTGTTCCCGACATTGTTGCATTGCAAGATTTTTTTGAATGTATTCCATGTCTTTTTTTTACTTGAAATTTTTGAGAGACATTCCTAACATAATCTACAATCTACAATATGCTAAGTATTTCTTTGAAGTTCTAGGGAACTCAAAGGTCCCAATGATTAGAACAGACCAAGGACATAGTGGAAACACATTGGGGACAAACCCTGACCCTTTTTCCATACCATGCCGAAAACCATATTCCATTCTATCTTCAAATAGTGCTTCTAAATTCCGTAGCAAATAGAGTTCTTGATTTTTTTCAAATTTTTCTTTTGAGATTGTAAAGGCATACTATATGTTTCAATCCACCTTTTGGATATTTTATTCTCAAATTTATGTGGCGGAATTTTGGTCGAAAAAATATGAGAGACATTGTAAACTTTTGGAAATTGTTGCATTGCAAGATTTTTTTGGATGTGTTCCATGTCTTTTTTTGACTTGAAATTTTTTTGAGACGTTTCTAATATTATCTAGAATATACTCAATTTTTAAATTGAGCACCTAAAGTGGAAAATTTACCACAATCAATGGTCAAAGGAAGCTGAAATTGTCGAGCACATTAAAAAAATAAATTAACTTTAACTTCAAATGCTAATTTCTTTTAATCCTTATGGTAAAATGTTACATATTTTTTACCACATTTTCTTCAACAAGTCTAGTGCAAGATCGTATGGTTAGATTTCCAAAAATAATATTTTGTTGAAAATTTTGGTAAACGCAACAGTAGGGGCAGTTTTGAGTGGATTTTGGCAAAAATGGTCTTGGTCATTCTAGGGTTAAATGCCATTAGATATATAGAAGGCGGTTATGGGTTGTTTATGGGACGTTTATGACTCCATTCTATGGGCAGTTTTGTAATTTCAAGGCAAACCACTTTAGAAGTTTACAAAAATTACAAGTTTAATTCCACTTAGGTTTGATTTGTGAAACAAGTGCATACTTCTAAAAAATATGTGCCCTTTTTGGAGTTGACTCCAAAATATTTAGATTGTAATTCAATATGGTGACAAGCTTGTCTATTTTATGTGAATCCACCATATTGTTGTTCATTGTACTCTTTTCAAAATATTGTTGTGCTTGATTTATAAGTGACATGACTATCAATTATTGGTATTTTTCTAACATGAACTTTGAAAGTGATTATTTTTTATTTCGGGCCACTACAAGAGAAAGGGTGTTTTAAGTGAGTTTTTAAGTATAGTCCTAGACATAAGATTTTAAGTAATGACCTTTATGCAAATTTTCAGCAAAATTTTACTAAAAACACATGTGTTTTTAGTAAAATTTTGCTGAAAATCTACATAAAGGTCATTACTTAAAATCTTATGTCTAGGACTATACTTAAAAACTCACTTAAAACACCCCTTTCTCTTGTAGTGGGCATTAGTGAAAACATTTAGTAGTGGCCAAGGGATTATCATATGATAAAAGTGTGTCCTTAAATAAATTCTTCACAATTCAAGTCAAAATGACCCAAAGCCGTGACTTGAATTGCTAGGAAGCTTGTTTTTGGAGTAGAAGATATAGTTATTTGGATGCAATTATCTTTCTTTTCTCCTATTTGACTTCAACATTAATATTTTCAACCAATAATAGCCACGATGCAGATCTTGAGAGTTTATTTTCTCTTTGGAAAACTAAGACAATCATTGTCAATAGAATCTTTGTTGTCCTTTGAGTTGGTTGAATTTATTTTCTTCATTGCACTTCCAACAAAAATGGTCTTCTATCCTCAAAATGATTGAAGCACTTTACTTAAAGTATCTAGTGATTGTAAATCAATACAAACTATAGTGTAGTGTACCCAATTATTCATTTGCCACATCACTCACATCCTTGTTGTAATTCCAAACAAAGGTGAATCAAAATTCAAATACTATCTATAAGAAAAAATGAAAGAAGGAACAAATGAATGGTGACATTTTGCAATTTAAAATTAGTGTGCCTATTACTTAGCTAATTCCTTACTTGCTACCTAGGAAAAATTATTTGACAGCATGCACATTTAATAGAGGTTGAGAAGTTGGACAAAAACCACTTGCAAGTAGGGTCAAGTTATTTTGGTAATTAATGACTTTTGTTTGATTTTTCAAAGTTTATTGAGACAAAATTGATAGAGCATGGGGAGGTCCATCCTAAACTTCACAATAATAAAGATGTTCCTTCAAAAAAATGTAGTGTCAAATTGCTAAAGGGTTGTTGAAGATCTAGTAAAGGATTGTTTTTGAGTGAAAAGTGTTGAAGGAAGTTTTTACCTAAAAGATAATTCTATTGGAATTATATAAATATAGGTATTCTCTTACTTTAGTCTTGTATCATTGAAGTTGGATAGTACAAATAATTTTCTTGTTTGTTTCAATAGGAATACAATTAGACTAGCTATTCTTTATGCCAAAAAATAAGACAAGAAAGAATTTGTATTTCAAGACATGGGCCTCAAAATATTGTCTAGGAATTAAAAAATCCTATTTTAGAGTTTGAAATTTGAAAAATATATTTTAATCTAAGACACCTTGAAATTCCCTTCATTAAAAATAACTAGACCCTTCTAAATACCTTTCAAGCATGTGTGGAATCATTTATTTCACACAAAGCTTTCCCATATTTATAGGCAATATCACTGCCCAAACAATATAATGCTCTCAACTCACACAATTTTAAAAGAAAATAATGAACTTTTGATTCACAAGAGTTTTGAAATAACATGAGCTCAAACCATTTCTCTATAGGCTTGTAAAGATCTCTCCCATAAGATACATGATTGTAAAAAAAATTCCTCAAAAGATTGAAAGATCATGTAATCCATTCAAATTTTGAATCAAACTTTGCACACAATCATTGCACCACATGAAGAATGATTTTTTTTAAGAATTCTTTCAAGGAACAATTGCCTCACATTCTTTATCCAATATTAAGATATGTGCACCCATAATCATCAATGTCATAAATGCAACACCTATATTGGACCAAAAAATGTTACAAAATCCTAAATATTGATGACATAAGATGTATACAATCAAAACATGAGAGCAACTAGGTGAGCCTGGTGTCAATTTTAGATATAACCACAAACAATATTTTGAAAATTCATAACTTCTTTGTATGGTGTCCAAATAATGCATGCTAAAGTGTGTTGGAATCTTCTTTCACTTGCCAATACAATCCGATATAAATAACACTAAGTATCATTGATTAGTTTTGGTGATTACAAAATAGTGAAATTGAATTGCCCCTCACTAATTTTCAACATTCTACACTATATAAATATTTATTGTTTTTCTCAATGTGCACTACTTTTGAATTAAATATTGTTGTAATTAGGACTCATGAACCTCTGTGTGTACAAACAGAAATATCTATAAGACTACAGTAGTAAAGATTTCCAAACTTAGTCTTAGGAAGGAAAACCGAGCAGTTTAAGGCTTCCCTTGTTTTAGTTTTAGGCAAGACAATCAGAAACCCAAATCAATTTAAAACAAAAAAACAAAACACAGTGACTTTAGAGGTCTGGTCCCAATTTGAATATAATTAGCTATCAATCCCCAATCAATTGAAACAATGAAAACAACATGGGGTTAGGTCCCCATTGTGTCAATCTCTCAAAGTCAATCAAAGTCTAAAATCAGTTAAAAAAGAAGAAAATCAAGGGTCATGAGTCTCTTGTTTTTGTTGATTAAAATTAGTCAAAATTAAAGTTCTAGTTTGAGAAAACTGTCAGTAGCCAGTCAATTAGAGCCTCAAATTTCAATGAAAAAGGGCCAGATCAAGTTACCATGAGAAACCATCAAAATTTTGGAGGATCCACGTAGGCCAGTCACATCCTCAAAATACACAACCTAGTCTAAAGCCCAGTTCCAACCAACATCAATAAACAAGCCAGTCATCAGTGATTTAGAATTAAAACCCAACCTTGTGATAGAAAAATTAGAGTCCAAATCTAGGGATAGAAATCCAACATCGAGAGCCCAATCCACCCCACAATCGGAATTGGGAGCCACAACGACAGGCCCTTGAGCCATGGGAATGGGCTGTTAAGTTGTGGGAGAGGGCTGTTGGGGACAAGAATTGCCTTGGGAACGCGTTGTACTTTGGGAAAAGGATTGTGTCGGGTATTTGCTTGGGGCTTAAGACTTCACATTTCCTTAACAATCTAAAGACTTAGTATTGCGCAGCTCATGTATTGGATCAAGATTGTTTCTTCTGCAAAGACTTTGCTTGTGAAAGCATTTCGGGAAGGCATCAGCAATGGTTCTAAGTACCTCTTCTTTCTTCTTTTGCTTTCAGTTTTTGCTTTTGGTTTTTGCTTTCAATTGGCAGCTAGCAATGAAAGCCTCTTGATGATGCTTTGATCGAAAAAGGAGAGAGGTTTTGATGCTTCATCTAATTCTTTTAGTTTCAACTGTGATAAGCTTTTGAGCTAACTTGAAATTTGAAATTTGATGCAAACTTAAAATGCGATGTAAACCTTGAAATGCAAGAAATTTAAAATGTGATGTGAATCCTTGCAAATTTGACAGGAGATGTGAACCCCTGCAAATTTGATAGGAAATGTGAACTCCTGCAAATTTGACAGGAGGTGTGAACCCCTGCAAATTTGACAGGAAATGTGAACTCCTGCAAATTTGATAGGAGGTGTAAACCCCAGCAAATTTGATAAGTGATGTGAATCCTTGCAAATTTAACATGTAATATAGACCTTGAAATGTAGAAAATTTGAAATGTAATGTGAACCTTTAGAAATTTGAAATGCACAAAATTTGAACTATAATATGCACTTAAAATGTAATGTGAACCTCCTACAAAATGCAAAAAATTGGACCTTGAACCCCTACAAATTTGAAATGTCATGTAAACTTGAAATGTCACGTAAACCTCCTACAAGTTGCAAAAATTGCACTGTAAATTCCTACAAATTAGAATGCAAGAAATTTGAAATGTAATGTGAACTTGAAATATGAGTTGAACCTCTTGCAAGCTGCAAAAAATTTGAAATGTAATGTGAATTTGAAATATGAGGTGAACTTCCTACAAGTTGTAAAATATTGGATTGTAAACTCCTTTAAATAAGAAATGCACAAAATTTGAAATGTGATGTGAACTTGAAATATGAGGTGAACTTCCTGCAAGCTGCAAAAGATTAGATTGTGACCCCTTGCAAATTAAAAATGCAGGAAATTTGAAATGTGATGTGAACTTCCTGCAAGCTGCAAAAAATTAGACTGTGAACTCCTGCAAATTAGAAATGCTAAAAATTAGAAATGTGATGTGAACTTGAAATATGATGTGAACCTCCTGCAAGTTTTTTTGTTTTTTTTTGACACAAATGAAACGGAATTTCATTGCAACCTCCTGCAAGTTGCAAAAGATTGAACTATGAACTCTTGCATATTAGAAATGCTGGAAATTTGAAATGTAATGTGAACTTGAAAACTTCCTGCCAGCTGCAAAAAATTGGACTGTAAACCTTTGCAAATAAGAAATGCAGGAAATTTGAAATGTGATGTGATTCTTGAAATGTGATGTAAACCTCCTGCAAGCTACAAAAGATTGGACTATAAACTCCTGCAAATTAGAAATGCAGGAAATTTGAAATGTCATCCCTAGAAATTTGAAATGTTAGACATTTGAAATGTGATGTGAACCTCCTACAAAATGCAACAAAATTAGACTATGAACCCCTGCAAATTAGAAATGCAAAAAATTTGAAATGTGATGTGAACTTGAAATATGATGTGAACCTCCTGCAAGCTACAAAAGATTGGATTGTGAACTCCTGCAAATTAGAAATGTAGAAAATTTGAAATGTCATGTGAACCTTTTGCAAGCTGCAAAAAATTGGACTATAAATCCTTGCAAATTAGAAATGCAAGAAATTTGAAATGTGATGTGAACTTGAAATAGGAAGTGAACCTCCTGTGAAAGTGTGCACCTCGTGCAACTCCATTTGCAAAAAAAATTTGAAATGTGATTTGAAATGACTCAACAGAAAATTTGCTCAACATGTGATTTGAAATCTGAAAATGTGCACTTCTTGCAATAGAAAAATTTGAAATGTGATTTGAAATGACTATATAGAATTTTTTTTTCAAAATGTGATTTGAAATGACTATGTAGAAAATTTGTTCAAAATGTGATTTGAAATGTAACAATGTCCACCTCCTGCAACTTCATTCCTGCAACTCCGTTTGTAGCAAAATTTGAATTGTGATTTGAAATGATTGTGCAAAAATTTTGTTCAAAATGTGATTTGAAATGTGAAAATGTGCACATCCTACACCTCCGTTTGCAACAACATTTAAAATGTGATTTGAAATGACTCTGTAGAAAACTTGTTCAAATTGTGATTCGGAATATAAAAATGTGCAAAATGTGCACCTCCTGCAACTCCATTTGCAGAAAAATTTGAAATGTGATTTGAAATGTAAACTATGTAGACTGCAATTCCATTTGCAAAAATTTTGAAATTTGAAATGTGATTTTAAATGCAAACTGCAATGCCATTTGCAGATTATTTAAAACTACATTTGAAATGAGAATCTCTGCAACTATATTTGTAGAAAATTTGAAATGTGATTTGAAATGTGAACCTCATGCAGCTATATGTATAGAAATGTGATTTAAAATGTGACCCCCCTGCAACTACTTGTGCACAAAATTTGCATCTACATTTGCAACCTCTTGCAACTACATTTGCAAAAAATTGAAATGTCAACATCACTAACATTTGCAAATAATTTAATATTTAAAATGTCAATGTTAGTAACATTTGCAAAAAAATATCTACAAAATAATTGAATTTTGAAATGTCAATTGGTCACTAATATTTGCAAAAAATTTGGAATGAGAACGTCACTAACATTTGCTAAAAAGAATGAACCTCCTGCAACTACATTTGTAGAGAATTTCAAAGTTTGAAATGTGAACAACACTAACTTTTGAAATGTAACAAAAAAATTGCAAAAATTTGAAATGTGACAAAAAATTTGAAGTATGAACCTTTGGCATACATTTCCAAAAAAATTGAAATGTAAACGTCACTAACATCTTTTGTTGAATCCATTGGTGCAATCTGATCAAAAAATCATCCATTGTGTGATTTTTGGTGAATTTTTGGAGAAGAAGGAAGTTGCTTTGGGCAGTCACTTCAATTCTTCATATTTCTTTTTCACAATTCAAAATGATGTGGAAAAAAATTACACATCAAAATCATATTGATATGTACATGTGGGAAAGAAATCAAAGTCTTTGGAGTATTTTTGGGCCATCACTTCAAATATTCATATTTTTTTTTCTCACTTCCAAAATGATCTGAAAAAAACTATAAATCAAAATCATATCAATATGTATTCTTTGGAAAAAAAATCAGAGTTTTTGGAGCACTTTTAAGCATTTTGATTTCAACATTCTGATTTAGCATATTGGTACAAAGTACTGCCTGAGTGAACATTTTTCATCAATCTTGTCAATGGTGGCAAAATTGTGCAATTTTTTCAATCTTTTTTTTATAGGAAAGCTACACAAATTTGTTTCATTTCATTGATGACAATCATCAAAATTATTCCACACGAATGAAGAATTATGTTGGTTACAAGAGCTAGTTTAGAAAATAAGAGCTATACTCACCCCCCACTCTTGTAGGGGTTAAAATTGTTTCTTTGGAGTTTCTATGAATATTTGAAGTAAAAGGTAGTAGCTTTAGGACTATTAGTATTCATAAACATGTATTAAAATTATTCTTCAAAAAGTAGGAATCCAAGGGATAAGAGCATCAAAATTTCAAAAAGTGAGTGGACTTCACTCAAACTATTTGTGTGTCCTATGCTGTTGTTACAACCAAAATCAATAAAAAAAATAATTTTTTTTTATTAATTTATAAAAACGTTAAAATTCAATATTTTTCACATTGTAATTCCAAACGCAACAAAACAAAGTCCGCGCACCCCTCCTCATAGAGAACTTTTTAACGCTACCAAGAATGTGACCGGAGGACATACGGTCCTAGAGATCTCACCATAACAAACAAAACAAACCGCCCAATTTAATGTATGGACTAGTGTGCCGTGCCATTGCCACAACCAAAATAAAGGAAAAGTAATTTTCTAATTTTCTAATTCATAATAAAAACTTTGAAATTCAATAACTTTCACACAATAGGTCCAAACATCACAAAACAAAGTCCGTGCACCCCTTTTTGTAGAGAGCTTTCTAACAATACCAAAAACATGATAGGTGGACAAACGGTCCTACCATAACAAAACAAAACAAAAACAAAAACTTACTAACTAATTTAAGGTATAAACAAGTATGCCCTGTGTTGTTGCCACATTCAAAATAAAAGTAAAGGTGATTTTTTATAATTTTATAATTCATAAAAACTTCAAAATTCAATAATTTTTGTAGTGTAGGTCCAAACGCCACAAAACAAAGTCCATGTACTCCTCCTTGCAGAAGGCTTTCCGACAATATTAAGAACCTGATTGAAGAATGCAAGGTCCAGGAGATCCCACTATAACAAAAAAACAAAAAAACAATCTACCGACCTTAACGTATAGGTTGTATTATCGAATATAGGATGACTTTGGATGAAATGTAGGGTTCTACAATAGGTATAAGGTTGGAAATGGTCTACCTTACCTTTAGAAAGTTGTAGTAGCGACCTAGCTTATGCTTGTAGTGTAGCTTCTTGTCCCATTGAGAATAAAACATCACATTGAACAGTAAACTACAAGAATAAAATCTCAGCAAAACCAAGAAGACCAAATTGCATAATAGACCTGTGATTAGACACTTAGGCTCTCAACTAAATTCCTAATCCTTGTGTTTCAATAAATTATTTTTAAGAGATTCTATTTTTCCACCAAGTTTAAAAAATCAAATTTAATTTTTATTTAAATCAATTTGAAAATATGCTTAGTGGGAAAAATTGACTTCTCAGTACTTGAATAAATTTATTTAAAGAGATTATTAGTAAACTCAAGAGAAATAAATGTACCCTATGTGGTTTCAAATTTTTTCTAAAGTAATATTTTTCAAATTTTTCAAATTTTAGAATATAAGGTACTTAATATATAACACTAGACATAAGAAATGTCCTTGAAGCCAAGAATTAAATTTCTCAATTTTCATTAGTTGCTTTAGACAATCTTCACTTGTCATTGGTTATTTTTGAATATTTGTGGTGGTTTTGAGTGATAAAGGTGCACATGGCGGTTTGATGCACCAAGCTTTGTGTGGCTTAAACATTGCATATATGTTGGGGTTAGCTTATAACCTCAAAGGGATGTTAAAATGATGCTACTACTCTAAAATGATAACTCCCTTGCATGTTGGATGTTATCTAATAAATAATCTTCAATTTTCTTTTACTTACATTGAAAAATGTCTATTGATGTCCCTAGTCTACTTAGACAAGTCTAAATTTGTTTCCCTAGAGGCAAATTTGTGAAGATTCTTGAACCTGTGTTTCAAGATCTTGTGTTATATTAACGTAATCTTTAAAGCCATGAAATGAATTTTGATTCAACCTGTTATTTTTTGGAATTACATTAAGGCATGATTGCTTGCACTCTAGTCATGTTGACTTGTTTTCTCCCTACATTAAATATAATAATTTTTTGGTGCCATCCTTGCACTTCCAAAGGTACTAAAAAAATTTAAATACCATTTTTCATCTTAGAGTTGAAAAGATGGGGCCAAATATTTGATGTACACAAAATAGTGAAATTAGGTTGCCTCAACAATTAGATTGCCTTACACCAAGAAAGTTACTTTACAAGCCATCAAAGTCAACAAATACTCCTACAAATATTTTCATTTGTACACATAGAGGTTCGCAAGTCCAAATTACAATAACACCTACTTCAAAGTAGTGCATTCTTGTACATTAATGTCAAATATTTATATAGTGTCAAATGTTGAGAAATTAGTATTAGGCAACCTAATTTCACTATTTTGTGTAGATAAAAGACAAATCAATTTGACTAGAGTGCATGGGTCATTGCAAGAAACACCAGTACCGGGTATTTTCATAGGGGAAGTGTCGAATCTTTCTTTTGCAATAACTTCTGAAGCATGACTTGCATGAATTTGAAATTTTTATTGGAGTTGTATATCTTGAGTGTCTTCATATTTCATATTTTTCAAAAATTTAGAAAAATCATTATATATTTAAAAATAAAATAAATTAATATGTCACGTTTTGAATTTTAGGGGTTTTGAGTACTATGGAGTCCCTAAATTTAATGATTTAGAGCTCAAATTTCTATGATCTATTTGTGTAGTAGTAATTCATATTTCTACCAAGGAAAATTAAAAAATAGTTTATTTTGTGTTATCTACGTCCATGCAAAGAGGGCTCCCTTGCGCGCACAGTTCTAAACATTTAAGATGGTTTCAAGATCAATGTTTTGGTGAAATCTCTTCACCATAAAGTCTTTCCAATTTTTCTATTTTTATTTTCTTTGAAAATTGTTTTTCTATTTTTTTCAAATTAAAACGTCAAAGTATGTATTTTCTTCAAAATTTCAGCTCACTCTTTTTTGTGAATAACTTTTGACCTAGATTTTTTTTAGATCTGAAATTTTGGTGATATGTTATTTTTAGTTTTACATTAATTATCATTTTTTTATTTTATTTTTAAAAATTCATATGCAAAAGCTCATGAGTACTGGAGTACTAGCCAAAACAGCCAAAGTGGAACTAAAACGGACACTCTTTCTTGCAATGACCCATATACAATCATGCCTTGGTGTAATTCTAAAAAAAAGTGAATCAAAATCCAAATATTATTTATAATAAAAATTAAAAGAAGGGACAAATGAGTGGCAACATTTCATACTTTAAGATAAGTATGCCTATTACCAAGTTAATTCACTATTTGCTACCTAGGAAAAATTGTTTGATAGCTTGCACATTTTACAAAGATTGATAAGTTGGACAAAAACGACTAGAATCAAGTTATTTTGGCAATTAATGAGTTTTTGTGATTTTTCAAAGTTTATTGAGACAAAATTGATAAAGCATGGATAGGTCCATCCTGAACCACACAGTAACATGTCCCTTCAAAAAATATAGTGTCATAATGCTAAATGATATATTTTTTGGGACAATTACTTATTTGTTTCAATAGGAGTACAAGAAGACTAGCTTTTCTTTATGACAAAAAAATAAGACAAGGAAGAATTTGTATTTTAAGACATGGACCTCAAAATATTGTCTAGGAATTTAGAAAAAATCCTATTTTAGAGTTTGGAATTTGAAAATTATATTTCAATATAAAACATCTTAAAACTCCCTTCATAAAAAATAAAAAGGTCCTTCTAAATACCTTTCAAGCATATGCAAAATTATTTATTTCACACAAAGCATCCCCTCGCTTATAGCTATATCACCGTTCAACCAATATGATGCTCTCAATTCATTCAACTTTTGAAAGAAACAAATCAACTTTTGATTTGCACAAGTTTTAAAATAACACAAAGCCATTTCTCTATCAATTTATAAGGATCTCTCCCATAAGATATATAATGGTGAAAAATATTCCTCCAAGAGATTGAAAGATTATGTAATCCATCCAAATTTTGAATAAAAATTTGCATATAATCTTTGCGTTGTATGAAAAGTGTGTTTTTTAGAAATTCCTCTAAGGTGAAATTGCCTCACATTCTTTATCCGATAAGGTACGTGCATCCATAATCATCAATGTTCAAAATGCGATACCTACTGTACAGTGCCTTATCAAAACTTCTTGCACCATTTTTTTATTCCAATACAAACACCTCCATTTTCAAATGCTATTTTTCACAATTTTTGCATCATTGCATTCCTATATAGTCCTAATCATGCAACCCCAATTTTGACTTCACTGAAAAAGCAAAAATCCATTTTAAGTGAATTTTTTTATTTTATTTTCATGGTTTTATGTGAAAATTTATTAAAAAATATTGGTAATTAATTTTTTTAATTTGATTGCGGAGGTATGTAGGGATCATACATACACACATCTTTCCTTCAACAAGCATCTCCAAAAAAGTTTTACAACTCCTTCTAGGAAGAGTTCAATGTAAGGCGTTGTATGACCAAACTTTGTGATATAGATATTTTTATATTTTAACTAGATTTTGCTATTTTACCATCACACTATAACTAGTTTTATACATTTCAGTATGATAGTACAATAACCTTGCCAAAATCTAATTACAATAAAAAAAACATATCTATTTTCCAAAATTAGGACATTATCACCCCAATATTGAAATCTCTATGAAGAGAATTGTGAAACTTTTTTGGAGATGTGTGTATCAATGTTTCCTACATATGTTTGCAATCTAATTAAAAAAATTCATTACCAATGTTTTTTAATAAATGATCATATACAACTATGAAAAAAAATGAAAAAATTTACCAAAAATGGAATTTTGCTATTTTGAAGTTAAAATTTGGTATGCATGATCAGGACTATATAGGAAACTTAATTCAGGACTCAATGATGCCAGAATTGCATCAAAATTGTGAAAAATAGCATTTGAAAATGGAAGTGTTTGCATGGGAACAAAAAGACAGAGCAAGAATTTTTGGTAGGGTACTGTACATTGAACCCAAAAATGTCACTAAAACCTAAATATTGATGACACAGGATGTAGACAATCAAAACATGAGAACAACTAAGTGAGTCTAGTGTTGATTTCAAGCATATTTACAAACAATATTTTAAAATTTCACAACTTCTTTGCATAGTGTCCAAATAATGCATGCTCAAATGCGTTGGAATCTTTTTTCATTTGCCAATACAATCCAATAAAAATAAAAATAATTATCCTTAGTTACTACCAGTATCAATCATGCGTGCACTTACCTTACACAAGAGTTCTCCATCTCAAATGGCAACCCAACAACCCAACCCCATTGCCATGTTTGCCAAGTGGCTTCCACCTCATAAAACCCATAAACCCCAGGCTCCACCGTGCATCTTCAACTGGACTACATTCTCACTCTCCTCAGTCAAATGCTCGGGGCTTAGGGCTTCACATTTCCTTAACAATCTGAAGACTCAGTGTGGCGCAGCTCGTGTTTTGGATCGAGATTGTTTCCTCTGCGAAGACCTCGTTGGTGATAAGCATTTTGTGAAGGTATCAGCAATGGCACTTACCTCTTCTTCTTTCTTCTTTTGCCTTCGGTTTTCACTTTCAATCGGCAGCTGGCGATGATAGCGTCTTGATGATGCGTTGATCGAACGAGAGAGGAGAGAGAGGTTTTGATGCTTCATCTGATTCTTTCAGTTTCAACTGTGATAAGCCTTTGAGCTAAGAACGAAGCTGAGAACTAAGCTAAGAATGAGTGTAAACATTTTCAATCGGCACATTAAGAGCTGAGTATTGTTGATGTTATTAGAATCGTGAAATTTTTATAGATCTTTGTTATCGGATTGATAAACAGTCGCACTTACCTTCAGTTTTCGCTTTCAATCGGCAGCTTGCGATGAAAGCGTCTTGATGCGTTGATCGAGAGAGAGATGAGAGAGGTTTGGATGCTTCATTTGATTCTTTCAGATCCAAATGTGATTAGCCTTTGACGAAGGTAATCATTTTTAATCGGCACATTAATAGCTGAGTATTGTTGATGTTATTAGGATCGTCAAGTTTTCATAGATCTTTGGTATCGGATTGATAAACAATGGCACTTACCTCTTCTTTCCTTTTTGCCTTCCGTTTTCGCTTTCAATCGGCAGCTGGCGATGAAAGCGTCTTGATGCGTTGATTGAGAGAGAGGAGAGAGGTTTTGATGCTTCATCTGATTCTTTCAGTTGCGACTGTGATAGCTAACAAATAACTTAAGCCGACAACCAAGCTAACACCTAAAATCGTCACATTAAGAGTTGAGTACAGTGAATGTCATTAGAATCATCAAATTTTTATATATTCTTGTTATCGGATTAATA
The DNA here is from genome assembly GCA_951799445.1 of Pseudisothecium myosuroides. Taxonomy (NCBI): domain Eukaryota; kingdom Viridiplantae; phylum Streptophyta; class Bryopsida; order Hypnales; family Lembophyllaceae; genus Pseudisothecium; species Pseudisothecium myosuroides. Next base: position 31,566,456 of record OX637291.1, read on the forward strand.
AGGTTTCCAACGTGCCAGAGATAACGTTATTTGGATACCGTATGCTCTTGTTATACTGTTAGTAATTAATATACAAGATTTAGGGTGTCGCATTTTGGTGCGTCTGTCAATTAGGTACCTCAAGTTTATGCATCTACGGAGAGGAGCCGCTGCGGTAGCCTGAAAAGATTGCGATATAGCAATGTTGAGGATCTACTGATAGGTTTTTATTTTTGGATAATATACTGAGTTTCGTCTTGTCGCTCGAGTCATCGGTTGATTTCGTGTCTCTCTCATTTGGTGGCAGTGTAGATATGGCTACGATGTATTCGACTCTTGCGGCTTCGCAATTGAAGCCTTTTACTCCGCATGTGGCTGGATTCCGAGCTCGCAATGCCGCTCCTTCGGTATCCGCAGGGCAAAGACTTCTCAAAAGTGCATTTCCAGGAGAGCAAGTGAGTAAACGGCAGTACATGCCACTTATTGAAAGGAGAAACAGTTGTGTGTGTGCACCGAGAGCGAGTTTGGACGAATATGCTCCTTTGACTGCCGCTGTCTATGGCGCATGCCTTCTTGGCGGTGGCCTCTTTGCATGTAAGTGGTTTTTCAATGCTTCATTCTAGCTGCATCTCTCTACTGGAATTTTCCATCTAGATTTCCACATCTTCTTTAATTTGCTCCTTCGTTTGTTTATAGTTTATTTGCTTCGAACGCTTCTTAGTCACGTGCTTTCTTTCTTTCTTTCTAGGACGATGTTCTTTTACCAAGTGTAAACGTTGATAAGGTGACCACACGTAGAATCGACAGTTAAAGCACTGAGCGTAGTTAGCTTTTTAAAACATTCTTGTTCAGGATTTGGGGTGTCTCTTGGCTCTAACTTAATCCTCTTGATTGAAACTGGTAATGTGTCTCTGTGTAATGAAGTATTCCTATTATTAGATTTTGTTCAGATTTTTGTGAAGCTTATTAGTAATTCTAGCCATTCAATTTTTTAGGTACGCACTTAGTTTATTCATAATACTGATAGTCAATACAGGCAATCAACGGAGTACGAGGGATTTCCTCAGAATTACTAGATTAAATAGCTGTTGATGATAGCGGAAACAAGAGCTTTCGAAATGCAGGCAATGATGTTGGTTAGTGATCAGGTTGATTTGATTAACCCAGTTTACCGTAAAGTATGTCTTAACTTGAAGCATGAAGATTCGATCAAGAGGAATTGTCCGGATTTTGATGTTTAACCCTAAGTGCGTAAGTGCCCAGAAGTGGCTGCTGTGATATGATTACTGTGAAATGTATAGGAGTCGAAATATATTTATTATTTAAAAATCTTGAAGGACGGTAATAAAATGCACCAGTAGGAAGAGGAAATCATATTCTATATTTTTGAACTATAGAAATCCATGTTTTGAAGGTCACTACGATCATCTATTACCTATATTTACTTCCAAAGTAGAATTTCAATTTTTAGCTTGTACACGTAAGGGTTAATGTGATTTGTCACTAAATTTTTGGTCAAAACTACAGAGCTTGCCACAGGTCTTAATAGTGTAGCCCGTGTGAGATGCATTCACAATTTGGCAAAGCACATTGAAATAATTTTTGTAATTCTGAGCACTTAGATTTGTCTTCTCTTGGGTTTAGACACGAAGACGGGCAGCAAAGGCTCCCTTGGAGGTGGTCTGACTGGTGGAATCGCACTAGGCGTGGTGAGTTGTATTGACCACTTGAAGTATTATTCTCTTTGTAGAAATGTAGGTAGCCATAGTGCTTCCTTATGGCTGGGATTTGTAGGAAATGTTTGCATACTTTTGTCAAAATCTCATGTTGTGTGAATTTTTCTTTGGATTACATTTTAGGGCCTCTCTCTATACAAGCCCAATTCCCAAGTTCCACTTTGTTCTCTCATCCAATCAAAGTTGAGAAGGAGGGTGGGACTTGGAACGTAGTCTATAGTGCCCATTAGTGTTGAAGAACGTTGACATTAGATTCACGATAGAAGGTCACTTATTTGATTTGGGGTTGGGCAATTTGTATGTAGGCATTCTTTTTGATGCAGGTACCTGAGACTCGAGATCTAGGCGAGGCTATTGCATTTTTTGCTGCTGTGGTCTTTGCTGCCTTCTTTGGTGAGATGTACCTCATTGGTATCAATCTTTTGGTTTGAATTACAATGAAATGTTGCACTGGAGCATCTCTTGCATGAATTCTGTAGACTTCTAAGAATCGAAGAGCTCTTGAAATGCCTTGACATGTCGTCGTAGTTTTTGACGAAGGCAGGTCAGCTCTAAAAAACATCGTGCGATGCAGTAACTATACTGTTTATCTTTAAGCCATCATTGTAGCACACCCTGTCTTAAATCATGCTCCACATATCAAGAGCATACTTATTTGTCTCGTATTGTGTTTCACACTCAATGAAACTTGATACTGACGTGCTAGAGTTGAAATGAGTGAACAGTGCTACACGACGCTATTTGGTGTTGGATATATTAAAACGAACCATTTACACTAATTGTCCACAACCCATTAGTGTTATCCTCCAGTAGTTATCAACAAATGGAAACTGCACTCTAGAGCATCAAAAATCTCCAAAGCCAGGTGACGGTGATTCATAGGTTGCTCCGTGACGCTTTCCCTTGGCACTCCACTGTTTTCCTCATTAGTCCTTGTCTACACATCACATAGGCCGTACACTAGAGGAATTATCCATATTATCCCCGGGACTAAGAGGGGCCAGTGGGCTAAAACCACTTGGGCTGAGGGGGCGGGTGCTAAATCACTGTGAGAATTGAAGATACCGGACTAGCTTGGGGATGAAAATCAATTTTAGCTTTGGGCTAGCAAACTTGAAAAGGTGTTAAAACTCCCCTTTAAAATTCCTACGCGACTCGCCCAGGATTTTTTGGAATATCCGTTAGGTTTGTGTCAATGATTTGTTCAAGTAATAACCATTTACAATCGTCAGTACAAACAGTGGAACTAGGAGTATAACATGGCCGTTGTGTAATTGCTAGTTCGTTTCTTTTTTCTCAAGGAAATTAGACTTCGAAATGGCTTCTGACTCGTACTTGGGTGCTCTGTGTTGGATGCTTAGCTATTCGATTGGCAGCCACAGGAAAGCCTGTTCCTTCAGGACCGCTCTTGGGTTTGAGTGCAGCGACCTCAGTGGTCTTTGCTCTTTCATATATTCAAACGAGGGTTCCTCTACCATGAAGTATGAACTCGATAACCTTGAAGAACTGGGAGGATCAAGAAGTTTATAGGACATAATGCTGACTGAGTTGTACTCTTGAATCCGGATCGTCTAAAAGTAAAGTGCAGTTTTGGATTAATCTGAGGCTCGCATTGAACACATCGTTTTGGATTACAACTCTCTCGCTCTTAACCTTGACAGGTCTGCGTTGACGAGCCAAATATGCATTTTATGTATCGGCATTTTCAACTTTTCTTGAGCGATCATTGGTGAAGTAATGTTTGAATATTGGTTGAAACACTGTAGTGGTTGAAGTATCAATGGAGAGATGTTTCAGACAAGTTGCGGTGCATCCAGAGGTCTTGTAGATCCGAAACCAAATTTGATATGGTTATCTGAAGCTTCATGAATCTCTTTTCCTTGGGTCACTGATGTGGAGCATTGTTACAGTTTGACATGGCTACCATTTGTAGAGCATGTTGGAATAGGCTTGCTTTAGAAATAGTGTAGTTTTGAATACTGTTACAGATAACACTAAGTTGATATTAAAACCAGAATAACACTAGGTTGCCAGAGAACATCTGCTTTGGATTGTGTTATGTTGTCATATAGAAAGCAATAGACCGTCTCTTCAAGAGATGTCGATATCAAATCTATGAATCCTATAAAGTAGTACTCTGTAATTCATTTTTTTAAATCTTTGCATATGTTATATCTTTACTTTCATTTCATCAAATTAATTTAAAAGGATGATTTTTTTCTGAAGATTCCATCATTACTTCAATTGAAAGAAAGTTTATCTTAGACAATACATCACCTTGAAGTTGATCATTTGAAATATGAACTTTAGGGCAATTAGGGGTTGAAGAAAAATTCTATGCATAGTGCTTAGTAATTGGTCATTCTTTTAAATGCTATGTTAGCATAAACTTACTTAAAACATCATAGTTTCAATCACAAAGGTATGGACCCATGGTACAATTCTTATGCTATGTCTTGTATCTTATCCCATGTCCCATATACAAATATATGAATGTGATGTGATGTATAGATACATATATACACATATGGTGACAAATACAAACGTAGATCCATATGCACAAACATGCATTATCCCATATCTTTAGAACTTGATCATTTCTATGTATGTGATTATCTCAAGTTTATGAAAAACAAGGGCCTCACCTCAAGTTTATGGGACACCTCCACTATAGTGGTGGAAAGAAAAAAGCAGTAGACTTTTTAAATTGCTCAAGGATATACTTGTCTGTTTCCAAAATGGAACACTAGGCATGGGACATACGCACAAGTGATTATTATGCATCCAACTTGTTACACTATGTACCAATAAATTTTAATCACCTTCAAATGACCTTTGCAAAGACAAAATTTTGGAATATCTTTAACACTCGCCCACAATATTATTTGCTAAAACACACTTTTGGCACATTCAAACTATGTCCTAGTCAATTTGGGGGACCTTAGGGAATCAAATTAAGTGTTCACGTTTTGGATAATAATTCGTTAATCTCAGACAATTACATTATTACAGGCTACCTTCAAATGGTGTTTCAAATGTACAGTACATAAAACACCTAGAATTTAAGACCTCTATGACAGAAGGACTCACTGATAGTTACAAAGCCTAGGTGCCTGATGAGCATAGTCCTAACAACTTACACATCCTCATAGAACAGCTGCTGACACTGAAATCTAGTGCTACTCATTCAAGAGGTTGTGTTCATATTCCTAAATAAAGGATAGATGAAATGATCGCCATATAACGAAAACAATACGCGATAATCCAAAAACCTGTTTCCTGTAACAGATTGTGTCATGCAAAGTCTGAAATACATCGATCTCAAGATAAAGAATGCCGATGTTCTGACCACTTTTGAGTCCCGAAGTGCCAGGTGATCACCCTTGAATATGCACTACAACAGCCAACTTGACCAGTATTGAAAGATCAACGAAGTTGTCCGCTTTCGTTCCTCAGGCAGGAGTTCATTCAAAACGGCGACTAAACTCCGTTCAATTTGTGTCAAAATCTTAAAAAATCAGTCAAGTTTGGGATCCCACACCGTCTGATCTCCAAAGCTAGAAAATTCACTTCGGGTGCTAACAGAATATAGTCAGAATCCTGTGTCCTAAAACAAGATGTTCGGCACCTCAACTACCTGACGCAATTCATCAGAAGGAGAGGGTTTAGTATCTCACGACAAGGCCATCGATATACTAGTTTCTGATTATCCCCAAGCCATAGAGCAAGCGTAATTCACCACCAACTTCCCATCGATCCCAAAATTCTGCACGTCAATGATATACATGTCACGCATCCGATCTGTTCTTTCTTTACATTTTCAAAAGCAAATACTGTAAATCACTTGAGAACAAGATCGAAAGCGGCGCTCATATAAGACAGAAGGGACAATACACATACCTCAAACAGGTCCCAAATATTTTCATCGGGAGTTGGGGAGAAAGCACTATTTATATACAGGAACTGCCAATACCACATAGAGATGAAAATCAAATTTTCTTCAGAAGCTGTTCCTTAAAGAATGTTATTTGGAACAGGAATCCATATTCTTTATGTGAACAATCTTGAGTTCTTCTCAGATGGATGGAACCAAAAGCTACAAGAAAATGACAGGTATTGGGGACTCATTAAGCGCAATGCACGCTCTACAATTCATGTCAGAAATTTGAATCTGTTGTATAAAGTTGCCATTGACAATGGAGAAGAGTGAGTTTCCAATACAAATATTTTTACAACGTGCACAGTTAAGACAAAAAAGTTGTAAATTGACAATGATAAAATACTTAAAAGTAGAAGGCAGCGAGAGAATTTCAGCAGAACCAGACCGTCCCCTATGACGTCCGAGGAAACAAAAGTGAAGGGCACACAACTCACCAACGTCTCACGGTGAAGCTGTTTGCGCAGAAAATCGATAAGCTTAGCGAATTTTTCGGTGCCTCCGATCTGAGCTTGGGAAAGAAATACTCACTGTAAGACGACACAACAATTGTACTGCAACTAGAACAACCTTAAAAAAATGAAACACGACAAATTCAGCTGTCTCTTAAAGATTTCGAAGGTTCATCACGCCCGACAAATGACATCCAACAAAATTAAGACACAAGGTAAGAACGCACGTCTGAGTGCAGGGAGGATTACAATTCTACATGGATAAAATTCCACACACCTTGAACTTCGACTGCTTCATAATCGGCGCATCTCCAGTAGCCCTAAAGAGCACCACCACTGAAATACAAATTCCATACCAACTTGTCAAAATCCTCACAGATCATTTCAGCAAGCAATGAAGCCACATAATTTGCATTTTTTCAGTTAAGGTTAAGATACTCAATTCCACTAACTTCCCAATTATGACATATATGACCTAAAATCATCTTCAACTTTACGAGTGGTGCAACATGGTTTGCAAAGTAGTAAAACCTGCAGAAGACAGTCTTATTTTTTTTTTGAAGACTATAAAAGATGCAAATGAGAGAGATTGACATTGAATCCATACAAACGGCATCTACGAGACCTGACTTTGAGAATTCAGAGAAATAACAAAAAATGTTCCCCAAAAAATTCTAAAATCTTTCGTGAAAATTTACAATTCCCATTTTGCCTTTAATGCAAAAATACCCTCTGATTGTAACTTTGACTGCAAGTATGCAAATCCTCTGATTATATATTCTGACTGTATAATTCGCAGCTTAAAGTAACAGAAATAGGTGTCTCTCTCTTACGCTACTTTGCGCTGAAATCACAGATCCACACAAGACCACCATATACTAGAACTCTAGTGCCCAAGGTCAAAAAAATCCTCTTGATTCAAGTCATCCACAGTTGAAATTAAGTTGCACGCATAAATTTTCTTCCAACTTTATGTAGATTTTGTACGTGAATCATACGGATTATGTGCACGAGAACATGGATTATGCCGATTTCAGCACATGAAATCGCTTAAGAACGAAAGGTCTTCAACAAGAGCTCCCACTGTACCAAACCGACCATCTCTACAACAAACTCACATCTAATAAAAAAACAAAGTTTTGCAGCTTGAAACAGAACACCTACCTTTGCGAGGTCCAGGAACGGATGGCGACTCCACCGGCGTTGACATGGTCTTCACAGATCGCCTACTCGATCACAATCCCAGGCAATTGTCTTCAATCAACTGAGAGTGTTGAAACAGAAAATGAAAGTCACTAATAAGAGCGCATCCCGATCCCTTGCAACGCAGGGCAAGGAGCACTGGATTCCGCATTAAATCAGAATTCGAGAACGGCAACGAAATCCTCGTGGACCATATATTCAGCTACTCGTATCGATTTCTCTCGTGACTTTCAAGCTTGCAACCGATCGACTGCAATTCAGGTTTCTTACTGCACACACCTGGCTGTAAGTTCGGTGAGCTCAGCTAGAAAACAGTTACTTCGATTCGACCTGCTCAAATCGTAAGTACTTCGGCTAACGGAAACCCCTTCAAAACCCTAAAGGCTCGGCAATACGCACAGAGCTGAAGCAATCGCAAGGTCTAACAGTCTCTTTGGCAACCACGATACCGCATCACAGTTGCATCCCCTAAGAATCGCCGTCTCGGAAAGGGGGTTTAGGAGATCTCTCATCTGACCTACTGCAAATCTATTCAATCAGCAAGCAATCGTCGCATTGGAAAAAAAACATGAGTCGTACTGAAGGTTCATCTCTCTCTCTCTCCACCCTGAGTTGCAGAAGAATTTACCTGAACGTCCAACCATAATCCACAACACGCGTGCTTGCGCTTCCTCCAGATGCGGACTTGCAACCAAGAAGATTGTGCGGAAACTGGAAGCGCCGGCTACTGCGGCGATTCCATTCGACGAACTCGCACAGCGTTCTCGATCAAACTGGTCACCCCGATGAATAAAAGGCTGCTGCAATTGCTTCGAATTTCCGCCACCTTTGAGCTGTGCCTGCCGGAGTACACGACGCGGCGCGATAATTAGTCCCGCGACTCTTGTTCAACCGACAATCCGAAGGCGTTTGCGAACGTGAGCACTCTTCCTGAGGTGGAGTGTGGATGTGAGAGAGAAACCGAAACCCTAAAAACTGGGAAGGGCACAGGGAGCCTCGTTAAACCCTTGTTCACACTTGGGAATCTTCTGAGACTTATTGTCACTTTCTTTGCCCCATGGTACATTGCGGTTGGAAAGAGGGATGGTGCTTTTCAGTTATATCCCAAGTCATTAACCCTTAACCCTTGAACGCTGCGGCGGACGTTCTGTCCGATGGATGAGAGGGAATCAAACTATATAGGATAGAAGTGCAACTATTCATCCTCGAAATTTGTTGTGGAAAGGAAAGATCTTCTACAGTAGTTTGACTTGCAATGAGTGATTTTGCAATTTTGGAGGCTAATGATTCCCACACTAATAAAAAAAGGATGATTTCGAGGGTCATCGCTTCAGCGTTTAAGGGTTAAAGAACAGAGGGGTGACCCTCGAAATCGTCCTTTTGCATTACCATGTGAATCATTGGCTTAAAAAATTGCAAAAGCATTCATTGGAAGTCAAGCTACTGTAGAAGATCTCCCCTTTTTACAACAAATTTTGAGGATGAATAATTGCACTTCTATCCTATACAATTTGATTCTTTGTCAAAATGGACTCCTTGCCGTTTAAAGATTAAGGTAGTCTGCGCTAAAAGCAACCATTTAAAGGTTGATCCGCCTTTTTTATGGGTTTTCATGGATGGAAAATTTTGTAGCTCATTTTTCAGAGAAATAAAAATAGATGCACAATGTAACCCAATTGATTTTGTGTTTTTCTATATATTATTGAATTAGTTATGATTTTTCAAAGATTGTATGATAAGCACCTATTTATGACTCTATTTTTCTCAAAATCCGCCCACCTTCAACTTGTAAAGAGATTTGAAGAAAATAACGCAAATGATTGGCTTTTACAATAATTGACAAATTTTCCTTCATTCAATCAATGGTTAACCCCTAAAAGCCCAAGGGGTTTGAATAAAACACAAACCTGTTATAAAATATAAATTCTATAACTTTTTTGAAGTTTGCATCAAAGAAGATAATGTGAAGCACAAAAAATAGAAAGTATTTGTACAGTCAAAATTGTGAAAGTATTTTTACATTCTCTTCAAATGACTTTTGAAGATATAACTTCAAAAATTCATCAAAATTATAATTTTTATATTCAGCATTTGAATTTTTTTTATTGGTCAAAATTGCAGTTTATATTGATTTGTAAAAAAATACATAAGATAATGTAATGAGAACATCAGCACTTTCTCCAAATAATAAATTTTCCAACACTAGGCAAATTCTAAATACTTTGCGCTATTTTCCTTATAATTTTTGTTTGACAATGGTGATTTTAGTTTTGAATATAAAAATTGAAAGATAAGCCAATCTAGTTTGCACAAAAAAAAAAAAAATTTAATTATGCCCAAAAATGCTGCCCAAAGTCAGGCAATGACCAAAAAATGGTCACTTGAGCGCTTAGGGGTTGAAGAGGTCCATTTAAGGACCACTTTATATCCATTCAATAGTTAATTATAAGAGTAGTTTGACGAAGACGGTTGCTATTCGAGCAGACTACCTTATTCTCTCACAAACCCTGCTCAATAATAAAACCATTTGCTAAAAAATTTAAAAACCCCTCAAAAAAATTGTATGTACATATAAATATGAATATGATACATTAGTACAAATATGGATATGATTATGACTACAATTATGGATATGAATACAGATACAAATACAACTATAGATACAAGTATAGATTTTATAATCCTGTTGATTGTTTATCAAAATAAAGAATTTAATATTTATTACTCCGTATATATTAATCCCTAAAGTTCCATGACTATATTTTCACCGAAAACACTCAAAAACTGTCATTTTTAGTACAAGTACCAAATTTTTGAAAAAAACTTTTTTGACACATATAACCGTAGGATCTTGTAGTAAACTAGTTTTTTTGAAGATCTGGAAAAAATTTCAGAATTTTCCACCATGCAGATTGGAAGATATTAGCATTTGAATTGGCAAAATTCTTTTTTTTGTCCCTGCAAAAAAAAGGGCAGCTGCACTTCACAAGGTCACATTTGTATGAAAAAATGTCCAAAATGGTGGTGCTTTTTTTAATTCTTTTTCCTAAACAAGTTGGCTACACGCTTAAAAAATTTCAAATCATTTGGAATTGTACAACATATACAAAAAAAATAGTAAGTAGAAAAGAGTAGAGAATGATCGAAAATACTAAATTGTTAAGAATTTAATTATGAAATTAAAAAATGTCAATCCCAATGGTTGTAATGTTGTAATAAAAAGCCTTCATCCTATGGGTTCTTTTTTATTCAAAAAATATTAAAAATTGAGTTAAATAAACAACTTCAAAGTTTATTTCAGAGTAGAGAATCCATAACTGCCCGCAAACTAAAAATCCTCATAACTTTTGACTCATTGGTCGAAATGAAATGATTCAAAGCTTTCCACGTATATATAATTCTAGAAAACCAATTTCAAATTTTTATTTTTGAAAAGGGGGTTTATTTTTATTTGCCCGGACTGCCCAATTACGAAAAAAAGTAACATATGTGGACATAACTTTTGACTCCTATTTCCAAATGTCATGAAATTTAGTGCATATGAAAGATATTCCTTGCGCCCACCTTCTATTAAAATTTCAGCTTAAAAAATAGAAATCTCTAGTTACACGTACCTGCCTAAAATTTCTATATAGCCAAAAAACGCATTAGGGATTAAAATTCTTGAAATTCCATATATGAGAGATTCCAAAAAATATAGATATAAAAGATTCCAAAATTGATGCCAACTTTAAAAAATGTAGCCAAAATTTTGACCATGGGCCACAATTTGATATCAATAGCTCTTTTGGAATATTCTATAGGTTGTCTGACAAGTCTGGCCTGTACAGGCAGGTCCCTCTAAATTTAAGCCCATATAGTGACTTGGCAATTATTGTTCCAAAAATATATGCTAGGTGGATATAAATTGTCCTCCTCAAAAACATCAACTCCATTTTGTTCTTTAACCTTGTAACACTTGAGTCCCAAGTGATGAATTGGGAGCTTACTCCAATAACAAATAACCCTGGCTTTTGTAGCATTGAATGGCATCTATAGTAGAAGGGTGTAGATACAAGAAATCAAGAACAATTTTTTTCTTTTAACTTTGAGGTATGAATGGGGATGATTCTATCATTGGTTTTAGAATTTCATGGTAATAGGTGTTTGAATGATAATAAGATTTGAGGAATTGTTGTGGAAATTCATGTGAACCTATGTTAAGCATTAATGGTTAAACCGGTGAGGATTTGGAGAGACGCTTTAGCGAGTAGATAAAAGGTTTCTCTTTTCTTCATTTACTCTCTTGGAGCTTTGTTTTCTTTTATTCTTCCGTTTCCCCATATTTGTGTGTCTGTATCGAATTTGGTGTACCTAGAATATCTCTTTTGATTAATCGAAGCTTAAAGCATATATTTGTAAATGGTCTGTAAGTCCCAGTGATTGGGCAACTGTGTATGTGTTTAATTAAATTCCAAAGTCCCAGTGATTGGGTAGTCATTTCTTTTGTGTGTAATTTCTTGTGAAAAACATTCATATATTCCTGTGCTTAAAGCCATTACTATATATGTTTGATTGTGATTGAATCATTTTGGTTGATTGATTTTGTTGAAGCTTGAAGTAATTGTTAAGTGGAAGGATTGTAGCTTTTAGCTGTTAATGGTGATGTATGTGTTTGAGTGTGCTTTAAGCATTGTGTATTGGAACTGATTCATGGCTTAAAGCTGGATAATTTATATACTTTGAAGTGAATGATAGTTTATGTAGTTGTTGTGTAGAAATCCCAGTGATTGGGTATTTGTAGTAATTGTGAGTGAATCTGGACGGGAGAATTTATTTTTGTATTAACTAAAAGTTGATGTATCATTGGATGATGACTTTGATTAAATTTTTGTAATTAGTTGAATAAGCTTTAAGCAATATATGTGAGAATGTGTGAGTAAATCCAGAGATTAGTCAACTGATTATAAATGATAGCTTAAAGTTGTATAGTATTTATATGATTGAATCTATATAAGTACAGTGAACATGAATAAGTGTTAGTGGTTATAGCCCTGTGTTTGTAAGGCTTTAAACAATTAAATAGTTGACATGGTACTGAAGACGTGACTACAATTTGGGTATTGTTGATAGAAGGCTTTAAGCAAATTAATATAGAAATGTTATAAGCAAATTGTGAAGACTGTAAATGCTTAAAGCAATGGAATAAACTAACAAGTGGTTTGTTGAGTGAATGAGTGAAGCTTTGAAGCAATTATTGTGAGCCTTTACTTAAGTAAATGCAACAGGAAATAAAGACTTGTTTGCTTAAAGCTATATGTTATGTTTTCCCTCGCTTCAGCGTACTTCTTGCTTGAAATCCCCTCACTAAAATAAGACTGGAACTGCATATTTGTTTGTTGCATCCATTTGTGTCAGATAGAAAATAGTTATAGGATAAGATAGTAAATTATTTACCTAAAACTAAGGGAATGTTAAGTTATATTTTTGGGATAGAATTGAATTCGAGATATTTCTATTAGTATATGTGACTTCAGTCACAAAACGTTAAACTATTTGATCATTCCACGGAGATTAAACCCCTATACTATAGTCCTAGGTGTTTTGTGAGATTGACAAAAACCTAAACTACAAAGGGAGCCAAAATGCACACGGGAAGAAGCACAAGAACAAAAAGAAACAAAGTGAAACCTAGTAGCAAATACATCTTTAGCAAATTGTGACACTATTTTGAAGACTGTTGCTTCTATTGAAAGTCTTGAGCAATGGTAAAATTGCCTATAAATCCCAAAAGAGCGCATACAACAAAAGAAGCAAGAGGCATGACTCAACCTCATGTCACCAACATGATAATGCAAAAACAATGTCCAAGGGAATGAAGACAACATGAAAAGGTAAATTAAAGCCCAAAACCTCTTTTTTCACGGAGTACTTGAATTGACAATGTCGGTTTCGGGAAAACTTGACCACAATCCCCACTCATCACGCAAGTGGTGGAGCGTCAAGTCAAGCCATGAAGCCACCAAGTAGAAAAGATAATCCATACATTACTCAATCCCCCATAACATTGTAGCATAACATTGGCATATGAAATGGACATAGAAATAGGCTAAAAAAATAGCCTAAAGATTTCATGAAAAAAATAAAAGTTCAAAATAAATTAAGAAAATGAGTAATAGAATAAAGCGTAGGCAATAGATGATCCAAACCAAAGGAAAATATACTAACAAATTAAGCCAAGAAATGCATGATCTTTGGGGTTATAATTAATAGAACATGATTACATAATGAAACGTGTAGAGTGAAGGACCAAAGCTAGCCAAATGAAAACAAGCGTACAACTTGCCCAAAATACTAAAAACTAAACACAAATCAATAGAATGTGAAACAAGGTTACTAAAGAATGATATATATGAATCTTGAAAAAACAAGCTAGTGAATAACACACATACATACAAAGGGGTGATTGCAAAAAAGATGGGTACTATTTTGAATCTGATTTAGATAAATATAGTTGTCATCGCTATAACTTTTGAAGCATAAACTCAATGAACTTGAGATTTTTATTGGAGATGGCTAATTTGATTGCAATCATATTCCTTATTTTTCAAAAAAAATTCAAAAATCATTTAATATTTAAAAGTCAATTTTGCTAATTTGTCACACTTTGAAGCTTAGGGGGGGGATAGTACTAGGGAGTACCCAAAATTAATGATCTAGAGCTGAATTTTTTGTGATCTATTTCCATAGCAAGAAGGCATATACTTTCCAAAGGGAATCTAAAAATACATTATTTTATATCCTCTGCATTCGTGCAAATAGCGTTCCCTTTGCACGTGCACTTTTAAACATTGAAGATAGTTTCGACTTCATTCTTTTGTGAAAATCTGATCACCATCTAGTCTTCACAAGTAGAACAAGACGTGTGGGCCCCCGGGAATCACCTACAAAATCATATTTAAAAAAAAATTGAATCTATTATAAATATATTTTTTTTATTCATAGTCTTTATCCTCAAAACTAACATTGAAAATAAATACATAGGTGTCTTATTTAGAGTTATGTATATGTATAAAGCTTTGAATTATTCCACTTTGATCAATGAGTAAAAAATTATGAGGATTTTGTTGTTTGTGGGCAGTTATGGTTTAACCCTAAAGCCCCGAGGCATGTTTTGGGAAGAAATTGTGAAAAACTACCACATTTTGGGGTAGTAAAAAAAAAATGAAAAAAAAAGTTTTTTTTCAAAATTCAGTCGTACAAATTCGTACTAGACTTCTATAGGAATGTGTGGAAAAAAATTCAGAAACTTTGACCACATGGATTGAAAGATTACAACGGTTGAAGTTAGGAGAAAAAGTTTTTTTTCCAACCTTGTTCGACATGGCCAACAAACTTTAACTCCTTCTAGAATGAGATTTTTACACTTGGTTATTTTATTTGACATTTGCATCTTGTATCATGTAAATTACATACGTGCCAAATTTCAAAAGTTGATGAGCATTTTTGCAAAAGATTCTCTAAAGATTCTCAAATTGCCCAAGCTGCCTAAAAAATTTAGGGCAGCATAACTTTTGATCTGGGCACCCGATCGGAAAAAAAATTAGATTTTTAGCAAGGAGATACGTGTAAATACATTGAGTCCAAATTTCATGAACATTTGACCAAAAATGACTTTGTAGGAACCTACCCGAGATCACCTGCGTACGTTCAATGGTCATTCGGACCTTTAGGGGTTAAAGTTGTTTATCTTACTCAATTTTCAGTATTTTTGGAAAAAATTAGAACCATAACATGTAGATTGTTTATAACAACATTGCAACCATTGAGATTGGCATTTTTCAATTCCATAATTAAATTCTTAACAATTTAGTATTTTGAATCATTCTCTACTATTGGAGATTTACTTTTTTTTCCTATATGTTGCACAATTCCAAATTATTTGAAATTTTTCAAGCATGTGGCCAACTTGTTTAGGAAAAAAATTCAAAGAAGCACTACCATTTTAGACATTTTTTCATAGAAAAGTGAGCTTGTGAAGTGTAGCTACCCTGTTTTTTGCAAGGCTAGAAAACTGATTTTAGTGAATTTGAAATTTTGAATGCTTATGTCTTGCAATCCACAAGGTGGAAATTTTTGAAATTCTTATCTCTTGTTTTCAGGTTGGCATACTACAAGATCCTATGGTTACATGTGTAAAAAAATTTAAAAATTTGGTACTTGTATTTAAAATGGTAGTTTATGAGCATTTTCAATAAAAACATAGTTATGGAACTTTAGGGGTTAAAATGTTTTAAATTTTGCCCTAAGGTATTAGATCTAAATTATGAAGGACTGGAAAATACCACTCAATGGTCATATGATCAATTGATGATGTACTTCCCCTTCAAAAGTATATATCTCTTGTCAAAGAAGCAATTTTCAAATATCTTAGCACTAGTAGAAAAGAGAGTCTTTTAGCACTAATCTATATCACAAAAGTTTGGTCTATGTACTTGCTTAAATGTGCGCTTACTTGATACACATAGAAGCGTGTGGGACTGTTGGGTCCAAACTCTCATATATAGTAGTTGACCCATTCCCGATCACCCCCCCCCATTCCCATGATATAGACTGTTCTATTTATAATTAATAGGAGATGAGCAGTGATTAATTATCCAATGCAATTGTGACGCATTACTAGAGGTTGTAACCCTTGGTTGATTTTGCAATTAGCCTACGGTTAGAAATAGAGAGGTCTATGTCACCATTAGAGGTTGAAGACAATTTTCCACTAAAGAATTCATAGTAATTACGTTACGTATAATAAAATTCTGGAAAAACAAAAAATCCTTCCAAATTCTATTCCTATACATGTGAAAAATTACAAATCACAAAAACCCTCACTCCAAATATGCGTAATTGCTATATGCGTAATTGGTTAAGTGGTTGGAAATGGGTTGGCTACCCTATAGAGCTTGATGTCACAAGGCCTGCGCACATGAGTCGGGGTGAAGGCTGAGTTCGACGTCGAACGGAAAAGGGCGGGCCCCCACCCCGTTGCTTGCGCTGTCAGACCGGGCTCCCACCGCACGCCACCTGCCGGGTGAATTTCTGCAAGCTTACGGCACAGACTAAACCTGAAACGGACTGTTCAACGATTTCTGGGTTGTTGTCCGCGTTCTTTTTTAAAAGTTAAGTAATTCAAGTGATAAACTTGCAATGAGGGCCATGACCAGAATGCATCTACAACATTTCATTGCCTTTCAAAATCGATTTTTTTGATTTCGCATCATCTGTTTAACAACGTATATATCTATTACATTTTGTTCCAGTGAGAACAGTTCAGCTTTTCGAGGTATTGTTTTGATTGATTTTGCAACCATGTCGTGCTTGGCTCTGTCAAAGTAATGTGGCTATTTACTTATTTATTCAGAGAGTCACTGGCTCAAAGATTGACCAATTCTTTGAAATTGAGTGTTTTTTTAGAGTTAAGAAAGAAACCACGACACAAGTGAAAACTTTATTTCTACATCTTTGCAGAAGAAATACGACATACGAACAAACATGCCACTATGCAAAACGTGTCCTTGCATTGTATTTTGGAATTTTCCACAGACCCCGGCCTGCCCAAGCTCGTTGCGGAAGGTGAGAGACGAGGAGGAGTTGCCGCGCGACTTCGTGACTGTCCTAAGTTTGGAAAGTCCCGATTAACCCTAAGGGCAAAAACTTGCGGTAACCATTCCGTGAGGGCTGAGCCCTCACCAAATATTAGCTCTGCACCGTGAGGGCTGGGTTGAGCAAACCCGCAATATCGCGCCCTCATATCCGACGTCGTACGCTCCTGGTGAGCCTCATGTGCGCGGGCCTATAGGAGGTGCTCAATTTACGATTCTGAATTTTACCTCCTTCTTCTCTCGTTTTTGATTCTCGTGCCTGGATTGAATTTGCTTGAGCTCAATTCTTCTGTGCTGCGATTGCGTCTTTGAGTGTGCAGAGTGATCTCTGAATTACTCTCCCTCATTTGAGAGAGGGAGGGATTGCAATTTGGATTTTAGGTGTGAGGGTTTCCTGTTTTCTGGAACGAATTCAGTTTATGAAGCTTTTTGGCTACGAGTGTTGAAGAGCTTGCAAAAATTAGGTTATTCTCTGAGGTGAGGTTGAGAATTTCAGACTTCCTGAGCGTGATTTGGATTCTTGTTGGGGTTTAGAGCGAGGATTTAAAGTTTTGAGTGGTGGATGATTTTGTTGTTGTTGGCGCAACAGCACTGATGCTGGATCCCGGAGATGATCCCGATGAAGTCGAAGAAATCCAAAGCCAGGATTTTACGAAGTTGGAATTGAAGCCCGACCATCCCAATCGACCGTTGTGGGTTTGTGCCGAACTGCCGATGGTCGCATCTTTTTGGAAACGTTCTCCAATTTGTACAAGCAGGCGTATGACTTCCTCATCGCCATTGCGGAGCCCGTTTGCAGGCCCGAGCCGATGCACAAGTACAATTTGACGCCGCACTTGCTCTATGCAGCCGTTTCAATCGGGCTTGACGTTCCCCGCTCTCCCCGTTCCTGGTTGGCCGCGGCGTTCCCCTCATTGGGAGCGTCGGTGTTTCCAACGGGGCCCATAAAAATTTGATTTTGTTTTCTTTCATGATTTTCTATTATTATTAATTTATACCTCGTTGTATCTATTTTCTGTGAAAAAACATCTTTTTTTCACATTGTATTGTTTTAGTACTCGCAAGCAATCCATAATGCTTACAACAATACTTTGAGCCATTGAGTTTTCCTTTCAGTCAACAACAAAGATTGTTTTGATACGAGATACTCATAGCACTCATAGTTTTGGCCATCAAAATCATTGTTTTGCCAAAATGCTAAAAAAAAAACGAGGCTTTCTTGCAACCATCCAAACTCCAAAGTTTAGCTCAAGATTTAACCAAAGATGAGAACACAATAAAACAAATGCCACAAACACTGTAAACCAAAATAAATCAGGCCAAGGATATACTAAAAATTAAAAAAGTATGAAACAAATAAACAAAATTTAAAAACGAACAAAACAAATGCTTTAAAAGAAACCCCACTTCGAGACATAGAGGCTAAATTAGAAAAAAACAAAAAAATTTAAACAAATTAAGAAAACATAATAACCCAATAAAATGTATACCATGATTTTAAAAAAAGGGGCCCTACATAATTACTAAAACTCAACATGCACAATTTAACATAATATGTAGAATTCCCAAATCAAAATGCAATCTACAACTTTCTAAAACATTGATAAGTGCACAAACATTTAGCAATTATAATCACCAAAACAACATCAGACCAAAAGAAAAGAAAAAACCCAACAGAAAACTAACACTAATACCTTGAAACAATCCATAAATATTGGAGCACTCTAGCATAGAAATTGGATGTAAAGAACATATCCTAGCTCATTATAACATGCAATATCATGTGATCATTCTTCATTTTGAGAGGAAAAAAAAAATTCAACAAATTAGCAACATTTTTATCTAGGATGTACAAAGATGATGATGGAGAATAGGATAGCATCACTCTAGGGTCGTTGCTAGAAAGGGTGTTCAAAAAACGTAGCATTTTCCACAATACTAATTTTTTCTTTCAGGAGTACTTTAAAATTAGAAAATCAATTTTTAAAAAATGTGAAAAATATATTTAATGTATACACCTTTAAGAAGAAGGTACCCTAAGAAGAAAAAGCTTAGAAAAATTCTTTAAGTAGGCAAACTAGAAAAACCCTAAATCTCATGAAAATAGGATCGGCCACTGTAATTTCACATTTTAATTTGTAAAAAATAGGAAAAGAAATTTAAAAAAAACACTAAAAATTGGCCATTTGGAAAGAATTCATAGTGATGAGATTTCACCAAAAGATCAATCTTAAAACCATCTTCATTGTTCAGAAACTACGCTTAATGGGAGTGCTGTTTGCACTCATGTGGAGGACACAAAATAATGTATTTTTAGATTTTCTTTGGAAAGAATATGATTTCCTACTATGCAAATAGACCATGAAAATTTCAGCTCCTGATAATTAAATTTGGGGACTCCTAACGTAGTAAAAACCCCTAAACCTTACATTGTGACAAATTGAAAAAAATGTTTTTTAAATATAAAATGATTTTTTTTAGTTTCTAAAAATAAGGGATCTAATTACCATCAAGTTAGGCATCTCCAATAAAAATTTCATGTTCATTGGACTTGTGCTTCAAAAGTTATAGAAGATAACAAAAAAGTCACTCCCATTGTGACGGGAAATAGGACCACCCTTTCTTGCAATGACCCCTTATGGAATCTATATCAATGCATTGCGAATCACTAATGTTGTATTTGAATTACAAATTAGTCTAGGCTTTAAAAAACTAGTTTAGCAATACCTCCATGTGAGGGATGCTTCTTGCAAGTTTGCGGACATTAGAGAAAATCTAGGGCCTCCAGAGGGTCACTTGACTTTTGACAACAATATTAATACAAAAGCAAAAAATAATTTATTTTAAAAAAATATTCAAAATAAATAAAAATCACAATTTGACATGTCAAATCATGTGCCATGTCAAATTGTGATTTAAAATTTTTTAATACTTCCTATGTCCCAAAATGATCTTCCTATTTTAAGAAAAAGGGGATTGGTTGAGAGTTTTTCACTCACTGTAGCAACTATAGTGCCAAAATCCATGGAAATAAGGAGCATTTCCATTTCCACCGTAAAATTATTCTTTCATTTGCAGCTTTTGGAGGACCAATTCCAAAGATGTGGACTGAATCAAGAAATTGTTCCAATGGGATGTGCTAGATTACAATACCAAGTCAACAACATGCATGGGTGGCCCCCTTTGCAATCATGCCTCTCTTTAAAAACATTGCACTACTATTGAATTGAAATGTAAAGTTTGACACCACTTGGATGGGCCACCCTGGCTTGTTTGTACTGTATTACACAAATCAATGGCCACCGGTGCTTGATATAAATGGTCCCAAATTTTAAATTTCAAGTACTTTAAAATCGTACTTTAAAAAAGTTTTGAAACTCAAAATTCTAGGATGACAAGAGTGAACTAAACTTTATTTACATGTCAAATTTTTTTTGAAAATATCTTGTTCTTAACCTTAATCCATAACATTTCGTCTAACAAGAAGATCATTTTGGAACGGAGGGAGTATATTTTTTTTAATTATTTTTTTATTTCCTGTATTTGCATTGCTGCCAAAAGTCAAATGGCATTTTTGAGGCCTAAATACTTTTCTAATGGAAGATCAATAGGAGTGCCAAAAAATTTCCATCTAGATTCAAAAAATTTGTCTTACTTTCTCCACTTTCCCTAATCACCACATTCCAATGATTCCATTATCAGCAATTGATGGTATAGTGTTTGGATTTGCAGTTCTTCTATTTTTTGTCCTACTTTTAGTTGCTCTCAATGTTGAACTCACTACACAACTATCTCGAAACAAAATGAGCTTTGCTATTGCTACCTACTCCAAATAATTAAGTGAAATTGAAAATAGCTGCAGTTAGATAATCTTCAGTCACTATAAAAAACCCGTGTTTTTCCAGATGTCCGACCCAAAACATAGTATGTCTATGGCCGGACATACTATGTTCAACCAAACATTGGGATGTCTGATTGTCGGAGGTAGCAAAATTGCAAATTTTTGTGGATGTTGCGGGAAATCAATAGTGAAGTATTACACTTCCAACAAGTTGTTGTTAGCAAAAACAACAATGTCGTAAGAAACATAATTAATGACATATTTATATCATGACAATTGTTTGAGAAAATATAGAGTGACACGTCAGCAGCCAGGGTCCATTTTAACTATAGGTAAATAAATAAAAATTATTGCGGTCTGGGATAAAATGTTTGCCTGGATAAAAAAAATTGAAAAAAGGCAGCCCGAGAAAAAAAAAGTGACGTGTCTGCTGATGAGGCCGGTGACATGGAAATTAATTGACGTGGCAATAAAAATGCTGACGTGGCATGCCACGTCAGTGTACAAGGCTATCCACATGGTCAAATTCTAATGTTTTCAAAAACATCACCAAAGACGTCTTGATGTCTCTTTAGACATTACATCCGAAAAACATTGTCTTTATTTTACTGCAACTCTAATGTTGAGCCACATATTTACCGCGGTGCTTTTTGTCACGTTTGACCAGACGGCGCAATATTCAGCTAACAAACGGTTGACGTTGTCTGCAATATCTACACATCCTTAGCATGCCCTTTTGCCTTTTTGTATCCACATGATTGTCTGGACAATAGTAAGTACTACCATGTGCAACAAATAGGTCTACAATTACATGAAACACACATACTCAATGCAAGGGTCATGTGTATGTTTCACTATTGGAATTTCCGGTTGAATGTTTGACTGTGGATGTACATGTGCAACAAAAAAAACTATATGGAGGTTCAGAAAAGAGAAAGAAGGTACACTATTTTGTGCTTAGGAACAAAGGCTTCATTTTATTGCACTTGGCCTTTTATTGAAAAAGTCTATTATGGATGCATGAGAAAATGATACACAAGGCTGTCATATGAGTAGTCTTCTCCTTTTACATGATGTCTGACGCGTGTCACAGTTGACGTTCACAACCAGTACTTGTGTCACCCATGACTGCAGTGCAGACATTCGGTTGTCCTAGAAGACATGGGTGATTGCAAGAAAGACCGGTACTATTTTGTGTCACACTTGATGTGTTCAAGCTATCTTCGGCCATAACTTTTGCACATTAAAGTCAATGTACTTGAATTTTTTTTTGAAGATCAGAAACTAGACATTTATTAGAAATTTTATTTTTCAGAAATTTTCAAAAATCATTTTATATTTAAATTTCATTTTAGCTAATTTGTCACACTTTGTGATTTAGGATTTTTTAGTACTGGGGATCCTCCAAAATTAATGATCTGGAGCTGAAATTTTTGTGGTCTATACCTACACTAGAGAGTCATGTTCCTACCAAACAAAATTTTAAAAAACATTATTTTATGTCCTCTACATTCAGGCAAACAGGGCTCTCTTGTGCGCGCAGTTCTGAACATTCAAAATGGTTTTAAGATGATTTTTTTGGTAAAATATCTTTAAAATGAAGTCTTCCCAAATGGCCAATTTTTAGTTTCTTTGAAAATTGTTTTTCCTATTTTCCACAAATTAATACGTCAAAGTACCTATTTTCATGAGATTTTGCCCTAAACCCTACACCCTACTTAAAAAAATTTCCTATAATTTTCCTTCCTAGGGTACCTTCTCCTTAAAGGTGTGAATACAAAATATTTTTTTTAAATTAAAATTTATTTTTTCTAATTTTTAAGTACTCCCAAAAAAAATTTGAGTACTGTGTAGTATTGCGGCCGACGCTACGCTTTTCGTTCGGTCTTTCTTGCAATCACCCACATAGAGGTGGATATTCTCATGTATCATTCAGATGTCTTCAGTGAAGTCTGCATCTTCTCATCAAGAGATGTGAAGGACATGCTACGCTTTGTTCTCAGGGACTGCGTCATTGCCTACTATAGCAATGTAGTCCCTTCCATTGTTTGTGGGACAATGCACCGGGTTCATGGCCCAATGCATTGATTGGAGTCCATGAAAGTCACTATCGTTTTACAATTAAGCCATATTGGGGGTGGATTGGATATAGTGCGATGCCCTACGTTTGCTCCTAACCTATGTTTGGTATATAGCTTTCCGATCGCATTGATGTAGGTCGTTGGAGAAGAACAACTGTTGGTAGTGCAAAAGAAAGGCAAATGAGTTGGCGTGACCTTCCCGTCCATACACTACAAGAAAACAGTGTCCGAATTGACACGTCCGAATTGACTAAAATGTCCGAAATGACAAAATTTTGTCAAAAAAATGTCCGAATTGACAAAAAATTGACAAATAAAAGTCAAAATTGACAAAAAATGTCCGAATTGACATTGCTCCCTCACAGTGATACGATTAAAGTTTGTCAAGCTAAAGTTGTACTGATCAGAATAGTAGACGTATCAAATGCATGCATTATGTGGATGCCATGTACGGGGTTCAAGCTATGTCTACGAGGAATCGAGGATGTTGGGGAATTGACGTTTGCATTTGCAAAGAAAATGTCTTTACAATTTATCTACTCATACAAAAACATCTACAAGAACATGAAGGGAGACATCAACATGGACTAAATATCTTGATATTGTAGAACAGTAAAGCGTTGGGTTCAACATCAACATTGCATGCATACAAGACGTATCCTGAGATGTAATCTAAGACTTTATGATGTGTTTGGAGACATAGAATGAGACGATTTGACATCTGTACAGACATCTATAGAAACTTCAAGACGTTTTGAGAGACATAACTTGGACCAAGATTGTCTTCATTTCCATTCAAATGTAAATTTGTACCTTATGCTATCCGATATGGCTGTTTTTTTATTACATTCACTGGGAGTTAAGACGTTTAGTGAGCAATGCAGGACATCTTCTTACATGTCTAACAGTCTAAGACATGACCTCATGCCATATTTACGACGACATCAACAACCATCATTTTCAAACATTTGTGTACGTCATAAACAACGACGAATACCACAGATGTACCTAGTCACTACTACTCTCTTTTTTAGTCCTAGCAAACAAAGTACTCTCTTTGTGGATTTCGGACACATGGGTGATTGCAAGAAAGATTGGTACTATTTTGAATCACAATGAGAGTGATTCTCTTGTCGTCCGCTATAACTTTTGAAGCATGAACTTGATTAACTTGAAATTTTTATTAGAGATGTCTAGCTTGGTAGTATTCAGATTCCTTATCTTTTAGAAATTTTCAAAAATCATTTAATATTTTAATTTAATTTAGCAAATTTGTCACACTTTGCAATTTATGATTTTTTAGTATTAGGGTGTATCCAAAATTAATAATCTGAAGCTAAAATTTTGTGGTCTATTTCCATAGTAGGAAGTCATATTTCTACCAAAGAAAATTTAAAAATATTTTATTTTACATCTTCCACATGCATACTAATAGGGCTCTTTTGCTTGTGCATTTTTTAACATAGAAGATGGTCCTTCTAGTGAAATCTTTTCATGATAATAAGGTCTCCCAAATTGTCAATTTTTAGTTTCTTTTTTACAAATTAAAATGTGAAAGTACCTATTTTCTTGAGATTTTGTTAATTTATGAGACTTTTCTTGTTCTCCTACTAAGAGATTTTTTCTATGCTTTTCCTTAACATGATATCTTCTCTTAAAGGTATATTTATTAAAGTTGTTTTTTCTAGTTATAGTGTATTCTTGAAAGAAAAAATGAGTATTGTAAAAAACGTTATAAAAATTGGTTGGTCTTTCCTACAACCACCCAATAGACATTTAAGTGTGGAATGGCACATGAACATGGTTAGAGACAAAAGGTTCAAACAAGATAATTAGTGCATTTTTTAGCCATAAATAATGCAATAAATTGTCTTTCAAATACTAATAAGAAAGCTCTAGACATGGCAGTTCACTAAGCAAATAAAAAAATCATGCATGCATTCCTAAACACGGAAGTGATGTCAAACGTATGTCACGCTCAGCATTAGGCACCACTATCTTTGTCCTTGATGAATGTCTAGAAGACACTGGTATTCCTCAAGGAGATATAATGGTGGACAATCAATTCTATCCTCTTGACGTCCTACTAGACGTCTACATGCTGCCCTACAGAAATGTGATTTCTGTGTTTTTTATATCCCATATGGTTTGCCTTCCCTCCTACCGCTCCACTTGTATAAAGAGATCGACGTCTTCTCTTCTCTATATTATCACATCAAGTGGCTTTTCAAGCCATGTGACATAATCGCCAAATATGATATATTTTGTATGGCATATTATATATAGTGTATTGTATTGTGTATAATGTACTATGTATGGTGTACTGTGTATAGTGTATGACATATTGTATTAGACATTATGAAATGTACGTGTGCATTACGTAGAACATGTGCAGCTGTCCATATTAACATTGTATTAATTAGTGTTGCAAGAGGCATTCGTGGTGAAATGCGGACGTCTATATTGACGTTGCAAGACATCTAGACGTTGAAGTTGACTTCTTAAAACACGGCTGGACATCCGAGGTGATGTCTCAAAAAACATCTAGACGTCTGAATGGAAAGTATGAAACTTGGACGTCTTAGAAAACATCTTTGGCTACAACTTGGAAGTCCCGTACGTCTATGATGGCGTCTGTCATGCTGAGGTAGATGTCTCAAATGACAATTATGTATATTATGAAATGTGCATCTAAATGAACACCACATGCACGGAGGTGAGCATCACGAGAAGCATGTACTTGTCCTTCTGGATGTCTTTGAAGACGTTCAAACGTCCACTCTGATGTCGTATACAACATCACTACAATTCTCAAATGATGGAAAAGGTCTCTCTTAAAAATGCCACATCAGCAGCTCTAGGTGCCATGTCACTCTATTTTGGCCTCCACGTCAGATGCCATGTCATTGCCACGTCACGGATGGACAGCGAATGAAAAATCTGCCAAGGTGGCTTCCCGTGCCCAGGTGGCAGCCACATGGCGACCTTGGAGGACCCCGTTGACCCATGTTTTTTGTGATGTCTGCTGGAAAACATCCTGATGTCACGTGTCCAATTTGATGCCTTTGCCATGTCTATCGCAACGCAATTTTTTGGATGTCAATGACGTCTGATGCAACACCTGGATGTCAAAATCTTGACATCCAAAAAAACACGGGTTTCTTCTAGTGAGTGTTCTTAAAACAAATAGAATTGTGAATATAGGTTTGCCTATTTTTAGAGATAAAGGGACTCTCATTGAGTTCATTAACAAAAGTGGATTTATAAACATTCTTACTATTCACTGTTATTGTAGGCTTGTCATTTGAAAAAATTCAGCGCTCAAAAGGGCCGTGAGTATTACACCCCTACGATGCAATTATGGAAAAAATAAAAATAAAAAATTATTTTTTATTTTTAAAAATTTAGGCATTGACATGGCACTACTAGTGCCACATCATATTTTTAAAATGTTTTTTTCTAATTTTTTTCCAATATTTAAAAATAAATATTTTTTTATTCTTTTTGTAATTGCACCGTAAGGGTGCCAAAATAAAAAAATGCTTACAATCGCGATTCCTTTAAGGATTGAATTTTTTTCTAATGATGTCATAGACGGCCCATCCAATGGTTGCGTTGTATTGTGTTCTAAATGCAAATATGGAATAAGTTAGCACCACAAGTAAATAGTTAACCCCTAAAGGACTGGACCTGTTTTTTTTGGCCGTATAGAAATTTTGGGCAAGTTCGTGTGACTAGAGATTTCCATATTTTAAGCCGAAATTTTAATAGAAGGTGGGCGCAAGGAATATCTTTCATATGCACTAAATTTCAGGACATTTGGAAATAGGAGTCAAAAGTTATGGCCAAATATGTTACTTTTTTTCGTAACTGGGCAGTCCGAGCAGCAAGAAAAATTTGGCAAAAATTTGATTTTTTTTTAAATATTTTTTTCTTGTAGATTATATTTTTGTCTATCTGGAAAGCTTTTATTCATTTCATTTGGATTTGTTATGAGAAAGTTATGGACATTCTTGTTTTTCGGGTAGTTAGAGCATCTTCTTGAAAAAAATAACTTGTAGGATGCATTTCTAAATGCTATTTTTCAATTTAAAAAAAATAAAAATTCTCATGGTTTAATTTACTTGCTAGAAGAATCTCACCATTGGGATTAGTGTATTTTAATTCCATCTAAAATATATTAATGTTTTAGATTTTCCTTCTATCTCGTACCTACTTCTACTTAATAATTTTTTTAGGAATGATAATTAAGTTTTTTTGAATATTATTTTTTTTCCCAGACTCTCAACTCAATTCTCCACTATAAAGATTTGAAGCACAAAACTTTGTAGTGCAAAAATTTTAAGTGAAAAATGTTTAAAGTCAAAAAATCTAGTCCCACAATGTGCTGAAATACTTGTTTTTTCCACTTTAAACGCAGATATCTTGCAATCTGAGCGGTCAAAAATTCTGAAATTTTTTCCACACATTCTCATACTAGTTAGGTGTAAGATCCTATGGCTAGATGTGAAAAAAAAACATTTTTCATTTTTTTTACTCCTTGCTATAGAAATGGCAGTTTTTATGATTTTTTGGCAAAAAAAAGGCCTTGGGCCTTTAGGGGTTAATATGGGAATATTAGACAAGAGTGAAGCCATTGCATAGAAGTTCTAGCTAGATGATAAACACATCCATTTAGAAGTAATTGTGTTGTATGGAACTTGTGCATATATGGCCATGGAAAATTGACAAGTGACTCAAATCACTAAAAAACACTAATAAAAAGATTGATACCTACTTAGCCACCAAAAGTACATGAGTAAAATCTCTAATGTTTAAACTTTAAAGAGTCTATTAATTCATTAATAATTCTTGTTGCAAGTTTGTACACTACAAGAGAAAATGGTGTTTTAAGTGAGTTTTTAAGTATTAATAGTCCTAGACATAAGATTATAAGTAATGACCTTTAAGGAGATTTGCAGCAAACTTTTATTAGAAATACATGTGTTTTTAGTAAAATTTTGCTAAAAATCTCCTTAAAGGTCATTACTTATAATCTTATGTCTAGGACTATACTTAAAAACTTACTTAGAACACCCCTTTTTCTTGTAGTGGTATTAGCATGAATTCACAAATGTGTGGTTTATTCTCAATTGCCTTAAAGAATTGAGTAAATTAGTTGTGAAGGAATTAGGGAATTTATGTGGAAAAGCAAATTATAGTGACAATTCATATTTGACTAGTGTTCCTAAAATAGTAATCTTTAGTGTTATAGAAAAATTCCATTGCTTGGAAGGCTAAGTATTATACACTTCTCTCCAGATTCTTTTAAGAGGTATTTTTTGCCATTCTGGTGAAAAATACTCATATATATCACCCTAAGCAACTAAATTTTTTCACAACAATCAGATCTTGCTAAATATTGGCATTGTTTTCACCAGAATTAGAAAGCAAGGAGCATGCGCCAAAGCATGAACAATTAGAATGTTGCTAATTTTGGACAATTTGGTCACACAATCCAAAATCCCACACTTTTGCTTAAAAAATTGTTCTGCCATGTGTAAGAAGAATTGAGGTGATATTAAACTTGATTTGATCCTTCAAGGCTGATTGAATATCACTGGTACATTGTATTCTTCTTCCCCTCTTCACTAGATCAACCTCCAATTGAAGTTTTAGTGGAAATTGAACGAGAAGGGATGATGACCAAATTTGTTGTTGGCAAGAAGCATCACCATTGTTTTTAGTGGTAGAATCTAGCTAACAACAAAGTAATATGTTACTGTGACTATTAATTTGTGTATCGCCATTGTTTTGAACATATTGCACAGCGCTACATTACCAATCCACTATACATTTATTCAACAAACACTTCACCAATTTTGAATAATTATAACAACTGTGACAAAATTCAATTTCATCAAATCAGCACACTTCCATTAAAATGAATCCTTAAGGAAGGAAGGAAAATAAGCACTCTAAAGAGCCGGAAGGGGGATGGATTGAAGTAGACATTCTAGCTTAGAAGGACACAATGGTATGGATGAAAAACAATTTGCTTACTGGTTTGAACATCTATTTGTACAACCACCTAATATAAATGTTAAATTGGCCCATGGAATACTATATACTAGAAAATTCAACTTTTCTCTTGAATTAGTTGCGTTGATTTGGTTCACTTTTCTGTTGATTTAGACAGAAATGGACATAAATGAACAGAAAAGTGAACCAAATCAACAAAAAATTGAATTTTTTAATAGCTATCAATATAATGAAATTGATATTATGAATATACAAATGGTGATGTCCTATATAGGGCGTCATGAATACAAACTCCAAATGTCACCAATCCATCTAACTTTTTCACTAGTGATCAACTCCTCTAACCATGCATCTGGCAATTGAGGACAAACTTTGAATATATCACAGGAAGCCTTTTCTGAATTCTCCACAGGCATTGTACTTCAAATCCCCTCCAAAGAAACAAGAAAATGTTACAAATTGTTGTTCACAGGGAATGTCACTCTCACAGGGAAATGTGAGACAAGGAATTTTAAGGGAGTTTTAAGGGGGAAATTTGTGCGTTTTTTAGTGTTATTTGAAGATGTCCCCACCTCAAAATCAACTCAATTTGTAGAATTTAATAATCTGGAATGTAGATTTAAGCATCTAAAATCTAATTTTAATGTAGATTTTAGTTTGCATAATCAATTCAGTTTGTAGATTTCGGAAGCTGAAATCTAACAAATATGTAGATTTTGAATTTTCAATCTTATTGATTTGTACATTTCAGAATTTTTAGTCTATATCGTTAGCTAGATTTCAATAGTTCAAAATATTAATAATATGTAGATTCATATTACAATTTACTTGTTTGAACATTTTACAATTTCATGTATTGTAATAATTCTGAGATTTCTAAAATGTACCAACTGTAGAAACATTAGATTTCTAAGAATTGAATACTTCCACATGAAAATTGACAACTTACAAGTCTTATGTGTACAACCTCATGGTACCCTCGACAATCGATATGGGACAATTTGAATCTTCTAAAATCTACCAAATATTAGGTGGAAACAACATTGAAATGTAAGATGTGTCAATGTGTTCCAAAGTCTACCAATTTGGATTGCACACGGGGGATTTGGGGGAAATTTATGAAAATCCTTGCAAAGAAAACCCACAATTTCCTTTTGCATAGAAACTCTTTGAAAATCCCTCCATGATCACATTAGAACATAGGGAAACATAGAAACTAGGAGAAACTTGCATGAAAACCTACAGAATCTCCAAAATAGTCGCAGGGAATTCCACAAGGGTCCGCTGTGTATTGTCAACTAGAATGGAACTTGTTGCAATGCAACAAGGCACAAAAAAGCTTCATTGGAGTGCAAGGTTTCATGAAGAAGTAGCTTAAATGTCATTCAAGTTTATCAAAAATGGGCAAATAAAAAATTGTATAGGTGTTATTGTACCTTTTAACCCCAATTTAACTAATTATGCACTATTGTCCAATCCAAAATTAACATCGCATTTGCAGGTAAATGATGAAAAGATGATATAAATATAATCCAAATGCAGACTTTTGAATTAGAATGGACCAAAATCATCATTTAGGATCAAATAAAATTAAAAAAATAGACAAGTATCGGCTATCAGCCGATACATTTTCAATCACAGAGAATGTCCATAATTTGTGAATTTGTCCATAATTAGTTAAATTGGGGTTTTTGGAAATGGTGAGACAATTTGCATTCAATACAAGAGAGAAACCACCAAATGGTTATATTACAAAAAAATTCAGCCCTCGAAGGGACCGCGAGTTTTGACCCAACCTCGGAACCCCCCCGGTGCAATTGTATGAAAATAAAAAATTATTTTTATTCGGGTGCTGATGTGGCACTATTGGTGCCACGTTAGCACCACATCAAACTTTTTTTTACTTTTTTTACTTTTTTTATTTTTTTTAAATTAAAAATTAATTAATTAATTTTCTATAATTGCACCGCAAGTGTGCCGAAAATGAATTGTTAGCGGCCTCTTTGAAGGCTAAAACTTTTTGTAATGATACCTCTCACTACTCCCACTTATGTATTTGGGACTAAGTTGATGTTGAGTAAAAATGCAAAGATGCCAAAGAATTTTCACTACAATAGAGGATTAAGAACTTAGACATATAAGCTTAGAAATATCAACAACATTTCAATTGAATCATGTTTCCTTTCAAATTCATAAAAGAAAAATTTCCACAACATCAAGGCAATTGCGGTTCTCATCTCTAGCAATGCGAGTTGCTTGGGGTAATGCAACCTCAAATGCTCTTGCACTTTCTTAGAAAAGATAAATTAAAAATTGATTTTGTCCCTTTGGAGATAAGGATGAAATTGACGGCAATCAAATCCAACATTGGAAGGAAGGCTACCACAATCAAGCTTCATTGCCAGAGTCCCACGTAGCGAATGTGCATAAAGCAACAGAATGAAAAGAAAGTATCCATTGGACAAGGTCAACATACAAGTCTTGCAAGTCATACATTCTTCAATATAGCAACATTCGTAAAGGCTTCCATCTGAATGTCTTAAACGTCACTCTAACAGTTGGTATGGTTCATTGAATACACCTCTAGTGACACTTGGGAATTACTGGAACTTAAGTTCTTGAGTTCTTGTGACTTGTGAGCTACCAAACAAGTACTAACTCAGTAAAGACACATGGTCTACTCAAGAATCTTATGAGATCAATATTGTATACCAGAATGACACAAATTTTTTACATTAGTGAAGTTCTAGAGAGGATTGAAGTTTGGAACTTCAGCTTCAAAAAAAAGACTAACTAGGTTTGAGTGATGGTGGCATTCAAAAGAATAGTGATACACCTTAGTCTTGTGGTTTCAACCATGCATTGTATATGTGAAAACCAAAGGTGAGAATATTCCACCTAGAAGCAAATAAGAACACACCAGGAATGCAAGTATGCAATGTAAATTGTGGGCAAACAAATGAAACCTAGAAATTGAACGTAACGCAAATAAATGAATGACTAGGTACAAAAATCCATTGCCTCACCATTATACAATTAGTCTATTTGTCTCTTGGTGGTCCCTTGAGAGTACTCAATGGAAAACCATTTGAAAGTCATGTCTTGTTCTACCGAGAAAATCTCTCTTGTTCCACCGAGTTGTCAAATCATCCTTTAAGTACGTGTATCTCAACATCACCTAACAATATGCTTTCTAAAAGTTGTGGTACAAAGGTTTAGATATATCAAGTGCACAATTTTCCAGATGTGGAAATTCAAGCAAATTCTAGATGGAACAACAAAATAGCCCCAAGTTCAAAAGATTTGTGACCCCCTAAAGATTTGGACAAATTCTTGATACCACTTCCTTAAAGATCCAAGTATTTCAAATTTTCAAGGCCTCTAAATGAATCTGGTAACTTCTCAAGCTTAGAACAACCTTGCAATTTCAACACTTCCAACTTGATCAATGTTCCAAAAGTTTTGGGTAAACTTTGGATTCCACTTTGATTGAGATTCAAGTGCTTCAAATTTTGGAGGCCTCCAAATGAATTTGGTAGCTTCTCAAGCTTGGAACAACCCTGCAAATTCAACACTACCAAGAGGCTCAATATTCCAAAAGATTCAGGTAAACTTTGGATTCCACTTCCATGGAGGTCCAGGTTTTTCAAATTTTGGAGGCCTCCAAATGAATTTGGTAGCTTCTCAAGCTTGGGACAACCTTGCAAATTCAATACTTCCAAGAAGCTCAATGTTCCAAAAACTTCAGGTAAACTTTGGATTCGGCTTTGATGGAGATCCAAATGCTTCAAATTTTGGAGGCCTCCAAATGAATTTGGTAGCTTTTCAAGCTTGGAACAACTCCACAATTTCAACACTTCCAAGCTGCTCAATGTTCCAAAAGATTCAGGTAAACTTTGGATTCCACAATGTCTGAGATTTAAGTGGTTCAAATTCTGGAGGCCTCCAAATGAAATTGGTAGCTTTTCAAACTTAGAACAACCCCACAAATTCAACACTTTTAAGTTGCTCAATGTTCCAAAAGATTCAAGTAAACTTTGGATTCCACTTTGAAAAAGATCCAAGTGCTTCAAATTTTGGAGGCCGCCAAATGAAATTGGTAGCTTCTCGAGCTTGGAACAACTTGACAAATCTAACACTTCCAAGAGGCTCAATGTTCCAAAAGATTCAGGTAAACTTCGGATTCCACTTCCATGGAGGTCCAAGTTTTTCAAATTTTGGAGGCCTCCAAATGAATTTGGTAGCTTCTCAAGCTTGGAACAACCCCACAACTTCAATACTTCCAAGAGGCTCAATGTTCCAAAAGATTTAGGTAAACTTTGGATTTCACTTATTTCAAGATCCAAGTTCTTCAAATTTTGGAGGCCACCAAATGAATCTGGTAGCTTCTCCAGCTTAGAACCCCACAAATCCAACACTTCCAAGAGGCTCAATGTTCCAAAAGATTCAGGTAAACTTTGGATTCCACTTTGATTGAGATTTAAGTTTCTCAAATTTTGGAGGCCTCCAAATGAATTTGGTAGCTTCTCGAGCTTGGAACAACCCTGCAAATTCAACACTACCAAGAGGTTCAATGTTCCAAAAGACTCAGGTAAACTTTGGATTCCACTTCCATGGAGGTCCAAGTTTTTCAAATTTTGGAGGCCTCCAAATGAATTTGGTAGCTTCTCAAGCTTGGAACAACCCCACAAATTCAATACTTCCAAGAGGCTCAATGTTCCAAAAGATTTAGGTAAACTTTGGATTTCACTTATTTCAAGATTCAAGTTCTTCAAATTTTGGAGGCCACCAAATGAATCTAGTAGCTTCTCCAGCTTAGAACCCCACAAATCCAACACTTCCAAGAGGCTCAATGTTCCAAAAGATTCAGGTAAACTTTGGATTCCACTTTGATTGAGATTTAAGTTTCTCAAATTTTGGAGGCCTCCAAATGAATCTGGTAGCTTCTTGAGCTTGGAACAACCCTGCAAATTCAACACTACCAAGAGGTTCAATGTTCCAAAAGATTCAGGTAAACTTTGGATTCCACTTCCATGGAGGTCCAGGTTTTTCAAATTTTGGAGGCCTCCAAATGAATTTGGTAGCTTCTCAAGCTTGGAACAACCCCACAAATTCAATACTTCCAAGAGGCTCAATGTTCCAAAAGATTCAGGTAAACTTCGGATTCCACTTCCATGGAGGTCCAAGTGCTTCAAATTCTGGAGGCCTCCAAATGAATTTGGTAGCTTCTCAAGCTTGGAACAACCCTGCAAATTCAATACTTCCAATAGGCTCAATGTTCCAAAAGATTCAAGTAAACTTTGGATTCCACTTTGATGCAGGTCTAAGTGCTTCAAATTTTGGAGGCCTCCAAGAGAATTTGGTAGCTTCTCAAGCTTGGAACAACCCTGCAAATCCAATACTACCAAGAGGTTCAATGTTCCAAAAGATTCAGGTAAACTTTGGATTCCACTTTGATTGAGATTTAAGTTTCTTAAATTTTGGAGGCTTCCAAATGAATTTGGTAGCTTCTCGAGCTTGGAACAACTCTGCAAATTCAATACTTCCAAGAGGCTCAATGTTCCAAAAGATTCAGGTAAACTTTGGATTCCACTTTGAAAAAGAATTAAGTTTTTCAAATTTTGGAGGCCTCCAAATGAATTCGGTAGCTTCTCGAGCTTGGAACAACCCTGCAAATTCAACACTACGAAGAGGTCCAATGTTCCAAAAGATTCAGGTAAACTTTGGATTCCACTTCCATGGAGGTCTAAGTTTTTCAAATTTTGGAGGCCTCCAAATGAATTTGGTAGCTTCTCAAGCTTGGAACAACCCCACAATTTCAATACTTCCAAGAGGCTCAATGTTCCAAAAGATTCAGGTAAACTTCGGATTCCACTTCCATGGAGGTCCAAGATTTTCAAATTTTGGAGGCCTCCAAATGAATCTGGTAGCTTCTCAAGCTTGGAACCCCACAAATTCAATACTTCCAAGAGGCTCAATGTTCCAAAAGATTCAGGTAAATTTTGGATTCCACTTCCATGGAGGTCCAAGTTTTTCAAATTTTGGAGGCCTCCAAATGAATTTGGTAGCTTCTCGAGCTTGGAGCAATCCCGCAATTTCAATACTTCCAAGAGGCTCAATGTTCCAAAAGATTTAGGTAAACTTTGGATTCCACTTCCATGGAGGTCCAAGTTTTTCAAATATTGGAGGCCTCCAAATGAATTTGGTAGCTTCTCAAGCTTGGAACAACCTTGCAAATTCAATACTTCCAAGAGGCTCAATGTTCCAAAAGATTCAGGTAAACTTTGGATTCCACTTTGATTGAGATTTAAGTTTCTCAAATTTTGGAGGCCTCCAAATGAATTTGGTAGCTTCTCAAGCTTGGAACAACCCCACAATTTCAATACTTCCAAGAGGCTCAATGTTCCAAAAGATTCAGGTAAACTTTGGATTCCACTTTGATTGAGAATTAAGTTTCTCAAATTTTGGAGGCCTCCAAATGAATTTGGTAGCTTCTCGAGCTTAGAACAACCCTGTAAATTCAACACTACAAAGAGGTCCAATGTTCCAAAAGATTCAGGTAAACTTTGGATTCCACTTTCATGGAGGTCCAAGTGCTTCAAATTTTGGAGGCCTCCAAATGAATTTGGTAGCTTCTCAAGCTTGGAACAACCCTGCAAATTCAATACTTTCAAGAGGCTTAATGTTCCAAAAGATTCAGGTAAACTTTGGATTCCACTTTCATGGAGGTCCAAGTGCTTCAAATTTTGGAGGCCTCCAAATGAATTTGGTAGCTTCTCAAGCTTGGAACAACCCTGCAAATTCAATACTTTCAAGAGGCTTAATGTTCCAAAAGATTCAGGTAAACTTTGGATTCCACTTTGATGCAGGTCCAAGTGCTTCAAATTTTGGAGGCCTCCAAGAGAATTTGGTAGCTTCTCAAGCTTGGAACAACCCTGCAAATCCAATACTACCAAGAGGTTCAATGTTCCAAAAGATTCAGGTAAACTTTGGATTCCACTTTGATTGAGATTTAAGTTTTTCAAATTTTGGAGGCCTCCAAATGAATTTGGTAGCTTCTCGAGCTTGGAACAAGCCTGCAAATCCAATACTTCCAAGAGGCTCAATGTTCCAAAAGATTCAGGTAAACTTTGGATTCCACTTTGAAAAAGAATTAAGTTTTTCAAATTTTGGAGGCCTCCAAATGAATTTGGTAGCTTCTCGAGCTTGGAACAACCCTGCAAATTCAACACTACGAAGAGATCCAATGTTCCAAACGATTCAGGTAAACTTTGGATTCCACTTTCATGGAGGTCCAAGTGCTTCAAATTTTGGAGGCCTCCAAATGAATTTGGTAGCTTCTCAAGCTTGGAGCAACCCTGCAAATTCAATACTTCCAAGAGGCTCAACATTGTTCCAAAAGATTCAGGTAAACTTTGGATTCCACTTCCATGGAGGTCTAAGTTTTTCAAATTTTGGAGGCCTCCAAATGAATTTGGTAGCTTCTCGAGCTTGGAACAACCTTGCAAATTCAACACTACGAAGAGGTCCAATGTTCCAAAAGATTCAGGTAAACTTTGGATTCCACTTTCATGGAGGTCCAAGTGCTTCAAATTTTGGAGGCCTCCAAATGAATTTGGTAGCTTCTCAAGCTTGGAACAACCCTGCAAATTCAATACTTCCAAGAGGCTCAATGTTCCAAAAGATTCAGGTAGACTTTGGATTCCACTTCCATGGAGGTTGAAATTTCTCAAATTTTGGAGGCCTCCAAATGAATTTGGTAGCTTCTCGAGCTTGGAACAACCCTCCAAATTCAATACTTCCAAGAGGCTCAATGTTCCAAAAGATTCAGGTAAACTTTGGATTCCACTTCTATGGAGGTCCAAGTTTTTCCGAATGATTTAGGCAATCTCTCCATTAAATCATCCTTCCAAAACAATATCACCAACTCACTATTTTTAAGTGCCTCAGGAAAATGACCCAAGTCACCCAACGGTTCAAGGTAATTGAAATTGTGGTAATCAAGCCAATGCAAATTTTTTGGAAGTGATGACATTGAGAAGGAGCCACCCCTCAATTTCAATATACGCAACCTTTCCATGAGAGAAAGGTCAATTGGAATTATGAGATGTGGAGGAAGGACAAGAGGAAGGATCAAAGTTTGAAGAGAATTTGGTAGTGTCTGCACAGACACATTCAAAAGAAATCAAATTAACTTAAAAGCTTACTCTTGGAACAAACTAGGCATATGTAAACTCAAAAAGAATATATTGCATACTTCAATTACTCAAACTAGAGGAAGACAACACACAAAACAACTTTTGGATCCTCAAACAACCAACTAGAGTGAACACTATTTCTACACTCTATTCAAGTATTCTTTCTAATATGTCACAATAAAACTATGTAATAATACTCTTTTCAAAAGATTGAGCAAATTAAAGGCAATGGTTACCAAACATACCTCATTCTCATTCAACAATGCCATAGATTCATAGCTCCATAAGCATTTGCAAATACCTACACTTGATCTTTCTTGCCTAGCAATTTCACGACCCATGTCTCGCAAGTGGTCGTGCATGCCAAAGGCCCCTCCCTCATCTACTCTAATCAAGGCCTTCTCCACAAGGGTCCGCACACCCAATGCTGCGGACCAACCTTGGGAACTCCAAACAAGTTTAGCCATCTCTACAGATGCTCCCAATAATGCACATGCAATATCCAAAAACATTTCTTGATATTGTTTTTGAAGAGTGTCATAGCTAATCCGAAGACATTCAAATATCTTTCTCTCGTCCATGATAGTGCCACAATTCAACTTCTTCAAAACTTCCTCCCAAATCTTCACATCTTCCTCGTCCCTCAAAAGAGACCCACAAACCTTCAACACCAATGGAACTCCACCACATGCCATGCTAACTTTTCCAACAAGACCTCCAAATCTTTGAGGTACTTTCCAATCACCTCCAAATGCATGACATGCAAAGACAATTCGGGAATTGCGTTGGCTCAATAATTGAACATCATGAGTGTAAACCTCATGATTGACATGAAATGAAGTTGACTTCTCAAATACGCGACGGTTTCGAGAAGTGACAATGCACATGCTACCTTCCTTCAACATTTTGTGGGACATCAAATAATCCATCTCATCATCATCACAAACATCATCCAATACCACAAGAATGGATTTCTTAGATAGTCTTTCTTCAAGAATAACCTTACCCCTAGACTTGTTTGTAATTTTCTCATTCTCACACAAGGCTATCAAAATATGGTTTTGGACACTTGTCACACCACCTTGATTCACCTTCTCAACCACATCTTCCACATAACACCTTGCATCAAATCTTCTCTCCAATTTGTTGTATAACTCTCGTGCCAAAGTGGACTTTCCAATTCCACCCATTCCCCACAATCCCAACATCATTACTTTCTTCTCATCA
Source organism: Pseudisothecium myosuroides (assembly GCA_951799445.1). NCBI lineage: Eukaryota > Viridiplantae > Streptophyta > Bryopsida > Hypnales > Lembophyllaceae > Pseudisothecium > Pseudisothecium myosuroides. Next base: position 31,604,766 of record OX637291.1, read on the forward strand.
ACAATTTGAATGACGTTCTCAACAACTTGATTCAAGCCCACAATATGATCACCCACATCCAAGGGAAGGGTCTTATTTGCCAATTCACAAATCTTTCCAACCACCTCTTTCACCAAGTCTGCTTCCAACCTGCAAACAAAATCAACAAAATTTCATTATCACCAAATAAAATGTCAAATTGAACGTCAACCACAAACACTTCATATCATTTAGTGCATACCCACATATTTACCTTTGGTCACCCACTTTGTACTCAAAACCATTCAACTTCGAAGCTCTTTTCAAATCAACCCTCCATTCTTCAACCACGGTCTTATCATGCTTCTTTGTCAACTTCGTAAATCCCACAGCTAATTGACCTTGTTCAAGAAAATTCACTTCCCATGGCTGAACATTGTAGAACACTGGCAACACCTTGATTGAAGGACAATCCAACATTGCATGTAATTCTTTCAAACACCACTCTGATTGTGCAAAACTCTCGGAGAAGATGACTAGGGCTAGGGATGTTGTTTGGATTGCATGGTTAATGCATTTCCAAGAATCTTGGCCTTTACCAATGGATTTGCAATCTAGAAAGGGATGCAACCCAGCTCTTTCCAAAGCTTCGTATAAATAGCCCACAAAACCCATCTTGGTGTCAGGGCCTCTGTGACTAATGAAAACATCATAGTCTCCAACTTCATCTGGGCACAACCAATGATCAATCTTATTGACAAATCAACACATCCAAAATCATCAAATAATGTTTGCAACCGCATGCAAAGGTGAGCATTTTAAATTTGCACAGATGGTACTTAAGAATTGAATGAGAAAAGAACAAGTTACAAAAGAGACCAAGGGTAAAACTAACCACACCTTCAATTGCACACAATCTCTTGGCAAGCCTTGCCTCACTTGCATCACTCTCCATATTGCTTGTCATTCTTGAAAAATGTATGAATGTATCCCCTATGGATCAAATGGCATAATATCTACCACCATGAACTCGTGACTCAAAGCTCCTTGCAAACTCTTTGTACAACTCACAACAATAGTTCTCATGTGAGCATAAAGTAGTGTCCGTGACGCCAAAGTCCTTAGCAAATGCATATTCCACATATTCCCTGTTGATACATATATCTGGATACAACAAAAACAAATTCTTAAATCTACAGGAAATAACAAACTAGATTGCAGAGCTTAATAAGAAAACACAGACTTCTCATGGACATAAAAACTTGAGCAAAGTTCTTCAATTCTAACAGCCATTCCAAGAGGATGCTTTAGAGAGTCACACCATCCTAATCAAGCAACTAACTTCTCAACCAGAATGACTTGCAAAACATGCCATCCCTTGGCAAGATGAACCATTTCATTTTGCTCTCCATCTTGAACATTTTTGAATCTTTTTATGTCTACCTATGATTGAAACCCCAATGAACCGGGAGGCCCAACTTGGGTCTCAAATTAATTTTAACAGTTTTGAGGGGGTCATATGGGAACCATCTTTGGTCTATTTTTATTTATTTCTGACCAGCATGAGCAATGCTCTTCATTGATTGTGGTGATAAACTGTTTGACCCCGTGTAAGCCCCACTTTCCAAGCCCCACTTTCCACAATGTGATCAATGAAAGTTGCTAGTTCATAAACACACATCGTTGGTAATTTAGAAGTGAAGAACAAAGTCTTCAAAGAACATCCAGGTGTACGGCAGATGCAACATCCTTATCCCCACTCTACCATACGAAGCTATTGCGCACCTCAAGGTGTCCCAAGTTCAACTACATGAACCTGATGGCACAAAAATTGACCCAAAAAACAAAAAAATTCACTAAGCGCAAAAGTAAGCACAAATTCATCCCTTGTTTCTGCCTTCTAACCCATTGATACTCTACATTGAAATCACAGGACAAAAGACCTCCACATGCTCGAGTATACATGAATCTTTAGCACAATTAAAAGGATCTGACCTCTCTTGACAAGTCAAGAGCGACTGCATGATTCAAAACTCACACAACACAATAAACATAACAAACAAAAATAGACATTCAACACAGATCTACATAATATATAAACTTAACTGTTACGATGTGAGACAATCAATAAAGTTAAATACTAAAGTGCAAAGGGTCTTGCTATCTAAAGCTGATCCTTCAAAGCAACATCCAGAAAACACTTACTCTTGGCTCTTGGAGGAACGAGGCGTGATAATGATTGGAGTGTCTATTGATAACCCCGATTTTACAGCCATCAAAACCTCAACATCAGACTGTTGAATAAGCTTCTCAGTTCCCCCAACATTGTCCACAACTGTCACAATTTCTGTGGTTTGCAGGGTAACAAGAGCAACGAAAGTATGATGTGATCTGCAAGTCAAATCATAACATGAGGAAATTTATCATGCTGGTCGAGCTGACTTGAATCTATTGAGAACAAAGCATCTTTCTAACAAGTCTCAAGGTCAACATCAAGGTCAACATTAACGACTCTTCAAGAAGAAAAGAGAAAATGACTGTAAGAGAAAATGACTGTAGTTTGACATGAAACTCCCATGCAGGGATGAGCTGAGGCAAAAGTAAGCAGAAATACATGTAATAACAAGAAAGGGATACTGAGAAAATCTACGCACACTCAAAGAAAGCAAGAAATGCACTTCCACAAACGGGCAATAAATAAGAAACTGAAAATAAAATGAAACTTAAGATTTTGTTTCCTGGTAAACCTGAACTGAAGGGATACCAGACTCGAAATTGACTTCTCCATCATTGGGAGTGATTTTTTTTTATTCAATTGTCTCAATGTCAAACCCTGTTTCACTGAAGAGGTAGGGATTGATTTTCTGAATAATGCTGAGAACAGGTGTTGGCAAGCCTTTTCTGGAGGTTCAATCACGATTTGAAACAGTGCTCACATGATCTTAACCATCTCGACAATGATCAACTAAGAAAGTCCCAGAACTGAGCCCATTCAAAAGCATCACCGTACCTGGAACAAGAACATTCATGAATCCATCGATCATTTCGCTAGTACTAGCGGCGTAAGAGTTGAGAGGTACTGGACGTTCCACACATCATTCCCTCTGGATCTGCATGCCTGTATATACACACCGTAAAATGATTTCTTAATTCAGAGGCAATACATACGAAATGGACTGCAAAGCTAGATAAGAGAAAACGAGTCATAGGCATTTCAGCAAATTTGTTCAATAAAATCATATGCCGCACAAGGTCGCACCTCCCAATCAAGCGTCCAACTTGACAAGCAAAATGACTAACACAATATGACAAGGGATGGCGAGCTGAACCAGGGTTACCAGAAAACGAATCTTTGTATGTGTCACTGCAGTTTCTAAACAGACTCTTCCAAAATGTAATTAAGGAAACACAGTTTAAGCAAATCAGAAACGCAATTCAGAAATGATAAATTCACAAAAGATTCCGTTTGTCGGTAATCCTGCCGCTAAAAGATTCGTTGAGAGGCTCGCAACCTGATCATGTCCGTGGACATTAACATGGCACAACTGCACAATAATACTGACTAGGGTTAAGAATCCGCACCAGTGACAACAGAAAGGTGCAGACACACAACGCCCACTCCAGATAGAACTGCACTAGTTCAAACCCTACGCACCAAACCGGGAACATCCAACATATCCGAAAATCCGTCGCAGTAAAGTAAGAGTAAGCGCTAATGAGCGCGACCTTCAAGTAAGGAACGCACGATCTCTAGAAACCGACACGCTCCTACCGACGAAATGGTAGGTGAAAGCCTCAGTGCAGTACAAACCCTCCCGCACAGAACTAAACTCGAAGCTGCATATAATTAGAACCCCAACGGAACAAAAACTCTAAGCAACAAGCAAAGCACGAGGAACTCATAACATGGTGAAGCGGCGAAGAACTGAACGCCCGAGAGTGAAGAAATCTTGCACACAGAGCCTCCCTAAGAGCCGCGTGACGGTCTACGGTGGCCGTAATCAGTCACCGGTCACCACGAATATCGGTGCTCCCGAGACCGCGATGCCCACGAGCTCTTGACTCGTGGACGTTTGACTTTTTTTTTCATGGCGTTTCTGATTGCAAATCTTTTTATTATGCTTGCAAATGCTCTGTTCCCAATCTGTAAATGTACTGTACATAGAAAGCTTTTTTTCAGCACTGGCACGATGCCCGAGTAGTAACCCCGGTGCAGAACTGGGGAAGCCCAGTCCAGTCATTTTGGATTTACGATCAATCTCCATGCTCTCTTCAATACACAGATTTGAGCATTTGCAGGGACCAAACTCCCCAATGGGCCCTGCAAGTGCTATGAGTTGGGAAATATTTGGAGAAACACAGAGCTCAAGATAACATACAAATCCAAGGTTACAAAAGGTAGAAGCACCAGTAGTCGATCATTTAAGGAATTTTGGAGCAGATCCTGCACAGTAAGAGGTGGTGGAAAGTTTTTCCATGTAGGAAGATAGGAAATATGGGCATTGCAAAAAATTTAGAATTTTTTTTCCGAAATTGAATTTACAGTGAATTTTGGGAGCCAAAAAGTGCATTTCACCAATAGCCAATGTCTAGAGTCTTCCAATTCCGATCAATCAAGAACTACTTCCCACTTACTACTTACTACTTACTTACTCACTAATTTGGGACATGTGTCATAATCTTATTAGTCCCAACTTTGAAAAAGTTTTAAAAAAAAACATTCGAGCTTTGGTTGGAAATATTGCCCCCTACAGGTTGGGTACTGCTTCTACCTTACTCATAATCCTTCTCATTTAACTTAGATTATAAATTCTATTAGCAAGGAAGAATTCCTTGCCGTTTGCACCTACAGCTCTTTTCCAACCACACCAACCTCCACTGCAGATGCATTTCAAGTCCTCGCCGCCAGTTTAGAAATAGGAACGCACTCTCCCGTCATTTCATTCTAATCAATTCCCAACAAGGTATACTCCAAAACACCTCCACCTGCATATAACTCAAACAATTGAAGGACGCATCCGTAACTTATCTCCAATCACCACAAGCATTCCCTGCATTTCTCTGTAGAAAGAAAATGAAAAATCCACTCAATTTCACCATTTAATTTTGCCATTTCTTACAGGCTTCCAGATATTACAAGCAATTACGTTCAATACTGATATCAAGATTATCGAATTCACATTTGACAGCAGATCAAGTTTACAAAGTGAAATCCTTCCGTTAACGTGCTCTATAGTGAGTGAGAAACAGAACTCCGTTGGCGAGAAATTACAGGTGTTTACAATTCTTTCAGACTCCTATTCTTATATTGATGGATTCCTATCCAAATGGTTTCTCGAATGGCACTGACTGTCTACTCGGGTAGAAGCAAGATTTAAAATAAGAGATAAAAAGGTGCTACCTGTGAGTAGGAACAGGTACAGAATGATAATGTTGTAGTCTGAACCAAGAATTTATAATAGTTTGCAAAGATCGGTATGCACATCCCCAGCCCTAAAAAGCCAAAGGAAATCATTCTTTCAGAGCGTTTGATTATACAACAGAGTCACCGTACACCGAAGAAAAACAAAAGCGAATCCAACCCAGAATTTACTCGTACAAGAATACTGTTGCTGTATTTTGGGCACTTCTTGCTATTTACTCATGATGTGAATTTTAGCCATAAAAATGGTATTTTTGAATTTGAGACCAACTAATGACATAAATAAAGTTTTGAAAATTATAAACTCAAATTTGAAGTTTTGAAAAGTTTGAAAAATTCAATATTTTATTGCAATATATGAACTTTGGTCCAATAGCCATGGTTTATAATTTTATAAGGACACAATAACTTTGGTCTATACCACAGTGTTCTACACTATTGTAAACACCTATCATGAAAATTTCAGATTTTTTTAGTGTATATGTATTTGATATAAAATTTCCAAAATATAAAATAGAGCATTCACTTTGAAAGTGAATAATCAATTATAGAGACTTTCAAAACTTACTTTTATTGTGAAAGAGTGTAGGGCATGATTTCTTCTTTCTATTGGTACATTTTGTCATCTTAAAGAGTCCTAAAATGCTTCATTTCTATAGGTATAGTAGTAGCCACTTTTGACAATTTGGGCACTAAAAAAGAATTTTGTGTAGAATTTCTATGTTAAACTAAGAAGTGGGGTGAGAATTTATTGTTATGTTGGGCTCATGTGGATTTTTAGATTCCGGCACCAGTCAAGCTAAGGTAAACCAATCCATTTCACCCAGCTACCTAATTCAACCATCCTTCTTTTGCCTCCAATTTCGTTCAAAAATTCTTCCAAGCCCATTTTTTATTTGACAAAATCATTGCATTAATGTCAACAAGGAGTAACGTGTCAATTTTTTAATGGTGAATACTTAAGTACCATTGGATGCATGGGAGAGTGGTTATAGGTTGTCTATAGGATGTTCATAACTTCACTATAGGAGTGATTTTGTAATTTTAGGGCAGACCACTTCAGAAATTTACAAAATTACAATTTTAATTGAAAAATTATAAGTCTGCTTGGGATTGATTTGTAAAACAAGTGCACACCTCTGAAAAATACATGCCCCTCTTGGAGTTGGCACTAAGATATTCAGATTGCTCGTGCTGAACCTCCCTCATATAGATTCTACTCTCATAGGGGCATGTGTGATTAGTTCATCTTATATTACAAAGAATTTTTCTAAACTATATTTAAATTTTCTCACTGTGGTTTTATTTCAACATGTTGAGCATACAATATATGCAAATATTTTCAACTAATTTGTTCCTCTTGTGTATAAGGTATGTGCAGTTAGTGACATTCTCCTAAGTCCTAATTTTGACACCTATCTACAGTTGTTTGAAATCTTAGTTAGCTATAGATAGGTGTCACAATTAGGAGAGTGTCGCTTTTAGGTGCACATACCTTATGCCTTTGCATCAAGGACACTAGTGGCAATGCAACTTTCAAAATTGATTGTAGATGTGCTTTGTGTGGCATCCAGTCATATGTTGTTAGATGAGGCTGCCAAATCTCTAGTTTTACTATGTGAATATTGTGCATTGAAACGTTAAATATCAAGAGAATTTGGTGCCAACTTCGATACAAAGTTGGCACAGAGGTTAGCATTTAAATGGCCACAGTATACTATCAAAAAGGCATCATGATAATCCAGCCCAACTTTTTCTTATGCATCCCAATGAACCATACACTTGCAATAATTGGAGAATACACCACTGAAGTTGAACTTTCTGATGAATAAGAAAAACTGTCCGGTAAATATAAAAAATAAGAGGTACATTGAACTATCCAGACAATTCAATGGTGTTTTTTCTAATAATCACACACTTTTTCCACAAAATCTTGCTTTTTTTTTGTTATACCTAAGAGCCAAATCCATTAGTATTGAGCATTTCCAAAATAGTAAAATTTCAGTAGTACCCATAGACTAATAAGAAATTAGTGTTAGGTCGTATGTGACTTGGTCATTGGCATGTGTACGGTACCTATTGTTTTAAACCATAAATGATCAAGTGTGGTCGTGTTTGTGAAGAGGTGATGATAAATACACCAGCAAAATTCGAAAACTGTAATTGAACTATCCACAACATCTAGACCTTATAATACCTTAAGCTATCCAAATATCCATTAAGTTAGGATGTTTGTTTTGTTTATTTGTTTGTTTGACACTGTGAGATCTTCTAGATCATGCATCTTTTAGTTGCGATCTTAGTATTGTTAGAAAGTGCTCAACAAGGAAGGGTGCATGGGCTTCACTTCTTGTCGTTTGGACCTGCGGTGTGAAAAATATTGAAATTTTTATGAATTAAAAAAATTAAAAAATTACTTTCATTTTTATTTGGCTATGGCAACGGCACAAGGCACACTAGTATAATAATAATGATAATACCTTAAAGTTAGACTGTTTGTTTTGTTTTGTTTGTCTGATTGTTACAATGACATCACTAGAACCATGCATTCTTTAGCAGTGCATAAAAGCTCTCTACAAGGAGGGGTGCACAAGCTTTGCTTCATGGCCTTTGGACCCATGGTGGGAAAGTAATTGAATTTCAAAGTTTTTATGAATTAAAATTTTATTTAGAAAATTACTTTAATTTTGGCTGTGGCAACGGCACAGGGCACACTCGTACACAATATACAAACCTCACTCCATTTGAACAAAAACTCATAGAGACAAACTCCGGCTTGAACAGAACGCAAGTATACCGAAAGGCGCAGCACCGAGCGATTCCTGGAGAGATAGATGTCTGAATCTGAAACTCAGAATTGCCAGACGATGGACGATCGACTCGTGAAAGAGATACCCATGTAAAAAAAGCACACAATGATGTATGCGATTCCGCAGATTGAAGTCTGTAATTAAGAAGAGAAAACAATCAGACTGAAGTAGAACAAATACGTTGAGTGAGATTCAAAATGCAGGGACACTCAGAGGATTATCGCATAAATGATCGAGCTAGACTGTACTTTACTTGACGCCAAGCTTATTAATTTGCCCTATTGGAGAACTGATGATCAAATGTGGTCAAGCAGGCGATGAATACACTGGGAAAAATTGTGATCGAATGAACACAGACATTGAATAGGAGAGATGTCTGAATCTCAAACTCAGAATTGCCCGACGATGGACGATCGATCAACTCGTGAAAGATATACCCATGTAAGAAGCACACAATGATGTACGCGATTCCACAGATTGAAGCCTGTAATTAAGAAGAGAAAACAATCAGAAGTAGAACACATACCTTGAGTGCGATTCAAAATCCAGGAACACTCAGAGGATTAGATCGCATAAAATGAGCTAGACTGGACTTTACTTGACGACTAGCTTATTAATTTGCTCTACCGGAGATGATCAAATGTGGTCAAGCAGGCGATGAAATACACTGGGAAAATTTTGTGATCGAATGAACCCTAACATTGAATAGCTAGGAGAACGGCACACACACGTACTATACATTACATCAACAATGCGGGATGGGTTCCAACTACAAGAGGGAGATGGCAAGGGCAACAGAGGAGGTGAGGAGGACGGTGCGAGCAACGCTGGCCACGACATGAGCGGCGGCGTTCGAATCGGTCTTCGGGGAGGAGGATTTCGGTGCTGTAGGCGTGGTAATCAGACCCGGCGCTAGGGCGGGCGTCCCGGCCAAAGGGGAGGCTTCCGGTGGCACCACGCCCGGCTTGTTGTACTTCGCCGTGTTAAACACGGAGCTGATTCCGTGAACAGCCGCTTGGCCATCGTTGTAGATATCCGGGTCGGAAATGGCGATATCGTCGAGGCGGAAGCCATTCGTCCCCGTGCTGGTGATGAGGATCACGACGTTTGGCGCGGCGGTTTGAATGGTGGAGTTCAACGGGAGGTTGGACAGCTGTTGGTAGCTGTAAACCGACGTCGAAACGTGATAGTCCAGCGTCGTCATCAAGAGGCTGCTGGAGTTCATGTTGAGCCCGACGAAGGCGCTGTCGTCGGGAGCGAAGAACGTGATGCCTTCCTTGATGACGGCATTTTCCCCGAGGCTGTCAAGAAGCCCCGAGATGGCACCGTAGGTACCGACTGCTCGCAACGCCGCCACGACTTTCCCGTGGAGCGTCAGGGGTTTCTTAGGTGCCGGAGCCGGGGCGGGGACGGCTACTGCCGGTCCTGGCGCAGGAGCGGCCGTTATGGCTGCTGCTGAATGCATGTCAGCCTGCACCGCTGAAATGAGGAGGAGGCCGTACATCGCTGCGACTACGGCTTGGCCTAAGACCGCCATTGCGTGGAGTCGAGAATCGCAGGGCTCTCACTTGCACTTGTAATGAGCTTCTTGTGGTTGGTGCTCAAGAGCATAGGCTGTTGGAGAATGCGGCTGAGAATGAGGCTGCTAGTAGCTCTGCACAATTCACGACATTGATCGTATTCAGTAATTGGTCGGCGGAATATTAAAGTATCGAAGTTCAAATGGGTCGGAGAGCCTGTGAGAAATGCCCTTCTAATTATCAAGAACCAAATCAGTGATGGAGGCCTGCATGATTAGAACCGCAGGGAGTCGAAAACAGCAGGGCTCTCACTTCCAAACACAAGTACTTCGACTATTGAAGGACGTGGCTGCTAGTACCGCTACATAATGCACTACATTAATTCACCATTGATCATATCCAAATCAATGGCATGCTCAGTTTCAAAGAACGGCGTTCTAAGAGAATGTCCTCGCTTTCTAGCGCAACGTCAGCCTGATCGTTTTTCGAACGCTTTCCTCGATCACATCTGAGAGTGCACAGCTCAAGATCACAAACTACAGACAAAATGCAAGAACGCCGTCCAAAAACAGTCAAATCTGGAAGATTTATCAACCGTTCTTCGTAACTTATCAATAACCAATGGCCGGTCCTCCGCGACCGATCGAAGGAACGAAATCGAGATGGAGAGCACACAAGCAACTCCCCGTGAGCAAGGCGTTCCTAATTACCAGGCACTGAATCAGTGATGGAGGTTCACTTTGCTCACGAAGTGAACCTCCATGAGGACATGACCATGAGGACAATGATTAAAGCTAGGAGCAAGTGCTTGCTTCAATCCAATATTACCTCTCTATTTTCACCGGCAACGATCGGAAATGCAGGAGTAAATCTAAATGTAAGAATGTCAACATATTTCACTGTACGACCCCTAACTTTGCAGTGAAGGATAAATGAGGAGAAACAAGCTCGATCGTCAACCCTAAATCACAATTTCCTCGTAGTTTGTAGCGGGATTAGTTTAGCTTCAACTCACGGCCATCAGCTTGAACAAGAATAGCTAGCTACTGCGTTGGGTCGAGGATTTATTTACTTACACGACATTAGCGGATGGCCGGCGACTTCAATACACTCGTTGAAGTTAGACATCCAGAACATACGTTAACCTGGGATCTCGCAAATTAAACGGGAAATAAAGGCTAGATCTGACTAAGGAACGATGACGACCGATCGGCAAACCATGTGCACTTGGGCAGAGTGCAGATGCAGTGTCAACCTCAATTGCCTCCAATCCAATCCATTCAATTGAAAATTGGTTGCTGACCGACGACGACTGAACTACTGCATTATTGGTTTCTGAACGAGCTGACAGTGATGTTTCAGAAGAGGATGTTGACCATTAGGTCAGATGCACTAAGCCGATATTGGCGCAAACTAAATATGCAGAGTATGACTATCGGAGAACGCGTACAAACTCCGCTCATCTTGATCCGCAACTAAGGAAATGAAAAGATCGAAGGGCAAGCATATAGTACTAATATTTCATAGTCCTTACATCGCACTGTTCAATCCACAGGTACTCTGCGGGCCACTGTACGTCTTTAGACTAATGTTCCAAGACTCACTTTTTAAAAATCTAAGTGCCAAGTGCCGATTAGCTAAAAATATGTACACGATAGTACTGTTTGGTACGCTTCGATCAACAGCAAGGGAGATGCAACTAAGAGTAAGAGTTGGATCTAACCAAACTGGAACATTAGTCTGAAACCCAACTTGGTCTCCAAGTCCCACTTCTAGCTAATCTGATTTATTGCACAAGGGTTCAAGTGAAACTTCGCCTTGAAGTGAGACTTGGGATGTGTGTGTTTACAAAGAGGCCCTTTCAAGATCGCATTGACAGATTTCAAATGTATTTGAATCTTCCAGACTGCTTCCAATAGCTTACCGGCAATAAGCATGTGAGCTTGATTAGGAAGTGAGTTACGTCGGTACCTAACTTACGGCTGTATGTACGTAATGCCAAGGCCAATGAACATTACTGTACAATACAACTATGTCACGCACAGACTCAATAGATCAGTGGCTAGTGGACTCTAACCTATAACCCTTGCCCTCATTCCAAGCCCTTTCATCAACCAAAAAACTATTGATCTAGAAGTTCCTATTGAGTAGCACAGCTTCACATTACGCCCAATAATGCCCAAGCTCAAACTCCCAGCTCTCGAGCGACTTACCATACCTACTCCACGAGTCCCCGGCGACTTCAACAGCACAGGAGTGAAGGAAAAAAAAAAAAAAAAACTCCGAAGCAGCGAGATAGCTGGATCTACTGATCTATTCACATGACAAAGTACAATGCAACACACAACACTCTAGAGGAAGAACTGATCGAAAGCGATGAGAATCCCGAGCAGCTCACGATCACATACACAGCGAGCTCGGATCCATGGTCGATCTTACATAACAACAGCAGCCAAAGAACATTAAAGCTAGACAGATCCAAGCTTACAAAAGTGAGTTGGGCAAGTTAGGGGCAAAGAACTAACCACGAGGAACGGCTCCAAGCGCATGGTGCACATTATCGGTGCTGCAAGTGCAAGGCCAACTAGCTGATCGAGACTCCCCGCAGCAGCAACAGCTTGGAAGAGTGATCATGCAAGGCGAAGGCTAGCTGAAGTAATGAAGGAGGACGAGCTAGCAAGCAAAAGGAGTGCAGTACTATTGTGGGCCAAATTAATCATACCGGTGGCCAGGCCTGGCCAGGGCGAGCCGCTTTAATTTTTTGCTTTCCTTTATTCCGCCCCAGCTAGTGATGCATCTGCACTTGCAAGAGCTTGGATATATATATTCGGATTTCGGAACTTGGATTCCGCCGGTTGCGACTACAGACTCTAGCTGGACTCCTCCTTGTAGAGATCTAGTGTGGGTTGGGCCCGGCGTCTTCGTCTGATTGCCTTGCCACGCGACAAGAGTCTCACCCAATTATTATGTGTGCCTGGGTTTGGAATTCTTTGGCATTGGTTTAGACTTTGTGCGCTTTAGAAGGGGCTAGAGGGAGGTGCTTAGAATCTAAGTCGCCTCAGTCAGTTTGGAAAGGTGAGGTTTTGATTCGTGCCAGGGCTGCATGTGCCACATTCCGTCTCTTATTTCGCAATTGTTGCAGGTTCTGTGTGACTTTGATGATCGTCAAAATCCGCAGGTAATGACGGTGTTCAGTAACCACGAGTAGATAGCTTTTAAATAACGAAAATGGACGGAAAAGTGTTTCAAGATGTGCAACCAGGTTGAAACTCGGAAGATTTCAGTGACTTGAAGGATCATGCTTTGTGGAAACTCCACCTTAAACTTAACGCAAAGATACCTCTTTTTTCTTGATATGAGTCCTTTCAGTAACCAACAGTTTGGTTGTGTTTGAAACAACAGTTCCAAACTGATTAAGCAAATGCCAATGGACAAATCCACCACCTCTTTACTGAGCAAGAAATTCACTGTAGTGATTGTCAGTCTCACAACCACCACCTCTTTACTGAGCAGTACGTTCAGTCAAGAATACCAGTACCAGTATCATATCCTCTCTGTAGACACATACCGTTACTCTCTTACTGTATTTATTTACTGAGCACAGTAAACAGATATTTGGATATCGGTATCTTGCAAGTAAGGATGTGGGTAGTGGGTACGTGGACCGTATAACATTTTGGAAGATGAAAAGTTCTGAACATTCTGTTATGAAAAGTTCTGTTATTGTATTGTGTTGGACGACACTGGTAATTTTACGGTAATTTTATCTCAAAAACTTAAATGGCAGATCACAATAATAACAGTCTGTACGCAACTTCGGCAATAAACATGCATGATGTTCATGCCTACAATTCCATGGTTCTGTTTGCCACACAAGTTAAAAAATCGTTGTTGCTTCTTCGTCAATGATCGGTATATAATATTATGAAATACTCAATTTTGCTCCTTTTACTTGAGTGAAGGTCTGAGGATATACTCGATCTGAGATTCCAAAGACCGCGATCATTTGCATTCAAATCAATAAGTCGATTCGCCCGAATTTTTTATCCGGAACAGCATTTGATTGTCACATGGAGCCACTCGGATCTCATGCTGTTGTTGAACTGCTGAAGGATCCAAAAGTAGTCACTCTAAACATATAATTTTGAATAACGTGAAAACCAGCCAAATCTAGAACTTTGTGCAAATTGAATGGATGATAAAAATCTTGCACTGTATTAAATGGTATTTAATTAATAATCCCTACATTCCAACCTATGAAAAAACTCCAAATATCACAATATACACTAGCATGCGTTGATATTACACTAATATACAAACAATGTATGCTAATATATATATAAAATAATATACTATTGTGTATTAGTAGTGTATACAAGTGCTTTGCAATTTTCATGTTTTGTTATTTGAAGATCATAGAGTTGGTATTTAGCTATTAGAATTGACCTCTTGATATTTTAATAAGTACATGAAATAGTACTACAAGTGTGTATAAGCCTAGATTCTAAACCAAATATTAATTGTATTTTTCTAACTTTAAAATTCAACAAGAATTTAAAGGGAAATTGTATGATTGATTGCAATGTGTGGTTAGAAAGGTTGGAATGTCTAATTTCACATCCAAATTTGCTTCGATGGAGAGAGAAAATTGTTGAGATCTCTATATGGTTGTAAACACGAAGAGGTCTTTGAATTGTGGGCAAACCAGCATTCAGTCATTTGCCTTGCAATATACTAAACTTGTTGTAAAGTGCACTGTCAGATGTGCGCAAATTTGACATACGATAACACAACCAAATGCACTTCTACTCCTTACGTTTGAAATCTAGGTATAGACATCTATATTTTCATAAAAATAATGTTTTGTAAGTAGGTACTAAAAAATGTGCTTTGGAAAAATAATTGTCTTAGATCTACAATGGTTCTCATAAGTATTTATATACTTTTAAAAATTGCCATAAATAATTGGAAAATTAGATTTACCCAACAAATTTTGGATATGTTGAAGTATAGTCAGGTAAAACACTTGTATAAAATGATTTTTAAAAAATTTCAAAACAATTTATTTTTATTTTAAATAATTTAATCAAACATATTAGTGAATTTTTTTTAATACAAGTAAATTTTTTTTAAATTTAGTAAGTGGAATGAAAATTTTCATTTTAGAATTTTTTGATAAGAATTTCACCAACTTTAAAATTTTATTGAATGAAATATTATTGACTAAAATATGGCTCAAAATTTTTACATTTTTATAATTCACTCCAAAAAATTCCAAAAAAATGAAAAATAATATTATACACTTTTCAAATTTTCTACAATTTTTAAATTAGGCGTCATATTATAGTCATTCCATTTATTAGAAAATCTTTAAAAAAAATTACTTGTATTAAAAAAAATCACTAATGAATTTGATTTAATTTTTGAGAAATTAAAAAAAAAATTATAAATTGTAAATTTATTTTATGCAAGTGTCTTACTTGTGCCACAACATATCCAAAATTTGTTTGAAATCTCTAATTCATCAATTAGCTATGGCAATTTTTGTAAGTTTATGAAACATTTTGAAAGCCACTGGGAGGGATTAAATTTCCAGATGTGATTATAAAATTACTATGTCTAGATTTTTTAAGTTCTTTATATGGTGCACCTCAAGAAAATTAGGAATCACTCAAATTCTTGGCAATGTATTGCTTCAAATAGCTATGGCTTACTTACACCTACAATTATTAACCCTATATACCCCTATTGGTTCAATAATCAAAGTATTTAGATGACTATCTTAGTCATGGGGGTCATGTCTTTCTAGAGTTAATTCTATCATGCCATTAGAAAAGGCCAAAAATGACTTGAAGAGCCCAAAAGCTTACTTAGAAATGTCAGAATAGAAATGTCTATAAGGTAGAGCAGGGTTTTTTTTTTGGTTTCCGGACAAATGGTTATGTGGCCTTTTTTTCAAGAAGGTTCTAAGTTTTGTGGCTCCTTCATTCTGGGGGTTTGAATTGAAAGAGGCCAATTTACAGTATGCAATTTTGAATATGTAATTTTTGTATGCAATTTTTGTGTATATTGGCTCTGCATGATGGATGAAATGAGGTTTTGGAAGCATTATGGCAATAGTGTGCATGGCCTTCATTATAGTCTGGCATTTTTTAACACATTTATCCCCTTTTTTTTTATAGGCTTGAAGTTGCACATTTTTTTTGAGGAAATTGGGTTTTTGATTGCCTAAAAAAAAACCCATGAGGTAGAGTGCTCTAAAGGTGTCCCTACTTTAGAAGCGACCACTAACGCTAAGGTGCATTTTGCTTTCTTCAATGTACCAACAGTGTACATTTCAAGAGGGGGGCGCTTTTAGTGACCACTACATTTCAACTTCAAAAATTCTTAACTAAATTCCTTGAAGGTCCAAAAAATATGAAACAACTTGGGTTAAATGCCAATTCCAGTTTTCTTCCTACAAAAATTTATTGAAAATTGTTTCAAGAAATTTAGCTTACCTCCAAATGCAATCAGCCCTTGATTAAGAGCAGGCTACGTTTAACATAACTTAGGAGCCACTCAGGTCCTTTTCTTCCACGTGGCAATGCTGGCCATTTGCACATGCTTCTTGTCTGCAATGTTGGAGTGCTCATTTGTAAACCCAGACATAACTGAAGTGTCAGTTTCTCACTGGATGGAGGGCTTTATAACTGAGCTGGAATGTTTTATGCCAATTGCATCTTGAATGCACCCACCATGATGAGTCACAGTGCCACGTTTTAATTTGCTGAAAGATTCTGCAGAAATCTTTGAAAATTTCAAGTAAATATGCAGAGAAATAGCGAAATAATTCCAAGCACTCTAAGGGCCGCTTTACACCTAGAGGCTGGGCCAATTCTCCTTCAAGCCGATTGCACAAAATTTCAGCCCCTTTTGAACTGGAGGCCAGTCTCAACTACCCATTAGAATAAGATATAATGGGGGCCAATTCTCCCATATGCAAAGGCCTTGAGGCCAAGAAGCCAAGCCGATTCAATAAAACCTACAAAAGACAGAGAGGGGCTGAAATTTTCAGGGCCACTTTACACTTAAAAGTCAGGCCAACTCCCTTTGAGGCCGATTGCACAATATCCAACGGATGTGATTTGTTGGAAAAAATAATATTTTATAAAAAAAAAAAATTTTAATTGAAATATGACATCGGCCCCATGGCCAAGAGTTGGCCTCTCATTTTTGGTGCACCCAATTCAGCAAGCTTGGGCCATGTGAGATCATGTCTTTTTTGAATAAAAAATTCATTCCACTAAATTGGCTTGGCCTCTAGGTATAAAGGGATTGGGGCTGATTTCAACATTCTATCCAATCACAAGTGAGGATTCTTAGCCTCTGACACAGCAAATTGACCCGGCCTGTAAGTGTAAAGCTGACCTAAGTAGTTGGTTTCATTAAGAAGAGCCTGTTTGTTTAGGGGACTCGATTGGGCTCTAAAAGGCTAAAGTTTCATGTATACATCTATTTTTGTTTCAATGTAACAAAGAAAAAAAACAGCAAATGGGTTTCCAAGGTCAGAAAAATTGTCTTTTTTAGTTTTGAAAACTTTGCAATTGGGCTCCATTGGAAGCATAGTAGGAAACTAACAGTTGGTTTAGTAATTTGGTATATGTCAAATCAACAAAATTAAACACAAGCCATTAGAGAAAATTTCAGGCCTCCGGGGGGCTACTCCACAGCCCTCTAAGGTACCTTGAAATTTGGTTTTGGGGGGGTTGAAAAAATCATTTTTTCCCTATTCCCGCCCACCTGAAATTACAGTGGCAGTGGCGCAAAAACCAAATTTTAAGAGTTTAAAATTTTTAATAATAATAATTATAATAGTTTTTTAAATATTTAAAATTAAAAAACTAAAAAATTAAAAAATTGAAAATTGAAAAAAATTAAAATCTAATTGTTTCAGCAAGCAATCAGCTTGGCTGACTGCTCATTGCGACACTTTTCCAGAGTGTCACACCAAGCTTTGAAATAGCTTGGTTTGTCACTCTAGAGTAGCTCTCCGGAGGGCTGAATATTTTTGTAATGATGTAAAGACTCCCGAAACCACCTTTGATTAACCCCTAAAGGACTATTGTCCCTTTGGGGGACAAACGCGTTTTCGGCAGGTACCTACGGGCTGAAATTTTCTCCTGATTTTTTAAAACTTTTTTCGGAGGTAGAAAAGTTGATTAGCTTCGTGGGAATATTTTTTTTTTCACAATCATTGCCCGGGAAAAAAAGTTATGACCAAATAAGCTCAAACAAGGGGACGGGGGGCAGCCTGGGCAGCAAAAAAAAATGGCAAAAATTTGATTTTTTTTTAATATTTTTTTTCTCATAGATTATATTTTTGTCTACTTGGAAAGCTTTGATTCATTTCATTTGGATTTATTATGAGAAAGTTATGGACATTCTTGTTTTTCGGGTAGTTAGAGCATCTTCTTGAAAAAAATAACTTGTAGGATGCATTTCTAAATGCAATTTTTCAAATTTTTCAATTTTTTTTGGCATGGTTTAGTTTACTTGTTAGAACAATCTCACCATTGGATTAGCGCATTTTAATTCCATCTAAAATATATTAATATTTTAGATTTTCCTTCTATCTTGTACCTACTTCTACTTAACAATTTTTTTAAGAATGAAAATTAAGTTTTTTTGAATTTTAATTTTTTTCCTAGACTCTCAACTCAATTCTCTCTTAGTGCATATTATGCACTATCAGAGTATGCACTAAGAGAGGTTCTACTGTAGTGCAAAAAATTTAAGTTAAAAATGTTTAAAGTCAAAAAATCTGGTCCCGCAATGTGCTGAAAAACTTGTTTTTTTCACTTTAAACGCAGATATCTTGCAATCTGTGCGGTCAAAAATTCTGAATTTTTTTCCACACACTTTCATACTAGTCAGGTGTAAGATCCTACGGTTAGATGTGGAAAAAAAACATTTTCAATTTTTTTTACTTTTTGCTATGAAAATGGCAGTTTTCAGTGTTTTTTGGCAGAAAAAAGGCCTCGGTCCTTTAGGGGTTAATTGCTGAATAATGATATTATGTGGAAGAAACACAAAAATAGTGACATTGCCACAATTTTCCTTAAATTCGTGGAGATTACGTGGAGTTGAAATTTGTATTAATTTATAAGCTATGAAGTAACAAACTAGATGAGAGGCATTGGTGAGAGGCGTGTGTAGTTAAGCAATGCTTCCGTTTAGCTAAAAATTTTGTTAAACCTAAACTATCACTTCTTGACAATATTTTGCAAGGCTAATAAGTTAGTTCATGTTCTGTCCAACATAATCCAAGAAATCAGATATTTTTAACATTTTCAAGAGTTGAAAATTCAACAAATAGGTTAAGAATGATGTTGACACTAATATGGACAAGATAATATAAGGAGGGCACTTCCAAATGTGCCACTGATCCAAAACTGCCATCATCATCATTGTGGGTACATCTCCAAAATCAATATGTACCTTTGTGGAAGAAACAATTATAGAATTGAACCTCTATCAAAAAAAAATTGATCCTTCGTAACTTTGGCATATGGTATCCAAATGCCACATTCTTTAGTGCATTAGAACTTCCTTTCACTTGCCAATAAGAAAATATGAAAATTTGACTAGTTTAATAATAGTAACTAGGCCTAATTAAGCAAAAAATGGCGTTTTGGGGGATGCCCACCTTAAGTTTGAAGAAATCACTTGTAGTTAGAGAAGATCAACAATAATTTATACAACAAGTTTTAATTTGTTTTGAAATATGGACCATCTACAATTGTCTTCTATAGACTCAAATCACACACCCTTCTAAATGTTGAATAATGTTATGGCAAGACATTAAAGTGCTCATTCAAAGTTTGCATCTTACGTCTATCTTCCCCCGATCAAGGATAGATGTAAAAATTAACTCTATTCCATGGTTGCTTAGTGCCCTACATTCTTAGGTGCGCTTTACACTTAGAGGCCAAGCCAATTTGTTGTGTCAGAGGCCAAGAATCCTCACTTGTGATTGGACAAAACATTGAAATCAGCCCCAACCCCTTTACACCTAGAGGCCGGGCCAATTTGGTGGAATGAATTTTTTATTCAAAAAACACATGATCTTACATGGCCCAAGCTCGCTGAATTGGGTGCACCTAAAATGGGAGGCCAATTCTTGGCCTCGGGGCCAATGTCAGATTTCAATTAAAAAAAACTTTTTTATAAAATATTATTTTTTTCAACAAATCACATCTGTTGGATTTTGTGCAATCAATGTCAGATTTCAATTAAAAAAAACTTTCTTATAAAATATTATTTTTTTCAACAAATCACATCCGTTGGATTTTGTGCAATCGGCCTCAAAGGGAATCGGCCCGACCTCTAGGTGTAAAGTGGCCCTGAAAATTTCAGCCCCTCTCTCTATCTTTTGTAGGTTTTATTGAATCGGACCGGCTTCTTGGCCTCAAGGCCTTTACATATGGGAGAATTGGCCCCCATTATAACCTTATTCTAATGGGTAGTTGAGGCCGGCCTCCAGCCCAAAAGGGGCTGAAATTTTGTGCAATCGGCTTGAAGGAGAATTGGCCCGGCCTCTAGGTGTAAAGCAGCCCTTAACTACTCTTGTGTTCATCACCACATCCAGAGAATTTGGGGGCTCCAATTCCAAATTTTATCATGGCGGGGTAAAAATAAAAAATTCTAATGTTTTCCCCAGGAGTAAAACTGCAGACTTCAAATGACCACTTTAATGTTGTGATGTTCCTCCTGACCCCCACATTTATTATTCAATTGTGCTATGATTCAAGTATTCAGATGGCAGACACTGGTCGAGGCCAGTCCACAGACAAGACTACTCATTCTCTGTTTCTTTCTTCGTTTCTTATGATGTCCATGTTCCGCGCCATTGCGCACACATTAATAAGCAGTAGCCGGCTCTCAACATAAAGCGACCTTTGAAGAGCTGATTGCATTTGGGAGAAGCGAAAACTCCTGGAAACAACGTTCAGTAAATTTTTGTAGGAAGAAAATTGGAATTGGCATTGAATATATTGTAAGTAGTTTCACATTTTTTTGGAACCTTCGTAAGTTTGTAGATTTTGCTACAAATTTTTGAAGTTGAAATGCAGTGGTCACTAAAAGTGACCACCTTCTGAAATGTTCACTTTTGGTACATTGAAGAAAGCAAAATGTACCTCTGTGTTAGAGATGCCTTTAGAGCACCCTACCTTAACCCCTAAAGGCCTACTATCCCTTCGGGGGACAAATGGGATTTTGGGCAGGTACCTACGGGCTGAAATTTTGTCCAGATTTTTTGAAACTTTTTATGGAGGTAGAAAAGCTGATAAGCTTTGTGGGAATATAATTTTTTTCACAATTGGTGCCCGGGAACAAAAGTTATGACCAAATAAGCTCAAAACAGGGGACAACGGGCAGCTTGGGCAGCAAAAAAAAATGGCAAAAATTTGATTTTTTTTATTTTAGTATTTTTTTCTCATAGATTATATTTTTGCCTATCTAGAAAGCTTTGATTCATTTCATTTGGATTTGTTATGAGAAAGTTATGGACATTCTTGTTTTTTGGGCAGTTAGAGCATCTTCTTGAAAAAAATAATTGTAGAATTCATTTCTGAATGCTATTTTTGCAATTTTTCAAAAAAAAAAAGAATCTCATTGTTTAGTTTACTTACTAAAACAATCTCACCATTGGGATTATTGTATTTTAATTCCATCTAAGAAATATTAATATTTTAGATTTTCCTTCTATCTCGTGCCTACTTCTACTTAACAATTTTTTTAGGAATGATAATTAAGTTTTTTTGAATATACTTTTTTTCCCTACACTCTCAACTCAATTCTCCACTACAAAGATTAAAAGCTCAAAACTCTGTAGTGCAAAAACTTTAAGTTAAAAATGTTCAAAGTCAAAAAATCCAGTCCCGCAATGTGCTGAAAAACTTGTTTTTCCCACTTTAAACGCAAATATCTTGCAATCTGTGCGGTCAAAAATTCTGAAATTTTTTCCATACATTCTCATACTAGTTAGGTGTAAGATCCTACCGTTAGATGTGCAAAAAAAACATTTTTCAAATTTTTTTACTCTTTGCTGTAGAAATGGCAGTTTTCAATGTTTTTTGGCAGAAAAAAGGCCTTGGGCCTTTAGGGGTTAACACATACAATTACTTACTGATGAGTATGTGGACAATTAGCGTACAATGTTTCATATTGTAGTGGAGCTCTTGACTTTCAAATTAGGGCAACTAGACACTTGTCATCAATGGGTCCTAGCCAAGAAAATATAATATGTAGAGCACTTTCATTAGCCAACAATTTAGGAATAGTCTTAGTTTGACTAGTGAGAATGTTCTAAACTTTCATTTTCTTGCTGAGTAGTTAACTTTGGAAGGACATGGCCCCCCATGACCAAGGTATTCACCAAAATATTTTTATTATTGCACCCATAGGTCATTTCTTCATTTTTTCAATTAATAGTGAAAGTCATCCTTTAGACCATTTAGGTCCGCAACATCCTTATTAGGTTAAGCAATACATACTAGTGTAATTACATATGATTGTGGCCTGTTCCTAAAACCAATCCCTACATATTCTTGCCTAAAATGTACAACATTTGATAATGAGAACCTTGGGGTAGATTTTGGGCACAATTATTCTTTCAACACTTTGAAAATTCAAAGTTTATTGATACAGTGTCCAAAAACACATTCTAAAAGATTGTAAAAACTTTTCTTGACTACCAACAAGATCTAATAAAAAAATTATATTTCATAGGAACTATGCTCAATCCCTTATTTGGACAATTTTTGGTATTGTGATTTGGTATTCTTTAGGAAAAAACATAATTTTTCATAATCATAGTAAGGTAAGCATATCCCAAACCAACAATAAAACTAAAACCAACAATATATAGTTGTCTTGTATTGTTATATGTACGACAATAATATCTTGTGTTGGTTTTAGGTTCACTATTGTTTCGCGGTATATGTCTCTTGTACACCACACCATCTTAAGCATTTTAATCCTATCAATACATGTGATAATCTTAAATTTCATAATATAATAATTAGAGGTGCACATATTATAATGCAAATGATGTTGTGATTTAAGAGCATTGCTACCCTAGACAATCAAATTGACACACCTAGAAAAATTTAACATCTATATTTGAAGAGCTCTAAATTTTTTTACTTCCCACCCTTACATACAAATGTATCTCCTACATAGTGAATTGACTAAGAGCAAAAACAAACCACTATGGCCAAGGTTTGACATATGGTTACATTACACTAAATAGTGAAATGGGTTGCCTTAACAATGAGGTTGTCTTACCCCACAAAAGTTACTTCATGACTAACGCTTGCCCAGATGGAGGCACATATGCATGCCAATCTCTAATCCCGAGCCATGACTAATGCACCAACCCATGCCATACACATAGTTCTTACTTTACTGCATCCATCTAAAGTAACTGTATGTATTGATATAGTGTAGAATGTCTAGAAATTAGTGTAAAGCAACCTAATTTCACTATTCAGTGTAGATGAAAAGTGCTTTAGACCCTTCAAATATTCTTTGAGCATTCTATTCTACTATAGTTTCCTAGCAGCTTAGGCAGCTTTTGCCTAATAATTAATTAAAGTGCAAAAAATAGTTAGGCAATCCAAAAAATAATATAGTATTTTAATTTAATTTTAGGCAAAGTATTAAGGGCAAAATAATTTTAAAATATATATTTAAAATATATTTAAAATAAGTTAGATACTCGTTCAAGTTGCTTTTACAATTTTTGGATGGTTGTTGCTACTTTCATGTAAGGTGGCCGCATTTACCTAAATCCTTAACTTGACCTCCAAATCCTAAATCTCTACTTTGTGTGTCAAGGTTTTGTTAAATATAAGGGTTTGTTGCATGTGAGAGATTTTTTGTTTGTGAAAGATTGTGCTTTAGAATGGTCAAAATGTTAAAACAAAACACTTTGCAATATATGTTTATAGTTATTGATAAAGAAAAGATGCAAGTGTGTGGAGAGAGTTGAATTTCTATGAATTAACCCCTAAAGGACCGGCATGCATTTTTTGGCCGTATAGAAATTTTGGGCAGGTCCGTGTGGCTAGAGATTTCCATATTTTAAGCTGAAATTTTACTAGAAGGTGGATGCAAGGAATATCTTTCATTTGCACTAAATTTCAGGACATTTGGAAATAGGAATCAAAAGTTATGGCCAAATATGTTACTTTTTTTTGTAACTGGGCAGTCCGGGCAGCAAGCAAAATTTGGCAAAATTTTGATTTTTTTTTTTTAATATTTTTTTTCTTATAGATTATATTTTTGTCTATCTGGAAAGCTTTGATTCATTTCATTTGGATTTGTTATGAAAAAGTTATGGATATTCTTGTTATTTGGGCAGTTAGAGCATCTTCTTGAAAAAAATAACTTGTAGGATTCATTTCTAAATGCTATTTTTGCAATTAAAAAAAAAAAAAAATCTCATGGTTTAGTTTACTTGCTAGAACAATCTCACCATTGGGATTAGTGAATTTTAATTCCATCTAAAATATATTAATGTTTTAGATTTTCCTTCTATCTCGTACCTACTTCTACTTAATAAAATTTTTAGGAATGATAATTAAGTTTTTTTGAATATTTTTTTTTTCCCTAGACTCTCAACTCAATTCTCCACTATAAAGATTTGAAGCACAAAACTCTGTAGTGCAAAATTTTTAAGTGAAAAATGTTTAAAGTCAAAAAATCTAGTCCCGCAATGTGCTGAAATACTTATTTTTTCCACTTTAAATGCAGATATCTTGCAATCTGAGCCGTCAAAAATTCTGAAATTTTTCCCACACATTCTCATACTAATTGGGTATAAGATCTTACGGTTAGATGTGAAAAAAATACATTTTTCATTTTTTTTTACTCCTTGCTATAGAAATGGCAGTTTTGATGGTTTTTTGGCAGAAAAAAAGCCTTGGGCCTTTAGGGATTAAGCAATATATATTAGACACCATTTTGATCATTTATTTTCCAACTAAGTTGCTAGGAAGCTATGGTACTATGTCAAAGGTAAACATGCCAAATCTGAGTTTGGGCAACTTTAAACTAAATACAACTTAGAACTAGTTAATTATAATTATTTTGGAAAAACTTTACGTATAAATGAGTAGGAGATAAAAAGTTGGAAGATTATTCAAATATGATTGTTGAAGTATAGCATGCAAATTTGACCATCTAGAGGGAGAAATGTTCTAATCACAAGTCAAATACATGATTAAGTTAACTAAACTAAGATTGGATGGGTCTATCCTCTGAACAATAAGGAGCATTTCATACTATGTCCCAAGTCTCAATTTTCTAAGTCCCGGCTCAAGGCCAAATCCCAATTTCCTTAGGTTGTGAAGTATAGCATGCAAATTGAAGGTGAATAAAAAATATCAAATGTGGGACTTGGGGCTTCAAAGTGAGATGGTCAAAGTCCCAACTTGTCTCTTGTATTATATTTTACAACAATCAAGTGCATCCCTAATACCCTAATACCCAAAATTGGTCCAAAAGTCAAACCCTTCTTTTTTGGACATTTTTAGCATCAAATTTGCTATAGATACATTTGGACATAATTTCAACCAATGAAGATTGTTTATAAAGTGCTAATTTTATATTCAAAACAATAATTGGGACTTGGAAACCAAATTAAATCTTTACTTTTGCTAAGGCCAATTTGGCCTTCAAGTCCCACATCTTTAGTGTCAAACCTCTAAAAAATCATATTAGGTAGGCATTTTGGAGTGATGTGGGACTTGGGATATAGTGTGAAGCCCTAATCTCAATTTTTAGCCTTTACCAATCAAATTTTGAGAATTCAATGGGACTTGGGACTTGGGACTTAGTGTGAAGTGGCCTAAAGATGAAAGGCTTTGAGAATATTTGGAAGGAATCAAAGCACCTTTCATCCACTTCAACCATAAGTTAGCCCACCGTGCTCATGTGACAATGCTCTTATGCAATATTGAAGTCTTTATGATGCTTTCATGAATTTTTTTAAACAAAAAGCACGAGATCATTAATGTTGAAGCAATACTATTGACAATAGTATTTGAAAGGACCGGCAATGCCTATTCATACAAACACACAAATTGAACACCCATTACCCAAAAAATGGGCCAGAAGAAAGCCCCCAAACTTTAGACTAGCAATGACAATAGTAACTATTGCACCAAAAAACCAAAGAAAGAACCAAGAAATGATAGTCCCAGTTGGTCAAATTTTTGACAAGTGGGATTGTGATTATCAATTTTTTAATTTTTTTTTTAAATTTTAAAAAAAGAAGTAGTAAATGACATCTTTGCTATTCTAGTTTTGTGGCCCTCTTGAGGCCCCATTTTTCTTATAATGGTAGTATAAGTCCTTCATGTATAATACTGAAGTTGGAACAAGGCTGACATTCAAACGATTGGCATCAAATTGTACCTATTGTTGAAGAAAGATTTTAAAACATCTACCCAAAAAACTTTGATCCTTCATTGCTTCTGTACATAGTTTCCAGAGGATGCATTATTTGATGCATTGCAATCTCCTTTCACTTGCCAATTAGAATACAAATTTGTTTGGAGAAGTCTCATAATAGAGACTATGCTCAGTAAGAAACAAGTGGCACTCAATTTAGGTGTCCCTACCTTATTCCATAATGAAATGAAGGACCTGATTTCGAAGCCTAGGTACCTGAGGGTGTCTTTTGCATGTGCTTACTTGGGAGATGTGTGCAAGAGTTGTGATTGACCCTGAAATTTCAAGGCCTACTCAACGTCCAATATAGGGACACTTTTTTTGCATTCCGCACCCACAACTGCATTCCCCAACTTAAGTTAACACCTCCAGTGAAAACTTAAGGTTCAATGGAGGATAGAGAACGTCTGCTGCCTGTTGTGTATGGTCGTAATTTCGTACGGAATTTTTGTTCTGTTTTGTTTTGGCTTGGCTTGAAGGCCATCATCGTAATCATATACCAAGTTTTATGAGGGCTCTGCTCTGGGCTGGGCTGTCTCTCTCTGCATCCACCCATGAGAACAGCACACAGCTAAGTGGTAGTGGGGCCAACTTCCAAGGCCGGTGCTTGAAATAATGGCTCCTTTGCACTTCATTGAGTCCAGCATTTATTTTTTGATGAACTGTCAGCCAGCCCCACGGCAGGAGTCACGTCCCACCCAACTTTGAAAGGGACCATGGAGTAATGCAACATTGGCCCTTTTGACCAACAGGAAAGGAAGGAAGAAGAAGACCGACCTGTCTCGAGATTATAGCACGAAATTGGGGCACATGAAAAAAAGAGCTTTTGGAAGGGCCGTGGGGGGCACCGGCATTGTGGGACACAGTCCAGCCGCGACCTGATTTATGAAATGATTCTCGTTGCCTTGATAATAGTGACTAGACATAAGGTAGCAGCACCCATAACCGTCAAAATAAGGTTTTTGAACATGATTATTATTCACCCCTAAAGGTTTTTGACTATGTTTTCACCAAAAACGCTTCAAAACTGCCATTTCTAATACTAGTGCCAAATTTTAGAAAAAAAAACATCTTTGGACACATGTAACCATAGGATCTTGTAGTAAACTTGTTTGAGAAGATGTAAAAAAGAATTCAGAATTTTCCACCATGTGGATTGCAAGATAATAGCGGTTGAATTGACAAAAATCCTTTTTTTGTCCTTGCAAAAATCTGGGCAGCTGCCCTTCACAAGGTCACATTTGTATGAAAAAATGTCCAAAATGGTGGTTACTCTTTGGATTCATTCTTCAAGGCAAGTTGGCTACATGCTTGAAAATTTTCAGATCATTTCAAATTGTACAACATATAGGAAAAAAATAGTAAGTAGGAAGAGGTAGAGAATGATTCAAAACACTAAATTGTTAAGAATTTATTTATCGAATTGAAAAATGCCAATCCCAACGGTTGTAATGTTGTAATCAACAATCTACATCCAATGTTTTTATTTTTTTTCAAAAATATTGAAAATTGAGTTAAATAAAGGACTTCAAAGTTTATTTTAGAATAGAGATTCCATAACTACACTCAAACTAAGAATCCTCATAACTTTTGACTCATTGATTGGAATGGAACGATTCAAAGCTTCCCGTGTACATATAAATCTAAAGAACCAATTTCAAATTTTTATTTTTTTAAAAGTGATTTTTAAAGAAGTTTTTTTTGCTGCCCGGGCTGCCCGCCGAACATGGAAAAATGACATATCATGCAATAACTTTTTAACCATGTAGTCAAAAGTTATGAAATTTGTTGGGCCTTAAAGCTACTCCTCAGGCACATCTTGTGTGAAAATTTCAAAGAAAAAAAATAAAAACTCCACTCGTAGTGAGCTGCCCCAAAAAGCTATGTTCTCAAAAAAGCATGTTCAGGGCTTTAGGGGTTAATGAACATCCTGAAAATTCTAGGATCCTATTAGCAAGAGAAAAATAACATATATGCACTTTTGAATGTATTATTTGGATACTGTGAGAATAAGTTATGAATTTTTAAAGAGCCAACTGCAATTGCACCTAATACCAACACTAGGGTCTGATGTTCAGATATAGTACATCCTTGTAATCACATCTATTTACTTCCACAAATTTTTCAAGATTTTAGAGTTGATGGTTATGGGTACAGTGATGGTTATGGGTGTTGCTACCTTACACCATGGTACATTCATGCACAAGAAAGGAAGAGGAGTTGCAAAGGCAACAACGCTAGCTTGGGAGTCTAGAAATGCGAGCTTGCAAGCCTTGAGCTTAGGTGTAAGTATATACCTTGCAACTATCAAAGTTGCCTATAATATAGGCACTTACAATAGGCATACCTATAACATAGGTATCCTATAACCATGGAAAGTGTCTATAACAGAGGTGTCTAGGCTCATGGGTTCAAGATCCTAAGCTCATATGCTAATAGCTATGGTCGTAGATGTAGGGGCACGACAATGGACAAGAAATAGGGGAAATGGCTGTATGACAAATTACAAGTATGCTCATCAAGCTCTAGATTTTCATTGTGAATGTCAGATGAAATAATTGGATGATATTTCTTTGGGATGAAAACCTAATAGATTTTGTGACGTGAGGATCGTGATAGAAGTTGTAATACTATTAACGTACTCAATATAATAGATGTAAACATACATCAATGTTTTGGGAGCTTTGTTGATTATTGTACACCCATAATCAATAATGCCCAAAATGTAACACCAACATTTGTACAAAAAAACATCACAAAAACCTAGATATTGATTACACAAGACATTCTATCAAAACATGAGAGTATGAGAGCCAAGCATGGGTGTTTGATGAATCTAGAGATAACACTTTTAAAAAATCATAATTGTCTTATTCAGACAATGTTTTAATAATATATGCTAAAGTGCCTTAGAATCCTCTTTCAATTGCCAATCAAGTGCAATTGAAAGGAATTGTTTTATAATAGCAACTATGTTTAGTTGTAATTAATGACAATTACAGGTGAGCATACCTTAGTGACATAATTCTCTAATGATCTATAATGTGCAAATGTCAAAAATTTGAGAATTGATTCAAGATTTTTTAAGTATTTGTGATTTGAGCACAAATTAGTACTAATTGAGTAATACCTTCTACTTTATAGTTTTTTTTAAAAGAATATTATTTATTTATTTATTTAAATTTTAAAATATTTTTTCAACCCATTTTCCAATATATTGACAAAATATGCTAGTTATAGGACATACATGTTTTTTTCTAAAAATGTTGAAAGACAAAACTTCACCTTTTGGAAGGGCTAGAAATGCCTACATTTTGAAGTTTAGGCGCATCAAACTTGCAATTGGTGGAATAATTCACTTTAAAATTTTGAAACAATATACATGAATAAGTTAACCAAAGGATTTTTTGGTTGAATTTGCTAAATAAATAAATATTGATGAAGATTTTGACCTTGCTTTGGAGATAGGTATTTGAAGCAATTTTGGGCCTCCAAACATGAAAGAATTTTAGAGGTTAATGTAAAATAGGTAGGTTGAATGCAACTTCTATTCAAAAAGCCTTGCATAAACATTATTTTTCTTTGAAAAAAAAATCAATTTTGTTCCTCAAAAAAATTGTGTACTAAACAAAGAAAATTTTAAAGAATAGCCAAAATGTGATATTCTTTAACTTTAGTTTTCAAAGTTAGAACTATTTCTTTGAATATGCTAGTAGGTTTTCATATTGAGAGTCATTAAGCAAGATTCTAGATGGCTTGATTTTTGTAATAAGATCAAAGCAGATGTTAACCTTTAAATGTAAAAACTGCGTTTTTTGGCAATATAGTGATATTGGGCAGCTCACTATGAGTGGAGTTTTTTTTTTCTTTGAAAATTTCACACAATATGTGCCCAAGGAGTAGCTTTAAGGCCCAACAATTTTCATAACTTTTGACTTCATGGTTAAAAAGTTATTGCATGATATGTGAATTTCATTGCTCGGCGGGCAGCCCGGACAGCTCAAAAAACTTCTTTAAAAATCACTTTTAAGAAAAATAAAAATTTGAAATTGAATCTTTAGACTTATATCTACGTGGGAAGCTTTGAATCATTCCATTTGGATTAACGAGTCAAAAGTTATGAGGAGTTTTAGTTTGCGGGTAGTTATGGCTTTCAAAGACTCCATACCTACCCGCAAACTAAAACTCCTCATAACTTTTGACTCGTTCATCCAAATGGAATGATTCAAAGCTTCCCCCATAGATATAAGTCTAAAGATTCAATTTCAAATTTTTATTTTTCTTAAAAGTGATTTTTAAAGAAGTTTTTTGAGCTGCCCGGGCTGCCCACCGAGCTATGAAAATCACATATCATGCAATAACTTTTTAACCATGAAGTCAAAAGTTATGAAAATTGTTGGGCCTTAAAGCTACTCCTTGGGTACATATTGTGTGGAAATTTCAAAGAAAAAAAATAAAAGTCCACTCGTAGTGAGCTGCCCAAAATTGCTATGGTGCCAAAAAATGGTGTTTGAGCATTTAGGGGTTAATACCTTCTTTTCTATCAAGAATACAAATTTAAAAAACAACACTCCTTGTTTGATTTAACCCTTTATTCCTTGAATCCATTTTTAGCTTAATTTCTTGAACAAATAAATTCAAATTATTTCAATTTCATCAAATTGATTATAAAAAAGACTAAATTTTTTAAAGCTTAAAATATTACTTTGGGATGAATCAAAGTTATATTATTTGAATGAAACAATGCTCTAAAACATCATCATCTAAAATATGAACTTAGAATACCTTAAAAGTTTAAAAAAATAAAGGGAATAAATTTAGGGGGTAGGCATAGGATATGTGAGGACCATAGCTTGCTCCTTCCATTGTAATTTAACCTCTGGCTTCAAATGGCTTTCCCTCACAAGCAAGACAATACAATAGCACCTCTTCATTGAATATCAATAATCTAAAAATACCTTTCAACATGTTCACTATGAATTGGTGTGGGATTGTATTGCAAATTTCATATCTCATCACTTTTGCTTCTACACTAAATAGGGGTATTAAGGGGACTAAAAAATTAAAGGGACTTATCTTGAAAAACTGTAGATGTTTGAAACATGATGTACAACCCCCGGACACTTCAATAACTATTGATGTATAAAAAAGGTAGATATTATATAGTGTGAAATGTCGATTAATTAGTATGGGTCCCCTTAATACCCCTATTCAGTGTAGTAGACTATGCATATATGCCTTAACTTTCATTTATTGAAGTCAATGAGTATTCATTAGAGAGTACGTATTTAGTTGCTAAAAATTACTTTTATATTGGCGATTGACAACATTAGTGGCGTTGATTGACAAATAAAGCATTCAACCAATCCTTTTACTAGTCTACATGGGACATGATGTAAATTACGCCATAAAAGCCCATTGTCCATTTGGGGAACAAATGCGATTTCGATCATGTACCTTTCTGCAACCACGTTTACAATATTTTCTAAGAAATTTAATGGAAGTGGAAAATGGGAAGACCTATGTGGGGACATAATTTTTTTCACAATCGGTGCCCGGGAACAACAGTTATGACCAAATAAGCTCAAAACAGGGGACGGCGAGTAGCCTGGGCAGCAAAAAAAATTGGAAATTTTTTGATATTTTTTTAAAAATATTTTTTTCCTTGTAGATTATATTTTTGTCTATCTGGAAAGCTTTGATTCATTTCATTTGGATTTGTTATGAGAAAGTTACGGACATTCTTGTTTTTTGGGCAATTAGAGCATCTTCTTGAAAAAAATAACTTGTAGGATTCATTTTGAATGCTATTTTTGCAATTTTTCAAAAAAAAAATTCTCATGGTTTAGTTTACTTGCTAGAACAATCTCACCATCGGGATTAGTGTATTTTAATTCCATCTAAAATATATTACTACCTCCGTCCCAAAATGATGTTCCTGTTGGACAAAATATTCTAGATTAAGGCAAAAAATAACATTTTAAAAACCTGTTTTGTGCTGTAAGTAGAGTTTGGTATACTCCTAGCATTCTAGAAACTTTGAGTTTCAAAGTCCTTTTTGAAATGTAGTTTTTGGAATATTGAAAAGTAGGATTTTTTGGGCATTTTCAAAGATCACCAGTGGTCAATTAATTGTTGAGAGTGAGGTCATCATTTGTAGGGATTTAGTATATGCCTAAGCCTGTGTGTGGCCCTTTATTCCAGCTCCAAAAGCTTCATCTCCTTCAATTGGGCAATATTCAAAGAGATGCAAAAAATATGAACAAATAGTGTTGACTGACCCCATTAGACTAATGATTGCATGAATGGAGGGGAAACTACTACTCAAAATTGTTTTGTTGGTCCCCAATAGCAATTGAAAGTCAAATTTGACCAATTCGCAAGTCACAGACTACAACAGGAAAATCATTTTGGGACAAAAAATGAAGGTCAATAGGAAGATCATTTTGGGACTGAGGGAGTAATATTTTAGATTTTCCTTCTATCTCGTACCTACTTCTACTTAACAATTTTTTACGAATGATAATTAAGTTTTTTTGAATTTTTTTTTCCCCTAGACTCTCAACTCAATTCTCCACCTTAAAGATTTAAAGCTCAAAACTTTGTAGTGCAAAAATTTTAAGTTAAAAATGTTCAAAGTCAAAAAATCCAATCCCGCAATGTGCTGAAATACTTGTTTTTTCCACTTTAAATGCAGATATCTTGCAATCTGAACTGTTAAAAATTTTGAAATTTTTTTCATACATTCTCATACTAGTAAGGTGTAAGATCCTATGGTTAGATGTGCAAAAAAAACGTTTTTCAAATTTTTTTACTGTTTGCTATAGAAATGGCAGTTTCCAGTGTTTTTTGACAGAAAAAAGGCCTTGGGCCTTTAGGGGTTAATATTGGTGTACTTTTTAGCTAGAATGGGCACCATTATGCACTTGATGCTTTCTTTGCAATAACTATATTCAAATTTCATATCATTTGAACTTATGCTTTTTTGTTGTGATTCTATTTAGATTTCATATCAATTGAAAATTTATGGTTCTTCTTGTTGTCACTATATTTAGGTTTTATATCAATTGCAAAGTGACAAAACAAATATTTATAGACAAGGCAAGAAGTATTGAGGATATAACAAGTTGTACCAACAATATTTGTGCCACAAACCAAGTCATATAACAATAGGAGACAATTTTCTTATGCAACATTTGTTTCCAAACTACCACCTACCCAATGACATGCACCTTCGGTCAGTTATTTTTCTTGGAATGCTTATTCACATGGTTTCAAGGTTGCCTTTGCCCATGCCCCATATGCGGATCAAACTTGATCTAAGATGTCAACATTATTTCCATATTCACCAGCACCAACATCGATGAAAATCCAACATAGTCTCTCTCCAATAACAATGCAACCATTTTGTTACAACCTCCTCTACCACCACCATATTGCATACCAAGCCCCATTTTATTACCACTGCCGATGGAAATGAATGTCGCGAAAAATATGATATCAAATGTTTTGCACCTCAAAGACTAGCTACACAATGTTTTTATAATTAACTTCAATGGTAACATCTTCCATGAACAAATTGCATATTCGGCCCCATTTTACTACTATCATTAGTGGGAACAAGAATGATTGGGTGGAAAGGAGGAGGGACAAACCAAGATGATACCCTTTGAATGGCGGTATATGACACAAGGCTTTGCCATTTTAATTTTGAATAACTAGGTGTCCAATGCCTGCCAAAGATCCCCATCGGTCAACTTTGTCCCCAAAGTGATGCCATTAACTGCTTAGGCATCCATTTTGGACGCCAATAGTCCCAAAGCATTAGCCAAGTGTCACACATTGGTTTGAAGATGTCCACCAAGCTCTAAAATTCATTCTTAAGCTTAAAATTAGTGTGTTTGAATTCCATCTTAGAGCTTAAAATTTGTAGTGTAAGAATTTCAAGTTAATCCCTGAAGGACCAAGGAGCCCACTTTGGGCTTTTTGAGAACTTGGGCAGGCTCTATTGACTTTATTATTTGAAATTTTTGCATGAAATTTTTAGAATGGATGCTATTCATCATAATCTACATGTCATTCCAATAAATAATGCAAAAGTTAGAAGGATTTTTTCAATTTCAATGTCAAAATGGGCAACAAAAAATATATTCTAAAAAAAGAAAAAAATATTTTTTTGGAATTTTGTAGATTGATACCTACTCAAAAAAAATTGAACCACTCAATTCTGAATAATGAGGTAAGAGTTACAAGAAGTTTTATTTTGTGGGCAATGAAGGTAGAAAAAACATATAAAGTCATTTTTTGCTCTCAATTTTGAAAATTTTCAAATGAAAATGAAAATGAAAGATACTAATTGTCTGTTAGAGCATTCTCACCATTGAGATTAACAATTTTCAAATTCTTCCAAAAATTATTAGCATATTAGTTTTATCTTTCATTCAGTAATACCTTTTACTTTACAATTTTTTTACAAATGAATACAAACGTTTTTTTGGCTAAAGTTTTTTATATATTTTTTCAACCCATTTTCCAACATACTATATAAAATGCACAAGTAATAGGACATACGTGTTTTTTTCTAAAAAGGTTGAAAGACAAAACTTCACCTTTTGGAAGGACTAGAAAAGCCTACATTTTGAAGTTTAGGCACATTGATCTTGCAATCGGTGGGGATATTCATTCTAAAATCTTGGGACAATGTACTTGTGCAAGTTAACCAAAGGATCCTACGGTTGAATTTGTTAAAAAATAAATATCAATGAAGATTTTGACCTTGCTTTGGGGACGAGTATTTTGAATCAATTTTGGGCCTCTAAACATGTTGGTCCTTTAGGGGTTAAGAAGATTCAAAGTCTTACTATCTAGTCAAACAAGGAGCAAAAAAAACTTCATTACTTTACTTCAAGTGCAAATATCTCACAATCTACGAAATCAAAGTTTCTGAAATTTCTTCCACACATTTTAATGCTAGTATAGTGCAAGATCTTATGATTTAATATGGAAAAGAATGATAATTTTTTTGCTCTTTGCAGTAGAATTGCAATTTTGAATGGTTTTTGATGGAATATATTTTTTCCAAATATATCTTTCAGCCACATTAGAGAAAATTTTAGGCCTCCGGAGGGTTGCTCCACAACATTCAAAGGTACCCTGAAATTTGTTTTTTGGAGGTTGAAAAAGTCATTTTCCCCCTATTCTTGCCCACTTGAAATTGTTGTGGCAGTGGCGCAAGAACTGAGTTTTAAAAGTTTAAAATTACAAAAAAATAAAAATAAAAAATCGTGAAATTTGATTGTTTCGGCGAGCAATCAGCTTGGTTGACTGCTCACTGCGGCACTTTTCCAGAGTGACAAACCAAGCTTTGAAATAGCTTGGTTTATCACTTTGGAGCAGTCCTTCGGAGGGCTGAATTTTTTTCTAATGACCATTATTGTTGCCACCTTCCATGCGCACAGAGGGCATTTTAATACGATCTAAGATGTCTACCAAGAAATCTTATAAAAATTGACTTCAAATTAAGTAGAGAAATGACCTTCAAAAATGAAAAAAAAAATTTGGTGCTTAAATAGTAACCTTGACATAATGCCAAGTCTAATTTATGTTCTTTGAATGACTTCACAGACTTCAGAGAAACAAAAAAAATAGCCAATTTTTTCATCTAAAGATTTTTTTAAAGTTATTTGAATCCATTTGAATTAAATGGTATTGGAATTTCCTTCATAGTATCGTCATTGACTTTTTTACAAGAAATGTGTAATATGCAAATCACCTTTTTGAGTGTTTTGACCACTTCTAACTCATAACTCTTAATTTGAATATTATCCAAAAAAAATGATCTTTCAATTGGAACCCAATTAATTCATTGAGGCTTGCCAAATCTAATTTCTATTCAATTTCAAATTTTGAAAAAGTCCTAAAATAGAATACTTTACTTGAATGAGAACATTGAGCCTATTCCCACAATCTATCAATTTACTAATTTTCTAATTATATACACATAATTTTGGTTTTAAACATGATGTTTGACACTATAATATAGACTTATGGGGCAAAGAATCTAGAATTAATAGAAGGTATATGATTTGATCTCTAAAAAAAATTTAAACAAATTATTTCATAGTTGTATAGAAAAAATAAAAAAATATAGAATGAAGAATTTCAAGATTCAAATTCATCAAGTGATTGAGGGCTCAAGGCCCCTTCAAGGTTAACATTGTTAAGACGTGGAGGCCAAAAAATAGCCAATGGATGACTTTCCAAGATCATTGTAGAAATGAAGAATGCACCTATTAGGCCAAAAATTATTACCTTGATTATAGGCTAGGATCCTTCTAGAGTTAACCCAGAAAAGACACTGACAATGTTTTGTATCTTTTGGATGATCACCTAGGCTTTGTGCATATTGAAGAATGGATGATTTTCATCCAATATTTTGTGTGAAACTTTATTGATGTTGTAGCGACTCTAGTGAGTTAAGCTCAAGATATTTTAGTTGTTTTTTTATTTTATAGAAGCTAGTTTATCAAATAAATGGTATACTATCTGATTTTTTAACCCCTAAAGGCCCAAGGCCTTTTTTCTGCCAAAAAACACTGAAAACTGCCATTTCTATAGCAAAGTATAAAAAAAATTTAAAAATATTTTTTTTGAACATCTAACCATAGGATCTTACACCTAACTAGTATGAGAATGTATGGAAAAAATTTCAGAATTTTTGACCCCACAGATTGCAAGATATCTGCGTTTAAAGTGAAAAAAACAAGTTTTTCAGCACATTGCGGGGCTAGATTTTTTGGCTTTAAACATTTTTAACTTAAAATTTTTGCACTACAGCGTTTTGAGCTTTAAATCTTTATTATAGAGAATTGAGTTGAGAGTCTAAGGAAGAAAAAAAAAATTCAAAAAAACTTAATTATCATTCTTAAAAAAATTGTTAAGTAGAAGTAGGTCCAAGATAGAAGGAAAATCTAAAATATTCATATATTTTAGATGGAATTAAAATGCACTAATCTCAATGGTGAGATTGTTCTAGCAAGTAAATCAGACCATGCAAAAAAAAATTGAAAAATTTGAAAAATTGCATTCAGAAATGAATCCTACAAGTTATTTTTTTCAAGAAGATGCTCTAACTGCCCGAAAAACAAGAATATCCATAACTTTCTCATAACATATTCAAATGAAATGAATCAAAGCTTTCCAGATAGGCAAAAATATAATCTATCAGAAAAAAAAAAATTTTAAAAAAATTTTAAATTTTTGTCCATTTTTTTTCGGCTGCCCGGGCTGCCCGCCGTCCCTTGTTTTGAACTTATTTGGTCATTAATATTGTTCCCGGGCACCGATTGTGGAAAAAATTATATTCCCACAAAGCTTATCAGTTTTTTTATCTTCAAAAAAAGTTTCAAAAAATCAGGACAAAATTTCAGCCCGTAGGTACGTGCCCGAAATCCCATTTGTCCCCCGAGGGGACAAATGGGCCTTTAGGGGTTAAATGGTACACTATCTATTTCAATACTTTGAGCTTTTTCTCCTTAAAACTTGATTTTGACATTCAAAACCATTTCTTTTGCTTTTGAGCAAAACTACAATATGAAGCTTTTGAAGTGTAGTTTCTACCTCACTTGGAAAATTCAAAAAATTCCTTAGAGTTAAGCATTTTATAAAATTTTGAAGTTGAAAGAATATAACCATGTTTCTAAATATAGAATGACATGGAAATTTTCTTTATACAACAATGATCTACACTATAATGCATTTTTATTTTGAAAATTAAATTTTTTTGAACATAATCTATATTTGATATGAGTTTTTTTCATCTTTTCTTCAAAATTTAGGGTAACTTGAAATTTTTATAGAAAAATTTGAAAATTTTATTAGACATGTGATTTTATCTTTGAAAAATAAAAAACAAAAAAATTACTCATAAATTGAAAAGAAATGGAAGAAACAAAATGTAGGACTTTTAAGTTTGACTACAGAGTTATAGGCTCTTTCATGTAGGGATTAATCCCTGAAGTCCTAAAAGTCTCCTCAAAAGACTCTTGAAGATTTAAGTAGGTATTCATTTTTGGCATGATTTTTTGAAACTTTTTTCAAGATAGGAAAATTAATCAATATTCTAAGAATATAATTTTTTATTTCAATTGGAGCCCAAGAACAAAAGTTATGCCACAATAAGCCCAAAACATGAACCAAAAAAATCCAAAACTATGAGGAAAGATTTGATTCACTCCAATTGCATAAATAATGTAAATGTTATGAAGCTTCTTGTTTTGCGAGCAATCTTAGCAAATTCTTGAAGAAATAATGTACCGGATTAGTTTTTGAATTCAATTTAACAATTATTCAAAATTAAAAGTTGCACATGGTTTAATTTGCTTTCTAGAACAATCTCACTATTGGGATTAGTTTGTTTTAATTCCATCTTAGAGCTATCAACAAGTTTTTTCCTCAATCTTGTACCTACTTCAACCTAACAATTTTTTAAAGAATGAAAATTAGTGTGTTTTTTCCACAAATCTCAACTCAATTCTTCAACATAAAAAAATTTAAATTCATGGTCTATAGTACAAAAATTTTAAGATAAGAGGATTCAAAGCCTTATAATCTAATCAAGCTAGGAATAGAATACCTAGTTTTCTTCACTTTAAGTGCTTATATTTTGTGATCACTACACTAGAAAAAGTTGTGCTGTATTATTTTGATGCCTTTTTGACAAAAGAGACCATTTTAGTGCCAATCTTTGTGCCAACTCAATATCAAAGTTGGCACCAACTTATCTTGATAGCGCTTTAGTGCACCATATTCACATGCCTTCAAGTTCCTAATGTATGATCAAAAAATTTGAAATTTTTTTCACACCTTTTCATACTAGTCTAGTGCAAGATTCTATGGTTGGATATGCAAGAAAATCAAATGTTTAAGGTTTTCGTTGTTTGTGTTGAAAATGGCAGCTTTGAATGCTTTTTACCAAAAAATAGCCTTCTGACTTTCAATTGGGGGAATTAATAAGATCCACTTTCAGCGTCTCTTCTTTCTAAAACCTGTAACTGAATGTGCCCTTATCACTGAAACCTGGAGAACTTGCAGCTTTTGAGGTATAAAAAAACCATTGGAAATTTCTTGCAAGAACCAATATGGAGAGTCTTGATGGTCACGCAAAGTCGGATTGCTATCTGCTATGGTGGATACACCCAAAAACATCAATATAAGCAATTCAGCATAGTTGGCATCTTTTCCTAAAAATAATATTTTGTAGTGTTAGCAAGTGAAAATCATGAATGAAAACATGGACGCTTTTGGATGTTTCTACCTTAAGCATGAAGAACACACTCAAAACATTCTTGGGCTTGGTTATCAGGATTGCCAAGTACGGTGGGCACCCCCAAATGCGCCACGGACCCTAGACCGTCATCTTCACTCTGCGTACATTTCCAAAATCAATTATGTACCTATGTGGAAGAAATTGTATAGAACCAAATTTTGTTCCATCATAACTTTTGCATACAATATTCAAATGCCATGTTCTTTGGTGCATTGAAACCTCCTTTCACTTGCCAATAAGATAATATGAAATTTTGACTAGTTTAATTGTAGTAACTAAGCACAGTAGCAAAAAGTGGCGGTTTTGAGGGTACCCACCTTAAGATAAGAAATATTGCTAGTTGCTCTGAGCAATTTGGAAAAGGATAAATGATCCATACCTTAAGTTAGATTGTTTGTTTGTTACGATGAGATTTTCTAGACTATACGTCCTTCTGGTTGCATTCTTGGTACTATTGGAAAACTCTCTGCACGGGCTTTGTTTCATAGTGTTTAGACCTATGACACGAAAGATATTGAATTTCAAAATTTTTTACATGAATTAATTTTTTTTTAAATTACTTTTACTTTTGGCTGTGGCAATGGCATAAGGCCTTAACCCCTAAAGGCCCAAGGCCTTTTTTCTGCCAAAAAACACTCAAAACTGCCATTTCTATAGCAAAAAGTAAAAAAATTTGAAAAATGTATTTTTTGCACATCTAACCGTAGGATCTTACACCTAACTAGTATGAGAATGTATGGAAAAAATTTCAGAATTTTTGACCGCACAGATTGCAAGATATTT
The DNA here is from genome assembly GCA_951799445.1 of Pseudisothecium myosuroides. Lineage (NCBI taxonomy): Eukaryota > Viridiplantae > Streptophyta > Bryopsida > Hypnales > Lembophyllaceae > Pseudisothecium > Pseudisothecium myosuroides. The sequence goes on from OX637291.1 coordinate 31,645,089, forward strand.
GTGTTTAAAGTGGGAAAAACAAGTTTTTCAGCACATTGCGGGACTGGATTTTTTGACTTTGAACATTTTTAACTTAAAATTTTTACACTACAGAGTTTTGAGCTTTTAATCTTTGTAGTGGAGAATTGAGTTGAGAGTCTAGGGAAAAAAAATATATTCAAAAAAACTTAATTATCATTCCTAAAAAAATTGTTAAGTAGAAGTAGGTACGAGATAGAAGGAAAATCTAAAATATTAATATATTTTAGATGGAATTTAAATACAATAATCCCAATGGTGAGATTGTTCTAGCAAGTAAACTAAACTATGAAATTTTTTTTTTTTTTGAAAAATTGCAAAAATAGCATTCAGAAATGAATCCTACAGTTATTTTTTTCAAGAAGATGATCTAACTGCCCGAAAAACAAGAATGTCCATAACTTTCTCATAACATATCCAATGAAATGAATCAAAGCTTTCTAGTAGGCAAAAATATAATCTATGAGAAAAAAAATAAAAAAATAAAAAAAATCAAATTTTTGTCATTTTTTTTTTGCTGCCCGAGCTACCCGCCGTCCCCTGTTTTGAGCTTATTTGGTCACAACTTTTGTTCCCGGGCACCGATTGTGAAAAAAATAATATTCCCACAAAGCTTATCAGCTTTTCTACCTCCGAAAAAAGTTTCAAAAAATCTGGACAAAATTTCAGCCCGTAGGTACCTGCCCGAAATCCCATTTGTCCCCTGAAGGGACAATGGGCCTTTAGGGGTTAAGTTAGGCTATTTGTTTTGTTTGTTCCAATGAAATCTCCAAAACAATACATTCCTAGGCCCAATTCTTGGTTCTTAGAAAAAGTTCTTGGTTCTTAGAAAGCTCTTTGCGAGGAGGAATGCACGGGCTTTGTTTCGAGACATTTGGAACTACGTTGTATAAATTATTGAATTTCGAAATTTTTACGAATTAAAAAATTAGAAAATTAATTTCATTTTTACTTAGAGTATGGCAACAACACAAGACACACTAATCTTCTATACATTAAATTAGGATGCTTGCTTTGTTTTGTTTTGTTTGTCACAATGAGAATTCTAAAACCACACATGCCCCAATCATATTCATGATACCATTAGGAAGCTCTTTGAGAGGAGGGGTGCATGAACTACAATGTATAAGTTATAAATTTTCAAGTTATTTTTGGATCATAAATTATCATAAATTACAGATCTTTTAAGACCATGGGTAACTCGGTCACTTTCTTGGTGCTGTTAGAAAGCTCTCTACAAGGAGGGGTGCACAGACTTTGTTTTGTCGTGTTTGAACATCGGTGTGAAAGTTATGGATTTTTGAGTTATTTATGACGAGAACTGGGCGAACGGCACAGGGATACACTACACTAGTATTATGTTATGAATCGAGCATGGCTTGCAAGTTTCACGAGGGAAAACAGTACTACAAACGGATTATTGTTTCAAAATGCATGCAACTTCGCTCGCCAGCCATACCCCCACCACCTGATTAGTGCGACCTGTATTCCTCCGACAATTCACCTCTTGCTCTTAGTGCAGAATTTCCGCACGAAGGTTTGATTCAGCGTCATCGACGATTCGACATGCTTCTAAGAATATTCAAAGAGAGTAGAATTTCCTTACCGTCGGGGAAAACTGTATCTTCAAATCACCCTGTGTCAGTCTCCTTTATGTAAGGGGTGTAATCCGCAACACTAAGAACGATATGCAAACGATAACGTACCAACTACCTATGCAAAAATGAGCCATTGCCATGACCAAAGATAATGAACAAGTGTCTTTGGATCTTTGCACGGTAGATTGCAACCTGAGACACTTTCACACTCTAATGGCACATCAGCACATAAGAAATTAGCTTTCTGCTCTCGGGAGTACCTTCCAACCTTCCTATTTTTTAGGTCGTTGTAATCTATATGCATCGAGGAAAATGAGTGCCACCAACGTAACCGCCAGCCAATGATCTTCGCACACTTTGCTCAAACTGACGAGGGTTATCTCTCAAAACTTCAGCAGCCTCATGATTGAGGGGGTCATCAGGATTGGGATCCTGAGAAACAAGCACTTATTAGGCACCAGCGATAGTAGTTATACTTGACTCCACTTAGATCCCCATAGAGATACAAAATCAACATCTCCTTGCTTGTGTAGTGAAAAATCACTTCCGGCTTGTAAACAGGAAAGAAGAGCTTACCAAAAACAGATATTGAAGGCCATAAATGATGGAGTTGATACTAAGAACGGGCTTCCAATCCTCACGGAGAATATTCAAACAGACATTACCCTCCAGGTCTATGTTTGGATGGTATACCTGCACCAATATTACTTCCTTGCATCAGGATAATCTTTTGTCAAAAAATCAAAGAAAATTAACTGGGCTTACTGCATCTTTCTGTTCACTTAAACAATGAAAAGAGAACGGACTTCCTATTCTCTTACCTTCGTCTTACATTTCACCTTAGGCGCTTCATGAGGATACACCTGTGAGATTGAGAAACTGAAGACAAATGTGCCACCCCTGTAAACCCAGCAGCATCCAACGGCATCATGTCAGCACCGGAAACATCTGTCGGAAACACATTAAAGAATCTCATTACCAATTAAGTCATTTGTTAGAGCTTTCTCAAGGTCATCCCTGCGCTTAGGAAATGACTGCAGCCCTTGGAGGACTCGGGAAGGCTCAGATATCGATGTCCGTTGCTTCTTAGAAGCATGAGAGGAGACCATAAACAGGAAGAGGGTCCAAGAACTTACTGGTAGTAACCCTCATCTGGCCTTATGGTGATCTCAAAGCTGAGGAGATTATCCTTGCCATTCGGGAAGTGAATAGAAATAGTCTTGGCCAAATTCAACTCACTTATATCTGCAATATCAACCCAGACTTGTTAAACCCTGATCATAACGAGGGATAGACCAAATCGAGCTTTCAAACGGTAGCGGAATAGGAAGGAGGGGGACAAAAAAAGGGCACAAAACCGGATCATAAGAAAGGACAAAACAGAGTGAAAAGATCGAAAATACAGTGATTTTATTTTGTGAGGAAGCTCTTACAAAACCAACAATTGCAGGTCAGAAGCAAATACCACGCAACGAGTAAACTCGGCATAAACAGAGAGACAAAAAAGGATGACGATATATTGAGATTCAAGGAACAATAGGTCACCAAAATGCAAACTGCAGAACAGTAAACCCTAAGTCATCAACAAACAAGCAAAAGTCGAGTAATTCTTAACGTTTACAAGGAAACTTGAACGAAAACAAGGAAAACGTGCACCAGCACCTTTCTGGACCCGCAATTCGCCAGCACTTTGCTTCTTGATGGGACGGCCATTATTATTCTTAGCATCCTCTTTTTGCTTCTGCTTCACACTAAATAGCTTAATCATCGTGCTCCCTCAGCCCTTCTGCAAGATTAAACACTCCTAGCACTTAGTGCACACTCACCATTAACTGAAACAGCATTATCACATTCAGCCCTAACTTTGAACAGAACTACCATACCAACACAAATCCACTAAAACCGACACGCGAGCACCATTACAACTACAAGTGTTACCAATTCCCCTCCATAATACCGAAAAAACCCATAAAACGCAGTGCGCACCCGATTTTTCACAATCAAATCAAAGTAAATCACCGCAACTCCCGATCCAGGTCTGCCGCCTTCTCCAAATCGAATTCACTCAGCTCTAATAAAACACAAAACGACACTTCCATTCACTCACACTAACACCAATTTCTTCGAACAACCTCAAAATTCTTGTAACCTAGAGTAACCCACATCTCCCCTACCCGAATATTCCTCAAATCTGCCACACCTAGTCGCCTAAATCCCCCCTGACAAGCACCGATTCACCACCACAAACTCATGTGCACACGAATCCCACACTCGGAGCAGAAGTAGCATCTCCCATGGAGATCGACGTCTCCCCAAAGAAACGCAATAGGGAAACGGCACTGGCAAAGAAGATTGAAGTAGAGGATGATGCAGCAGAGCAATATGTGGAGGCAACATCGTACCTGAATGAGGAGCGTGTGTCCAGGGAGAAAGCCAAACGGGAACGAAGTGGAGTGTGAGCTCTGACGGAAGCGTGAGAGGAGTAAGTGTGGCGCAGACTGCAAAGGAGAACATACGAACACAGCATAGGAGGTCGCAAGGCATAGAGCGATGGAGTGTTTCTAGGGCTTTCCACGGGACGAAGAAGACGACGACTAAGCCCTGCCTTAGAGGAGACGTCGAAGCCGACGAACGAACGGTATGGGATGATTTCGGATGAAATGCCCAAATTACCGATTCAAATTTGAAAGTCTATGAAAAACATTAAGGTAACTGCACCTAATTGCAACTCCTTTCTAAAACTGACCCCTGTAGATTTTTGCCTAAAATGTATTGTCTTTATTCACTTTTGGGATTTACCTATTTTCAACACTTCAAAATTCATATGGAGTCCAAAAAATATCTTATAAGAAAATCTAAAATCTTCTAGTCTTTATAACTTCAAAAAAGATCCAACAAAGAACTAGGCAATTTATTAATTAAAACAATGCTTAAATGTTTATATAACATTCTTGAACTTCTAGGTAGGGACCTTTTCTGTTTCATGAATCAAAACTCCTTTTAGTATAGAAAACCTTGATTGCAAACTTGTCCATGAATTGCGGGTCATTGCAAGAAGAATAAATCCTTGTTCCAATGATACTATAAAAGAATAATGTTATGTATTAGAACTTAATTTACCTTAGTCGATTATGAGTTTATTTTTTTAATTTACAGTTCAAAATAATTGGGACTTCAATTCGGTCATCAAGAACAAAGATAAGTTAAGTTGTATTCAGAATGATTTTAATGCGGAGTGGACCCTGTTGTTTTGTACCTTGGGATATGGAATGTGGCACTTCACAGTGCCCCCTATCTTCCTTTGATTTGCTTTGTACTTTTAAAAAGAGAGGGGCTAAGGCCCCTCACCCCAACCTTTCATGGCTTTCAAGCAAAATAATTGGGATAAAAAGCTACATTAATCACTTGGCAAATTCCTCTAATAAGGTGGGCACTCCCAAATGTGCCACTGACCCTAAACTACCATCTTCACTATGTGTACATCTTCAAAATCAATTATGTACCTATGTGGAAGAAACTGTTGTAGAACCAAACTTTGTTCCTTTATAACTTTTGCATACGGTATCCAAATGTCCCATTCTTTGGTGCGTTGGAACCTCCTTTCAAGTGCCAACAAGAAAATGTGAAAACAATAAATTGGCACAGAAGAAAAAAGTGACAGTTCTGGGGGTACCCACCAGGGCTTTTTTTTTTGGCGAAATTTTGCCAGATTCCAACTCCCTCTGACAGATTTCCGCCACTCTGCCTGGCTCCCTCCAAATATTCACCAACAAATGGAGGGCACAGAGGGACTCCACTGTTCATCTACAGTGCGAAAAAAAAAGCCCTGGTACCCACTTTATCTCTTGAACAGCGCCTTGGTGCCCGCTCCCAAGCCCAGCAGTCACTGGATGATAGTCGTCTCTTCATCGGGAGTGAATTTCTCGTTCGTCAGTAGGCCAATTCTCGTTCGTTGGGTGCCATTTTCGTTCGTTCGTTCGTGGAGCCAGCCAGCGACCTGTTCCTTTGGAGCTACCCAGGCCGGCACGGCACCTAATAAATTTACTGTATCTCGTGATGAACGAGTCAGGCCCCGGCTGCAGGCAAAGCCTGAAGAAGGCTGTTTCGGAATGGAACGGTGCAGGGGCTGCTGACTGATCGCCGCTGATGTGATGAGATGAGATGAATCCGGCCATGTTTTGGGTGCCGGCTGAGTTAAGTTAGTTATCGTTTTCTTCGAGAAGATAGTATCATTGTCTCTATCATTTGAGTTTTCTTTCTTGGAAGAAATGAAGGAATGCTTTCAATTAACTTAAGTTAAATTAACTTAAGTTAGTCGGTGCATCAGCTCCAGATATGTTCTGCATGGCTTGCCATTTGGGACCACAGAATCACAGACTAAGCTACGCAGCGTCGTCAGCATCCACGACTTCGTTGCCTGTGTCAATCTGAACTACCTGAGCCTCTGAGGTGTGCAAGGTGGGTCATAGATTGGGGTGGTTACTTAGCACTTACTTAGCACTAAGTTACCCTTGGAAGGGTATGGGATATTCCTTCAAAGAAATCTTTGATATGTGTCACGGTAACCCTAGAAGTAGTGTTTACTGCCTGCTTGCCTTAAAAAAAAAAGTGGGCAGCTTCAAACCTATAGAAAAATAAGTAGGTAAATGTGTTTAAAAATGCCAAACTATAATTTGCCTTACATATTGTTGTCACAATGTTTCCAAAACCTCATTTCATTTGTCATGCAAAGCCATCACATCAAAAATTTATCCTCAAAATTTCATACTCAGAATTGGACTCCTTCAATTTGAGCCCCCCAAAATGAAGGAGCTAAAATATTCAGAACCTTCTTGAAAGAAAGGCCACATAACCATTGGTCTGAAAACCAAAAAAAACACATTGCCTAGAAGGATGTTGTAGATACTAAGTGCCTGATGGATGACAAAGAATCTTTCTATGTAGAACAATAGTGTAGATGTTCATCCTTGGAATTTGTGTGAAAAAGGAAGGTCTTGCATAATAGTTTAACCTCCAATGAGTGCTCTTGGATTTTTTGAACCAAATGATGCATACAATACCAAAAAGGTTGATTTCTACAGTGACTAGTCCATCCTTTTGGGATTAACCTTAGAAGGATGGGTACATGACCATTGATTTCAAGCTTCACTGTCCATTATTTTGTTTCCTGCTAATTTGAAACTAGATTTGAATGAAAAAATTTATTTTTATTTTTTATAAATGAAACCATCTGTTTACTACAAGTTATAAAATTTTCAAAATTTTGGGGGGAAATTTGAAATTATTGTGAATTTTTTAAGAAAAAATTGAAGAAAATTCATATCAAATACAAAGTATACTCAAAAAATCTGTAATTTTCACCATAGATGTATATTATAGTATATAACATCATTGTATAAATCAAAGTAACCACATCATTCTATAATTAGAAAATCAACAAACCAAGGTTATAGTCCTAAAGTTTATATTGCTATAAAATATTTGAATCTACAAATTTATCAAAATTTCCAATTGGAATAGAAACTACGCTTGATAAGTTTATTTTGATTAGTTGACATTAGAAAAAATTTCAGGCCTCCGGAGGGTTGCTCCATAGCCCTCGAAGGTACCCTGAAATTTGATCGTTTGGGGCTGAAAAAATAATTTTTCCCTATTCCCGCCCACCTAAAATTGCAGTGGCAAAGGCGCGGAACCGAGTTTTATGAGTTAAATTTTTTTAAATTTTAAATAAAATATTAAAAAAAACAAAAAAAAATGCAAAATTTGAATGTTTCAGCGAGCAGTCAATCAACCAAGCTGACTGCTCACTACAACACTTTTTCAGAGTGACAAACCAAGCTTTGAAATAGCTTGGTTTGTCACTCAGGAACAGCCCTCCGGAGGGCTGAAATTTTCTTTAATGATTTAAATTCAAAAGATATCATTTTTATGGCTAAAATTCACATTGAGAGTAAATAACAAGAAATGACCAAAATACATCATACAAGGGTGATACGTGGATTAAGCATCTTCTTCTTTAGAAAAGTCAATAATACTATGATGAGAGAATTTGCAATACTATTCATTGAAAATATACTCAAGTAACTTCCAAAAAAATATTGAATGAAAAAACATTTTTTCCATCCAGTAGTCTCAAGTGAAGCCATCTATTGAACCCTTGGTATTTGTAGCATCTTTTTAGAATTAGCTTTGAAAGAACGAGACCTATCACCAAGGCATTTTGTCAAAAATGATTTAATTTTTGGATCACTAGGTGTATTTTTCATTTCTACATTAATCTTGAAAGTCCTCCATCACTTATTTTTGGGTTGCTCAAGGGTAACCTTGGAAGGACGTTGAGGCCAAAAAGTGGCTAATGGATGACTTTCAAGATTATTATAGAAAAAAAATACGCCCATTGGTCAAAAAATTAAATCATTTTTGGTAAAATACCTTGGTAATAAGTCTCATTCTTCCAAGGTTAAATCTCTCCTATTGAACTTTATAGAGGATCGAGTATAATAAAAAAATAAACTTATCATTTTTATGGCTAAAATTCACATGTGTTTCAAATAAAATTTTGCTAAAATTCTCTTTAAAGGTCATTATTTATAATCTTATGTTTAGGACTATACTTAAAAACTCACTTAAAACACCCCTTTCTCTTGTAGTGAAACATCTTGCCGTAAGGCACAATTGCTATAGTTTCTGAAAACAAGAAGCAATACCACGAATAGCACGAATGCCACAGCACCAAATATCCACACCAACACCATCTATGCTTGCTTTCTGGCCCCCTTAGATGCCAAGTCTTGGGCGGATGAATTGGAGCCACAAGAGCCCTCCATACACAAGTACAAATTTCCAATGAAGTTCACTGTCACAAATGTCATCCCATTTCCTTCCATCAGGATGATCCTTGACAAGTTATTGAAGGCCACATTCAAAATCTGCAAATTCACCATGTTGAACAAGCCTACATAGATGGTCCCCATGAGGTTGTTCTTCAAGACATTCAAAACGCTCACTTTTTTGAGGTGAGCCAACTCGTTGGAAATGGCATTGTCCAGATGGTTCCTAGAAAGGTCCAATTGAAAAAGCTCAAAGCAATTGCCTGCACTAGTAAGAATGGCACCATGGAACGAATTGGCACCCAATACAAGTTGTGTCAAGCTCAACAAGCTTCCCAGCAGGGAAGTGAAGGTGTCATTGAACCCATTGGAGTTGGCCTAGAACTTGACTAAGTTGGTTTGTCCAATCCCTCGGAATGGGGCCTGAAAACTGATTGTCTTGCACAAACAACATGGAGAGAGACTTTGCGTTTCCGATGCTGGAGTCCATACTCCACTCAGATGGTTCCCGCTCAATTGCATCTTTACCAAGTTGGCACCTCTCCACAAGCCTATCGGCACAGGCCCCTTAAGTTGATTGCCACCTAATCACAATACAATCAAGTTCATGCAATTAGGAATCGTACCAATCGATCTGTTTTCATATAATCCAAGGAACAATGTTCAACGACACATTGTTGCCCCAACAAAGATATAGAGGCACATGACCTTCAAAGAGGTTGTGCCCGATGTCCACCCACTCAAGCAAAGTATTCCTCCCAAGATCATATGGAGTTTCACAAGTCAGTTGGTTCTGGTTGAGACGAAGTTGAGATAACCGTTCCAAATTGGCAATTTCAGGAGGAATCGACCCACTTAAATTATTTCCACTCAGACCAAGCTACGCTAGATGAGACAGGTCCCCCAAATGGGTGGAATCCGTCCACTCAGATTATTTGCAGGCAGGTTGAGGCCTACAAGAAGCATAAGATTTTCTAGATTGGCCGGAATCTCTCCACTGAAGTTGTTCATTAGAGAAAATCTGGGGCCTCCGGAGGGCTACTCCACAGCCCTCTGAGGTACCTTGAAATTTACTTTTTTTTGCAAAAAAATTTGTTTTTCCCCTATTTCTGCACAGTTGAAACTACAGCGACAATGGTGCAGGAACTGAAATTTACGAGTAAGAAAAAAAAATTATTTATAAAATTTTTAATCTTTAAAAAAATTAAAAAAAAAAAAAAAAAAATCGCGATTTCTGACTGTTGTGGCGAGCAGTCAGCCAAACTGACTGCTCACTGCAGGATTGTTCAAGAATGACAGGCCAAGCATTTTAATAGCTTGGCATGTCACTCCGGAGCAGCCCTCCGGAGGGCTGATTTTTCTTCTAATGTGTACCCAATGTCAAGTCATTTCAAGGTACCCTTCAGATTTGCCAAGCCAAACATGTCTCCATTGAAGCCATTTCTAGAAGCTATGATTTTGCAAAGCCCGCTTTTGTACTTTAACAGAGAAGATGGAAGAGGCCCTGTCAGATGATTTTGAAAGAGCCACAGTATCGTCAAGGTCAGCATACTTCCAAACATGTTTGGAATGTGGCCATTGAGCGTGTAGTTGGCCAGATTCAATCCTTCAAAATGCGTCAAACTCTAAACATCTTTAGAATGTGGTCATTGAACGTGTTGTTGGCCAGATTCAGTCCTTCCAAATGCATCAAACTCTCAAGAGAGGGAATGGGGTCCATGATGTGGCACCTCTTAAGATTGAGAGTCCTCAACTTTGTCAACATCAATAGCCTTGTCGGAATAGAGATGGTGGAAAATTCATGCCGTGCAGGCGAAGATCCTCCAGACCCTCCCATAAGCTCACATTTGGTCATGGTACCATGTCCATGACATCCAAGTTTGAGCCTAACCATGGAACTTTCAAGTTTGGAATGGTAAAGAAGCTCAATGGCAATGTACCATTCAAGTTGTTATATAATAGAGCCAATTCCTGAAGCTTTGTCAATGAAAGAATAAAATCTGGCATATGGCCTTTGAAGTAGTTCCAAACGAGATGCACAACTTGTAGCTCCTAGAGCTTGTCAAATCTGTTCTCCATGGTGCCCTCTAAATAGGCATTCATTAGGTCTAGCACTTGCAGATGCTGGAGTTTAGGAAGGTTATTTAGAAATTTCCCACCAATGTAGGTCCAACTCATGTTCAGGTACACCAACTTGGAACAATTCACAATGTCTTCAAGGAAATTTCCGCTCAAACTCGTATTTTCCACATTCAAGATTGTAAGATTGACAAACTTTACTGCAATGCCAATACACTCTATGTCAAATAAGCTAAATGCACCCAAGTTCCAAGTCACAATGCTACCTATTCAATGCACCACTTTGAAATCAAGGACACACTACCTAGTCAATGCACCACTTCGAAATCAAAGACACACGATTTGAAATAACAAATTCACGACACGACAAAGCCACTTACAAGGAGCGAGGGCTACTTGGATATCCCCAGCTAGGTTGCAAAAAGGAAGAGGGGAGAAGTCCAGCATAGTGATGGAACCTTGGGTGCATTTCACACCATTCCACAAACAAGGAGTGTTGTCTAAGACATTCTAGTTTTCAAGCAGTTGTTTGCATCCTCCAAAAATTCTTGCTTTCACTTGAACAACACCTGACCTTCTTTGTTGAGAAACACACATCTGGACAACACATTGGTGCACACAAGAAATAAACCTTGCATAGCCATCTACCATCCAAATTCCTCCTCTCCATCTCTAGCTGCGAATGGATCCCCTAGTAACACTCGGCGGTGACAATTCCTCACTCGGCCGTGACTGGTCTTCAACCCCCCCGATGTGCCCTTTACTAAAAGTGGGCTTCTGTCACTGCATATGGCTCAAAGCATCCTGATTTCGCGAATCTGAAGAGAGTCTCCATTCCCACCCACACTCAAAATCCAAAGAACCGCGTCGACTACAGCACCGAGGGCCTAAAACTCATGAGAAACACATCGAACCAAATGATCTGATCTGCCCAAAACCAGTGCGGGCTCCCGTGACTGGTCTTCTGAGTAGCTCACTAGTTACCGCAGCAGAAGATGGTTTAACGAATCCTCATGGACTGTGCTGCAACGGGAGCGATCGTCAGACCAGAATACTTGAGCACTAATCGCTTAGTGTGCAGCATGTCTGAGAGTGGTTCAAAATGAAAATTGTGCCTAGAGCAGGAGGGAATAGCGAGACCTTCGCGGGGTCGATTCGCTCACCACGTCGCACTTCCAGCTCCGGATCGAGCTGTCACATCCAAACGGGCGAGCTACTTGAGAGTCCCACCACGAGTAGAAAAAATGCATACGAATGTCAACTACGTACACAAGTTCGCGATCGCGCCCAACATCAGAAAGAAGCCGCAACGCTCGTGCTGACTGAGCTGGGAGGAGCTCAACAAGCACCTGATCTTCAACAAAACTTCCTCTCCTTCGGCAATTGACAACCAGCGCTCGCCACCTCAGCTCCACTTCCAATCCACTGTCTCCCTCCGGCCAGCTTATTTAATACCTCTCGCAGAAGCAACGAAGGCCCAAAGTGCCACCACAAAGGCTGGGCGAGGCCGTACCGCTGATTCCTGATTGATTCCCTCCGGATCCTCGAAGACAGTCGGAAATGCGCTCTGCAAAAGGGCACATGTTGCCCGCCAAGTCGCCATGGTCCCCTCTACGATAACTTACTGCACGGGCAGGAGGCAATGAAACCCTCCACCATCAGAACCAGCTAAGTGTACTGGGCACTCTGCAGTGTTTGCATTTGACGGAGGGCTCTGATAAAAAGAAAGCCACACGGGGATTCTGGAATAATCGCCAGTGGACTGCGAACTTATACACCAATTCTGGACTGCGAACTTATTTCCATGACGGGAATCCGCTGCAACGGGAAACTAGCCGAAAGTGCAGGGTCGCACTGGGCATGCAATATTCCAGGTTGACCCCAAATGTTGTACTGTATGTGCACTGACTTTTCCAATGTCTGGTTGCGGGTCTTTGCTAAGGGTATGTTCCCACTGGCGTTTCCTAACTCTAAGTTTAAAAGAATGAAACCCCTGCCCATCTCGAAAAGGTGCGGTGCATAGGGGAAGGACTTCGTTGACTAGGTTCGGTAAAATTGAAAATGGGGTCGTAGTTATCTGTTGTTCACATCTGCAGGATAACATGGACAGTTCTCTTGAAAATATTCACAAGCTCAGACCTCCAATAGTGACACAAATTCAACTCCATCAATTGTGCGATCAACAAGTCAAATGACAATGAACTGCGATTAGAACACGGTATCCCAAGCCCGGGTAGCTCCATCGCAAGAGAATTGGAATCTACAATCTCATAGCTATACCCTTAAATTCAACAGTGTTTCACATTCCTGATTGAAACACAAAAAAAGGCTGACAGACAGCTATTCAAGACGATGTTCATGAAATTCACCCCGGCTTCTTCACAGAAGCAATGTCAGCACCATCACTTGCAAAGACATTCAAGACAAGTTTACTGTACCTGATATTGATTTCGTAACGATCTGCAGTTTACGGTTCCACTCGAAACCCCAAACCTGTGAGAGTATCATCGCCGTGACCGAAGGAATCACGCTTGTGACAATTTTGGGTTTCTGACCCGTGAATTGGTGGAACGATCTCAACGGAATCACAATTCAGGGTTCCGGGTTTAGCTAAAAAGACGGTATTTCTAGCTAGAATAACATGCTATTTGATGATAACTTTGAACATCTATATTTTAAATAGAAATTCAAGAAAATATCTTGACTATTTTTATTTGATAAAACTCATAAAAGTAGAGAGTTCTTTTGCAATTTAGCCCCATGTTGCCAATAGCAAAAGGGTTATTCATCAGTTGGTTTGGAATTTTGCCTTCACCTTGTCATTTTCACCAAATTTAGAGACTAGTCACACAGTGGTTGATAAAATCTCATATTTATCATCAGTAATGGCTGTCAAATATTGAAGGCTATTAGCCAATATAATGGTGTCATCTATTTGTATTTGCTAAAATGATATATGGATTTCATAGCAATAGAAATATAATTTGACATTCAAGTGCTCAAAGTTCTGAAAACTTAAACATGCAAATTGTATATCTAAAGTAAAACAGCCCATTGTGGTCAGAATTAGGAGTTTGGCCTCATGCCAATGCTAAATTTTTTCATTTTTCCCCCACTTAAAGACAAGTGTGAGAAACAATGCTCAGAGCAATTAAAATTATATTTTTTTAACAAAGTATGAATTTGCTATGACTTTTTGAAGTATTCAGTGCACCATGGCCCAAAAGAGTTTATAGACATCCCCAAAACCAACAAAATCTGCATCCATGATGCTCATCTTGTTCACTTTAAGCAGTCAATATTTTCTAACATGGAAGGCCTAAAAAGTCAATTCTTACAACTAATTCACACAAAAAAATTGGAAGTTCTTAATGAGGTCACTAATCACTCCATTATTGTAAATGTAAGACAAGCATTGTGGCGAAAAGCTCACATACTGAAAAAACCCATAATGGGGTTGTTCCCTAGGTGTCCACTATGGGTCATCTGACCACAATGGGCTGTTCTATCTTAGGGCTTTCAAAACTACAGTAGGACTTCAAAGTTTCTAGATGAGATGTGAGGTAGCAATATGAATCTTCCAACTTGAAAACTACTAAGGTAGGAGGTCCTTAAATGGACTATTTAAGCCCACCTATCTCATCAATGACTGTAGTAGATTTTACAGAGAATATGTCACCCATTCCCAAATAGGGGACGCATTTAGAACCTGCTCCATTTAAGGACCTCCTACCCGTTACAGTATTGACAGACGCCTTTCTCCCTTCAAATGATAAGTAGAGGTGAATGTAAGCGGAGTACACTTACACTTTAGCTTTGTTGCATGAATCGGGCGACGACCTGAATTTTGCTTCGGATTGGGGCAAGAATTATGGACTCTTATGATCGAGTTAAGCTACCACGGCGTTCTTGATAGCTAGGTCGTGAGCCACTGAACGAATTTATGTCCGGCATGGACAATTGACTTGTAAAGCAACTCTGTCGTTTAATTTCGTCGGAATGTTTGGCTTGTTAGGTGGCGATCGACGAGGTTCAAGCTGTGCAGGGCATGGCTTTTAGATTTGAACCTTTTCAGTGGTTGTGGTTGAAGCATGTGTTTGCTGCATTTACTTCTGCTTGTACTGGTTTGTCTTATTGTATAAAACCGAGCTGTCAGTCTAGATGTGGGTTAATGATTCTCCATTTTGGTTCCTTTTCGTTTACTGGTTGTCGGGACTCAGGAACATGGAATGTTGGTGCCGCTTACTGGTTGTTGGGACTCGGGAACACGGTTTGTTGGTGGATATATTTGGCTACACTGCTACAGGGTTTGGGGAATTACTGCAATGTTTGCTAGAGGAGGTTTTTAAATTTTAGCCTCACTGGTGATTAGGGCTTCCTGGAGCCTTGCAGGGCTTTTCATGCTGGTACCTTCAATTAGCGGATTGAAATGCACACTGATGTAGTCTTTGGAATCTGTTGAGAATTGAGATTGATCGATGGAGTGTTCTCTTGCAGTAGCAGACTATTGAGATTGGTCATTGTACTTCAAATCTTATTAAGATTTGGGTATCCTTCTACTTTTTTTTGACGTACTTGTTCAGCTTGTTTTGGATTTGTGGTAATAAAAATAGGTCAAGGTGTGTATATCTGCTGCGGCATCCCGTTCATGTACATCTTTGATTTGGTTCTACTCAATGTGGCGGCACTCAGATTTGGGTCGTGGTCCAGTCTGAGGGTAATTGTCTCTGCTGGAATGATCAAATGGCATAATATGCTGATGTGAATATTTTTCTTTTGAGAGGATATTTTAGATGCCAAATCGTTAAAGTCCCATCTTTTGGTTGCACTGTCGATGCTCAAGAAGTTGGTTGAAATTTCACAGCCGTTTGAATGTTGTGGTTGTCTTATCAAAGGAAGCGTACGACGTTTACCCCGATTTTGATCAAAACACTGTGGCAATCTGTTGTTTCACAGATGTAATGCCCATCCAAACTGGTAGCTGTGCTTAGATTGTTACACTTCAGTAATTCATCAATTTGTGGGAACATGCGAGTATGAGACATTGTAGTTATCGTAATAGTCTTCCCTTTTTTCCACCTTGTTTTGTAATATTTCTAGTAACTTAAATCTTTCAACTTTCAAATCGCTTATTTTATAACTCCAATACTTGATTTGATGTGAAGATTTGAGTTTTCAAGGGTATAATTGGTCAAGTATGATAGAATTCACTCTAACAATTGTCAATTGTGCTCATGGTGAAAGTGAAAATACACTAGAGAAAATCTGAACTCTCTAGAAGGTTGGTAAGAAGTGCCCAAAGGGACCCTAGCATTACTTTCTTTTTGCATTTGCAGGATTTTTTCCCGTATTTTTGCTAATCATTGTATTTCCAATTGTCAGAGAATTGGTGCACTAGCATTGGTACACGAGTAGTTTAATGGAAGAGGATTGTGGCAATTATAATTTTATATTCAAAAGAGAATAGGAAATTGAGATATACTCCCATTCATTCCCGACATTCACACAAGGTGAATCTTTGTTTCTATTAAAGAATCGGTCCTTTCACTAGCTCCTTAGGACTTTGGAAATAGCTGCGGTTGTCAAACCCTAGCAACCTTGTGGAGAGTCCAAAAATTCTCTAATGACAAAATATAATGGGGCATTAGTTGATTTTCATCTATTACCTTCTAAATATCTTCTTAAATAACTCCAAGGCTAATTTCTTTGGGAAATATATTATAGCTTCTTATCCTAAAGCCTCAAGTGCTTCATTTTTACAAGTGTGAGCTACCATAGTTTCTTAGGCCGCAGCAAGAGTGTGGACAAATAGTGGCACTCTCTCAAACTTTTTGTAAACTATTTTCAACTCCATTCGGCAATTGAGACTAGGTTGTTTATTTTGATCATGCTCTTGCTATTTTCAAGATTTGGACCTCAATTGAAAATCTCTCAAGTGATTCTTTTAAGCTTGGAACTATGGACTTGGCAACATCTTAGCCAATGTAAATAGGAACCATTGTTCACCATGCATGCCTCTCAAAATTGTTCATTCCTATAAAGAAGGCTAGTTCTTTTCATGACCTCACATTTAACAAGGAATTGGAAGAAGACTTCTACAAGCTTTTCATTAGCATTTATTTTTTAGACATTGTAATGACCTTGTACAAAATATTGTAAATCAGGTGCAAGTATAAAAACAAAGGTACTTTTAATTACTTTAGAGGTAAATTTGTTAATGTTAATTATATAAATAAGCTCTATGAAACTTTCAATCTTGCCTCTCAAAATCTTGCCTAATATGTCAAGTCTCCAATAAAATATAAGAGGCAAGTAGATAAAATTTCTCTTCAAATCTTTATTTTTGACGGCTCTTGTTAGCAATTAAAAATGTTAAAATCTATCTAGAATATTTTTTTCAATTGCTAACAAGAGACATTAAAAGTGTAGAATTTTCCATAACACCATATAAATAAAAATGTAGTTCCTTAATACCTTACAAATAAACTTTGAATTTTCATTGTGCGGATGATTGGAGTATTTGTTGGGTCATTGCAAGAAAGGGTGGTCCTATTTCCCGTCACAATGGAAGTGACTTTTTTGTTATCTTCTATAACTTTTGAAACCCAAGTTCAATAAACATGAAATTTTTATTGGAGATGACTAACTTGATGGTAATCAGATGCTTTATTTTTAGAAATTTAAAAAAATAATTTTATATTTAAAAATCATTTTTGTTAATTTGTCACAATGTAAGGTTTAGGGATTTTTCTACGTTAGGAGTCCCCAAATTTAATGATCTGGAGCTGAAATTTTCATGGTCTATTTGCATAGTAGGAAAGCATATTCCTTCCAAAGAAAATCTAAAAATACATTATTTTGTGTTTTCCACATGAATGCACATAACACTCTCATTGCGCGCAGTTTCTAAACAATGAAGATGGTTTTAAGATTGATCTTTTGGTGAAATCTCATCAATATGAACTCTTTCCAAATGGCCAATTTTTAGTTTTTTTAAAAATTGCTTTTCCTATTTTTACAAATTAAAATGTGAAATTACAGTGACCGGTCCTATTTTCATGAGATTTAGGGTTTTTCTAGTTCACCTACTTAGAGAATTTTTCTAAGCTTTTCCTTCCTAAGGTACCTTCTTTTTAAAGGTGTATACATTAAATATATTTTTCACATTTTTTAAAAATTGATTTTCTAATTTTAAAGTACTTCCAAAAGAAAAAATGAGTACTGTGAAAAATGCTACGCTTTTTGAACACCCTTTCTTGCAACGACCTTGTTATGAATTTTTACAATGCTGATTTTGGGTGTTTCCTAGCTAGGTCCAACACATTTTCATGTTAAGAGGGTTTAGGCAAGATTCTAGACGAGTTGGTTTTTGTAATATGATCAAAATTAGGTGTACAGTAGAAGGTCTATAAACTGTCCCTTTAGACCTACCTACCTCATCAATGACGGTAATAGATATTACAAGAAACATGTTATTCATTCCTAGATAAGGGATGCACTTAGAACCCACTTGATTTATGGATCTCCTACCTTATCTTCTTCACTAAACAGATATTTCATTAAATTGGCAATATTCCACAAACTTGACACTTTCAAGTTTAAACCATGTGATCAACCGGTCCTAAATTTTAAACCATGTGGTCTGAAATCTATACCAGTCCTAGAAAATGAATGAAAAAATGGCGGAAGAATGTCGCCATTTTAACGAAACATCCGTTACTACCGAGAATAAGAATTCCCCAAACCAACAACTCTTCGTTTCAAATGAGTTGAAAGAAACTAGCTAGTCTGGGTGGTAAGTGCGCGGAGGCATTATAAAAGCCATGGCCTGCTTGACTCACCTCATACTGAGTCTGGTCTCTAAGCTTACAAGTCATTCCCGAGATAATGCGTTGCTGATCGACGAATCTCGATAATCCAAATTTCTTTCGGCGTTTCCAACAAGCGGTGCGAGATCATGCTGCAAATTAATCTCATGTCTTTTCATTTCTGTTTCTCGCTAGAATGTGCACATATGCGTTAACTTTCTTTTTGTGTAGTCACTGTGAATTCAGTAGAGAATTGAGTGCATACATATTTGCTAAGAATTGCTTTTAGTTTTAGAGATCGAGAGTTAGTACTATCAAGCAGCGCTGATTGATGAATCTGACATGCAGCTCAATTCTTTCGCTATTCCGTGCTAGAGCATGATGTAAATATTGGTCCTGCGTTTATAAATTAATGGGACGCAGAGCTTACGCTTGTTTTTCCCCTATAATTGTAATCAGGTATCACATCAGTTGCGACGTGATGAAAACCAAGTAATCATGGACGGAGCAAGAAGTGAGGATTCAGCAAGCCACTCTGAAAATCTTCATGCCGTAGATCAAACAATACACCAACAGGAGGCGATTTTCGCATGCAATATCTGCTTCCAAACTGCGACTCACCCAGTCGCTTCCACCTGCGGTCACTTATTTTGCTGGGAATGCTTGTTCACATGGCTTCGAGGCCAACCTCGCCCCTGCCCTATGTGTAGAACAGACTTGATCCAAGGCGTCAACATCATTCCCATCTTCACCTACACTGGCGTTCGTGAATCCGGAGCAGAGACGCAATCCAACACCAATGCTGAAACCATTCCGCAACGGCCGCCTCCACCGTCACCTGATCGCATACCAACTCCCATTCCACTACCATCGCCGGTGGGGATGAATGCCGTGGGAAATAACGTGACACCGACTCGCAGACCGCATTTTGTGCAGCTGCTGGTTGATCACCTCAATGAGAATATTGAAATCTCAAGAGATCAGCGGCGCAGACTAATGAGAAATATGCTTGAAGGTTGACCGCCTAAGAGATTTAGAGGTTGCTAGGAATGTACGCACAAGAAATCCATTAATATGACGGCCGCAAGAGATGGAACGACGAAGATTATAGAGAGGATGAATCATATTGATTGTGGGCGTGGTTTCTGATCGAAGAGCTTCATAAATTTGTGGCATTTCATGGAGTTCCAAGGAGCTCTTAAGAGTAAACTATACTTTAAAAAGAATTTTTCAAAAAAAATGCTAATAAAAATTGTAGATTTAAAAGGTTTTATTTAACTTCAAAATTTTGTTGATATCAGAAATTGGTGCATTTAAGGGTTAAGATAATAGGATTATATAGCAGACTATGCTCTTGAACACCATTGACCAAATAGCCTCCTATTGCACCTTCAATACCAGTGTTTTTTCAACAATCCATCAAAAACTATGAGTCAGACCTTTCCAAATATCAATTCCTTAATTACGTACTATTCTCATCACAGTCAAGTATGTGATTCATCCTCCACTATAAAAGTTGTAGTAGTTGAATGTTTGAATCTAACATTTGTAGCAAGGTATAAAAGTTGCTGACAATACAAAAATGTGATTCGAAAGTTGACATTCAATGTGGCTACAATACGATGTTCAAAGTGAACAACGTTTCTGAATATGTTAGCTGAAAACCGTTGCATCCTAATTTGTTGAACTCAAGCATGTTTCAAAACTTTCATATCTTCTGGAAATCATTGATACAACATCATTCCTCCAAAATGTTGCTACAAATTGCTTGGCCCTCCAAATTCTAGTACTAAATTATATTCACTACATAGGTTTACATGTTTCAAGACACCTTGAAATGTATTATGTGGTTCTATCAATTTAGAACAAATTCCAAGAAGCTCAAAAAAGACCTTGAATTGGACATTTAGGGGTTAATAGTGCTTTCAGATATAATGGGAGATTGAACTATAGAGAATACATAAGGTAACCACCACCCCCTAACCGACCGAATAAGGAATTCCGACATGATCTGGAGTAGTGAAGGCAAGACAAATATTTTTCAGAGGTACATCAATAGAAATGACATGGATTGCAAAAAAATTGGTAATTTTATCGCTTGAATTGAAATTACTATAAATTTTGGGAGGCAAAAAGTGCGGCGGACCCATGGCCAATGTGTAGACTCTAGTCCAATTCCGATCATGCAATAACTTTTTACCTAATCATTATTTCCTATTTTTTTTTCACAACTTGGGACATATGTCATGTATTTATTAGTTCCAACCTCGAAAAAAAAAATTGCATTCTAAGCGTGGTCAAAAATACATGCACCTATAGGTCGGGAATGGGTCACTGGTCAGGAATGGGGGGAGTGTTACCTTATGTGTATTGTAAATAGGGATCCTAAAAGCAATCTTGGCTTCTGAATTTTCGACCTCCATTGAATATTATTCAAGTGAATCTTGTGGGTTGGGATGTGTGAGCTTGTCAATAGTTTGTGGAAAGTCAATGTATAAAGAAGGTATTCACCTTGCTTTACAAAAATGACACACTCAAGGGGCTAGTTCAATTCCAACCTTAGAATCACATATAATTGGTTAGAAATTAGAAGAAGATTTTTATGATTTAGCATATATTTTATTTTTGGAAATTGTATCTTATAGAAGTCTTGTACAAAATATTAGCATATTGATTAATTCAAGTTATGGTCATTGTAAGAAAAAGTGTCCATTTTTGTTCCACTTTGGTTGTTTTCGGCTAGTACTCCCAGTACTATGAGCTTTTTGCATATGATTTTTTAAAAATAAAATAAAATAAGTATAATTAGTATAGCATGAAAAATAGCATATCACCAAAATTTCAGACCTAAAACAAATCTAGGTCAAAATTTATTCACAAAAAAGTGTGAGCTGAAAATTTGAAGAAATTACATACTTTGACGTTTTAATTTGTAAAAAATAGGAAAAATCATTTTCAAAAAAACTAAAAATAGAGAATTTGGGAAGACTTCATGATGACGAGATTTCAAAAAAAAAATGATCTTGAAACCATCTTCAATGTTCAGAACTGCGCACGCAAGGGAGCCCTCTTTGCATAGACGTAGACAACGTAAAATAAGATATTTTTAAATGACCCTTGGTAGAAACATGAGTTCCTATAATGAGAATAGACCATAGGAATTTCAGCTCTAAATCATTAAATTTGGGGACTCCATAGTACTCAAAACCCTTAAAACTCAAAACATGACATATTAAGTTAATTGATTTTTAAATATAAAATGATTTTTTTTTAATTTTAAAAAGTACAAAATATGATGAAACTCAAGACAGACATCTCTAATAAAAATTTCAAATTCATGCGAGTCATGCTGCAAAAGTTATTGCAAACACAAGCTAAAACACTCTGGGTGTGACAAATACCCAGTACCACTCTTTCTTGCAATGATCCGTTAGTTCATTTATAATTATATTAAATAATGGCAAAAGAAAGCATAAAAATATGTCACTTGTGTGAAGTAAAAAAACTCTTTTAACACCTAAAGGACCATGGAGCCCACTTTGGGCTTTTTGAAAATTTAGACAAGGTCTACTGATTTTGTAATTGGAATTTTTCTATAAATTTTTAGAATATTAACAGATGCTACTCATCATAATCTAGGTGTGAAGCTTTGTTTCATGTCATTCTAATAAATATTGCAAAGGTTAGAAGGTTTTTTCAACTTCAATGTCAAACTAGCAGCAAAAGATATATTCTAAAAAATATTAATTATTTCTGGGGATTGTATAGATTGATCCCTTTTCAAAAACATTTGAACCATTCAATTCCAGATAATGTAGTAAAAATTATGAGAAGTTTTATTTTGCACGCAATGAAGGTAGGAAAAAACAAACAAAATTGTCTTTTGCTCTCAATTTTGAAAATTTTCAAATAATAATTTAAAAAATACATTAATTATTTACTGGAAGATTTTCACCAATGGAATTAATAATTCTCAAATTCTTCCAAAAGTTATTAGCATATTAGTTTTATCTTTCATTCAATAATACCTTCAACTTTATGATTTAAAAAAAACGAATATGAAAGTTTTTTTGGCTAAAATTTTTTACATACATTTTCAATCCATTTTCCAACATATTGACAAAATGCACAAGTTATAAGACATACATGCTTTTCTCTAAAAATATTGACAAACAAAATTTCACCTTTGGGAAGGGCTAGAAATGCCTACATTTTAAAGTTTACTGCGGTAGTTTAGGATCATTGAACTTGCAATCAGTGGAAATATTTACTCTAAAATTTTAGCAATATGTACATGAACAAGTTAATCAAAGGATTCTATAGTTGAATTTGTTAAAAAAAAAATTGATATAGATTTTGACCTTGCTTTAAGAACGAGTATTTTGAAGATGGCCAATTTCATTAAAATGGCGATCTTCCGTTAATTTGGCATTTTTAACAGTTCAAATTGTGCAGTTTGAACTATTAAAATCTATACCTGAACCTATATTAGTCCTAGATTTCTGAAATCTATAATTGATCTAGATGTTAGTAATGTAAACTTGTCCTAGTTGTTATGGTGTAAAAATGGTTGATGGAATACCATCATTTTAATGAAATTCACCATGAAGTAGTTTTGAACCTCTAAACATGAAATAATTTTAGGGATTAAAATAAAGTAGGTAATTGAATTATTCAATAAGCCTTGCATAAATATTTTTTTCTTTCGGAAAACAAATCAATTTTGTTCCTTAGAAAGAATGTGTACTAAACAAAGAGAAAATTTTAAAGAACAACTAGAAAGTAATACTTTTATTAGCTTTAATTTATAATGTTAAAATTGTTTGAATTCTTGTATCTTTTGGTTCAATGGTTGCAATCTTTGAAAGTGTTTATTGCTCACATTAAAGTAGTTTGACAATCGGACACAAATATATTCCAATATTTGATTAGAAAGATAATTTCTAATCTTGATGCTTGACTTCTTTCATGTAATGCAAATATGAAAGAAAAAAAGGTTGAGGAAGCCCTATTTTATGCTCCCTCTATCCCACTAAAAACCTCCAAAAGAAATTCCCACAAGGAATTAACTATATTTTCAGTCTTTGTATCAATGATACATGCATTCAAAAATGAGTCATCCATCCCTAATATGGGTGATTGCAAGAAACACTTGTACTATTTGTTGCGTTTTGCATTTTTGGACTTTTAGTACTTTTTGTACTATGAGTCCCCTTCAGTACTATTGAAGGCATGGAACATAAAATTTGAGTGGTCAATTGGATTTCAAATAAACTATTCTGACAACATGTGATGTTAATCATTGAATGACAAAAATGGATGGAAATACTTAATTTGCCATTAAAAAAACAATTTACATTGGCAAATAGAAGGTATTACAAGCCCCAGCAGTACTATTGAGTCTTTATGTGTACCATGAAGTACTATTTTGAGCCACACGCTACAATTTACCTTAGAAAATGAGACTTTCACATTTCTATTTTTGAAAATTAGGAAATGAGTTTGAAAATTTCATTTTTAAAATGGCCATTGTTACTAACTAAGAGCAAAGAAGGAAGATCAAAGTTAGAACTAAAAAACCATTTTTCAAGTGTGTTTTATATTGGCCTAAAGTGTGCTATATTTAGATTGAAATCCCTCTCCTAAAAAGGTGTATTTCTATTAGAAGAGCTAGCCTACTAGGTTTGATGATGTAACTCTTCAAAAAAGGTACTTGATAGTACTAAAAACCACCAAAACCTAATCTGTGACATATATTCAAAATTCAGTTTTACCTATTAAATTAATTTTGAAAAAATTGAAATAATTCAAGTACATTTTCTATTGCTATAGGAAGCTTGCTTTTGAATTTCATGTTCATTCAATCATTTTTGCAATACTTATGGCACAAAACATCTTCCGCATTGAATGTATGACAGAAATAGTACAAGTGTTTCTTGCAATCACCCATATCTATGCAAAATCTCCAATTTAGACACCATCACTTAGGTACCCAAAATTTCATCCAGAAAGTATTTTTATTTGAGCATAGTTTGTAAATGCTGCCAACTCATCAATCATTCTTAATGATTTAAAGGTTGGTGGCAACAATGAGACTCTAGAAATATCTACCCTAACCTAAATACCCTCAACAAGGATCATGAACAACTCCTCATAGTGCCCAAGTGGTCACCGAAACCATCGTCAACACTACTATCTTGAGGAAGCAGCAAGTACAAGCTGCCTCAAAATGGGCAAGGCCAAGCTTGTTAGGAGAGGAATGCTCCCACATTGCTTAACTTGCCCGCACGAGATCATTCAACACAACCAACGTTTACTCAAGTCGAAATCAGTAAACAGACCTTTTTAGTGGGACAAGAACTGTGCCTGATTTGGAGGTTTTTAGTGGCACAGAGGGAGTAACTCACATACAGCAGGTTTGCCCGATATTCAAACCCGACATTTTGGGGTTAGACTTACAGGCCGAGTGGAAAGCAAAAGAAGAAATGTGTTCACAATTAACCAGGAATACTTGACCTACTTGTTTGAATTGACGGCCGGTGCAATAAACAGTCATATGCGTAACAGACGCACATTCACACTCACTGAATCACGAATCAGATGGGTTGCTGATCAGTGCTTAAAAACAGCATGCTTGTAGAGATGTAATCGTCATGGGCACTCATAAGTCTACTGTGCACCGCCTACTCCAATACAGGAATCTCTTATAAATGTGAAGCTGCAAGAAAGAGATTTATGGAGTCTAAATTCAGATTCTCTCATCACCCATGTATTTCACTCTCCAAATATACAGACTAATGCCTAATAAAGTAAGAAGCATAACATATTTCATACGCTAGCTGCAGATTTCGGTTTTTTATTTCTGCACGAGTTGAATCATTTCACAACTCATTTCACAAAGTCATGTCACTGCCGATTTCACAGCATGAAACATCATGAAATATTTACATAGATCTACTGTTTCTCCAACAGTTACAAAGACAGTTAAATTCATGGGAAGCTTATAACACCGCTTCCTCGTGTTTCAAACTCAGCATTTTCCCCTTCACCTCGCACTCAGAGGATTCGCAACATTCCTTGACCCTCCCCGAGGAAGTGAGGAATTGCGTGTATTCCCTGGCAGTCACACAAGGGATTCATATGAATTCCCATGTCAAACTTTCCCTGTGTGCATGACTTTCCTAGGTTAAACAGCAAACATTCTAAAACTAAACCCCTAAAGGTTTAAAGAGCCCTTTCTAAGGGTATATATCTATTAGACCTATGATAAGAGATAATCGTAAGAAAAAATAAGAAAAACAAGTGCGAAAGAAAGTATCATGTTTTTACAACTTTTACTGTTCGTGTCATTACTCAGTACCTAATCAAGACTAGAATGCACTAACCCCAAGCTAGCAACTCTACCGAACCTAAAAAGCTGTTAGAACTTAGAACAAGCTACTAGTAGATGTAGAGATATAGCATAACCTGTCAATGTACTTCCAATAACAGAACTCCCGACTGATGAACGTAACAGCCACTGAATTTATTCAGTTTCACATCGTGAAACAAAAGGTGCAGATCGACTGAATTAATCGCTATCTCCCTGACGAATTGGATTACAATCGAATATATGCTGGAGGTAAGAATATGTACACCAAGGCTATATGGAATACGTACATCTTCCGATACGTACCTCACATTAAAAATTTCACGAGGAGTCTGAGTTTTACAATTGGGAAGCAATGCTGAAATTAGTGTATATGGTTTCGAATCCTCTTGGACTGACCATCTAGATTGTCTTCCTACAACAACACGCATTTACAAAGAAACCAATCCAACACCAGTTCCTGGAATATCAAGAGCATGAACTTCAGACATTATGTTTGCCAACTAGTACATATACAGCAGCTAATGTGGTTTGGTATTTCATTCTTCTAAAGCTGAAGGAATTAAAACCTACAGGCATTACTACACACCAAAGAATAAACTATTTTCCATCGCCCAGCTAAATTTTCGACTCAACCGCACCATCTGATCGATCTATCTATCCCATCTGAGGATCGTAGAATGGTATATACGCTGATGTGACAAAGCAACCAAAAAAAATGCCAAACTAGCACCATTTAGTGCATGCATAAACAACTTGGAAAAACAGTGTTCGGTTAGAGAATCCCACAGTCTACCCAAACACAAAAGTACGTGCGTTAGGAGTTCAAACTCTAGCAACTGAATCCCGTCGCTAAACCTGCAAACAGACTTAAAAGGGATATGCACTAGAAACCATGAGCCACAATATATGAGTCGTACCCTTGTACAACCGTACCCTCGTAACGGTCGAAGCTGAACTGCAAACAAAACCAAACGTCCGGCCTTCCTTCACGTCCAGGAAATTAAGGAGACTTCATGGAGCAGGCAATGACGATGACGCGCAATTAGATGAAACTCCCATGTATTCAGGGCATGTATGCATCCCAGCAAGTTGTCTACCATATGTAGCCTGTAGAAACACCTCAAGAGTTTGACACCTCCACCGATGTCGTGGTCCAACGAATCGAAACACTGGAATGAATGAAATGAATGACGGAATGCACTTCCCGAACTGTCACCCACATCGGCTCGACATCAGTCGCTTCAGGTGTTTCTACAGCCCAAATATGATGACAACAATGACAAGAGCTCTGGTCCAACCGAACTCCATTCGCAGCAAACTCACAGCAAACGTACTCGCTCGCTCGCAGCAGACGGCAACCCTACCTAGCAAATCTCTGCACCAGTCTTATCGAAACTGCACAGCAGCAGCCTAGCCAATGCAAACAAGGAACCTCCCGCTCTTACTAGTGAGCTCAGTATCAGTGCTAGCTAGCTCATCACCACCACCAACTACACACACCAAACTGAATGCACACAAACTACTACTACTAAGCTTTCACTAGCTAGCAACGAGTCGCGGAATTGCGGAGCCACTGAAGTCGCCAGGAGCCAACAGGAGCCAACAGGAGCCAGATGCTCCAGATGCTTCTTCCTGACCCCAGAAAATACGAGAGCGAGGTTCAGCAACAACGAGGCAGCAACAACGGGAGAGCATCGTCGATAGATACCGTCGACGATGTCTGGAACCCCACATTCCAAATCTACACCTTCGCAACGAAAAGGAAGGAATGAGGGATTCATACTAATATGAGACCAGCCTAGCAATCTACTTGCTGTGCTTTGGTGAAAACTAAAAGCCCGGCTCTGTCTGGTCTGTCTGTCTGACTCTGAAGGAATCAATATAAGTTCGCATCAGTCCCTGAGATGAGATGAATGCTCTGGACGGGGAAGTTCTGCTATTTAACCTCTTTCCGCCATAGCCAAGGGCTTCACAAGTTTCAGGTTGGCTAAGCTGCCCGTGCCCGGACCAAGGGAATCTCCAGCCCTGGAGCCTCCGCCGGGCAGGACGGGCTGCAGAACAACCGGCCAGGAAGGTCAATGTTGACTGTTGGAATAATAAAGAGTTTCATGCCATTTGTGGCCAATTTGTGGTCAATTTGTGAGGAGGGGTATTATAATTTTGTGGCTGGGTTTGAATTCATGGCAGTACGGATGGTTTTGATCATGTCACTGTTGTGGCTGCCTATTGGTGAGCTTTTTGAAAATGAGTGCTTATTCTTGTTTCTTTTTGAGGGGTAAAAAAAATTTATATTTTTTTTTTAAAAGGAGAAGGAAAAATGAGTGTATTTTTGGGTGCAGAGCATGCAGAATGTTCTTCTTTTGCAGGGCAGTGTGACGTGTCGGAAAGTGAGGATCCTGCCTTGTGGCACTAATTTGTTGGAGATTTTGGGTAGACCGCCTGGCTTGCACTCCATATGATCCAGATTTGATTTTTGCAGAGCAAGGAATATCAGAGGCGCAGGGGATTCATGTTGCTACCCATGTTAGTACTCGTATTATATTATATAAACTTTGTTATCTCAAACGTTCAAGGTTAATGAAATTTAGTCAGCCTTTTTATAGGGGATTACATAGGTTTAGTAAATTTCGAGAATGAGATCCTTCGCAAATCTGTGGATCTAATTTCGGGTTAGAACATCGACTCTCCGTCGTTCATGTTTTAGTGCTGATCCGGCTATTTTAGCACGAAAAAGGACGCAGAGGAATTAGGAAATTGTAAACAATCAACTGTCTCTACACATTCTGTAATTGCACATTCCCTGCACGTCCTTGAAATAAGGGAGACGGCGGGGGTTTTAAGAGATGATCACGCTAT
The DNA here is from genome assembly GCA_951799445.1 of Pseudisothecium myosuroides. NCBI lineage: Eukaryota > Viridiplantae > Streptophyta > Bryopsida > Hypnales > Lembophyllaceae > Pseudisothecium > Pseudisothecium myosuroides. The sequence continues at coordinate 31,673,650 of OX637291.1, forward strand.
TTGGAGGGGTTGCATACTTCAAAGCATTTTCGAGTAAATTTTCCTTGCCGGAAGACAAATGAAAGCCACATTTATTCATCTGAGGTAGTAGCACCTTAACCATGCAAGGACGAAGCCTCCAATGGTCAAGAGTCACCAAAATTGAGGCTACTCTAGTCCGCAACATCCTTTTATGGTTAACCTTGAAACGATGAGACCTATCACCAAGGTACTTTGCCAGAAATGATCCAATTTTTGAACCAATAGGTGCATTCTTCATTTTTACATTAATCTTGAAAGTTATTGATGTGCAACTTTTTGGCCTCATCATCCTTCCAAGATTAAATTGTCATTATAAGGGTTTCAATATCTTTTGTGTGGCTACATTATGAAGTTTTTGTTCAAATTATAGTAAAAGATGTTAGAAGTAGAATTTTTTGCTACTCAAAAAATACAATCAAACTCTTTTACTACATAAGAATGGTGAGGTGTAGTTTTTAGATATATGCACATAGGGAAGCTCGTGCCAAAGGCCAATTATTTAAACATGCTCATGTTGTACAATAATTGTGTTTGATTGGTTGCTCATCTAAGAAAATTAGTGATGTTTGACATAATCAACTCCATTGATGGTTTATGCAGTACTTTATATATATAAGGAGTACGCATAATGATTGTGTTTAATTGGTTGTTCATCTAAGAAAATTAGTAATGTCTGACATAATCAACTCCATTGATGGTTTGTGCAACACTTTATGTATATAAGGAGTATGCAAATAAGGAACTACTGTTAGTTATGCAAGTAGGGAATTTGCATTATGAGAGGTTTCACTGTACATAATAATTTTTCAAAATTAATACATTGTAGGCTCTTACAATTGATCATAGGCTCAGGAAACAACACATCTAGAAATTTGACGCAGCAAAGAGTGACACAAAAATAGTGGCGCAAGAATAGTGGCACCCTAAATAGCCACATTGATCATCTACTCAAGTTTTAAATAAGAAATTTGAGTTTTCACTTGTAGATTTGGTTTACTAGTAGGCAAAAACTAAAACTTATTTTGGGTATTTGTAGTTCAATGTAGTGCTACCTTGGCCCACTTTGATTCATATTTTTCAAAATCTTGTGGAATTTTAATTATTTATTGCTTTATAAGTGTCTTTATCCTAATTTAGTTTTTAAAATTTGGAAACGAAAAGAACAAAAGCCCATTTCTAAAATGAAAGAAGAGTATAAAGGTCTAAAAGCCCCAAGTGACATCTCCACATAATATTTTGCCACTAACAAATCAAAATTTAATATCTACCCCTTGGTTACATGGTATTCCAAAGAGGCAACCTTGCATCATGATTGTTGTATACAAAGGTCATTGCATCTACATGTTCAATAATAGATTTCATCTATTTTCACTACTTTAATCATTGGTTTAGAGATAGAAACTTTTTAGTCAAGCTGCTCACCAATATAAAGTAGTCAATCATTAATTAAAAAACTATTGTATTTTTAAAATTGTTTTGACTTTTCTTCAACTAAACTATCTTGTTGTTTGTGGAAGTTGGGCAAAGATATATTTTCACATGAACTCACAGCTTGACATGTATTCAAAAACGCCTACTTCAAATGAATCTTCACTAGGAGCTACTTACAAGTGAATTCCATCTTGACAGTTTCCATCAAGCTTCAAATGTATGACTCCTCACCACATCTATATATGGGAAATATTTGGTTTGTTGCTCAATTGGTAAGACCTACATAAAAATAAAATAATCTCTCGTGATTCTAAAAGCTTGAAATTCAAGGAAAAGAGACAAAACACTACACTAACTCCAAGATGGAAGTACTATCCCACTTACATTTGTGAGTTCCTATCTTGGAAGGACCACTCTTCTTTCGAGAAAACCGACATAATAATCACATCTTTGAGTTTCTTTGAGTTTAGATGTTGGGTCACGAGTTTAGATCTTGGGTCATGATCAAGAAAAGCATGGCGAAAAGTACAAAACTCGTACAGTATTGAAAGTATTGAGAGAGGCTCTTATTAGGAGTCGTTTTTTGTCTGTAAAATTTCCCCACAAATGAATCGGCACAACCTGGTTTTGTATGGATGAGAAGTGAGCGCAAGTATTGAATTGTGAACCCTTGGTTTGTACAGACAAGTTCCTTCCTGACAAGAGATTGGTGAAGATCCAGTTGTACGTTAACTTACTCGTGGATGTCCCGAGGCTCACCTTGAGAGGCTCAATTGCATGCACTCACTCATCAGGCAGCATTGAGATGCAGCGCTCACCTTCAGTCAGGATCGGAGTGTGGGTCAGAGTACCTTTTGCATAACTCACATTTTTCTTATCCAATTTGCACTTATATGAACGGAGTTTGTTGCATTTGCGAGGACACCAAACTGGGTTCCTCAGCAGGACGCTAAACCCGTCCGACGAAGTGAGACCGCAAGGGTGAATTTACCCTTGGGAAAAACGCAGGAACTTTTTATTTGCCACACATGAAAAAATTTGCAAATTCTGAATTCATATTTGCAATCAAAGGCCCCAAATTAACTCTAGTGCATGTGAATGTAGAAAATAGGATTAAGACGGTACAAAATAGTTTTTTTTTTTTTACACTTATCCCACAGAACACAAAATTCACCATGTTGGTCCTACTTCGTGAAAAGGGTTTAGCATCCTCTGGTTCCTCAAGTTACAAAGGTTTCATTGAAAAGTTGTTTGGATGTCACGAGTGTTTAAGAGCATCACCACACATTCACGCCCAATGGGCTCGCCAAAATTGCAAGTGTGGGCTTTTGCAGTCTCGCTCAGTGGCCACGCTTGTTGCTCTTCTACTCATCCCCGCTTCATGACCCCGTCATTGAAGTCAAGCGCCTTTGCAGGCCAATTGCAGTACAACAAACCACAACTTGACACCTTCAACCTGCTCAGTCAATGCCCTTGGCGTGGACGGTGTCCTATGGGTTGGAGGACCAAGTTTGGCATGGACGGACTCTTTTTATTTCTAGCAAAGTATCCGATGGAACCTGTTTATGTGGCCATCTATGTCCAAGCCTAGGCTAGGGAGTTTCACCTAGAATGGTTGGTGATGCTTTGACCCCTAAAGATCCATGTATCCAAAAGTGGATGCGCCTTGGTCAATCTTGATTGTACTTTCAATACAACCTTTTTTGTTATTTGATTTAAACTAAGAAAATGAAGCTTGACAAGATTTCTTTCTATTTCATCTTGAAATTTTGCAAAAATCCAAAAGTGATAGAATTATTGCAATTGCAAACTCCATGCGTTAGAATCCAAATTGTACAATATCATCACAAAGTTTAGAACTTGCGGTTTGTCAACAATTATCATGTGGTTATCGTTGTTTCATGGGTTCACACGTTAATATACAATTTAACGCATCATTGCAATGCATTACTTTACAATTTATCACATCATTACGATACATTACTTGCAACTGAAAGTAATGCATCGTAACGATGTGATAAATTGTAAAGTAATGCATTGCAATGATGCGCTAAATTGTATATTAACATGCAAACCCATGAAACAACAATAACCTTATGATAATTGTTGACAAACCGTAGATTCTAAACTTTGTGATGATGTTGTCTTCTTCATTAATATATATATAAATTAAAATTAAAATTAAAAAAATAGGTATTTCATTCTAATCTTCATTTTAGGTAAAAATCCCAAGTTATTCTAATAAATATTATAATTGATATAATTTTATTTCTACCTTTAACTTTTAAAAAATCACAATGATTTGATTTGTTTTCATCAATTTTTTTGAAAAAAACAAAATAAATAGAAAATTCAGTTTTCCACTAGGAAAAAATATCAAAATTTTATACATCAATTAAATAAAAGGATAAATTTGGTGTAACAACTGAATTTGACTTCAAGGTCTTTGTTGTGGTTGTTTTTGGATGTAAAAAATAAAATAACCAATTGAAAACTTTTCACACTAATCTCCATTTCTACTTGTACCTTTTGAAAATATTCAAATAATTTGAATTTTTCTTTATAGTTTTACTAATTTATCTTCAATTTTTGCAGCAAAAATGATAAGAATTACTATCTTCCATGAAACAAGTAGAATTTTTTCATAGAGATATACAATTCGTAGTTTCAAGTGATAAAAATATAAGATTGATATTTAAACACAACCCAACAGGCTACATTCAACTTGGGCATGATGTTTGACAAATTGGCAATGAATTTTGTCCTTAAGGGGTTAACAATGCAGGATGTTAACATAGTCATTCAAAGTCTACATCCTACATTTGTCTTCCCTAGTCAAGGATACATGTAAAAGATTATCTCTATTCTATTGTTGCTTAGAGTCATGTGTTCTTTACCTTTCCTACTATTTTCTTCACCCCCTCTAGCTAATTTGGGCCTCTGAATCCAAAATTGAATTCAAAATTTTTGATTTCATCATCGATGGCAAATAAAAAATTCCAGTATTTTTTCCAATAAAGGTAAAATCATAGACTTCAAATGACCATTTTAAAGTCCTGCTTTAACAATAATGGATTGATATGAAAATTGTGAAGGTAAAAATGTGATAGAAATCATGACATGGTTTGAATTTCATGTCCTCCAAAAATACATATGGATGTTGATCCACCAAAAGCATCTCCATTCCAATTGTAGTTGTTATCTATTTTTGAAACTGATTCCTCTCATTTTATTGCACTATATAACATTTCACCATTTAGATTGTAAAATATTCCATATTAGAATTTGATATTTTTCAATGTTTTATTCTTCTTATTGACAAATAGATAGTTGTTCATTTGTTGCTATAAGGATTCAACCTCTTCAACCTTAAGCATTCAATGTTTTGACCTTATAAGCCCATAATTAGCTCTTTGTTGGTTAATATAACAATACTATGCTGTTGAGTTAGGCAAATCGCGTAGAGAATACTTATATTGTCTATCACCCGCAACAATATCTGGTTTCTATTGTCACTTATACTAATTATTCAATGGAGTTGTTTTATAAGAGCATTTCCACATAGCTTAGCATGGCGCCCAAAACAAGAGTATATATGGAACCAATGCAATTATGGTAAATAAAAATTTATCTTGTGACATTCATCATTGATGCAAATTTAATTTAAATGCTTTGTAATATAGTCTTGTACAGTAGTTGTAAAGACAATACGGTAGTTGATGAAATTTGAGGCCTTAACAAGCCCTCAAGTTCCCAGATAGTGGAGAATATGGGAACTTTTGCCACAACAACAATTTGACGTGGCTGAGACATTGCCACATCAGATAATATGATTTTTTTTTCAATTTACAAATACATACATACACACACACACAGATATATATATATATATATATATATATATATATATATATATATATATATATATATATATATATATATATATATATATATATATATATTCTGACAATAGTAGCTGGTTCACAGTAAGTGAAACAATCCTATAACAGTCCTCCTATGCCCTCAAATCCCCTCTAATGTGAGATCCAGTTTTATAAGGGTTATATATACCATAAATTTTTAGATAGTAGCTTCGTTCACAATAATAATTGAAAAAAATGCATGTTATGGGTATTGTTAAATGGATCAACAAGTTTGTTTCGGCGCCACTAGAGGTATTGTTGTACATGCAATTATTCTTTGCCAAATGTAGAGCAAAAAATTTGACAAATATTCCACCTGGGGCATGACATTGGTTAATCTTATTAGTGAAGGTGCCAAAGTAGTGTAACTATGAAATATATTTTGTGTGAAAATTAGTGCAATATAGGAATACTCCAACCTATACTACTATAGATATATAACATTATTAACCAATGTTGGGGGCTCCTTTTGCTCCCCCCAAAAGCGGAAGCTTGTACCATAGAACCTTCCCAACCAACCAATGACTCACTAGTACTTTCCAATTAGCCACTGACACTAGTGTTATAAATTCTCAGTTAGTCAATGACACTAGCGTTACAACTCCTCAGCCAATCATTGACTCTTTTCACATTAAATTAAATTCACTCTTGGGATGTCAGGAGGAATTTTTCCAATCTCCAAGGAGGAATGGTTTTAGGTTGGTTACCATTGTACAATACAATAGAATTGAAGTGAAAATGACGTTTTTGCATTCCCAAGGAAAGAAATTTCACTATTGCCAACTTTGACACCCTCCCAAGGGCTAAAAAATTCTTTTTTTATCATGAAAATTTTGGCACAGGAACATCTTCTGTTAATAACATGTGTATCAAATTTCAAGATCAAAAGATTTATCCAAAAAAAGGTATTTGAAATCTACCAACATGTGTAGCTGTGAGAAAAATTTCACTACTGCCAACTTTGACACCCTTTCAAGGGCTGAATTTTTTTTCTAATCATGAAATTTTTGTCATGAAATCATCTTTGTGTTGATAAGACGTGTGAAAAATTTCAAGGTCAAAAGATTCATGCAAAAAAAGATACTTGAAATCTACCAACATGTGTAGTTTTGAAAAACAATTTCACTACTACCAACTTTGACACCCTCCCAAGGGCTAAAACTTTGTTTATTTACCATATAATTTTTGTCATAAGATAATCTACATGTCAATAATATGTTAGCCATATTTCAAGTTCAAAAGATTCACACACAAAAAAAAATTCTAATTCTACCAACATGTGTAGTTGTGAGAATGATGTTTTTAGCCCTTGGGATAGTGTCATTTCAAGGGTAAAATTTCACATGGATGTAAAAAATCATTCTCACAACTACACATGTTGGTAGAATTAGAATCTTTTTTTTTCATGACCTTGGAATTCGGCGTACATGTTATCAATATAGAAATGATCTCATGACAAAAAATTCATGGTAAATAAATAATTTTTCAGCCCTTGGAAGGGTGTCAAAGTTGGCAATAGTGAAGTTGTTTCTCACAACTACATATGTAGGTAGATTTTGAATATCTTTTTTTGTGTGAATCTTTTGACCTTGAAATTTGGCACCCATGTTATTAACATAAAGATGTTCACGTGCCAAAAATTTCATGGTAAAAAAACAATTTTCCAGCCCTCGGGAGGGTGTCAAAGTTGGTAGCATTGAAATTTTTTCCCTAGGAATGCAAAACGCATTTTCACTTGGACCCTACTGTACAACACTGTGACTTGCGTAAATCAATGTTACAAGCACTATGAGAGGCAACCCATTCTTGATCATCCTCCCATTCTTGTTGTATAGGTTATTCTCTTTCCGTGCATGAAGAGATGAACAATGATTAATTATGGTGTAGTTCCCGAGGCAGTTGTGGCGCATTGTGATTGGCTAAAAGCGGCTCTCGATATTGCAACAAATCCTTGATGGATTTTGCAACCAGCCCTTGGTTGGAAATAGGAAGGTCTACGTGACCAGAATGGATCAAACAGAATGGATCAAACAAAATCTTCAACTAAAAATTTCATAGTAATTATGTTTTGTGGAAAAAAAATCTGAAAATTTATGGAAACCTTTCGCAGTCTATTCCTGCACATGGGAAAATTTATCCACTAAAGAAACTTGCCTTGCAAATGGTCAGAATTGCTTAAGTGGTCGGGAATGGGTTGCCTCCCATAATACGATAAATCAGTCCCATCTTTTGCTGTCGAAGTGAAGTAAATTTTTTAGGATCCCCATTGCCCGTTGAAGTAATTTTCAGAGACTGCCCCCCCCCCCCGAAAAAAAAAAAAAAAAAAAATTCTTGTAGCAGCTTCTTCAGTCTGCCCCACTGAAAATAGTCACCGAAAAACATGGATGCATGGACGTTGGGTTCCGAGCTGCTGCTGAGGTCATATCATCCAAAATAAGTAACTTAACGTACTGGTGAAATCAATGCCAAAGTGCTCTCTAAATCATTTTTTAAATTTTTTCTTGGGGAACAAAATCAAGGAGAAATTTGAACTGAAGGCCTTCATCAGCTTCGAAGCAAAGGAGCCACTCCCGGAGCTGGAGTCCACTGTCCAGAGTACGGCAGGAAAGGCTAATATTCGCCTGCAAGCCTTCTACGAAAGAACCTCAAATTGAAATCTGTCGACAAAAGCAGGGGCAAAAGGGGGATCTGGGGACCCACTTTCTTTTTTTGAAAATAAACGGAATTACATTTTTAGAAGGAAAAAAAAAGGGAAAACATCATATAAGGTAGAACTGCCTATGATTTGTAATCTGATTATGTTGGGGCCAACTCCAAGAGGGACATATATTTTTCAGAGGTGTGCGCATGTTTCACAAATCAAACCCAAGTGGAATTATAATTTTCCGATTGAAATTGTAATTTCTATGAATTTTTGAAGTATTCAGCCCTGAAATTACAAAACTGCCCATAGACTTGAGTCATAAACGTCTCATCAACAACCCATAACCACCAAGTCAAGTACTAAACATTCACCATTAATGGAGTGACATGTTACCCCTTGTTGTCATAAAATTTCTGATTTTGTCGTAAAAGGAACGGATTTAGATGTTTTTTGGATGGAATTGGACTCAAAGTGGGGTGGAATTGGGCCCAAAGTGGGACTAACGGAATTGGGATGGTCTATTGATGTAATTGGAAAACTGACGGTAATGGGTAGTAGTCTACCTTAAGGTACAACTGAATTATCACAAACCTACACAAAATAGTGAAATTAGATTGCCCCATATTAATTTCTTGACAGTCCACACTATATAAATATTCATTGCTATTGTATAATGATGCATTCAATCCAAAACCATGTGTATAGTATAGATTAGTGCACCAGTTCAAGACCTGGTTCAGAGAGTTGCATGTGCCTCCATGTGGACAAGCACTGAGTCATAAGGTAATTTTTCTAAGGTAAGGCAACCTAATTGGCAAGATAACCTAATTTCACTACGTTGTGTAGTTTCATCTGACCTCTAAAGGACAGAAATTGTGAAAAATTGTCACTTTTTAGGATAGTAAAAAAAAAATAAAAAAAAAACTGCTTTAAAATTTGTCAATACAAATTTGTAATAGACTACCAGGGTGATTGCATGAAACACCTGTACTATTTGTTGCGTTTTGCAATAGTATTCATGATTTTTTCTGGAGTACTTTAAAATTAAAAAATCAAATTTTAAAAAAATTAAAAAATATGGCCAATGTATGCACCTTTAATATGAAGGTAGCCCACCAAAGGAAATTCATTAAAAAATTCTCTAAGTAGGGGAACTAGAAAAGTGCCAAATCTTAAGAAAATGCATACTTTGATGTTTTAATTAGTAGAAAATAGGAAAAAACTTAAATAAAAAAAATAAAAATTGGCCATTTGTGTCAATTCTATGAAGATGGTCATTCACCAAAAGAACCACCAAAATAATTTTTTACATGCTTCAAAATGCTAGTAGAAAGGGACTCAATTTGTGGACTTCTACACCACACAAAATTAAGTATTTTTAGAATTCCTTTGGACAATAGCTACAAGTCTACTAAAAGACCATTTCTACCAAAATTCAGCTCCAAATTCGTTTTTATGGGTACTAAATAGTACTAAAAACCTCCAAATTGGCATTTGTGACATAATATTGGGGCCTATTATTAAATAGTAAAATATTTTAAAAAAATTCCAAGAAAATTTATCAAGGTGTATAATAGTCATCAGTACCTTGTCTATGAATTTTGAATCATTTGGAGTCAAAATCCAAGAATTATGGCCAAAAAACTAATAAGCACGCGACATGTGACAGAAAATAGTACAAGTGTTTCATGCAATCACCCACCATACCATAGGAATGTGTAGAAAAAATTGAGAAACTATAATTGCACGGATTGAAAGATTGTAACATTTGAAGTTAGAAGAAAAAATTATTTTTGACTTGCTTGATAAGGCCGGCAGACTTTAACTCCTCCTAAAGTGAGATTTTTACACTACACATGGATGTTTTTTTTTGACATATGCATCTTGCATCACGTAAATTACATACCTGCCAAATTTCAAAATTATCGGAGGAATTTAGCACATACTACTTGAAGCTACCCGTGTTGCCCAAAAATTTTAGGGTACTAGCATACTTTTTGATCCGGGCACCGAATCAGGAAAAAAAAATATTCTTACTTAGGGGGTATATGTTCACACTTTGTGTCAAAATTTTGTGAACATCTAACAAAATTTGACTTTGTGGATAGTAGCTTGAGACCTCTTGCACATGTTGAACAGTCACTTGGTGCTTTAAAAGTTAAATTGATGTTTGTAAGGTGGAAACATCTATTATTGTTTATTTAAGTTGGTGTGTATAGATGGAATTAAAATCACAATTAGGATTACTTAGCAACATAGTGGCTTGACTGTTATTCCCTATTTGGAGCAAAATAAAACTTTCACTTGTGTAAAAATAAATAAAATAAATCACATTTACATGTTATTTTTCCCATGGACAAATGGAAACCATCAATATTCAAATAAATAAAATAAAATAAAATTTGGAGAGTTTTGTATTATTTGTGAATTTTCAAAGTCAAGAGTGGAAGAAACTTCAAAGTACTCAAGAGGTGCATGTTTGAAGCTCCTTGAGAAAGATCGGCAAAGTAGATCACTACAAGTTTGTTGTTTTATAAGCACGAGGCACCATTTGTAAAGTAGGAGCCATTCAAAGCAAATGGTATGAGGTTATATTGGTGACACTTCAATAAATACCTATTTGACAAAAAAGAAGGGGAGGGGGAACGAAATTAAATAGTTTTACTTTAGATGTGTACAGATAGAAAATTATTCACATTTTAAAGTGTTTTTTTCCCTTCTAGACAAATGAAAATCATTGAATTTCAAAAGTAAATAAACTGTTAAAAAATTTGAAAATTTTAGTGATTTTAGTGAATTAATAAAGTCATGACTTGATAAAAGTTTAATTCCTAAAAGTCTTGAGGTCTTTTATCCTATTAAAACTTTCAAAATTGCCATTTCTATTGTGTTGAGCGAAGAAAACAAAAAGATGAAATTTTTTGGAATCTAATTGCAGGATCTTGTACTACACTCATATACAAATGTAGGATAAGAAATCTGTGAAGTTTGGCCTTACGTATTGCAAGATATTAGCATTTGAAGGTGAAATTTTTTTTTCCTTAGAGCCTACTTAGCCATAATTTTAGATGAATTTGAGTCTGTTTGTGGAAATAATTTGCACTATGGATTTCACTACTAGAAACATAGTCCTGGTAGATTCAACATTAAGACCTACCTTGAGTCAAGTTTGTCATAAATGATGAACTTGACTCTTGGGGTGGATCTTAACGTCAAGTCTATCAGAACCATGTGTCTACTAGTGTTTTGAATTTAAAAAACTACCACATGCAAGAGCATGTTAGGAATATTTCTACCAATTTTTCTAGTATAATTAAAGACATGGAATACATCCAAAAGAATCCTGCAATGTAAAAGATGTCCTAGGACTTGAATATACACTAAATTTTTTTTTAAATACTTTTTTCACCATATATTTTCAAACAAATTACAAGAATTCAAATGATGGATTGAAAGATTTGATCACTCTTCGTAAAAAATAAACAAATGAGCAAAAACAAATTTAATTTCTAAAAAACTTAGAAGGTTAATTTAAACTTCCAAAAGCCAAAGGCACTATTTTAGATTCTCTTAATATGTATCTTTTGGATATTGGATGTATCAACCATTAATTTTTAAATATTTGAATGTCCAAATTATTTTTTGAATATACACATACTTTTGCTTGTATCTTTGTACAAATTTATTGTTTCCATTAAGTTTCTTGAAATTGATCATGTTTTTTTTGAAGATTGAAAAAAAAAGATTCAAGCACTAGTTGGGATGAAAGATAATCCGAAAATACTCTATTCATCATTCAAAATATAGATTTCTAAGCCTTTTGGGTTTGAAGTGCTCATGATATTTGTATCTAAAATTGACCTTAAGCTCTCATGGTTTAAAGGTGTTAATTTGGAGCAAGAATCTATAAGAATCGATTAAACAATAGAGCCAATATTAAATATTATTTTTCTAATCAACCTTCAAAATGCAATTACGAGACCATTCATCAAGCATTAACCCCAAAACGACCAAGCGTTCAAATTTTGAACAATGGATTAACGCAAACACATCCCCAACATACAAAAATGCATTTTTTCATCTATCAATTTTTTAAAAGATTCTTGTGTTAGTTCTTTAACATTTGTACCTTATAGATTTTGAAGACTTTGCTTTGCAAATATTCTATTTTTCAATAGATATTGGTAGGTCTAGCTTCAAAAAAATTGGCTTTTTAACAAGCCTAGTCACACCTCATCTGAAGAATGAACAAGGCAAAGGTGGCCATTATAGGGACGGAAAATATGTTGCCTCCACTAGGTTGAAGTAATGATTTTGAGGTTTTATGGTCTTGGCATTTGTATTTGAATAAATTGCACTTTGTTATTAAAAAGTGGTTGAGTTTGGCTATTTAGATTGTGTTAATTGGATTGTGACACTTAACATTTGCCGTAATTTTGTTACTTTGCCTTTGTGTTGTGACTTGACAATTGCCATGGTTTTATTACTTTGCCTTGGTTTGTGAATGTTTGTTGTGTTTCTAGTGTTGGCTTTATTGATGAAGGTGTCTTTTGGTTGCTTCAATGATGTTGGGCTACTCGTGGTGAATTGAATTGTATATGTTTTAGAATTTAGAAGAGAAGACTATTTGGAAAAATACCATTAGGTTCAGTGTCTAAATATAATGATTAGTTTGTTGCTTAAGAAGTCCATTGCTTGGGAAGCATTTTAGGGTCCCTACTTTCTCCAGCTCATTCTCTATGCGTTCTTTTGACTATATCTGATTGAAAAATTCATAGTTGTTACAGTTGCAATTGTGATGAAGCTGCCATATCTTGGGGGGGACCTACTTCATGGGTAAGGAATGTATGCCTTTCCATAAATTTGTACAATCTTCTTCTATCTTTTAATGCACCATTGACTTCAACATTGTATTATAATGAGAAAACATGTGTGGCCATGGTCTTTAGTATTTCCAATGTAATTCAAAGATGAGTATTGGAAAGGATGAGGGATTCCAAATATTTTGAGCTAATGATTGATGAATCCAAAAACATTTCAATTAGATGACATCTTGCTGTCTTTGTTATTTTTTCAGAGGCAAATTTGCCCATAACTTGTTTCTTGGGTGTATTGTTGATAGTAGACGGGGAAAAAAAATTCAAAGGTCATTTTTTACTCTTATGGGTGTTGTGAAGACATAAAGGTTGGACATATCAAAATACCTTAAATTTGGATCCAGTAGAGTAGCTACGAGAATAGGGAAGCATATAGAAGTAGCTTTCCAATTCAAAAACTAAGGTAAATCCTTTCATGACTTCTATCTATTGTATAGCTCATCAAACTAGCCTAACTACTTTTGAGGCTTCAAAAAATGTGTATTGTAAAATCAAGATTCTATATTGAATATTGTACCTTGGATTGTTAAAAAATTCTATAGAAAAGAGACCCTTCAAACCTTCCAAAATGAACTAAGTGATGCTTAAAATTTCCTAAAAAAGAATTATAAAATTCATTGGCTCTTTAGATGGCAAGTTATGATTGCAATATGTGACTCTTAGGAGTCAATACCAGTCTTTTAGTGTGATATTCTTCATTCTCAGGATGGTGGATCTATCCTTTGTTGTTAAGTAAATTGAGCAAATTCAAATTCATAAATGTTTTGTACTTCTTAGCTGACATTTTGCACATGTTATCTAAGTTTTCTAAAATTGTCCAAAGTGAACTTATTGACATTTCACCTAGAGTAGTATCCATAGGAAAAAATGGATCGGAAGAAAATTCTTACATCCATTGGTGGATTCCACTACTTGTGAGTAAGAATTCTTTACTTTCAAGTTGCAAAGGTCCACTAAGTGGCTAGAAAGGACATTTGGAGACTTGTGGGCTTCCATCAATTGGAGCTCACCGCTAAAATTGATGTATTCTAACTTACTAATCCTTGTAGAGATAGCAAAGTGCCGATGCATGAGCACCACTAGTTGTAAATTTGCATTTTCTATGCAGAATTCCATAAAGATTAAGAACCAGAATTGTATGACAACTTTGAATTTGGACAATATTGTGTGAGTCTCTATAAAAGTGCCCAAGAAAGAGTTTGATTCTACACTTGTGGACATCTACAGTCATAGTATGTTGTGGAAATATGGCACAAAATTTTGATACTTGTTTACAAATCCAGAGAAATACCTTGCAAAGGCAGCTGAAGATGTACTTGAAGAAGGTGAAAATCCTGAACTTTAAATTCTTTCTATGTTTTGTAACCTTCTCTAAACCACTTTGAGCTTAGTCTTGGTCAAATTGGGTGGATCACTGGCCTGCAATTGGTGAAGGAATGTACCAAGTTCAAATCTTGCTGAAGGATGTAATGAAATTTGGAGTTTAGTTTCAAAATTGGCATGTCTTTGAAAGAGGAGGATTGTAACCTTTACAAATTTGAATTTGAAAGAAAATGGCCAATGAGAATTGATAACACGTAGAGGAATTGAACCAGGAGATTTTATAAGGAGAGGATGGAACCCGTGCCCTCAAAAAACATCCCAATTCCTCATTCTACAAAGAGGAGGCAAATTACCATGCCAGCTCCAAAAACTTCCCGAACGCCGCCATCCACTCCGCTTCTCTCCCGGATTGATTCGAAGGGAGATCTGCAGGCGACGGTAGAACTCCAGGCGCCACGAGCTGGCGGTCTGACGAGATTCGACTAGTAAGGGAGGCTTTTTGTACCGGACTGATTTCCAAGCCCAGCTCGAAGCACCTCATCTGTGATCTGTCTGTCGACCAGGACGAAGAATTCGCCATCGGCTGCTTGCTCACAAACAGTACGAGTCGTTGCAACTGAACGAGACGCCTACATCGAGGCCGCCGCTCGCTGGCTTGCATGGCAGCAAGCACGCACGGCTCCCGAGACCGCCTTTGTCTGCAGCCCAGTTTTTTTTAGGGTTGAGCTTATACAGTAAAACCTCTCTTACTGCATACTCTGGTAGTGCATAATATGCACTAAGAGAGATTGTACTTTGAAGCTTTTATTGCTCAACAGTGCTTGGAGGCCTTGTAGTTAGAAGCCATGTGGTTGGAGGCCCTGTAGTTAGAAGCCACGTTAGGTAGTGAACAATATTGAACCTCTCCATATGCATAAACCTCTCTTAGTGCATAGTCCCAACACTATGCACTAAGAGAGGTTCTACTGTAGTTGTGCAACGACCTCTTGCGGAGGTAAAGTCAGGGGTCCATGTAAAAAAACTTACTCCCTATTTTGTGCCGTCTTTAGGGTATGTTCAAGACCTCTCTTAGCTAATTTGGGGCCTCTAATTGCAAATATGAACTCAAAATTTGCAAATTTTATCATGCCTTGCAAATAAAAATTTCTTGCATTTTCCCCAGGGGTAAAATGGGGGGGGGGCAAAACGGTCTCCGCAGGAGGCTCATTGCACAACTGTAAGGTCTCCCTTTTTTTAGCACACATGACAGAACCAATGTTGGTGGAGAACCGTTGGTAAGGTAACTACACCTAAAATTGACCAGTTAAGCAATTCAGTATGGTTCCCATTATTATATTGACAAACTTTTTGTATGGTCTTGTTGGTAGTCAAAAGAGGATTCTAGATTCTCTTAGAATGCATTTTTTGGACACCGTATGAATAAACTATGAATATTCAAAGTGCTGAACATATGTATTTCTAAGATTGACCCTAAACTCTCATGAATAGTAGGAGTACATTTTAGGCAAGAATTTCTAGGGGTCGGTTTAAGAAAGGGGACAAAATTAGGTATAGTTACCTTACTTCATTGTTAACCAATGGAATTGGAAAAAACAATGGTTCCAAACACCAATGGGAAAAATTGGTGAAAAAAACAGTAAAAAAATCTATAATATTTCTATCTAGAATAAGAAATAGATTAAAAAATCGGACTCTAAACATGAAAAATTAGTTCAATATGGGAATTATAGAAAATAGTTGCTAAAACTCAAAACATATCTCTAATGTTGGATAAAACTTCCGTCATAGATAAAGATCCACAATAGATGTACAAACACCGTCCTCTAGATAAATTAGCCCTTAACCTTGTAAGAATGTTGCAAACCTAAAAGGTTTGATGGATCATGACTTCAGTGTTATTTGTAAAATCAAAGAATGCACCTATTGGTTCAATATTTTGGTGACTACCTTGGTCATGGGAGACCATATCTTCATCTATATTTATTTTAAAACAAACTCAATTGTCAAAACCTTCGGTTAATTTATTCAAGTACTGATCATCCCAAATATTTTAGAAAAAATAAATTATGTCCTATAACTTTTGCATTTTAGTCAAAATATTGGAAAATGGCTTGTAAATATATTTACAAAAATTTAACCAAAGGAATTTCATATTCATTTTTAAAAAAAAGTTATTAAGCAAAAAGTGGTACTAAATGAAAGAAAAAATAGAACACTAATAACTTTTCCTACTTTCATTGCCCACAAAATTAAATTCCTTTTTTCACCTCATTATTCAGTATGGAATGGTTCAAGTGTTTTTCAATAGGCATCAATCTATACAATCCAAAAAATTTAATTGTTATTTTTCTAAAATATATATGTTGCTGCCTGATTTTATATCGAAACAAAGAAAACTTCTAATTTTTGCAATATTATTGGAATGAAGTGAATCAAAGCTTCACACTTATCATCCATTCTAAGAGTTTTATGCAAAAATTCTACTTTATAAAGTCAATAGAACTTGCTTGAGTTCTCAAAACAACCTAAAGTGGTTTCTATGGTCTTTTAGGGATTAAAGGTCTGAAAAGCCTAATTTGGGTTGCAATATGGTATTTTTTGTATAATTATTTGACATACAAGGTGCATGAATTGATATAGACAACAATTACAAAAGTTTGCATAATTCATGCCGAGTTGAATCCAATGATATATGGCACTTCCATTTAAATCACTATTGCACATCATACAAGTTTGAGAAGTTGCAAAACGGCTTTAATTACATTTAAAATGTAAGGGGACATATTTGATCATGACAAGGTTTAGATATTAGAATGACCTCCAAATGAAAGACATTAATTATTAAGTTTTCAATCCCGAAGAATATGTATTGTCATATTGAAGTATATAATATGTATTCTAATAGTATAATATAAGATCATATATATCATCCCTACCAAGCATATACCCCTCTAAACCCAAGGCCATTGTTTTGTCAAGAACCATTCAAAATTGCCAATTTCAGTGCAAAAAATAACAATTTAAACACTCATTATCTGACCGTAGGATCTTGCACTAGGCTATTATGAAAATGTCCTGAAGAAATTTCAGAAATTTTAACTATATTGATAACAAGATAGTGAGATACAAGAATTTAAAGTGAAGAAAATTAGTTTTTTTATTCTTTTTGTCTAATTAGATTATAAGGCTTTGAATCTTATTAACTTAAATTCAATTAAAAAATCCATGATTTCACTCTTTAAGAGATTGTTAAGTCAAACACTACAAGAAAAAGGGGTCTTTCACAACCAACTAAATAATGACTTACTGTCGTAAATGACTATAGTACAACTGCAACTCTGTAATTGCACATGCAGTGTGATGGGGCAAAGGACTAGTCATTCTGTAGTCCTATTGTAGTCATATGGATGAAGACTGTGGCAGTCGTGATCAAGCACTCCTTTCATCCGGTGATTTTCATTGAGTAACTCATTCAAAGGCGTGACGTGGACCTCTGAAGCCCTATGGTCCACCGTCTTAGTCGTAGATCAGTTGCGCTCCAACTGCGTAATGACTGCATGTACCTCTGTGAACGACTACAACATTACTCAAAAATGACTACAGAGCCCAAGTGTGAACTATCGTACTTAGGCAATCATTTTCAATCAGCAAATTTGTCTATAACTTTTGATTTGAGGCTCAAAATGTAAAATGGATTTTTGGAGATGAAAGTGAGATTGATTTACTAACTTTTATTAGTTCAAAGTTTTTTGGAAAAAATTAATCTACTATACCTCAATGAAGTCTGAAATATTATTTGTAACACAATTCTTGCATTTTACATATCCCATATCGTTTGTCTTGCCTACTACTACCCCACTTCTATAAAAGGCTTGTCATTTCATCTCTTCATACTTACCCACTAAGTGGATTTGGAAGTCATACAAGACATAAGCCAAATATGGTGTATATTGTATGATGTATTGTATATGGTGTATTGTATTTGGTATATGATGTATGGTGTACTGTATTTGGTATATGGTGTGAAACTTTGAATGTACTCATATGTGACTGTAAAATGACTAGTCCCCGTCTATACTCGGAAACGACTACGAGTGTCACTTAAAAATGACTGGACAATCTTGAAAGCACACCCTACAAATGATTGGACACGTGTCAAAGTGTCATTCATGTGGCAAAGTGGGCCCCACCAATATTACTACCTGAACGGCTGAACGCATATATGACTGAAGTATGACTACAGTGACCCACGTGCCACGTCAGATAGTCATTGCTACGTCGACAACCCCTTTGGATGAAATTGTAGATGAACATCCATAGAGGAAAATGGATGGTGATATAAGAAACGCAGTCATTTATATAAAGGACTCGTCCACAATGACTACAGAGTCCAAAATTCTGCAGCAGTCATACATGTCCACAATGACAGAAAATGTAGTCATATACGTAGTCATAGAATGCCTATATTCTTGTAGTGAAAGTAGGCACAAAATAGAAAGAAAAAATAAATTGTTGATAGCTCTAAAATAGAATTGAAACATATTAATCTCAATGGCAAGATTGTTTTAGAAAGCAAATTAAACCATATGCAACTCTTTTTATTGAAAAACTGTTAAAATTGAGTTCACAAACAATGAGATCCAATATATTATTTTATCAAAATTTTGCTAAGATTGCTTCCAAAACAAGAAGCTTTATAAGTTTCACATCACTTATCCATATGGAATGAATCAAATCTTTCCAAATAGACAAAAATATAATCTATAAGAAATAAATTTAAAAAAAAACTATTTCAAGTTTTTTGTATTTTAGCTACCCGCCCTCACCTATTTTGGACTTATTATATCATAACTTGCTCCCATTCACCAATCGAAACTAAAATTATAACTAATTAGTTTTCCTATCTTGAAAAAAAGATTCTAAAAATCTTGTCAAAAATTGAAATCATAAGTGCAGGTCTGAATCTTCAAGAGTCTCCTAAAGAAATTCTTGGGACATACTTACTTTGGGGGTTAACCCCTAAAGGGCCGTTGTCCCTTCGGGGGACAAATGCGTTTTTGGGCAGGTACCTACGGGCTGAAATTTTCTTGTGATTTTTTGAAACTTTTTTTGGAGATAGAAAAACTGATAAGCTTTGTGGGAATATAATTTTTTTCACAATCAGTGCCCGGGAAAAAAAGTTATGACCAAATAAGCTCAAAACAGGGGACGGCGGGCAGCTCGGGCAGCAAAAAAAATATGGACAAAAATTTGAATTTTTTTTTAATATTTTTTTTCTCATAGATTATATTTTTGTCTATCTGGAAAGCTTTTATTCATTTCATTTGGATATGTTATGAGAAAGTTATGGACATTCTTGTTTTTCGGGTAGTTAGAGCATCTTCTTGAAAAAAATAACTTGTAGGATTCATTTCTGAATGCAATCTTTCAAATTTTTTAATTTTTTTTTTTTGCATGGTTTAGTTTAGTTGCTAGAACAATCTCACCATTGGGATTAGTGAATTTTAATTCCATCTAAGAGATATTAATATTTTAGATTTTCCTTCTATCTCGTACTAACTTCTACTTAACAATTTTTTTAAGAATGATAATTAAGTTTTTTTGAATTTCTTTGTTTTTCCTAGACTCTCAACTCAATTCTCCACTATAAAGATTTAAAGCTCAAAACTCTGTAGTGCAAAAATTTTAAATTAAAAATGTTTAAAGTAAAAAAATCTAGTCCCGCAATGTGCTGAAAAACTTGTTTTTTTCACTTTAAACGCAGATATCTTGCAATCTATGCGGTCAAAAATTCTGAAATTTTTTCCACACATTATCATACTAGTTAGGTGTAAGATCCTACGGTTAGATTTGCAAAAAAAATATTTTTCAATTTTTTTTACTGTTTGCTATAGAAATGGCAGTTTTCAGTGTTTTTTGGCAGAAAAAAGGCCTCGGTCCTTTAGGGGTTAAGGATTAGCTTTCCACAAGTGCAACCTATTATGAAAAAATTCTTAGCTAGAATGTACCTCCTTATAATATATATGTAAGCACTCCTCCTAGATGTCTCCCATTCACAAAGGATTGCACTTGGAATTGTAAGTGTGCAAAGCATAATTACACTACCCCATGCATGCATTGGAGTTGTGTAGGCTTGCCAATCCCCATAGCTAACAAATCCCAACAAGCTTGCACAAGACAACCTTCTCTTCAAGATGGTACAGTACATCGATCGAGCAGCGGAGGTTATCGATTCTACATCGATCCCGACTCCCGAACTCTCCTCTTCCTTGTGTTTTGACTCTATTTTTTGGATTGCAACTTGCTTGTTATAAATTGGCTCATTCCAATCACTTTGCCGCCCTTCTTCAGTGGGGCCCTACCTGACTGTCTGTTTTTTTACAGCATCATGATACCGTACACAGGCTACGGTGAGTCTTCGACCCCCCAGTCCAGTCCAGTAGAGTAAGAGTTTGGCACACTTGATGACGGAGGCGGGAGCTGCGCAGTGGGTGCAAGACTGTTGGCCTCGAGAACGGGGCGCGCCTGCATTTATATGGGTGGCAACAGTTTCTATGCAAAGCTGCAGCTGTGCTGGTCTGCTGCTGCACCTCCACTTTCCATCGGATCGCGAAGACCATTGAGAGCTGGAATCCCAATGCACGCCACCGTCCAGAGGCTACAGGAGCCCATCCGTGCACTTTTGGCTTTTGTTTTGTCCCACAAGCTAGATGGGGAGTCGCCGGCGCTCTGGCTTGGAATGGATTCTGTAGACACATGCAACCAACTGCATTAGACGATATCTACAGTTGCTAGGCGAGCCAGGGCATCCGTTAAGCTTCGACGGTACCGCTACTTATAGTAACTTATTACCCCTAAGTCCTCGCTTTGACGAATTATCAAGGTTTACAGGAAAATTTTAACTTAAACATGACTGAGAATTTCATTGCAATTGAAGCGTTCCAAAAGATCGCACACCCCAACTGTAATTTCTAGACGAGTCAGGGGCATCCTTAGAGCTTCGACGTCACCACCACAGATGGCAGCACCGTACTTCCTCGCTTCAAAGGTTTAGGGCTGAATTTAAACTGAAAATCACTGAGAATATCATTGCAACTGAAGTATCCCAAAATATTGAGTATCTTCTTGGAATTCAGTGCATCGCACCCGACTGTAAGTTTCTGGGCGAGCCAGGAGCATCCTTAGGTTCGACGGTACAGTACCGCTATTATGGCGTCACCCTAATTCAAGTTTAGGTCGAAATTTAAATTTAAACTTTGAAGCACATGACTGAGAATTTCATTGCAGCTAACTGAAGTGACCAAAAAAAGTTAAGTTAATTAGATCATGGCTTTGAAGGATTCCTAGCTTCAAGGATTGTCGCTTTACTTGCTAATCTGGATGACACAGCCAATGCTGCTCTTCCCCAGACGCTCTTGTCTTATTGGTGCGTCTTATTGGTACCCACTTATATTATTCCTGACGTTGGAATTGCACTCATTCAGTGCGGTACTTTCACAGTTTCACTCAACCCATTCTGTAATCTGTACGTGCACCTTCCCTGTGCACTGTATCCTCAGAATTTGTCACGTTCGGTACCCCTCTGCTTGGACAACTTCCACAACCCTAAATTTTCCTGGCTTCAACTTATTTCGTAATATTCTTTTTTAATGATACTGAACGTACGAGAGTTTCAGTGCAAGTGATTACTGGACTCCACATCTGAGGGTCCCTCACTTTATTTGATTCCTAGCTTGAAGGATTGTCAGTCACTCTCAGTCTTGCTAATCAGGATCACACATCCAGTGCTGCTCTTCCCTAGACAGCCTCGTTTTCGTGCAGAAGTTCTTGACCTTCTTACCCACTTTCTTACAGACAGACTGAGGCAAACCAGTACAATTTAGTCACCTCATATGGAACCACCCCAATTTCAAATTCAATCATACCATCAACTCATCAAGAGAAAAGGAAATGTGAAAAGGATAGATGAACAATGCAAATGGGAGATAATGAATATAATAAGGCACATGCTCACTTAACCCCTAAAGGACCAACATGCCTTTTTTGGCAACATAGATATTTTGGGCAGGTACATGTGACTGGAGATTTTCATATTTTGGGCTGAAATTTTTATAGAAGGTGGGGACGAGGAATATCTTTCATATGCACTAAATTTCATGACATTTGGAAATACGAGTCAAAAGTTATGGCCAAATATTTTTTGCTTGTTGGTCAACTCGGGCAGTTCGGGCAGATCAGAAAAAATCACTTTTTTCAAAAATAAAATTTTGAAATTGGTTTATTAGATTTATATATACGTGGAAAGCTTTGAATCATTCCATTCTGATCAATGAGTCAAACATTATGAGGATTTTTAGTTTGCCGGCAGTTATGGATTGTCTACTCTAAAATAAACTTTGAAGTCGTTTATTTCACTCAATTTTCAATATTTTTCAAAAAAAATAAAATTCTAGGGTGTAGACTGTTTATTACAACATTGCAACCATTGGGATTGGCATTTTTCAATTCCATAATTAACTTCTTAACAATTTAGTGTTCTGAACCATTCTCTACTTCTTTCTACTTACTATTTTTTTCCTATATGTTGTACAATTCCAAATAATCTGAAAATTTTCAAGTATGTAGCCAACTTGCCCTGAAGAATGAATCCAAAGAAGCACAACCATTTTGGAATTTTTTTCATAATAATCTGACCTTGTGAAGTGCAGCTGCCCGGTTTTTCGCAGGGCCAAAAAAAGGACTTTTGCGACTTCAAATGCTAATATATTCCAATCTACATGATGGAAATTTCTGAAATTTTTTCCACATGTTCTCAAACCAGAATACTACAAGATCCTACGGTTACATGTGTGCAAAAATGATATTTTTCAAAAATTTGGTACTTGTACTAGAAATGGCAGTTTTGGAGCATTTTTGGTGAGAACATAGTCAAGGAACTTTAGGGGTTAACCCCTAACTGCCCAAGGCCTGTTTGGAGCTTCTTGAAATTTGCTCTAAATTGAACCAAAAGTCAACATTTTCACAAGTTGTACCAATTTCTTTTGAATTGTAACCGTACAAATTCAAACTAGACATTTTAGAGATCACATAGGGAAAAAAAACATAACAATATCACTTACAAATTGAAAGATTATAATGTTTGATCATGAGGGTGTTAAAACTATGAAACTTTTTCAATTCTCTTTTTGCATGTCAACTCTAAAAAGTTGGTCACTAAAAAAATATGAGGTTATAGGGCCTAGCATGCACAACCCCAATCAATTTACAGTTTTTCAAAATCTACTGTACAATTTTTTTAAATGAATTTCTAAGGTGATTTTTCTCCAAGATCTAGTGTATTTGAGGCTCATTTCCATGAGCCCTCAACACTACAGGAAGTCAAGATTACAACGGGTATCCTTGCACAAAATCTTAAATAGAAAAATCAAAATCCTTCATTTTTAAGATTGGCTTTTTGATCCTAAAACTAGACTTCAAAAAGAGTTCTCCAAAAATATAAACTACTAAAAATAGCAATTTGGTTGGATTTTACTTAACTTCAAAGTTTTCGAAACACCAGAGTCTGGTGCCTCGGGCAGTTAGGGGTTAAAATAATACAAAACACAAAATCTTAATTTTACAATGGCTAAATTAAAGCTCCCAAAGGGCTCGTAGTCGCAGAGGTGTGAATAAATTTGCAACAATGCAAATCAAGTATCGATGAAGTTTTGCAATAGTGAGGAATATACCTACAATGTGCTAAAAGATGTCTACTTTTAAAAAATTCTAATTCTTTAAGTTTTATCTTGTATCATGTGCATACAAGTAGCAAACATGTGTAAATGGCTAGTGTGAACAGGACATCAATGCATATTTATCCGAAAAAATGTATTTTAATGTCTAGCGATAGAAAAGACAAAAGATAAAAGATAAAAGCATTTGCAAGAAAAGGCAAACATTGTTGAACTAATGTGTTTTTTCAGTTGGAGATCAAAGAAAAATGAATTGCATTATACAGTTTTGTTGACCTCTTTGTTTTTCATTCCTAATTATATGCAATTAATCTATAAATAGTTGACAATTATAAGAAGATGCAACTCACAAAAGTGCTTGTTAATTGTAATTGGCATTGTTATAAGACACAAAGACTTGATCCATTTCACTGTAAAATTGGTCTAAGTTTATGTGGAAGGAAGCTCCATTGCTCCAATTAGTAATGATATTTTATAAGTACCTCAACTTTTTTTTGGACTTGCTCTTCTACCACAAATCAATTGCATGGAGTTTGTAATGTGAAAATAACACTAATTAGATGAATAAAACAAACTTGGATTGGTCAACAAAAAAATATCAAATTTCATCAAATTACCAAGAAAATTCTTGTAAAGTGTCACTAAATGAGGGGATAGATCCTTCGATCTTTCAAATTCTTTCACTAAGTCATGATATGGTTCCAATCACTACTTTTTACACAAAAAGAAGATGCACATCAACATATTTCTAGTCTCTAATGTAACCAATTAGTGATCAAATTCTGCTATAGAATTTTTCTCGTATGCATTATCAAATTTACGCCAAAAAATAATGAAGAAAATGTTCTAAGAATGCAAAGATTGGCATACTTATAGATGACTCCTCCTTAGACGGGACATTATAGAAGTTTGTTTGAGCTAATTTTAAGGCAAAGAAAGTCACTATGGGCCAATGAACAATCACTATAAAAAATCCGCATTTTAGGTGATTAGCATAATGTTAGCATAATTTTAGGAGACAAATTTTAGTGGACGTCCGAAAAAACAACATTAGAAGAAATTTGAGGCCTGCAGAGGGCCATTTCAGGGCTGTTCTCACAGCTGGGAACAGTCAAAATATTAAAATAATAAAATAAAATAAAATAAAAATAAAATATTAAAAAAAAATTTAAAAATTTAAAATTTAAAAAAAAATTATTTTCTGACGTGGCACTCTCGTGCCCACGTCAGATTACTGTTCCCAGGGCAATCTTAGAGTTCCCAGGGCCTGATAACTCGCAGTCTTTTGGAGGCCTCAAAATTCTTCTAATGCTTGCGTTTTTATGTCAATAATAATGTCCAAAGTAACATCTAGATGTTACTTTGGATATTATTATTGACATAAAAATGCAAGTTGTTTTTTTGGACGTCCACTAAAATCCGTCTCCTAAAATTATGCTAATATCACCTAAAACGCGGGTTTCTTATAGTGAATTGAAGGCAACTAATCTTGAAGGTTAGACTGTGATATCTTGTTTTTGCCTCTTTAATCCCTAAAAGACCAAGTGGTTGGTGAATGACCAATTGAAAATTCGGATAGGTTCCTACAAGTTTAATTTTGAATGAATCTTTTAGACATTTTTATACAAGTGTAGACTTGTACCACCCTCTCAAGAATATAAATTATTTCTTCAATCAGATGCTTGAATCAAAAGTTGTACTACCCAAAGTTTTTTGGGCAAGGTGGGCAACTTTAGGCAACATTTGTAAAATTCTTCTTCTTTGAAAATTTGGTAGGTTTATGAATAACATAATATAGGATACAGCTATAAAAAAATCCCATATGTAGTGCAAAAATCTCACTTTAGAAGGTAGTTAAAGTTTGCTAAGCATGTTGGACAAGGTTGAAAAAAGACTTTTTTTTCTTCTAACTTCAAACTCTACAATCTTTGTATGGATATGTTTTTAAGAAAATCGTTGTTTTTTTAATTTTTTCTATTTGTCCTAAAAAAAGTGGCAAATTTGACAATATATGTCTAAAATGTGCTTTGATGCTTTTGAAGTCATCCTTGTTGACTTGCAAAGATTTATTCTATTTGATATACTTTAATGATTTAGTGGGATTTTTTGCATTTTGTCCTATATAAGGTCTACTTTTGAATCTTACATGACCACTAATATTTAGAAGTTCTACTTTCTAGTTCATCGAGAAAAAATGAAAAAAATGAAAAATTATTTTTGAACTCCAATTGTACAATTTGTACTTGAATTCTATATAAATTTGTGGATAATATTTTAGAGACTCGTGCAAAATATGTATCATGATTGTAGTATTTGATATTTGAAGATTTTTTTTGCCCTTTTGGATAGGGTTAATAGACTTTGATTCTTCTTAGAATAAAATTTGCTCTAACTACCAAGCAAAAGGAAAAATTTGTATTTCCATGAAGGGGGCACATTTTTGCACTTTGAGTCATGTTTTTATGAATTCCATTGAAAATTGACTTCTTTTGTACCTACACAAAACTAAATTTCCTCATTGTGCTCACACTTGGTCCTCTAGAGGTTAGTTTCTCCCATACATCTTCAATGTCACAAGTGAACAAACATAAGTTGGTTGCTTGTACAAAATAATCCTCAATCTTTGATTGAACACACACGTCCATTAAAGTACCATGCAACATTCAGGATATTTTTTGAGTTTTACCGGTTATTTACCATCAATTCCCATATTGAACCGTTTTTTTAAGTATTGAGTTTGTTATTTTTTCTCTAACTTTTTACTTTAAATATGAACTTTATAGATTTTTTCATTATTTTTTTTCCCAATGTTTTTCAAATTGCAAACATTTTTTTTCCCCAATTCCACCAGCTAATAATGAATTAACTGGCAATTCTTCCCTCACATTGGTACCATGTTATGAACATGGCTTTTTTAGGTGTGATGTGTAAGGTCAATTTTTTATTTATAATAATAATTATTTTTTTGTGTGTATATAAGATCACCCCTGGTTGCTTCCAATGTCCTTCAGTTAGAGGACCTACTTAAGTTAAGGTAGACAAGTCCATCTCTGGCAACTACCTATTTCCTTCACCAGCTACTTTTGGCCACAAAACTCATCCAAATCCGTTCACTTTTATGACAAAATCACTACATTAATGCCACAAGGGGTAACGTGTCTATACATTATTGATGAAGTGCTAAAAGATACATAGAAAGGCAGTTATTAGTTGTTAGTAGGACATTTATGACTACATTCTATGAGCAGTTTTGTAATTTCAGGACAAACCACTTCAATAATTCACAGAAATTACAATTTTAGTCCGAATATTATAATTCCACTTAGGTTTAATTTGTGAAACAAGCACACACCTCTGGAAAAAAAAATATGTGCCCCTCTTGGATTTGGTTCCAAGGCAAGATATTGAGATTGCAAATCACAGGGTGATACTAGGCTTGTCTACCTTCTCAGGCTCCTCAGTGCCGGCGCCAGTAGCAGTGGAGATGCTCCCACTGTGGAAACATGGACCCCCGCCGCCTGAGTGAGTGACCCGAGTCCAGCAGTGCACTGCAACTTTCTATGCAAGGCATGTGAAAAGGAGCCCTCCAGCATGCTGTCGACCCCAGGCGGGAACCTGCCAACCAGGGGACCAGATACGAAACCTTAGTTCGCAGACTTCACGACCGACCTGAGGGAGGAAACCGACCGACTTCTGGAGTCTGGACAAGAAGAAAGACATTGGCACTAAGTTACAAGGTATAATAACAACTAAAAACATTGAATTTCGGCCCCTTTCTAAAACCGATCCCTACATTATTCATGAGAGTCTCAAGGATCAGTTTTAGAAACACCTATTTCCAGCACTTTGAAGTTTGAATATTCATAATTTATTCATAAGGTGCCTCAAAAATGCATTCTAAGATAATAGAGTTAATCAAAAAGTGTACATGTAAAGTGGGACGGGGAGCCATAGTTTGGGAAAAACACAAGACGAAATTCGTTGGAGCACCAAAACTCAGGTTTGATGGAGTTTGGTGCCGTGTTTGTTTTGTAAGCCTATTCTTTACCATCACAAAGTGTAGAATCTGCAGTTTGTCAACAATTATCATGTGGTTATCGTTGTTTCATGGGTTCGCACTTTAATATACAATTTAGCGCATCATTGCGATGCATTACATTACGATTTATTGCATCGTTACGATGCATTACTTGCAACTGAAAGTAATGCATCGCAATGATGTGCTAAATTTTATATTAACGAGCAAATCTATAAAACAACGATAAACACATGATAACTATTGACAAACCGCAGGTCCTAAACTTTGTGATGTAGTTAAACCTTCCTTTAACATTGGTTCACAAACATAGGACAAACTTTACGATTAATTCTAATCTATCTGAATTCTTTTTGGACTACCCTATGCAAAGGTAAGATTTGGCAAAAATTAAGTCATTTTTGTAAAAAATTGTCACATATCATTTTGTAAATAGTGCAAGGTGATGTGGACCACTAAGAGTCTAATAAGAAAATTCAAATTTGGCACCTGGGTGCTGAATCAGACCTTCATGTACGGTACCAATAAGACTTTGCAAACTCTTTTTAAATATGATAATGGGAATCATGTTGAATTGCTTATTCCAACAATTTTGGATGCACTTACTTTATTGATTTGTCTAGATAGTGAGTGGGACACTAAGTTATCAAAGTCACACTATCTTGAATTAGTGCAAGTTGAAAGAATACCATATTGCACCAATTTTCAAAATATTAGAATTCTTGGGTGACACTAATTTTTAAGGTGATGTTAATTCCACCCCACTTACTAGTACGACAAAGTCAATGTATTTTAGCAAAGAAAACAAGGTGTACTATTTTTCTTTTTTGTATTGGTTGTAAATAAAAAATGAAAGAAGTTTCTTTGCCACAATGAGCAAAGGTTTGATGTATTTTATTCTTGCAATGAAGTTTTTTTCTTTTGTAGAAAAATAAAATAAAAGATTTCCTACTCTTGGCATGGTCCAACTATCTAAGCCTCATGGATCGATATGGCAAATTCTACCCTTGATGTCTCCCTTAAAGGAAGTAGACAATGTAAAGAGCCAATATATTTTTTCCCATGAGAAATTCTCTAGTCCCTATATTACAACAAGGTCATCCCTCCCTAGTTGGGTGGACTATGGTAGTAAACACTTTACCATCATCTAGGTTCGAACTCATTATCACCTCACTGGTGTACCAAGGCCAATGCCACTAAATCAAAGTTACATGCGTATTTGGGAATTATAACGTATTCATATGGTTCTCAAATAATGCATGCTAAAGTGCGTTGGAATCCTCTTTCAATTGCTAGTAAGATCTAATAAAATAATTTGTATTTAATAATAGTATCTATGTTCAATTATGATTTGTGTTGATAGTAGGTGGGCATACCTTATCAATCATCTAAAATGACCACTATTCATTGCATAAAAAAAATCACCTTTTGTGTGAATGTTTCACACCCAAAACATCGAAGTTTCTAATATGGATTTTAATCCATTCCACTATCATCACTAAATACTTTGATTTTTAAAACTATTCATCTCATTGTAACCACAAAATGTTTGCTTTTGGTTGAACATATAACTATAATGAATCTATGCAATAATAAAAAATATTATAATTTCTTATAATAGAAAAATAAATTGAAATGGAGACTCCTACCTTATGTTTTGTAGACTTCAAATGGGAAGGCCCCTTCCCAACATTTTGCTTATTCCAAGTGCCTTGGAATGGGCCATAATGCAACAAATAATGATCACAATCAAAGTTTCAAGTCACATCAATGGAATGAGTCGGTGACTACAATATCAACTTTGATCTTTTGGGTGCAAAGTCATTGTAAAAAGCAACTATTTTAGGATTTTGTTGTAATATATGTTCACGTTAGATTTAGCACCTTGGTGTCAAAATCATTTAATTTTGGCATTAGGACAATTTGGCAACTTGATCAGATTTTCTTCACTTTCAGCACGTTGATCTTCTGAGTTTTTTGACATTCCTCATTACAGTAATGTTTTTTTTTCTTCTATTCATGTGCAAATGTGTTCTTTTTTTCTAAATTTTCTCAAGAATAATTTTTGAATATTCAAAATTGGCAACCATGAAATTTTCTAAGATTTTCAAAACTAATTGTACAATTTTTCACATTTTACACATGTTCCAATTTTTCTAATTTTTTACAAAACTGACCTACATGTAGGGTAATTGTTATAAAAGATTTGTGATAATTTAACATGTGTATGTAACATGACAATTATGAGTGCAATTTATGTAATTTTTGGATTAATTGGGAGGTGAGTGAGTAGTCTTGTTCCTCATGTAGGATTTAGCCAATGGTGGTCGTTGTTGGAGTGTCTTCAATTGCATGGAATTGCAAAGGATCCCAATACTAATGAATGATGTTAAAGTAGGAGCATCTATTTCCATCCACGTCCCAGAACTTGTTCCTTGCAACAATCCCCCAATCTGCTTATCAAGCGACCAAGTTGCAGTTGCAAACCGGTGCATGTGGGAGCGGATACTGTTTAGAAATGAACAATGGTTGTTTTTTGTCTTTCAAACTTTTGGAAAGCAATTTTTAAAATTTAAAGATGATTTTTTTTCCATCTCCCACTCTCTCATTTGCCTTCCATTCTATCCATCTATCTTCCACATTGGCTTCACGATCTGCTTAGCACGGCTTAAACGGATAATTATGGGTGCTCCCACCTTATGCCAACAACCTATAAGGTAGGCATCCCAAATACGCCACTGACCTTAAAGCGCCATCTTCAGTGTGTGTACATCTCCAAAATCAGTTATGTACCTCTGTGAAAAAAACGCTTTTAGAACCAAACTTTGTTCCTTCATAACTTTTGCATACAGTATCCAAATGTCGCGTTCTTTGGTGTGTTGGAACCTCCTTTCCCTTGCCAATAAGAATATATAAGAATTTGAACAGTCTAATAATAGTAATTAGGCACAGTAGCAATTAGTGGCGGTTTTGGGACACCTACCTTAGTGCTGATGTGGCAGATTGATCCTAGTTGGACTCCCGCCGAGTTGGCATGGCCAATCGCCATCAGTCTTGCTGGGCAAGCCTTCCACCGAAGCTGCCAGTCTCTGGGTTGTGCTGCCAACCCCCAGCCGCGTCCAATTCTGCTCTGATCAGTTCGAGAATCACAATCAGGCAATTTAGGGTTCGCTGCTGTTGCGATCCATCACCGGAGGTTCGCTCGTTGCAGGGACTCGGCTTCTGTATCAATCCAAAGTCGCTCGAACTTACACGAGTTTACTGAATAGAATTGATCACTGCCTACGTATTAATTTGATCGTTTTTTCACAATGAGTTTCAATTTGTTTGGGAAGAAGAAAACTCCTGCAGGTATGTGATTGCAACCCTAAATCATTGTGTCTTTCGTTCTTTTCTGTTCTTTCCGTGTTTTTAGAACCCTAATTTGCCACTGTTGGTTGTGATACTCGAACTGCGTTGTACAATGAAGGAACTGTTTAGTGAGTCTGCGGATGTGCTCTGTTGGGTGGTTAGGGTTTTCAGATAATTGGCAATTCGTGATGCTGTAGAGGGAATGAATCGAATTATCGATGGTTTGGGTTCAATTTTGGGTCAGCTTCAGTAGAAGCTTTGATATCATCTTATTAGGTGACTTCAGTTTTGAGCTTCGACTTTTGTGACCTCAGTTCGTTTGTGATTAGTCTGATTAGTCTCACTCAGGATGTGTTATGTCGAATTTTGGTTGAGATTTGAGATTGTTGAGGGATGTGTGGACATTTTCAGCTCTGATAATACTGTGTGGCAATAAGGTGTGTGCTTATTTGCTTAGAATTTTGTTATTTGGCTGCTAGTTATTCGGATCGATAATGGTATATTGAATGCATTACTAATTCGTACATGTTGCCCTAAATCTCTCTGTTTGTTTTGATTCTTTTCTGGATTTGGATTTTGGCGACTTTGTATGAGTGCTAGTCACAGCAGAGTCGAGGAGTCCCAATCCTCAAGATCAGGGCATGCTAATTGGTATCGCAGAGGTATCCTCGTTTATTGTTCTTCTAGAATGGGTTGAAGAACACGTAGACTACTGAAGTTGACAGTGGTATGAAGTAGTTTAAGCTGCCTTAGGCAAACTGAAACGTCCTTTTTGTTTTGTTGGCCTGAACTGAATTTGAGGATTTTTGGCAAACATCTGGTCATGTACGTGAGTTTGCGAGTAACGTATCTTCGGTTGTTTTGCACGACAGAGCTTCTGCGGGAAAACAAACGTGCACTTGATAAGTCTATTCGCGAGATAGAGCGTGAGAGACAAAATCTACAGAATCAAGAGAAGAAGTTGATTATGGAAATAAAGAAGACTGCCAAGCAAGGCCAGATGGTGGGTTCTCTGACCCGTTTTAGGGGATGTGGAGCACAAGCTCTTGTTTGTGCTGACGTATTCTTGCCACCAGATTGTATTGTTAAGTGTTGATGTTTGCCAGCTATTCAGGTCAGAACAGTAGATTAACTGAATTAGAAAAGAGGGAGAGAGGCCTGAGGACTTTTGAAACTCTATTTCTTTAGCTACGGCAGCCTGGATGCTTTCTGTGTTAGTTGCAAACTAGCTCTTGTCGACTGTATCCATGCATGGGTTAACACTTCAATTTTTGGCGCGACCTTCGTAGGGCGCAGTGAAGGTGATGGCCAAGGATTTGATTCGAACCAGACATCAAATCACCAAGTTCTATGGCCTTAAATCACAGCTCCAAGGCATTTCCTTGCGCATTCAGGTGAGTGATTGTGCTGGAGTTGAGGTGGTGTTTCTGCAAATAGTTGGAAAACAGAGCATGTCATTAGGATTTTCAGCCTCTGGTATAACCTCATGCTCGAGGCTAATCGTTTCCTTGCATATGGCAGACGTTGAAGTCAACACAGGCTATGGCGGAAGCAATGAAGGGCGTCACCAAGGCTATGGGGCAAATGAACAGGCAGCTCAATTTACCAGCACTGCAGAAGATTATGCAAGAATTTGAAAGACAAAATGAGAAAATGGAAATGACAACTGAAGTTATGGGTGATGCCATTGATGACGCTTTGGAGGGAGATGAAGAGGAAGAGGAAACTGATGAGCTTGTGAGCCAAGTTCTTGATGAAATTGGTATTGACCTTGATTCTCAGGTAATCTATCTCTCTCTCAATCGTACCATCTGTTTGATTTTGTAAGGGCAACATTTGTTCAAGCTCATGGGTGACTCTCTTTTCATAGCGAAATCGATCTAAGTATCTGTCGCCAAGTCTCGAATATCAATAATTCCTAGTCTTTTCTTTATTAATATTTAGACGGCAATTCCACTGAGGTTCTGCATTGAAGGATTTGAGAGTGAGTGGTTTTGGATATGAGCACATTGGTGATCGAATTTGTCCTTGGGAGTGTGTATTTGCGAGCTCCTTGTGGTCTAGCTCGTTTTGAGGTTATTAATAATGTTGGATATGCTTTTGCAGAAGAAGAGTTCTGCATCATGTAGACTAGCACCTTCTTAATTTTCTCTTTTCTTTTTGGGCTGTGCATTATTTCCTTATTTAACGTAATTCTTACAACGACAGCAATGTGGTATGCTCCTTTGAGCACAGACAGTGTCTTATACTTGCTTGCATTCTGGGTGGGATTTCAGTTGATGAGTGCTCCAGCTCATGCGACAGCAGTTCCTGCTCAAGCTACACCATCGAAGATTGCTCAACCTCAGGGAGCAGGTGGTCCACCAGCGGATGATGCTGGGATCGACAGCGATCTACAAGCTCGACTTGACAACTTGCGCAAAATGTGAGACCATCAGTTGCGCTGTTGTTTACATACTATCCAGGTCTTCAGCAAGTTTTTCAATTGTTTGAGACAAGTGACTGGGGCACAAGAAACTTTCTATACCATTGTTAATACCATTTCTCTGTATATTAGGGGTACCATTTCTCTGAATTGGGCCATTGCTTTGTTTGTTGTTTTTGGCATTGATTACTCCAAATGAATGTACTGGAGATTTGGATGCTGTCTATTCTGTTTTCTTTAGAACATTTTCTTTCATCTGGAGATAGTTTGAGTTTACTTTTTACTTTCTCAGGTTGAGCTCTTAGCTCTCAGAATTTTATGTTGCTGCCAGCTGCAAACACATGCTTTTGCTTCTATTATTTATATTTCAGATTTGACACACACTTTTTCATTCAATTTCTGAGTTCTGCTGAATCCCGTGTGTCTGTGTTACTGTGGTACAAAGTAAGTTAGGAAGCCCATTGTGGACGACTTGGTCACTGCGCATAGGTCCACTTACTGGATTCACAATATTTTTCTGCAAAAGACGGAATGGCAAATCATGGAATATTTCACATGTATTTCAGTCAACTCATTTTTGGAAAAGCAAAGACTAATTAAAGGTGGTCATAGCTAAATCACATTGTGGACCCTAGAGGGGGACTATTCTTGTCCTTTTGGCTACTAATATGACTCTTAATTCCCTAAACGACTCCATTGGCAATCCAAAAGTGTCCCTTGAGATTGTAGAATAATGAAACTTTGAGCCCCAATTCCACACTTTGTGTAATTTCTACTACATTAGGATACATTATCTTAAGTTTCTTGTTAAATTCTGTCAATCATTGTGTATGTTGAATTTTTTTGCCAATAGATTTTGATGCTTAAAATAGATTTGAGTGATTATGGTACAAGGTATAAATTTGACACTTTCTTTGATTTTTGGATGCCACTCTTCTCTAATTTTTGGATGTCTAAAATGTCACCTTCTAAAATAATTTTATGGCATAAGTCCAAAAATGCCCACTTCCAAAAGAAACACAAAACACTTATAGCCTTAAGTTTATTGTGATATACAAATCATGCTTGATTTCATTTCAAGTTTCTACTACAAACCAAAGGAATCAGAAAGTATCATAGATAGCTAAAAAAATAAATTTGGTGGCTACATTAATATGATGATTTGTTCTTAATATGTATGTAGCAAAAATTAATCAATACAACAAACACTCTAAAAGCGTCAACCCAACATGACTAACCACTTAACTTGTGCATCTTAAAAGTCTATGGACTCTATTGGAAAATTACAATAGAGTCATTTTCACTTTCATTTGTGCTTCCAAGTCTTAAGAATTTAAAGACATTATAAATGACTTAATATTGTTTTGAGTTAACCCCTAAAGGACCAACGTGTTTAGAGCTTCAAAATACTTGTCTCCAAAGCAAGGTCAAAATCTTCATTGATTTTTATTTTTTAACAAATTCAACCGTAAGATCCTTTGGTTAACTTGCACAAGTATACTGTCCCAGAATTTTAGAATGAATGTCCCCACCAATTGCAAGATCAATGTACCTAAACTTCAAAATGTAGGCTTTTCTAGTCCTTCAAAAGGTGAAGTTTTGTCTTTCAACATTTTTAGAAAAACACACGTATGTCCTATTACTTGTGCATTTTATACAATATGTTGGAAAATGAGTTGAAAGCATATATAAAAAAATTTAAACCAAATTTTTTTTTGTATTCATTTGTAAAAAAATTGTAAAGTGAAAGGTATTACTGAATGAAAGATAAAACTAATATGCTAATAATTTTTGGAAGAATTTGAAAATTATTAATCCCAATGGTGAGAATGCTTTAACAAACAATTAGTATCTTTTATTTTAATTTTCATATTCATTTTTTCAAAATTGAGAGCAAAAGATGACTTTATATGTTTTTTCTACCTTCATTGCCTGCAAAATAAAACTCCTTGTAACTCTTACCTCATTATTTGGAATTGAGTGGTTCAATTTTTTTTGAGTAGGTATCAATCTACACAATTCCAAAAAAATATTTTTTATTTTTAGAATATATTTTTTGCTGCCCGGTATGACATTGAAATTGAAAAAAAACTTCTAACTTTTGCATTACTTATCAGAATGATATAAAACAAAGCTTCACATGTAGATTATGATGAGTAGCATCTATCCTAAAAAATTCATGCAAAAATTCCAAATTTTAAAGTCAATAGAGCCTGCCTGAGTTCTCAAAAAGCCCAAAGTGGGTTCCTTAATTGGTCCTTTAGGGATTAAAAAACCTTTCTCACACAAAATTGTGCTAGTTGGAATTGTAAAGACAATAGGCTATAATTTATTCACATGAGGATATCTTTTGATATAATCCACATTCACTAGAATAAATCCACCATCAACTGAAATGGTTTTGTGTTAATTCTATATTAATTTCAACACAATTTTTATTAGTGTTTACACAAATCCAACACAAAACCATTTCATTCTAACGGGGGGATTTGTACTAGTAATTTGAAGAATAAAATATAGAAACTTAGTGCATTGCCAAGCTCGCAAACAAAATATGAATCATATTATCAAAACTCTAAAGTTGTAATTGAAAAACCATGTTCATTAAAAAACCTGATCCTTCCATATGAAAATGAAAATTTTAAAAGGAGAGATAAACTTTGAAGCTATAATTGAGCATTGGTATAAAAAATTCTTGGATTGTCAACAAAAGAGATGGGTCTCAATAGCTTACTATTTTACTATTGCATTGAAAATCTTCAAGCTTGGATATTGCTTTTAATTAAGAAGTTCAATATAGGGCTTGGCTTAAGGGGAGGTACAATATGTATTAGAGACATCTAATTTTTTTTGGGGGGGGGGTTGTCAAAAGGATATTCTTTTTAATTTTTTGAGGTTCACATGGTCACTCTTGTTGATTTTATAGGTATCGTAAAACTCTTAAAACACCAAATAACACCTATATGGGTTTTTATTTTATACCATAATTATGGGACCTTAACTAAAAAAAATAAAAATAAAAATATAAAGATTTTATTTAGTTTCAATGTTTTATCACCACCCAAATGGAATGAGTTATATTAATAACATTCTTGGACTTCATGATAGTGGACCGTTGTTTTTTGTATATAGAAGATCCTTTTACTATTGAAAATGTTGAATTCAAGATTGTCCATGAATTATAGGCCACTATATAAGGAATAAATCTTTGTATAGTCACTGACATTGTAGAAGACCATTTTGCTTTCCTACCCAAAAGTGTTATACGGGCATTTTGTGGTTAATTTCAATCCTAGACTAGATTTAGACACATCAAAAAATACTTATGACAAACAAATTTGGATTGTATGACCTTATGCATCTCAGTATTCTATAATGAATATGGTCCCAACTAGCGTTTGTTATCAAGTAGATTGAGTTGAAATCTAGTAAAAAGATCTTTGCAATTTGATTCTTATGATTGTAATACTACAAGAGAAAGGGGTGTTTTAAGTGAGTTTCTAAGTATAGTCCTAGACATAAGATTATAAGTAATGACCTTTAAGAAGATTTTCAGCAAAATTTTACTAGAAACACAAGTATTAGTCAATCAAGTGCTGCTATGTCACTTGCTAGTGAAAAAATAATAATTTTACCATAAATTTACTTCCAAATATGATAATGTTGACTAGAAAAAGTAAAAGATGAAAAAAATTGTTGCAATTTAGTACTTGGCCTTGCCTAATACTATTATGTGCTATGGTTGTATAGAAATAGAAGTTAGAAGAGGTGAATTTAAACCCTTTAGTTTGTGTCAATGATATATAATGTTAGTTTTGGTTCACTATTTATTTGGGATGTACTTATTTGAATCTTTTCTAAGAATTCCATGTTAGATTATTGTCCTACACAATGTTTGATATTCAACAATTTGAAGATACCTTGCATTATACCTAGTATAATCCCTCTTAGATTGTTGTCCTACACTATCTTTGACATTCTTCTTTGTAAACTTTGCAACTTCCTTCATTTATATAAAATGATGCTTTGCAAACCCTTTTTATGAATTTCATATCCTTTATGTGCAATATTCTCCAACTATGGCATTTCTACACACTTACAAAATTTTCACAAATTTAGACAATCTAGACTTAAAACTTTATACTCCGTATTTATTTTATACAAAACTCTCAAAACTCTTAACCCTTACAGGATGGACTGGTAATTGTGGAAGTCATCCCTTTGGTTACCGTGTGATTCATTTGCTTAAAAAATTGCAAAAACACTCATTAGAAGTTAAACTACTGTAGAAGACCTTCCATTTTTACAACAAAACTCCAAGAATGAATAGTTGCACTTCTGTCCTACTAGAAAGATTCTCTGTCATCCAGCAGACACCAAATGTTCGCCACATTGTTTATGGTTTAAACAATCTCCACATTTGGAATTTACTCCAAAAAGTTTCTCCACAAGGGATTAACTGTATTTTTAGTCTTTGTACTAGTGATACATGCATTCAAAAACCAGCAACCCATCCCTTAGATCTATGCAAAATCTTAAGCTTAGGCGCCATCGTTTAGGCACCCAAAATCCATATAAAAAGTATCATATTTGAACATAGTTTGTGAATGCTGCCAGCTTCGTCATTTGTGATGATTTATAGGTTGGTGGAAACAATGGGATTCTAAAAACATTTGCCCCAACCTAAATATTCGCAAGAAAAAAATTCTGGCCCACTTCAAGAATAAATCTTTATAGCACCGAAGTGGTCACCGAACCCATGGTCAACACTACTATCTAAGGAGCATAGCAAGTACAGATGGTGCCTCATGTAGGCAAGACCAAGCTTTCTAGGAGAAGGGAGCTCCCTAATCTCTTGACTTGCTCCTACAAGGTCGTTCAACATGGCCAATGCTTACCCAATGGTCGAAATTATAAAACAAAGCTTTTTAGTAGTACAAAAAATTGTGCCTGATTTGGAGGTTTTTAGTGGGACAGAGGGAGTATTATGTTAGAAAGTTACTTGCACGTAGGATAATTTTATTTTAGGATTTTGGAGCAACTAAAGTAGCCGACCCATTTCCGACCACCCCGCTATTTTTGCAATATAGGCGAATCTATTTCTGATTAGTTGCGGTTTGCATTATAGCTCCAACAGGAGCAATAGGAACAATAGGAGCAAAGACCAATAGGAGCAACATAAATGTCCAAGAAGTGCGCATTGAAAGCATAGAATGTTCACAATGTATACATTGAAAGCCACAATTATCACTTACGTCGATTTTGAAACCAGTATATGGTTGGAAATAGAATGAAATATAATATAAATAGGTTTACGGAATCTTCACAAAAAAAATTCATAATAAATTCATTCTTGAGGAAATTTAAAAAAAAAATTTGCAAATCTTTCTTAAATTTTTTCACTACACCGGAAAAATTTTCCCCTCACCAAACCCATCCTGCAGATATGCTCAATTCCTTAAGTGGTTGGAAATGGGTTGTAAGCTTCTAATTCCGCGCATATCCACCAATTTGGATCTTGGATTTTTGGGTTTTTGTGCAACTAACTAAATCCCAAGGGAATGCGGTATTCACGGTAAAAGCAAATGTCCCAAGCAAGCTCTTGAACAAGTGTCCCATCACTGAGACCCAAGGCCGTCACTGCGGCATCCCGCTCCACTTGGCTGTTCGTCTCCAAGAAGGACATTCCATTCCATTCCATCACTCTTCAAATTCAGTGCAGCTTCACCTTAATCTCACAATTGCAAGCTCACATTTGTCAAGCTCAAAATTGCAGGAGCTCGCCAAGTACAAGTCGATCGAAAGCAGAGCTCATTGTCGTCAGCTGTTCCAAAAACGGAGTGCGCTTGATCGAGTACGTCGTCGTGTACATCCTCTGTGAACAACTTCGCCTCGTCTCCAACAAAAGCTCGAGCTTTGAGATTTTCTAGTTCAGAGATTCTCTGGGTGCACGGTAGGTGAGCCACACGATTTTCGTATTTGCACATTGTGGGTCGAACAGGTTTTGCGAGACTCGGAGAGGTTCGAATTGGTGGAAATG
Organism: Pseudisothecium myosuroides; assembly: GCA_951799445.1. Lineage (NCBI taxonomy): Eukaryota > Viridiplantae > Streptophyta > Bryopsida > Hypnales > Lembophyllaceae > Pseudisothecium > Pseudisothecium myosuroides. Next base: position 31,713,452 of record OX637291.1, read on the forward strand.
GGCGGAAGGAGAGAGGGGATGATTTTAGTCTTGGGAGGTAGTTTTGTTTTGAGGTTTTATGTCTAGGGTTTTAGGTCCTGAGTTTTTAGGTTTTGGGTTCTTGTTTTGGTGCTTACAGTTGTATACGTTTGCAATGAACTGTGTAGCTATGGATGCCACGACAGCTCTAGCGTTGTCGAGGTCCTCGATGGCGGGGCTCTGCTCCCCCCGCAATCTCTCTTCCTCTGCCACCTTGTCCTCTGTGAAGACTCTTCTTCCGAAGGTGTCAGCTCCAGGTCGAAGATTTACGTCTGTGACTCGATGCACGGTGCATGTTCCAGTTACTTCTAGGAGTGGAGCTCTTCCGAAGATTCAGGCTGAGGTGAGAATTCGTTTTACTGCAATGTAGGTCTTCTTTGTTGGTTACTACAGGTGAGGAGTAGAATTTTGTTTCGTCTTTGCAATTAGCGACGAGTAATTTCGCACTGGAGCACAGTTTTGCCGTGCCATTTGTTTCTCAGGCTGTATGTAAGATAACCACACTTAGAAGCGACACTTTAAGCACTGAGCATCTTTACTACTACTATTACAATGGTCAAAGTTTTTGTATATATTTGTTAGCAAAATTGAGGAGGGTCCAATGTGCCACCGTATGTGTTATTTACATATTGTACGCAGAAGTTATGAGGATTCAAAGTTTTATTGGAAGATGACCTAAAGCGAGTTCTTATGTAACTGTTCTCTAATGGTGATGTACATGCATTTAATTAATATGTACTCATCGTGCAAGATTTTAGGGTGTTGCATTTAGGTACGTGTCTCAATTAGGTACCTCTCCCTTAATCGATGTACAGAATTCACATTCTTAAAATGGTCAATAATGACAGGTGAGGCAGGCTCCTTTCCTTCAGTTTTTATTTAGATTATTATGTCTTGACCTGTTTTGGCCCAATGCTGTGAAGATTTCGGCCTGCACCAGAAATTAGCCTAGTGTCAGTGAATGCTTGTCTCGTGATTGAGACATACTATGGAAATACAGTTTCTTTTATCTTGTCTATCTATGAATTGAAAGCTGGAACGTATTTGCTTTCTTACAGGACATTATTGAGGCAGAGTCTCAACTGTTTGTGCAAACATATGCCCGGTCGCCGGTTGTGTTTGTAAGTGGAGAGGGTTGCAAATTGTATGATACCGAGAACAAGGAGTATTTGGATTTGACAGCAGGAATCGCTGTGAATGCTCTTGGACATGGAGACCCGACCTGGGTGAAGGCAGTGACTGAACAGGCGGGGAAACTCGCTCACGTTAGCAATCTTTTTCATTCCGTACCACAGGTAAGATCACAAGCGACTGTACACCAAGGTAGAGGATACTATTTGCGTCACTTTTAACCATTTTATCCATGCAGGAGTGTAATTTTTGGGAGATGGGGGGAGATTCTCGGATACAAGAACCAAATCTGTTAGCGATCAAATTTTTGTTATCATGTATGAATCTTAGGCAATTTCAAAGTGGGGAGATTGTTAATCACTTGAATTGGCAGTAGACAATCCCATGGCCATTCAAAGATGAGTGGCCAGAGCATGTAGCCAAGTCATTCTTACACCACTTGCTAATAAGTCCACTCAAATACGTGAATAGATGGGTTGCTGTTGATAACATGAGTTTCTGGATCCTATCTCGATTACCAGAAGGTTTGACAGTTACTAGCTCATGCTCAGGTGGAATTAGCTGCACGTCTTGTGAGATCATCATTTGCGGACCGGGTGTTCATGACCAACTCAGGCACTGAAGCCAATGAAGCAGCAATTAAATTTGCACGGAAGTATCATCATGCATTGGCAAAAAAGAACGGCGGAAATGCACCAGGGGCCACTGAACTTGTAGCCTTCACCAATGGTTTTCACGGGCGGACACTTGGAGCACTTGCACTTACTAGCAAAGTGCAGTATAGGACCCCTTTCGAACCTTTAGTGCCTGGTATACCTCTTTAGCACTTTCGTTTGTCTGATATCTGTAGGTCTGTCTTAGCATTGATCTTAATGTTTTGTCTTTATTAACTCAAATAATTTGTTTTATGAGGATGTGTTGATGATATTTCTTGACAATGTGAAATTGTTCCATATGACTGGGAGGCGACCTAGGTATTGAATCCTTGTTTGTAGTTCTAAACTCTTAATTGAGCTGCAGGTGCTCATTTTGTGACTTTTGGAGACCTAGAAGCCACTAGACAAGTAGTCATTGCTGGACGAACAGCAGCTATATTTGTTGAGCCATTGCAGGGTGAAGGGGGAGTCTGCTCTGCCACCGCGTCCTTTCTCAAGGGGCTACGAGAGATTTGTGATGAAACGGGGACTCTTCTTGTTTTTGATGAGGTATGCCCAAAATTATCCACATCAACTGCATTTTCTGGTTACATTGCTTGCTAATATCTGAAAGCAGTAGTGCATGTGGTTGAAATTGCCCTGCTGGAAAGAGAAAGGGCATATAGGAATAAATGGAGTCGAGTGGCGGTATTCTTTTGAGATTGTTCATGCAGAATTCTCTTGCCAATCCCCACAGCATGATACTGGATTAATATTTATGCTTCTTGTTGTTGAATGCTAGCTCTTCCCCTTTGCCTTGTGTATTTGCTGATTATAAATCACAAGATCTTGTGCTAGCTACTAAATGTGTCTGTGTGTGTGTGTGTGATATTTTGAGGACTTTTTCTGGAGTCACCTGGTTGACATTAGAGTTTATGTGTGTCAGGTGCAATGTGGGCTCGGTCGTACTGGCCTTCTTTGGGCTCACGAAGCCTATGAAGTGAGACCGGACATCATGACATTAGCCAAGCCTTTGGCTGGTGGACTACCAATTGGAGCTGTTCTTGTAACTGATAGAGTAGCTTCAAGCATAGCACCTGGAGATCACGGGAGCACTTTTGCTGGAGGTCCTCTTGTGTGCCATGCAGCTTTGGCCGTATTGGACCGCATTCAGGTATTTGATTTCAATTTCTTACCCAGTTGTAAAGATTGCATGTAATGTCTGATTTTGCTTATTACTTTCTGATTTTGGATGAAGTGTCATGAAGATGGACCAATCTTTATCCCTCTTGGTGTCCAAGCTAAAAGTTAAAAGTCTTTATAATCTAATTTTAGGTTATCGTAACTTTCAGAACACTTCTATTGTTAAAAAATGAGAGGTGATGTTTTCTATTGGTACATTATTCTGCCTTAAAGTTTCCTAAGTGATTTATTTCAAACCTTAATAGATACAGAAGCGGCCAGTTCTGGCCATTTGGGCATTACGGGTTGAAAGTTGCAATAGGACTTGTAAATGCTCACCTTTGAGAGATTCTGTTAATAATTACTGGCTAGGTAATCTGTAATATTTCCGTGGATTGAAAAGTCGCCCATGTACTATGCAAGCGTCATCCAAACCCATTACTTTGTGGAGATGCAATATTTATGGTCCGAGGGATTCTAGTCTTATGATTAGGAGCGTACTACTTCAAATTAAACAAGTCATAATTTTCTCACACAAAATCCCGATAATATATATTTTGGTGTGTTGGAATCCTCTCAAAAATGGGGACAAGGTCACCAAAGAAATTCTATTCTAGTAATGAAAACTACTCAAAAACAGCTGAAAGACACTCGAGGGAATGGGTTTTACCTTAGAAGATGCTCACAAGCTGTTGCTGTGGTGTTTAGGCGCCCGGGTTTTTGGAGAGTGTAGCGCAGAAGGGCGCCTACCTCAGGTCGCAACTTCGAGAGAAGCTGGGCACGAATCCTCATGTTAAGGAAGTACGAGGTGAAGGTCTTCTTGTAGGCATTCAACTCGATGTCCCTGCGTCACCACTAGTAGCTGCTGCTCTCAAGGCAGGACTCCTCATTCTCACCGCCGGTAAGGGTGATGTTGTTCGCCTTGCACCACCCTTAATCATCTCCACTCAAGAAATCGATCAAGCTATTGGAATTCTAGAGAGTTGTATGTCATCGTTACAATAATAGTTTGTGAAGTTTAAACTTTGTATTGATATGTATGGGCGGCTAGTCCTTAGTCAAAGGTTGATGACTGGCCATAGCTTGTGAAGAGGGGTGTCAGCAGTGGGTTGCAACCTGCAGCAGAGAATTCACGCATATTATAGTATGCCTTGGGAGATTTTCAAGGGATTCAAGGGATTCCGATCCTATTATGCATTCCCATCTCAATCTAGTTAAACATTTCGTGGAACCATACATGCAACTTAGTATGGTTAATTACCTAGAAGTAAGGAAGCTGAAACGTATTAAACGCCTCTCAAAATGAGTAGCTGGGGTTATTTTATTTTGAGTTTATGGTTGGATGCAGACGGGGTTATCTAATTTGTTTGAATGGAACTTCGTGCTTTTACTATGCATTTACTAGGACATGTGGCGTAATATTGTTTAAAACCCGTGGCTCATTTATTTTAGCTTCATTTCCCATTTGTGTGAACCGCACAATGAAAGGCGACCTGCTATTTTCTGATGGAAGGCAACCTGTAAACAACTTGAAGAGCACTTAGTTATTGTTTCATGAAAGGCAATTTGTTAGTATTACTCTGAAGGCAATCTCTTAAGTGTCACACGGTGTCACACGAACGACGACCAATATTTTGGTATGCAGTTGAAGCTTCCTAAGCTTCTGAACGGCCAGAAGTTAGAAAGGATTTGCATTTTATCCCGTGAATTTTTGTATGAAAGTTGGGTTGCCGCTGTAAGGAGTAGACTTGGAAATGCCTTCCGAGATGTATCATATATTTTTGTGCACAAGGATATTCGAAATCCACGGACTCACGAGGATTCTGTGCCACGGTTGAGACTTCCGGGCACCAGACTAATATTTTCAGTATTACTGCCTGTATCTTGTGGGCAAACTGACGAAGTAAGGAATACTCACGGATTCTACGTTTTTACCTTTCACAAGAAGGATAGCCTGTCGCACCAGCCGTTGTGTCCAGGTTTGTGCAGTTCCAAGGCACTTTCCCACAAATTGTTTGATTTTGCTCCAATAATCCTGGTTTTGAAACATACATGGAAGTCAACATACCAGGAAGTTAAAAGTTATCACGTGCACTGGAACAGTTGTGACGGGAGTATTGCAACAGGAGACGTAAAACGAGTAATGATCATTCTAGTTTTCAATTTCCAAATACTGAAGATTTATGTCAACATTCATGATATTCACCTGACCGCACCCTGAGATTTCAGCAGGCCACTAAATCTCTAAGCAATAACTAACGATTCTGTATTCAACGAGGAAAGCGACTAAGATTGAAGATCATCAGCTCTTTTCTCTTGCTCCTCAAGCTGTTTCTTTAGCTGCTCTAGAGGGCTCCAAATAGCCTTATTCCTATTCAGGCCTAAGATTTCCTCCATATCCACTGCACTTTGTTTCTTCTTATGCTTCCCGCAAAGACATGCAGAACTATTGAGGTTGACACCACAACCCATACACAGGCCCGCGCAACCCGAGTCACACATCGACTTCGTTGGTATCTCAAGGTGGATGGTATCACGCAAATACTTGGAAAGATCCACCTCCTTCTGGTCGCGTGGAAAATGAAGTTTGTCATCCAAATCAATGTCTAGCTCTGCCTGCGCATTGTCGTCGGCTTCCGCCTTCCATATATTCACGTTATCACCTAGTACCACTCCCAGGTTTTGTTGTGTCGGTTCTAATACGGGAGCCTCAGTCAGGAGAAGGTTGAAGGATGCGTAAACTCGTTCAGCAACTGGTGCGAGACATCTGCAAACAAGGGAAGCAAAAAATATATCAAGGTTACAAAGAACGAAGTGATTCTGCAAATTAAGAAACATAGAGAGAGCATATACTTATCAAATCCCGATGCATCAAAATTTCAGGTCATTCCTCCAATATTCACCCATACGTGACCAAATGGCCCAAAGTCGCTGCCTCCATGCCTACAGGAGTTGAATGAAATCATTCCTAATGTGAATGTGGCTCGCTGAAGTCTATTTCTAGGATCACTTAATCTGTAGTGCTAGTTAACCACAGAACATTGTCTCCTACACTGCCTCTATCCCAAAATGATAAAAATTGGAGACTCATCTCACAGGAATTGCAGTTTTTGGTAGACCTACATACATTTTTACGTCGGAGTGGTAATTATATGTCCTATTGATAGACATCCGAACTTGATATAGAAACTAACTTACCGGTTGCAAAGCAACGCTAGGGATGTCCTTATAATTCCATCAATTCGGTAATCTCTTCCTTCCTTTTTGAAGTCTACAGATACTTGAACAGGGGTACCGACCACTTCGTCAACTTCTGACTTCTCGATACCCATTTCAGTAGCCAAAGCCATCGACTTCTCAGAGGAGAATCTTGAAAGTCCCAACCTTTCCAGTGTTGTTGAGTAGTCAAACCGTGACTGAACAGCACTTCTTCTGAAGACGATGGCACCTTCCCAGGGAGTTCCTTCCTCCACGTCCCCTTCTACCCCAGCTGCTCATACAAACGATATCGTGAGACAAATTGGAAACCGCTCCAAGCCTCCAACATTGAAACATCAGCAGCCTCTGAGAAGCCTCAACATTCATCTAACAAAATTTGTCAGCAAAGACTTACGAAATGGCAGAGCAAGGGGTGCCCTTGCAAAACCGCGTCTGTTTGATAGCCATAACGCGGGTGAAAGGATTTTGACACAGTCGTGGCTTGTGACTTCTTGCCTTGCACTTACGCAATGGGAATTTTGAGGTCTAGCTAGACAGGAGGTTCTCCATACTCCCAGGCAGGTTACATTCGAGTCGCCTTGTAGATACGGAGATGCACGACCTAATACCTCGCTGATACTATGGTGTGAACTCTCCCTACACTGATACTGCACCCTAGGTTGATAGCAAGCCGCAGACAAAGCCATAGAAAATTATCTTTCAAATAAGGAAATAATTCGGGTAATTTTGCAGCGATGATCTATGTAATTTACAAGCTGGGATGTAACCGCTGAAATTGCCGAAACCTGCAGCATTCATGTACAAACGTCAGAATGTAAAACGGTGGAGATGGAAAGCTGGTGTGGAGCAAACGAACCAAGTACAGGCTCAAAAAAAAATATAAGAAACTATTTCTTAAAGGCTAACATCCCCCAATGAACAGAGGAGAATACGCAAGAATGACGATAGTTAGGATTGAAAATGCAGCTACTTTTATTACCGATTGAATAATGTTGTAAGGTAGAATTTACTATTTGCGTCACTTTAACCATTTCAACACATGGAGGAGAGTGAGCGTGATTTTGGGGAGATGTATAGAGCTGTGGAGATGTTTGGGTACAAGAGCAAAATCTGTCAAGGTCTTTTTTCTTTCACTGTGTACAAATTTCTTATGTAAGTTCAAAGTGGGAGGTTATAGACCAAAATGAGTCCCAGTAGACGACCCATAGACATTTAGCTTGCACGATTTGCTAGCAAGCCCAACCAAGTGTGTGAATAGATGAGTTGCTGGTGGTAACAGAATCAGTATAGTAAATAGCATCAGGTCCTTAACGGTGTCAGTATCCTCTACCTTAGATTCCGCAGGATAATGGAAAAAGCGAAACTTACAGAAGGTCCAGCAGAGGCTCTTTATCCGTCACGATGAAACACTTTTAGCACGTGCCTTGACTTTCTCCAACTCCTCTGCATTAAGACCAGTCCAACAAAAGAAGCCAAAGTCAAACTCACTTGCGATGCTCATGCCGTTAAAATACTGAAAAGAGAAAGCTCTTTCAAATTTCCACCCTAACCGTGGTCAATGATAATGGGCAATGATGATGAAATCGACGGCATCGAGTGCTGCAAGAAAAGGGAGTACACTCACGTCGTTGAGATTTCGCAGCTGCCTTCACAGTTGTCCGGAAAAAAATTGCACCACGCTTTTCATAAACAGCCTGTTGAATCAAATTAAACACATTCATACTCAGAAAAACAAATAATCGTTTCGCCCGAACTTGATCTCTGATGCACGCGCGGCACGCAATGCGCAATCCCTAATCAATAAAACTCGGTTACATACAGCTGAATAACATTTTTTTGTTTCGATATGCCTGACTGTGAGCACCTTGGACTACTTGGCGCTTCTCAATAGCATAGACTCTGAAGTAATGCTTCAGTGAGACAGCACTGTAAGTACAAGAAACTACAATTCAATCTTCTCCGCCTCTTGGCCAGTACGCTGATCGACTCCAATTCTCAAGAGAACATAAGGACACCCAAAATCGCACGGAACCCAGAAGCACCACTTGATCAGATGTCCAGTTCGTGTATATCCCCTTGATGAATATATACCAACTGTCGAAGAGCATCTACCAATTACGCCTCAAATATCCATAACCTTGGCATACGACATTCATTTGCATAAGGTATCCAAGTCACGCAATCTTAGGTGCGTTGGAATTGGCAGTCTAATAATCACTACTCTCAGTAAGAGAAGTGGCGATTTCGGTGATCCTACCTATTACCTCCCCATAACAACACCAATCAAAATGACTCTTTCAAGGCTCCACAGTTCACAATTTCACACGACACATTACGATAGCTCGAAAACACTCGTCAACTCCAGACAGTAACCCAAAGCCTCTCTCAAATCCCAAAGTATCCACCAATTCGTGACTACATTAGACCTCTCAGACACAGCACTTTGACAAGCTCCTATAGACAGCCCCGAATTGTGACGAATACCCACGAAATAAAACCCTAATGCCTAAACCCCAGAGTGAAAGTCTCAGCACTTCGAAACCCGAAAGAAAGAAAGAATCCTTACCCGTGACTCATGCAAACTCTTGAGCTCCGCACAGGCGACTTCCAACTGGTGCACCTGCAACTCCAAAGCTGAGAAACAAAACTGAAAAGAACTGAAAAAGAATTAAAAAGAGCGTCCAAAACAGGAGAAATCATAGTGAGAAATTTGTGGCAGGGAAGACAGAATTTCAAAATTAGGTACCGCAGGATCGACGGAAGACGATTGCGGAGGAGTAGCGGGGGCAGAAGTGGAAGCGGCGGCAGCCATGGCGTCAAATCTCGACCTTCATCGCCAGCGACAACCACGCACTTTGAAGATGAGGTTCAGGACTAATGGACATTGAGAAGTTCAGGATAAACCCTTGGCTTCGTTCACACAGCAACCTAGCAATTCTTGTGACAAGGGCAGGGCCAGTGTAGTGTTTTTGAGTTCGGCATTTAAATGCCTAAAAGCACCAAAAATAATTGGGGAGCACCAAGCCGTAAGGAAAAATTTGAAAACAAATTGGATGATGATGCCAAGTTGTTCCAATTTTTGAAAATAATTTGGACGAAGTTGCCAATTTTAGATAAAATTCATTCAAATACATGGATGAAAAGATAGTTCTATCCAAAATATAGATGAATACTAAAATATTTGAGTACATCATTTTTTTGTATGTTGCCACTTTAGCACTTCTTCAAAAATAAAAATAAAATTTTGGACTAGTCCTTTTACTCCTTTTTCCTTACTTTTTGAAAAAGTACCAAGATGTTACAGTGAGGGAGCCCTAAGAGCATCATCAATGGCGCACACTACATGGGGCACTATCATCAAATATAGAAATGAAATTGAAATGCAAATTAATAAAATCTAATTTCAATTCCAATTTCAAAAATTCAAAAATTCAAAAATTCAAAAAATCCTAAAATTAAATATTTTATTGCAAATAGAAACTTTGGGCCTATTACCATAGTTGACTGAAATTTCAGTCAACTATGGTAATAGGCCATTTTATAAAATGACACTAAATTTGATTGCAATATAATATTCTTCAATACAATATACACCTATGATAAAGTTTTCAGATTTTTTGAGCTAATTTTGTATTTGATATGAATTTTCTTCACATTATTTGCAAAATGACATGATAATTTCAAATCTTCCCCCAAAAATTTGAAATTTTTATGATTTATAGATCATATATTGTTTTTTCTTTAAAAATATAAAAATAAAAGTTTCATTTACTTATGGTGACAAAGTAGAGCATAAAGTGGGAAGAATTTTTTTTTATTTAAAATTTTTTTTTTGGAACAAATGGACAGAGCCATTGCATTAAAAAAACAAGTGACCAAGAAACAAAGCAGCCAAGCCTACCAGGCTAGACAATGAAGATAAGAGCAAAAGAAGACAAAACAAAATCAAAAAGAAGGAAACTAAGTAAAGAGGCAAGAAGGAGGGGCCTCCTTGTTCCAAATAATACTATCATTATCTCTACGAGCCAAAAACGGGGAGATGAGTCAGCTAGAATCAAATTTGTTCCAAATACTATCATAGTCACCCGGCCATTGGCAAGCCCTAGTCTGAGCCTTCAATTGGGTAGCCCTCCTAGAATCCAAAAGAGTATCCTAGAGCGCTTGTTTCGTATGTTCAAGCGGCCATCGATGATGAGAGAAAGCTTGGCTATTCCTTGAGATCCAGATAAGCCAAAGGGAGGACCCTCGAAGTAGAGTCCAAATAAACTTCAGAGCTTGGAATCTTTTCGGGATTAAGGAGCCGAATACACATTGTAAGTGGGAAGAATTTTGAAATTAGGAGCATGGTTATAGGCTTTGTCCTTCCAAGGATAAGCAAAATTGCTCTAAGCTCAATTGTGCCCTTGAGAGTGTATTTGCGATGCATTTTAAATTAAATTTTTCTTTTTACATTTGATGTTGATGTTGACTACTCAATGCATTGTGTATGGTGATTTATATTTACACAATATCTCCTTTTTGAACCCAATTACTTTATGATGCATCCTAATGTAATAAAAAAATATAAAACATTGCTATTATGTGACAACTTCAATGTGGAATTGAGGTTGAAAAGATTGGAATTGGATTGAAAAGTCACAATTTTATAACTTCTATGAACATCAACAAGTATATTTTACGCGTGACAAAAGGTTCATTCATTATTCCACAATCTTGAGGGAAGTTTTTGGATTATCGTTGCAATAATGTAGGGAGTTAAAAGAACCATTTTAGAATCCAAATGGACAAAAACAACCCCCTTAGCCTCAACAACAATGGAAGCTATATGTTCTTGGTATTTAACCACCTATATTGTTTCTTTTTCAAATTAGAAATGAATTTACCAAAATACATGTGAAAAATTGTCTAATCTACCGCTCAAATGCAAAAAAAATTGTGACTCCAATCACTCTGAATATAAGATAGGCAAACCGCCCAATGCAAATACTTAGGAAATGACCCATTACAATCTTACATCAACTCATGACAAAAAATTTGCAACACATGAGATTTGAGCTAATTAGGTTGAGTTAGAGGCTACAATCAATGCCTTGGGTGATGGTAAAGGAACTATTAGAATGATTGCAATAGGAACTTCCACCTTCTTAGTATAAATTCATTACAAAAAATAACTTTTTATCCTTCATGTTATGGCCATGTTAGAAAATATGGTAGCCATGTTAGGAAATATTGTGACTACTTCAAGTGGTGAGATGACCATTATGGGTACACTTTTTGGTAGTTTCAAGGTAATCTAAAGATTGTTTTGGGCCAATTGGACAACACACTTCAAAAATTCATAACACATACTTTGTCAAAAAATAAAATTTCACTTGCTCTCTCCATCTCACATTTGTCTTTATTTGGACTTTTTTTTTTTTTTTTTCAAAAGTGCCAACAAGACAAACCAGTCATTCTGCCCGTCATAGGCTGGTTTCCCTTATGCAATGAGGAAGGGAACGACAATGAGTCATCTCATCTCAAAACTCAGTACTTCACACCAGGAAAACACACGTAACATAAATGCTCAAGATACAGAAGAAAAAACATGACATGACTTTCCACAGTATGCGCAAAGACGTGACTAAAGACAGTTTGCAATTTCTGGATTTCATTAACACGAGCCACGGGCATACAACGGAAGATAATAACCGTATTATTACTGCACGTCAAAACGGACAAACATAAAGCATTTGGGATACGAGGTCCAGTGAAGAAGCCTATACCTTCTCAATAAAGTTCCTCATTACAATCTTGGCTTTTCTAGGCCAGAACCAAAAAATGGGACCAAAAGAGCATCTAAATTACAGCTCCAAAATGAAAAGCCTTATCAGGATCACTGGAACTGAAAATTGGTTAACCGATCGCAAAACGAAAACTGGGGCTGATTTTCATCGGATGCGAAGTTCTTCAAAGGAAAGGATGACACTTAAACCTGAACCATGGGGCGGCAGCTCTCAAGGCAAAAATATGAGGTACGAACCTCTTGTGCATGGTGACTCCAATTAGCTGGATACGTGAAAATTACCTCATGAATAGACTAACCTGGCACAATGCTCTATGTTTCAATAACTATTAAAACAGATTAAAGCCAAATACCTCACCCGCCAGGACTGCAATACCAAGTGCTATGGCAACCAAAGAAGAGCCCAACGTGAGCTGATGGGTAATCTTTGGTACACGCTTTTGCAATGCCTTACTCAAGGAGCTCACAAAGGCGGTATAACTGCCCATAGCCAAAACTGTACCCACCAGGAACATGCCCAAAAACGCTGCCCCTGCTGCTCGTGATGGAAGTGACAGTGCCGGTAACACCATCAACAGCGCATCAGGTTGTAACCCGTAGACAATGCCGGTGATAAAAGTTGCGGGACCAACAGACTTCTTGCCGGGTTCACCACCAGTTTCACCCTCAGCTAAGACTGGAGCAGCTGCATCAATCTCTTGTGCCTCCTTAATTCCCATTCCTCCTATGGTGATCAGAGTAAGACCCACCACACGAGCAGCCCAGGTTTGAATAATATCAAGGTGCAACCTGAAATACACGCAAAAAATATGTGAGTGATATTCTAGGAAAAGTGTGAATAAGGCGTCAACTGTAGTAGCTACCCTTGTGAATCAAAAGCATCCTGCAGCAGAACTCCTTCGTTTGCTCGTATATTTGTATAAGTTAGAGGATGCTAAAATCCCATGCACTATACTGATCCTTTTCACCAACACCAATTCGCCTATTCATACAATTGGTTGACCTTCACTTAGCAAGTGAAGGGAAGAATGATTATGGCCAATGGCCACTGAGCTGTGAATGGAAAGGGTGGGTTGATCTACTGTCACTTCTAGTGGTCTGTAAGTCCCAACTTTGAAATTGCATAAGAAGTTAATCACCAGTGTTAGAAATCTGGCTCTTGTACCCAAAGATCTCTTGAAAAGCTCTACCGAAAATCCCTCTGCTAAACATGCTAAACGCTGAAAACAAGAACCTGATATAGTATCCTGAACCTGATAGAGGCATACCTGTCTTTGAGCAAGAGAAAGATGATGCCGAATATCACTTGACCTGCATCGTGACCACAGCCCCACAGAGCCCCCACAGAGAAACTCTGTAGACGCGACCGGCCGATACAAAGAGGTGCGAGGGCGGCTAAATGATCGGGCCCTGTCAAAGTGTGAAGACCACCAGCCACCAGTCCAGTCCAAGCACTTGCCACTAATCCTCCCCCAGCTTTAGCAATCTCCCTGGAAAGCGTCCCTCCTTGAACAGCCTCCCCTCCAACCACAAAACCTGGTGCCTCGGCACCCGCAAGCGCAGCATCTGGACGCCTTATTAACAACGATGCAGCTCCAATCACTAGAACTGGTAAAAGTCTCGGAATCTGTGTGAGTGTCAAACATAACAGACGATTTAGTTTCTGCGACAACAGCAATCGTTCTGTCATCGTGTAACATTTCCACAGCATTCAAGAAGACTCTCGCGAACACTTTCAGAACGAGTACTGCTCAGGGGATACCACGACCTGAAATATACCGTATATTCTCTCCATAGAACACACACCCGGGTGTTTCCAGAGCAATAGTCCGCCGAAGAAGATTTACTCATCTTTACTGAAAAATCTAGATCCCTTTCCCTCCAATGCAATAACACAGAATGTCAACAGCAGATCTCTATTCTCACAAGCAGCTAAAAAGAATGTGAGAACATGGTCTCCCTAACACCCTGCAGAAACCAACCATAAACCCTGCAAAACAGACAGAGCGCTTCTGTACAGAACCGTAGAAACGCTCACACTTCAAGATACTAAACAACGTCACTTAGTGCTAAACCCCAGAGCATGGTGAGACAATAAATCGAGAAAATCACGAATACTACTTGCTTATCGCAATTAGATAAAGGTTATCGTTCTTACGATGAAAGAAAGAGAACCCAAGGCCCTCACCCTTCGACAGGAACGTCAGTACTACCAAAAGTATCTGCGTTAACCAAACTTCGAACGCATCGCTCAAGCAAATTCCAGTAACCCTGAACTAAGACCCACAATAACATGTTTGCGAAGACGATAGGTTCAACAACCCACGAGCAATTCCTTCAAAAATCGTACACAAACGAAAAGCAGAGACCACAGAACCCATTCCACGACAAATGTCCGTGGCTCCGTACCGAAAAACCCTAGCACAACCCCCCAGAAAAAGAAAACCATACCAGTTTGAGCAACAGATCGAGACCCGGCTTCGGTTTCGGCGCCTCAGGCTCCGCCTGCCCACCACCACTCCTCGCCACGACTCTCAACCCGTTCCGCGAATTCGCGTCCATTCTCTTCCCCTTCCCCCTCGACGAAAGCATCAACAAGCAGCCCCTGCTCCTGCTCCTCATCAAAGCAGCCCCTTCCCCTTCCCAAAAACTCGGTCCACCAAGCCTGACCGACCGACCAGTCAATGAGCCAACACTACGCCCACTCGTGCAAACCTCCACCTCGGACTTCACCACCCTGAGGGGAGCAGCAGACCGCAAGGACAACATGGTGCTGCCGCAAATCGCCATGGCTGTAGACTACCCCAAACCAAATCCAAAAAAACACAATCAACCGTGAAAAATCAAACGCAGACACCAACTCTTATCCAGAAAGGACCCAATCCCCTCTTGTTCAAAAGAGAATTCGCTCAATTATGTGCGCCATCCTCGGCACTCAAACCCTACCGACATGGGTACGGAATGTGAGCTGCGGAGAAGAGAAGAGAAGAGAAGAGAAGAGAAGAGATGAGACTTATTGATGGCGAGAGTGCGGGAAAATCGATAAGGTCGAGCCTTAGTAAGTAAATAAGCCGTTGTTTTTGAGATAGGGTCGTCCTGGCCTCCTGGTCTGGCAAGCTTGGGCGAGAGCGTGCCTGGGCCTGCCCTGCGGCGGCTTCTGGCTGCAAGGTGAGTTCGGGTTCTGAGCACTTGGGCGACGGAAGCTTGGAAAAGGGCGAAAAGAGCTGCGCAGGATGTGTGAGTCGTCGTGCTGGACGTCTGGCAGGGGACGTGGCATGTCGTTCGGGTGAGGTGGAGGGGTGCGGTGGAATGTCAATACACGTAACAAAAGGGCGGGTTGGGGCCAATCGCCAACGACTGGTTCCATTCTTCCGGGAATGCATGAGGAATTTAGTACGTTCTCCGTCTCAAAATGATCTTCCTATTAGACAAAATGTTCTGGATTAAGCTTGAAAATAGTGATTTTTGAAATTTGTTTTGACCAATAAATAGAGTTCCATACTATCCTGTCGTCTTGAAATTTTTAGGTTTGATCCTTTATGACCTTCACCTGTAAATGGACCTTCGCTTGTAGTTGTGGAGTGCTTAAAAGAGGGATTTTTTGGGCATTTGTGACGAGCATTGGTAGCCACTCATTTGGCCACTCTGGCATAGTCCCCGCGTTGGCTTTGTTGCTATTTTTTCATTTCCGCTATGCAACAGTATCCAATTCATCAGTTGCAGCTACAGTGTATGTCTATTGTGGAGGCGCGTTTCTTGGGCATGCATAGCCCTGAATTTGTTGACAAGAGACTATTAATGGGGGCCTTGTTACGAAAACAATTTTAAAAGCCATTTCAACCTATTCATAGGGCTTCCTTACGAAAGCAATTATGAAAGGCATCTCACCATCTGAACATCCTACCGTTGATTCATGTTATATTCAATAAAAATGCTCCATATCCCATGCTCATAGCTTCCAAGTAGGTACAAATGACATCAAGTTACATTGGTCTGGAGTTTGTTAATAGTAGTACAAATAACTCACTTTTGACATCAGTGACCAGTTGTGACGTGGAAGGAAGGTCCCACAAATTGAATTGTTGGTGCTTTTTTTTATAATGTCAGTTACTTGACATTATAAGAAAAGCACCAACAATTCAATTTGTGGGACCTTCCTTCCATGTCACAACTGGAAAATCATTTTGGGACGGAGGGGGTATAACTTAGGGCAATGCCTGAGGGAGAGGGCATTTCGCGATAGAAAAAGGCGATAAGGAGGGTGGAGTCTAATGAGGAGGTCCTTTTTATTGCAAAATGCTTGACAACAAGAGACTTTGCCCGATGTAAACAACAGGAAGGCAATCCTTAGAAGTAAGAGAATTTGGATGTGGATGAAAAATAGTAACTATGTGGATGAAAATGCATAATGTCCAATTACGTGGTTTTGCCTACGTAATCAAGCATTACGCCCCAAATTACGGCCTAGAAATTGCCTAGGAAATGCACAGGACATTTTCCGACAATGATTTACAATTTGGAGAAGGGAAGACTAGAGTCCTCAAAGAACCGGTGGCTAGTTCAAATCTAGCCAATGGAATTGGAGAAAAATCTAGTTGCAACTTCAAAACATCAACAAAAAAAGTATTAAAAAAATCTATAAAATTTGTATTTTGAATAAAAATTAAAGAAAATAACCAAACTCGGTACCTGAAAAAATGGTTCGATATGGTAATTGGAGGAAATTAGCTGGTAAAACTAAAAAGAATTCTCGAACATTGAGGAAGACCAATTTATCTTGGAGTTGTTGTTTTTGAGCGAATTTTCGCTAAAAAGTGATATTAATTTTTTTAAGGAAGAAAATGTAAGAGAAGTAAAAGAAGTAAGAGACTGTGGATGTGGATGAAAAATAGTAACTATGTGAATGAAAAATGCATAATGCCCGATTATGTGGTTTTGCCCGCTTAATTGGGCATTACGCCCCAAATTACGGCCTAGAAATTGCCTAGGAAATGCACATGACATTTTCCGACGATGGTTTACAATTTGGAAAAGGGAAGACAAAAATCCTCAAAGAACCGGCGACTAGTTCAAATCTAGCCAGTGGAATTGTAGAAGAATCCGGTTGCAACTTCAAAACATCGGCAAAAAAAGTATTAAAAAAATCTATAAATTTTTTATTTTGAATAAAAAATAAAAAAAATAACCAAACTCGGTACTCAAAAAATGGTTCAGTATGGTAATTGAAGGAAATTAGCTAGTAAAACTGAAAAGACTTCCCGAACATTGGGGAAGACCAATTTATCTTGGAATTGTTTTTTTTGAGCAAATTTTTGCTAAAAAGTGATATTAATTTTTTTAAGCATTAGAAGACATTTGAGTCCATTAGAAGATTGCAAATTCCCAACGCATTCCCAACCTAGGAACTTTGCCACATGCGCAGTCTGACGTGGTCAAGAGAGTGCCACGTCAGATTTTTTGAGGAAAAAAAAACTTAAACTTAAATTTTTCACTTTTGAATTTAAATAAATAAATAAATAAATTCTAATAGCATTACTACTGGTTCAAAACAGGGGAACATACTTGAAACGGCCCTCTCTTGCCTTCCAAATCTCCTCTAATGAAATATTTGACAAAGTAATCTTGCTTTTTTAGTGGATGAAATCGCAAAATATTACCAAATCTTAAGACAATATTGTTCTATTTTGGATGAATGTACACTCTTTTTGATGAATAAATAAATTTTCATCAATATATTGTAGGTTCCATGTATTTTCATAGATAAAAACATCTTCATCACTCTAGTGAAGATTGTTTTTTGCAATGCCTAAAATAAATGAAAAAAACCCTTCATGGGTACTTCAAAAATTGCCACGCTTACTACTACTGTGCCTAGTAATATTATTAGAGTGGTCAGATTTTCATATTTTATTATGGCAATTGAAAAACGAGGTTCCAATGTTCCAAAGAGCATGGCATTTGAGTATCGTATGCAAAAATTATGAAGGGTCAAAGTTTTTTTGGTAGAAGTTTTGAAATCATTTCTTTTATATAGGTAGATATTGAATGTAGAGAAATGTGCCTACAGGGATGCTGACACGTTTGGGTCAATGGCGCATCTGGGGGGTCACCTTACTAGTGAACTTCCCAAAAGTTAAGGTAAAACAGCCCATTACAAATATTTAAGGAATAATCCATCAGAATCATGCATCAATTTATACCAGATTTTTTTTCAACACATGAAATTTGAGCTCCCCATTAGTTTGAGTTAGTGGCCACAATCAATGTTTTGGATGATGGTGATGGAGTGATTAGTGATTGCAATAAGAACTTCCACCTTTTGAATGTAAATGCATCATACTCAGGTAGTAACCTTTTTAGGCCAGGCATATTGTGACCATGCAAAAAAATATTGTGGACACTTTAGGTGAGTAAAATGAGCATTATGGATACGCTTTTTGTTGGTTTGGGGGTTAGTTTAGTGATTATTTTGGGCCAATTAGGCAATACATTTTCAAAAATTGATTACAAATTTATATTAAAAAAAAGAATTTCAATTGTTCTCTCCATTTCTCATATTTGTCTTTAGGTGAATTTTATTTAAAAACTTCAACAATGCCAATAGTGCAAACCAATCATTCTACCTATGACGGTGTCGTGTTGCAAATGCAGACATTATGTAGAATATGTATATACATATGATTTAGATAGATTTAAATATTTGTAATATTATATAGGGGATGACGTCATTTGAGATGGCTTCAAGGTGATGCCTTTGCTTTTCGACTATATAGAGAAGGATTCACTTAAAAGCTTCATCTCATTTGATATTCTTCTTCTTCGTGTTTATTTAGATTACTATGTCGAACTGGAGGGTTTTTTCTGAGTCTCAAGATGAAGAATCTCAACCGGAGCGTGAATTTGAATTTTTTTTATCGCAACTGCCGAATCAGCCACAACAGCCACTGGATCTTTCATTACAACATGGGCGACCAGAAGATGAAGCTGGGCCGTCTCGACCACCGAAACAACCTCGCGTGGAGAAACGATGGCACGGTAACCTTCAACGTGACGCTCGAGCATTAGTGATTTTGTTGCAAGTTGGATGTGTTGAGCCCGGCAGCCGTGAAGTCACATTTGAAGGATGTTTTGAAGGCTTAAACGACAAGCAATACTATTGCATGGTGAGGCCTATCGAAGGGAGTCGTGGTCACCAACGATGGTTGGAAGGGCCAGTCAATTCCTTAATCAAAGCAAATCGTGCTGATTATATTGCCGCTACCGTCAAACGCATCCTCAAATTCTTGCAGATGGAGTGACATTTCGATTGGAACTCTAGTTTTTTACCTCTACTAAATATATGTTGGATTTTAGTTATTCATTCCATAGTTGGAGTGATTTCATAGAATAAATTTGTGCTTGTGAAGTAGTATGAGGGAAATATTCAATTAGTTTGCCTTTCAGATGAACTTGTAGTGAATTTTCTTCAAAGATAAAGATAAGAAAATAGTTGTGGGGCCAAATAAGTGCTTAATTATTGTTGTGATAGCTTTGGGAGTGAGTTAGGGGCTGACCCCACTTGTTTGTATGGTTAGAATGAAGATAAAGTGGAGGAAAAGGTGGATACTATTCATCTTCTTCCTTGTTGTGAATTTAGGAAGGACCCGAATGTTTGGAGGGTCATTGTGTATTGAGTTTTTGGAGTTTGATAATGAAAATTGGAAGAGTTGTTTATCATATTTTTAGCTTTCCAAATTGTCCTCTCTTGCTCTGTTTGAAGTTGTGAGTTGAGATTTGTGCTTGTTTGAGTGGAGGTAAGTCTGCTGCCTCCTATGAAGAGGGGCTGAGACTTCGACCGACCATAGTAGACGGACAGGTCTTTAATTTGTATTGAATTTTGGAGAGATTGTGGAGGATTTTTTTAGCTTTCTAAGTAGCTATCACTTGTTTTGTTTGAAGCATTTATGAATGAGTGGTGAGTGTGGGAGTGAAGGAGGGTCTGCTGCCCTTACATTTAGAGGCCGAAACTTTGAACGGCCATAGATATTGGACAAAGTGTTGAAATGAGTTGAAACTTGGAGGAATTGTAGAAATTTGTGTTAGCTTTTCAGAAAGCTATCATTTGTATCATTTGGAGTTGTAGAGCGACAATGGCATTAGTTCAAAGTTTGACTTTGAAATTGGAGTTGCGGTTTTGAAGTTTGGAGTGAAGTTTTGGAGTTTGGAGTGAAGATTTGGAGTTTGGAGTGAAGATTTGGAGTTTGGAGTGAAGATTTGGAGTGAAGATTTGGAGTTTGGAGTGAAGATTTGGAGTTTGAAGTGAAGATTTGGAGTTTGAAGTGAAGATTTGGAGTTTGAAGTGAAGATTTGGAGTTTGAAGTGAAGATTTGGAGTTTGGAGTTGAAGATTTGGAGTTTGGAGTTGAAGATTTGGAGTTTGGAGTTGAAGATTTGGAGTTTGGAGTTGAAGATTTGAAGATTTTTTGTGTGTTGTGGCTTGTGGTCCGTTATTTTGTTATTCCTAGCCGGATTTGGAGGCTCGTTGTTCTTTTATTGTTATTCCTAGCCGGTTTTGGAGGCTTGTTGTTTTCATTTTTGCATCGTAATCATGTTGCGGGCTATGCGGTAACTCAGGATTAGTCCCGTTTTGTGTTTGTTGATGACGAAGTGGGATTGATCACCCACATGGTCACTTAAATGTCGTTCCCATTGGTGAGGCATGATTGCTGGTCACCGTGGGTTTGAAGTTTAGGAGCCATTCTTTCGGACGGTCAGCTCGTGGTTTGGTCGTTCCGTTTTACCCGTCCGAGGCCTTGTTTCTTATCACCTACCTTTACCCTGGCCCTTATAGAGCCCCATAGGATAGGCCAACGAGATGAAGATTGAAGACTGAAAATTGAAGACTGAAAATTGAAGACTGAAAATTGAATATTGAAGATCGAAGACTGAAGACTGAAGATCGAAGATTGAAGACTGAAGATAGTATAAAAGATCCTAAGCGATTTCTTTGGCTCATAAGCCATCTTCAGTTAGTTTGGTGAATTTGTGGGTGACAAGATCACTTGCCTTCATCATTCTTACTTCATTTTGATAGTTGGATGCTTTTGCAAGTGACGAGCTCGCTTGCCCTCATCCTTCTTGTCCTTAAGCCGTTTCTGGTTGCAGCCAGAATCCCTGCGATTTCCCGAAGTAAACTCTCTCTACACAACAACGGGCTAGTTTACTTTACTATCTACTAAAAAGATGCAAGCAGAAGTTCAAGTTGCAATTTACCCCCCCTCCTCTTTGTAAAAATTGAGAGACATTGATTTCGTAACCCCACCCTCTCATTATAAGAACCCCCCGTTTTAGGTGACAAGTCCTAATTTATTATGACTGATTTTAGGTGATGTCAATGTTGACAACCCAAAATTTTTATGTCAACAAAAATGTACAATTTAACATCAATGTTGGCATAAAAACATTGGATTGTCAATATTGATGTTACGTTGTACATTTTTGTTGACATAAAAATTTTGAGTCGTCAGCATTGACGTCACCTAAAATTTGTTATAATAAATTAGGGCTTGTCATTAAAAACGGGGGTTTCTTATAGTGTCTCCAACGCCATTGATCTTGAAAAATAAATAATATGGATACGAATGTTTTAGAATATGGTTACTCTGAAGTATGTGTATATATACGGAATACATATTTGGACAAGAAATACATACGAAAATGGCATTAATCCATATCGATTGCTCACCAGATTGATTCTAGAAAATGCAAAAATAGGTGGGTGGGTGAAATAGGAGAATTAACCAAGCCCAATGTAGGGGGATAATTAAATAAAAAATCATCTAAAACTAATTGTCTACAAATGAATTGTCTCACTATTTCACCTATGTCTCATTATCCACTCAAAAGATAGGACACAAATTCTAATAACTAAAGTAAGGTCACCCAATTCCAAGCATGTTTCTAGTATCAAGCTCTAAAAGAAATAGAAAAAAAGTAGATGCTTGTTGCACTCTTCAAGGTGTGAACATTGAAAATATGGCACAATATTTAAAAAATCCACCAATTTGACTTTGACCTCTTATAACTTTTGCATAATATGATCAAATATCGATATTAAAATTTTCCTAATTTTATTGCAATATTATCTTTGTGTGATTAAAAAATGAGAGTTATTTGACATTCAATAACTCTTGTCAAAGAAATTTTCTCAATTTACTGAGGTGATTCAAACACGATCTTTTAAAGGATATAGGATTTAAGAAACTGCATCAAATTGTGACCTTTCTAAACATCAATTTGCGACTTGTACAAATTCTTGCCTAAAATGTATTGCTTTTAATCATGAGTCTTGTGGTACTTTTGGGTATGCCTATTTTTGATGCTTTGAAAATCCATATATTATTTATATTATGTTCAAAAAATGCACAAGAAAATTTAGACTACTTTTTTGACTTCCATCAAGATTCAACAAAAAAGGCAATTTAATAATAGAATAGATGCTTAATTACTAATTTGGATGTAATTAGGTGAAATTATTTTTATTTATTTATTCACAAGGTTGAAGTTTAATTAGTATTATACACTGTACATCAAGGTTATTATAAAATAGTATTGATTGTATTATTGAGCTTTTCCTTTCAATATGACTAGTACAATAAGAAATTAATTTGGTAATATTCCTTGGAGCATAATAAATGTGAAGTTAAAAATTTGTCTTCTGTGGTCTTGGGGAAATAATCATCAATGCGTGAAATGTGACACTTGTATTTGGACCTACATTTGGACCTATCTTTGCCCCCCCTAAAAACAAAAACACAAAAATCTAGAATTTGATGACAAAAGATGTATGCAATCAAAAACATAATAGTCTAGGAGAATCTATTGTTGATTCTTAGTGCAACTATTGACAATCATCCCTTTGTCCTGAAATAAATCTAGGCTTTTAAAATATACTTGTCCCAAATTAAATTTGACATTGGTTGTCCACAACGTGATGGACAACAATTTAAGCTAGTTCAAACACCCTAAAGCAAATGAATCTATAGATGTCATGCTCCAAAGACTATATAGCAATTCAATCTCTACAAAGGGAATTAGAACACAACTTCTAACCAACCAAAAGTGAAGCATTCATCCCAAAACTGTACGAAAACTGATTGAAACTGATACGGTAGCAATTATTGTACAATTACGTACTGTTACGGTTTGAGTGCCAATATAATACTGTTACAGCTAACTGTTACAAATGAGCACCAATATAATACTCCCTCCGTCCCGAAAAAAAAATTCAGGGTTTCCTCGAAATGGCTAGATTATTTAACACGTGAGTATCAGTTTCAATGAAAGTATCCCTCTGATATAAGTTAGATTGCAAACACAACTGAAAATTGTTGGCCAGGCTTCCATTCCGGCTGGTTTTGAGACTAAGCATCTGAAGAAACGAAATCTTTCTACAGCATCCCAGAAGACGTACAGTGGAATGGAGGTGTGATCAACTTTGTAATAAAATTTTGGCGCCTGGCATGGCTTGAGATTCATCCGTCATGCAGCTGCGGATACATATATAGGGAGGAATCTGAATGAGCGATTAGTTTAGATCAGGGGATGATCATTAATTTGGCATTCTGGTAGATTTGGGGCCCATGGACGGTATCATGTGGATTGCTAGAGTATGATGTCGGTGTCGTGTTGGGCTATTCACTTGAGTCATTCAACAGAGAGACTTCGAAAATGTTCTAGGCGTATTAACACAACAGAATGAAGTGCAATTCCTGACCCCAGCAAAGGATCAATCAGTAGAAAATTTATAATTGAAACAATTATGGAAAGAATGCAAACGATCGCTACACTGGAAACCAAATAGTGAGAGCTACTTAAAGTTTTCAAGCAGTTTCCACCTTAAAATGCCCAGTTCTGGAGCATCTGGTGGCGGTCGGTATGCTCCCTGTACCTTCACAATGTCCCCGTGCTGGACAGCAAGTTGTGTTCCAGTGGCGAGTTGAGAGGCTCAAGGTGGATCTCAACAACAGGATTCCAGAGGAAAATTGTTCTTGCCCAGAGCACACAATGATCAGGAATGCGGGCAATCATCTTAGTTCTGGTCCTTCGTGCATGCAGCAAGAGAAGTATTGTGGTTTTCCAGCAAAGAACACGACTGCTTAGTTGTAGAGATGTTTTATGGGTGAGTGCTGCTTATGCGGAAGAATGCATGAATGTAATAGCATTAGGCATGTTTAGGTTATCCGAAATGTGGTGCTTTCTACATAACAGTGAATTGGATGATTGTGGTCTATTTAGTTTTAGTACATAGAACATGCGTTTCGGCTGCTTTTAGTCCTGAATTTGATAATTGTTTCAACGGGTTGCTAATTTTCGTTCGTATAATAGCCAACCTATTAGCCGAGGCTCACTTGGTGTGTCTTGTTCTGAAATTGCATTGCACACGTACCGTCATTAACGGATTCTTAAGCTCCATTGCACGTGGTATAAATGTGCAGGAATCAGAAAACTTGTATTATGAGCTGAAAGCAAACGATTTTGGATGATTGCAGGAAGACGCAAGGGTTCTATTTCCAATTTTCCATGTCCGTGGCTTGAAATCCTTGTTTGGTTTGAACCTGGAGTCGGCGTTTGTGGTTTGGTTTCTCCTAAGTGAAGTCCTGAGCTGATTTTGTAGATTTTTTTCCTTATGTTTGATTTCTCGTAAGCATATTGCCCTGGATTGGCGAAGGTGGAATCAAGTAATACGCTCACTTGTGAACGCTTACATTTCACAATTCTCAATACTTAATCCTTCACATATGAACGCATACAAAATGTTGTGAGGAACCAACGGTAGCACCTGCTACCTAAGTCTACATGGCTTAGATAGTAGAACTTGTTAGATTAGGGTTCCATCCCTCTTATGAATGAGGACATTCATCCTCGTGTTATCATCTAGTTAGGTTAAGTCACTGTGTATATATACGCTGCCCTGTTATGCTAATCACATCTGTTAATGCAAACTACATGTTGCTCATACTCCTGTAAGATTGCAGAGTAATCCAACAGAACTATCCCCAACAGACTCTTCATTCACATTGGTCATATGACCAGAGTTACTCTTCTTCTTCTTGTGAGGATATATTTTCTATAGATACTATAATGGCTTGGATCATCGACAATTGCTTGCAGTGCCTGCTCTGCAATTCAAACCATAATTGACCAGCCTCTAAATGGGTCTTCTAAATTCTAATTGTATAGAGGTTCATTTTGCTTTCTTGAATGTACCAATTGCATATGTCAATTTACCAACATAGGACATATTATGAAGTGGACACCTTTATGCCACATTTAACTACTTTTAGACTATTCAGTGAATTTTGGACTAAACATCCGGAGATCTCCAAATAATAACATCCAAAGATCTTTGGATGTTTATATAGATCTCAGGATGTTTTGGATTATCTCCCAATGACCATTTTTTTTCCTCTCAATGACCATTATTAATTTTAGACTTTCAAAAGTCCCAAAGTAGTTAAATGTAGCATCTTTACAATCTCTTGTGATTCTAGCTCCAAAATTTGTAACTAATTCCAAGAAGGTTCAAAAAATATGAAACAACTTGGATTAGATGCCAATTCCATTTGTCTTCCAAGGAAAATCTACTGAAAAATCTTTCATGAAGTCATCATTCAAATTGTGGATCTTACATGGATGCTTCATGGACCTCCTATTTTAATAAGAGAATGTTATGGCACAACTTGAAATCAAATATTCTTCTAATTTTTATAGTTTAATTTTTGTATTTTATTTTAGGACTTTCCATTATATTATTTAGCATTCAGCAATGGAGCTTAGGTATCATTTAGATTAGCTTTATTGCGATTTTTTGTAATTGATACATAAAATGAAATTTTTGTGACTATTTGAATTAATTTCTTTGTAAAAATCATAATAATCACAATTTGTCTAAAATTTTATGAACTTTGTAAAAAAAATGGAGATAATAATATAAACATTATGGTATAATTGGTGTCCTTGTTGTTACAATTCCTAAGCTTGTATTGTTTTTGAAATGTTATAGGTCTAAATGTCACTAAGGTATAAAAACCTCAACCATACAATCTTGTAGTATATATATTGTAGACAACGTAAATGAAATTTGGAGTCATTTGACCACATAGATTGCAAGATTATAATATTTTAGCATTGAAAAAGGATGCTATAATTTTCCTAGCAACACATTAGAGGTGAAATTTGACTTCTAAAAGTATTCTAATGAAATGACTTTAAGCTATCAAGTGCTTTAAAATCTACATACAAACACAATGGTAAAGGATAATATCATTCAAATGACTCATTGTATCTACAAGATGGCTTAAACTGTTAAAAAGTTTAAAAAAAAAGTTTAAAAAAATCATATAAGGCCTAATTTGTATCTATTAAAATGCTTCTAAGACACTACATTAGAGAAAATATGAAGCCTCTAAAGGGCCGTTCTACAGCCTCCGAGGACCCCGCAAGTATCATTTTATTTTGCTTAAAGATATTTTCTTTCTATTATTGCTCATCTTATGTCACAATATCGGATGCTTATCAAAGGCTCCAAATCCAAGTATAAGGTGTTAAATAATCAAGGTTAAGGTACTCTAATGCACTTTAATCCTAATTATTGGATACCTTCTCCTCAGATGAATTTTGCATTCTAACCAAGTTGTGGTCAAAATAGTCCAATGACCATCTACCATCAATAATTTTTTTTGATGGCAATATGAAAGACTTACTTCATTTGACTTTTGAAATAAATGAAGGGTAAAGAGGTTGTTTTTATAGAAAAATCAATTGTTCATAATGAATCCTCAAAAGGTATGGGATAATTTGAAGATAGACCACTCATTGTCAAATGCACTCCTGAATTGTATTCAAAGTTGACTTTCAAACCTCATTTAGACATAATAGAATTATAGCTTTCTTCAATAAACATTGAACTAATTTAATGTAGTAAATCAAGCTAACTTTTATCTCAAAAAATCCATTTGAGGTTTAGAGCCTCTAATAAAAGGTTATGGACAAATTTAGAGACGGTGTTTAAAAATGTCCCAAAAATGACCCTCCCAACTCCTCTCTGAAATTTGGTCATAACTTTACTTTGAAGTTCCAAAATCTCAAATGGATTCTTGGAGATGAAAGTTAACTTGATTTTCCACATTAATTAAGTTCAAAGTTTTCTAAAAACAATTATTCTACTATGCCTAAATGAGATTTGAAATTTGACTTTGAACAAAATTTATGCATTAATTTGATTTAACTATGAGCGGTTGAGCTCCTCTGAATCCTAATTTACATATCCCACATAGATTGTTGTACCTACCATTATCCCACTTGTAGAAAGAGCTCCTCTTTTCCTCCTCTAACACACAAAATTAAGTGAGTGACTTATAAAGCTAATTGCTTTCAATACCTAGTTGCTACTTAATTTGACTAAATTTGTTTCAATTGTCAATTAAACACCCTATATTCTATTGCCTTATACTCTATTGCCTTGATGTACTGTGATTATTATGTCTTGACATCCTTTGCAAAAGTCAAACTAGGTGAACTTCATGATACTATGACTAATTTCATTAAAATGAAAATATTCCTTGATTTTGACCCGTTTATAATTCAGAATGCTGGTTCTGAATCTATATCTATTCTAAATCGTTTAGAACGCTTGTTTTAAAATCTATACTTGTCCTAGATGGTCAAAATGGCACTTGGAATACCGCCCTTTTTTTTAATGAAATTGCCTATAATTAAGAATCTATAGGGCAAGTAGTGGTGACGTGAATTTTTTTTTAAATGTCACTGTGAAGCGGCCCTCCGGAGGCCTCAGATTTCTTCTATAATTATAAAAAACTATAAGAATCTCTATTTTTTCTAAAATAATGTCAACATTGATGTTACATTGAACGTTTTTGTTGACATAAAAATATGGGTTTGTTGCATTGGACATCTCCTAAAATCCATTTAAAAAAATCAAAGCTCATCACCTAAAATGCAAGTTTCTTATAGTGAATGTATGAAGAAGAAATAGACCACTAGTAATCCAGAATTATTTTGATTTTGAATTTCAAATGGTTCCCAAACATTCAAAACAACTTGGATTGACATGAAAATTTTACCACAATAATTAGACTTCTAAGGGAATCTAATCTAATAAATTTAATTGGAAATGAACATTGGATGAAGGAAATACAAGCCTTCAAACTTGCAAGCATCAAAATGAAGTTTGGTGAATTCAAATGAACCCTTGAACTATGAATGACTTATTAAAAATTAGTACATCTTGGATTGATTTGAAAGTTTTACCACAAAAATTAGAAGAGAGTGAAAATTTTCCAACAAGTTTTATTGGGTCATTGCAAGAAAGGATGTTCAAAAAGTGTAGCGTTTTCCATAGTACTCATTTTTTCTTTCGAGAGGGCTTTAAAATTAGAAAATCAATTTTAAAAAAATGTAAAAAAAATGTTTAATGTATACACCTTTAAGAAGAATGTACCCTAGGAAGGAAAAGCATAGAAAAATTCTCTAAGTAGGAGAACTAGAAAAGTGCAAAATCTCAAGAAAATGAAAACTTGCACTGTAATTTCACATTTTAATTTGTAAAAAATAGAAAAAATAATTTTAAAAAAAACTAAAAATTGTCCATTTGGAAACACTTCATAATGATGAGAATTTACCAAAAGATTGATCTTAGAACCATCTTCATTGTTCAAAAATTGCGCGCAATGTGAGTGTTGTTTGCACTCATGTGGAGGACACAAAATAATATATTTTTAGATTTCCTTTGGTAGGAATATGTTTTTCTATTATACAAATAGACCATAAAAATTTCACCTCTAGATCATTAAATTTGGGGACTCCTAACGTAGTAAAACCCCCTAAACCTTACATTGTGACAAATTAACAAAAATAATTTTAAAATATAAAATGAATTTTTTTAATTTAAAAAAAATAAGGGATCTGATAACCATCAAGTTAGGTATCTCCAATAAAAATTTCATGTTCATTGGACTTTTGCTTCAAAAGTTATAGCAGATGACATGAGAGTCACTCGCTCCGTGAGTAGCAAATAGGACCGGCCTTTTTTGCAATGACCCTATTACATTCAGACATTGGATGCAAAAGTTACAATACTTTGGATTGGACTTCCAAACTATTTGAATACACTTTTGGTCACATGTCAAAGGTGCTTAGTGGTTAAGAGAAGTTTGATAGAAATAATTCAAATGCAGTAAACTATATCCGGTGGTCAAGATCAACAAAATATTTTTAAAAATAGATGTCAATTTGTATTGGTAAATTGTTCTTTTTTAAAAAAATGTATGAAAAAAAAAAAACTAATGGAAGGAAGTATTTGGAAAGAGATGCCAACTTTGACCACCTGGTATGGAATATTAGGTTTGCAAGAATCCAAGATGTCACTTTCAAAATGCCAAAAAATACCGCAATTTTAATTTTAAATTTAAATTTCAAAAAATTAAAATTAAAATAGGATTATTATTAATTTATGCTCAACTACATTTGATATCAAAAGAACTTGTACTCGAAATTGAGTGTTTAATTTCAGGAAAATGCCCCTCGTGACAAGCAGTGGGGTGTGAAGGATAACGAAGGTTCACAAATTGAAACTCAAGAATTCAAATCATCACAAAGTCTGAATCTCCTTCAATCGGAAAGCCCATCACTTCTCACCAGCTGAAGCAAACAAGCGGCAGAAACAATGAAACGTCCTCAATGCCCTCATCATCAATTTCGTTAAATTTGAGCAATTCTGGATGCCAAGAACCGTGAAATTCATCTGCACAGAGATCAAAAAAATAAAAAATACGACTGGACGGCATAGATTTACATTCCAAGTAATGCGCTCTAAAAAGAGCCAAAGCCGTGGAATCTCAAGCAATTCAACAAAATTGAGAACGTCACATTTGTTAAATTGGCGATATTCCATTACTTTTGGTGCGATTCTTAAAACCAAAATATACAGTATGTCCTACTTTGTGGCCTTTGTGAACATATATCTCACAATTTTTGGTTTGTGAAATATCGCCAACTTAACGAAATTGACGGTCTCTTAGAGCTGGAGCTTCGTCACTTCGTCAGGTCTACTGAAAATGTCATGAATTGGAAAGTCAGCGCCCTTCTAAGCCAGAAGGGATAACCATCTGGTGATCATTACAGTCTGTGTGCATCCGAATCTTAGTACTCCGTAAGTAATTAAGACAAAGCTAAGACCTTGTGAAAGCAAATCTTAGACTAAGTGTGCAATTCAAATTTGGACTCATTGAATCAAATTTAATAGATTCCTTACGAGTAGGTGTGACGAATGCATGGTCGCCTTTAGACCTTTTCGAAATCAACCGTGTTGCATCATTCGCTGGAACGCTGGAAGTGGGTCCTGAGGGACCGAAGCAGCATCACTCATACGCAACACATTTCAGCCACGCCGAAGCTGAATCACTCAGAAGTCTCACGGTTTACCAGGAGTCCCACGTTGAAAACTGAAACTCAACTGTCTCACAGTCAACCGCCTGTTTACATATTGAAGTAAAACTCCGACTCACAGCGCTGATCTTCCGAAGAGGTCTGATCCACGGCTCACCGGCGCACGGTATAATCGTCAACAGGAACGCGTGGAACGTCAAGAGCCGGCTTTACAAAAGTTGGCTTGAATTCCGGCTTGGAAATACAAGTGGAAATATACTTTAAATATATCAGAATACTCGTAACGCTCTTTCAGGAACTCGGTGAGGACAACTTGTGGCGAATAACGCTCACTGTTCCCTTTTCAGTACAGTGACTTCGCCTTGTATATAAGAGTCCGGAGCACTCTCTCCTCCTCATCACTCACTGCTTCCAGGAGCTCTCACTCAGAGTACTCTGCAGCGTCAACAGCCCAGCTCTGGAATCTTCAACTAATTCAGAAGGAGCCTGTGCATCAATTTAATTCAAAGTTCCCTTTTCGAGAGCGTGGCAGGCTTCAAAGCGAATCGAGATCGATCTCCGAGCTTCAAAACATCCGGTCGGATTCGCTTTTGGTGCAGTCATCGAAAGCATACCCTGAATAGAAGCCCAACCATCGTTGGAAGGATTGAAACCAACGTCCGCGGAAGAAGTGCCAGTGAAGTGAATCGAAGCGAACGTGAGATCGAGATGGCTGCTCCGAGGGCACTGCGTACCGTGCTCGTCTCGTTGTGCGCTGCAGCGACGATCCTGAGCTTGATCTGCGCTCCCGTCGCTGCTACTCGGAGTCAAAATAGTGGTAGTGATGCGGGGGTGCGAGAAGGCTTCTATCACCAGTCTTGCCCCAACGTAGAACACATCATCTACAAGTCCATGCTCCACTCCTTCAAGAAAAACAGCACCGTGGCCCCCGGCGTCCTCCGCCTGGCCTACCACGACTGCTTCGTTCGCGGCTGCGACGCGTCCTTGCTCCTGGACGGATCCTCCACCGAGAAAAAAAACATCATCAATGGCGGACTCCACGGCTTCCACGCCATCGACGCCGCCAAGGAGGCCGTGGAAGCGGCCTGCCCGGGGGTCGTGTCCTGCTCTGATGTCCTCCAGTTCGCCGTCCGCGACACAGTCCTCCTGACCGGCGGACAAGGCTGGACGGTCCCCGCGGGAAGACGCGACGGGAAGGTGTCCAGGGCTTCGGAGGTGCCAGCGAATCTGTTGATGCCCAACGAAACGGTGCCGGCGCTGCTGAAGGCTTTCCAGAAGAAGGGTCTGAACGCCGCGCAGATGGTGGCGCTGGCGGGTGCACACACTATCGGGAAGGCTCCGTGCGTGACCTTCGACAACCGCATTCAGGGTGCCCAGGTCGACCCCACCATGCAAGCGTACTTCGCCCAGGACTTGAAGAAGAAGTGTCCCATGTCGGGCATCACCAAAACGCGAGTGGCCTTGGATTTGGTGTCGCCCAGGAAGTTCGACTCGCAGTACTTCAAGAACATCGTGAACAAGCTGGGCCTGCTCACGTCCGACCAGAGCATGTGGGTGGACTCGCGCACCAAAGGGGAGGTGCGCACCAACACGGACATGAAGACGTTCCACGCCAACTTCGCGAAGGGGATGGTGGCCATGAGCAAGGTGGACGTGCTGACGGGCCAGTCCGGCGAGATCCGGAGACACTGCCGATTCGTGAACTAGTGACGATCAAATATGGTCTAGCAGTTCATTATATTTAGGCTTAGTTTCGATTCATGAAGTGTTAGGTCCCAGGCGGCAGTCATTTCTTTGGTGCCGCATGATTCTTTTTCAGATGGATTGGATAGAAACCAATTCCATTTGACATCATTCCATTAATTCCTTGGAGACGTGGCGAAGGTCATCTCCTGGGATTATCATGTACCATAGTAACATCAATTTATTTTGATCCGGTTCACATTCATCATACGTTTTTCTCTTACTCCCAACTGACTTACAGGTTTTTGAGGGCGTCCTTGTGCATGTGGGGTTGGATGTCGATTGTGACTGGCAGTCGCTCCAAAGTCCAAACTTCAATCTGTTTGTGTGATTGATTTGGTTTTCTTTCAGAAGCTTGAATTATGAGTTGTGGCCCTTGTACACTAAAAAACAAACGGAATTTTGAATTGTAAATTGCGTTGGAATTACACTGAAGTCTACTTCATCATTATTACAAAATGCCAAACCATAAGAATTCGGGATGTGACTTTCGTCTACTGCATGCGTTCCCATCAATTGAAATCTGGCTTTATCACAGTACACAGATAGGTGAGTCATTCAACAGAGAGACTTCAAAAGTGTTCTTCACGCACTAACACAAAAAAATGAAGGTGCAATTCCTGAACCCAATACAGGATCAATCAGGAGAAAATCTATAATTGAAACAATGGAAAGAATGCAAATGATCGCTACCTTGGAATCCGAATAGTGAGTTTTCAAGTATTCCCACCTTAATATGCCAGTTCTGGAGCAACTGGCGGTCCCTGTATGCTCCCTAGCCTGTACCTTCACAATATCCCCGTGTTGGACAGCAAATTGTGTTCCGGTGGTGAGTTGAGAGGCTCAAAGAGGGTTGGGCTGCATCTCAACGACAGGATTCCAAAGGGAAATTGTTCTTGCCCAGAGCACACAATGATCAAGTATATCTTAGTTTTGGTCCTTCGTGCATGCAGCAAGAGAAGTACTGTGGGTTTCCAGCAAAGCACATGACTGCTAAGTAGTGGAGATATTTTATGAGTGAGTGCTACTTATGTGGAAGAATGCATGGATGTAAAAAAGTTCAAAGTTTTTTGAAAAAAAATATTTTACTATGCCTAAATGAGGTCTGAAAATCTACTTTGTACATAATTTTTACGTTTTGACATTGATTGTCAAGCTCTCATCTTCACATTATTCCGTATCCTTTGAGGATTCATGATGAAAAATGAATTTCTTTATAAAAATGACGTCCCCACCCTTCACTTCCACAAGTGTCAATAAAACATTCTCTTTGATTTGGAATCAAATTTTTTTAATGGCAAATGATCAAATGACATTGATATTGAAGTTTAATTTATTCTCCATGATGTGTGGATGAATTTTGTAGATGAGGACTTTGGAAAGGAATAGGTAGCCTTTCTATGGACTATTGAATGTTATGCCCTATGTCTGAACGACTCATAATTTAAGGTGGTCCTATTTATGTCAAACCAATGCCAAACCAACAGAAAACAAATGTTTCTTTAAGACCTGTACCTTTTCATCTTTGTCACAAGTATCATGATTTCATGACCGCCGTTTGATATCTGAAAATAAATTGTCAATTGATTCGATATGTGAATGATTTCAATGTTCTTACTGTGTGTTGAGTGGTGGATGCATGAGCAGATGATAAATCAAGTTGGGAGGGGCCTCCATGATACTATATTTCAATTCTCATCTCTTTCGTCGACATGCTTCACTTGATTTTTGACTTATCGGAATGCTTGCATTTCACAATTCTCATCACTTAATCCTTCACTTATGAATGCTTACAAAATTTTGTGAGGATATGTTTTCTATAGATACTACAATGGCTTGGCCTGGATCATTGCCAATTACTTGCAATGCCTGCTCTGCAATTCAAGCCATAAATTAACCGGGCTCTAAAAGCGTCTTTTAAATTCTATTTGTATAGAGGTTCATTTTGCTTTCTTCAATGTATTAACTACATTAATCAGTGTACCAACACTAAATATATCACGAAGCGGACACTTTCACAACCATTTGTGATTCTAACTTTGAAATTCATAACTAATTCCAAGAAGGTTTAAAAAAATATGAAAAGACTTGGGTTAGATGCCAATTCCATTTGTCTTTCAAGGAAAATCTAATGAAAAATCTTTTATGAAGTCATCCCCCAAATTGTGAATTAGTGCTTACATAGATGCTTTATGGACCTCCTACTTTAGAAATCTTGAAAATGTTATGACAACTAGAAATCAAATATTCTTCTAATTTTTGTAGTTTATTTTTTGTATTCTTATTGTAGGACTTTCCATTCTATTATTTAGCATTCAGCAATGGAACTTAGGTGTCATTTGGGTTAGCTTTATTGTCATCACTATAAGAGAAAGGGGTGTTTTAAGTGAATTTTTAAGTATAGTCCTAGACATTAGATTTTAAGTAATGACCTTTAAGGAGATTTTCAACAAAATTTTACTTAAAGCACATGTGTTTTAAGTTAAATTTTGCTGAAAATCTCCTTAAAGGTCATTACTTAAAATCATGTGTCTAGGACTATACTTAAAAACTCACTTAAAACATCCCATTATCTTGTAGTGCATTTTTGTCATTCATACTTACAATTAAATTTTTGTGAATGGGCAATTTCATTAAAATAGTGGTATTCCAAGTGCCACTTTGACGGTGTGCCATTTTTACCATCTAGGATAGGTATAGATTTAGAGTAGCCGTTCTAAACTATCTTCATGCCATTTTAATGAAATTGCCCATGTGAGTATTTGAATTAATTTCTTTGTAAAAATCATAATAATCACAAAATTGTTTAAAATTTTATGAACTTTGTAACCAAAATGGAGATGATAATATTTAAACATCATGGTATAATTGGTGTCTTTGTTACTATTTCTAAGCTTGTATTAATCCCTAAACGCCTTTTGCGTTTTTGGATTTGAAAACATCATTGCTTTTGAAATGTTATAGGTCTAAATGTTACTAAGGTAAAGAAATCTCAATCGTACAATCTTATGTTGCATGTATTGCCCGGGGGGGTCACTTAGAAATTTTTACCAACCAACGTGCGACATAATATAGGGAGGTATAAATTTACCATGTTAAAAAATTAGAAAAAAATTACATGTAATATACATAGTACAAATTACTCTACACTCACTTATAAGTAAAATACAAATGTAAATAATACATCAAATTAGTATTTTTTTTCTCTAAGATAGCATGGGAAGTATTGGTCTTTGAAAATTTTTTTAGTAGGTTCAGTGCTGGGATTTGGGGTCCTGGTTTGGATGGATGAGAAACGTGTTAACCGTAGCTTCAGTTCAATCACTTGTGTTCATCCCCTCCTGGAGTACTCTGCTGCAGCCTGGGGTACTCTCTCGCATTCTTGGATTCCAGACTTAGCGTGCTGGAGAATTGAAGTGGCTTTGGATGCTCTTCTATTTTGTTGACGGTAGTTTACGCTTGATGCATTCAAACTTCTTTGACGCAGTTGTGTTGAGGTTGCTTCCCGCTTATGAACGAATGGTGAATCTGCGTGCTCTGTGCATCCTGTGAAGTAGTCCGATTAGCGTTACCGTTGCAGTTTCTTGTGGGAATGCGCATTGTTTGGGTTAGGGTTTTTTTGGGGGCCGCAAGCTTCTGATTCGCGTTTGGAGTCAGGATTCCTAGATTGCGCTCGGGATTTCGATATGGGTTACCGTTGAAGTTTCACACGGCTTCGCGCATTTTGCAATTCACGATTTTTTTTTGGTCAGTAGCCTCCGGTTTAGGGTGTAGGCGTATAAATGTGGTTTAGGGTCTGGGTTTTTCCGTATGTGATGGTCATTGGGGTTTAGGGTTCAAATGCTGCATTTCCAAGTCGTAGAATGCAATATGTTTGTTTCGGGTTAGGGGGGAAGTGAAGGTTTGGGGTCTGGATTTTAGGGTTACAGATTCTTCGGGTTTGTGAGCCGTTGTTTGCGTCATTGGGGCTTTAAGATTAGAGTCATGGCGGCACCAAGGGAGAGGCATATTAAACTGTGGACACGTGAGGACGAGGACGTAGGCGCTGAGTTCTTCGGCAAGATGAAGGTTGATGATGCCAAATCGTATGCGGCACTGAGGGAGCGCTTAGAAACTGCTAATGTATTGGATTGGAGCTTTGATTTCTGGGATGCGGAAGAGGGTTGCCGAATTCGAAAGAAGATTGAATCCTTGAACGACATTGAGGAGGACGTGCATGTCATTGCATCACGTGCCGTGATCCCGCAACCACCGAAGTGGCGAAGAGTGGAGGACGAAATGCCCGACGAGTTGGAGCCAATGTTGCAGGCCGAAGAAGCTATCGAGATTTCAGCCGAGCCTTTAGGTTCGTCTAGGGTTAGCGGTGACGGTGAGGGCTCCGAGAACAGCGAGGTATGCTGGAGATCCACCATCATTTCTAAAGATGTAATGGA
This sequence comes from Pseudisothecium myosuroides, assembly GCA_951799445.1. NCBI lineage: Eukaryota > Viridiplantae > Streptophyta > Bryopsida > Hypnales > Lembophyllaceae > Pseudisothecium > Pseudisothecium myosuroides. Next base: position 31,750,044 of record OX637291.1, read on the forward strand.
GCGATACGTAAGGCAAGCTGAGAAATTCAGGGGGGATTTGAAAGATCTGTCACTGGAAGACAACGACTGGGTGCTCAAGTCTTGGGACCAAGATGGTGTTGGTATCGTAAAGATTTATTGCGTGGAATGCCGCAAAGACTGTGGTAGTGATAGTGGTCTCCACACCAATGCTGTCATTGCCAATATGTTTTCTAACTTCAAAACGAGCCATCTTCCAAGTACGCAGCACATCAGAAATTGGTGCCGGAAGTACAATGTGAATTTCTTTGATCACCCTAGTTCGGTAGCAGGGAAGGGAAAACCGGTGCCGTTGTCCCTGTCAAAGCACAAAGAATTGATCCAGGAGGGTTTGTCCATCATGGAAGTGGTGAATTCCGACGTTGCTGAAGGGGTCCTGAAATTTTCAGTAGTCGGGGATGTTGACATGCCAAACCCTAAAAGCTATTGGTTTAAGCTTCGTTGTCCATACTGCAGGGATTTGTTGAGTCTCTGCCCTCCCAAGAAGAATTTGGAGGCAAACCTGCGCAATCATTTGGCAGGTTCTAAGCACATGATGGCTGTTGAAGAAGCACGGAACAGAAATTCAAAACCCACCGGCTTGCTGACGGGAAGGCGTGGGCGGCCCAGTCTATCTTCAAGTACCAGCGCACATTCCAATCAACCAGATTTGCATTCTTAGCTTAGCATGGCATCAAGAGGGACTGAAGGAGGTATGTGTTCAACCTCTCCTCCGAATGCTAATCACTTGAAGGGCTTCATGTGTTGGGGGTTTAGGGAGTCACATTGCCGATACAATGGACTTTTGTATGATGTGAGTGGCTTGCTAGGAGATTCGTTGGCCGATGGTGCTTGGTACAGCGAGCCACATCTTGCTGCGGCATTCACTGTCGACGGGCAAGCGGTAGAAATTAGCGGCGCTTTTAGACATACAGAATGTCTTCGATTTTGTACGCTTGGGAAACGGTTTTCGAACCTCACTTGCTCAATGTGCGTCCAGATACCCCAGCAGAATGATTTCAAAAAGAGGGTGCTCAGAGAGGAGTGTGCTATCGAAAAGAGAGGCTGTAGGACAACTGGCGCTGGTAGAAGAGTTGGTTATTTGACTGTCGCTGAGCTTGTTTGTCATGGCAGGTACATGAGAAATAAGTTGAGGTTAGAGAAATTGAACCATTGGTCTGCAAGAGCTAGAATTGTACAGCTGAAAGTGAAGCGCCCCACTCTTAAGGAAATGGCAAAACAGTCATCGTCTGAACACAACTTAATGAAATTTTGCAATAAAATATTGAATGCTCATAGAACTGGTGCTTTCGGGGGTAGAGCAGCGTTGTGGGACTTCATCAGAGACGTTGCACAGAATTTGAACCGTGATGGCCGTGGAAATCGATATTCTGAAAACATCAAATCTTTTGCGCAAGTCATGAAAGTCTATGGAGGCAAGCGAATGTGCGATGTGTTTAGTGTTAATTACTGTGGCCCCAATTACAGTACAATAAAGAGAGATCATAGAAAAGGTGTGCAATTTGTGCCAGGTGAGCATGACGAAATTTTTGAGTCCGTTGCTGATATATACAGTAAAGAAAAATTAGCTCATGGGATAATCGGACTGGTTCCCGTAATCCTGGCCAAAGATGAAACTAAAGTTAGGGGACGAATCGCTTATGAACCAAAATGGGACAGTCTAGCTGGGTTCTGTGGTCCTACTGCTGATCATATTTGTGTTTCAACTTTTAAACCTATTGTTGAATTTGGGGAGGAGGGGTACAACAAAATCCTCGACTCGTTCAGGAATAATACGGTGGGTGGGTTTGCTAGGGTTATTGTGGTCAACCCTTTGCACGACAAACTTCCTAGACTTGTGCTTGTGGCGAGTTGTAATTGTTTTGACTCTGCTTGGGTTCGGAGGCAATGGAGGGTGATTGATGAGTTCTGGGCTAAAAACTGTCTGGCTGCTGTTGGACCTCTCGTTGGCCACTCTAGTGACGGTGTTTCAAGAAGAAGGCAACTAATGCTACATGATTACAGAAGTTCATTGGGTCCACGCTTGAGTGTTGGTTGGGAGGGCTGGCATTTGACGTGTTTGGTAGATGGTCAGGGAAATGCTGTTGGACTTTACGATCAAGATTATATCCATAATGGGAAGAAACTCATTAACCCTCTCCTTTCAGCTGTGCATGTCTTGCAGTTGGGTGGGGATGTTTGTACACATGAACATCTTGGATTTGTCTACAATCGTTTCACTGCTGACCAACATGGACTGAAGGAGGAAGATGTTGATCGTAGGGATAGACAAAACTGGGCCTCGGCACAAAGGATATGTCAATTGAAAGTCAGGACATGCTTGAAACTGTTACGAGAGTCCCTCGATGTTCACAAGGAAAGATGCTTGGGTACCGAAACTTACTTGCAGATTTGCGCGGACTACATAGATATGTTTTGCTCGCCCATTGCAGATTTGAGATGTAGACTTGTGCTAGCCTCAAAGGTTAGTTTTTTCTTTCGTCTGTGGAGGTTATGGCTGAAGCATGGTGATCACTCTGTCCTTGGAAATTCGAAGCAAATAGTTGAAGCTCAGCACTTCATTAGTAAGCAATGCTTCATTGATATTCAATTGTCTTGTAGCTTTGTTGTGTAACTAATTTGCCATTTCATGGATCGATATGCACACCTCCCTGTGCCATTGCACTTGACAGGTAGTGATTCATGCAAAAAAAAAATTTCCAAGATAGACGAGATGAACGGTCAAGAAAGAGCATATGACTTCCATGAATTGGTCAACACAGCAAACACATTGAACCAATTGTCTGCCATCGAATATGGAGAAAACGGACTCCAATTCAAGAAAGTACACAACAAGATGGAGAACATTTGGGCCCAATTGCATCCATTAGAGGAGGGTCAAGCTCCATGTAACTTAGGCAACTACAGCATGATACCAACAAACAAAGAAGTTGTGGAGGCGTTGCAAGAAGGCTTTGTACTAGCGCAGCGTTGTTTGAGAAGTCTAAATATGGCGCCCACTGTACATGCAACACCAGCCAAGAAAGTGTGGTTTTTGAAACCGTGGCTAATTGAAAAAGACGATCCCAGCTTCATGGCATACACTCCAGCTGCTAATCCAGTGCGAGGTGAGGATGGGGATAGTGAAGTCATGCGGGAGACATTGCTGAATTTGACCTCAATCGCAGTAGGCAATGAGCCTGCATTGCCGGAGGAGTTAGAAGATGAGCTTGTTAGTGACAGTCTGGACTCTCAGTGTGTTTTGGAAGATGAAACACGGGATGCTGTAGCAGATGTGCTCAACTCTCACGAAAACCAGGTCTCCACACCAACAGCACCAACGAAAGTGCTCCCAGTTGTTGAAGAAGGGGGCCACACAATATTCAAGTCAACTCTTGTGTCCCAATTGAATGGGAATCCCTTTCTCTCAAAGGACCGGTTGACAAGAGTAAAGCATTTCATGTACTTTAACAACCATGACGATTATGTGACGGCTACTAATTCTTCGAACACCTGTCTCTTGGGTCTAGGGTCAGACTGTGGTATTTATTTTGTGCAGCGTGCTAGTACCACAATTGCATCTACAGTGAAAGCTGTGGGAAAACGAAAGAGAGGACGTGTCACTGGGGCTTCTAAGAACGGCAATCCTAGCAGCATATTACGAGCTGTTGACGAAGGCTCCTGGTGGATCGGTCGGGTGCAAAAGATGCGCAGGAAAGTGGGCAGTCAGTGGGGTCTTCTTCGACATCCCGTAGATTTGCTGAACCGCACCGCCGCAGTGAGCAGGAAAAATTCTAACCCCTGCCCAATTCAAGTGATGCTGCAATATTTCAGTAAGGCTGCCGGTTTGAACAAATTTAAGTATGACTACAGTGATACTAAGTGGGTAGATATAGAATCCATAATAACCACGGTGACTTTGTCTTTCAATTCAATTACTTCTATTTACAGTGTGAACTTGGAAGACGCTGATGCTTTGAACAAGTTTGTTGCAGACCGGCATTGACATGGCGGAATTTGCCTCTAAAGTTCGTGGCCTCACTTGCCCTATCGTGGAGTTTGGCTGGTTTCCATGTGCTTTAAGTTTGTGGCAGTGAATTTGTGTTGTTGCTATCATTTTCTGTTGTTTTAACGCAGACCAGCCCACCCACCATGTTGCAATAGAAGCGTGATCCTGAAACAGGTAATCAGTTCTGGTACTTGAATATTATTTTAATTTGCTTCTGATTTCTATTGTGCTTTGTGGTCAGCTGAAATGGCTAATTCAGTGATGTATGTGGCACTTTAGTTGTGGATGTAATGAGTTGATTTTCATGTGAGGTGAAAAATTGCTTGGTGAACTCACAATTTTCATTGATTTTTACTCATGACTGTGCACTGGGTCTCTCATGGAATTGGGGCTGGTCATTAATTTATGGCAAGATCATGATTTTGAAGAATATATTCGCACATGTGGAGGGTCATTTCTCCATTGGTATTGAGGTGTATTATTATTGAGCCCCTAAACCCATGATTTAGCGGAATATCTTCACACATGTGGGTGGTCATTTCCCCATTCATTCAGCCTAAGTTGATGATTTAGCTAATCAGCCCATGCAATTCTAGAGCTTATTGGCACATGTGGGTGGTCATTTCTTAGTTGAATCATTTGTGCTTAATAATTTCCGCTTAGCTGTGCATTTTCTCTTCCACAGAAATGGGAGGGGTTAATTGAGAGGTATGATTTGTTCATTTTCATAACTGATTAGCTCATTTGTCCCCACGTGCCAGAATGCTAATATTGTCTATGCGGAACTACAGTACTTGTCAATGCAGAACAACAGCGGCCCTAGTATTTAAATGGTGGCCTAAACCTGCAGCGAATTCAGAATTGGTTAGCTAAAACCTCTGCCTTATTGCCTCACGGTCAACTCTTCTACTTGTGTTTGTGCAGGATCGGCTCATTGTTATGTTGTTTTCCGCTTGGGCTTGCTGTCTGTCTGGAATCGCGTGAGACTGATTTTGTTTTCTTTTCAGTTTGGCGCAGTGGGGTTTTAGGATTTTGTTAGTTTCTCTCAGCTATTGTAGTGTTTCTCCGGCGTTGCTCCGTGGTCCCTGAGGCAGATCCGAGTGTTGCTCCATTCAACTAGGATGGGCTCTGAATGGGGTCAGTATGAGCCAGGATGGGGCAACCGGGTTGAGGGGGTTCCGGTTGACGCCATGATTCCTTGTGTTTTGCAGGGCCTTGCAGCACCAGTGGATCCTTGGGACGACGTTGGAGCGTATGGTGGAGGCCGTGCAAGCAGCATCCGCAGCATTGGTTTAGCTGCTGCGACATGCACGGAATGGCAGCATTGCGTGGAGTCATCGGTGGAGTATGCAGCACTGAAGCTCGCGCAGTTCCAGCTGCAGCAGGTGCCCTGCCACCGCAAATTTGATGGGGACGCCTTTGTGGTGGAGCAATTTGACCGGAATCTGGCAGTGTTCTCGAAGTCTTGGCAGCTCCAAGAAACCATCAGCGACCATCTCTGGACTTCAGTGCTGTCGGATCTCTGTTCGTCAGACTTGGAGGAGCTACGCGACATTTTGACTCGCGGTTGGGAGCCATCGGAGGTGTCATTTGCGCCCTCAGCAGATTAGCAAAGTTTCCAGGCCGTGTGGGTGACTCCTGGAGACCGCAAGTGATAGGTTTTGGTTCGGGGTGTAGCCTCCTACATTTTTGTTTTTTCCCCTCTATGTGGATGTAGTGTGTGGAGCCGTTTTGTAGTATGATGTAGTATATGCAGTAGTTTTCTTATTAGCGCAGGACTTCATGTATGCAGAATTGTGTTTTATGAACACATTTTAGGCATTTTATCGGCAAAATTTTGTCTGATGGTTCCCCTTGGCCTGTCGTTATGCGTGATTGTGCATTTACCTTTTGCCCGACCTTTTGTGATGTGCAGAGAACTGCCTTTGGGAAATGGTGGGTGATTTCAGTTTTCCAATTTTTTTTTGGCATGAAATGCGTTCTTGCCTGCTTAGATGTGCCTACTGATCAGGTATTCCATTTCATTTGTTATCTTTGCACCAGTCTGCCTTCATGGAAGTATGTTTTGTTTTAGTTTCTCAATTTTTTTTCACTGTAAGCAGGTGTTCCGGAGATGTCACTTTAAAAATTCCTGACGTTTGCAGCTTTATGTTTGTTGTTCCATTTGGTCTTGCTTGGAATGTGTTGTTGTCTCGGTGAAAGGGTTTGAATTTGATTAGGCATAAGTATTTGCTGTGCTTACGAGAGATGGCATTTTGGGTATTGGGATTTGCAACTGGGATCATTTGTAACCTCATTTTCACCTGGAATCCTCTTTAGTGTCGCGAACTTTTTGATCGTGGTTGGACTCATTCTAATATTGTTCCTGGTTCCTGACTTTGCCGGGTTCTCCCTTCAAGGAACCAGGCTTCAATTCAGCTTCCTATTTTTTTTCCTTGAAACTGGGCTTCAATTCAGCTTCCCAATTTTTTTTCCCTTGAAAAGTATTGTAGTGTTTCGTAGAACCTTGCTTCAATTCAGCTTCCCATTTTTTTGGCTCGAAAACTATTCTACTGTTTTCTAGATGTTCTATTTCATTACCTGTTCCTTTTTTTTAATGTGGCAGAGATCTGCCATCTCTGGGACTATGGTTCGTTTCACCTTTCCCATTTTTTTTGGGCTTTGCCAACTTTGTTCCACGATTTTTTGCTGCGGAGTGCATATATGGGAATGTTGCGGATGTTCATGCTGCTGGTTTGTACTTAAGTTCTCATTGTTGTTGTTTGATTCATTTCTCTTTCAATGGTAAGTGATTTGAATTATATGCAGTGAATGTTGTGTTTTCAATTCACATGCTCCATCTTTGTCTTTAATCTTTGAGTTTTTTTTTTTTCCACTTACCTTTTTTTCCTTGTAAGAAAGTAAGGGTGCTTAAAATTGATCCGTTTTAAATTTCCAAGTAATGATAGGGAGCCATAAAATACCAAGAATGAAGAAATTAGGTAATAATAGGGACCATTTAATTGTGCCTAGTCAGCTAAATACCCCCCTCCAAAAAAAACCCAGCCGCACGTGATGTGCAAACCCCCACATAGGGTGACCCCCCCGAGATGTATTGTAAATGATATGAATGAAATTTGGAGTCATTTTGACCACATAGATTGTAAGCTTATAATATTTTTGAGTTGAAAAAGGATGGGGTGATTGCACAAAACACTTGTACTATTTTCTGTCACACATTGCATGTTGATTAGTTTTTTAGCCATAAATTTTGCATTTTGACTCCAAATGACTCAAAATTCATACACAAGGTACTTAAGACTATTATACACCTTGTGGAATTTTTCGGAATCTTTTACTATTTAACTATTTACTATTTAACTATTTAATAATAGCCTCCGATATTTTGTCACAAATGCCAATTCGGAGGTTTTTAGTACTATTTAGTACCCATAAAAATGAATTTGGAGCTGAAATATGGAAGAGATGGTCTTCTAATAGACTTGTAGATATTGTCCAAAGGAATTCTAAAAATACTTAATTTTATGTGGTGTAGAAGTCCACAAAGTGAGCCTCTTTCTACTTGCATTTCAAAACATGTAAAAAATTATTTTGGTGGATTTTTTGGTGAATTACCATCTTCATAGAGTTGCTACAAATGGCCAATTTTTATTTTGTTTATTTAAGTGTTTTTATATTTTCTACTAATTAAAACATCAAAGTATGTATTTTCTAGCAATTTGGCACTTTTCTAGTTCTCCTACTTAGAGAATTTTTTAATGAATTTCTTTCGGTGGTTACCTTCATCTTAAAGGTGCATATATTTTTTAAATTTAAAAAAAAAAAATCATGAGTACTATTGCAAAATGCAACAAATAGTACAAGTGTTTCGTGCAATCACCCAATGGTAAAATTTTCCTAGCAACACATTAAAGGTAAATTTGATATCTTAATGAAAAAAAATTTAAGCTATTAAAGTATCAAGTGCTTTAATTAAAACCAACATACAAACAAATTGTTGTTTTTGTAACAATTTTGTTAAATTTGAGCAATTTTGGATGCTAAAAAGTGTTGTTGCAAGAAAGAACATTCAAAAATCTTAGCATTTTGTGTTATACTCATTTTTTCTTCTGGGAGTACTTTAAAATAAAAAAAATAATTAAAAAAATGTGAAAAAAATGTTTATTGTATACACCTTTAAAAAGAAGGTACCATAGGAAGAAAAAGCATAGAAAAATTCTCTAAGTAGGAGAACTAGAAATTAAAGTGCAAAATCTCAAAAAAAATAGGTGCTTGCACTGTAGTTTCATATTTTAATTTGTAAAAAATAGGAAAAAAAACTTAAAAAAACAACTAAAAATTTTCCATTTGGGAAGCGTTCATAGTTATGAAATTTCACCAAAAGATTGATCTTAAAACCATCTTCATTGTTTAGAAATTGTGTGCAATGGCCAATGGGAGTGTTGTTTGTATTCATGTGGAGGGTAAAAAATAATATATTTTTAGATTTCTTTTGGTAGGAATATACTTTCCTACTATGCAAATAGACCATGAAAATTTCAGCTCCAAATCATTAAATTTGGGGATTCCTAACGTAGTAAAAACTCCTAAACCTTATGGTGGGACAAATTGACAAAAATAATTTTTAAATATAAAATGATTTTTTTAATTTCTAAAAAAATAAGGGATCTAATTACCATGAAGTTAGACATCTACAATAAAAATTTCATGTTCATTGGATTTTTGATTCAAAAGTTATAGCAGATGACAAGAGAGTCACTCGCATTGTGACTAGTAAATAGGACTAGTCCTTCTTGAATGATCCAGAACCATGACATTCATTTACACAAATGTCTTGAAAATAAGACTGGACAATATAAATTTGCAATTCAAATAGTGTGCTCAAAAAAGAGCCAAAGTCGTGGAATCCCCGCAATTTAGCAAATTTGAGAACATCAATTTTGTTAAATTGGTGATATTCCATTAGTTTGGCGCAATTTACAGAGCACAACTTAAAACCAAAATCTATATATGCGTTAGTTTGTAGCTTGAAATTTGACCTTTGGAAAGACATATCTCACAATTTTTGACTTGTGAAATATTGCCAACATAACATTAGAAAAAATATAAGGCCTCCAGAAGACCACTCTATAGCCTTCCAAAGACCCCACAGATAATATTTTATTTTGCTTAAAGATTAATTTTTTCCCTATAGCCGCTCACCTTATGTCGCAATGTTGGATGCTTGTCAGTGGCTCAAAATTCAAGTATAAGGTGTTAATTAATTAGGATTAAGGTACTCTAATGCATTCATTAGATGAGTTTTGGAGGGTCGGGAGGGTCATTTCAGGCTTGTTCTTGACGCTGGTCCCTCCCGCAGTTTTAGGGAACAGCTGTTCCCGACAAAAAAATTTCAAATAAATAAATAAATAAATAAATTTTTTTCCTTCTTGAAATGAAAAAAAAACAATTTTTTTTTTTTTTTTTTCCGATGTGGCAGTCGCTCGGCCACGTCAGCGAGCTGCCGCGGCCCTGAATTTGGCAGTTCCCATAGGCTGGGAACACGCAACCCTCCATAGGACTGATTTCTCATCTAATGTTTACCTTGATTATTGGATACCTTGTACTCTAACCAAATTCTGGAAAATAGGGTTGTTATCCTGATGAGACTTTGGATTTTTACGTCATGATATCTGTCACGTCACATCATGACGCGTCGTGACATGTCATGATTCTATTAAGATTCCATAAGAATCCTGACAACCCTAACCCTAAATCCTAAATTTAAAAAAAAAACTTAAGTTTAAAATTTTTTTTTTGACAATCATAGATGGAAAATCAAATGTATTACTACTACTTAATATATTAGCTTAATTTATGTTGTTCTTCTTAAAGAATTTTATCATATTCCATCAAAATAATTAAAATATTTCATTATAACGGACTTTGGGGGTTACGTCACTTTACCATTGTAACATCTTGATGTGACGTGACTCGGACAACCTTGGTGGAAAATAAAATAAATGTCCAAAATAGTCCAATGACCATCTACCATCCCAATTTTTTTTGATGGCAATATGAAAGATTGACTTACTTCATTAACATTTGGCAAGAATGAAGGGTGAAGAAGCTGTTTTTATAGAAAAATCAATTGTCCATCATGAATCCTCAAACTTGGGTATGGGATAATTTGAAGATAGACCACTCATTGTCAAATGCAGGAATTGTGTTTGAAGTCGAATTTTAGACCTCATTTAGTCATAATAAAATATATTTTTTCAAAAAAATTTAAACTAAAATTAATGTGGGAAATCAAGCTAACTTTCATCTCCAAAAATCCATTTAAGATTTTGAGACTCCTACTAAAAGTTATGGCCAAATTTCAAAGAGGGTGTTTGAAAATGTCAAAAAAATGTCCCTTCTAACTTCTCTCTAAAATTTGGCCATAACTTGAGCTCTTATTAATTCTAATTTGCATATCTCATATACATTGTTTTACCTACCACTATCCTACTTGTATAAAGATTTTTCCTTCTCTTCTAATACACAAAATTAAGTAAGTGGCTTTTGAAGGTACCTTCTTAATTTAACTTAATTTGTTTAATTTGTCAATTAAACACCCTATACTTTGTTGCCCTGTATTCTATTGCCTTGATGTACCATGATTATTATGTCTTAATATCCTTTGTGAAAATCAGACCAGGTAAACTTCGTGATACTAAAAATCTATAGAGCGACTAGTGACATGAAAATCTTTAAGGATGTCACTACAAAGTCGCCCTCTGGAGGCCTCAGATTTTTTCTAATGAAAAATTGATGTTCTTTTAAAGCCAAAACATTGTCATGTCTTTTGAAGTTATGAATAATGAATTTGAAAGTCAACACCCTTCTACAAGCAGACTAGTCATCTAATGATCATTAAATTTGATTCAATGATTCTAAATTTAAATTTTACATGTTGTACTTGGATAGCAAGTTCAGCACTTTGATACCAAATATTTAATTTAAGTTCAAAAGGAATTTTATCACTTTAAAATATCATTTAAAGATCATTGCAAGAAAGAGTGGTGCTAGGTATTTATCACAGCCAGATTGTTTTAGCTTCCGTTTGCAATAACTTCTTCATTATGACTTGCATGAATTTGAAATATTTATTGAAGATGTCTGTCTTGAGTGTCATCATATTTTATATTTTTCATAAATTAAAAAAAAAAAAAAAAAAAAAAAAAAAAATATATATATATATATATATATATATATATATATATATATATATATATATATATATAAAAATCAATTAACTTAATATGTCACGTTTTGAGTTTTAAGGGTTTTGAGTACTATGGAGTCCCCAAATTTAATGATTTAGAGCTGAAATTTCTACGGTCTATTTTCATAGTAGGAACTCATGTTTCTACCATGGAGCATATAAAAATAGGGGGAATGCAAAAAACACCTGTACTATTTTGCATCATACCCTGTGTGCTGATTTTTTTTGGCCATAATTGTTGCGTTTTGGCTCCAAATGACTCAAGATTCATAGGCAAGGTACTCATGAATATTATACACCTTGCATAATTTTTTTGTAATTTTCAAAAATAATTTACTGTCCAAAAATAGTTCCCAATTTTATATCACACTTGCTAATTGGGAGGTTTTTAGTACTATTTAGTACCCAAAAAAACGAATTTTGAGCTGAAATTTAGAGGGGATGGTCTTCTAATAGACTTGTAGCTATTGTCTAAAGGAATTCCAAAAACAATTAATTGTATGTGGTGTAGAAGTCCACAAAGTGCGCTTCTTTCTGCTTGCATTTTGTAACATATAAAATATTATTTTGGAGTTTTTTTAATTTGGGTGAATGACCATCTCTATAAAGTTGTTATAAATGGCCAATTTTCATTTTATGTATTTATTTTTTTTACCATTTTTAACTAATTAAGACATCAAAGTATCCATTTTCTTGAGATTTGGCACTTTTCTAGTTCTCATGCTTAGAGAATTTTTCTATGCAATTCCTTTGGTGGTTACCTTCATCTTAAAGGTGTATTCTATAGCTATATTTTATTTATTTTTTTAATTTTAAACTACTGCAAAAAAAATCATGAGTTTTGTGAAAATACAAAAAAATTGGCAGGTGTTTCTTGCATTCACCCAATATTTTATTTTATGTTCTCTATGTCCATGTGAAAAAGGCTCCCTTGCGCGCAATTCACAACATTGAAGATGGTTTCAAGATCATTTAAAAAAAATCTCTTTATCATGAAGTCTTTCCAAATGGTCTATTTTTAATTTCTTTGAAAATTATTTTTCCTATTTAAAAAAAATTAAAATGTCAAAGTATGTATTTTCTTCAAAGTTTTAGCTCACACCTTTTTGAAAATAACTTTTGACCTAGATTTTTTTTAGGTCTGAAATTTTGGTGATATGCTATTCTTAGTGTTATACTAATTATCCTTATTTTATTTAATTTAAAAAAATTCATATGCAAAAAGCTCATAGTACAAGGAGTACTAGCCGAAAACAATCAAAGTGGAACAAAAACGGACACTCTTTCTTGCAACGACCCTTAAAAAAAATTAGACAAATGTTAAAATTAAAAAAAAAAAATATATGGAACAATCATCCTATATAGATTCTAAAATCACTCTTACTCTAAATGTATCTATGGGACGTTGCAAGAAAGACCTGTAGTCCTGTACTAGTTATTTGTCACAGGGGGAGTTCCGAAACTTTCTTTTGCAATAACTTTTGAAGCCTAACTCACATTAACTTGAAATTTTTTTTGGAGATGTTTGTCTTGAGTGTAATCCTATCTCATATTTTTCAGAAATTTTTAAAAATAATTTTATATTTAAAATTCAATTAAGTTAATATGTCACGTTTTGAGTTTTAGGTGTTTTGAGTACTTTGGAGTCCCCAAATTTAATGATTTAGGGCTGAAATTTCTATTGTATATTCTCATAGTAGTAAGTCATGTTTCTACTAAGGGGAATTTAAAAAAAGATTATTTTATGTCTTCTACGTTTATGCAAATAGGGCTCCCTTGCACGCTCAATTCTAAACATTAAAAATGGTTTCAAGACCAATCTTTTGGTTGAATCTCTTCACCATAAAGTCTTCCCAAATGGACAATTTTTAGTTTCTCTTAAAATTGATTTTCCTACTTTTTACAAATTAAAACGTCCAAGTATCTATTTTCTGGCGATTTTGCACTTTTCTAGTTCTCCCACTCAAAGAATTTTTTTGGACTTTTCCTTCATAGGGGACCTTCTTCTTATAAGTCTATACATTGGTTATATTTTTCATATTTAAAAAAAAATGTTTTTCTAATTTTAAAGTACTCCCGAAAAAAAGGCCCAAAAGTGCCAAAGTGGAACAAAAATAGCAAGTCTTTCTTGCAACGACCCCTATATGAAAAAAGTTCTTTATACAAGTGGGGTGATATGAGATAAAACAAGACTATGTAAGATATATAAATTAGGATTAGTAGGAGCTCAACTGCTCATACTTAGTTAAATCAAAAGTAGCAATTGTATTCAATGTGGAACTTTAGACCTTATTTGCATATATAGTAGAATAATTTTTTTTTAAACTTTATACTAAGAAAAGTTGATAAATCAAATTAAATTTCATCTTTTTTAAGCCCTTCTGAGATTATAAACCTTCAATTAAAAGTTCTAGACAAAATTTATTGAGGGGTTGAAAAGAATACTTTTTTTTGAAATTTTCAAAGATTTTCTCTAAATTTTGTTCATAACTTTTGATTGGATGTTCAAAATTATAAAAGGATTTTTGTAGATGAAATTTAGCTTGATTTAAAAAAAAATTAATTCAATTTTTTTGGAGAAATGCTATTCTACTATGCCTAAATGAGGTTTAAAGTTCTACGTTGAACACAACTCCTATTTCTTGACAATGAATGGTTGAGCTCTCGTCAATTCAAGATGTTCCATACTCTTTCAGGATTCATGACAGACAATGGATTTTATTATAAAAACGGCCTATTCATCCTTCATTTTCATTAAATGTCAATGAAGTAATTTCTTCATTTCACCATCAAAAAATTTCTTGAATGTAGATGGTCAAGTGATGATTGATATTGGACTCAATGGATTGTTATTAGATTCTTTGGATTTTTGGCAAACCATCTGTGACTAAATTATTTGTAGATTCTGTTGTTTGTTCTTAGAATTTTGGAAAATAATTCAACCCCCTTTTTTTAAAAATTATTTTAAGCTTAACCTACTATCCGAATACGGTAGTCTAAGCTTTGGATTCACAAAGTCTGGCTTACTAAGACTTGGATTCATAGAGTCTTAATTACTTACTAAGAGTCGGAATGACATGGACTATAAGATGCCTTACAAGAAGTTGTGATCACAGTGATGAATGCATGGCCGCCTTCATACCTTTTCAAACTCAACTGTGTTGAGTGTGTTTGATCATTCGTTGGAAATTAATGCTGGAAGTGGGTCCTGTGGGACCGAAGCTGTCAGTATCCATGCAACACATTTCAGCCAACATATTCTGTTGAAGCTGAATCAGAAGTCTCACTGCTTACAAGGAGCCTCACATTCAGTTGAAACTAAAACTCAACTAACAGTCAGCGGCAAATTCAGTAAAACTCCGACCGCGCTGATCTTCCGAAGTGGTCTGATCCACGGCTCACGGCCTGTCGACGGCCACCGAAGTAGAATCGTTAACAGGAACGCGTGGAATGTCAAAGCGACCGTTTTGCAAAAGTCGGATTGAATTCCGGCTTGGAAATACAAATGGAAATATAAATTAAAATATAACAGACTACCCGTGACGCTCTTTCAGAAACTCGGTGAGGACGACTTGTGGCGAATAACGCTCACTGTTTCGTTTTCCGTACACTGACTTCGCCTCCTAGCTACTTGTATATAAGAGTCTGGAAAACACCGTCCTCCTCATCACTCACTGCTTCCAAGAGCTATCACTCAGTATCCTCAGCAGCGTCGACAGTCCAGCTCTGGAATCGATCTTCAACTCATCGACAACACACCCAAATTAAATTGAAGACCAATCATCGTTGGAAGGTTTGAAACCACGCACCGGCCGCAGAAGAAGTGCCAGTGAAGTGAATCGAAGCGAACGTGAGATCGAGATGGCTGCTCCGAGGGCACTGCGTACCGTGCTCGTCTCGTTGTGCGCTGCAGCGACGATCCTGAGCTTGATCTGCGCTCCCGTCGCTGCTACTCGGAGTCAAAATAGTGGTAGTGATGCGGGGGTGCGAGAAGGCTTCTATCACCAGTCTTGCCCCAACGTAGAACACATCATCTACAAGTCCATGCTCCACTCCTTCAAGAAAAACAACACCGTGGCCCCCGGCGTCCTCCGCCTGGCCTACCACGACTGCTTCGTTCGCGGCTGCGACGCGTCCTTGCTCCTGGACGGATCCTCCACCGAGAAAAAAAACATCATCAATGGCGGACTCCACGGCTTCCACGCCATCGACGCCGCCAAGGAGGCCGTGGAAGCGGCCTGCCCGGGGGTCGTGTCCTGCTCTGATGTCCTCCAGTTCGCCGTCCGCGACACAGTCCTCCTGACCGGCGGACAAGGCTGGACGGTCCCCGCGGGAAGACGCGACGGGAAGGTGTCCAGGGCTTCGGAGGTGCCAGCGAATCTGTTGATGCCCAACGAAACGGTGCCGGCGCTGCTGAAGGCTTTCCAGAAGAAGGGTCTGAACGCCGCGCAGATGGTGGCACTGGCGGGTGCACACACTATCGGGAAGGCTCCGTGCGTGACCTTCGACAACCGCATTCAGGGTGCCCAGGTCGACCCCACCATGCAAGCGTACTTCGCCCAGGACTTGAAGAAGAAGTGTCCCATGTCGGGCATCACCAAAACGCGAGTGGCCTTGGATTTGGTGTCGCCCAGGAAGTTCGACTCGCAGTACTTCAAGAACATCGTGAACAAGCTGGGCCTGCTCACGTCCGACCAGAGCATGTGGGTGGACTCGCGCACCAAAGGGGAGGTGCGCGCCAACACGGACATGAAGACATTCCACGCCAACTTCGCGAAGGCGATGGTGGCCATGAGCAAGGTGGACGTGCTGACGGGCCAGTCCGGCGAGATCCGGAGACACTGCCGATTCGTGAACTAGTGACGATCAAATATGGTCCAGCAGTTCATTATATTTAGGCTTAGTTTCGATTCATGAAGTGTTAGGTCCCAGGCGGCAGTCATTTCTTTGGCGCTGCATGATTCTTTTTCAGATGGATTGGATAGAAACCAATTCCATTTGACATCATTCCATTAATTCCTTGGAGACTTGGCGAAGGTCGTCTCCTGTGATTATCATGTACCATAGTGACAATTGTCATCAATTTATTTGGTTCGGGTTCACTGTATTCATCATACGTTTTCCTCTGACTTCCAACAGACAGGCTTTGATCAGGACGTCCTTGTGCATGTGGGGTTGGATGTCGATTGTGACTGGCAGTCGCTCCAAAGTCCAAACTTCAATCTGTTCGTGTGATCGATTTGGTTTTCTTTCAGAAGCTTGACCTACGAGTTGCGTAGGAGATGAGTTCTCATGGGCAGTCCTTCGAACAAATGTTCAGTTTACTAAATGCTATCATTCACTACTTAACAGAAAAGATTTGAAATCTGTGGAAATCTCTGTGAGAAGTAGCTAGAACTGATATTTCGTTAAAATGGCAATATTCCATAAACTTGGCACTTTCAGGTTTAGACCATGTAGTCTGAAATAGTGAAATGCAAACCTTTCCTAGATTTTAGACCATGTGGTCTGAAATCTATACCAGTCTTAGAAAATGAATGGAAAAATGGCGGAAGAATATGGCCATTTTAACGAAATATCCGTTACTTGCATTATGAGCTCAAAGCAAACAAAGAACCAATCTTTCGTTAAAATGGCCCGGTATTCCACAAACTTGGGCACTTGGCACTGTCACGTTTAGACCGTGTGGTTTGAGATTATACCCTGTCCTAGAAAGGACTGAAAAAATGGAGTATGGAATATTGGAATACCACCATTTTAACGAAATTTCCCAAGGTGAAGATTATTGGATGATTGCAGGAAGACGAAAGGGTTCTATTTCCATCTCCATGGTTTGAAATCCTTTGGTTTGATCCTGGAGTCGCCCTGTGTGGTTTCTCCTGAACTGATTTTGTGGATTTTTCTTCTTATGTTTGATTTCTCCTGAGCATATTGCCCTGGATTGGCGAAGGTGGAATCAAGTAGTACGTTCTCTTTGGACCGGATCCGTGATGCCTCTCCTGGTTCATTTCGCTTGAAAATGTTCTTATCACATGTCAAGTTGCTAGTGCTCTGATTCTAAATCAGGACATAAGGTTACCCTACAGTTACTAGTGCAGGAGATCTCTTGAAATAAATTGCCAAAGATCGATATGTGCATGATCATTTCAATTTTCTTACTGTGTGCCAAGTGGTGGATGCATGAGCGGATGATAACTCAAGTTGGGAGGAGCCTCCATGATAATTTTCAATTCTCGTCACTTTGGTTGACATGCTTCACTTACTCCTTGACTTATGAACGCTTACATTTCTCAATTCTCATTCCTTAATCCTTCACTTGTGAACGCTTACAAAATGTTTCGACGACATATTTTCTATAGATACTACAGCATAATGGCCTGAGTGGGTTGTCGCCAGAATTGCTTGCAGCACCTGCTCTGCAGTTCAAGCCATGAATTGACCGAGCTCTAAAAGCATCTTGTAGTTGTATAGAGGTTCATTTTGCTTTGTTCAATGTACCAAATTTGACATTCATCAATGTATCAGTAGTAAATATAGCATGATTCTTGAGGTTGACCCCTTCACAACCATTTGTGATTCTAGCTTCAAGATTCGGCATAACTAATTTCAAGAAGGTCCAGTAAATATGAAACAGCTTGGATTAGATGCCAATTCCATTTGTCTTTCAAGGAAAATCTACTAAATAATCTTTCATGAAGTCATCCCCCAAATTGTGAATCAACTCTTACATAGTCACAGAGATGCTCTATGCACCTCTTACTTTAGAAAGAGAAACAGTGATATGATGCAACTACAAATCAAATATTCTTCTAATTTTTGTAGTTTAATTTTTGTATTCTTATTGTAGGACTTTCCATTAAATTATTCAGCATTCAGCTATGGAGCATAAGGGTTGTTGCAAGAATGACTTGTTGTTTTTGTTCCACTTTGGCTATTTTTGGCCAGTACTCCCAATACTATGAGTTTTTTGCATATGAATTTTTTTAAATAAAATAAAATAAAGATAATTAGTATAAAACTTGAAATAGCATATCACCAGAATTTCAGACCTAAAAAAAATCTACGTAAAAAGTTATTCACAAAAACGTGTGAGCTGAAATTTTGAAGAAAATACATAGTTTGACGTTTTAATTTGTACAAAATAGGAAAAACAATTTTCAAAAAAACTAAAAATTGTCCATTTGGAAAGACTTTAGTTTGAAGAGATTTCACCAAAAAAATTATCTTGAAACCATCTTCAACATTCAGAATTGCACACGCAAGGGAGCCTTCTTTGCATGGACGTAGAGGACATAAAATATGATATTTTTTAACACCCCTTGGTAGGAACATGACTTCCTACTATGGGAATAGATCATAGAAATTTCAGCTCCAAATCACTAAATTTGGGGACTCCATAGTACTAAAAACCCTTGAAACTCAAAACATGATATATTAGTTTAAATGATTTTTAAATATAAAATGATTTTTGAAAATTATTGAAAAATATGAGATCTGATTAAACTCAAGAGAGTCATCTCCAGTAAAAAATTCAAATTCATGCGAGTCATGCTGCAAAAGTTATAGCAAAAAGAAGCTTTCGCACTCGTTTTGTGACAATGTTTTAGTACTGGTCTTTCTTGCAATGATTCAAAACTACATTTAAAACCGAAAAAACTACACCAAATTTAGTGTTTGATTTTGAAAATATCCCTTGTGAGTCATGACAAGCAATGTGGTGTAAAGGACAACAAAGCTACAAAGGTTCTCAAAATGAAACTCAAGTTAGATCTCAAATTGTCACAAAACCTTAACCGTTGAAGTTCCAAGGCCTTTTCTCCACAAAAAAACATTCAAAACTACCATTTCTATTGTGAAGAACAAAAAACTTTAAAAATTAATTTTTTTTGTCATATATCTAAGTAATCTAGCCATAGGATCTTGCACTAGACTGGTGGAAGAATGTGTGGAAGAAATTTTATAAACTTTGACCACATAGATTTCAAAGTATTTGCATTTAAACTTTAAAGTGAAAAAAATAAGTTTTTTTGCACCTTGCTCTATTAGATAAAAGTCTCAAAATGGCCTATTTTAGTGAGTACTATGATTTTACAATATTTTTTTTTAGAAATGAAATAAAATATGAATAATTTAAGAAATCAAAATAGTATATTTGTAAAAATTTAGACCTAGACAAATTTATCTTTAAAAGTTTTACTCGAATAAAGAGCGATGAAAAATGTTAAGAATGTGGATACTTTGATGTTTCATTTTTAGAAGGTAGTTTAAAAAAAATTTAAAAATAAAATAAAAATTGTCAATTTTTCCCAACTTATGTGTTCTGTGCACTTTGGCAAAGGTAGTGCACTTTGAGCACATGTGGAAAGTGAAAACTTTATTATTTTTTGAAAATTCATTCATAGACTTTAGTAGGAGCCTTGTCTCCTAATTCTGACCTTCAAATTTGCATTTTTAGATCAAACATAGTATTAAATCCCCCCAAATAGCATAAATAGACATCCAATAGTGGAATATTTAAAAAAAGTGGAAAAAATTATTCAATGTCTGCAACTACCACATGTACCTTTCTTTCAAATTTCATATAAAACTGACAAAGAACACAAAAGTTATAACCAAAAAAACACTTAGATTTGAAGCCAAGGGGACAAAAAATAAAGACAATGTTTCTTGCAATCACCCTGACATTCATTTGCACAAAGGTCTTAAAAATTAGTAACACTAGTCATTATACATTTACATTTTAAGTAGTGCCCTCAAGAAAGAGGCAAAATCGTAGAATCCCGATAATTTAACAAAATTGAGAACGTCAATTTCGTTAAATTTGGTGATATTTTATTACTGAACTACGCAGTTCAGATGCGAGGCCTAACATAAAAATCAAGACATGTCCCAATCTGTGGCCTGAAATTAAACCTTTGTGAAGGTCTATATATTTCATAATTTTTGACTTCAGTTGTGAAATACGCCAACTTAACAAAACTGACGTTTGAGATTCTTTTAGGCTGGAGCTTTGTCATGTCTACTGAAGTCATGAATTGGAAAGTCAATGTTCACCTACTTGTAACGCAGAGTGGATAATTATCTGATGATCGTTAAACTTGATTCCATGAGTCAATATTCGAATTTCACGCAGTTTAAGATTTGCTTTCACGTGGTCTAAATGAAGCTTTGTCTTTATGTACTTACTAAGATTCGGATTCACACCATCGACTATAACTGAAGATGCCTTACGAGTAGGTGGGACAAATGCATGGCCGCCTTTATACCTTTTCAAATTCAACTGCGTTTGCATCACTCGTTGGAACGCTGGAAGTGGGTCCTGTGGGACCAAAGCTGTATCCCACGCAACACATTTCAGCGGCCGACACATTTGGAGCTGAATCAGAAGTCTCACGGTTTACCAGGAGCTCCACATTGAAAACTAAAACTCAACTAACAGTCAGCGGCAAATTTATATATTCAAGCAAAACGTAACTCCGACAGCGCTGATCTTCCCAAGAGGTCTGATCCACGCCTCACAGCCTGTCAACGGCCGCCCACGTAAAAACCGTCAACAGGAACGCGTGGAACGTCAAGCACCCGTTTTACAAAAGTCGGGTTGAATTCCGGCTTGGAAATACAAGTGAAATTATAAATTATATATCAGAATACACGGGACGCTCCTTCAGAAACTCGGTAAGGACGACTTGTGGCGAGTAACGCGCACTGTTCCTTTTCCGTACACTGACTTCGCCTCCTACTTGCATATAAGAGTCCGGAGTACACCGTCCTCCTCATCACTCACTGCTTCCAAGAGCTATCACTCAGTATCCTCAGCAGCGTCGACAGTCCAGCTCTGGAATCGATCTTCAACTCATCGACAACACACCCGAATTAAATTGAAGACCAATCATCGTTGGAACGATTGAAACCAACGGCCGCAGAAGAAGTGCCAGTGAAGGCAATCCACGCGAACGTGAGATCGAGATGGCTGCTCCGAGGGCACTGCGTACCGTGTTCGTCTCGTTGTGCGCCGCAGCGACGATCCTGAGCTTGATCTGCGCTCCCGTCGCTGCCACTCGGAGTCAGAACAGTGCTAGTGATGCGGGGGTGCGAGAAGGCTTCTATCACCAGTCTTGCCCCAACGTAGAACACATCATCTACAAGTCCATGCTCCACTCCTTCAAGAAAAACAACACCGTGGCCCCCGGCGTCCTCCGCCTGGCCTACCACGACTGCTTCGTTCGCGGCTGCGACGCGTCCTTGCTCCTGGACGGATCCTCCACCGAGAAAAAAAACATCATCAATGGCGGCCTCCACGGCTTCCACGCCATCGACGCCGCCAAGGAGGCCGTGGAAGCGGCCTGCCCGGGGGTCGTGTCCTGCTCCGACGTCCTGCAGTTCGCCGTCCGCGACACAGTCCTCCTGACCGGCGGACAAGGCTGGACGGTCCCCGCGGGAAGACGCGACGGGAAGGTGTCCAGGGCTTCGGAGGTGCCGGCGAATCTGTTGATGCCTAACGAAACGGTGCCGGCGCTGCTGAAGGCTTTCCAGAAGAAGGGTCTGAACGCCGCGCAGATGGTGGCGCTGGCGGGTGCACACACCATTGGGAAGGCTCCGTGCGTGACCTTCGACAACCGCATTCAGGGTGCCAACGTCGACCCCACCATGCAAGCGCACTTCGCCCAGGACTTGAAGAAGAAGTGTCCCATGTCGGGCATCACCAAAACGCGAGTGGCGTTGGATTTGGTGTCGCCCAAGAAGTTCGACTCGCAGTACTTCAAGAACATCGTGAACAAGTTGGGCCTGCTCACGTCCGACCAGAGCATGTGGGTGGACTCGCGCACCAAAGGGGAGGTGCGCGCCAACACGGACACGAAGACGTTCCACGCCAACTTCGCGAAGGCGATGGTGGCCATGAGCAAGGTGGACGTGCTGACAGGCCAGTCCGGCGAGATCCGGAGACACTGCCGATTCGTGAACTAGTGACGATCCAATATGGACCAGCAGTCCATCAGGTAGGCTCAGTTTCCATTCATGAAGTGTTAGGTCCCAGGCGGCAGCCATTTAATTCTATGGCGCTGCATGATTCTTTTTCAGATGGATTGGATAGAAACCAATTCCATTTGACATCATTCCATTAATTCCTTGGAGACTTGGCGAAGGTCGTCTCCTGGGATTATCATGTACCATAGTGACAATTGTCATCAATTTATTTGGCTCGGGTTCACATTCATCATACGTCTTCTTCCGACTCCCAAGAGAAAGGCTTTCATGAGGACGTCCTTGTGCATTTGAGATTGATTTTGATTCTGACGCACGTTACAATTTTGGCGCTGTGAATTACGCCAATTCAACGAAATTGACGATGCTACAAGATTTCTGTCAAGTTTAAACACACATCGTGATCAATTGAAAGATTTCAGTGCATTCAGCTTTTGTTTTTACGTAATTTGATTGTGGGTCAATTGTCATTACATGCAAGGCAACTTTCCAATTGCCCAAGTTAAATGAGATGCACAAGTGGTTCATCTAAAATCAAAAGAGCAGAGCAGGTTTAGATTAATGTTTTTTACAGTTGCACAAAAGTCTTTGCCATTGCCCGTGCCATTGTGTAACAGAAGATGGCTGATTCATTGGAAATTCCAATCCGATTCTCTGACTTGACGGGTTTGGTGGCTTATAACAGAAATTTCGTTAAAATGGCGTATTCCACATTTTTCCCTTCATTTTCTAGGACTGGCATAGATTTCAGAGCGCAAGGTCTAAAGTCTAGGATTGGAATACATTTCAGACAGCACGGTCTAAAGTAAAAGTGCCAAGTTTGTGGAGTAACGCCATTTTAACGAAATATCCGTCTTATCAAAACAAAACGCCTTGAAACAAAAGGGAACGGAACAATTGGTCATCCGCGTACTGTCTGCTGTCAGGCAGGGCTCAAGTCAAAGAAATCAATGAAAGTATGCGTCTGAAATAGATTGCAATCATTTGAAACTGAAAATTGCTGACAGGCTCTCATTCTGGCTGGTTTTGAAACGAGGCATATATGTAAGCGAAAACTTTCTAGTACATTCTATCGAAAATGCCCAAACATATGAATCCGGGATATGACTTACGTCTGCTGAGTGCATTGTATACGAAATTAACGCACGCTCATTCACAGGTTCACAGTACACAGACAGTTGAATCATTCCACAGGGAGACTTCAAACATGCTCACAAGGGACTCGTATGCATTCCCCTGTCTCACTTTCCCCTGTGTGAGTGACTTTCACACAGGAGAAACTCACAAGTTTGTCACTCACACAGGGGAAAGTGAGACGGGGGAATGCATTTAAGTCCCTTGTGTCTCTTTGCGCATTCACACACAAGAGAATGAAGGTCCAATGCTGACGCCAACAAGGGATCAATAAATAGAAATATTACATTAACCCCTAAATGCCTGCAGTATCAAATTTTGGTGTCAACAAAACTTTGAAGTTAAATAAAACCTAACCAAGTTGCTATTTTTAGTAATTTATATTTTTGAAAATTCTTTTTGAAGTCTAGTTTTAGGTCAAAAAGTCCGATTTTGAAAATGATGGATTATGACTTTTCTATTCAAGATTTTGTGCAAAGGTACCCCTTGCAATCTTGACTTTCCATAGTGTTGACGGTTCTTGGAAATGAGCCTCAAATACACTAGATCTTGGAGGAAGATCACTTTTGAAATTCATTTAAAAAAAAATGTAGAGTAGATTTTGAGAAGCCGTAAATTGATTGGAATTATGCATATTAGGTCCTTTAACCTCATATTTTTTTGTTGACCAAATTTTTAGATTTGGCATGTGAAAAGAGGGTTGAAAGACTTCAGGTCATTTTTGCAGTTTTAACACCCTCATATTCAAACATTATAATCTTCCAATTCATAAGTGATATTGCTGTATTTTCTTTTCCTATGTGACCTCTAACATGTCTAGTTTGAATTTGTACGGTTACAATTCATAAAAAATTGATATAGCTTATCAAAATATTGACTTTTTGTTCAATTTAAGGCAAATTTCTAGAAGTTCAAAATAGGCCTTGGGCATTTAGGGGTTAATATACTACATTTGAAAGAAATTAAAGAATGCCAACGATCACTACACCGGACACGATGCTAGATCGATTCCTTTTATGTACAGTACAAGATTGAAGAAATTTAAGCGCCCAATTCAAGCCAAACGTTTCCAGTTCTGCAATCTCGTGCAGATTAGTAGGCACTACATCGTCAGGTTCGTCGTCTGATCGACGGAGTGAACTTGTAATGAATGATCTACTATTGCTACTAACGTCGAATGGATTGTCCAGACAGTTGCTGAAGGACTTGGCAATTAATTAATACCAAAATCAAGAGGAGTATCCACAACAATAAATTTCACTTGGAAATTTAGATAAAAGGTTCCTCCACTAAGGTTACACCTATGTAATCTCCTTGTATGACAAATTCATGAAAATGGTGCCATTCTACAACTTTGGCACTCTTACAATTCAGATCATGCAGTTTGAAATCTATATCCGTCCTCGATGGTTCAGACTACGCAGTCTAAAATCTATACCCGTCCTAGATGGTTCAGAGCATGCGGGCTAAAAATGGCATAGGGTATATCACCATTTTAATGAAATTCGCCATTTGTCTACTACCGCATAATTAGGTGCAAAGAAATTTCTCTTGTGCATGTATTTCTAGAGGATCAAAAAGTATTTTCTATAATTTTGCTGATTGCATCTCATCTCCATAAAGGTATTAGAAATGTTTTTTTTCTTTTTCTTTTTCTAAAAACATTTTCTTTCTTTTTTAACAATTTAAACATTAAAGCATTTTTTTTGTATGAAACTTCCTATTAACTTGTTTTTTTGCATAATTTTTGGTAATTAATTTTTTTATCCCTAAAACTTTGAGAATAAAATATTTATAGTATTCTTATGATTATTCATATTTTTTATTCTTTAAAAAAAAATTCCAAAGCCTATAGTAACCCTTATACTACCAATACTTTCCAAAATGGCCAAATTTACCAAAAAAATAGGTATATTGTACTTTCACCTTCATGGCCTCATCTACTTCTAAAATTTGTCATGTATATAACTAAAATGGTATAATATGCAATTTAAAAATTAAAAAAAAACTTTAGCACTAAAATCTCATTCTAAAATGATTCAAACTTGTTCAACAATTTGGAAACGAAAAAATTCGTCTAACAATGAATTCTATTTTCTTGAATCAACTACACTCTCAAAATTCTTAAAAACTTTCCTACACATCTCATATTTCATCTCTAATAAATTGATATTAAAAAATCAAGAATAAATTGTCACAAAATGGAACCATACACAACCAAGAGGATTTTGAAGTTTATTTTTCTTGTTCAAAAAATTTAAAATTCTTCTCTTTGTATACTTCTATTTTGCAACCACCTTTTATTGAATTTGTTTTAGAGATATTATTACATGTCTTCCATAAGTCATTAAAAAATTTCATCTTTTTTGAAAATTTAAAATTATTTTCAATTTTTAAATAAAAAAGTGAAATTTTCATATTAAATACAAAATATGCTGAAAAATTTGAGAATGTCTCCATAGGTGTATTTTATAGTGAAGAATAATATGATGCAAATTTTTTTATCATGTCAATTTACAATTAGAAAATCATTGCTTATTGTTCAAATTGCAATGAAATATTCAATTTTAGGAAGTTTTCAAAATTACAACTTAGAGTAGAAATTAAACTTGATGAGCTTCATTTCATTAGTTGTAATCAAATTCAAACAAGACATTAGAAGAAATCTAAAGCCCCCAAAAAACTGCTCTAGAGAAACAAACCAAGCTATTAAACAATGGGTAGGGAGGCTATGAGAAGGGTCCAAAGTGCATTGTCATCTAGTTTGACTTTCACAAAAATAGTCAGACCATGACTATTTTTACAACTATAAAATGTATCGAAAGTGTTTAACAATACAACCAATGTTTAATGGATAATTGTTTCAATTAAATCAAATTAATTTCAATTAAGCCAAATTAAGTAGCTATTGAAGCTAGATACCAAAGGCAACTAACTTCAAAAACTACTTAATTTGGCTTATTTGAGACAAAATTGAAATACAATGTATGTCCAATTAAGTGACTTTTAAAGCTAGTAGCCAAAGGCAACTTGCTTCAATAGTCACTTACTTAACCCCTAAAGGACCATTGTCCGTTCAGGGGACAAATGGGAATTGGGGCAGGTACCTACGGGCTGAAATTTTCTCCTAATTTTTTGAAACTTTTTGTGAATGTGAAGAATTGAGAGAGGTACGTGGCGGGGAAAAAAAATTTGAAATCGGACCTTTGAGCAAGAAGTTATGCCATTTCTTGGAATGCGTGGGGACGGGAGGTAGCAAAAAAAATTTGCAAAATTTTAAATTTTTTTTCAAAATATTTTTTTTCTCATAGATTATATCTTTGTCTATTTGGAAAGCTTTGATTCATTTCATTTGACTTTGTTATGAGGAAGTTATGGACATTCTTGTTTTTCGGGCAGTTAGAGCATCTTCTTGAAAAAAATAACTTGTAGGATTCATTTCTGAATGCTATTTTTGCAATTTTTCAAAAAAAATAAATTCTCATGGTTTAATTTACTTGCTAGAACAATCTCACCATTGGGATTAGTGTATTTTAATTCCATCTAAAATATATAAATATTTTAGATTTTCCTTCTATCTTGTACCTACTTCTACTTAACAATTTTTTGAAGAATGATAATTAAGTTTTTTTGAATTTCTTTTTTTTCTTAGACTCTCAACTCAATTCTCCATTATAAAGATTTAAAGCTCAAAACTCTGTAGTGCAAAAAATTTAAGTTAAAAATGTTCAAAGTCAAAAAATCTAGTCCCGCAATGTGCTGAAAAATTTGTTTTTTCCACTTTAAACACAACTATCTTACAATCTGTGTGGTCAAAAATTCTGAAATTTTTTCCAGACTTTTTAATACTAGTTAGGTGTACGATCCTAGGGTTAGATGTGAAAAAAAAAACAATTAAATTTTTTTTTTACTCTTTGCTATAGAAATGGCAGTTTTGAGTGTTTTTTGGCAGAAAATAAGCCTCGGAACTTTAGGGGTTAACTTTGTGAGTTAGAAGATGAGAAGAAGAGCTCTTTATGCAAGTGGGATAGTAGTAGGTTTAACAACCCATGTGGGATATGTATCTTCACTCATTTGACAATAAGTGAACTATCTTTAAATTATTCCATAGCCTTGGCGAGAGTCTTTGTGGATTTATGATGAACAATTTTATTTTTCTATAAAAGCAACTTCTTCACCCTTCATACTCATCAAATGTTAATAAAGTGAGTCTTTCATATTTCTATCAAACAAATTTTTTGGGTGGTAGATGGTCATTGGACGGTTTTTGTACATTTGTTTTTTTTGTACAATTTGGTTTGAGTGCAAAGTGCATCTGAGTACAAAGTATTAAAAAATTAGGGTTAAGGTGCATTAGAGTACTTTGACCTTGATTTGTTAACACTTTTTACTCAATTTTTGAGCCACTATCAAGCATCCAACATTGTGATATAAGGTGAGCATTTATAGGGAAAAAACTAATATTTAGGCAAAAAAAAGAAAGATAATCTGCGGGGTCCTCAGAGGTCTACAAAGCGGCCCTTTAAAAGCCTCATTTGTCCTCTAATGATCATTTTTATGACTACAATTCAAATAAAAAGAAAGGAACAAAAATTGCCAATATACACTTCACGGTCAAATCTATGGATTTCTTTTTTTTTAAAAAGCAAAGTGAAAAAAATATCAATAGGAAGGAATATTCAATACCATTCAAGAGCTGATTTCCTTTGAGGGAAGCTAAATTCCTTGGAACAATTTTCAATGAAGTTTTGTAGGAAGAAAAATAGAATTGGTATCTAACCCAAGTCATTTTATAATTTTTGAACCTTTGTAGAATTAATTACAAATTTTTGAAGTTGAAACACAATAATCAATAAAAGTGACCACCTCTTGAAATGTACACTTTTGGTACATTAAAGAAAGAAAAATGTACCTCTGTGTCATGATTGCTTGTAGAGCAGACTACCTTAACCTCTAAAGGACCATAAGGTCACCACATGGCTTCTGACTACAATTACATTTGTAAAAAATTTGATATGTAAACTTCACTAACAGTTTGTAAGTAACAAAGAGACCCTAGATGATTTCTCTGCTATATCCATTGGAGCAATCCGATTGAGAAATGATTGACTGTGCAATTTTTGGTAAATTTTTTGAGAATGGAAAAGGCATTGTGGGCCATTCCTTCACATTCTCATTTTTTTTTTCTACCCTTCAAAATGATTTGAAAAAAATTGCACATCAATATTATGATGATATACATATGCAGGTTAAAAATAAAAAATTTTGAAGCACTTTTGAGCATTCCAATTCCAACATTTTGATTTCAGCGTACATAGAAAGTACTCCCTAGCTAACGTAACCGAACATCTTTCATCAATCTTATCAATGGTGGCATTTTCTCAAAAAATGTGCAATTTTGTTGATTTTTTTTCATATGAAAGCTAAATAAGTCTGGTTTCATTTGAATGGTGGTGATCATCAAAATTATTCCACACAAATGAGGAATTATTCTTGTTACAAGACCTAGCTAGTCAAGAAAACAAGGACTATGCTCAAACACCCCCGGTCCTTTAGGGGTTAACCCCCAAAGGACCAAGTTGCGTCTTTTAGAAATATAGAAATTTTGGGCAGGCTTGTATGAATGAAGATATGCATATTTTAGGCTGAAATTTTAATAGAAGGTGTGGATGAGGAATATCTTTTATGTGCACTAAATTCCATGACATTTGGAAATGTAAGTCAAAAGTGATGGCCTAATATGTTACTTTTTTTTGTAAATGGGTAGTCTGGGCAGATAAGAGAAAATCACTTTTTTCAAAAAAATAAATTGAAATTAGTTTTCTAGATTTATATATATGGAAAGCTTTGAATGATTCCATTTTGATCAATGAGTCAAAAGTTATGAGGAGTTTTAGTTTGCGGGCAGTAATGGATTTTCTACTCTAAAATAAACTTTGAAGTGTTTTATTTAACTCAATTTTCAATATTTTTTGAAAGAAATAAAATCATAGGATGTAGATTGCTTATTACAACATAAGAACCATTGGGATTAGCATTTTTCAATTCCATAATTAATCCCTAAAAGCCCATTGTCCCTTCGGGGGACAAATGCGATTTCGGTCATGTACCTTTTTGCAACCACGTTTGTAATATTTTCTAAAAAATTTAATGGAGGTGGAGAATGGAAGGACCTACGTGGAGACATAATTTTTTCCACAATTGGTGCCCGGGAACAACAGTTATGACCAAATAAGTTCAAAACAGGGGACGGCGGGCAGCCCAGGCAACAAAAAAAATTGGCAAAAATTTGATTTTTTAAAATTTTTTTCTTTCTTGTAGATTATATTTTTGTCTATCTGTAAAGCTTTGATTCATTTCATTTGGATTTGTTTTGAGAAAGAGTTATGGACATTCTTGTTTTTCGGGCAGTTAGAGCATCTTCTTGAAAAAAATAACTTGTAGGATTCATTTTTGAATGCTATTTTTGCAATTTTTCAAAAAAAAAAATTCTCATGCTTTAGTTTACTTGTTAGAACAATCTCACCATTGGGATTAGTGTATTTTAATTCCATCTAAAATATATGAATATTTTAGATTTTCCTTCTATCTCGTACCTACTTCTACTTAACAAATTTTTTAGGAATGATAATTAAGTTTTTTTGAATATTTTTTTTTCCCTAGACTCTCAATTCAATTCTCCACCTTAAAGATTTAAAGCTCAAAACTTTGTAGTGCAAAAAATTTTAGTTAAAAATGTTCAAAGTCAAAAAATCCAGTCCCGCGATGTGTTGACATACTTGTTTTTTCCACTTTAAACGCAGATATCTTGCAATCTGAGCGGTCAAAACTTCTGAAATTTTTTCCATACATTCTCATACTATTTAGGTGTAAGATCCTACGTTTAGATGTGCAAAAAAAATATTTTTCAAATTTTTTTACTATTTGCTATAGAAATGGCAGTTTTGAGTGTTTTTTGGCAGAAAAAAGGCCTTGGGCCTTTAGGGGTTAAATTCTTAACAATTTAGTATTTTAAATAATTTTCTACTTCTTTCTACTTATTATTTTTTTTGTATATGTTGTACAATTCTAATTTCTAAATGATCTAAAAATTTTCAAGCATGTATCCAACTTGCCTTGAAGAACAAATTCAAAGAAGCACCACCATTTAGAACATTTTTTCATACAAATGTGAGCTTGTGAAGTGCAGCTGCCTTGTTTTTTGCCGGGCCAAAAAAATGATTTCTACGAATTCAAAAGTTCATATCTTGCAAACCACACAGTGAAAATTTCTGAAATTTTTTCCATGTGTTTTCAAGTTCAAATATTATAAGATCCTACAATTATATTTGTCCAAAAATGTTTTTTTCTAAAATTTGGTACTTGTATTAGACACGGCAATTTTGGAGAATTTTTGGTTAAAACATAGTCAAGGAACTTTAGGGATTTATTGAATAAACTTGTGTGGTTTCTGCATTTAGAGTTAGCTTTGTAAGTAGGTATGCACAATTGAATTTTTCAATTAGTTTTTTGTTGACCTATTCATCTTGTGGTCAATTTGATTTCCAATTGGAAAAGTTCTCCGTTCTAGATTCAAAAACCACAAGTGCTTTATCCACAAGTATGACTTACATATTTTGTATGGTTGGTTCCACACCTCCCAACTAAGGACCTCCTTACATATATCCATGGGTAGATGCGTTTACCAATACCGGAATACAGAATTCACTTTTCTGTTTCTTCTTCAGTGTAAAATGCACTGTCATATCGGTAGAACTCATTCTCTTGCTTCCACTTTCACGGCCTCACTGATGATCCGTAGAACTATTTTTATCTTGTAGTATTTTTTTTTTGGCCTACTAGGCTTCACTGCCTTCAAACATAGGTCCACTCTGAGGCACATTACTTGCAATACTCAAGATTGTCAAGCACAATGGCAATGAGTAGCACAAGTACAAAGGTCCCCATTCCTTGGGTTGATTAAAATTCAATTCACTACTAGAGGATGGGGTGTTTTAAGCATGTTTTTAAGTCAAAAAATGCATACTTAAAGTGCAAGACTTTTAAGTAATTTGTACTTAAAATGTTGTGTCTAGGACGCGCCTTAAAAGACAATACTAAAATTCACAAACGTGTCTTTTAAGTAATTCTACCACGTCTTTTAAAATTACCGAACCAAGTAGATTATATTATTGCAATTTCCTATAATTATCACATTCTCGAGGGTGCTGGCACTTGTCCAGCAATGAATGGTTGGCCTCACATTTTTTTCCGTGTCTCACGAACTTGTTTCTCCCAATCGTTTTTTTTTAAATGGAATCTATTCAAGAATGTGCTCTTCGAAGTGACAGGTCAAATCAACCGGACCAGCTTTCCTGAATTCATGCCATGGCATATTCCAAAAGAATTCTTCTTAAGCCTTCATATTCCGTCTTGTGAGCATTGGATGTAGGTGCTGCTGTGCAAAGAAATGACAGGGAATAAAAACAGTTTTATTCATATCCAAACTGAAAACTTGAACCAAGTTGCAATTGCCGCATCATGATGTGGTTTGAGAAACAACAATTTCCCATGCCGCAAATGAGTGACACTTAGCCGTCTGTGAACTGCAATTTGCCTTACACTCCACTGAGCCTACTGCTGCTCACATTTTCCCTGCCTCAAAACAACAACTACGTCTAATGTGGTATACATTTCTTCCTCACACTACCATGGGAAAACGGGGCATGCTGTCCAATACTGTGTAAGCATGTGCTCCCAAACATTAGACATAACAATAATCTCTGTACATACACTCTATTTATACTCACTCTTGCATAAATTGAAGCGTTGCCGTCGTTGAATTGCTTGATTCGTGGTCGTCGAGCACAGCTTTCATCTGTCGCCTTCATATGTGCAGGTTCGAATCCGGCCATAGAATGATGCGCCCCACTGCTTCCCTGACCGTCTTGTGCTTAATGTGATCTTTCCAACCTGCAGGGAAAGGACAAGATAGGAAACCCCCACTCATAGTGCAGGAATTCAATTTCACGCTGCACCACCCCTTTGGTATAACTTTTCGAGAAAATTTCGAACCTGCAAAACCCATGAGAACTCCTTTGCCGGCTTCTTCCTCTTTACCTCGTACAAGTGCAGTCACGGATATCTCATCACCACATTCCATCTGCTTTCCCCAATTATCATCCCATTTCATAGCCACCGTCAGTTACATACAGAACTTTCAGTTTCCAACAACAGCTGTATGCAAACAATTAATTATATGTGCTTTCACTTTTACAATACATGCGCTATACAGTCTTGCTACAGGCAAGAAAGAATAACAATTCACACTCTACCTTTCATTCGTAGTCCACAGTTTTCAACTCAACGAGGGGAAAAGCAGTTTGAAACTCAAGCAGTTCAATTGCATGGCAATCACGTCATTTTCCTTCACCTCATACACAAAGTCTACCCTTTCTGTCATTCATTTCTCACCTCAATCTTGTTTGTGTCTGCAAGTTCCTCAAGTACATTTTTGCCTCTTCTTTTTTGTCCCTCTGCTGACAAAGTATGCTGACC
The DNA here is from genome assembly GCA_951799445.1 of Pseudisothecium myosuroides. NCBI lineage: Eukaryota > Viridiplantae > Streptophyta > Bryopsida > Hypnales > Lembophyllaceae > Pseudisothecium > Pseudisothecium myosuroides. The sequence goes on from OX637291.1 coordinate 31,782,953, forward strand.
AACTTCTTTTAGAGAATCTGACTGCACCTTTACCTGCGTCGGCTTCTCACTGGCCTTCAAAAATATTTGTGAGTCCTTCTCCCCAGATAAAAGAGGGGGGGACACGTTTTCTTTCATGGCCTGCGAAACTGGCAGTGTCCGAAGACAGAAATGCAGGTCATTCACATGAAAAAAGGTCCGACAATTCCAATTAGCAACTCCCTCTACACAATTCATTTCATATCACATTTTAATTTCACATACCTTTGCGAACTTCATTCACAGTTCCTTTCTTGTGCGTCACGTGAAGAGCCACTTCACATAAATCATGAAGCGCATCTTGTTGCGGCTGCATGATCACAGACAACCAGGTTAGTATTGCGTATCATGAAGCTCCGGACGTCGCCAAGCTCCTAGTTAATTAAATTATTAAGTAGGAATTCAGCAGCTTCCTTGGACTTCATGTTCAACCACTTCCCGATCACTCCGTGCTGCAACCACCACCGCAATTGTACCGCTTTTGCATATGAAGCCAATTCCAGTGACATGCCCTAAGGTAGCGTGCTAAATTTTGTAAAAACAAGTTCATAAAGCATATGACATTTACATACCATACATGCAAAGACGTGGCAATTCTTTATGTCCGTTCTTTACCTTTTTTGAATTCTCTAGCCACAGCAGCTGACTTTTTAGATTTTCAATTTGAACGTCGACGTCCTCCTCCGACACCACAGCCTCTCCTGACTGAGGACAATATTTATGGCCTCCTCTAATTATGTCATCTTCACTTTCCTGCAGCAGACAAACAACACAGAATTTGGTTAGCCACTTCATTGAATTAACTAGTGACATGCAAAATGAGAAGTTGCAAGCACTATGCTGTAACACCCGCCTGCGCAATGGTGACTGATTGGGGACCGTCCTCCGGCTTCTCCAGTAGCGACTTCTTCTTCTTCTTTGAATTGTCGACCTGCTTCTCATCACTTCCCCCAAACTGTAGTGCATAAACAGAATTGGTCAGATGGAGATAGCGCTGACTCTAAACATATAGTACACTAACACTACCATACTGTAAGGTCAGTGTTACTAATAATTCGATTGAATCACTCTTCTTTGTTACGATTCTGTGCAAATTCAAACCTATTCTACACGAGAGATGCGCAAGGACACTTTATTTTCACGTTTTCAATTTTCCTTTATTCATTAATACTCTTCCTTTAGGACATTACACTTCTCTGCGAGAAGAAAATTTTTCTTTTGGACTCCCACGGTACATGATGTCCATAAATTTTATTTCAATCTTCGTGCACAGATTTCAGTGCTCATCGTCAACCCATTAAATCATTACCACTGACATCATGTTCATTGACCTCAGAAATTTCCAAGAACTTCATTTCATCCAACCAAAAACCGAAGCCCCGACTGCTACAGGAACTCCACATGCAGATGTATCACCCACTAAGTCACTGGCGACCTCAAATAGTTATAATAAGCACGCTTCCATTTAAACAAAGGAATCATGATTGATAATCCTGTTCAAATAGATGAAAACCCAAAATATTTAAATTAAAAAAAAAAAAAAAAAATGTATTATTTCAACATAGCATTACACTATCCATATGTACATGGTATTTGATCCTAAACGTCATTTCGTTCTCAAAAGATATTTACCTGAATGTCATGCGAATCTTCCTTTACGTCCACAACCGCTTCGATGCACACATTCATTCCTTTTGCTGTGTTGGCTCCTGAAGTACCTGCTCCTTGCTCTTTCTTTGACTTCTTGGTTAAATCGACAATTTTCGTCCAATGCGAATGATTCACATCATCTGGTTTAGGTCCGTCAAAATTCTTTTGACACTTGTATTTCAGTTGCATCTTTTTGTTGCGCATGCACTTCGTTGCAGACTTCTCAAACATCTCTCTGGCCTTGTGAGCAAAACCCTCGAACTCCCACTCTTTCTCAAGAGCGTGCCAGATACTGTCAATCACATTTTTGGGATGGCGATTGATACTGTTCTTAGTAGGGTCCAAACGAGAACACTGTCCTCTCACAGCGGCTTTCCACTTGTGCCTATGGATGCCACATGGTTTGCAAGAACCATCAACGTGGATGACATACGGCAACTTCTTCATAGCCTTCCGGTTCGATGTCAGATCCTTTGCCTTTTTTGAGCGCCAACGATTCAGCCTTCGTGTGCGTAGTGCTCTGAGTTCTGGTGTTGCCTCCTCCGGAAGACGAGGGAAATCCTCTTGTGAGTCAGAGTCCTCCCCCGCCGATGTCCTCATCATGTCTGGCTTCTTCTTTCGTCTAGCTTCAGCCTTCAGATATGTAGCTTCACTCCAAATGCTGGCTGGACCCGGGTCTTGAGTACTGACGGCTGGCATTCCAATTGCAGCTTCTCCCGCATAATGAAGCATACCTGAAGAAGAACCAATCAGAGAGGCAGTGGACTGAAGCAACGCCTTCATGACCATTTCTTGAAACTGCGCAGACGAGAAATACGGCATGCTAGTAAGGCCTTCTTGTACACTTGTAATTCCCGTTGAGGGACGATTGCCCTCACCCAAGTGCCTTTGCTGCGCCTCATTAGCCATGCTCCTGATCAGTTGTTGACGACGAACAGAATGCCTTTCGAAAAAAGGGTGAGATGAAGCATCGGATTCGGAGCTGTATACTGTGTCGGAGTCTCCTTCGTGCTCCATATCTTCCGTCCACCCACGCAGGTTCCCATGAGTAAGTGCGTCAAAAATTATGAGATGAGTGTCACTTAAAACATGCATTACAGCCAATTTTGCTTTACATTCGTTATTCATGGAAAACAAAAACAATCTTGGACGTCATATGCAGGACTTACCTCGTTATAAAAAAATTCCTTGTACTTCCTTACTACAGAAGAGCAGTCGACAGCCTACTTTCTCCTTCAAATTTTTCTTCTCAAAATGATTTATCCACTATGGTCACAGAAGTCGATAATGCCCAATAGTTACGTCTCAACTTCAACAAACCATCAATTCAAGAACTGCGGTGAAAATTGGTACCTCCGTCTTCCAACCGTCCTCCACAACCTTCATGCAACGACACTCGACGTTAAGGTCCAATTTGAAATACAAAACAAAGCAAGAAAAACTTCGTAAAGAATTGAACATTCACGAGGATAACCATAAACTGAAGTACTCAGTCATCCTTCTGCTATGGAACCTCCTGTACCTCGCCACACATTTTCTCACAGTCTGTCAAAAATCTAAGCATTCTGCTTAACATCAGGAAGGTCTCCTCACTACTGCGGCCTTCACCCACTGACTTGTTGTGCAAACATTCTAAATTTACAACATGCATTAAATGCATGCATGCTCGTCCACTCCTCGTGGCGGCTTCCAATAATAAACTCCTGATTACGTAGCCTAAGTAGCAAGCATCTGCCTAGCACCTCTTATGTCTTTTCCACAATAAATCCTATCCATCCACGGTAAGAAGTGGTGGACTCCCTCTCTCACTCGTGCAAGTGGACGCTGAAAACGCAGACGAATGAAAACTACTGGTTCCAGGACTCTACACAAGCCACGCTGCACTTTCCGAATTCTCCACATTCACTAAACTTTGATGTGCCTTTCACAAGTGAGTTCGAGAACTACAAGGAACTAACAGCAACAACATTTTCTCTTACAGTATAGTGATTTTTTAAGCTTCTATGAACTCTGTAAATCTCTTTTCATGAAGGCCAATAACAAATATAGAGTCGAACAGTCACCTACGCGGTTACCTCAGTTCATATTATTATTGGTAATAACCGTGGGCGTTCACCCCCAATTGCCTCAAGTGATATTATTTACTTTAAAAATAATGAATCCATTTTCCAAAGTCCGCGGTTCAGGAAGTCACAAGTACATGTACATGAATTATAACACTAACTACACAGCTACAACGTTTCATGGATTTCCGATTTGATTCTACATGTCCACTTCTACCTTTTCTTCAAAATAAAATAAAATGTAATTCTTTCATTCATTGTTGCTACAGATTCCCATACTTCACAGTATTTGTTTAATCGTTTCCCGACTCCCATCAAGGTACTCAATTCCAGACAAGTCTTTCATTAGTAATTATTTATTTCACTTCTTAATTAGTCACTAGTTCTTCCCTTTTTCTTTATAAATTAAAGAAATGGGCAATTACCATTGATTAAGGAAAACATAACATTGGATTTTATTTAATTTTTTTCCTTAAATTTCAATAAAAATCCAATATTATTTGCGCTATTTCGTTAAAAATGTCCGAATTGTTTTAAAATGGCATTACAATGATTTATATCTTCCCTTCTAAATCTTTACCTCCCTGATATAGTTCAGAACACACGTCTCGAAATCTATACATGTTTTACATGAAGAAAAAGGCACACCACCAAAGTGGCGCTTGGAATAACGCCATTTCAATGAGATTGCCCATTTCTACAATAAACCTAATTATTTTATCACATTTAGACTTTTTCATAATTCTGGGTAACTTATTCTAAACATTTCGTTCATCACAATTGGGTTTGCAAGCTTTGCATAACTTTGAATCCTCGTATATAGAAAATGAAATTATAGTTTCTATAAACGGTACAGATAACTTGCACTTGAGAAATGCTTCCAAAAATAAAGTACTCTCAGTAGAAACCGTCATTCTTACCTTGGTACAGAATTCCCATATTATATGGCCTTCATTATAATCACTTATAATGCATTTGAGTCCAATGTGAAGTAAAGTAATTTGATCGAATGTACAAAATTATTGTAGCTTCTTTAACAAGAAATTCAATAATATAATTACATACATGAAATGAATATTAGTTGAGGTCAATAATAGCATTAAAAATCTAATTACATGAATTTTTTTTTTGGATGTATTATAGGACAAGCTACCCAACTTCAAGAGATTTTTAATAAAAATTTAATATCAATTAGAGGGAAGTTCTTGTATGGAATATAAAAAAATATGCATATTTGTTTCAATTTTCAACATACATTGTGAGTTATTTTTCCAATATGTATTGAAGCCAACATTTTTTAACAATTAATTTTTGAAAATTTCATATTCACCTAACTTTTGTATTTCATATAATTTTTAAAAATACCGTCCTTCAAACTGTTCTAATAACAATTACTCTTTAATATAATTCAACATTTGCGTACCCGGGCATTTTTTTAACAATTACATTTCAATTATCCACCAACAAATTTGACACTTATTAAACTTGTTTCATAATTCTAAATGTGTTCACAATTCTTTCTAAAATAGGGGCCCTAAAACAAGCCCACAAAATATTGTGCTACCTATTATTTCCAATTCATTCTTTCTATAACAAGTGACACCGTTTTAAAAAAGAATTCCTTCTACTATTTCTTATGATTGCACCTATATGATACATTTTCCAGACATTATAAAATATGAGTTTCATTTACTGTTACATGTTCTTGGAAAAATGGAACTTACTCGCTAAGGTCCCAAGGCAATTTTTCCATCAAAAAACATTCGAAACGGTCATTTTTATAACAAAGAGCAAAATAAAAAATTTAAATGTGTTCTTTGCATATTTAACCGTAGAATCTGGTACTACATTAGTATAAGAATGTTTAAAAGACATTTCAAAAACTTCCACCGTATACATTGCAAGATATTTGCATTTACAATAAAGGAATCAAGTGTTTTTCCACCTTGCTGAACTACTTTTCTTAGCTTGTAACCTTCTTAACTTCAAATTTTTGCTCTAATGATTTTGAATTTCTAATTGTATATGATGAAGAATTGAGTTCAAAATCTAGGGAAAAAAAATAAAAAATAAACAATTACTTTGCAGTCATTACAAAATTGTTAAGTACAAGAAGGTTCAAGATTGAAGTAAACATTAAATCATTAATGGCTCTAAGATAGAGTTGAAATATACTATTCTCAACGGGGAGATAGTTCTAGCAAGAAATCTTAACCTTGTGATTTTTTTTTTTTTTTAATTGTCAAAATTGAGTTCCGAAAGGAATCCTACAAGTTATTTTTCCAAGAATATGTTCTAATTGTCCGAAAATAAAGGTGGTCCATAACTTTTGCATACCAAATCCATATGGAATGAATTGAAGCTTCCCATGTACTAAAAATAAAATGTATACGGAAAAAAAATAAAAAAAATAATTTAAAGTCTTCGTGAGGAATATTATTGTCCACCACAATGAAATTTGAAGGGTTCGTGCCATAACGTTTGCTCTCGGGCACTGATTGAAATTAAAATAAATTTTTTGGGAACCTAATGTGATTCTTTATCTTCTCAAAAAAATTCAGAAAACCACTACATATAATGAGGCCGTAGGAACCAACTTGAAATCCATTTTGATTCATTTCATTTGTATATCATATTTTCAAAATTCATTTCATTTGGATTTGTTATGAGAAAGTTCTGGACATTCTTGTTGTACAGGCAGTTAGAGCATCTTCTTGAAATAAAAAACTTGCAGGATTCATTTGCGAATGCAATTTATTGATTTTTTATTTTTATTTATTTTTACATGGTTTCATTTGCTTGCTAGAATAATGTCACTATTGGGATTAGTTCATTTTAATTCCATCTAAAATATATTAATATTTTAGTTTTTCCTTCTATCTCGTACCTACTTCTATTTAACAATCTCTTTAGGAATGATAATTAAGTTTTTTTGGATTTTTTTTCCTACATTTTCAACTCAAATCTCCACTATAAATATTGAAAGCTCAAAACTTTGTAGTGCAAAATTCTAAGTTAAAAATGTTCAAATTAAAAAAATGTAGTCCCGCAATGTGCTGGGAAACTGGTTTTCTTAACTTTAAAAGCAAATACCTTGAAATCTGTGTGGTGAAGAACTCTGAAATTTTTTCCACACTATTTTAGACTAGTTAGGTGTAAGATCCTACAGTTAGATGTCCAAGAAAAAAAATTAATCTTTACTATGGATATGGCAATTTCAAGTGTTTTTGGGTAGAGAAAAAGCCATGGTCCTGTAGGGGTTAAATCTTAATAGACCACAACTTAATTCAAATTCTAGAGGTCAGAAGAAAATTATAATACAAAAAATTGGTATAAACTAGTACATATGAAAAGGAAATAACATGTTAAAATATTTATTTAATTCTCATGGAATAGAAAAGTTGTAATCCCAATTGCGAGATTATTCTAACAAGCGATTTCAAGTAATTGCACAAAACACCTGTACTATTTCTTGCAATTTATAGTAGTAATCATGATTTTCTTTGGATTCCTTTATAATTAGAAAATCAATTTTTAAAAAAATTAAAAAGTATGGCCAATATATGCACCTTTAAGATGAAGGTAACCACCAAATGAAATTTGTTAAAAAATTTTCTAAGAAGGAAAACTAGAGAAGTGCCAAACCTCAAGAAAAGACATACTTTGATGTCTTAATTAGTATAAAATAGAAAAAAAAATAAATAAAGATTGAAAAATATGTTATTTGTGGAAACTCTATAGATGTGGTCATTCACCAAAAAAACCGCCAAATTTTTTTTTTTTATGTTTCAAATTTCAATTTGAACGGGGCTCTCTTTATGGACTTCTACACCACAGAAAATTAAGGCTTCTTAAAATTCCTTTGGAAAATAGCTTAAAGTCTACTAGAAGACCATCTCTTCCAAATTTGAACTCCATATTTGTTTTCATGGGTACTGAATAGTAAAAAAACCCTCCTAATTGACAAATGCGACATAATATCTAGTAGGATTATTAGGTACTGAAACATTTTAAATTTAAAAAAAAAAATCAAAAACGTTGTAAAATAGTGATAAGTACCTTATCTATGAATTTTGAACCATTTTCAGTAAGTAGCCAAAACTTATGGCCAAAAACCTCATCAGCATGCGATTTGGGACAGAAAATATTACGAGTGTTTCATGCAATCACCCTTTCAAGCGCGAGGACCCTTTTTTTAATTCTAAAAAACTAGAATTAAAACATGAAGTGTACCAGTTATTTTTTTAATAAGATGCTATTATTGACCAAAGAAAAAAAGGGGAGAACTCCATTGGCATGTGGACCGACGTTGTGAAAGTTATTCTGTTCTCTAAATTAAAACATTAATTATAATTAACTTTTACTTTATATAAGTCATTATACATGAAAGGTCAAATGAAATATATTTTTCAAAATGTTTAAGGGAATATATAATTCAAAAACGTGATACAAGATATATAATTAAAAAATATGAAATACCAAGGAATTCAAAATGTTAAATACATGAAACGAAACCTTCTGGCGTGAATCTAATTCAATTAAAAAACTTGAATGCAGAATATAAGTCAGAATTAAGTTTTACTTTCAATTTGCTTATTTATTTGGGTGGTAGGTCATACACACGGCACAGAGGTCTCATATAAATTTCATATAAATTTCTGTGTTGTTCAATAATTATTTATATTCCTGTTGAAATACAAAAATACAGTTCAATAAATAATAAATAAAACTCCACATTCTATTAAAATTTTCTGAACATTTCATTCAGCACTAAGTAATTTTATTTAATTCAAAGACTGCAAATATATATATATTTTTAAATTATTAAAAATGAAAATAACCTACTTCTCTAAATTGTGCTAAAAACGCACCGGTCTCTGTACGTAAATACTCATTCACCTTTCTCTTCAAAGTGCGCCTATTCACTTACATTTGCAGTTTCTGAACTTCAAATTTTTTAATGATACATATAAGAGATTCATTTACCATACTCCGTAGATGGTGACAATAGGAAATAAATTAAAAAAATAGGCATCTCAGAATCCTAAAAAATTGAAGTGGAATATGCACCGTCTCTCCATCTGCGAAAGTCGACGTCAGCTTCCACATGTGCGTGAACTACTCTAAACCAAGCTAACTTAAACCGGAAGAACAGTATTCACTCTTTCTCTTCACCGATTTCTTCCCGTCCAGTCCACTCTGCTCGTCTGCTCACCATCGCCATGGAGGAATCACACGACTACGCTGACTCGCCATTCTCGAACTTGGCTGCCGCCTTGAACGCGCTGGAGCGGGCTCGAGCTGACCAAAGACTTATTGACAAATACAAATGCCCTTGCACTGAATGCAAGGGCGGAGGTCGACCTATTCTTCGGAGAACCATTGAGACTCATCTTCTACGCCATGGCCGAGATCCCACTCTCTCACACTCCATGCTCGTAAGTCGTTTGTTATTGGATCTCTTCCTTTGCAGATTCTAGTATACGGAGCATGCTACATTCTTTCAGAATTTTTTAATATTCCGCCCTTCTGTGCATCTCCTTCACCGATATGTTCTTTTTTCGGGTGACAAATTCTTGACTCTACTCCAATGATCTACTTTGCATGTGCAATTATTGACGTTTCCTTTCCACAGTGGTTGGCCTTCTAAGGTGTAGCTGTTTTTCTCCACTACTGGCTTACATTTGATTTACATTGAACTTATCTTCTAGTGATTGCCAAAAGAAAAAAGCATCTAATTTCTTTTAAGTGTTTCCATTCATAAAACAATTGGACTTGCACAATTTACAGGATGAAAACTTACATTACCCACAAACCCTAGAAACAAATTCTGAAAATAAAAGCTCACTTCAATTCATTGCTTGAGTATATTTTGTGATGCCTACTCTTCTCTTGCCAAGCGTCGCTACTGTTCAAGTCATGCTCTCTATTTAATGCATTATGGCATGTTTTTTTCCACACTGCACAGCCTGAAGACTTAGACGAGAGCCTCTTCAACTTGGGGGGATTAAATGAGTCACCGCCGCCTGCAAATGAAGATTCAGATGCAGTGCCTCCTGATGAATTTGACGAAGGAATTGATTTTCAACGGTTGACTGCAGAATGGTTTCAAAGGGTTGATGACCGTAGGGAGGCTTTCTCGATGAACAATGACGATGTACCTGCAGGACCGGACGACAATGCAAACGTTTTCGTCGATGGTGCCGACCCAGACATGGAGGAATGGTTACACCGTAGCCAGGTGCCTCTTTATGAAGGCTCTAAAATTTCTACGCTTGCTTGTGTGTTGGTTCTTATGAACTTAGCGCACCTACATAATGTGAGCAATTCTTTCATGGATGAGTTGCTCTCTTTCTTGACTTTGGATGTGCTTCCTCCATCCAGTGGATTACCGAAAACTAGACATGAGGCTTGGAGGTACATAGATCGATTGGGCTTGTCATTCAAATCCATTCATGCATGTCGGAATGGTTGCACTTTGTTCTGGAAAGACAGGTCTCATTTATCAGAATGCCCTCAGTGCCTCTCCTCTAGATATGTCGACGGGAGCAGCACTGTCCCTATGAAGGTGTTACGTCATTTTCCTCTGATTCCAAGGCTACTTAGAATGTATCGCTGCCGAGACATTGCATCTTTGATGAGATGGAATGAGAAAAATTCTTCCACAGACGGAAAGATGCGGTCAGTACTGGACAGTCCCGCTTGGAGGAAAGTGAAGGATATTGATGCAACGTTCTTTGAAAACTCTCGAAATGTGAAGCTAGGATTAGCTTTGGATGGCATGAATCCTTTTGCTGATATGTCCACCAGGCATTCAACATGGCCCGTATTTCTACTGAATTATAACTTACCTGGTTGGATGGTGACGAAGCGTTTTTTTGTCATGCTATCTTTAATAATACCAGGGAAGGAATCAGTGAAATCAGCTAACATTGATGTGTACTTAGAACCTCTCCTGGACGAGTTACTAGTGCTATGGGATGGAGTTCCAGCTATAGACATGTCTGAGAGTCCACAACCTACCAAATTTACCCTGCGAGGTATTCTTCTGTGGACTATCCATGACTATCCAGGTTATGGTCTAATATCAGGTTGTGCTACTAAGGGATATCAAGGCTGCCCCATCTGTGGTCCAAACGCGGACTCTCGGTTTTCAAAGAGCTTGAAGAAAAATATTTTTCAAGGCCATCGGCGGTACTTGCCAGAAGGTCATCCATTTAGGTTCATGACTCAACCATTCAATGGAAAAGAAGAGCACCGGCAAAAGCCATCCAGAGTATCAGGAGCTGATCACAAGAGAAGAGGTGAGACAAGGGAACGATGGATTGCAGCTGGAGGAGTGGCCGGGACTACCAGTGATCCAGTTCGAAAAAATGGAGTGAAACGAAATTCCATTCTATTCAAGCTGCCCTACTGGGACGTAAGGAATTGTTTCTCCCTTTTTCCCTCTACCGTGCATAGTTCTTCTCTTCACAGAATCATTGACATGCTTGCTGTAAGTTCTAGCCATTCCTCAGATTTGAATCAAATCCTCGTCCCCTTTTTTTTTATAAAATATGCTAGATTAATCATTTTTGGATGACATGCGACATCAATTTCTTTTCTTCTGAATGCATGGGCTTTTCATTAAAGAATCTTTCAACACTTACAAGCTATTCTAGATTCAATGTGTCATAATTTTAGTTTTCCTTGTAATGAACGCAATTGCCTTCGTGCACGCCAAGTGTGGACAATGGGGACCTCATCTATTTTAGATGCTTTTAAATTTCAGACCTCAGTACTCGTAATGCGTAGGCTTGTCCTTAGACATGTTTGATTCTTCTCCAAGCTATTCCATTGGAGATACTCTCTTATTTGAGTTGTACATGTCCTTTATGCCAAAGCTTCTCAAGAGGCATGTTGTAGAGTGTCTCAATCTATTTCATTTCATATGCTATATTTAATTCTTTTTCCGTTTCTTCCATGCAGAAGCTTCTCATTAGGCATGTGTTGGACACAATGCACTGTGAAAAGAATCTTGCCGAAAATCTGCTGAAGACAGTTTTTGGAATGAAAGATGGCCCTGCGGTTCGTGAAGACATGAAAGAGTCGGGTTGCAAACCTTCCTTGCATCTTCGAAGAGCAGAACCACCAAACACGGGATTCCATGTTCCGAAAGCACCGTACATCCTCTCCGAAGAGAATAAGAAGAAGTTCATTGAGAGGATATCCAACTTGAAAGCTCCGACGGGATACATGTCCAACATGAAGTCACGTATTTTTGCAGACGGTACACTCCGTGGACTCAAAAGTCATGACTACCACGTCCTCATGCAGCAAATTTTCCCAGTATGTATCATTGGTCTGTTGCCACCTAGAGTAGAGAACGCTATTATGCATCTCAGCTCCATTTTCAGGAAAATATGCTCAAAGACTGTGGACCCTGCATTCATGGACATCATGACTGAGGAAGTGGCTGTTGCCTTGTGTTTGATTGAACGTGAATTCCCTCCGTCCTTTTTTGACCCCATGACTCACCTAGTTGTGCACTTGGTGGAAGAGCTGTACCTATGCGGTCCTGTACATAATCGTTGGATGTATCCTTTGGAGAGGTATATGAAATATTTAAAGTCATATGTCCGGAACAAGGCTAGACCAGAAGGTTGTATGGCAACCGGAAATGCAGCAGAGGTTGGACTTGGCCTATGCACGGAATACATTCAAGACTGTGAGTCCACTCGTCAACGAGTATGGGATGCAGAGGAAGAACCAGGAGACATTGGCGAGGTTACTTCCTCGATGTACTCCACCAGATTTCTTTCCCTACAGGAACGCATGTGGGCACACTTGTGTGTTCTCAGTAACTCCACATGCATGGCAGCATTGCAAGAGTGAGTTGTAATTTCAAACCTGCAAAATGAGCAAATGCTGGAGTTTTTCCTTTGCTTCCTGGCTTACAATGTTTGAATTTCTTAGAGTGATGCGGTGTTGAACATGCAGTGTACCTTATTGTTGCAAACCAAGGTCGTTGACTTTTCTGATTTGTGTACATGCTAAGTTACTAAATTAATATTTTTGTCGAAGCAGGATTCATAGTCGCCTGTCTTTGGAGGTCCAACGCAATAGAGATGCTTACAGGCTAGGAGTACATCCGAGGCAAAGAAGACGTTTACAGTACCCTCATGGCTTAGAAATAATTCCACAGTTTCCACAGTGGTTGGAGGAAGTGGTTCAGCAAGGGCAGCAGAACTTTGAAGACGATGTCATTGATTTGTCCATGCCGCCGAATGTGAAGGTCCGATCATTCAAGTCCATGAAAGCCTATGGAATGCATTTGAGAGTGTCATCAGCTGAGAGGAATTTGGTGACAGCAAATTGTGGAGTGACTGTTACGTGCGAAACCATGCAGCAGAGTGGCCCGTCCGATGTCAATCCCGTGTTGGGGTCTCTCACTTATTACGGAAAAATAATTGAAATATTGGAGTTGGACTACGGACGACTTAAGCCAATTGTACTGCTATGCGATTGGATTGAACCTATAAGAAGAGGTTCAGCAGCGTGCGTGAAGGAAGACAGTTATGGTTACACATTTGTCAGGTTCAGCAGACTGATGCGGAGATCGTCAAATTCGTTTGTGTTCCCATTGCAAGTGTCCCAAATTTTTTTCAGCAACGGCCTTGATGAAGGAGACTGGTCTACCGTTCTGCATGCAGATTCCCGATCCACACGGGTATCGCAATCCCTGTTGGGAAACCGCAGTTTGTCGTCATTTGACGTGGATGGCAACTCGTTCGTACATAGAACTTTGGAAGAAGAGGACGCGGACGTCCTTGATGATGACGGTGTCGGGCACAGAGAGGGGGAAATTATTACAGAGCATGATCTGTTACGCGCACATGTGTATGTAGAGAACGAAGCGCAGCAGGTAGAGGAAGAGGGATCTGAGGATGACACTTTGCTTGAGTTTGAAGAAGACGAAGAGGAGGACGTACATGCATTCCTGGATTGAGCGCAGGAGTAGGTACAGAATTATGTTCCCATCTTTTCATGTTTGTCCTTTGAATCCTCGTTGCATTGACAGCATTGCGGTCATATGCGCCTGTTCATTGGCGAGTGATAAAATGCTGGACATTCAGAAAGTGCTCTCCCGTCAGTTAGAGCTTAATCTTTCAGCCTCATTCTTCCTTATGTCAGTCATAAAGCAGATGAAGGTGGTTTTTCTTGTGGGGGTCATTTTGTGAGTAGTTGTTAACCCCCTTTATAATTTCTTTCCAAATGCAGGCTAATTGAATTACTTGACAAGACATGCACTGCAGTATGAGGAGATGACTTTTGAAAATTAAGTGTTACTTGGATATGTCATGTCCACATCAGCAACACTCCGTTTTTGTAAGTACAATGTCAGCTCTGTAATACTGGGGGACTGGAGGACATGCAATGAAGTTTTCAAAACGGTTTTCTTTTCATAAAAGTCGAAATGTTCACTACAAGTCATGAAAATGCAAATGTTTCTTGTATTCTGATTAAATTCACAGATGTGTACGATTAGTACATACGAGGACGTCAACAGGAACGCTTTTGAAAGCATTGAAGGGTCTTCGTGGTGGACACAACAGTGCCGTTACGAATGTTATTTTTTGAACTTCCATCTTGGTTGATTGCATTCCGACGTTCGCCAGTAGCATTACAGTCAAACGTCTTGGAGAAAATTGTGGAGTGTTACTCAATGTCACAATGGCAGGTAGTGTTATGCGCATTGACGTATGTGAATTTAAAAATAAAGAAATTTTTCAATGTACTTTTACTAGGTACCCTAATGTTCCGGGACCGGCTTCAGTAGAAATTTATGTGTTCAGAAGAATGGACGAGTGATGCAAAGGAACTTCTGGTATCTTCCTCTTCTTGGATTAGTGAATTATCATTCACGGATGCAGAGAAGCCATTTGTGGTCTGGATTAACAATTGGAAGACAGGTTACCAGAAGGGAAGTCTTCAAATGGTGGTATTACTTATTCTGGGCGTCATCGAACTTTTTGAGGTCACTGTACAGGTAAATATGAGTTGCAGACGGCATGCATGTGTTTTTTCAATTTAAAAACAACTACTATGTCAGCTGAAATGACTGTGCCGCAGAAGAATTAGAAGTGGACTTGCCATACCACTTCAGTTGGTAGTGGTTAAGTTTGCAAGCGCGTGTATGATTCATTGTCACGTAATATGTGGTGATATTTAGAAATTCACCTTCACGTTTTCGTGCTATACATGAAGTCAGTCACCGTCACTTGAATGTGTGAATTGTTCAATGGTCCAATAGTTTGTAATTTGATAATCATGTGAAGCAGTTCTTAAATTAGGAAGCAGTTGGAGACCATGGTTCATTCTTCCAAATAAGGTTGAGGACTTCATTGTGGGTGATTTTTAGTGAAGCGGTTGAGGACTTCACAGAAGACGTGTGTGCAGTCACCAATAAGAGGAATGTGGAAGGCCCACTGTGAATGCAGAGAAATTGTCATGGGAAGGAATGTCCTGCTAATTGTTGCCTTTTCCAAAGACTGAGAAGAGGCACCACAATAAAATATTCAGTGTAATGCTGTGAGAATTTGTAATCTTGTTGAGGGAGTTGCAAGACAAGACTGTGACCTAAGCTGGCATCTCCAAGGACCATGTGGAAAACCTTGTTCATATTATTCGAATTTTCTGAAATAGTATTGTAGCAAAGGAGTCCAGGTCTAGAAGAAGTGGAAAACTATGGTTGTGTGACTACAAGAATTGTATCATTTTCTCTAGCCTTGTTAATAGTTTGTAGCAGACCAGGTATCTTTGTGCTGTTTCTGGCAGGTAGAGGATAATTGCGCGACGATGGAAACGGCTGTGGCTGCATTTGAAGTCGATTCTACCAAGTGAGATTAGTGTTTCCACTTTCTGCACTTCTTCGGTCTGTTAATGAGTTTATGTTTTGAAAAAGTATTAGTTCCATGAGTGATTGATGACTACTACTCTAACCTGGGAGAGGAACTCTACTGAAGCGATCTTCACGGCACGTTTGAATGGTAGCATGAAGACTGTGATTTACAATATAGACTTCAACAAGTCCAATTTGCTTCGGTTTGGAGAAATCATTATCGATTGTTGGGTACTGTTTTTTTTTCAATTGAGGTTCATACCTCAATTGTGAGCTCTGTTATTTTAGTGAGCGGATGAATAGATTTTGAAATTGTCATTTGGCAAAGAAAACAGAGAAGTCCATCCTATTGTTATTACTAATATTAGAAAGAACTTCAAAACCAATAGACAGAGAAGCATTTAAATTGTTGAAATACGGTAGTCGTATACATTGAAATGAAGTGGATTTGGAGTTGACATTAGTAGCAATGAAGCAGAAGAAAATCATTAGATGTCTCTAGGGAAAAATGGGCAATGAAGATGAGCACGAGGCGAATTCAAGTGGACCTAATTGAAAGCGTGATGAAGAGGACGACAATTGTTGGCCTAATGTTCTAATCATGTATTCCGTTTATATTTTCCAGCGAATCCATGAGTGGTGGCATACGCGCAGTGTGAAATTGAATTGCTGTTGAAGGGGACACAGATTGAAGGTGACGGAGGCCCTGAACTGAAGACTACATAGAGTGCGCATTCTTCCTGGATAGGTACAGGAGACCGAAACCCTAATCAAGCGTGCCACCGCTCATTGCCAAGGCTCTCTCTCCAGAACGGCTGAACTAGTGTATTCCACAAGTATCTTTTTGTCTACATTTTTGAAGTTGCTATGCTTTTATGATAGATGTTGGTTGTGAATTTCAAGCGAGATTGAGTCATAGACAATGTATACAGTTTTTGAAATAGTACAGAGTGCATACTGTGACGTCAAAATATTTACTGTAATTGTATTGCGAAAATAGCAGAGTCCAAGGGACTTGTGGAGCGACAAGTACTTTGTGGCATTTGCTTATGAGTGTTGTTATTTAAAAAAAGATATGAACGCTATGAGGAAGCGAGTATTCGCAACCCAACAGAGAAGTTTTTTTATGATTGTAAAAGACGTTCTAGAAGCCGCAAGTCGAAGTTCTTAATGTAAGCAACTCTGTTCTAGAGATTTTGCATTTCTATAGTTATTGTATCCTTACAATACGACGTGCATGTGCGTATAGAGTCCTAGGTGGACGTAGGTGCCGTTTTACTGGATACCACTTCCGGAGCCTTAAGAGCTATTGTCTGCCCGTAAAAGTAGGGGGTAGAAAACTGTACATTTTGAAAAATGTGAGCAGCAGCTTTCTCTGGAAATATCTGCGCGTTTTCTTTCCTCTTTGTGCGGCTTTTCTCATAGTTGGAAGTCAGGTTGCTTGGCCGGCTGTTGGAGCGTGCTCCACGATGAAGTGGTTGTTTTTGATGAGCGTGAATTTGATCCGCTGCCCTTGCTGGATGTGGTGAAATTCGGCGAACTCCCTCCATCCGCGACCGAAAGCTGCATGAGGATTGACGTGTATGTTCCAGACAGTGACGGTGACACGCCAGAGGAGAGTGCCGCCTGCATAGGAAAGCCACATCTTGTGTTCGAAATCGGAGGCGTACATGCGGACGAACGAGACTGGAATTCCCTGTAAACAAAGCTAAGTCTAGTTAATTTATTGTCCTCTTTGTAGCTTCACTCGCAAATGAATGGAAACTGAGCGTGTGTCTGTGCTTTGCACTCCATTGAGCCTATTCGAATTGATTGAAATTCTTTGGAGACCCTAATCGCAAGTTCTGTAGCATCTATAGGGATTATGCAGACTCAAGGTTCATTGAAGGAATGGCGCAGCGGAGTAATCGACAGGATTCTTGTTGTAGGGCGGAGACGGAAGGTGTATAGAAAGTGAGAATTCTACAAGAGCTGCTGCCATGTCTGAGTGCTCTATGGACAGGAAGGCGGCATTTTGTCTACAAGAACTTTGCAGTGGTTTCGAAGTGCAGCCGTGAATGGGAACACACGAGCGGAAGGAGAGAGAGGCGGGAACTCACCATGGACCGGAATGAAGTTTTCACCATTGTTTTTTCAAAACATTTGTCAGTGGAATAGGAGGGTATTCCACGGAAGATTGTGGCAGCAGCAGCTCTATTTCGAGGCATCCTTTACCTGTTGTTGAGGACTAGGATGGAGGAGCAGAGGAGACGTTGTAGACAAAGGGTCTGCAGAGAAATGAGCTGGGAATTGGGGTAACGAATGGAAGAGAAGCTCTCTTATGGGAAGGCTAAATTGGCGGCTAGTAGAAGCTATAGGATGACGGTAATTGAAGCTGAGGATTTTTAATTATGCAATTTGATTTTGTATTAATGACTATGTCCAAATCGACTTGTCTGCAGTATTCCAGGTTTAATCGGCAGTGTTGCGAAGTTGTCGTACATAGCAAGAGTAGTTGATATTAAATGCGTAGGATTTGGAGAATCGCAGTAACATAATGCACTTGTAGCCGAAGTGGAAGGTCATGTCAACAGCAAGGAGAGGACAATCATAAGGAAAAGACGTGTTTTCTTTTTCCTATCATTAAATCCCTTTCTTGTGAGCCCTGCAGTGTCGCTAAGAGCGGAGGACGTAATTGAGCTGTGCAAGCGGGAATGGGAGGTTGACAGTGTGAAATGCTTTCCGAGAAGGCAAAGGTCTTGGAAAACGCATGTTCCAGACGTCGTGTTTGAGCACCTCAAGGTATGTTTATGAAATGCAATGGAGTGTACCTTCATCTCTTTCGAATGTATGTTCAATTGTAGAGGGAGGAAGTTCTTAGATTTACTATTTCTTGCAGAGAAAGTTAGGGTTTCAGGTTGGTTAGTGGATGTCTACCTAGACATTGTGCGTGAGTGCATCATTGCAGACGTTGATACTTAATCGGAAATGGGAAAACGGGGGAAGGGCTGGTCAGGTTTATAAAGTTCTTTGCTGAAGCGTCGTCTTGGTTGAATGATAGGTTTTCTGAGTAGGCGTAGTCTGTTGCCTCAAAAGTAGGAAAGTGGTATGCATGTAATGGTGTTGTATTTAGTAGTGTGATTACTGAAAATTATCTTTGATGAGATGTAAACTTACTTTTAAAATAGAAACTGACAATTAGGTGATCGGGATTTTGTTGGGGATGGTAATTAAAGAGTGACATAGTACCAAACAGTAACGTAATGAGAAGATTCAAAATTGTAGGATGCATGAATCGTCCATGTGAGTTACTTGTACACCAATGTGGCAGACATTTATTATGTGCTATCGAAGTTCAGAAGTGTGTGAAATTTACGATAATTGTGCCTGAAATCGTTCTGTACGTAAAACTACTTAATTTTTGGTGAGTAACTTGAAGCAAGAAATTTTCCAGCCGTTGTTCTCACGGGCATGCTTGAGTATTGGTACAGCGTTTCTTCTGTGTGATTTTGATTGAACGAGAAGAAGGTGAATGCATCACTTGAAGACAGTAAGTTCAAATTATATTGGATGTCTGGTACCTTCATTGCTAATCGTGCTCATTGAAATAGAGAATGCAATCATGGTTTTTGGATTTCTGGCATAAAAAATCATTTGATGTGATCGAACTGAATCTTAATTATGTAATTTCATAGTGCTCTGTGGTTATCAGGGGGCACTGCGAGGACGCCACCCATGAAGACGGATGTGCAGCCGTGAAGGTATAATTAGAAGTGGAGCAGCCTTTTCACATGTTGGAACTCACACATTTTGAACCAGCAAAGCGACCTTGAAAGACAAGTGCGCTTCCACACTTAAGCATTTGGGAGTAGCATTCCTCGGTTTGCCAAATACTTCTTCTTGGTGGAGCCGAGCACAAGTTAAATGGTGGGGGAACGGTCTGCGCAAGAGAAGAATTTCTTTATAAGCTTTTCACGCAATGGCACTAGAGATTGGTGTTATCAAGGTGCTCGGTCTGCTGTAGAATGTGCCTTAGGTTGGACCGCAATGATAAGCTCCGTTTTGTGACTTTGCTAT